>OY776292.1:7994591-9360721 GCA_963675345.1 Trididemnum clinides | reverse complement strand
GGCATGGATTTTCTTCTTCACATCTTCAATCTTTCCTGGTCTTCGCATTCCTTTCCTTCCATCTGGAAGACATCTTCCATTGTTCCCATACACAAGATGGAAAAGCCTCTCGACTCTCCTGCTTCCTTCCGGCCTATCTCTCTCACCTCCTGCGTTTCAAAGTTTTTTTGAAAGCATCATTCCATCCCGTCTTCTCTTCTTTCTGGAGTCTAATTCTATTCTTTCTCCCCGTCAGGCCAGTTTCCACTCTGGACGGTCTACACTCGATCAAATCCTGTACCTTTCTCAGTCCATTTCGAATGGGTTTAACAAACCCAGGCCGGGATCTTGGACGATCCTGTCTACTATCGATTTCTCGAAAGCTTTTGACTCTGTCTGGCATCCCGCTCGTTTCCACAAACTGATTTCGGCTGGCCTCCCTCCTTGCTTTGCTCGTTGGACTCAATCTTTCTTTCTGATAGGCGCGCTTCTGTGGTTTATCAAAATCACAAAAGTCTCTTCTTTCGAGTCCGTCAAGGTGTTCCGCAAAAATCCGTTCTTGGCCCAGTACTTTTCTCTCTCTTTATTAATGATCTTGCGGCTTCTCTGCCTTCTTCCGTCAGCTGCTCTTTTTACGCTGACGATCTGGCCATTTGGTCTTCTTCCCCCTCGGTCCCCACTGCGGTGGAGGCCACACAAGGAGCTCTGATTCGATTGGAGCGCTAGTCTGAGTACTGATGTCTTCCTCTCAATCCGAGCAAATGTGAGGCCTCCTTCTCCTCAGTGGATCCCTACCAAGCTAACCTCCAACCCAATCTCCTCCTACTCGGCTCCCGCCTCCGTTTCAATCCCACTCCAACTTTTCTTGGGGTCACCTTCGACCGCACTCTTTCCTTTTCTAAACATGTATTTTCGCTGAAGGCCAAGTTTTTCCCATGTCACAAGGCCTTACGCTGTGTCTCTGCTTCATCATGGGGCCCCTCTAAGGAGTCCCTCTCTGTTCTGTATCAATCTTTTCTTCGGTCTCTTCTCACTTACTCTTCACCCGGATGGTTTCCTTTCCTAAGCCTTACCATTTTCACCAAACTGGAACGTCTCGACCGAGCGGCCAGTCGCGCCATCACCGGCTGCCTCTCTACCTCCCCTATCCCTATGCTTCTCTCCAAGGCTTCTTTACCTCCCTTACGAGTCACCCTGACTCATTTCACTCTTTCGCGTCCACTCACCCGCTCATGCTTCCTTCTACTTGTTCTAGGGAGGCTCTTCTTGTTTGCCCTCCCTTTCCACTTCATGCTCTCGCTCTGATCCCCCTCTCTCTCGCCAAGGTGCGGCTCTCGCCCACCTTGACTCTCTCCCCCCACATGATCTGGTGCTTTGGACAGACGGCTCTGTTCCTTTTCCTTTTGACAAAGGCGGCTCCGGCGTTTTTGCCAACTGCTCTCTCTGTGGCACTGAGGCCACTCTTTCCTTTTCAGCAGGCCCAGTGTGCTCAAGTTTTTCCGCTGAAGCCTGCGCCATTCTGCACGCTCATTGCTGGTCTCGGTAGCACCAACAAGTCTGCCGTTTTTCTTCTCTTCTCCTATTATCTGACTCTCGTTCTGTCCTCGCCACCCTGTCCTCTCCTTCATCTTTTCTCTTATCTCAATCTCTCTGGCAGATCTGGCAGGAACTGTCTTCTCTCTCCTTCTGTTCTATTAGTACAATGGGTCCCCGGACACTCGTTTCTCCTGGGGAACAACAAGGCTGATGAGCTGGCCAGACGGGGAGGGCTACTTGCGCCCTCCGCAATCCCTTGTAGTCTCTCTCCTTTCATCTCTCGTATCCACTCTTCTCTTTTCTCGGACTGCAGGCGTACTGTCTCATCGAAGTTCTTTGACACACAGGTTCCCTCAATTTCCACTGAGGAACTTGTGCTCCCTCGTCATGCTCGCTGTGTCCTCTCTCGTCTTCGCTGCAACAAACACAGCCTTCTCTTAGGTTCTTATCTCACTAGGATTGGCAGAATCGAGAATCCTTCCTGCATCGCCTGTGGACACTCGTCCCAGGACATCTCTCATCTCATTGTGCGCTGTCCAGCTACGGACTCTTTGCGCCGCTCACTCTTTGGCGACTCTCTGTCTCTTTACGACCTCTGGTACAGACCATGGGGAGTTGCCCGGCTTCTGGGGCTCCATGGTCTTCCGCCATGCCCCCATCCCTCGGAAGGGGTCGGGTAAACAACAACAACAACAACAGGACTTCTCCTTCAGTGTCGTCAATGGAATCGATAATGATTTTCAGAAGCTGGTTTCGAAAGTGATCCCTCAAAGCTCAAAATGATTCCTTGATCACACGGTTGTAGAACAGATATGGTGTTGGCCGGCAAGAACCTCACAGTGACGTTTGTCATTTCATCTACTTCAATGTGTGCGGAACAATTGTCGACCAAAAGCAGAATGTTTCTGTTCTGGCGTCTCATTTGTTGATCTAGACCTTCAAGCCATTTCTTCCAGATTTTCCTTGCCATCCATGAGTTTTCCAAAAAGTTGTGAGGCATTGGCGGATTAACGTTCTTAACACGTTAGCTGCCACGTTGGTTTTTCCGAAAACGATCCTGGGGGCCACGATTTTTCAATTTTTTTAACAATAAAAAATTAAAGTATGATGCTAATAAATTCATTTTCCCCTAGTTTCAGTCTTTTATTTGAAACCTAAGGTATAGAATTATAAGCAAGTCTACAGGAAAAAAGTGTCAACAATAATTGTTGACATGGCAGTCAACGTGTTAAGGCACCGTGGAGTCTTCGACTTGCCAAAGAACGGCAGAGGCTGCTTTTCTCCAGCCATACTGCATCATACCAGAACCGTCGAACGGTCTTTTGCCACTTTGAATTCTTTCTTATCCTTCATCCCGTCTTTATAGCCTAAACATACATGGAGTCAGGGAGTGCACGAAAATAAATTCATGTATCGTCGGCATTCCAAATGTTTTCCTCTAAAAATGTCTTCAGAAACTGTGGTACTCAATGACAAACCTTTTAGCTGCTTTCATATCTGCTTCTGCAGCCTCTCTTTTTACACTAACGAAAGTGATGCCATGCCGCTTCTATCTGGTGAACCACCCATCCGTTTCTTTAAATTCAAGATGATTGCTCTCTTTTGCAAGCTGCTCTGCTTTTTGACGAAAAACAGGACCGTTGATAGGTGTATTCCGTGATTTTACAAACAGAAAACGATCATCAAGAGCATCTTTGACTTGTTTATCTTTCCACTTCTGTGCCAAATTAAAGGACAGTGACCCGCAGCAGCTTCGTGCCTGATTTCCGCCTACTTTGTTTGCATTTTTTGTTGCTGCCCACGAGAGATGCCGAAAACACTTGCAGCGTTTCGCTGGTTATGGTTCTTCAGCTACGTATGATACATGTTGAGCATCGAAGCATTCTCCTGCAGTGTCAAGCCTTGACGAGATTCTTTCGCTTCTTGACCGGAGTGCTGTTGACTGAGGAAGGTTGTCTTTTTCCCATCATAATTTTACAATGACAAACCCGGACTACGTAATTCAAAATAACGACATAATTTCACAAGAAAGACATCATGTTAGATACTATGGAAATAAAACAGATAAGTTAAGCGATAAGTGAAAATTAGATAAGACCGTAAGGAAGACGTTGAAACAGCTGGAAGAAATCCTACATGCAATTTACTAGGTAAACAGACGTTGACAGTGGATCCACTAGGCAAAATATTTTGGACTATTTTACTATGCGAAAACTCCGTTCCACGGGATTAGGCTCTAGTAAGCGGTTGGACCCAATAATTCGGAAGACTATCTGAAATTCGGTTTTACAGCTCTCATGCGTAATGGCGTAGAAAAGCAACTACGTGTTTTACGCCATGTTGTTCTCAGTGCTGGATGAATGAAACCATCCAAACTCAAAAGTCACCGGAAGACAAAACATCCAAAATGTTCGGAAAATACTTGATGTATTTTAAACGATATGGGGCTGATCTCGTACTTTTTTTAAACAGAGTGCAGCTTCAGTTTAAGTGTCGTATATAGTTGCGTTGGGAACAGCTAAACAAAAGAAAGCCCACACTGTAGGAGAAGTTTTAATCAAACCCTATTGGTTACAGGTGATCAAGCTCATACTTGGAGAGGCCAGTGAGAAAAAGATGCAGCAGGTTTCTTTATCTAAGACCACTATTAAACGACGAATTTCTGATACGCCTGCAGATGTGGGGAAATGGATTTTGGATAAGGTCAAAGCTTTTCCATCGCTTTTATTTCAAGTAGACGAATGAACTGATGCAAGCTCATGTGCTCAGTTGATGGTTTTTGTACGTTACGTTTATGCAGGTGACATCTTCATGTTCTGTAGTTCTCCTAAAACAATTACCAAAGCAGAAAACATTTTGAAAAGCATCTCTGCATTTTTTCACAGTGAAGGTCTACAATGGAAAAATATGTGTGGTGTTTGCATAGCAAGAGCTCGAGCAATGCTAGGAACAAAGTCAGGATTTCAGGCAGGAGTTAAATATCTGGCTCCAAAAGCTGAAAGCATCTACACTATGATTCATCAATATGCTCTTGCAAGCAAGACTCCTCGTGCTCTTCCTGAAGGAACTGCTGGTTTTCCAGATCAAAATTGTAAATTACATCAAAGCAGGAGAACTTAATACTCATTTATTCAAAGCATTTTGCAAAGACATGAATGATGATATAAGGTTCTTCTCTTCTATACTGCTGTAGGCAGATTGTCGAAAGAATATATTGTAAATTGGTTTTTCTAAATAAAAGATGAAATCAAGCTGTTTCTGCAAGGGAAAAAAAGCATTGGCTGATGACTTACTTTGATGATAACGACTGGACTGCACGAATTGCATACTTGCCAGATATTTTTGATCAGCTTTATAACGTTCACCTGAAACCGCAAGGAAAAGAGACCAACATTTTCCAATTTCAAAATGGTATTCATGCTTTCAATTTCAAGAGGAAAACTGCAGACCTGGCACAGACTAGTAAACCTGGGAACGTTGCCGTGTTTGAGAAACTATGCAGTGTTGTCGACCAATCAGAAAGTGGAATAAATCAGTTGCTAGAAGACGAAGTTTCTCAGCCCCTTGAAGCCCCTATAGAAGAAATGCAACGATACTTCCCTGAATTCAACTCAATCGAGACGCAGCAACTGTTGTAAGATACCCTTTTTCTAGTAACTCTGCAATTGTGAGTGTCCCTGACGTACTGCAAGATGAGTTTTTGGAACTGTAAAATGATTTTTCAGCACGTGACTTGTTTTCTGCAAAAATCCCTGACGCAGTTCTGGTGTGCTATGCAGCTATCATGTCCGAATCTAACTGCGCTCGCCTTCCGTTTTCTACTTCCATTTGTTTCCACTTAGCTTTGTGAGGCTGGATTTTCAACCCTTGTCCACATTAAGACAATGCCAAGAAATAGACTGGGCATTGAGAATGATTTGAGACTAGCTCTTACCAACTCATCATCTAGAATTTTAAGACTAGCTACGCAGATGCAAACTCAGTTTTCCCATTAGCATATGCGCTGTTTGTTCTGAATAATAATGTAAATTCTTAGTTGTGTAATGGTAGTGTTTTTATCTTATCGGTTGTTACTTGAACGTCTTTAGAGTTTGTACGTAATGGCTGGGCCCAAGCGCTTTGGTAATATTTTCGAACGGGGTATCGAAATTAAAAAGATTAAGAGCCACTGATTTAAACCAATTATACGGCGCAGCCATTTGTAAAGTTTTTTATTCGAGGTAAAAGTCGCCATGCGATAGATCAAATATTACCTGCAAGATTGACAAACCACCTAATACCCCACGTTTGTTGCCTCTTCTGTTTAACCCTTGGATTGCCATGGGGTCCAATGGACCCCAAAACCATTTTTAATTTGATGGATCTTCTACATCTGCTATCGGCCGGGTATGGTACTCCTTGACTTTTAGTGTATATATGAGGTGTTTATGATAGTATAAGCCCATTGCCCTAGCTCGACCCTAAGATGCTCTCAGAAAAAAAGCAGCACTTTTTACCACTGGGGTCTATTGGACCCCAATCTGATTTTGATTGAAACTCAATGCACACAGTTATTTTTTACTTGCAGTAGTAATGTGACATCACACAGGGGATTCTTCTTGAACTGTGTGACATCATAAAGTAAACAAAGGTTGTAACTAGATTATCAGTCAAAGGTTGCAACTGAACAAATTTGTTTGTCAGACCTGGTTAACGTCTTCATACCATTTTAGACAATTTGTACTTGGAGGTAATTATCTTAGCTTTTGAGGTAGTGGTTTCTATGCCATGTAGTAGTGTTTGAAAGATGCTGCGCACAGTTTGACCACATGTTGAACTTGCTATTGTTTTGTCAAGAGCTAAGTTTTGCTAGAATTGAGGTATAGGGCCAAGATACAAGTCACACTTTTGAGCATAAGCTTGTAGGCATAGGAATTTTTGATTGCAGAAAGTCAACAACTGCAACACAGTTTACGCCAGCTGTAGACTTGAAACCAAAAGCATTCAAGATTCTTGCAAAAAGCAATGAAAAATAATAATCAACATAGAGAAAAAGAAAAAGGAAGCAACTGACAGTCTAGGCTATTGTTTACTCAACTGTCTTCTACTGGATGTAAATCCTGCTATAGTATAGGCCACCTATAGATCACTGTGATCAAAAACAAGAGACCACATTCTATCAAATATAGTTTAGTTGGGGTGGTGATTCAACCGCAATGATATTGGTCTTTTTGTCTGTAGACGTGCTTAGATTTCAAGAGTAAAATTAATCTTTGAGGTAAACAAAATGGCTAATCAAACTTTGTCTAATGAAGAGATCCTTGAGCTGCTGGAAGAAGATAATGACATGGACGTAAGTGACTACGAGTCATCCGACGATGAAGGAGAGATAGATCATGTTAGTGACGCTTCTATGTCGGATTCAGAGTTATCTGTAGATGATGTTGGTGCGGGCGTTGCCCAGGTGACACCAACAATATCAACCCCAACCAACTTGCTTTCCAAAAACAAACTGGAAAATTGGAATGTTCATCCTCCCACCTCCCCTGCAGGAAGAACTGCCAATCACAACATCGTTACAACGAGACCAGGACCTACTAGATATGCTAGATCATGTTGCTCTTCTGTGATCGATTCTTTTATGTTATATCTACGGCAAAATTTGCTGGATACGATTCGAAAGTGGACAAATCAAGAAGGACAGTTGGTATATGAAGACAGATGGAAAGAAATAGAAGATACAGAGTTCAAAAAATTTATTGGAATCATGATCCTCATCGGCGTTTACAAGTCCAAAAATGAAAGCATTCTGCAACTGTGGAATAAAGATCATGGTAGACCTATTTTCAACCAGATCATGAGCCGAAATCGGTATCTAACAATACTTCAAGTCTTGCGCTTTGACAATGCGCAGAGGCGTAGAGCACACAGGTCTTTGGACAAGCTCCAGCCCATAAGAGAGGTATTTGAATCGTGGGTGTCTTACTTGCAGGATTCTTACACCCCTGGAACTTGTATGACTGTTGATGAGCAACTGGTACCTTTTAGAGGACGTTGTCCTTTTAGACAATACATTCCATCAAAGCCGGGCAAGTACGGGATGAAGATCTGGACAATATGTGATGCTGCATCATATTATACCTGGAAGATGCAAGTTTACACGGGAAAAGACGAAAGAATTGGAAGAGAAGTCAACCAGGGAACTAGAGTTGTTCTAGATATGGTAAAAGAAATTGAAAAGACTGGTCGAAATATTACGTGTGATAACTTTTTTACTAGTCTCTCACTCGCAAGACAGCTTCTGAGCAAAAAACTAACGCTTGTTGGCACAATGAGAAAAAATAAGCCAGAACTGCCACCAGAGTTTACAAAAACAAGAGGAAGAGAGGTAATGAGCACACTATTTGGATTTCAAAAAAATGCGATGATTGCTTCGTATTGTCCGAAAAAGAATGCTGTTGTGAATATACTTTCCACCATGCACAATCAACCCGATGTTGATGAAAATTCAGAAAAAAAGAAGCCGGATGTTATTTTGTGTTACAACGAAACTAAAAGCGGAGTCGACATTGTTGACAAGATGGTGAAAACATACAGCACCAAGAGAATGAGTAGACGGTGGCCTCTAACACTTTTTTACAACATGGTTGACGTATCAGCTCTCAATGCTTTCATTGTGTGGCAGGAACTGAACGGCAAGAACAGTCGAGTCACAGTAAAACAAAGAAGGGCTTTTTTACTACAGCTTTCTTCGGAGTTAGCCGAGCTGGTATCAGAAATTCACACTGGAACAAGTTCTGCAAACAATCCCCAACAAAGTAGCAGAAAACGACATGTACCGCCAGAGAGTGGAGATGCTAGTGCTCTGCCACCTAAAAAAGGAAGATGCTGGATGTGTGACAG
Organism: Trididemnum clinides; assembly: GCA_963675345.1. Classification (NCBI taxonomy): domain Eukaryota; kingdom Metazoa; phylum Chordata; class Ascidiacea; order Aplousobranchia; family Didemnidae; genus Trididemnum; species Trididemnum clinides. Next base: position 9,352,324 of record OY776292.1, on the reverse strand, counting down.
ATGTAAAGACCGAAAAACCAAAACTATCTGCTGTAAATGTCAGAAGAATGTCTGTGGAGAGCATTCCAACATTGTTTGCAGGCATTGCTTTCAACTGTAAGCAGTAAAATGAACTGAAGTGAATTATTGCCGTGTTCTTTAGGCCTACGTTTCGTGTTGAGTTGATTTTCGTTCATTGAAATCGTAGCAATTACAGCAACCAACAATTGGAAAACACAGATTGGTGTATTTTAAGGCATTTGAACTAGGGAAAAATAAATTTGTAAGTAATCTAGTGACTTTTCAAAGATTACGTAATTGGGGTCCAATGGACCCCAGCGGTAAAAGATGCAAGCATTTTTTTCGGTAAGCTGAGGGTTAAAGTTTTAGAACAATTGTCGCTTATTACCACTAAACAGACGGCTCTGCTAGTCGAACTAATATGAAGAGTCATTTGCTTGATGGATTGCTGCCTGACTAGCCTCAATTGAAAAAATTTATTTAAATAGGACAACAAAATAGCAAAACAAGCAATGTAACAGCTAATTGAGCGAAACTTTATTTCAATCTTCAAATTAGAAGACCATTTGCTGAGTATGATTCTAGAACGGCAAAATATTTTAAAATAGAAATCTTCTATTAAAAAGCAACATACAAGTTGAGGACAAAGGCATGTAAGTTAACTTTGAAGCTCTTCATTGATTGAGGACCTCAGCCATAGCGTTTCTAGTTTTGCTATCAGGCGTCTTGTTGACCATTTTATTAATTCCATTTACACACTATCGGTGACAACAGTTTGAAGAACATGTGATTTAAGGGAAAAGACTGATAGAAAAATTCTTCCCTTCTCCTCTCTTTCCTCAACTAAAAAGAAGCAACCTGCAATAAAAGCTACAAAAATGACTAAATCATCAAAAGATTCTTTCAAAAAAGTAGCAGCACCAGTTTTTGTATGAGTTAATGAACAACCAATTGAGCAAAGTCATCAGCGAACAGGGTTGGTGCATTACTTAATCATTAAAAGGCCACGTGGGGTCAAATGTGATTGTTTCGACGTCACCGAAAATAAATCGGCCTGAAGGTATTACGAGAAGAGGCCGATCAATAAGACTACCACTGCGTTTTTGTGATTAATTGCATAAAAGCGGAAATGACAATTGTTATTTATCCCTGCCCAACCCCACTGTGGCGCAACGGCAGGCATCCGACTGTTTTTCAAGTTAAAACGAGCGCACTCCATATGGCGACTAGTCACTTCTATCATGATAGCTACTGAACGTAGATGGAGTTTCATATAAAAAGTAAGATGTTGTTGGCGACTTTCTATTTGTGGTTTGTAGTTGAAGTTACTGAGGCTGCTACACAATTCCCCTCCTCAAGCATGCGCAGCTAGCGGAGACGTGCGTAAGAACGGAGGAAACTGGTGATGTCGCAACATGCCTTCCCCGCCAACGTTGAGAGAACGAGGCTTGCCAACCGAAGTAAGTGAGATTCCCGCCAAGACTTCAATGGAAGGCGGTCTTGAGGTTAGGACTCGGCGACTCTACGATGGCTTGTGCTGCTTGACTGAAGACGCTGCCGTCCAACTAGCCTACATTGGGAGAGATGTAGCTTCTTCGTGGGATCACCATTGTAGCGCAACGGCAGGCATCCGACTGTAGGCTATATCAAGTTAAAGTGAGTGCACTCCATGTGGCGACTAGTCACTTTTATCATGAAAGCTATTAAACGTAGATGGCGATTCATACTTAAAGCCAAGTGTTGTTGGCAACTTTCTGTTTGTGGTTTGTAGTTGAAGTTACTGAGGTTGCCACACCACCATTTTTCCGTTCGCTTACACCATCACCACTGCCAATTTTGCCGTTTGTCACTTTTATTCGCTTGTTTTCTCACTTTGCTTAACTTTCGCTGTTTATAACTGTTTTGTCAAAAAAGTACCCCAAACTTCTTGACTTTGTTACGACTATAGTACGCTGGGTTGCCATAATGCTTTTTAGTTGCCTGGAACAACTATTCATCCATTTTTTTGCATTATTTTGCACTTGGCTCAGTTTTGATCCCTCGTGATCTTTATATTAAAATTTTTTCTTGTTTAGATCAATTTGTTTTTTGAGATTAATGTTGATACAGCAGGGAATTGAGTAAAAAATGGCGTGCAGGCAAGCAGAGAATTTGAATTACTACATATTTGGATAATGCTGTTATCACTATACAGAAATCTTTTTTACTAGACTTATTACAAAAAAGTTATTGATGATGCTAAAGTTTTGGTAATTTTGAGTCAATAATGAAAATGACATTTTGGTAGAAAGTGTTTGTGGTTGCAATGTGCGTTTTGACTTATTCTTTATCTACTACACTTGACCCTCGTTTTTCCGGACCTCGTTAATCCGGATTTTGGTTTATCCGGACAGTGAGTGCGGACGGCCGACAAATGAATTTAAACAACACGCGCCTCGCATACTGCCAGAAATGCAAGATAAGTGGCTACCGACGCTCGTAAGTACCGCATTTTGTCAGATAATTCTTCAGATATTGTGCCCATGGACCAAGAATAACAAGTTTTCTTAATCCTGTAAATAGTGTAAATGCATTGTAAAAATTGTTAAGGACGGTTATTTCATTTTATTTGCATTACATAATTACATTTGTGTTATCCGGACTTTTTTATTATCCGGGCAGGTTCCTGCACCATCTAGTCGGGAAAAACAAGGGTGGAATGTTTTATGTTTCAAGCATAAACTCAAACGTAATTGATTATTATCGTCTATTGTATAATGGGATCATATTTGATTCCACGTGGCCTTGTACGATACAACATTAAGCCTGCATTTCAAGGGTTAAGAGCGCCGAATTAGTGGCGAATCAGCGCTGCAGTGTGGTGGTTGGGGCGTTTGTTGCGCAGTCTGTAGATTTGGGTTTGATTCTCTTGTCCAGTCATACCTAAAGGCATTAATATTACTATTCATTACTTCCCTGCTTGACGCTCAGCGCGAAAGAAATAGAGTGGACAAATAACCGGCAAGTGTGCTAGTTATGTCTGTGGGTAAGACTGTAACGGAATACCCCCATCTTTGCGCGGCAGTAATTAGACGCGATGACAAGCACAAATACCCCTCCATTTATACGCAATTGGACCAGCGTGGTGGAGAATAGACCGTCTCTCCCCGAAAAACTAAAAAAGTTAGAGGCTGCTTTTAGCAACAGAAAAATAGCTGAAAAGAAGAATGACGACGATAATTATGTTGAACAATCGTGGATTACTCGAACAGTAGCTGCGCCTTGTTGCACTCTCGGGAGAATCACTTCGCGATATAATTTTTGATAAATCTTTCCCCTAGCCTAATTTCAATTAGGTTGACGGCCTGAACCTGAATTGCCGTTCATGCCGCACCTTCATCCCAAGGAAGAGGAGGGGTAACCACAAACAAACATAAATTTTCCTCTATTCGCTAGATTTCAATCGGCAGAGAAATGATGTAAATCATAATCAAGTCAAAAAGACAGTGGAAATAAAATTTTTGAATTCGCAAAGCAGTCTTGCAAAGGGAGGAGAAACACACCAATTTTGTATACGAGTGAAGTGTGAACACATTTGTAGGAGATCAGCACTCTGCTTTCGTATAAAAAAACGGTCTACGCGCTTGGTATCGCCTGTATTTTGCAGAGACTCGTAGAAAATCTATAAAATTATAACAAAGTAAAGATTAATTTAAACTTGCGACTAAAATTGCTTCAGTAAACTGAAGTTGAATTTACACCACCACGAGAGAGTGTTTGTATAAAGGTTGGTTCATTGTTCCAACAACAGTCCAGAGGTTATTCGAAGGGTCATAGCACTCGATTTCTTTAACCGCGACCGAATTGGCGTTCTTGCCTCCAGAAACAAAAATTTTTCCATTCAATACACAAGCCGAGTGACCGTACCTTCCAATGTTTGTATCGCAGATGTAGTTCCATTCTTCTTCAACAGGGTCGTACTTTTCTACACTTTTTAATGGCGGAGAATCTTTTTTAAGCCCACTTCGACCACCGATGGCATAAATTACATCACCGCAGCTAACAGCAGCCAGCTCTGTTCTTTCTGCCTGCATTGGTGAAGCAACTATCCAATTTTCTTTCAAATTCTTCAAGCATTCGACTGAAGACAACGAGGCTGCTCCATTATCTCCACCTAAAGCGTAGAGGAAATTGCCGCAAGCCACCAAAGCATGTTCTTTTCTGCCACAAGCCATTGATTTAATTATTCTCCACTCATCCAAAAACGAGATATACACCTCTGCTGTGGCGATTACTTCATCTCCTACAGCTCCACCTGCAACAACCAAAGTATCTTTAAACGAAGCTGCAGCTTGCCGACTTCTTCTTTGATTGAGAGGAGACAAAACAATCCATTTTATATCATCCTTGCTCAATTCCATTTTCCAAACTGGAGTGATTAGGGAACGAGCAGTGTTGCAGCTGTTGATGCAGTATATTACGTTATTCTGCTGTAATGCACAACATTCGAGCACAGTTTTGGGCAACATCGGAAATGAGATCAGCGCTGTATTCTTTCGGCAACTATACTCTTCTGTTATTCTTCCTCGACTTTCAATCCCACCAACACTGATGATTATATTTTTTGAATGCTTTTCTTTGAGCAATGTAATAAGCGATTCAGACAGCAGATGTGAGCAATTAAGATTTGATTTCACAAGCTCTTCCTTTGAGACTGTGCTCTCCAAAAACTCGGAAGAAAGATTTTCAAATTTGACCAATTTTAGCAAATCATAAAAGAAATGCTTTCGTTCTTCAAGATCATGTTTAGTCCATGAAACAAGAGCATCAAATACAAAGGTCTCATATCTTCGTTCCCGTTTCAATTTAGACAGAAACACAATCAAGTCTGCTTTTGACATAGCTGTTATACTCTCACTTTGTAAAACTTTATCTACGTTGTCACTGAAAAATTTGGAAATCGGGTCGTTCTCTCGGAATTCATAACGGTATAGTGCAGCCGCACGAAACACAGAAAAACAAGTTTCTATATTGATAAAAGACTCCAGATGATCAAAACAAAACTTCTTTACTTCTTCCACCTGAAAAAAGTCTGCTACAGCTAGTAAGTCCATGAAATTTTCATCGCCAATAGTAATGTTTCCAGAGTAAAAATAATCAATTACGCTCCGCACACTAGCACCGTCTAACTCCTTTATTTCAACTGATTTTTCATATTTTTCTTTCATTTCTGTTTGAAACATTGCATCAAAATATTTCGAGCAACACGATAACACCATGCGATTAGCATGTATACAATGACTTCCAACTATAACAGTAATATCGTTAAATCGACCGCTGTCTCGGTTTCTGGATGCGTAATTTAGTAAATGAGGCTCCACAGCTCTTTTCCGAAGGAAGGTTTCTTTCTGCTTGTTTTTAACTTTTGTCACACCGCAATACATGTTTAAAAAAGATTTGCTCTTATAAACTCAGCATTTACAACGAAGTAACCTATAGAACAGATAGCGAGAATAAATTCAGACGATGATAAACAGCACCGGTAAGCAGTTGTTAGCCAACTACAAAAATCTATCGGCCACCAAAAGCCAATCTCATTCTACATATTGAAAAGTAAGTTATCGGTTACATTATAAACAAATTTTCTGGCAATTGCGTGTTTTGGGGTAAATCTAGTATTGGTGAAGGAGGAAAAAGTAGAAAAAAGTAAAGAGGCTCACGTGTAAACCAGTTTCGTCACATGGGATGAGTCCAATCTTTTACGGTTTGGTTTCGAGCGGATTACGACACGAAATTGCGTGGACTTCGAAACGAATTTTTTTCCTATGAAAGTTAATTCGAAACGAAACGAAATCAAAACAAAGTAATTTTGCGTCAAAACGCAATAAAATTTTGAAATATTTTCGTTTCGAACACCCCTATTTAGAAGCGGTAATTACAGCTATAATGTCAAAGTTTAGTTGATTTTGAATAGGTGGTGTATTTATCTGTCAGCCACGCACGACTGTATATCTGCTACATGCATTAAGCCACTGTCTGTGATGCAGTTGCGTATTTAGGGGGGAGGCGCCTGGGCACGTGCCCCCCTCAAAATTTATATTATTTTTTGAAAAATAGTTTAGCCTTCTCCAAACGCTCAACCAGGTAATTTTACGAAAAGTCACAATCACCGGAAAATGCGGGGGTTAAGGAGCAGGATAAAAAGTTTGTCTCTGTTAATTGCTCTTCAGTGTATTGCGGTAATGCCAAGTGGAACCTCAAGCGATATTGGGGTCCAATGTAGCCAGTTCGACTTGATCGAAAACTTGGTTGATCGAATAACGTTTAGCTCGGGTAGCTGCTGCTGACTTGAAAATCGCAAGCTCTGTTTGCAGACTGCTTAATTGCCGTTTATTATTTTGTTACTTGAAGTTTCAGTGGCTAATAGCTACCAACGCAACCCTACAGTCACCATTATAATCGCTGCAGTATTTCTTTTTTTAGCATTCTTAGGGTATTTTAATTGTGGTAGCAAGCACCAATTTGGCTATTTTGGAGAAATGAATCATTAAACTAACATTTGCTTTGTCCGCAAACTACAAGGCAGAAAGGAGTAAAATAATTTACCGGGAGGGCTGTAGAAAGTCAAATATTCACAGCGCGAATATTTTTTAGCTTGGAATTGGAAGTAACTGACTCAGCATTGTCACATCACAACGCTTTATGAAGCAATTGTACAACCGATGGGTACTGAGTATCTATATTGTACGTCTAAGTCAGCCGTTGGAACTTTGGATGTTATTGTGATGTGTGATATAAAGTAACTAGCAAAAGAGAAGATCATCTAAATTTTTTTCAAAAGTAACGTTTTGCGAAGACCGCGCTAATTGATCAGTGATCAAACTATTAATCTAATTTGCTTACGTGTTTCGTCACCTCAATTAAACGTTTCCACAAGCATGAGGATTGGAGGCCGCTCGAAACAAAATTGCTACAAGTTTGTGCGTCTTGGTCCCTCATTACTTTGGAAAAACTACGTTTAAAAACTTAATACTAGCTCTTCTTTTTTACAAAAAGTTTTTGATTGGCGACATTTTGGATGGTGTGGATGATTACGGGGTAGAACAAATCATGGAGCGTGAAGAACATAGATCATCATGTTCCTCCTTCAAATGCTTTATCGACGCTTTAAATTTATTCTGAAAATTTTTCTTCAACTAAAATCTTGCTTTAATTATTTACCTCCTTATCAGTTTCAACTGTCCGTAGCGAAAGATCATTTTTAACACTCCGTTTAAGTAAAAGTTGCCGTAGAAGTAGCATAAATCAAAAAAGATTAAACGGGCTTTCCAAAATGTATACTCGCAGCGGATTACTGCGAGACGAACGGCCCGTTGCTGAGCTAGGGCTGGATATATTTGCAAGAAACAAGTGTCAAAAAGGTTTATTTTATAAAGAATGCTAAGATAGATTCGCTTTGACTTACACCTTGATCCATTGGTGTAGCGTGGATTAAGCGATTGTGTGTGCAACCCAGGGAGCAAAAGTTCAATCTAAACATGATGTGCCCTCGCAAAAGTCTACTGTCCGAATGCTGAATCAGTGTTTGTTATTCGTTGTCGCTTTGACCTATAGGGTTGATCTAAAAAGCAACTAATATACATTAAGCAGTGTACGCAAACCGTCACATCTTACGCACTACACGGCCTTTATATTACCTAAAAAAATTTTACTTGAGATTGGATTAAATGACTTCGCGAGAATTCAGCTTCAATATGAATTAAGTGAACGGTTGAAGCCCTAATGACAGCAACCCTGCTAGACCTTTAAATGGACTTCAGCAGATAACCATTGCCTAGTATTGTGCATTTCTGCCGTTTCAGTTTCTGTTACTGCTTTCCGACAGATCGTTGAAGGGTGAAAATTACGTCATTTCTACCAGCAACGCCTTTTTGTTGACTCAGCTTTGTCTTTAAAATTTTAATTGCTCCGTATTTAGTAAATACTTTTTTTTTCTCAAACTGTGCTTCTGTTTCTGTTTTTGTTTACTTATGAGAACTATCTGTACACAGTGTTTTGCTCTGCTTACGCCTTTGCTGTGGTTTTTGTTATCGTTTTTTTGTCGGTGCTTCCTTCACACATTGACTGCCATGTCAGTTATTTTTGGCTGACAGTTGTGTTGCCACGATGGCCACGTCAGTCATATTTAACTGACACGGAAAATTTTATTGCAGACCACGTCAGTTACTAATGCTTGACACTACGTTCATTTTCAATTGACATTTCAAAGCGTGGCCTGCTGCGAAATTTTTGGTACGCTTGGTTTTGAAAAATGAGCAGAAATGGAAACTTTATCCACACTTTTTGACTGAAGCAAGCATATTCTCAATATTTTTATAAATACGAATTAAAAAGATAAGAAACTACCTTCATCAATTGTTCAAAGTGCATATAGTACAGCTGTAGCCTACCAGCAAGCAATAAAAATTGTTATTGATGCAGTGCATTGAAGCAAGATACGCACATTTGTCGCTGTATGTGTTTGTTTGTTTGGCTTATTTTCGAGCTCTTTCACGACTAAATTTTTTTTATTTTGTTGTAACACAAACTGCAATATCTTCGAATCGATTTTTCGTTGGAATTGACCCTTTCTACAGTGTCATGATTTGTACTCATCCTCATTGAATGAGAGTTTTGTTGCTCACGATCTGCAATACGCAACTTCAGCGAACCATCAGTCAAATTTTTTAAATTACGAATTTTGGTTTTCTTCTTAGATGCTTTCTTGTGTAAAATTCATGCGTTTTCTACGACAATTCCTAAACTTGGTTCAATTTGCTAATTTGCGATACCATTTCACTCCTTTTCGAAGAGACGTGGCATATGATGCCATTTAATTCGATAAGTCAAAGCCAGATTTCTCTTTGTTGCATCATAAAATCGCTAAAGGTTTTTCTATTTCCCTTCGAGACCAACGTTGCTTAACTCTGAAAGTATTATCAACTGCTGACGTTTGTGGAGGCTGACCGCTGACAACTAATATCAAAGATGGTTTTGCACATGTCTATTGTTGTGCAGATTTAGTTGGCGGTGTAAACGGAAACAGTTGTGTGGGTGTAAATGACTGTGATTGTGTTGATACTGCTGCCATAATTGGTGCATGCTTGATTGATAACATGCGAACATCCCGCGTATCTTTCCATTTGGATACTACAATACCATTTTGATTCTATTTGGCAATCACCTTTTAATGTGGCCTGAAGAATCGACTGAATTGACAATAAAAATTTGGTAACCGGAAAATTACTGAAATACCAATAAAGATTACGGCTTGAAGCTGCCACTCACTGCTCTTTGCCTGGCTTAAAATCAGTTATCTGGCGGGAAAAACAAAACTGCTTAACTAGCAACCAGGCAACTAAATCAACAATACGAAATCTAGCAATCGAAAAATTATCGTTTATGAATGAAGGTTTGCATTACAGATCACAACACAGATTGAAAAAACAAACACAATCATCAAAATCAATAAAAAAATTTTTCGTGTGGCCACGTCAGTCATATTTAACTGACAATAGAAATTTTAAATATTTCAAAAAATACGTCTCCAAATTTATGCTGGTTAGTTTAAAACATAAATTTGAGTTAATATAAATTAAACAAACAATTTGCTTCACTTGGCCCAAATAATAATTTTTCAAAAATTTGCTTGGCAGTCAATGTGTTAACTAAAGCCCTGTTTACACTTTGGCTGAGCGGAGTGAGGCTAGACTCGCTTTTTTGTTCTTCTAATTATGACGTAATGATCGCAACCGAACGCAATATGATCACAACATAGTGGGAGGTCAGGGGGTGAGCTTGGCTTTGCTTTGCTCGGCCGAAGTGCAAACAAACCTTAAGATATCGGTTATATTGTTTTGTGTTTTGGCTGCTTTTTCCGCTGTTTATTTTTGATTTTTTGTCCTTAGCTTCTGTCTTGTTTTGAGGAGGTGCAGGCACGGTGATCTCGCAGCTTTTCAGCTGCACTTATGATCTTTCACACCTCCTCGTTGAATTATACCCCTTGCGTATTTTTCTCTTGTTTTGTCGCTGGCGCATTTTGGAAAATAAATATATGTTGAATACGTACTACTATTACGACTCATTGAAATTAGAAGCAACTAGCCTAATTCTCGCATTTGCTAAAAGTAGACCAAGGATCTATCAAAATAAATCCTGGACAAAAAAAGCTTATTTCAAACCTAATTATATTAAAGAATAAAACACTTAAGTAGCATGGTGGTATAGGCTTTCAAATATCCTCCCCAATACCGATAAAAAAAGAATACGTTGGCTTGCCCTGTCTGTCAAAGATGAAAAACACTTATTTGGCTGATAAATCAGTTAAAATATTTAAAGTTGTGTGTCCCCCCTAAATTTTTTTATAGATCCGGTACTGCTGTGGTGTACAAGCTAAATATGCTGTTATTTCATTGAGATGATATGGCCATAATGCAAACCATTTTTGGAAAGGCCTCTCGTTAAAATAATAAAGAAAAGCGTTCCCAGGCCACAAAAAAGTGTGGAAACGTTGTTCTCGCCCTTTCCCTCCCCACTACACCCCTGCTCATAATGCAGTGAAGATTTTTTTGCTAATCACTTTCAAACGTAATGTTGCAGTGAGAAACCACTATATCGGCTGACTCATCGCCGCTTTTATTTGGGAGATCCTGTCTTTTGAATACCTTCCTCAGTAGAGGTCTTCAATACACGAGCTCACTCCAATTAGCAGAACATGGAGACTGCATTGAGCAGGAGACAGAACTATGGTTTACAAATAAACTATGCCTGATACTTTCAACACGACAAGCTAACCGTACTTCGCTCTAATTATTACAAGGTTGAAGGACAGATGAAAAGATCTCTTAAAAATACAATCCATGCAAAACAAAGAAAGGATTACAGCGAAGCAAGCGTACATTATTGAATTATTCAGTTGCAAGTCTAGCATAAACAAAGTCAAAGGCACAAGCCATCCATTGTTTACTGGTTAAGCTAAAGATATAAACCAGCACTTCTTCTTCTTCGTATGGAGGGGCATCCAAAAAAACCGATGGGATTGGATGCTGGCTGTGATGGTATTAAGCCAGCATCGAGTATCGTCATCCAAAACCGTCAGACCAGCCACTCCTTAAGGTGCTCGATGTATGGGGCACGATAAGACAACGTGGTCTGCGGTTTGATCGAAAATTGGGCGAGGGAGCGAGACCCCATTTGTACATGGACGAGTAAAAACGCCCAACGACAGTCCGAGGGCGATTGAGCTTAACCCAAGATGTTCTGGGCAAGCCCATTCCAAGGGTTCTAAAACAGGCCCTGGGAATGAAAACATGGAGTACAGATGGGCGTTTGGAATATTCTGCGCTTCACTTATAATTCGTCCACTAAGCCGCGCGGATGCCCAGTTTAGGTGGATCATTTGATAATTTCCGCGCAGCAGGTACAAATGGGCGTCTAGACTTCAGTCTCTCCTGGGGTATATCCGGCAAACCAGCTAGTTGACCATGTAAAATATGGTCTGGGTCCACAGTGCCACGCGTGGCCAAGGAGAGTGTCGCTCCCAAGCGACAAAACTCAGCTGGCTGGATGCCGGAAAGGATTGGCTCATAGTCTGTTGGCGTAAGACGCAGGCATCCAGTGACAATGTGCAAAGCGTTATTTAAAACGCTGTCGATGAGACGGGTATGTGCGCTATGACACCAAACTGGTGTGCAGTACTCAGCTTTAGAGTAAACCATGGATAGGGCAGCTGTATGCAGTGTTTTAGCGCCAGCGTTTCATTCCGTGCCCGCAAGTCGTCTCTGAAGCGTGACGCAGGTAGCTAGTTTTTTGCGCAATGTCCCGAGATGGTAGTGGAAGGTGAGTGATCTGTTCAGTTTTACCCCAAGGTAGGTTGGAACTGCGCAAAATGGCAAGAGTTTACCGTTAGCGTAGACTTTAAGCTCACGTTTGGCCTCTCAATTGTGTAAATGAAAGGCCGCCGTCACCGTTTTAGCGTGGCTGAGTTTCAGCCTTCAGGTCTTGAGATACGCTGAGAGTGTAGCCATGTCTTGGCTTGAGGTTTCCCCCAAGCTCTTCCGGTCCCTAGATGAATGCAGCAAAGCCAAATTATCGGCATAAGCATAATTTTTTGGAGGTTGTGAAGAGAAGATTCTATACATAGATGTTAAAAATGAGGGGGGACAAGACCGATCCCTGGGGGACGCCGTTTCTCAGACGTTGAAGCCTGCTGCACTTGCTATCACCGGTGATGAAGGTGAAGCTTCTATTACGGATAAGCTGCAAGATCATCCGAACCATGTGCTTATCCGGAAGAAGTCTTAGCAACTTGCAGGTGAGGCCGCGGTGCCAGACAATGTCATAAGCCGCTGTCAGATTGACAAACACGGCACCACACTTTTTATTAGTCTCAAAAGAGTCCTTGATATTTTGCGTGAGCAAAACGGTTTGGTCCACGGTTAATCTCCTGTGTCGAAATCCAGCCTGCTCCCTAAGCAGCTGTAGATCGGTGATTGGTTCCACACGGGTATGGATAAGCCTTTCGAGGATTTTGTAGGGGCAACAAAGCAGAGATATTGAGTAATAGCTCTTATTGTTCTTCTCTGGCTTCTTAGGCCTTGGGATCGCAACTACCTGCGCTCTTCTCCAGATTTTGGAAATTTTGAGTCGACGCAAGCAGGAAGAAAATAACCACGACTTTAGAGCAGCTCCAGCATGGAGTACAAGCTCCGGGAAGATAGAGTCAGAACCAGGAGATTTACCTGGCTTTAGATGTTAAAGGGCGACAGAAAATTCCCTTGATGTAAAATTTCCAGAGATATTCACTGGACATGATGTTGTGTCCCCCCAGAAGTCAGACACCTTTTGAGATGTGAGTCGAGACGACGTGCAATTAACATCCTCATATCTTCCGTTTCTAACCAGCTGAGATGCAATGGCGTCAGCTGAGACGGAAGAGTGACGAGAGGAGTGTCGTGACCTGTCAGTAAGGTTATTCAAGATACTCCATGCTTTTCGACTGTAGTGTGAAAAGTCGATGCTCTGAACTGCTTCAGACCATCGGCCCCTCCGTTTCCTGTCGATCCTAGTAAGCAGGGCTGTGGCAGCTCTGCTAGAGTAGTTTCCGTCAGATCTCAGGAACACTCGGTAGAGGTTCTCATATTCTGTATCCCAACACGGTATGTGGTTGAAACGCACTAGCACTGGCAGAAAAGCACTAACAACTTGCCACTCGAATTACGTTGGTAAAAACAATGAATTAGTTCTTTTTGCTACTCCCGCGCACAAAACACTGCCATGCTCATGTCTGCCAAAAGCAGGGCAAGCTTAAAAAGCCAGCAGGCCTATTCAGGACTACAAATGGATATGAAATCAATCAAATATCGAAATCGTCCTCTGCAATTTACATGAAACCAGAGTGATATCAAGTAAAAAAAAACGATTCGCCCAACTAATTTGTCAATTCTTCACGTAGCTAAATTTTACGATTTCTTTCCATCAAGGGTTGAACGTAATTGAAAGTAATTTGTGGAATATAAAAACCACAACTTCATCAGTCGCAAGTCACATCCTTCAAAATATCTCCTATTCCTCACTTGCCAACCAATGACGATGTAGTAAATAATGCGGCAAACACAAAAAATCCATCAATTAACATGCAAATGAGCTCCCAAAACACCAATGATAATAAGAACAGTAACTGTTGCTCGACAAAAGGAAAAAGCGACTAATTCAATGACAGGGTGTATGAATTATGTCTACATGGACTGCCCAAAACTGCTCCTACGAAGAACGAGCGTACGTGAGAAGCAATTTTTAAGGAATAAAGATGGATTGACACTATGTGCGGCGTAATCACTACACGAATGCAATAACAAACATTTTAACAAACTGATGCCCTATCAGCACAGCCAAAAAAAAGTTAGCACTACGCCCACTGAATAAAACCATACAAATACGGAAATCACATACCACGTCACACTCGAGCACACAGAGCTTGTGTATATCTCAGACAAGTTTTTTCGGTTAACAGTTCTCACCACAACTTGACGACAAATTCCATCTCTGTGGGGAGTCACAAACAGAATTACGCCTCTAGGCCAAGAATTTTCAGAAACATATTCTTTCTTCAACAAAACCAATGAATTTGGGTATATATTTTCACGTGAAACTATCCACTTATTGCCCTTCTGAAGCATAGAAAGATACTCAAGGCGCCAGCACTTCCAGAACAAGTCTTCCTGCATTTGTGAGGCCCTATACAATGCACATGATCCGCCTGAGCTTACAAACACGTCCGAGGGTAATTGTGGATCGATACATCCATTCAAAAGAGTCATTGGTGATAAGCCGAAAATCTTTTGGATCAGCACCTACTCTCGTGAGTGGCCTGCAATTAAGCATGTTTTCAATTTTCTTCAAGGTCCACTAACCTCCATCGACCAACCTGCCGTAGTGCTTACCATTCAATAAAGCATCCATCGGCTTCCTGACGAGCCGTAAGACGGCTTCCTATACCCTCCCTGGTGACCTACCAGGGAAGGTGAACGACGAAAGAAAATACCACTTGGGGAGTAAACACTCGAGTCGATGTTTTATTTCGGATTGCGCGACAATGAAGTTTATCCAACTATCACGATAAAAGCTTTTCGTAGATGAGCCTCGTGTAGCCAAGAATTAGCGCAAGCTGTAAAGAATAAACCGGTGGTCAAGTTATAGGAGACTTCCAGATGCGTAGCATGGAAGGATCAGCAAGAGATGAAGGAGGCAACGTTTGTTCACGGTGATAGGTGTAAGACTTCATGGGACCAATCTTGTCAAAAGCCAATGGAATTCCCTGCGGCTTTACCGTAGTATTTTTATATGATTGTTTTGTTTTTTTTCTTTTCTTAGTTGTAGCATTTAATTTTAACTTCGTTTTGCGTAAAATAAATTGTAAATTCTAAGTCCGAGATTAATCGTACAGTAGAATAAAACATACACTTATAATAATCCGCATCAAGGAAAATGCCAAAATGCCTTTCGTAGTTAATGACTTAGCTGCTTTCAGGTGGGAGGTAAAACAAGTCACTTCAAACTCTTCTTCCTGGAAGTCTATTTTAAAGCAAGGTCTGGCTTTTTTAAAGCTGATAGCTAGCAAACAATAATGTAGCAGTACCGCTTAGAATCAGTGCAATTTGGGTAAAACGGACCTATTTAAAGCATAACCTGCCCCACAAAATAAGTACTACCATACTGTTGCTCTTTTTTACAAAAGTGTTAGCATCTCGAAGTACATCCCGCAGAGTTTTTATGGCCTCATAATTTGAGAACACGGAGCCGCTCGACCATTTCGACAGCCAACGCGGTAAATCTTGATCAGATGTTTTACTATTCTCTCTTGACCCACGATATAAAATCTTTGGCAAAGTTCATTTATGACGTAAGCAGTAACGTTACACCCACTCTTGTGGTACATGTTATCGGCAATAAGGGCTGTGAGGTGACTATTTCACGCAATACAATCGGATGCTTTACATTGTTGGACTCACAAGAACGCTGCACACGCCCACCAATCCGAAGAATGACCGCCTCAGCAAATGAGCATTATTTCACGATAGGCTTCAAAAGCGGTTTCAGGTCTTTGCCACATTTCCTGAACTCAATTTCGTGATACGGATGAGGCTCGAGTGCTTCTACTAACCCACTGAACTCTTGACGTTGAGCCAGAAAAATGAGAGCCAGAAGTGCAGCGTCATGCACCTTGGCGTGAGTATAGTCAGTTCTCATGTCACTTCCGTTCGTTTATCTGTTATTCTGGCGTAGCGCTGAGGTTTGAATCGCACAGCTGAGTGGCAGCGCGCACAGATCGATGAAGAATGCTGCATCTGTTTATAATCCCACCAAGAACACCCACAGTTAAATTTACTTTCTCAGGAATCAAATCAGTTTGATGCAAAGCTCGTGAAAATTCATTAGCATTGGCGACAGTTTCTTCTTGCGACAGGGGTGTAGAGGGTCATATATCCTCTGGTTCGAACACGAATTTGGGTTCAGTTAACCACGTCTCAGCCTTATGGTGGCCTTGAAAGGAAAAACCATGCAAATAAAAGTTTGCTGGACTTGTGTATGTATTCACCCAACGCTATTGTTAAAAAAAGAAATGTAAGATACCTTCCGTGGCTCCTGGCTAGCCCAATATCTTACATAAGATTGTAAACAAAACGCACCGGTTTACCCTTCCAGCACTACCAGTTTATTGTGTCACTTTCAAGCAATTGCACAAGGCGGATGAAGAGAAGCGGTTTCTGAAAACATAAAACAAGATTCAACTCCAAAACAATCCAACACAAAGCACAAGACTTACATACCGTTTACTTTTGAACCAGGATTCCTTGATGTTACTGCTAGCCGTACAAGTATTAACCAAAATTGAAACTGATATCTTTACATGAAATTGGTCACACAAAAAGTAATTAGGTACAGAAACGTTCCGTTGATTACACTAAATGTGGAATTTAAGGCGTGCGTGATTACAAGATAGTAAGTCTTGGCATGTGTGGAATAGCAGCTTTAATAACCGGGGTTCAAGGCTCACTAGAAGTAGATACGACGTAACAAGAAAGTTGACGAATTAGCTTGATGCGGTTCCTTTCGAGTGTGGCAGATAGTTTAGAACAGTGGTAGAGTCAGACAAAAACACCGTTTTCAGCGGGGTAGGGTCAAGCTCACCAGTCACGAATTTTTCCAAACGCACAGCAATAACAGCAGCACACAATTCTAAACGAGGAACGGTTAGGACTTAGCCGGCGCAACTCGGAACTTGCCCGCCACAAATCATACAAAACAATCAATGGCGTTTGACATGCGTAAATAGCATACTACACCGATGCCTACCGAGGAAGCATCGGCAAACACATGCAACTGAATAAATACTGAAGAGAAGAAACCAACCAAACAACGTAAAATTGTTATTTTTCCCAACTTACGCAGATGTTTTGAAGAACTTCCTCTAACTCAGCTTCTCGGCTTCAGGAATGTCAGCATCCCATTCAAACTTAAGGAAGCGTTGAAGCAACATCTTTAATGGCAATAAGAAAGGCGAAAGAAGTCAAATAGAATCAAAAATGCCCGTTTTTAACGACAATAACCCTCTGCGAGCAGTGGGATAAGCCACTTCTGCTTCTGCCACATCTTTACCCCAGTACATCCTCTTGAAAATACCTCACTAAACCAACCATTCTTTGTTTTTGAATATCTGCGTACAGATCAACTTGACTTAGCTCAGAAGCTAAGCAATCGGCTGGCAGCGCTTCAAGCACTTCTGATAAGTTGTTCGAAAGCATTGCAAGTTCAAAACCGCGACTTTGCAACAATTCTTCTGCATTATGCCCAAGCCTAACGGCGTAATCAATATCAGGTGCCGAAGTCAACACATCATCCACATACATGTTTTTACGAACTATCTCTACCTCATCAGCTGACACCGTGGCCCGATTTTTTTTAGCAGTGCGACGCAAAACAAACCCAGCTACCGACGGTGAACTGGTGAGAACAAAACAATGGACTTTGTGATCTAATATTCTTTTGGTGGCCGAGTCTAGTCGCTATCCGTACCCCACAAAAAACGCAAGGCTGATTGATCTACAGGATCGACTGTATAAACATCGCTCGCCCTTTTCCCGCAACAGCTACCGGGTATTTTCGAAAACGAGCCTGCATTGGCTTCTTGATTTTGATGTTCTGTGTTAATCAACGACTTTTTATGTATAAAGATCGCTTATACAAATAAATAGACGGACAGGGCAATGTGCTCTCATTTAGAACCAACAATTGCAAATTTCTTTATAGGATATTTAGAAGAAAAAATTTTAGTTCACCAATCAATCTGCTTGCCTAAATTATATTTAAGATACATTGATAACGTATTTGCTATTTTTGACAACGATAATCATTGAAATCAATTTTTGAAAGTATCTAAACAGGCAGCACAACAACATCAAATTTGAAGTGGAAAAAACTAAGAACAACCTTCATTTGGTGGACCTAGAGTTAGAAATTGCTAACCTTGGATTTAATAGTTGGGTTTGGCGAAAATCTAATCACACCGTTGTACTACTGCATTACACAGCAAAGTGTCCTCAAAAATTGAAAGCAGGTTTAAATGCTTTTTGAATAGAGCCAAGATGATTTGCTCCAATAACGATCTATTCAAAAAAGAAATCAGTTTTCTCCGTAACCTTTTTTTTCTAAAATAAAATAGCTATCCTTGTTGATTGTTTTGATCAGTCTTTGAAAAAAATACGATGACAGGGATAAACTAGCTACACAGATACAAAAAACGTATTTTTCCGCTCAATGAAGTCCCCGATTATGACAAATCATCTTAATTTGCTAATCGTCTTGTTTGTCTCGTTAGAAAGAAATTTAATGTCGAAGTGTCAGTGTACTATACCAGCTTTTAAACCGGTAGATATTTTTAATTGATGTGCTCTACTTCTGCTTTGTTGTCTAATGTGGGGTAAAAATATAATTGTCTGCGTGATGCACACTGTTCATACAACCCTATGACCACACGCCACTTAGCCACAGGAGCACATGAATATCTTCATTCCACAATAACAAAAACAGCCGTTATAGGACATCTGAAGGTATGTGATAGCAGCAAGGAAAAAAGCAACGTAAATTCGTTTAATATCGTTTAAGAAAATGCAGAGGGGAAGATGAGCTCCTTCACGTGGTCCCTCCTGTAAGTAGCTGAATCATCGAAGCAGCAATTCAAGCTGATTAATGAAGAAGAAAAACGAAGCTCATCAAGTCAGAGGAAATAATCCTGCTCTCGACGTATGAAAGCATCAACCGCCCTTTTTAGGGCCTGAGGCCACCCCAGCTGAGAAAATGGCCAAAAATAAGAGAATTCAGCAAGGGTTGCCCTTACGAATGTTCCAGCTAAACGTTGAGGGGCTCACAACCAGTAAACTTGACATTGTTGAGCGACTGGCCATTCAGCATAACGTAACTCTCATCCTTTTACAGGAAACCCATTGCCAAACTGTGGGAAAGCTTGTTGTTAATAACTACGAGCTGACAGGATACACTATAAGCAGGAGACAAGGCCTTGCAATCTTCATCAGAAACGTCAGAAACAAACGTGGAAGCTATCAGATTTTTCTGGAGAAGATTCAGATATAGAGTGGCAATACATTAATGTAGAAGGCTTTAACATCATAAATATTTACAAACCCCCTCCTTCACAAATGACCTTGACATCACTGCCGGTTTTCGATACTCCCTGCATCTGTGCTGGTGATTTCAATCGTCAACATACTGACTAGGGATACAATAACATCAGCCCTGAAGGAGAGTGTTTAGCAGTATGGGCTGCAAACAACGACCTGACCCTTCTTCAAGACCCTAAGGGTAATTTCACTTTTCATTCGGGACGCAGGAAATCTGAGACTAATCCAGACCTAGCGTTTGCGAGAACCGAAGCATCTTGCCAACTCCAAGATAGACGAGTATTTGGAGAAGTTTCCGCGGTCATAACATCGACCCTCTCTTATGACAGCCTCTCACCGCATAACAACTACAAGCAAACCGGTGAAGTGCTGGAACTTTCGCAAGGCTAATTAGAAACGCTATGGCACTATTACCAACAATCTTGCCAAGAAGCTTCCACTACCAGATGCACGTAATGCAAACACAGCATACCAAGCTTTTTGCAGTATGCCCATCAATGCTGCAAAACAATGTGTCCTTCGTGGCGAGAGAAAGCTATATATACCATGCTGGGATAAAGAATGCGAAACTCTCTTCCAAATCACCCAAGCCTCTACTGGCAATGCATCAGATCTTGCTACTAGCTCTCTGATCACAAGGCTTGATAATAACAGGCGTACACGATGGGAAGAGACTGTCCAAAGCATAGACTTTACGCATTCGAGCCGTAAGGCATGGAGAACAATAAATAAACTAACTGGCAGGTCCAGACCACCTCTTGGAGAGCGCCCCATTATTGTCAATGTCATTGCATCACAAGTTGTGAATAATGGGACTTATCCTGCGGGGAATAAAGACAGGGCTCATCACGTGTCTAGAAAAGTGTCTGAGCTATGGAAGATTTCAACACCACAAGATCACAACATCTCTGAGGAATTCTCTGATAATGAGCTCACCTCAGCACTGAATCTCCTTAAGCCAGGAAAAGCACCGCGCCCAGATCGTATATGCTCGGAATTTATTCTCTATGGAGGCAAAGCAAATCATGTTTAGGTGAATTTCTATCTTCCTGGCTGCTCCACCTCAAGATACCCAAGATCGGGAGACAAGCTGATGTGGTTGCCACATCGAAACTCAACAAGCCCCTGGATGACGCAAAGAGTTATTGTCCTATTTCACTCCTATGTGTTAGATATAAAATCCTTGAACGACTCATCCATTCCCGTATTGAGCCAATAATTGACCCTCTCTTACCACCTGAACAAGCGGGTTTTCGACGAGGTCGATCAACTCTAGAACAGGTCACTCGCATGAGTCAAAATATTGAGGATTGCTTTGAAGATAAAAAGAAAGCCGGTGCTGTGTTTATTGACCTCACAGCACCATACGACACCGTATGGCATCGGGGCCTTGCCTGCAAGCTCCTTCGACTCCTGCCCGATAGGCACCCTGGTTAAGATGATGATGGAGCTTGTCTATATTTGCAGTTTTGCCCTTACCAGCGGTCGTAGAGGTAAAAGCAGGCTGCGACGACTCAAAAATGGCGTCCCACAGGGTTGTGTTCTGGCTCCACTCCTTTTTAACATTTACATCAATGACCTCCCATCAGCAACGTCCCAGCTATATGCCTATGCCGATGATTTGGTCATAGTGCATTCGGCTGCGGAATGGTCCTCATTGGAAAAGACTCTTAACCAGGACATGGCAACACTATCATCATACCTCCAAAATTGGAGATTAAAACTAGGCAAATCTGTTGACAGCTTTCCATTTGAACAACAAGGAAGCCAAGAGTGAACTTAACATTATAGTTGATGGAAATGGCCTGCCCTTATAACCCTACACCTACCTACCTTGGAACCACCCTGGACAGGACCCTCACGTATCGACAACACCTGGAGACCCTGCGCAAGAAACTTACATCACGCATTGCCCTGATCCGTCAACTGGCGGGTACTGGCTGGGGAGCACGTGCAACAACTTTATGCATCACCACTTTCTCCTTTGTCTTCTCTACCGCCGAGTACTGCACACAAGTATGGAGTCGCAGTGCACATACATACCTGCTTGACAGACCTATTAATGATGCCTTGCGCATGGTGACAGGTTGCCTGAAACCAACACCCACTGAGTATCTTCCAGTTCTCTCTGGCATTTCCCCCTGCTGAGCTTCGCCGCAAAGCTGCCACACTCTCGCTGGCAAGTCAGTCTTTAGAACCAGGCCATACCCTTTATAATTATTTCAACAGACCAATGACAAAAAGGCGCCTTAAATCAAGAAAACCATTTGTCATCGAAGCGCAAGGCTTGCTGGCTCAAAACACCACTGCCCCAACATGGATCCATAATACCTGGAAAGAGAACTGGGCAAAAAGCATCTCACGTCTTCACACTTTCGTTACCGATGTAGGACCATTACCAAGAGGTCATGAACTCAGCCGGTCAGCCTGGGTTCGGCTGAATCGTCTTCGCACTGGTATCGGACGATTTGGACCTCTGATGTATAGATGGAAACTGACAACACCTGCAGTATGGGATTGTGGTGCAGGACAACAAACTCCTGAAGATTTACTGTATCAATACCCTATTTAAAATCTAGCCAGAAAAGACGGGCTACTGGTATTGGATAATAACACCATCGATTGGCTGCTCAATGTATGCCCAGATATTTGACCCTCTGCAGAGGATCAAACAACAACACCTCAAACGAAAGAAGAAGAAGAAGAAAGTGCATCACAGAATACCAGTATAAATTTCATGAAGCTCTACAAATCAAGAAAAATTATCCACAATTCAACAAACAACCGTATGCCAATTGTTCTTGGTTTTTGCTATTTGTGTTTTAGCATTTTTACTGCATCGTACTATTTAACTTGCTGTCTTTGTGTATACTTGCATTTGTTTTACGATTCGCCCATGTTAAGTCTTAAATTGTAAAGTCACCTGCATTTGTTTGCTACGTCAGCAACAATATTATTTTGTCATATTTGTCTTATCTATGTGCTGCTAAAGTTTCATTACCAATTTTTTTTACATGCATATTTATTTTTAATTTTTAAGTTGTAAAGTAAACATGCAATTTTGGTACTCTGACAATGGCCATGTCGATGAGCCAAAAACGTTCAATTGTAAAATAAAATGTTCAACATATATCGCCTGCTTATTTTTGCTACTTCGTGGTACAAGAAGAGTACCTCTTTACCGAAATTTTAAACACTATATATTCAAGGGAAGGATACAAATCAAAGCACCGCATTGATTGTTTTTCAAAATCGCTCTTTGCAAAGGACTGGGTTGTGCAAGGCTGCCGTATTTAAGCCAAGATGAGTTTGTAAACTTTTTTCTCCCACAGCAAAGTTATCTAACTGAAGGCACTTTTGCTGCCCTGAGATCCGCTAAAACAGTAGACTTATATACAACAGCAGTCTAATCTCTAAAACATGGCTTGTTATAGATATTAGGCCACACATGACTAAGGCTACTGTTGTATAGAGATTAGGCTACACAAATAGCGGTTTTCGCAACCAGGAATAAAACTTCTTACCAATATTTAGAGCTGGTTTTGAGACGAGATTTCGCTACTTGGTACTGAGAGCGAAGAGATAGTCGCTCTGCCTATACAATCATACATAATCATCAAACTAGCAACAGTAGCATATTATTAACGTTAAACAAAAAAATCGAACTCAGACATACTTTCTAACCTCTACACAAGAGCTAATTTTAGAATCTCGTTTCAATTGAAGAATTTACAAAATTCAACTTTTTCAAGCATTGATCAAGAGATACACAGCTGGGGAATGTGGAGCTATTGCTTTGAGGGCACGATGCAACGACTTCGATGCCACCTCTTGCAATGCAAGCTACAGCTACAGGGTCGTATTCTCTTCAACTTAAAAAGACAAAAATATGCAAATATAATTCTTAGTCAGTCATCAGGCAGTGGCCTGTAAACCACCATATGCGATGGTCATAAAACAAAAGACCCATAATTTCATACAACCTTGCAAGAAAGTCTTCAAATCGTAAATAATTATCCTGGTCCCAAACGTTAGGATTGCAGGGGCCTCTTACTTTCTAGCTAGCACTAGTTTCTATAACACAAATTCCACGAGTATGTAGTATTTGTAACATAAATTTTAATATTACAACTAGATCAAGTCGTTCTTGCGACAAATTTATTATTCAAACTTGACGTTTCGCTCCCCTTAGTTACCGGGGAGCTTCTTCAGAAAACGATAGATGTTACCAGTGTAACATATCAACTGTACGACATAGGAATATAAACACTACCTGTATTACTAAACACTAAAAATTATTTACCTATAGGGCAGACAATTACGTAATAACAAAAACATTGTTGCTTCACAGATCCAGGGATGGGCACAAGCAAAAAGTGTTGTAAAATACTTAAGACATTATTTATTGGAGACAAACACACTATAAACAGTCGGAAAATATGCACCATCATTACGATTAATTACATTACATGAACAAGCCTTTTGATTTATCAAAAAGCTTTCCGTAATGCGACATCTGTATGCATGTGATTCTGACTTCAGTATTTTGACATTATCCCAATCTATTCTATGATCGAAATCCATAACATGTTGACTCAGCGCTGACTTTTTAGTGTTAAAAGTCTTGACCGCATCAGCATGTTCCCGTTTTCTGGTTCTAACACTACGTCCTGTTTCACCTACATACACAGCATTTCGATCCCGGCAAGAAATTTGATACACCAAACTACACTTATGTTCAAAATTAATAGCATCTTTAGGTTTACGAAACAACGGAGACAACGTATGATGCGGTTTTAAAGCCACTCCAATACCAAAAACAGCATCACACGTTGTCTCCGTTGTTTCGTAAACCTAAAGATGCTATTAATTTTGAACATAAGTGTAGTTTGGTGTATCAAATTTCTTGCCGGGATCGCAATGCTGTGTATGTAGGTGAAACAGGACGTAGTGTTAGAACCAGAAAACGGGAACATGCTGATGCGGTCAAGACTTTTAACACTAAAAAGTCAGCGCTGAGTCAACATGTTATGGATTTCGATCATAGAATAGATTGGGATAATGTCAAAATACTGAAGTCAGAATCACATGCATACAGATGTCGCATTACGGAAAGCTTTTTGATAAATCAAAAGGCTTGTTCATGTAATGTAATTAATCGTAATGATGGTGCATATTTTCCGACTGTTTATAGTGTGTTTGTCTCCAATAAATAATGTCTTAAGTATTTTACAACACTTTTTGCTTGTGCCCATCCCTGGATCTGTGAAGCAACAATGTTTTTGTTATTACGTAATTGTCTGCCCTATAGGTAAATAATTTTTAGTGTTTAGTAATACAGGTAGTGTTTATATTCCTATGTCGTACAGTTGATATGTTACACTGGTAACATCTATCGTTTTCTGAAGAAGCTCCCCGGTAACTAAGGGGAGCGAAACGTCAAGTTTGAATAATAAATTTGTCGCAAGAACGACTTGATCTAGTTGTAATATCATTACACTCGACAAATGTAAAATGCCTGCTATATTTAATAAATTCTAATGTTATTTGCAAACAGTAATGTGTTTATTTAACTTCCTCATACGACACTCATTCACAAGTTACACAATTTAAAATTTACCAAATTATTACGGTCTAGAGATGACTCTCAGTGATAACAATAAACTGAGAAGACAAAGAGAATGATTAAGTCTTGTGGCTAGTACGATTGAGTTCGCATTGTGGCGTCAAGGTAATGCATTTTGGGCTTTACAAACAAAAAATACAACGTCATAGACTCGACTGTTTGATTCAGTGTTTCTCCAATATTCATCACGACGCCTTGATAACGCGTTTTAGTTTGCCAAAGGCGTCGCACGGCAATTGTTTCGGGGTCAAGTAATTCTCGCCCTTATCGCACCAACTTGCTTTGAGAGTAGATTCTCCATGCATTACCGCTCAACGGTATGTTCAGTTACATCAGGGTGGTCCAGCGAGTTTTGGTTAGTGGGCCATGTTACTACTAACTTATCAACTTGCAGGCCAAATCGCTCAAAATGATGAATAAAACAATTGACGCAAATATCAAAAATTGAAAGAATAGCAAATAAGTTGAAGTACATCGTTTAGGAGTTATTGAATTTATCACAAAGGTTTAGTGGGTTCCTTGTTTGAGAAGCTTCGCGGATGCTGTAGATTGTAAATCAATAATAATGTTAGCGGTAGCAAGTTGGAGACAATTCTTCAGTGTTTTGTCTGCCATTCGACTTACATAGTTAAACTTATGCTGTTTTGTAACAGAAAATACATGTATATTCTCACATACGCATTTGCTTGTAAACGTTGAGATCATTTTCAATGCGAAACCCTCCTGTTTGAAAATCTACCCTTGCTAACTAATTTCTAAAAGCTCTTTTGAAATTCGTGGATGGGCCGCAAGAAATGCCTCTGAAATACCGTTTACGGCCCGTAGTTGGACCACGCTAAATTACATTATGTTGAGCGCAGCATGGCTCAGTCGGACGAAACGCTTGCTTTTGACCATGAGATTATGAGTTCGAAAAGCTGCGCGAGTTGTGCTCTTGCAGAAGGAATTTTTCGGCAATTTTATCAGCTTGGTTGCAGAGCTTTTAGCAGAAATGAGCTTTGCCGGCAGCAGTGGCAATTTCGACCGGGTCTAAGCATAAATTTTTTTACGCATAACCGCGAAAAAGGCCCGGTGGATAAAAAAATTGTTGTTTTTACAGTATTCTAATAATTGACTAGTTATTTCTTATTTCCCTTACGCGATTTTTATTCCAATAGGCGCAAACAAACACCGCGTTGGCAATCAGAGGTGAAATAAAAAGCTGCAAGTCATTATAACAAACTTACACAAATAAACGGAAATTTAGGCTACGATTGAAAATGACAGGCCTAAAACGAAATCTCGCAAGTATAACGACATTGTTTGAGTTTTGTGCTTGTAATTCCTTAAAGAAACGATGGAAAAACGCCTCGGAATACCGTCTGGTGTATCGCAAGTGCAATAAGTTTTTGAAATGTGACGCATAGAAAAAAGTTTGGGCACCCCTGGTTTGGTTTAAAACCTAAACCGCTACAGCATTAGCAGAAGTTATGCTCTTTGCTCAAAACCGAAAAATGGCATTTGAATTGTCATCATTTACTTTATCAGTCCATGATTTAGTTGCATTAAATGGCATAACTAGTTGTCATTTGCATCAAAATGTATTGCTATAGACATACTGTTGTAAAATAGTTTGAAATAAATTAGTTCCGCAGAATTCCTCACCCCTTTCCTCTGAAAAAATGCAGACTTTCTGGCCGATGCCATGCAAACAAACTAAAATAAATTGTTGTAATTATTCATATAAAAAGATA
This sequence comes from Trididemnum clinides, assembly GCA_963675345.1. Classification (NCBI taxonomy): domain Eukaryota; kingdom Metazoa; phylum Chordata; class Ascidiacea; order Aplousobranchia; family Didemnidae; genus Trididemnum; species Trididemnum clinides. The sequence continues at coordinate 9,325,751 of OY776292.1, read as the reverse complement.
TTCCTGCCGCTCTTATGCCCTTAAACATCTTTGACTATGCTTTAAATCAATAAATATTCAGGTTTGACCAGGTCTTTTCATTTTTGACTTAGTTGAATGGCATGATAAAACTCTTCGCTAGACTGTTATTAATACATCCTAAAAGCTTATTTCTCTACTTTGTTGAAAAAGGAACTAATTATAGTTAACCAGGGCCGTAGGGACTGTCCCCCGTACTACCAGTACCCTGCCAGGGACCTCGGTCATGTCTAGTATCCATGTCTCAAAAAGTATAATTTCGAAAATTGTACTTCAGAATTGTTGCTCTACTAAAAAAAATGATTTTTGCTTGCAATTTGGATGGAATACACCTGAATTTAGATTTTGAAATTACTTGTTTTCAAAATAGATCTTCCTTTTCAATTTGGATTAAAAATAGAGTTGTCTCCTCCCGCCATCAAAAGTTTACCAGAAAGAGCCCCGTCTGAAGCCTCGGTTTGGATTGCCTCAATATTGTATTTAATCTACTAGTACATGCGTTGGTCTAATCAAATTTGTCTCCGAACGACCCCTCACAATGTTTCCTGCAGAAACTACATAGTTTTCTGCAGTGATTTGTCAATATGTGGTCATTTCATCTCGCTCAGATTGTAGCTGTTAAAATTGGGCTTATCCTCACAGCAGCTGCAAACTTTAGCTTTCGTCCTCCTTGATTGCATTAAGTTTTTTATTTAAACCCGGATTGGATTACGCAACAGGCTTGATAATAGATGCGTTCACAGCTTCTCCGGTGGACGTATAGCATGTAATAAATAGCGTAGAGAAAAAATCAGCAGATTCACTTGATGTGCCTTCAAAGGAGGCACGTTTACGGGACTCCTCTATCTTTAGATGGCAGAGATCGTGAAGCGTAGTAGTCCTGTTCATTGTGCTGGCAAATAGACCCTGGCTCATACCCATAAATAAACAGCTAGCAGTATTCAGCGCTTAATCATGAGGGATTGTTTACCAAAATTATTTATTTCTGTTTAGACTTTAGCGTATGTGGCATGAAACAAGTTGTTTTATCCAATTTGAGCAGCAGAGTTTAGACAAAAATATGTTTTGAGGCTATTGACAATAAATTTAACCAGTTATTGTGTTTTTTGAGATTTCAACCTATTATAGCTTACTATAAAATTGGATCTATCTTTAAGTTTATTTAGTCAATTGGTTTAATTTTGTTGCTTCAAACCATCAAAAATTAATCTGCATTTATTCTCAGGACTGCATCAACCATCAGAAGTTGTAGGATAAAGCTTCAAAAGTTGGTCGCCCTTAGAGAAGATCAGAACTGAAAACATGGTTTATTCCTTTCCGTGTTTGGATCACAGTGGCCATTTTTAATGACAATGAAACATTGAATAAAACAACTTATTTTTAAGATTTAAATCACCTCTTTTGACGGCAAGCCATTGGCTGTAATTGCACAGCTACACTCCACACGGGTAAACGTGAAGTCGTAAGTTCCCAAGCTGTTTTGAGTCACCCAAAAAATTTTAAAGAATGAGCAAAGTTGTCATTTGAAAAGCTGATCTTTAGAAAAGTCTTTTCTCATGTTTGGAGCTGAAAATAGGTGACATGTGTTCCTCAAAAACTTGATCTTGAAAATCGAATTCTTCAACTTCAATTTGAGACAAAAATGCCTTCAGCCTCCCCCATACAAAACAAAGTATAATGTATTACCTTCATGATTGCAATGATCAAAATAATTTTTTGAATGCAAGGAAATAGCTGACTTGAAATGATCAAAGACAACTGAATTCAAAACTTTCCACAATACAATCCATTTACGTATTAATTGAATTTATGTGAAGTCGCAAACTTGTTTATTAGTTTGCAATTATTTCCGTAAGTCAGGGGTGTGCAACGTAAAGCTCGCGGGACAAATGCGGACTGTGGGTCGCGGAAAGATGAAGAATATAACTTGTTGCCAGCGTCCATCAATTGGATTTTAGGTTCATTTGTTTTAAGGGCAACCTTGAGGTTGATATTCCAGACAAAGAAAGGTTTCTTCAAGTTTGCTTATTATTGTTGTTAATTACTCGACCCCTTCCTCAGGATAGGGGCATTGCAGAAGAACAATGAGACCCAGGATCTGGGTGACTCCTCAAGACCAGAACCAGAAATTTTAAATAGATTAAAAGAGTTCTCAAAAAGCAAGCAGCGTAAAAAGTTCGTTGCACGACAGAACAAAATGAAATGAGAAGTGTCCTGAATTGAATGATCGCAAGCGCTACACGACGGACCCTCAATCCAGCTGGTTCTACAAAAATCAGAGTTTAAAATAAAACTGTCTGTTCAGCCAAGACGAAAGAGAACTCACCAAGCGTAATGAAACAGGACAAATTCTTCAGTAGATATTACAGGGACTTCTGTGCTGAAACATTTTGATAAGATAGAACGCCTCTTGTCCGAAAGAAGAGACGAGTGGATACGAGAGGTAAGAGAGATACACTCCAACGGATGCTAAATGGCTGAAGCAGTGCACCTTGTATGCCCGGCTCATTGGGCGTGCCATTTCCCGGAAGAGATGGATGACCGGGTACCCACTATAGCCTGAGAGCAAAAGAGGAAGAGAGAACGGATAGTTCCCACCAGATGTTTCAGAGAGTATGAGAAAGAAGGAAAACGAAGAAAAGGAATGTATAATAAGAACAGAGCGAAACTACGAGAATCGGAGGAAAGAAGAGAAGTGGCAGATTTGTTGGTGCTGCTGCTGACACCGGTGGAAAGTCTATAAAATGGTGCATGCTTGAACAGAAAAATTTGAACAAACTGGGCCAACCGAATAGAAAAGGGTGGTCTCAGCAGCACGAAGTAAGTTGTCAAGGACGTTGGATTATCCTTTGCCAAAATGAAAAAGGAACAGAGCCATCAGTCCAAATCACAAGATCGAGATTTGGGAGAGAGTCAAGATGGGCTAGAGCAGCTCCTTGGCGAAAAAGATGGGAGTAACGGAAAGAGCATGAGCAAGTGGTTAGACTAACTGTTTCTCCAGGAGGACCTGTAAAGCCTTGGTTTGACTTGTATCTTGCCAATTCTTAAATATGTAAATAAGATAAATGGCGAAGGGCTTCTCTTACAAGATGACTGAGAGAAATGAGTCAGGGTATTTCGCAAGGAGATAGAGTAACCTCAGAAATGTAGGAGAGGACAAGAGACAGCCAGTGATAGTGCGACTTCCGCTCGGTAACGTTGCTAGCGCTGAAAAATGGAAACTATCTCGGTGAAGCCTAGGTGAGAACAGGCTGAAAGACAGCTTTGTGCAAAAGTGATTGGAACTTTATGGAGGTTTCCTATGACAAAGCAGAGATACAACGTAAGACCTTAGACGTAAGAAAAATTTGGTTTTCAGTGAAGACATGTTTGAAAATGCAAAGAGTGCTGTCAAAGGGGACTCCAAAATAAATGGAAGTGGGATTGAATTGCATAGGAAAGTTGAACTGAAAGAGACAGAGATGAAGATTAGCCTATTAAAGATCCACTAAGAAGAAGGAGGTCTCACATTGCCCAGATTGAAAAGAATACACTAGTTACTTAGATTAGCACTTTAGTTCTACCAGGGTTTTTTGTGAGACCTCGGCAGCAATAAATATAAAGCGGAAGGAGGACCAGATGGGCAGGTTGTCAGCCCAAAGAGTGCAGCAATTGGAGGAAAGTTCATGGACGTTGGAAGAGCATTCATGAACAGAGAAAAACAGAGAAAAAGAAGAACGGAAAAAGATCTTTGAAGAATACCTCGGCAAATGTGAAAGGAGCGACTTTTGTGATTTTGAAAACCACACAAGCACACCTGTTGGAAAGAAACATTTAGTGCACTAAAGAAAGCAAGGATAGAGACCAACAGAATTACACCTGGAAAAAGAGAAGTGCCCGACGGATTCAATTACGTTGGAAAAGTTGGTAGAAACAAGAATCAAGTTTGTTTTGAAGCAGTAATTGGCAAAAGTGTTACTGTCAAAACGTTTAAAAAAAGGTTTTGTGTGTGTCAGCCTCACATACAATACACAATCTTACGCCAATGCTTATTCTAAAAACTCTCATTGGCTTGCGGAAACCTCACTACAGCAAAATTAGCCCGTCTGCAAAAAAGATTGCATATCCCTGCCGTAAGCAATAAGTGCTTCAACGCAAGTAAGCATACGATCGACGAGTCGTCTCCTATGTAATGCAGAATGTTAAGCTGCAAACAGAAACTATTGTGTGGCTTATATACAGTATTATTTTTTCCAGTAAATGAAATCATTCTATATCTACACCTGCTGTAGCCCAAAACTGGTACAATTGAAGCTATCCCAGTTGGGTTCGTCATATATTGAAGCGCAGACACCAAAGTGGTGCATTTACTCAAAACATCCAACGCTCGCATAAAATTTCATGTTTACGGCTAGACATCTTCTGTTGAGGAAACATGCTGTGCTTACATGCTCGAAACTTGCGCCCAAAAATTTTTATTCAGTTCCAATAAAAAACTGATAATCAACCTTACGACTATATCTATATCCTTCACTTTGACGGCAGATGACCAGGCTGGCAGCATTGGCAGAACTGGATAGTTTGTGGACAAACGCAGTACTTTCTCATATGCATAAAACTCGCTCTAATACAACTGTAATAACTGCAAGTTGACATCACGTGAAGCAGGGTTCGCAGTCTTTTTCGCTGACGGACCAATTTTCTGAGAGTGGAAGATTCCGTGGACCAATCAGATTTTTTGACAGGGAATTTAGGCCGAAGACTGTGCATTTTATGTGAAGCTAACAGGCAGAAGACCTTTTTTTGAGAATAGAATTTTGACAGCGATAGTACATGTAGTTTAATAGTTTAACCAGCTACTAATAGTTTAATCAGTGGTTGCGGGCTGTAAGTCACGTTCTTCTTTTTTCAGCTGGCCAAAAAATTTCACGTCACGAGCTGAAGGTTGCCCACCCTGCCAGAAAGGACTGCATATAAGGTTTGGATGATGACATTGTTGGCGTTCTTTCCAGACCTTTAATAGCAAACTCAAACTTTTAGAGTAGATTTTCAAACGCTTATTGATTTTTTATTTAGATGGATCCAACGTCTAATTTACCCAATGTTTTTGGCTTGCGAATTTTGTGACTTGTACTTATACGCAGACTATATTTTCATCAGTTTTAAAGTGGTGCAATGGTTCCATGAAGATGGTCCAAAAGTCTTCTGGTGGTAGGATTTTTGCATCATTTTCAGTAAATTTTATTATAACGTAGTCAAAAAATCAATTTTTAAAAGCAGAGCTTTTTTTCTTGTACATGGCAGTGACAATGAGGAGCGCTTAGAGCTAAAGTCACTCATTTTGATTTTTTAATTGTTTAGTTCAAACTCCAAGTCCAGAAATTACAAAAATTTTAGGTACCGGTAATTAGGATGAATTACTATAATTTTGTTGCAAGATTCCTCAACTTTGTTAGTCTATCGAGGTCTATAAAGACCCAAATTCCACCAAAATGTATTTGGTTTCCCTAGAAAAATCATATTAAGATGGACCTCCTAAAATATATTTTTTGCTAGCGTAATTTTACTCGCAGTTTAGAACTAGCGGGAAAGTGGATTATGATAATCAATTTGCAAAAAAACTGAGAAGTGAAAAAGCAATTAACGCAACGCATTACGTGAATTAAAAGATTAGCTTACTTGCGCAACATCCTTTTTCCTGGAATATTCGCGCTGAAAGAGGTAGATCAGCAGTCAGCATTTTGGTATCGGTCCAGGGCTCAATCACATTGTATTTCAATTGTAGAATATGCCTATGCATACTCTAATATTCATGAAATCCATTACCATAACAACTATTTTTGATGAAAGACTAACGTTTTGATGCCATCGGTTTAACTACAAGCAATGCTGACAGAAGGAGGGTCACAGGCCAGGGAGCAGGCGCAAAAAAGCTCTTGATGAAAAAAGGCTCTTGGCAATGAGGTAAAATTTTTTGTGTTCAACGAAAATGTCACCTTTAGGATCTTTTTAATAAAGGTGTTGGCTCCGTTGTTATTTTTGTACCATTTTCATCCAAACTGCGCAATTTCTTTTCCTACTCTGGTCAAGTAAGTTTTAAACAAATTTTTACAAGTCCCCCTTGTTTAGCAACACGGTAATAACTAACTAAATGTAGACTTATATCCGTATAGGGGTCTATATAAAAGTCATGACTGATTCAATTTTAGTACTTTTTGTGCGGATTCATAAGTGTTTTACTCTACATAAAATATCCGAATTTATTTAGCAAATTTTTTTACAGTTTCACACCCTTGTAAATTGATTGGCCTCTTTTGGCTGCAGTCTGGCCTCTTTTTTGATTTGGGGTTTTGATGATAATGATGAAAGGAAAACGTTTACATGATACAGGATGGGGCAGAAAAACCTCACACGTTTAAAAATCTTACTTTGGCAATGCTGTCGCAGTCAGCCACATTGCTAAAGTGAGTTTATGTAGTTAATAAAGTACGATTTTGCTTTCTAGAGTGAGAGATTAGAACAACTAGTGATTTATTAAATTTTTTTTGAAAAGTTTTGAAGTCTAGATATGGCCTGGACAGGTAAACACAGTGCATATATTGTGGAAAGTTTTCTCACTAATGGAGAATCTGTAACTGCAACCTTGAAAAATTTCAGAAATCATTTCCTACTGAGCAGAAAAGACCCTGTTTATGATCAAAAAACTATATTGCTCTTGGTCAAGACTTGAAAGCTACATGCACAGCACTCAAGCGGAAACCTCCTGGAAGAACAAGAAGCGTTCGAACTCCAGAGAACATGCAAATTGTTAAAGAACCACATTTAATCTTCAGAGCTTTTCAAAAAAATTTAATAAATCATTAGTTATTCTAATCTCTCACTATAGAAAGCAAAATCGATGTTTATTAACTACATAAACTCACTTTAGCTCTGTGGCTAACTGCAACAAAAGAGTATTGCCATTGTAAGATTTTGAAATGTGAGAGGTTTTTCGGCCCCAACCTGTTACAAGACCATTCCGTTAAATGCTAAAGAATGCATTTCTTTGAAAAAAATATTTTTTACATTTTTTAGAAGAGGAATAGGCCTACTTCTAAATACGGGATTGAATACCTACACAATTCAATATTGCACTAGTTCTAATTATTGTTTTAGAAACATGTCTACTGTATATACTTTCCAGTACTTAGCTGTCTTGATTATATTGAGACTAATCTTTCTATTTTTTTTTAGTCTACATGCCTCATTTTTTTGCTTGCTACTGCAATTTGTTTTACAGTACCTTTGCTTTAACTTTGTATTTACTGTTGCGGGCAACATAGGTATGTTTACCTCATAAACAATGGCAACAGTGTGTTTATCTTTTTACGCTGAGAATGACAGCAACGAAAATTTGCTGTGTTAGGAATTATGGTTTTAAGTACAATCTCGGGACTCGTCATTTCGTACAAACGACTCTAGTGGAGTCGTTTTTACAGAGCTTTAGTTGAACTATTGATTTGAGTCTGCCCAACACTGCGTGCACGCTATTGCCTACCTGGCTTGAAAATTAAACTTTAAGTGATGAAGTGTAGGCTAATATCAGAGCAAGAATTTCGAATCACCCTCGATCGCCGCAGTTGTTTAAACAAGAATGAACGCGATGCTTTTCATTTGCTACAGTCTTCTATTAAATGAAAACAAAATTGATTTGTTCATAATAAACACAAAACATATGTATCAATAAACGCAAACACTTGCCATCGCGAAATTAACAACAAATTTCATACCACCGTGACAAAAAAAACTTAAACACGAAAAAACAACTAACCTACTAATAGTTCTGCTAGCTGAGCAGAAGACGGATGACGCTGCATAAACAAACCGCCCGTAGATAGATAAACTGAAAGCCAGGCTCACCAAGAAGACAATTCGTCAATTTTTCAGGCGTCCAAAAAATATAGGCGGCGCCAATTTTTCAAATATTGAAAAACTTGATTTTTGTAATAAAGGAGCACTTAACAACTAAATTTTATTATTAAGACCACCTAGAAGTATTTTTCTTGTAAGAGCTAGCAAAGAAAGCACTTTAAGTTGGCTTACCACTTCACAAGATCTTCGATGAAGAAGGCGCTTGCTCAATAAAGATCGGCAGATATTGAAGGCAAAATATCTTTCTCTTTCTGTAAAATGCCTTTAAAAGCAGCCCAACTCTCCATCCCATAGATTGCTTGAGAAACGCTAAACAAGAAGGTGAATACCAGCATTCTTATCATGATAAAGAAAAAACTGTTAACTTATTTACCACTTGATAACTTACTTAACGACGTAACAAAGCCATTGTTTTGCTTAATTCAACATTAACTTTAAAAATTTAGAAAAGCGCTTCTGCATAGGCAAATAGAGCACCCATATTAACGTATTAAATGCAAAGTCTCGCCACAGTCTGTGTTCTCACGTTTCAAAAAATTTTTGGCATAACCTGCATGATCTTTAGGCAAGGAGCTAAAAATGAATTGTAAAGATTGCTAAAAGATTACTCACTGTACAGACAAACATGTTGGTTACCGTACAGTAAATTTAACTCGAAATGTTGATGAAGTGCTAAACCTGCCTGTCTGACTTTCATAGACAGCAGCAGTTCTTGGATAGGTTATTTGGACCAGAATATCAGTTGGTGGGGCCCAGGGCTGATCTAGCTGCGAGGCCTTTTTAGGTCGACGAATGTCCCGGGATGCATGAAACGTGAAAGTAAACAGGCCTACAAAACGCGTAATCACAGCACTGGTGCCAGATAATTATCCGAACGTTTGCGATTAGGCCTAGTCTTTTATTTGCGCATTGCAGAGTACGAAATCATCATTTTCTTTCTGGTTAGTTACAAAGTTGTTGATACTGCACAATCTTTAAATACTGATGAATGCTTACTCTCGTGTTCGACAAACGTAGAAGATAGCGCCGAAACTAGATTTTACTCCATGGTGTTTCTGAGCACAATTCGAAGCTGTCATACATAAATACCGGTATATCGGAGCCGCAACATGCACAACAACAGCTGAATCCAAATTCCTGTAAAGGGAGGGGCAAAAATGCTGCAAGTGAGATACAAACCAACGCTGTTCTCCAATAAGCTAGTGTTTTAACTCATCCTACTAAGCAAACGCTTTGACGTTAGTTCACTTTGACTGAAGCAGGCCGATTCTAGTTGCAAGAACAAGCTGATAATGAGAGCCAATCTCTAGGGCAATAATTTTGCCAATGATTGTTTTTTTGCGGGTCGATTTTCTAAATCCAAATTATGAAAATCTGTACCAGTACCTTAAATTTGTAAGTTTATTTTTTTTAGATTGACATTTTGTAGCCGTTATACTCCTCAAAATGCCTTTATTCATTGATAGGGGTTCACAAAATTGAGAGGCCGTAGCCCCCTAGCTATACATAGGCTTAACAATTAAGACTGGTAATGCCAAGTCGGATTCAGACAGCTTCGCCCAGGGGGTGAGCTAAACTCCCTATTCTTTTTTTAACAAGTACTATTCTTGTTAGTTGGTATACCACAATTGTTTACCTTAGCATGTGCCTCTGTCATTAATCATTATTATTATTTACCTATTGCGAATCAAGAGCAGACTAGAGAGTAGCTCGTTTAAAAACGAGTTATTATGATATACCACAAATCATTCTATTAAACAGTCAACGCCAAGGCAAGCTAATACAGCCCGCTTTACCATGCAATTTCAAGTGCTGCGCTCCTTGCGTAGATTTGCTGAAAAATTTTGCGGGATCCCTGGCTTTGTTCCCTTCTTCCCCTTAATCCGCCACGGTAGATTACAATCTAATTGATAAATTGGCTTAATATCACAACAGAACAATTCTATAATATAGGCCTAGGCCAGCGGTTTTCAACCTTTTTCGTGCCGTGACCCACTTCAAGGTGCCACAAATTCTTGTGGCCCACTTTCATAAAAACTTTGATGTGATGATTTCAATGTCACTGGGATAAGCGTGAGATATCATGGCAGTAGAGTTGATCTTCAAAGAAAAGATTATTGCCCCTCCAGTGCCGAGGATGGCCAGTTCACGACACGGGTTAATCTTAAAAAAAAAGTTGATTGCTCCTCTTATTCGCAGGCGCTGATCCATATGGCCGTTCATGTAAACCAGTATTTCTCAACCTCATTCGGCATGCAAACCCATTTTTAAAGTACACAGTCCGCGGCCCACCGGTTGAGAACCACTGACCTAGCCTGGTACACGTCTTGCCTGTGTATTTCGTAATCGCATAATTAGGCCTATTTTGGACAGCAGCGCTAAACAGCTCAACGCTAATTCAATGCTGAACGCTCAGTACATAATGGATAGTGGATAAAAAGACGGCAAGTTGTCGCACCGTTGGTAAGGCACTCGACAATACCTCAGTCTCTATACATGGTAAAAAAGTGGCGGAACCGAGCTGTGCCGCGGCAACTCGAAGCGAGGATTTTCCCAAACTTCGGACGGGTTTTTGAAATTGTCTCGTGCTTCTCGATTTAGGGCTTATAGACATAGCTGGAGCCCCCAAGCCAGGGGCTACCTCAACGGCCAAAGAGTCTTACCAGCCGTCGTGGCGCAGTCTGACGAAAGACTGAAAAATAGAACAAGAGTTCACACAGCAGTGTATTTTCAGGCCAGCTAAAGTTTTTATTAACCTTCTTGGGAAATATTACTGCTGAAAATTTCTAACTTAGTCAGTAAGCAACAATCGTCGTGTAACTAACCTACATCAACCATTTTTAATGTACTCGTGCGGTTACGTCGCTTACATTCGGATTATGAGATCAGCAGTGTTGGTAATTACTGCAGTGAATGGATCCAAGGACATGATCAAAGCAAAATGAACTGCTCACTCTACACGTCGTGACTACGTCAGGGCGCTCATCAACGGCAGTTCGCCCTGTTAATGGTGAGACTAACAATCTGCAATATATCTTTGTCGTTTGCAAAAGTCAGCCAATTTCCTTTAACCTGATGTTGACTGAATTTGGGCCAAGAATAAGTTGAGTTCCTCACCGTATCATGAAAGTTTAGTGTAAACTAAACTATGAGCGAATCTAGGTCCCGCCGGACATCAGTATCGAAGCTGCAACATGAGTAGTGAGAACTTTTTCTCCCACTACTTCTGTCCTAGTTTACAGTAGCTGGGGATCACCCGCCCACACCATCCCCCTTATTAAAACACCACTAAACGAAGCTCAATGGTGATGACCAAGGCTTTATGGTAGTTGTATCGTGAGTGTAGGCACTTACACTTAAAAATAAGGTTCTACGACTAGCATGCTTCTTACATCTCTGCCTGTAACTGACGGATTGCGACTGAATGACAAACAGCAATCAAATTTGAATATTTTTATACAAAACGATACAAAACTATTCCACTCGAGGCAAGGGAAGCAAACTCGATCGGACAACTTCAACTCTGGTTTATAAAACGATTGAAGTCAGAATTATATAACTGCATATTGTTGGTAAAGAAGTTCTCTTATAGTGTAGTAGTCCTCCGTCAAACATCCTTCCACGTCAATATGGCCTTGCTTGTTCTAAATAATGATTTGGTCATTTTTACCGTATATAGTACCACGTGTAATCCATTACCAATTATCATCTGCTTTGCAACAGACGATGAATAATCAACCACTATTAACTAGCATTTCGAGATTTTTCTCCTAAAGCAAATCTTTAATCAAAAACAATGGCATTACAGTATTACCACAGTCCAAATACTACTCTAGCTTGCGATTTTCTTATCAACCTGGACGACTTATTGGATCCGAATGATAAAAGTGGCTGCTCCAAGTGTGCTAACTGTCCAGACGTTATGACGTAGCAGAACAACAACCTCACACAAATCCAAGAATTGAACATGTTTTCATCTGACTTGAAGACGTTTTAGATTGAAGCAAAACAAGACGACAAATAAAGCAATGAGCAATAAGCATGCTTGCTGGGAAGGTAACTTACTGCTGTGAGATTACAAAATATCAATTTTTAGAGTACTAACGAAGGCATTTCTTACCCTTCTGATGGCAACTGTGCCATTGCATATCAATACACCGCCAATGAATTCCGCTTGAATTCCTTCATTAATTAAAACTTGCTTAAAGTCGGACAATTTCAATTCATTAACAAAGCAAATGTCGTGGCGAGGTGTCTGCAAAATTGAGATGAAGCAATTAATGAGTGAAAAATGTAAAACGAAGCACTATGTAGCAGTGTTGTTTTATGCCATTTGTTCTTGTTGCTGATGTAATAACAAGTCGTGTGTTTACCACAAGCCAAGCACCAAAAGCCTCCTAGTCCTATATCTTCACCCCCAAACAAAGTGAACAATTTTCTAAAAATCCTGATAACAGGCCATCAACGACCTGCTTTCGTATCAGACTTTCCAGCAATCCCATACTAGACAACTTTCCTTTAAATACAAATAACGCGTGTGTTAGATTTGGAATCGTAAATTCTTCAGTTCAAGACAGTTTTTGCGCCATAAACCACTTTGTAGTGGCGTGTTGTAACGGAAGCAGTGGAGGTAGGGATAATTTCTTGGCTGAATTTACTATTATGACATTCTTAAGCGATACACAAGTCCAATCGTTGTGAAAAAAAGGTAGAGTTGAGAGGACGCCATTGTCTACCCGACAGATTAACCCAAGTGCTAACTCATACGCTAAGCACGTACCTCTTCGACATTGACAGGCTCCAGCGATGGTATGGCGTTGAGATAATCGATCGATTCAAGGTCAATGCTCTGTCGCGCTAACAGGCTCGATGCTGCAACAAAATGTCTTCGTAAACAAAGAGGTGATAAGAGGCCACCACCCGGACAATTTATGACATAAGCTTTTTGTCAGTAAGGGGGTAAGAATCACATGCAGTCACCAAAAGCCAGGACTTACACCACTTACTTCCATCACACGATCAAATCCTATCCAAAATTATTTTTCATAAATACTGTCTTACAGAATAACTGATTAACTTTGTTTCCTCGAGGCCATTGCGGTGATATTGCGCTTAGAACGTCCGTTTGCAGTTTCATTCCTTTGCCGCGTCATACCAAAAACTTGAAAAAATCAACAGTATCAACGACCTCCCTGCTCGGCGCTCTGAACGAAAGAAATAGCGGGAAGAAAATATCTGGTGATGCTTGCTAATGTTGCTCTTAGGAAAGGTACTTGAGATGTCTGAAAGATAAGAGGGGACGAAGTCGAGCAGTCTACTTGTGGCGGTGGCCCAGATCAATTGAACCCTAGCAAACAGAGTTCGAGCTCATACACATGAAATGGAGATCACAGTACATTGGGATTAACATAAAGTCTGTGGAAGTTACACCAATTTCCTTTTGTACTACATTAATCAGTAAGAATTAAATTAAAAACTTCGCAAGCGTAGGAAAAAAACATCGTCAGCATCAGCTCCAAATCTACTTTCAAGGTCGCGCTAATGAGTCAAAGCATGAAGCAAACAACCTGTTCTTCGCGAGACGTAGAAACAATAATATTTTCTTACATCGTTCTACTTGTAACGGTAGACCAACTTCCATCGGCATTTCTTCATCTAATTCATCGCTATATGAATGTAGAGCTTGTCGAGATAATTCCCGGTTTGCTTCAATCTATTGTGTAAAAAAGCATCGCTTTACACATTTTTCCACGTTACTTGAATTGCAGTTTTTGCATTAGATTTTTAAGTATGGAAACCATTGAATTTCAAACGCTTTCTGACATATTTGACGGTACCCACGATGGAAGTAATTATGGAAATATCTGCTTGCAATCTGGAGACTGAAACACTTCCTTGCGCTCGAGCGGCACAAAAAATAGAAAAAGTGTTCCTACAAAGTCAGAAAGTACACATACAAAGCTAGGGAAACCGACGCTCCTGAAACTAACTAAAACGGAACCTTTTCAAAGCACCTTAAACCGTTCATTCGTATAATTAACGCCAATTTGATAAACATCAAAGCTATGGAAAAATAGGAAGCATCTCAATTTTCCCCACAAAATTCAACACAGCATCATTGGTTATTCTACATGTCTATGAACCTAAAGCAAAAAAAGTTGTTGCCCACTGCTAGTAGTTTAGGTTTACCCAACATAATAAGATTCAAATTACCTCTTTCGCAGAGAGTACTTCGGTAAAGTTCTGCACGGCTTCGCTGTAATCGACTCTTGCGTCAATCCAACATAACTCGGCATCTTTGGCAGTGGAAAACCTCAATGTGCCAACAAGGGAGTCTTTTAATCTTACCTGGGAGGACATTAAAAGATCAACAATTACAACAGACCATCCAAATAAACATTAGTGCCATATATCTCTGCGTGGTACAATCTGCGTGAGACAATCACGATAGCTCTGCTAGGTACAGTGCTGATAAAAAAAATCGCAAGCACGCCATCTGCTGAGGCACAGCATTGTGATCCTGAGAAAATACACGATTTCTTCTGCTTGGTTTCGATAGAAAAGCATTGCGCGAGTAGTAGTGGCTACTTTGAATCAGAGATGGATCCAAGGGGGGGTGTGGGGGGGTGCGCACCCCCCCAAAATATTTCAAAATGCCGAGACACGCGGGAGTGGGGGAGGAGGAGGGAGGTAGTGGGGGTGTCAATTGTGTGATTGTCACTATTGAATGTATTGTTATTTTAGGAATATTAATCTTTTTTTTTTCCATACCAACTTTAAATCATGATATTTATTTATTTTTCAGATTTTGATTCACAATAAAAATATTTAAAAGTTAGGGTTTCGTAGAAAATTAACATATATGTAGCGTAAGTATGCCTGCAACCAATATTTTGTCATATTTCCGAAAGCGGCCCGGCTTCATGCACCAAATTCCGATCCAATTCCGGAATCTGATAGCAACAATAGATCATCTTCTAATAACAACAACTCATCTCAACCGGACTCATCTTATTTACCCAATGATATTGGCAGCAAAGAATCTGGACCAGCTCAACCAATTCTTCCTGTATATCCCCGAGATGCGAACATCACAAACCCTAGATACTGCAAATCATTCCAGAAAACTTGGTATCAAAAACACAAATGGGTAATCTATAGTATTTCCAACGATAAAGCATATTGCCATTGTTGCATTCATTTCAGCACACATGCGTCAGGGCACCAAGAGCTGGCATTTACGAAAGAAGGATTCAGAAATTGGAGCAAAGCAGTAGGTGATCAACGGAAAGGTCTGGATAAACATGCCCGAAGTGCTCATCATTTACAAGCTGAGATACTATGGAACAACTATCACTGCAATACAGTCAGCATTGATGATAGGTTGGTACCTCACAGGGCACAGCTCATTGAAACCAACCGAAAATATTTCAGAATTCTCCTTCAGTATATCCGATACTTTGTTTTGCAAGAAATTCCTTACAGACACTTACATGAGCATGATGAAGATGCCTTGAATCAAGGAAATTTCGTGGAGTTATTGAAGATCATTTGTAAAACAAACCCGGTTTTTGAAGATTTGAGAAGCAGTGTCATGAAACAGTATTCAATCCATCAAGACTACTGGAGTAAGACGATCTTCAATGAGTTTGTAGAAGCTACGGCTGATGAAGTTAGGACCCAGATTGGTAAAAGTATTGCTGAAGCTGGAATGTTTTTTCTTGTTATTGACGAATGTAAGGACAAAGCTGGCCACAAACAGTTGTCTTTGTGTGTTCGTTATTCCGTAGGCTCAACTGCAAAAGAACGTTTCATTGGCCTTGTTCGGTTGTCAGAAAACCTTTCAGCTGCTGCTATTGCTGAAAAGATACTGCCCCTCCTTTCTGCTCTTACTGCAGACTCTGTTTTTTTGGGCTTGACAACAGATGGAGCCAGTGTTCTATTTGGAGTTCACAGTGGTGTTGCAACTCGTTTACGGAAAGATTATGGCTGGATTGTGAATATCCATTGCACTGCACATCGTTTGAATCTTATTGTTGGTCAAGTTGTTTCTCAAGTTCTGCCCTCTACTCTTGAAGTTATGAAGTCATTACATTATTGTTTCAATGCCTTAAAAACTGCAGACACCTTTGAAAAGTTACAAAAAGAACGCAACGAGAAAGTTCGAAAAGTTCCAGGTTATATTGAAGTTAGATGGAGTTCATTGTTTGAATTGACCCGAACTGTTGTTGACAGATATCAAAGTATACTGATGACACTAGCTGAACGGAGTAATGACACTGACAATCAAGGTATTGTGTGTGCAGGTATTTACCACAAGATGGCTAACTCAGCATTTGTTAAAGATCTTTTAGTGTTTTATAAGGTGATTGCACTGCTACAAACATTATCAAAATTGCTTCAGGAACGTTTTATCAACTGGCACCAGGCTTGTGCAGAGATCAGATCTACAAGGAAAGCATTAACATACTTAGAGGAAAACCCAAGTTTTGTATCCTCCCTTGTGGATTCTATCAAGAAGACATGTGAAGAATGTGCCATCCCTTTGAATACAAACAGTGCTTTGTATCAAACTCGTTCACAAAGCGACGAGTTATTAGAAGGTGATGGAAATGTCCAAATGCATGTCCAAGTTCAAGATACATTGAAGAAGGTTGCTCAAGCTGTTGGAAGTTTTTTTGATCAACGTTACCCCACCGACAATATGAAACTTCTTGAAGGCTTAGATGCATTGGATCCCTGTAGTGATCATTACATGTCATTTGAAGGTGTCAAGCCATTAATAGATAGGTTTGGTGAAGCATTGAATTTCTGTGAAACCGAGGTTGAAATGGAAATGCTAAAGTTCAACAGTGGTAGCGGCCTTGCAGATATAAACAATGTGTCTAGCCCTTGCATAATGAGGCTGATGCAGCTAAGAAATACCATTGCTGTATCTTCTGCAGAAGCTGAGAGATCATTCAGTTGCATGAATCGCATCAAAAGTAGAGTGCGTAGACTATTAAGTGATGAAAGAACATCAGACTTGACATTGTTGTCTTTTGAGGCTGATATAACTAAATCACTTGATTTAGACACAATCATCAGCTCATTTTCTGCACAGAAAACTCGCAGAGTGCCATTGTAAGAGTAACACATTTCATCAAAGCATCAACTTGGATCTTTTTTAGCCCCTTCAACTAATATTTCGTTTTTTTTTACAAACTGCTATTATTTTAATAAACTAATGGTATTAAGATCTACTAGTATTACTTTATATTTAGATAGCATTTCATTGATTTGATAGATAGCATAGCATTCATAGCATTTTATATGAGCATGTAACGAATTGATGCTGTGTAGATTATGGAATGTGTACCAATGGAAATAATCATGTGTTTTGTACTGCTCATGTTTTTAAACTTTAGAATATTTCCCAAAATTTCATCACGTTCTTGAATTTTGTTATACCATAAGTGTTTTTTTTTCATGCTTGTTTTGAAGACTTGATTTTTTATGCACACTTTCTCCGTTTTCAGGTCTTTATTAATATTAAACAAAAACATCTGTATTAACAACATGAATGCTTATCAGTATGCCAAATACAGCAGAGACATATTTTGACAGTGCCACACTGATGGACCTCCTTGAATGAAAATAGATTTCAGCAGCACCCCCCCCCCCCAAAATTAGAGGCTGGATCCATCCCTGCTTTGAATCAAATCTTAGACACAAATTTGTGAAACGTAAATACGTTGCTCGCAACAGAACGATTAAAGATAATAAGTAACTGACTTGATATATATGCCGTTCTTTGGTTGCATCGACAAGTTCATTAACAGCAGGAGTAAACACTTGAATTGCATCAGCCTTTGAAGCCGACGAACCTTGATTGGAATTGAATGACCTGGAGTAAGAAAAAAACTTTAGCGGCATACTGCTGAACGAAAAAAGATGTTAAAACACATTTTTCTTAAACATTTTCGAGAAGTATTCACCGAAACTGCATTTTCAAAAACTTTTAGCAACTGTTTATTGCTTTCCTTTTCTCCCCAATAAAAACGCACTGAACGCGACCAAGACTGTTTCTAAAATGACTAAAAACAAGAAAAGTTAATATTTACTTTTTTATCTGGTCAGCAAATCGTTTTGTGGTTTTAAGTTCGCCTCGAATTAAGATCACTTCTCTCGGTTTGATCTGTTGCACGATTTTTAACATTGATTCGCCGTCGGAACGGCCTTCAAAGTCAATGAACGATATGCTGCACTTAACACTCAGAGTAACATGCTCGCTCACACACTTGGTAGGAACTTCCTCGCCTGGCTCTGCAAAACAAGTCGATGCACAATTGAGAAGTACTAAAATGGGCTGAAAAAGCCATTCGTCCTGAAACGCTTTATGCCACATTCTTTCGAAGCAGTATCGTGCCGAACGAAAGATCAGCAAGTGCTATCGCCATCCAAAGTTTAACGCTATAAAGTCCACTATGTATGATTGAGTTAAATTGATTTCGTCGCTAAGGAATGGCGAGTCAAAGTGTTTTGTTATTGATTTTAAGTAAAAAAATCCGAAAATTAGGTAACCGCTTGCAAGTTACTGGGCGATATAAAGCAGGATGATAGAAAAGTCACCAACTGAGTGAGCAACGTCTCATCTTATAAAAATCAGCTTTTACGCAGCTGCTCAGTGATTGGCATAGCCCTTCAAACACAATAAACCAACCTTCATTTTGCGACTTCTCTTCACTGCTTTTAATTGTTTTATTTTGGAGTTCTTCTTCAAGTTGTACTAATTCGTTCAGACGATAATCTTCAGGGCTGAAACAAAACGTGCTAGTTTAACGGCTGCGCTACTTCGCTGTTGTTTTTTTTTCATTTTGACTATTTAGCCTGGTCTACGCAGAGGCCAAGAAAGCGGCTTGCGACTGAACCAAAACAAAAGAAACGCAGAGTTAAGCTACGATTGGCCTCCGTGCAGGCTTAATGCCAAAATGACGAAATAGATTGGAAAATCAAGGTGAGCCACGCCAGCCTTTGCTTCGAACACGAAACATCGAAATCAATTCGCTATATTTTCAACATTAAAACCAGCTTAGGACTCACCAGAACTCTATTGCTTCGCGACAACCACTCCGACCGAGTAGGGACGGGCTTCACCAGGTACAATTGTGAAGCTGCTCACCCAGCATGTCGTAAGAGGCGACCAAGGGGTACCCACCAATGGCAGTCCGCATGTTGGCTGTGGGGCTACCAGTCTTTGTATTATTCAAAACTGGTTTGACAGAAACTGCCGCTTTCCCCTAGCCTAATACTGATTAGGTTTACGGTGTGATCTGAATTAACGTTTTAGGCCGTGCCCTCCATCCCTACGAAGAAATGGGGAAACACAACACCACCACGCAGGGAAAGTTTCAGTGAAGCGCATTTTTCAAGGCCTCGCCGATGCATGATACATGTAAGTATTCTCTAAGTCAAAGCATCGCTGTGTATTACTTTTAATTACTAATGGCTAGTTACTGGGAACTTGAGGAGGCTGGGTTCGTTAAGTTACATCCAAATGCCAATAAACCGCAGTGTCTGTTTGATAACGCCGGTATTTTTAGCCAAACGTCTAAATAAAAGTGAAACAACCGTACATTGGCTTCACTTTTCATATTGAAAAGTGCAAAAAAACTTGTTACTGAAACGTATTTTAAGTCCATCAAGACACTTACTTGATAAATTCCCCGTATTCGTCCCACTTTATTCTCGGTTCTACGAACGGAAACATTAAAAACGCTTTTTTGACTTGTTTGAAAAATCCGCCTCCCTTCTTGGGAACCTGCAAAGCGATCAAAAACCGCATGATAATTCAGTGAGACAACGCTAATAATAAAGTGACATGCACGAGAGCGTTATCATGCCGAAGCTTTCCCCTATTTAAACAGCTACTTCCTTTTCCAAAAAAACTTCCGTTTAGTTGGCTTAACCACAACCCTTGAAATGATTCATGCAACCTCGGGCGATGGCGTAAAAAAGGCTTGCATCGACCACCGATTGCTGTGGTGTACTATGGCAGGTAGTTTTGCATTGAAATCCCATTACGCATATTCCTAGTAGAGCATGAACGATTAACTCAATCCGTGAAACCAGTGTTGACAAATTTGCAACGTTTTTAAAAAGAACAACGCAATTCAAGCATGTCATCACTTGCACTCTGTACAAGCGTAAACTGAAGTATATCCTTTTTCTCGTGGAAAACACCTACCTCTTAAATGGGTTTGTTAAGACGACAGAAACAAAAAGCATGCTTTTATGTAAATACCTCATCAGCTATGTAGTCATGCTGGCCTTTCACAGGCTTTGTTGTTTCTTCCACGTCACTTTCATCACTAGACACTTCATCCAGGCTGTGTTTGTACAACGTAAATTAACTCAAAGAGGACGGAATGCGCATGATTTTGAGAGTCACAATTGGGTAGGCGAGGGATCACATCCCAAAACCGTGTCATCAACTCACCTTGACAGGTGCGTCTTTCCGCTTCTTGCTAACCTATCTAAGTTGTTTTCAATTTCTTAACATTTGTTTTTAGTAAAGTTTGCGGAAAAACTTATTTCCAACATCCACAGATAGTAAAAAGCCTGCTGAGTGGACATCGCTGATATTTAATGGAAAAATCATAAAATGATTTTAATTTAATGGCCTTTTAAAAAAATGTTTGACGATTTTTCGTGACCGGATAAACCTATTTCCCACATAAAAATCTACTTACTTTTCCCTAACTTCTTGTGCCTTTTTCGCGGCTCGCATTTTTTCAAATTCATCCAACTCAGCACCAACCATCGCCACTCTTTTGCGCACCTAGTGTTTGCAAAAAAAACCGTCAAGTTTTGTCAAAAATAGCCAACGATTTCAAAACACCACACCAAGATACGTCACGTATATACAGGGTGGGGCTGCAAAACTTGGAAAATCAAATATAGAAGTAACATAAGAGTACAGTATATTTTCACAAACAACAAAACTGACATCGATATGAAGGTAACAGAAATGCATAAGGACAATAAGAGACAATTTATTCAATATGGCCGTCCTTCTTCTAGTGTTGCTATCTACATTCATGAATATAACAAAAATAATGTTTAAATATATTCCAGGTTTTGCTGCCCCACCCTGTATAACAGTAGAACAACATTGTAGGCGTTATGTGCATCAAACATAGTAACTAAAATCTAAAAAAATTTCCAACATGTTGTCGCTTTTCATCAGCCACCAGAGGGCGGACTAATATTTTTTGGTTATTTCTCACAGTGTTTTAATGTTTATTAATAATGCATAAAGCCTACATTGTTGCTCTGCTTTTTATAATTGCTAATGCAAATAGCTTCTCTTCCCATACTTTATTAACTGTATCAGCAAAACGCATGTTTTTACATACCTTTTGACAAAAAGAAAGAAAAAGGCGGACTAATATTTTTTGGTTATTTCTCACAGTGTTTTAATGTTTATTAATAATGCATAATGCCTACATTGTTGCTCTGCTTTTTATAATTGCTAATGCAAATAGCTTCTCTTCCCATACTTTATTACTGTATCAGCAAAATGCATGTTTTTACATACCTTTTGACAAAAAGAAAGAAAAAAGAAGAAATGCTATTTTGCAGTGAAATCAGTACAACGTCGTTTTATAGCATTTTCCCTGCACTGTTATTTAACGGTTAACTGCAACCTATGCGGCAACTCGCCTTGGAAGTCATGTTCTGTTCTTATAAGCCAATAACTGCTGTTACGGAGTGGTTGGGATAAATGTGGCCAAAGGTGGATCCAGTTCTTACCTTCTTGATTTATTAACAACTTGCCTGCATCGTCTTGCAATAGTTAGATATTGCTGATGCGGCATATGACAACCACCAACCAGTTTTGTACACCGTCCACTTAGCTGCGCCAAATGACGGCGTTGACTTTTTGCGGGGAGACTTATTTTGCTAAATTCTAAACGTTAGCGCAAAGCGTTTAATTTTTTAAAAAACATCTCAGTGATTGCATCACATTGGTTCTTGTTGTTGTTGTAATTAAGAGAATGTGGTTCTTGTCACGTGCTTTATCAACTAGTCGTCACGTAACAACATTGTTGCCAGCACCTTAGCAAAAGGGGGTAGACTCACAAATTAACATTTTGAAATGCTGACGTTTCTGTAAGGATATAAAATGTAAAGGTTCTATTGAAATAAGGCTTAAAACTTTTTTAAACTAAGACTAGATTCGCGCTACTTCGCGTTAACGCTAACGGCTTTTTCTGATTGTTAGCGCCACCAATGATGGAGTCTTCAAGCAATTCACACTAACGCTGAATTTCGATTTGCGAGCAATCCTTTGTGTCCGAGCGTCTAGCAAATATCTTTGATGCTAACGGAAAGTTATGCTTCTTGAACTATGCGTTGTAGTTGTTACCCTTCCTCTTCCTTGCGATAGAAGCATGGCATGAAACGACTTTCCGGATTTATGTCGCGAACCTAATTGAAATAGGCTAGGGGAAAAACGACAGTCCATTTCGAACCCGTCATGAATGCAAATTACAGACTAATAGCCCCACAATCTGCAAGGCGGACAGCCATTGGTGAGCCCCCAAAAGTCGCCTCTTGCGACAAGCTGGATGAGCACCTTCACTTTTCTAACCTAGTAAAGCAGGGGTACGAACTATACGTTTGAAAGTTTAAGCAAAATTATTGCGTCTAAGATCGCATTAAACAACTTGGATCTTTTGTAGAAAGCCCCCGCCACTTGCAAAAAACGCCTATTAAGCGTACACTGGAGGGGTTTTTTAATAAGGCAAGCAATTCCTGATAATTGCACCCCCAGTGTACACTGCACCGTACATTCACATACCAGGCCTTCCCCTCCAGTGTAAACTTAATAGGCGTCTATTGCAAATGGCGGGGGTTTTCTACAAAAAATCCAACAACTTGATGGTGATATAAAAAAGCCTAGGTAATATAAGATGTCCAACAACACAAGGCTAACTTTAAATCGCAGAGCTGTGATTTCGAAATCAAGCGCCATATGTACTATCGTGGGTAGCTTGCATAGCTCTAAAATGAAAACGTAAAATCTGGGCAAGCAAATGGTGACTTAATTTGATGTGGAAATAGATAATGCCAGGAAAAGCAACCGTCTCTGGGTCTAGTGAATATCTAAAAATAGCTAACTTCCCATTAAAACTCTCACAAGCGCGCGTTGGAGTTCTTAGTTCATTTTGTCAAAAACAGCGTACCGCATCAAGCATATTTTGTTCAAAACGAAGTAAATTGTTACCAACAGTACTAAAGCACAGGCCATTTGAGCGTGCTGGGCCTGAGGGGGAACAACAGCACACAACTTACTTCTAGCGTAATTTGCGACAGTTTTGAATCGTCAATTAGCGTCCTTGCTAATGTTCCTTGAGCTGTCCTACTCGTGATGATAATTGAGTTACGCGGATCGGAACACCAGCGCACGAACAGCTGACGCGCGAATCCAGATTCTAAGTCGCACGTGCTCGCGAGTACGCACTGAAAATACATCGTACGGTGAAAATTAGCGCAGCCACATGTTTAGTTGTCAATTTCAAATGTGAACTTCAGACTTCTCGGCCTGGACTCTTTCTGGGTGGACAAAAACCACTTGTAGCATGAGAACAACTCGAGCACCTCCTGGATTCAGACTCGAACAACTCCAAGCCTGATAACATGAAGCCCAAATTGCACATAGAAATGTAAACAAGTAAATCGTAAGCTGTAACGGCTAGATAGTGTCGTGAAGGAAAGTTTGCAAAATCCAGTGATGAAAGTAATTTTGCAATTGTTCTTTAACAAAATCTACGGTATTTTTGTAGAGACACCAGGACCTACAAAGGAAAATTATCGTCAAAACCCACAAAACAATCAGAATACAGAAAGATTTTTATTAGTCACTTAATAACAAAATTTAAAATTAAAATTACGATTGAAAACTAACTCAAAGCGAGTTACAGTGCTTATTAAATCTTAAAACACATTAACATGAGATCGTGCGCACCACTGTAACACCCAAAACAATATGGAGTCAAACAATGTTGGGACTTTATTCACGTGACAAAACAAATATATGACTAACTTACTTTTGGGTGGGGCACTTGTGCCAAGTCGCCCAGATTATGACACAGTTTCAAATGTTTGAATTGGAAAGGATTATTGCGTTGATCTGTGAAGGAGTTGATAATTTTGTCGCTCATCCATTCAACCTACAAAAGAAAAACTTGCAACACTTGCAGAAACTAATTATCGCGTACTCAAGAGCACAAGCCAAATGCAGCAGTGTGTGAGGTGCTAAAATAAATGTGCGAGCGCTGCAGTGTTGAACCTGGTCTATGCGGAGACGGAACCAAAATACAACAGAGTTAAACCACCGCTAGCGTCAGTGCTGAAAAAGTGTTTGACCAATTTGGAAACATAAGCAGCAGCTCTACCGCTGTTGATATGGGCACGAGTTTCAATCCCGGGTCGGTATCAGCTGCTAATAAGCCAATTTCGCAGCTTGACATCACGTCTAATGTTACCTAGAAATAGTGTAAAGGTAGTACGAAGCTGAATGTTTGCCATAGTGCTGTCAGGTGCTCGCATTTATGCAGTAATTACTGCAAAACAAAATTATTAAGGACTCGAAAACTGGTCAAATAGTCGTGAAAAACACGAGCAAAACAACGCACTTCTTTTGAAAATGGGGCTAAAACAACTTGAAATTGACGTAAACACCACGAACACTGCATTACTTACTGCCTGGAAGTCGCACTTTGCTTTTGTAATGCGTCAGCGCCATGAATCTATTTAAAAATTAATTAGCTACTCATCAACACTGACGACTAATTAAGGCATTGTGGTGTTTTGATTACGTTTTGCGAAGCTAAATACATGACAGCATTCGTTAGACAGATTACACATCAGTCTTTCCGCCTCGGTTTAAAAAATTTCCTGGTTTCGGTAATGGCAGACTTTAAGACATGTAGTAAGACAGACCAAACTCAACTTTTCAAAATAAAACAAAACAAGATAGAGCAATTACACGTTTTAAACAGCAGACGCGTCATCAAAGTCTTATAAGCAGGAGCGTTGAACCGGTTCTCTACATCGCGTTCACAGGTGCTCACGTCTTAGATGTGGCACAGCCGACTTGGATATTTGTAGAGCGTATACTGTGTAACCACACCACAGCTATTTTGGCGTTAATATAACAGTATTAATAAGCAAGTGAGAAAAGGAATACTAGGTGAATAAAAAACAAATTTGATCTGCAAAAGAACAAAAAGCAAATGATTGATCAAACTATGGAAAGGACATTAAAAGTGTGTAGATTCCAAGAACAAAAAACAATGAATTAGCCAATAGGCACTTAGAAATTTTGGTTGGAAAACAATATCAAGTGTAAGCCAAAATCAAATTTTAAATTTTTGGTAAGGTTGCCACTTGTTTTGTAAATATGACACTGCATCTTAACTTTGAAGGGAGTGAGCAACATTTTGAAATGGGGCTTGGCAAAAACCTGTAGTTGCGCGCAAATTCAGATCCAATAAACCAACCCAAAAAAAAGGTTTTCTCCAAATACCAGTTAAACAAGTGCTCCCCAAAGAAAGTTTTCATCAACTTTTGTCGTAAATAATCACATAAAATATTGCAATAAACCATGCAGCGTACATGCTCCAACACAAAGTGGGCGAGAGACAAAAGTGGTAAAGAACGCAAGATAAGGTTTTTCAGCGCAAGTGAATAGCTTTTAAAAGAAAGATCCTCTTCTGGTGTCAGAAAGTTGTGGTAAGTCCGCATAACTTAAAAACAAACTTAGTAAACAATAGGAACAAAGGACAGTCAAAACGCAATTTTTTGTCGTTTAAACTAAATACTTTAGCCTCATGTTTTGTCAACTTCCAGCAGTAGCTAAATAATTCATCACCAAAGCGCATTGGGGGAAAACAACACACGAACGCTAAAGATAACAAGCGGAAAAATTGCTACGCTGTGACTTCTAGTAAGCAAGCACAAGACCTTGAAAAAAACATGTATATTGAAACATGAATAATCGATTATGAAGTTCGAATTACGCAGAAACGCAGGGACTTAAAAATAAACTTGAGCATATACCAGCAGTTAGTACACTAATTGGAGCTACCCACTTGCTTATAGTCAAAATTTGAGAAGCGAAGTAGTTAATACTAGTTGGTAGACTTGCATCTATAACAAGACCAACTTAAAATATCTATAGAAGGTACAACTCCTCTCTCTCTACTTAAAACAGCTTCCAAGGCGAAATATATAAGCATGATTATTATTGGTGCAGACATTAGTTGTTGCTGAAACTTCAGCTACAGAAATAGCTTAGCGGATAAACATAGATTGGGTTGAAAATGGCTTTAGTTGTTACTATTGTCTAGTTGTCTTGTTGAAAATTGGCTTTAGTTGTCTAGAGCCAGTGAAACAGCCTTAGCGGATAAACATTGATTAAACATAAACAACTTTTGTCGACGCTTGCTTTCAAGTAACGAGTAAGCTGCCAGCGTAGCGTATTTCTACAAGCACTACGACTAAACTGAGATAAGTGTAAACAACGCAGAAACCATGCGGGTATCAAGCTCAAGACCTTTCGATTACAATTCTTACAATTGCTTTACTGTTAAGTCATGGTAGCGGACTTATGAAAGGTCTAATTTTTCACAGACAGTACTAGTAGAGTTAGGACATAATCGGATCAAAACGGTATCAGCTTATCACACTCAAGACAGTATTAAATGAGATTATACAGCAATCGCCATCACTGCTGCTACAGTGCGTGCAGTCAATGGCCAAAATGTATAGGAAGGTTGTGATCACATGGCAGCGTTTTTAAAAGAAGGGATAACAGATGGCTACTCCCTCTCCAAAACTCATGAAATGTCATCAACCTGATTCTAAAAGTTTTGACTGGCAAGTAGCAATTTTTTTTAGTGGTAAAGTCGGTAGTTGTCCCTTCAAACAGCATTAAAAATTGTTTTGTTCCCTTTCTTTTCACCTCCCTTCACGAAAATTATCAGAATAAAGCCAGTCATAGAATGTGATGAAACTCTACCTAAAGTGTCGTACGAGCTAGCTTTGCTGACTAATTACTGAGTTGGTTGTAAGCCCTCTAAAATGAAGCGATTACAAGCATAAGAGCAGCTTCAACACGTAGTTAACTAAGGCATTCATCAGAGAAAGAGGCATTTCAAAACTTTGTCAGAGAATGGACGAAAAATAAGCCTGAAGTAAAAACTGGTATTTTAAAGTTTTCACACAAAATTGCTACGTGCATTGGACGGTTGCACCGCCTAAATACTCGACTGTTGCCGATTGGAAAGATACAACGCAAGATCAAGCCCTGCTTACATTATACAACAGTGTTAGATATCGGGATAGCTTGAGGCATAAGGGTAAAAGTGAAAGTATCAAATGAAAGACCATATGGATTATTTGCAATTAACGGCAGTTAAATAGGCAAGCATAATTAATAAAGTAGCAAATAAGAACTGTTGGTGAGCTTCAAAAGCAGAAAGTAGTGATTAGATGGCGACCGGCCATGCAAAGTGCATAAGAAAGTAAAAAAAGGTAGCAGCAAGCAAGGTTGTTTAAAAGCTTTATGTGAGTGGTGCGGATGCACCAAAAATAAAGTCGAGAAATCAAATCTTCACAATGAGGCTAAAAATCGGTATTTAAAAATTCTTTTTTTTCAAATAATATTGTTGGTGTATGAGCGCGTGTTTCAAACAAATAAAACAAAGATAGCTTCTAATTATGCTTGAAGATCGTGCTAACGCGAATGTAACAAATAATTTAAGTGCAACGTGTGTCTTGTCGTAAGCAGCACTGAAAATTTATTGCCAATAACGAACTAAGATAACCTAGGTAAAAATTCTTTGTAGAACAGTTAAAATCAAATTCTTAAAGGCAGGAAACGTATCTTTTCCCATATGATTCAGCAAGAGAAGCCGGAATAAAACAGATCAATTGGTTCGATCAAGCTTTGAACAAATCAATTTTCTAATCACAACTGTTTGCTTCCTTGTTGCAAAACCATTTGTTTTACATCGATTTGTAAAAAGCAACAGATGCAAACCCACCATATTATAATACAGGGAGAAATGAAAGCGCAAATGCAGACGAACGACTGGCAGCAGATATATCATCTGTAGTGTATTAAAGAACGGTGGTGGAACGTTTCTTAGAATTTTAACCACGTAAAACGCATTATCTACCATTTTTAGGATATTGTGGGAAGAGTCAACAATTGTGCCACATACAAACTAGCTGATAAACAAGCAGAAAGAGGCAATCGGTACTGGCAAAGTACTAAGAAATGTGTGATTAACTGACGAGTTCAAGATTCGCAGAAGAAACGGTAGTTAGTGCCGTCTTCAAAGAAAGGGAAAACGGCGAGCCTCCAAATAAGTCTAGTTTCTTTACTTTATGCTTTTTAGGACAGCTTAATGAGACCTAATGTTTTTCCACACTAAATTTTAAAGTTCTTTAATGTTATACAAGATTTATTTAGCTCAGCATTGTGTTGTCGAAATACCTAGTTCATTACAGTTAATATGAGATAAGAAAACATGCTTTGACCCTCCAACTCTTATGACACGCTCGATAAGACCAACGCAGTGGTTAACTTCTATGAAACATTAAGTAACATCATTTTCAGTAAATAGCATGTTTTAAGATTATAACTATATCACCGACTAATAAAAGCACTGATGTTAGGTAAGCCACTAGGCAACTTGCTTTAGGTTCGAAATAATATAGTAGTTACAAATGATGTATCATTTTCACCTATTTGATGGAATTAAGCTCTGTAGTGTTGCGTTAAATTTGATTATGGACATAGGAAAGAACAACTCTTCGAATTATCATGGCATCCAAAATTTTATTTTTACTCTTTCCTACACCACCATCTTTTTACGTTAATCAGGGCAAGTATGAATAATAAAAGATATGGGGGGGGGAGCCGCTGCTTGCTTCCTCTTCTCTTTTGCAAGGCACAGAAGCTAGAAGTGAGCAGTTGCGGTTAATTTCAGGAAGCTTAGTAAGAAAAAGCTTCGACGTTTTGAGCGGAGTGTTCAGCTCGGCAGAAAAATAATTACGTCACCGCGATATATCGATTTAGTTTAACGTCCAAAGCAAAGCATGAACAGCTTGCAATGCTAAACGAAGCCGAAGTGCGGAACCCTAGCTGACAGCAGTAAACCGTATACTTAAGTCGTAAATTAAGTAGTTTTTCTGGTAAAGATGTTAAAAGGGGTCTAAGGCATACCTTCTTTAGATTGCTTAATTATTGGCTGTTGTAAATGTTCTATTTTTTGTAATACCAAATACAACGATAAATAATGAGAGCTATTTCGGTAAGACAAAGCTAAGGTTTAGTATAGAAGGTTGCAATTTCAAAGCCTGCAGGAGATCTACATCTTCCATCCACAAAAAAGGTACGAAGTACAGCAATTCTTCTGATTGGTCTTATTAGTAAAAGTCTGTTAGTTTTGCCGTTACTAGTGGCAATAGGAATCTGACCACAAGCTGTCCAACAGTAATAAGTTTTACTGCTATAAGATAATAAAGATACAAAACACAGAAATAGAGTCGATCTCTTTCTTTTTTTAGAGCTAAGATAGGAAGTACTTTGTAGCAATGAGTAACTAAAGCCAAAGTTTTGATACAAAAATATCTCAGCTTGAAGTACTGCACTGAATATATATGATTGACATGTTGGATATGCAGTGCCATCATAAATAATGCTCATAAGACTAAAATCAACTTAAGCTCGAAAGCATGGATCAAACAGAGCTGATCAACGCGACAGCTTTTCACAAGTCATCGACGTTTCAAGTTACATCGGCTGAAACCCTCATCAGAACAAGTACAAGTTGGGATTTTAATGGAATTAGTTTCAGCAACGATGCTCACAGCTCGACCACTTCTCCACAAGTTCCGCTATTCAAGAATGGGAAAGCAATGCACAATGGGTCATCCGCTGCCTTCACCACAATACCTACAACCACTGTTACTACCTCACGTGTAAATCAGACAGCTAGCAATACCAACACAATTGTCGTAGGATTAACATGTGGCTTGGCAGGCCTGCTCCTGGGAATCATAATAAGCACAGCATTTTGGTTGTATCGGAAAAATGGTATCACGAAAAAACAAACTCCTGCGCTAGAAAAAAATCCAAAAGAAAGGACTTTTGAACCGCTTGATCTTTCTTTGACCCGACCTGCTTATGAACAGAATGTGGAATTAGGTGACTATCAAAATCAAGACGATCAACACCACCACCAAACTTGCCATGCCTATCGAATGCCCTCATCATGCGCGCCAAGACCTTTGAAACTAAACAAAGCCTTTGAAACTGGGAAACATTCGTCCAATCATGGGAATAGTTACGATGGCAGGCACAGATACTACAAGGATGCGTGGAATGATCACAGCTTATCTCTGGACAGAAGAGTTCTAGATCAAGTCAAGCAAAACCAAAACTGTGAAGTACAGAAAATAGAAGTAAGTACTACTAAACTCTAAGCCAGGGGTCACCAACCGTATGCCCGCAGGCGCCAGGTCGCGGGCGAGGACGATACGAGTCACCCGCTAGCCTGTTTTAACCACTTTCACCCAGAAATTTTATTATAGGTTCAAAACCCAGCAACAGCATTTTTTTTGCAAAATTTTAAAATTGCTTTTTTTTAAGCTTTACAAAATTGCAATTTGTAGAAAAACTAATTCTTTTGGTACATTTTGGCTATTTTTCCTGATATCCATGGTTATTTAGCTGTCTGTATCTAAATTTTCAGAAAGATTGATCAAAAAATGAAGTCTGTGGAATTTTTGATAGATACCCGACACCAAGCAAAAAAATTGGTAATTTCTACCCCAAAAAAGGGGGGGTCAACATGGTCCTGTATCATCTTTACCAACAAAATTTTTATCCCAAACTACATATTATCAAAATGTTCAAGAAATTTCCTTTCCAGAAATATATATTGTTGCATGGTTCAGGTTAAGAGTTATTCTATAATAACTGATGAAATTGGAAAATTTTGTAGGAAATTGGAAAATTTTGTAGGCCTAATCTGTTTTCAGTACTGGCGAAAAACATTGAAAATTTGGATTTTTAAGCTTCACAAAAGTGAAATTTGTAGAAAAACTAATTCTTTTGGTACATTTTGGCTATTTTTCCTGATATCCATGGTTATTTAGCTGTCTGTATCTAAATTTTCAGAAAGATTGATCAAAAAATGAAGTCTGTGGAATTATCGATATGCAGCCGACTCTAAAAACATTGAAAGCAAAAAAATTGGCGAGTCCCCCACAAAAAAGTTAGGGAAATCAACATAGTCCTGTATCATCTTTAGCAACAACATTTTCCTCTCAAACTACATATCATCTGAAAGTTTAAAAAATTTCCTTTCCGAAAATATATATTGTTGCAAGGTTTAGGCTAAGAGTTATTCTATAATGATTGATGAAGCATGGTATCTATAGTTATCTTCAGTACCGGCCCAAAACACTCAAAATTTGATAGCTGGACCTCAGAAAATGCAAATCACACAAAAAGTACTCTCTTTTCAAATTTGAAATCATGTTTATGCGTTTACATAACTCATTTTTGCGCCCTGTATCAAGTTTCCACGGAGCTGGTGTACATCAAACACTTTTTATACATTTTGCAAGGTAGGGTACTCCGGGTGATAATTTGATTCTTCCAACAAAAAAGGGGGGTGTAAAAATGGTCCTGTTTCATCTTTATGAATAAGATATTAGTTTTAAGTTTTATATTATCTGAAAGTTGAAGAAATTTCCTTTTTAAAAATATATTATAATACATATTTTAGGCTAAGTTTTGATTGGTAAAAAGGCTAGCCTACATGATAAACCCTAAATTATCTTCGGTACCGGCCAAAAACCCCCCCAATTTTGGTGCTAGACCTCATAAAATTGCAAATTGTGAAAAAAACACTCCTTTTAAAAACCTTAAAACATTTTTCTTAAATAGCGCGGTTCTTTTATCACGTGGTATCAATTTACCAAGGAGAAAATGCCAACAAAGCACTTTTTATGTACTTTGACAGGCGGGCTATAATCAATCAAAATTAGCTTTCTCCCAGCAAAAAGGTAGAGGGAAAGAGAAGCTTATGTTTCACCTTAAGCAACAAAATAATCTTTTTGGACTGCATATTATTTGAATCAGGAAGAACCTGTTTTTTCAAAGATAGGCAATATTAGGTGGTATAAGCAAAGAGTTATTATGTAACGACTGATGAAAAGGATAGTTGCAGTAGATTCCAGGACCCCCCAAAAAGGCCAAAAATTTGGCTTCTGGGCTTCAAAAAAATTGAAAATAGTTCAAAAAATTTGTCGTTTGGTAATTTTTGACATTTTACATTAAAAGTATAATTCTTTTACATCATTTAGCGGCCATTTTCAAAAAAATTCATCCACACGCGAGGCCTGTAATATCTTTTGAACTTGGGGGACATTGGTTTCCCTCACCAAAAAATGAAGGGGGTAAAGATGTTTTTGTTTCATTTTGAGTCACAAGGCATTGTTTTTAGAATGCACATCACGCTAACTGGGATGAAATTTCCTTTTCAGCGATATAACATAATCTATATAATAGCCAATGGCTTAAAACCAGTGAATGATAAAAGTAAACATGATTAATGGTTTTTTATGCAAATTAGCCGTTTTTTTGCATCTGTTACAAAGAATTTCAAGACTGCTTCGCGGGAGCAAAAGAGTTAAACTAAGAGCTTTCCCAACCTTTAACTGCAGTAAATATCATTGCTGTTTACATACGTTTCCGCACTGACCGCAAAAACATTCGCGTGATATCACGCTTTCCGTTGAAGCGGCAGTAAAATTTTGCGTGATATCACGCCTTGCCACAACAGCGAAGCGCGTGATATGCCGCGCTTGGTTGCTGTGCCAAAGCAACCAAGCGCGGCATATGCCGCTCTCGGGGGCAAAGTGGTTAAAAGCGAAATTATGGAAAGTAACTCTAGCCTGACGATGAATTGGAGCGCAATTGACACAATCGCGGCAGCAATACAGTTGTTGACTTTTTCTTTTTGGAGCACACCTCCTATGTGTGAGAAGGCATTTTCGGCACTTAACAATATGAAGACTAAATATAGGTCCGGGCTAAATGTCGAGTCTGACCTACGGGTTTGTTTGTCACAAATAGCCCCAAGAATTGATGGATTGTGCAAAGTGAAGCAAGCCCATCCATCATATTGACGAATATATTGTATTGGTATTTTAATTATTATCATTGTAAGTGAGTTGGGTGATAAAAGTAATGTCGCATATAATTTGGGTCCGCAAAAAAGCAGATTCGAAAAAGGGTCCGCGAAGCAAAAAGTTGGGGAAACTCTGATCTAAGCCCTTGCCATGAGGAGTAATCAGAAAATAGCCCACGGTTTAAAAAGGTTGGGGACTCCTACTCTAAGCTATACCTGGTTTCGAAGTCATTGCGCTCGCATTGAATCGATTCAAAATCGTGAAAGGAACCAAAAATTACTTTTTAAACGCTTTGTAACTGATCGCAATCATATGATTGTACCTTCAATTAAAAACTAAGTATACAACTGCAATCGATTTTAAAGAGCTAACATCAACTCCCATCGTAAATTCTTAGCTTTTGAATAATATATACGTTTAAATTGACCATGTGAACCTACTGATAGCTGTAAAATTTTATTTATACAATTGTCGGCTTCTTTGGGATATGAACGTTAAAATTAATTAAAAGTTTCAAGCACTTTCGCTGCAGCCTCTAACGCAAGAGATGATTACTGCTGTATCGATAATCGTCAGAAAAGGTACTGGAAACTTTTTAATTCGGTTGCTAATTAAATGCTTAACAGAGCTGACATAGCAGTGGGACTTGCACCGTAGTGGCAACACATCGAGTGGAATAAAGACGGAAATCCCAGGAGCTGATGTGCGTAACATCGCCTAAGTGCCACAACAGAAGCTCAGAAACTTCAACGAAAGGCTTTAGCAAGCACACAATAAAGGAGAAAACCCTAATTTTGTAGCCTATACGTGATTAGAGAAATCCTTACTATCAGAGACTAGCTGCCAGAAGGGTAACCATTTAAAATGGTTATTAATTGTCAGAGGCGCAGTGGACACCGTAAGCCAAGCCACTGCAACGATATTGTTATGCTTGT
Organism: Trididemnum clinides; assembly: GCA_963675345.1. Classification (NCBI taxonomy): domain Eukaryota; kingdom Metazoa; phylum Chordata; class Ascidiacea; order Aplousobranchia; family Didemnidae; genus Trididemnum; species Trididemnum clinides. The sequence continues at coordinate 9,291,645 of OY776292.1, read as the reverse complement.
TTGTTTGGTTGCTCATTAAAAATTTAAGCATGAGCAATACCCGAAATCAAACTTTCGGATGAAACTGGTGAGATTTTCTAAAACTAAGCTGAACTGATATTTTGAAAAGCAATTGTATTTGATACACGAAAATCCAAATTGCTTGATTAAACGTTCGTAAAAAAGAATTTAGAGTTTCGAAAACTGACATTACAAGCATAAAACACAAAGTCCTGCGAAAATTGAACATAAACAAGAAATGGTGGGAATTGTAAAAACAGCTCAACCCTTTTTTAAACCGAAAATATTAAATTTATTGACTTGATTAAAACAGTATAACCTAGAATTAAACTTTTTACTACAGCTGCAACGTCATGTCAAAGAAGCAAACTTATCTAAAGAGCATTTAAAAAAAATTGTTTCAAGTCATAAGCATTCCTAATCATTAAATCTACTATCACGAGAAATGAATACATTGCATGCCGCGTTCTATTCACGAGAATTTGCGTAAAAAGGTAAAACAGGCGCAACCTTTGGCTTCATGCTCAACTCAACACAACGTTTACGTGTTTTACCATCGAAAGTCATTACCTACGCGTACGTCGTAGAAAATCTTTATTTTGCAAATATATTTTGTTTCAGAGCGATAGCACGCAAATATCAAAAGATGAAAGTTTCAGTAGTGGATTGGGAACCTGCACAGAGTCAGAACTTCACTCGATAGAAAGTGGGCATGCGCTTGCCTCCAGCACTGGTCTTAAGGTGTTTGAAAACCTGCCAACAAGATCTTGCATGCTTGCCAAAAATAGGCCAGAATTTCGTCCAAGTGCATCTTTTACATCATCCGAGACATGCAACGATACAGAAACGTCTATATCTCAGTCCTCGACTCTTTCAAGGTCCGACCATACTTGTCTAACTTCTATTGAAAGTATGGACAGCAATCGGCAAAAACATCACAGGAAATTCACGCAACCAGTCGATCTCGATTCCCATTTTGAAGAACTAGACCAAAATGACAATTACTCCAATTCGCTTACGTCTGTGACGTCATTAAACGATGACGTAATAGCAATCGAGGAAAGCTCAGGAACACAAGAAGACAGCGATGTCATTATTGACTTATAATTTGAACCACACTTTAACTATTGCTTGCTGCTGTTCTATTCCTAGTCATTCCTTTTAAAATCGTCAATTTGTACGACTTGTTACTAAGTCAGAAGTCTACTCAATCAATCTTTTTTTCTTGGCGTAAATAAATTTTATGTTGTAATACCAAAAATAAAGCACACGAAGCTGCTTTACATCAGCAGAATTCAGATCGCTTTCTTCCATAATATTCTAGATCGTTTCCGTGATAAAATTATCTCTTTTCCTTATCACTTGCAGTTTCTTAATCAAATTGAAAAGCATTGTACTACACTAACATTCACAAAAGATACGGTGAATGTCTACCACCAATTAAATCCTTTTGTAGCAGACTCTATTTGGATTTTCTGGTTGCTTCTTCTGGCGAATAATCATTCTGACGCCAATTTAAGGCTGATTTCCATCAGACGCGGAGCGCCTAATAATGAGTGGCTCGCTCCACGCATAAAACTAAATAGAGAAGCAAAGAATTCTCCACGCTATGACTGCAATCCACGCCTAATGGAAACCAGCCTTAAGTCTTGATCAGATTTTTGTTTATCAAAGAAGCATATGAACGAAGTTCTGGTTTCCAATATCGCGACGTAATCGTCTAGTGTTGTTGGTAATCATGCACGATATTACAGCATCATAATGTAAGGTTAAACATCTCGAAAAAAGGGACGATGAGCATCTCAACAAATGATGCAAAGAATTCTCGAGCATTTACTCGTGTAGAGTGTGCAACTGGAAATCGACTTTAAGCTGAATAAAAAGTAAATGATAATATTACCAGAGGCATTTCTGCAAAAAGTTTTACTATACCAGTGCATCGTTACAAATTAAGATGAGGTTTTGTTTCGAATTCCCAATAATTTTTTGTTATTTGCTAAGACTTGAAACAATTGTGATTTAAGTGAACATAATAATAATAATAACAATGCTTACAAAAATAACACCAACAGCAATTTCAAACTGAAAAAGTTTTATTTAAGCCAGAGCATAATGCAATCAATACAAATCCTTTCTGATGCACCAACAAGAAAGAGACCGCAAGATCTAAACCACTAAGCTAGGAGCCATGACGTTTCGGCTTCGCTTGATGTTGAATAGCTGAGCAAGTAATTGCACCTGGGACTTAAGTTGCTTGGAAAACGAACCTCCAAGGACAAACTCTTTTTATCAAAATTAATAAATCGCAAGGAACAATTTTTAACAACTAGTGGTTCGTAGTCTACTAAGTGACAACATTGATTAGCTAATGCTGGGTCAATAAATGATTTGAAAAAAAAATAGCAAAAACACAGTAACAAAGAAACTCAGAACCAAAATTTTCCTGTTACAATGCAATTACGAATCTATACAAAATTCAAAAAATATTTACAAACAGCTTTGTTTGAAGACTAAAGGAAATAATGCGAATAAAGGGGTCAGAAAATCAAACGGTTAACGAAATTTTTTTTAGGATAGAGCAGAAGCGCTCCTGTACTACCTGAAAGGTTTCTACGTATCCCCGGCGGTACCGGTACAACACTTACCAATTGAAAGCTACTGGTTTAGAAGATGCACGTATGAATGTGTTTACATGTTGGGTTTGATGGAGAAAAAAAACAGCTAAAATCCCCACATGATTCAAGTTACGTCATCGATACATCGATTAAATATCAACTACAACTTCAAAAACAAGTTTACAAAAGGCTCCAGTAAACTAGCTTGCTTCCACACACAGACATGTTTGAGACTGGTCCAAATCAGGAGTGTAGCCTAGGTGAGAATGCCGATCACATACTTCTTCCTGGTTTGGGAACGGGTTTTTCTCCATTACTTTGATAAAAGGCCTTTCAAAAGATGCTTTGTAATAACACCACACCATCTCAATAAAGCAATAAGATATTTAGCTTGTACACCACCAGCAGCAGGCTAACGCATGCAGTTGACACACAGTCGTGCGTGGCTGACAGATGAAAAAACACAGTTTTTAAAATCAACTAAAAATAGGCATTGTAGCCTTAGTTTATGTTTTTGAAAATTAAGGGGAGTGCTGTCATGTGATGCCATTTGAAGCCACCAAACTGAAGCAAGTCCAATGATGGCAGAAAGTCAACGCCTATACATCGGTAAGATAACAATGAGCTGAATTGAAGGAACAAATTTAAAATAATTAGTTGCCAGTATCGTTTCTATAACCTGATGTTTTACAACTACATCCCTCGTCTAGACACTGTGCTTGCTTCACCTTCCACATCAAGCAAAAGCTCACTAATGCATCTTCCTACTTCACTTTGCTGAAATCTTTGTTTACTAACTCTACCTCCAGTTTATTTGCACAAAAAAGAAGCAAAAATACCAGTCAATAAAAAAAGGAATGCATGGTATTACCTCCATGATTTCATATTGCACATGGTGAGAAGCTCATGTCTCTCGGTACGGTATGATGTTCTTACTGGTTGATAAAATGAATGACCACTTACTTCTATAAAAACTCATGGAGTGCTCAGAATGTGTGCAAGTGAAAAGATTTTGCGAGCATTACTGTAAAAACAATTACTGCCTACCATAGACTTTGCAAACTCAACGACGTTGTAAGTTACATTGTTGATCATAGCAAGAGAATAAGCGCATAACCCAGACCGTGTATCGCGCCATAGCTGATCCTGAAACAAAGAAACGCGTCAACACACAGCACCAGAATTTACAACTAAGAGTAAATTAATACAAGTCGGTTTTCACCCACTCGCTCTACAAGCACATCACAGGTGGCGCTTTCAAACTCCAATGCAAAACGTGCAAATATAAAAAAAATCGAACAGGAATGCAACCAGGAGGTTTAAGGGGACTGACGGTTATGGTATGAATCTAAAACGCCCTTAACGTGGTATGAATCTAAAACGCCCTTAACGTCGCACTTTCATTCCACGCAAGAGAAGGGGTAAAGAATTAAGAGGCTGAAAACCATCACCCATGACACTTGATCAAAATTTTGGCAGCATTACAAAAAATTCTAGCTACGATTGTACCGTGCAAATTAAAGGCAGTTAATATGACATATAATTCTATGTTTCTCGTGGACTTCAGCAAGTCAGGCAGGAGACTTGTTTAGGACGAAATGGGAACGCAACATGGTTCTATTTACATAACTGAAATGTCTTAGTGCTATAAAATACTATCCTTGCAAATCAATATGCCACCTCACATGCCCTCTGTGTTGTTGCAGCATTGAGACAAGTCCTTTCCAACATTTTTCCAGCGCGGTTACAAAGTTAAGTAAAATGTACTGTTATGCTAGCATTAGACCTCAGAAACAAATCTGTAGCGATTATTTTATGTCCAACAGTAACAGGTTTCTTGTGGCTGTAGAATAAAAACTAATAGGCAGGCACGTAGGTGCAGTAGTTTGAGCGTTCGCTTCACAGTCGGTCGGTAGACCTGGATTCAAATACCGTGTCGAGTCATACCAAAGACTTTAAAATTGTAAAAGAAATGTGGAGACTGAAAATACGAAGTTGAGTTTACTCGGTCACAACTGAAAATAATGCAACAGTCAACAACGACCTAAACAATGTAGCCACTGTTGGTGCTACAACAATTACGCAAATAGAAGACAACTGACCAATAAAATTGCTAGTTCCAATACACGTCCAGCAGTGTCTACAGCAATCAGCACATTCCCGTCACCTCTCATCGTTTCAATGATTTTAGCTGAAAAAAACAAAAACAACTCCAATTAAGATCTAAAATTGCTCTTTTAAGTGGGAACAAAAGTTTTTAACTTATATTTAACGATAGAAAACTCTTCAGCTTATCTTCCGCTTGAAGCACCAAAATATACAGCATTTAGAAAGTCTCAGTTTTGAAGCACACAATTTAAAGTTCAAAATTTCTCGCTAACGTCATTATTGCATGAAAGACATTCAAAAGTGAGAACTTTTGCTGGCTAACTAAATGACGGAGGTACTTAGTAGAAGAAAATAGTTAAAACAACGTTCACAGGTCACTTTGCACTCACTAAAAGCAAGTCAAATACTCCGCAGTAAGGAGTAATGAGTATCACTTTAACTTACCATGAAGTAGTGTGAAAGGCTAAAAAGGGGAGTGCCCAGGGTAACTGGGACCCTCGGAAAGGCCAACAGCCATTTTGACCCAACCCAAACGGGGTCGGGGACCGCACCACCACGTTGAGGCGGCTGTTGATTGGTCCCTTTCCTCCTTTGAATCTGCCTTCCTTCACTATGGAGTCCACCCTTTCCTCTTCATGCTACTGTTCTGATCCCCCTCTCTCCAAGGTGCGGCTCTCGCTCACTTGACTCTCTCTCCTCTCATGATCTGGTACTCTGGACTGACGGCTGTGTTCCTTTTACTTTTGGCATAGACGGCTCTGGCGTTCTTGCCAATTGCTTTCTCTGTGGCACTGAGGCCACTCTTTCCTTTTCAGCAGGCCCAGTATGTTCAAGAATACCCCTGCTTCACCGGGTTAGAATACCATCTGTCGAAGAAGAGTGAACAGGTGGAGCATAAACACTAAGAAAAGAGAGAAAGAAGAAGCTGTTTAGAGAGATGTTGATCCCTACATAATCAGATTAGGGGTGAAGCAAAGAAAGAGCGGAGGTAGAAAGTTCAGAGAAGGATAAGCACTGCCTGACAAAAATGATGACGTTGCTGCTAGCGTGCATGGCATCACGAGAAAGAATGCCAGATCGGCAGTGGGTGCGATCTGATTCCAGAGTAGAAAATCCAGGAGTCTGGAAAGAAAAAAATGAGTTGAGATTAGATTCCTGGATACAGATAAAGCCAACAGTATGGGATGAAAAAAAATGAAGCAGCTTAGCGCTCCTGGCTCGGAGACCACCAGCATTCCACTGAAGAACCCTGAGGGATTCAGGGGGAGGAGAGGAAGCAGGAGGCATAGAAGGGCAGTCAGGAGCAAGAGGCGGTGGTGAGGGAGCAGAGGAAGAAGAGACAGAATGGGCAGAAGGGGGATAAGAGCTTTGAAGGCGAGGGTGGGGCAGGAATGCTGTATTAGCAGAGGGGGCCAGGAGAACAGTAAAGGTATACAGGCCGAAGGAGTGTGAGGGGAAGTTACAGTGCTACAAGTACAGGCGCAGCAGGGAGGGCAGCTCCAGTAGTGAGAACTACCAAGAGTTCTAAATTTGGAGAGGGGGGGGGGTAGTGAGCATCTTAGATGTACTTATTCGGAGCAAGTACAGCATTGCACTGACTTGCCCCGCCAGATCACATTTCCAGTGCACACAGAGCAAGGAAAGATGGGTCCAGGGCTGAGATGAACGTTACCACTTATCAAGAGAAGAAGAAGAATGAGGAGTCTAAGACGGGCATGAAAAAGGCAGGAGAAAGGAGAAGACAGGTGACCAATTTTAGAAAAGCAGTGTGCTGCCCTTCTGTGGTCAATCAGGGGATGGCACGGCAAAAAAATGGCTTCTGAGGAGTGCCTGGGGTAACTGGGATCTTCGGGAAGGCCAACAGCCATTTCGACCCAACCCAAACGGGGTCTGGGACCGCAGTGCCATGTTGAGGCGGCTGTTAATTGGTGCAGAGTGCTGTGCTGTCGGTACATGTATTTTGTGACTTTTTTTTTTTTTTTTTATGAACTGCTGCTAGTTTGGTCAGGAGTAATCTGTATCTACATTAACTTGTTAAAACAGAGAAGAAAACGAATTAAAAATCGCGCATACTATAAAAGTATATTCCTGACTTTCATCTTGCAAAATATCAAAACGCCCTAAATCCGCAACGTTTAGCGTCACAAAAAGTCAAAGAAACGAAATTGCTACGGGAAAATTACCTCGGCACACCGAGATCTAACAAAATTGACTTTTGGTCCGACTAGGAAAAGGTTGCCAACCACTCTACACCTGTAGGTCGATGACCATTGTTCGACTTATTAGTAAAGTTGCCAGTTCGAATTCCACTCCCAGCACTGCTTTCTCTTGATAAACCCAATTATTAATTTTACTGATGCAGAAACTAAAACTCAGGTCGTGTTGTTAAACGAAACAACGTTCTAAAACCACAAAGCTTTGCTTATTGAAAATCAAGGCAGCTTACTTAATAGCTGTTCGTCTCGCAGCTTTCTCCTAGCTTGAACATATGAAGCATTGTAAGCGTCTGTAATAAGTAACTGTGGCGGTCGGCCACTTAAAAAGTTTCCTGCAACAATATTAAGAAAATGTGATTAAAGTAGGAGCGTGCAACCTGTGGTAGAGGAAATTACGGCTTTTGACAGAGGCCACAGATTGATTTACTCCCTCCCAAAAAAGCATTTAGTGCGAAAACTTTCCCATTAATCTCTGAAAAATTTTACGTTAAAAAGGCTTTGCGCCTGGCTCACGGTTTCATACCTCTAACTAAAGCATCTTCTATTCACCGTTATGGTAATCTTTGAAAATGCCTGCACTACCAAATGACTTAAACAATTACACGCATAAACAGAGAATGTAGCAATCTGGTGCCTTCATGAAGTTTACTAAAATCATATTTAGTTCAAAGAACAGTGTGTTTGCCCTCTGAAATAGTCCTAAATTTTGGAATTAGCTTTCAAATGCCGAAATCCCTTCTCAAAAGCAGCTTCTAAACCAGGGGTCACCAACGTCATTGGACCATGGGGTACTTTTTGGATACTGATCATGGCGGGGGGCAATCAATTTGACACCATTGGTATCGGTGCTCCAAAGCAACAGCGAAGACCTTTTTTGTAAAAATTACATATTATCAAACGAACAATTCGCTTCTCCAAGCAGAGTTGGAGGTGGATATACCTTATTTTTTCTTTTGGAGAGCCACCATCGACTTTGGATAACGACTTATATCGTCTTCACGGGTGACCTGGCGACTGCGGGCATACGGTTGGTGACCCCCGTCCTCAACAAATGTGGGCACAATTCAATCGTTTGTTAGACATCACATATTACCTGTATTGTCAATCAGCGCACAACCATTTAAATGCCTTTCTCTTTTATGATTAAAATCGACTGCATACACAATCTCTCCCTCTTCATCATCTTTCACAATCTTCCAAGCTGTACCTCCTATCATGTGACCGGCATGTACAGGTGTGATGGAAAGACCTTGTCCTTTATCTAGAAAGATATTTCCTTACACAAAACAGCACATTCGAAAGTCTCAATGTTTATATGAACATTTTACGTTCGCAAAATAAGTGTAGCTTAAAGTAATGTTGAAGAAAACTTATTCAACTCATCGAACACAAGCACAAGAGTTTGAGAAACTGTGTAGTGATGGTGCAATCTTGCAGTCAGCAGTAACTCATTCGCGTAGTTGCGTTCAAAGTAGTGCTTTATTCTCGTGCATATTCTATCCTCACGCTTCCAGTCAAAAGTTTGGGGTTGAGCGCTCGAGTGGTTAGTTTGAACACATCGTCGAGCATGGCCAAGCCGAAGTTGAGCTTCAAGCTCACACCTCGACTTGGCCACGCTCGGCGATGCGTCCAAACTAACCACGCGAGCGCTCAACCCCAAACTCTTGGCAGCAAATTAAATGCTCGTCCCGTCATGTCTGGTAGTCGACTTTGAAGGCTGCATGCTTTTACATACACTTTTCTCGGCAAACTTCTTCCTGTTGGTTCAGTGTGTGTTTGCCACCACCCATTCGTTTTTGAACCCGACTTCTTTTGGAGCAACACACAGCACTTACCGAGTTGCAAATCATGTTTATCAATAGTTGGGAGCAAAAACAATGACACATAGTCGAATACAACAGTTTTTTACATTTAAAAGCACATTAAAATATATTGGTCATTATTAACCTTCTACCGATATTTAGGCCATTGCTTAGTATAGCAACTATAGCTAAACAAAAAATGTCATGGATTATTATGTCAATCTTTTGACAATAGTCTGGGGACATTGCTTAGCACTGCAACATCGTTCAAGACTATAGTGACATAAATAATACATCCAAATCAAATTTCTAATCAATAAATATCTAAATCAAAGGCTAAAATAAGCTGAAATCAAAAACATGAAAATAAGCTGCTTTACAAAAAATAATTTCTACGAATACCTTTTAATGTGATAGTTTGATTGTGTTTGACTTGAGTGATCTTGTCAAAAGCAATGTCAACATGATCTAGAGTAAATTTAGTAAAATCCTCAATATTGTGGTGGGCCTAAAACAAAAATGAATAATCATTGCACTTAGATATCGCAATAGTCAACTCATTTTTACATTTCGAGAAAAATGGACACGCTTTACCATCTATACCAGCATTTCCAACATCTTATGATTGAAGTAAATGTTTTTAATTACTTTCATGGTTACAAAAGCAACGGCACCTATTTGATGCTACAAAAATTTTAATTCATTTCTATGTAATCAATAGAGGTGACATGATTTTACTAATCCCATGCATATGAATAATTAGAAATTGGCAATTTGTGTCTTGAGGCAAAATCTGTTAGTAAATGATTTCAACTAATCTTTTGCTACCATTTGCACAGGGGCCAAATGATCTGTTTATTTTTAAACAGGATTTCTCCATGTTAATTATTTTAAGTGCAATTTTCTATAACACAAATTAAGTGGCATAGAAGCATATCCAAAACGAAGAATCAGTTTTTTTCAGAGATGTTGGTTTCCATTAAGACCAATACCCGAAAAACTAGGATTCCTTTTTCTTTGTGATCCGTTTTTGGTTTTAACTAATCTTACTTTTCTTAATAGATTGTAAAATTACTCAAGTGACGCAACAAGTTGTACCAGATTCTGCCACTCATTTCAATGAACAATTACTTATTGCATTCCCTCAATTATTGCTCCTATGATTGCTTCTTGTATGAATCGTGGTTCGAATTCATAGCGGGGAAACAAAACAAGAACTGAAGTAAAGCCAATTCGTAAATATTATTTTCACTGAAGCAAAATTATGCTTGCGCTGCATTACTTGACTGAAGTCAATGAGAGCAACTAGCCGAGAAGTCTAAATTTTACGTGTACTTGCATACCTTTTATATCTGACAAAATAGGCCACATTTCCTTATATTATTGAAAAAATTTAACATTTTGTTGCTGTTACAGGATTTGATGCAGCTTTAAAAGTTGTTTTTGCCAACAAATTTTCATGACGCTGTCATCAGTGGCAGCATCGCTTTAAAAGGGAAGAATTAACGTGAGCCATTCTTATATCTCAAGACTCAGAAGAAAGGCAATCGAGGTCAGCCAATACTAGCACTTGCATAATAATACGCCTCAAAAAGATTTTGCAATTTCAAAAAGCAGTGTTGGGAAAAAAGCGCTTCTGGGGGACAATTAAAAATGCATTTAAGCTGTTTGAATGAGTAAACTAACTCTTTGTCAACAAAAACCCTGGGCGTAAAGTCATGATATAAACAGCCACTAATAAATTAGGGCAGAAGAACTGCGAGCTGTTATCAACTCTGTCACATATGAATGTACGGTAAGTGTCACGGTGAAGGTCGGTAAATAGGATGAACATCTCAGCGCTGCAGCAATCAACAGCCGCCTCAATGTGGTAGCGTGGTCTTCAACCCGTTTGTGCTGAGTCAAAATTGCTGTTGGCTTTCCTGAGGGTGCCAATTACACCAGGCACTACCCTCATCCAATCATTTTTTCGATGAGCTGCCCTCTAAATGATAACAGAAGAACAGCACTCAGCCTCCTTAAAATCGACCGACTTTTCTTGTTCTCTTCTTCAGCCTTTTTTTTCCCTACAATCTTATTCTCTTTCTTCTTCTCATAACCGGCAACGTCTATTCTAACCCTGGTCACGTCTTCCTCTGTTCAGTGCGCACTAAAAATGAGACCTGGAGAGGTAGGTCGGTGCAAGGCTGCATCTGCTCTCAATGGGTCAGTTTAAGGTAATCACTACTCTTCTCCAGGTTCAATGCTCTAGGCAGGTCTTAAACCTGAAGCTGTCCTCCTCGTTGTGTCACTGCTTTTCCTAGGGGTCCCAAACCTTCCAACAATGTGATTTCTTCCTTGGGTCAACTGTTTAACCTGGTTCCCCTCTGCCAACTCAGTGATCCCATCCTCACCAACTAACATCCTACCCTCGTTCTGCCCACATCGTTTCTCTTCTCTTGACACATCACCCACACCCCATGTTTCTTGCTGTTCTTCTACATTTCCTGCTTCCCCTTCTTCCACTGACTCGCTCAAGCGTCTACAATGAAATGCCAGAGGTCTTCAAGCCAGCCCACTAAATGTCTTTATTTTATCTTGCTTTAACCTGTGGACCTTACCTGTATTGAGAAATCCAACCTCAGATTCCTGGATACTCTGCTCAGCAATTTAATCCTACTCATTGCTGGTCTGGCGTTCTCTCTATTTGTCACACAGGGCTTATACATCTCTAAACTCTCTGTTTCCTCTCTTTCTTAGCTTAACCCCAACTCTGACTATATATATATAGATCAGGGGTGGCCAACCTTGCTGTGCAAAAGAACCATAAACAATAAAAGCCATTACTGCAACAGTCGCCATACAGTTCTAAGACTGAATTGACGGATCCTTCGTCAAAGTAGAGGGTAATGAAATTTTTTTTGGAGATCACTTGTCAATATACTGATACTGCTAGATCAGGGGTGGCCAACCTTGCTGTACTAAATACCCAAAAATGATAGAAGTCATCACTGTAAGGCCCACCACACAATTTTGAGACTGAATTGACGCATCTCTTGTAGAAACAGAGTGTAATGACCTTTTTTTTTGGTGATCAATTTTCATTATATCAGCACTGCTAGATTTATCGTCCCAAGGGCTACATGAAGACCAGTCTTTTTCGGAAGTCCTTTTCGACAACAATATTATGCAGCCTTTCACATGCTGCACCTCAGTCTACACATCCCCACACACTAAAGATAAGTCAAAAAAGCTGCAAGTCTAAGGCCCAAAGAGATGCAGGTTGGCCACCCCTAATATGGATCAACATCTCACTAAACAACTCTTCCTTGTTCTCTCTCTTTAACGTTTATGCTTCCCTATTGGTTCTTACTTGACGGACTCATATAGGAACTTGTGACCCCTGTGGGGAAGAAGTATTTGATTGGGTCATCTCCTCGGACCTCCTTCTCCTCAATGATCCTAGCACTCCTACCCTTCTCCATTGCTCCTCTACTGACATCTCCTTTGCTACTTCCACTCTTGTCCTCTCTTGCTCCTGGGAGATGCTTCAGGACTTGGGCTCTGATTTCTACCAATTTTACTAACTGTTCTCCTTTCTCCGCTCTTTCACCTCAACATACAACCTTTGGTCTTCAATTTTTAGAAATCTTGTTGGGATGACTTTGCCTTTTACTTCCGACTCTTACTGTCCTTCTGCACAGGAATTCTATTTCTTTCTATTTTCTTTGTTGTCCTTTCTTTCTATTTCTATTTCTTCTGCTGGCACTCTCTTCACTTTTCTGGCATTGAATGCAACCAAATCTTCCATTCCTTTCAGCCTCATCAAATGCTAGCCTCAAGCCTAGTGGTCTCCTGAAGTGAGAGAAGTTGTATGTGAAAAACGTAAGGCTTTTGCTGGTGCTCATAAAAGTGATGAAGATCGTCATGCTTACATCTCTGTCTCTCGACATGCTCATCCCTCTCTCCTACATCTGACCCTAAATCAGTCATTTTCTTCTCTGTTCTGTCGCTGGTTCTTCTTTGTTCTCCCCTAATTTCCACAGCTGTTCTTCTCCCAGGGAGTCAGCATCGGCCTCGGCCAACTATGTGAGATCCCACTTTTCTGTCTCCCAGCCAAAAGCTTTGTGAAAAAGAGCCAAAAACTACTTGCCGAGGGCTGCCAAGAAACATGCCCAAAAGAGTCTCATTCATCTTTCTGCTCTTCCTTTTCTCCTACTGAATTTCTTGCGGCTGCTACAAATCTCTACTTGTCCACTGCCACTGCCTATTGTATGCTAAAGCATCTGCCTCACTTTGGCATGGATTTTCTTCTTCAAATTTTTTATCTTTTCTGGTCTACATTCCTTTCTTCCATCTGGAAGACATCTTCTATTACTCCCATCTGTAAGATGGGAAAGCCTTTACACTCTTTTGCTTCTTTCTGATCTACCTCCCTCACCTCCTGAATCTCAAAGCTTTTTGAATGCATCATTTCATCACGTCTACTCTTCTTTCTAAAGCCTAACTCCCTTCTCTCCTCTTGCCAGGCCAGTTTCTGCCCTGGATGGTCTACTTTTATCAAATTCTTTTGTCTTTCTCAGTCTCAGACGATACTATCAACTGTTCTAAGGCTTTCATCTGTCTGACATCCCACTCTCTTCCACAACTTTATTGTGGTTGGGATCCCTCCTTGCTTTGCTCATTGGCCTCCATCTCTCCTTGCTAATGGGCGAGCTTGCATCGTTTTTCAAAATCACAAAAGTTGCACCTTTCAAGTCTGCTCAGGTGTTCCAGAAGGACTGTACTTTTCTTGGTCCTGTACTTTTCTCGCTTTTCATTAATGATCTTCCTGCTTCTCTGCCTTCTTTTTTCAGTTGCTCTCTTTATACTGGCAAACTAGCCATCTGGTTCTCCTCGCCCTCGGTTCCTGTTGTGGTGGAGGCTACACAAAAAGCTCTGATTTGACTGGAGCGCTGGATTGAGTTCTGGTGACTTCTACTCAATGTGAGCAAATGTAAGGCCTCCTTCTTCTTGTTGGATCCCCACCAAGCTAACCTCCTGCCCCACCTCCACTTATTCAATTTCCCCTTTTGCTTCGATACCACTTGAAACTTTTCTTGGGGTCACCTTTGACCACACTCTTTCCTTTTCTAAATATGTATCTTTGCTGAACACCAAGTTCTTCCCTTGTCTCAAGACCTTACGGTGTATGTCTGCTTCTTCTTGGGGCCCCTCTAAGAAATCCCTCTCTCCCTCTCTCTCTTGTACATAGATTTTCTTTGGTCTCCCTCTTTGCTTCATCCGTATGGTTTCCTTTTCTTAGCATTACCAAGTTGAAACACCTTCACTGAGCCATCAGTTGCACCATTGCTACCTCTCGTCCTTCCTTACTCCTTTTTTCCTGTGTGAGGCATCTCTACTTCCCCTAAGAGTCACTCTGATTCATTTTGTCCTGTCTTTCCATAAGCAGGCCCTTTGTCTCCCAACCTCCTTTTTCATCTCAGGTTTGGCCCACATTTGGAGTGAAATCAGAACTCTCCAGATCCTCCTGGAGGGCCTTTGCAACTACACACCTGCTCATACTTTCTCCTACTTCTCCCAGGGAGGTTCTCTTTGCTTGCCCTCCCTCTCCTCTTTGGAACCAGCCTTCCTTTACTGTGGAGCTGATCCTCTCCACCCCATGCTCCAGCTCAGATCCCTTTCTTTCTTGCCATGGTGCAGCTGTCACACACCTTGACTCTCCCCCATGTCACAATCTCATATCTGACTGACGGCTCTGTTCCTTTTCCATTTGGCAAAGATGACTCTGGAGTCCTTGTCCACTGCTCACTTTGTGGCACTGAGGACACTTGTTCCTATTGAACAGGCCTAGTTAGTACTTAGTATGCTCAAGTTTTTCCACTGAGGCCTGCATTATTCTGCTAGCTCTTTGCTGGTCTTAGCAGCACAAACTTTTCCATTTCTCTTCTCTTCCTCTCTGAGTTTTGCTCTGTCCTCTCTTCCATCTTTTCTTTTCCCACAAATTCTCTGGTGCATCTCCCAGAAACTGTTTTGTCTCTTCCTATGTTATTAAGCTACAATTGGTCGACAAACACTCATATCTCATGGGGAACAATGCAGCTGATGAATTGGCCAGACGAGGAGCACTACTCCTGTCTTCTGCAATCTCTTGTTGTCTCTCTCCTCTCGTATCCACTCTTCTCTTTTCTCATACTGGAAGCATACTGTCTCATCTAAATTCTTTGAAACACAAGTTCCCTCGATTTCCACTGACAAACTTGTGCTCCCTTTCACGTTTGCTGTGTCCTCTCTCATTTTTGTTGCAATGAATACACTCTTCTTTTAAATTCTCATCCCTCTAAAATGGGCAAAATTGAGAAACCTTCATGCAGCGTCTGCAGTTATCCAACCCAGGATACCTTTCATCTGACTTTGCGTTGTTCATCTATAGACTCTTTGCATTGCTTGGTCTTTAGCAACTCTTTCTCTCTCCATATAACCTCTAGTCCAAGCCCTGGGGAGCTGCCCAGCTTCTGGGGTTCCGTGGTCTTCTGCCATGCTCCCATCCCTTAGAAGGGGTCAGGTAACAACATCTTGGCAACTGCAGGATTATATAAAGCAGCTATTTCCTAAATGGTTGCAACAGCATGGTCTTCCGCCATCCCTTGAAAAGGGTGTCAGGTAAAACAATATCTCAGCAACTGCAGGATTATATAAAGCAGCTATTTCTTAAATGGTTATGACACCAATTGACTCTTTTACACCGATCTCAATCTGAAAGACTAAGAAAACGAAAAGGCATCACTAAGACTAAAACCTGATGTTATGCAGATAGAAAGAGTTTGCTTACTTAGTACAGCTGCTTAGATAATTGCAGCATTCTTAGTTGGCCCTCCTGATGTGTTTTCTTCTCAACATAACTTTTCCCAATGGCAAAATCTTTTGCTTTAGCACACTTTGTTGCCAGATCTTCACTGCCAGCCATCTGATTTAATGAGATATAACTTGCTCATTCTGGCTCTTCCCTTTAAACGCGATACCACTGCTACTGAGAGCATCAAGAAAAGCTCATATAAGAAATGTGTTTTTTGAAAGCTCAATTAAAAAAAATACACATAAACAAAGATAGCTGCAATCTATGTTCTTGTAATGAAATCAAGCTACACACCTGATAAAGATCATATAAAAACATCTGACCCATTTTATAAACTGGCACTGTTGCATAAATGGGACAGTTTAAGCCCAATGTTCCACACAAATACGGCAATGCACCAATGTGTTGAATGTCTGGAAATGATAACAGGACAGCATCAATTTGAGAAATATGTCTACAAATATAGCAGTTAGTTATATCTTTAGCCTTCAATCACAGAACACCTTTTCACTCTTACATAAAACAAAAAGTACACAGTTTTCTCTTTGGAGGTGCCAGCACTTTAGACCAGGTTCATTTCAACAACAAGAACATGGCAAGACTATATCAAAAGATCAAACAGAATTAATTCAGAGCTGAAACATTGTACAAATCAGTGGTTGCAAAACAGTTATAGGTTGTGTATATCACATAAAAATATCACCAACTAAACCAAAATTTATATCAACTTTCATTGTTTGTCTCTGTTACAGTACAATACAGGTTATTAAAAAGATGTAAAGTCGATGAGGTATATACACCATGTAATCGTTCAATTTAGTTTGGACCTCCCAAAGCATACCAATTAACAGCGAAATATTGTTTGTAAACAATTTACGACAAAAAGACAAATTGAAGATATCTGGAAATCATCAGATCACACAGCGCCAGCATCAAATTACAAATTAACAATTCCTTCAACTACATTGTATTTTAGTTTAAGATTAAAAGTTATTTCAAGGGTAAAATTAAAAACAACACTTAAAATGAACCTGCCCAATAAATAGTTTGGTACAGCACACAAATGATGCAAAGCTGAGCTGTATTATCATTCTGTTGTCAGGCATTGAAAACTTGATATAATCAGCCCATATCACTCCACTATCACAATAATAATATCACATAATAAATATCCTGGGGAAAAACCCCATATTAACTAGTTAGGAACAAAACAAACTTGCGAATTAGCACCATACCGTTTTACATTTTCAACAATATTTTCATCAAATGCTTCATTCCATCCACAATCAAGCAGAAAAGTAAATTCATCCACCTAAATAACATCTTTAATATAGTATTGTCACCACAAAAAAGTTTTAAGTGTTCAAGCTTTCAATGGATACTATTTAAAATACAAAATGTTTGAAAAAATCAATGTTCATCAAAAAGACTTCTAGAAGTTAACAACTTCAAGTTTGTAACAAATGCAGAAAGCTAGTAGTTAATGTAGACTGCATTATCACTACAATAACGAAGCACGGTTTTCTATGTAAGTGCGAGTGTTCACTTTAACTTCCCAAAACTACTGGATGTACAAACGTCATACTTCACACGATTTGTTTGAGGTAAGCGTTCTAAGGGGTGGTGATATAATGATGATGTAAATGAAAAAAAAATGTTTCCAATCAACATCTTTTGTTGAAGAAAAGCTTGACTCATCAACTTGCAATAAAACCCATCCTCATATGTATTTAAGGAGTAAGATTGGGAAACAATGAACATCTCTTGGTAGATTGTGTTTCTTTACTTTCTCAAAACATCCTCACCACAAAAACATGATTTATCACTTTGATAAAAGATATTAAAAAGCTGCTTTCACTAAAAACATTTTTTAACGATTGGAGGTGTTTTCACCTTGCAATACAAGGTGTGTTCAAAAAGTAAAAAGACTGTGCACTGAAATCTTTTATTCCAAAGGTCAAGTGCAGACTACAATATGTAGCTTTCAAAGTAAATGCCCTTGAGATCTAACGCACTTCATACTTCTCCTGCCATGATTCCATGCACTCTTAGAAGAATTTTTCAATTATCCATCGGAACTCCTTTGTCACAATCATTTTAATGGCATATATGTTAGGAAAACGTGTTTTTGTCATGACTCCATCGAGCTTATAGAAAGAGAAAAAGGCACAAAAATGCATGACAAAAAACGCACAAAATCCATACAAAAACTATATTGTCAACAGCTACTGCCACTCAAATGCTTTACATATAGCTTTGTTTAGTCATAAAGCATTGTGACATCACAATACTGCCTAACCTAGGCAGTTGCAAGGGGGGATGCATCCCTTCAACCAGCCTCTTCAAGTCATGCTTTCAAATACTTAAAAAATCTATTTTTATATGTTTGTACTAGTTTAATTTTTTGAAAATATGATTTTATTTTATTTACAGGCAACAAATAATTCCTGGCATCTTTCCAATCCTGATTTTTAGTTGTTTGCAAAATTCTGGAGTGCATGCATTTCCCAGCCCATACAAACCTTTCAAACAAGATGATTATTTTTTATTTTAATTAGTAGGAAAACTACTAAGTCTACACGTTTTCATGCACCCTATGCTTTCACCTCTCCAATAGATCACAACTACTCTAATGTATTTAACTGTTAACAAACCGCAAGTTTGAGTACAACTATCTCTCTGATAAAGTCCTATGAACTGGCGTGATGGTGTAGTGGTTAGAGCGTCTGCCTTGCAGTCGGTAGACCTGGGGTTTATTCCCTAAGTCGAGTCATACCAAAAGACTTTAAAAAATGGTATTCACAGCTTCCCTGCTTGGCGCTCAGCATATAAAAGGGATAGTGTGGAGAACAAGCCGGCAAGCTTGCTTGTTGTGTCCTTGGGCAAGGCACTTAACGGGACGCCTCCACCTTCATGTGGCAGATAGGTGGCCCTCCTGTACTTCACCGGGTTACAATTGTGAAGCTGCTAACCCAGCATGTCAGACGACTCTTAGGTACCCACCAGTGGCAGTCCGCCTTGTTGGTGGTGGGGCTACCAGTCACTCAAGACTGGTTTGAAATGGGCTGCCATCTTTCCCCTAGCCTAACTCCAATTAGGTTGATGGCATGAATCCAAATTGCCGTTCATGCCGTACCTCCATCCCGAGGAAGAGGAGGGGTAAAACAAACAAACAAACAATAAAGTCCTATGAATCTAGTGTAATGGGTAGCAAAAAGTCACACTTTGACATTATAGGGCTTAACCACTTCCCTTCTAGAGCTATGATAAGCCTTCCTAAAACATATCGACTTTGTTATTGTAAGTAATTACAAATTTTTTCAAACTTTAAACCAATACAATCACAATAGAGCTATGCGATTCTAAATGGATGCACAGACCGTTTTATAGCAGGCTAAATGAAAAACAAAAGAGGTAGTAAGAGATTGCTTAAATTAAGACTGGTTTTACTTACAAGCAATCTAGTATTTAAAAAAAAGTATTGATCTGTTTCTTACTGTACGAACAAGAAAGGGAGAATTAATTCAAAGCTGAGGGGGCATCAAAGTGATTGATATGCTTACAGAATTAAGTTGATTATGTTTCTGGCCTAGTCAGGGTAACAAATAGTGGTAGGTAGTCTAACTTGGAGTCCAGCAACTACAATCCATTATTACAAATAGATAGTGACTTAACACGTTTACATTCACGTAAATCACATGTGAGTGACACAGTATGCACATGCACACAGTAGTTTGAATAAATACTGGATACGTCGCATGTGCTTCACATCCTGGCTTCCTCTCATTGAAAACAGTAATGTCCATTCCATCCACTTTCATTTGTTAATATTCCTGATTCTGTGCTCAAGCATTTAAGTGATTTCCAGGAGATAATTCATAGCAGATGTGCAAAAATAAAGAGAGCTACCGCTAGGTTGGCAATGCATTTTGTTTGCTTGAAATGTAAAGAAATAATGGAAGGAACAATGGATTTGATTGAGAAGTTGTGCGATGAAGTGGAGACAGTGAATGGATTTTGTTATTTGGGAGACAGACTAAATGCTAGTGGTGGTTGTAAAGCGGCAGTCACAGCAAGAGTTAGAATCGGTTGGGTAAGATTCAGGGAATGTGGAGAGTTGTTGCTTGGAAATAGGTTTCCTCTGAAGATGAAAGGTAAAGTCTATTGTTGTTGTGTAAGATCAGCAATACTGTATGGAGGTGAGACATGGTGTCTAAAAGAAAATGAAAAAGCAATTTTAAGGAGAATGGAAAGAGCTATGGTGAGAGCCATGTGCAGTCAGAAAGTTGTAGACAGGAAGACGACTGAAGAACAAATGGACATGTTGGGGTTCAAGGAAACCATAGACCAGTTAGCAACAGCAAATGGAGTTAGATGGTATGGACATGTGCTGAGGGATGACGATAGTGTTTTGAGGGTTGCTCTGAATCTTGAAGCAAGTGGCAAGAGAAAGCGAGAACGACCAAAGAAGACCTGGAAGAAGCAAGTGGAAGAGGAGACAGAGAAGATTGGTTTGAAGAAGGAGGATGCCCTGAGACGAGACAAGTGGAGGGACCGAGTGCCAGCAATTGCAGAAGGAATGGGGTAAATCTGGCCATTTCTGCTAAAGGGATAACACCGGATAAAAACTGAATAACTACTACTACTACTAATTCAGCAGTCAAAACAAACTTGCAACGAAAAAGTACACTACAAATAAACAAGGGTAGTTTACTAACATGATACCAAGAAGGAAAATCAGTCATAACCCTAATAAGAGTCAGCCAAAGTCATGGAGTAGGCAAAGGGTTACTAAAAATGTTGCCTGTATCTTGGAAGTACCGTATTTGCCGGTGTATAAGTCGACTCGTTGTATAAGTCGACCCCCTAAAATTTGACGGAAATTTACGATTTTATGATATATCCTTTGTATAAGTCGAGCTCAATTGTTTCATTATCTTAAACTTTAAAATTCAACCAGAAATATGCGAAATTTATTGACGAAATCATTTTATACCATTCACTTCTATATTTAAATTTATCTTTGCTAAAATTTTCACTCGAATAATTGCCTATTAAGCCAAACACAGAGATAACCAATGAGATACTGCTGTTGTTGGAGTTTAGGCGATGAGTCACGCATTCGCCCAATACCCAGTATGGTACTTTTTTCTAGCAGACATACGGTAATCATGCACAATGAGATGCCGAACGAAGTATTGAGCGACTTCCACATACGAGAACACATAATGTGTCCTTTTAAGGGCAGTGAACGCAATATCTGCCCTTGTAAGGGCAACCACATTATTCTGCTTTTACTGGCTTATAACCTTTTGTGAAGTGTAGTAATTACCATCACATTTGAAGCGATGAATACAAAGTTGAATTTCATGACTCGGTGTATAAGTCGAGGTCGATTTTTTTAGGTCGATTTTTGATCGAAAAAGGTCGACTTATACACCGGCAAATACGGTATGTCATAGCAAATTGTTCAAAATTGGTGAAAGGAGAGAAAATCATCAATTTTGTCAATTGTTGGATTATTGAAGGGAGAAAATGAATATTGTTACATTAGATTCATACTGAGAGGGACCAAAATATTTTCTATAAAAGTATCATAGGATATAAAACTTTTCAAACACAGAAGAAACACACTACAATATCATATTTTTAGTAACAACGTATACAAAAACTTGACGTCTGGCACAACAAAAAAGATTTGTGAAATTAGCCCGGTAGCAAACGTTTTTACTGGACAGCCTAGAAAGTAAATATTGTGCAAAAAAAGCCGATTTTTTAATCTTGCAGGAGTTCACTTCAACACTTACATCCATAGGCGCCGAGTTTGTGATTTTACCGGGCATGCGCAAAGTTTATGACGTTAAAATTGAAACATTACCGTTTGATTACGTAAGATACAGTGAAGATGAGGAAATCAATTACATCCTTACAACCAACCATTATATTCGTTGCAACCCTAAATTTGACTCTCAGATGTACAAATTTTTTGTTACAATCGTCCACATGCGCGCGCATTTGCAGGTGCAAAGCGCAATCTACCACAAAATTGTAGCCTAAACTTTAACTGTTGCAGCTCACTTACAATAATACTGTACAACGAATGAAGTCCGCGAATTTAAAAGAAAATTGGTGCATGCACATTTATATCAACAACATCACTTAAATGTGTTAATTCGAACGGCTGCTTTCTGGATCCATGCATTCATTACTTGTTCTAGGTCAAGTCTGTCACAACTTTCAGAATGGACATTAAGCAGGCAGCAATGATTGAGCCGAGGTTGGGTCATTCTACTCCTCAAATACGTTTTTATGTGTCTTACAACGCTAAAGCTACGTTCTGCTTCACATGTTGTGCAGGGAAGGGTGAGAAATATTCTTAGCAGTGTTGCCAAATTGGTAAATAACAAGGGCAATTCATTATGACTTTGAAACAGCGCATGCAAATCATCTGGTGATTTTACGTCGTTACTGTGCAAGAAACGAATTTCTGCAAGTTCCGTGTTGAGCATAGACAAGTCTACATCGCTTTCATAGAATTCGGCGATACTTCGAGTAGTTTGTTCGTTTCCAGCAAGACTGAGAACATTTTCAAGGTCAATCGCAACTCCAATATCATTCATTAAAAATCGCGTGATTAGCAGATTGTGCGCAGATTTGAAAATGTTGCTGTAGAGACTGCTGTAGTGAGAGTTCACTGAAAGTAATGATACTTGTCGTTGACTTCGCCTTCCGAAACATCGTGGCAAGCTTGGTAAACCAACTCCAATGCTGCTGGCGCTTTGAGCAACTTGCTGGTAAAAATCTGTGGCATTTTTCTCGCTAGAACTTTCAATTTGTAGCACATTTGAGAGCTTGCTAATCAATTGTTTTGCCATTGACATGCTTAAATTACGACTCTGAATGGCAACATGAACGGCATGAAAATGACGCAACAGCACTTGCATAATTTTAAGATAGAAATACACTTCATACTTCTCCAATGACAAAAGATAAGATTGGGCTTGAGATTTCAGTTTGGCATGTTCATCTGTCGAGTTGAACATGTCGCACAGCCAATCCAACAGCTTTTGGTAGTTGCTGAGAAAAGCGTCTAGAGACGCCTTTCGTAGGACCCAACGGGTAGGCCAAAGAGGTCTTAAATTTAAATGATCTTGAGTCTCTGACATGCAAAGTTGAAACGCACGAAAGCTCTCCAGCCTTTTTGGAGAAGCAGTAACAAATTTTGACACTTTATTAAGGATTTCTAGTGCGTTTTCTCCTTCCACAGTATTGGTAATGCATTCTTGGACAACCAGATTTAATTGATGACCCATGCAATAAACATACACGGCAGTTTTGTTGGATTCCTTTATGCGTGCTTGAACACCGCTAATATTTCCTCTCATATTAGCTGCACCATCGTAAGCTTGTCCGCGGCAGTTGCTCAAAGGTAAATTAAGTGAAAGCAGACAAGATTTTACGATGGTTGTCAACGTTTCTGAATCACCTTTCGGCGCAGCATGAAGTCCCAAAAACACTTCTTTAATAGCCCAAGCTGAATCTACGTAACGAACACAGATAGACAGTTGCTCCGTGGTAGAAACATCCGTTGTTTCATCACAAATGATAGAAAAATATTTTGCCACCTGAACTTCTTTCACAAGATCTCGAAGAACTGCATGTGAAGTCATTTCAAGAATTTCATTCATTATATCATGACTGAACCATTTGTATGTATTTTGTCTGGTCAACCACGCTTGCATATCCCCGTCGTGTTTTGCAATTAAATTGATAATTTGTCGAAAGTTGGAGGATTCATCTGTGTGACCTCTTAATGCAAGACCTTGCCTACCACATAAAAGCACAGCATTAAAAATACCCCGTAGAGCTTTAAAATTTGAAGCGGCGGTTGCACGACGAGCAGAAATCAATTGGTCCAAAACATTGGTATTGTTTTTGCCCCAAAGTGTACATCTGACGTTCATGCATTCTTTGTGGTGCTGACTGTTTTGATGTTTTGACAAAGCAGCTCTTCCACGTCGCCATGCATTAAACCCGGATATCCAAGCTTTTGACTGCCCCTCCAAAGCTAACTTAGCTGCCGGTGTAGTTTTGTTGTTTTCTACGGCCCATGAACATGCTTCACAGGTAATAACATCTCTGGATGCATTGTATACTAACCAAGGGAAGCTGTCTTTCCAATTTGGCTGGAAGCGGCGACCCGCTTGCGTTGAGGGCAAACTGCCTGATCTTTCACCTTGTTCGTTTTCCGCAGGCCTTACGTTTTGGTTGGGAACATCAGACTCTCTACTTCTGTTATTGTTACTATTTGTAGTAATAAATGCATTTAAGGTCAACTGCCGTATTTTTTTTGGTGGTGGTTCACTCATTCTTCTGCGTACAATTTCTCTATCTAAAATTTAGTGCAGTTTGCTTCATTTATTTACATTCTAAATAACTTAATTCAACTGCACTTGCTATGTAGACATAAACTATGTAGCAAACTGCGGGCATTATTATTTGTTTTAGTAACACGCTAACTCCCTTATAATGGATGTATTGTTACGTCACAAAGCGTTATGGTATGCGCAGAGTGCCTTATGACGGACGTATACGTCAAATGCACACACTCATCGTTTTAGTGCCAAGGATGAGATGACGTGACGGACAAAAGTGCTTGGCACCAGCGTGCATGCGTGCACGATACGCGTCTGGCACTTAAAGTGTTGTAGTCAAATATGCGGGCATGCGCGGCATGCCCGCATGCCCGTAGTCGGCGTCCCTGCTTACATCCTGTTCCACTTTGCTACACATGAGCAATACATCTCCAGGGTTAAGATTAGTCAGGCACACTGCACTACTAAACAAGGGTTGTTTCACCTGGACTCCACCTACCATTCTGTTAGTATAAGTTATATATTTGTCATTGGATGATAAAAAAAAAATCAAATTTATGTCAGTAAGATATCATCCTGCATATCTGGCAGCATACGATCAATAGGCTTTACTTCTATATTTGCTTTCAAAATAACAGTGGATAATAGATGCAGCTGCTGCTGTTTTAGTAAAACCTTACCAGAGACAAATACAACAAAACAGCACTTCAACTTAAGCATTCAAGAAACAAAAAAATGCATGTCTCATAATCGCTTGCTCATTGAGTAACCAATAAAATAAATACCATTGTTAAAATGTTTTTCACCAGAAGTTTGCTGAGCTTGCAATTGCTTGATGCTTGCTAAGCCATCAATAAAACTATCATTGCAGAATCTTTTTGTCTGAAGCAGCTTTTTAACATCACTCGCAAAAGCTCTAACTACGTACATTTCTACACTTCGTATTTTTTGAAAAAATAAAGAAAACAAATTCTACTATTAAACATTCATCATGCAGTTATCTTCGCCTCAAGAAGTAAAATTTTTTTAAGTTGGTAAATCGAGTGCTCGGCTGCTGATTACCGTATTTCATGAACAAAACTTTCCTCTGTCAAGAGATATCAATTTTTTAAAAATTGTCTTCAATTATGACATCACCATAATATAATCAACCTCCTCAAAACATTCACCCAGAGTCGGTGATCACTAATGCAAAGTTTCAAATTGGTGTGCCCAGTAGTTTCAAGAGTTAAAAGCACACACAAAGATACGCACATACACAATGGCGCTTTATAGCATAGGTTATTGACAAATAATTAAATTAAAGTTCTTTTATATAACGTCTCAAGGAAAGATCAATAAAATCCAATGTTTGAGGTACACTTTTTTCCTGTTAATACACGTATTAACAGGAAAAAATCCTGCATGAAATCGCACAGTGGATGAGACAATATTTATGTGCATTTGCTTGAAAATAGCTAGGTAAGCTAAGATTAAATTTAAAAATTTGGGAAAAAAGGCATAATTCCTTTTGCTCATCAACCATGCACATCCTGAAAACAGGGCATAGACAAGGACTTTGAAGTTAAAAATATAATTACTAATCATGTTAAGTGGTGAAATAGGCCTATTACACAATATGCTGTATATGTCAGTAAACATAGAAATGACCACTATTTCAGTAACCATTTCCACTTTGACTTTACTGTGTTCCCATACTAGATGAAAGATATAAAATAGGGGCTATACTTCATTCCTAAAGTTTTCGACTCAATCTCAATGCAAACAGCACTCTGTTTTAGAACTAAACTTAGCTGTGTTAAAAAAGCATTCATTTTTGACCACTCCTTGGGTAAAACAGCTGTACCAGCTGAACTGATTTTTTAAACTTGATGTCAGTGACAAGCTAGTGAAACGTGTCCTTGGTACAGCCAGCTAGTAACACATAAATGGGTTAAATAACTCTGTCATTGGTCAAGATGGCAGACAGTGTGTTGTACAACACTAAACACCAGCAAAATACATATGATCACTTATTTATGGTCTATTCAATAAGCAAAAATTTCCCTAACCATGGGTCGTGAGGGCCTAACTTTTGGATTGCAAGTACATTTCACATTCAAAAAAGGCAATTTCATGCAGTTGATCTCCAAAAAAAAGTCCTAAACTGGAAAAAGGAGCATAAGCATCAATTTCAACAAGTAATCTCGAAAAATATGAATAGAAAAAAACTGTATCGAAAATTCAGCAAAACAGTTCTTTTTATGAAGTTGATTTTTCAAAACAGACTATCAACTCGCTCAGACAAAGGTTCAATATTTTATATGGACTATTGCTGCTAAGTGCAGCAAGTTTTTACAACTATTGCTGTTTTCACAACTATTGCTGCTAAGTGCTAAATGTGTAATTTTGAAAATTGTAACAGAAAAAAGGTCGAAAAATACAGCAGTTAAGGTAATATTTGAAAAGTATTGCCTAGTTACCTGCAATAAGTAGCAGTTTGGACCTTCATTTAATGCTCCAGCCAATGGAGTAAATTTTATAATGGAAGTCATGTACGTATAGTTGCAGTCACGAAAACATTAATGAAGCTTTCAGTCAACTAGCTAGCTAATAAAGATGAAGTGATCAAACTAAAAAGTTTATAAATCAATGTTCAGCAACAAGCTCCAGAAAGCCTAAAAAACATATAAACGTGTTGTAAACTTCTATCCAATATAAATGAACTAAAGCCTATAAAAATTAATACCGGCACATTTAAAATCACAATTGCAAAACTTTCTTTTTGTTGCATTCAATGTAACTAACTGCATTTTATGGTAATTATCATCTTTTCCATCCATCTGAACTGCAACATAGTAGATGTTTTTGATCAAAAAATTTGAAATTTGATGCAAAAAAAAAACACTGTGGCAGATTCTTTTGTCAATTGGGCTAAAAAAATGAACGCTGCTGAAAGTGGTAGTTATGAGAAGATTGTGCTCAAGACTTTGCACAATTAAAGCACTGATAAACATTTGAGCACATACAACACGCATTCTATTTTTGACACAAAAAACTGTTCAAAATTTCTTTAATTAAAGTTTTAGAACATAGTTTACAGTAATTGCACACTACCATATATCACACACCCAAAAAGGCTTGCACATCATCTCGTTGCTTTACATTGAAAGAGCATGTTTAATCTAAATAAGTCAAGAATACAACTTTTTACTTTTACTTTTGTGCTAGTGTAGATCTCACAGCTAAAACAAATTTTTTTGTTCTCAGCCTCAGTTCGTGACAAATACATCCTATCTGTAGTTTGGTGGCCATATGTCTCTACTAGGGGTGCAAAAATATGGTCTTGAGCTTATGGGATGCAATCAAAATTTGTAGTGACGTAGAAGTTGCAAGTTTATATTTTGAAGTGCAAGAAAATATCAGCAGTAAGAATGATGTTATATGTGTATGCTACTAAAAATTTCCACATGCTACATAATTCAAAAAAAATTTTTGCAACCCTGGTCTGCACAAAAAATGTGACTTTAAAGTGCATGAACACAGTAATATTATGATTACTCAGTTTCGTTTACTGGTAGCATAAAAGCCACTGTCAATCACTTACAAATGCTAAATAAGCAGTTTGGTTTTGATATTCAGCCAACCATACTGCTTTATAGTATGGTGTTTTAACAAACAAGACCTGTAGGAAAAATCAAAAAATGCACAAAAAATCATATTTCATCGTGAGCACTAGCTGTATCACCAGGACAGTGCTTACATAAATCTTCAAAATCATCATATTTACTTGCACACCAAATGCAGTAATAATATTGTTCTCGCAAATAATTGGTTATTAATGATAATTTATCACTTGTCGAAAATTCCTCCGGTAAAGAAATGTCATCATCATCATCATCTTCAGAGGAAGTAAAAGAAGGCCAGAAAAACTCATAAAGAGGTTCTTCGATATCTTCACTAGAGTCAAGCTGATGGCATGCATTTTGGCTTTTTTGAAAATCACGTTCCGTTTGCTGCATTGTGTACTTTTGGCTCATACGAGCTCGAAAGTCATTTCTCCTAATTTGCTCAAGTTTTTTAGTCTTCTCAGCAACTATTTTCAAAAGTTTCTTTCTAGCCTCAATCCGATCTTTATCTCTAGATTCTTTTCCAAACCCAAAACGATTTCCTTTTAATACAATTGGCACTGGCTCAAATCTACCATCACCCTTCTTACCTAAACCTTCCCCATTCTTGTATCCCATTTTTTGCATCAGTTTAAAGCCAAGATTATCTGATGAGATACTCGTTGCTAGTCCTTTCTCCCGTTGTTCATGTTCAATAATATGTTTTGGTTTGAGCTTGTTTTTCAAATCTGATTCACTTTTGTTTTTCTCTAATTTTCGTTTCCTTAAAAGATTTTTACTTTTATTAAGTGTACTTTTGTGATCAGAAGTTTGTATAAAAATGTCTGACATATAATCATCCTCAGCCATTATTAACCTGCTCCACTTGAAATTTTCACCTAAAAAAGAAAAATGTTACCAGACAACATTACACTAAATACAACACAGATCAAGCAAGAGCTATTTTAATTTATATGCTGATACTGAGCACTTCTAACTCAAGCCCTGCTTTCATTCAAGCAAAGAAAAATGCCACTAAGTGCTTTAATTAAGAAATGCAAAAAAGCAAATAGGCATGAAACACACAACTTTACAGCTACTATAAGAAAATGACATAACTTCTTCCTAGATTTACTATGACAAAAAATTATAAAATGTTCTATAACAGTCACATGATCATCCCTTAAACTGATTGGTAAATAATGACAATTGTGACACACAAATCAATTATGTTACATCTTTTTTGTTTTGCCTTACACTCATAATCATCTAATAAATCTGTACATTTTATGAAGTGCCACATCATGTAGTCATCCTTTAAAACAAGAAAACTTCATCCACATTTAAAAATGTGTTATTACGCTTGACAGAAAACTAAGATTTAACTAAAAGCTAACTGCTCTCTAATGCAAGCTGAATAAGATTGAGAAGATACTTAACTCACCAAAGCTAGGAGAACAAAGAGTTTGATCGATTACAATAAAGCCTTTTGATCTTTGAGTAATGACCATCTGAGCAAGCCACTGAGGTCAGCTCAAATCACAATTTAAATGTAATTGAGTTTTGATGCAAACTCCAGTTTTGGCACAGAGTACAGACTCCAGTTCTGGCAGGCTATGTTACATACAGAGCAATGATCTAAGGACTCAACTCACAACCTTTGAATGAAAGGTTTAATACTCTGTTTTTTACCACAATGCATGTAGAGTAGGGTGGTCATTACTTTCTACTTCTGATTTTTACTGGTCTGACTCACCTAATGCGTTTCTTTTGGTAAAAACCTGTGTAAAATTTTATTGAAATTAAATAATCATTAGAAGTACCTCAATCGATTTGAAATTTCTCCCATAAGACGCATATACTGTGCAATACAACAATGCATAATGATACCGATTATGACATAAATGCAAGCAAAGAGTCCGTTGAAAAGTTGTGGAGCTGCTGTATATAATCTAATGATGTGTGGAATATAATCAGACTGGTTGGATGATGTAAACTTTGTTATTGAAAAGATACTTAGAATTCACAAAGATTAGTAGCAAAGCTAATATCCTTTTACAATAGAATGATTTTGATTAACTTATATTCGTCTATTTTTATCAACCTGAAATCATATCACTTTTTTTTTTTGCACTAATGTGCAATTTATCACCACACTTAAGTCATCACTCTATGCATCATTAAACAATATAAACTCATTTTATTATTTCAGTCATTAGTGTTAGATATAAATGATGACTAATGTAAAACATAACAGCATAAATCTCGTCAACGACTATGAAGAAAATATAAAAGGTTCCAAATTCCCTTCCAACAAGCAGGTTCTGTGTTTCTTTCAGCATAACCACAATATGCTGCATGAGACTGTCCGAGATTCTGCAACTAAAACTGTTGAAAAGGTGCTAGAGTTTTGGAATCGAGCAAGGATTCCCATTCATCACAAGCAAGATTGCTTTAAAAAATTGGATTTTTTGAAAAATGTAAAGGTATAAAAAAAGAATGCACACAGACAAACTAAAACTCAGAAAAGAAAGAAGCACATTATAAAAGTATGTTTAAAAATTTATTTGATATTGCTCATGCCATTGCGCTGGAGTTGATCTTAATTGAGGAAGACTTGACAATTTTTGATTGCCCAACGTGAATATGGACGTCATGGAGTGATGAGATCACTAGCTATCAGTCTTACAAAGAGAACAGAAAACGGAATAGAAAAGAGCAGGTTGAAAAAAGGCAGTTTCTGGCAGTATTTGAAAGCAGTTAAAGATCCAGTAATAGTGAAGAAGATCTATTTGTATGCCCCAGTTCTAGCTACATGACACCAAGTGACTCAAAACGAGCATGACAAGAAGTGAACAACAGATCTTGCAGCAACTCTGGACCAAATAAGGTGTCTGACAGAGCTGCTGTGATGGTAATTGGAGAAACTGTCCAGTCTCTGGGACAAGAAATCCAGCCAGTAATCCTAAACCGATCTAGCATTAAGCTGCAATGACAAAAGCACAGCAAAGCCACTGCAGAAAGAATCAAACACTAGTTTGACCCACATTTTCCACTCATTGTGCACTGGGATAGCAAGCTAATTCCAGATATAACTGGCACTAAAAGTGTGGACAGATTGCCTGTGCTAGTGACAACTAATGGGCAAGCATAGCTTCTTGCAGTGCCAAAGCTACCATCAGAGACCAGAAAAGCACAAGCTAAGGCCATTTTTTCTGTTCCAAACGACTGGAGTTTGGACAATAAGGTCTAGGGGATATGCTACGACACAACCAGCTGTGAAACGCATTGGCACAAAGAAGCCTTCATTTTTTTGGAGCAACTTTATGGATGTAACCTTTTACACATTGGATGTCACCATCACGTGTTGGGGCTGATTGCAGCAGCTGCCTGTTCTGAAGCAATGAGATCTTCTTCTGCACCTTATACCCTTTTGTTTAAGTAATTCAAAACAAGATGGCAGTATATTGACAGAACTGCGTTTGAAAATAGATCAACTGATGAATACAATGACAAAGCCATTGCTGGTATCAAAGATGAGACAGTGAAAATCTTTCAGACAGCTGTAAAAGTCACTCAAACCAAAGATGACTAGAGAGAGCTCCTGGAGCTGGCTATCATCTTCCTAGGATCTGTCCCCCCCCCCATTGGCATCCACTTTGTAGCTTTCAGAACCATGCACCAAGTCCAATAAAGTGCAAAGGCAATTTACACATTTAGAGTATAGATCTTTTGCTCACAGTTCAAATTAACAGCATGTCAGCAACAAGAATTAAGTGACTCTGCATCTTCTTTTCCTGCATCTACATCAAAGTCTGGGCAACAGCCAGCATTGCTATGAAGGCTCCAAGCAATGATTTGAAGTTTCTAAAACAATTGCAAATGTACTGTGCAATTAACACCAACATATCCAATACTGCAGTAAAGCAGATGATAGGCCAACTGTAGCTTTTGTCAGAGAAATTGGTTGGTTTGGCAATGTTAAATGATGATGTGGACTATGGCACCAAGGACAAAATGGGTAAGACTGTTAATGAGAAAGGGGAAGAACACTCACTGAAGCATGCAACTACAGATTTGAAACTTATACAAAGAAAAAACTGTGGTTGACTTCATGACCAAGATTTCCACATTTCTTTTCAAAAAATTGATCTTCCAGAAGATTTTTTAATTATCCAGCTGCTCAATGGAAACACCAGCATGGTTTTAACACTACAAAAAGCTTCATCAGCACGTTGGCTGTCACTAATGACCATGCTGATCAAGGTGTTGCACTAATTGAAAACTTCTCCAGCCATCTCACAAAAGATGAAGACCAATTGCAGTTTGCTCTGATGTTGCTTTTTATCACTGGAAAAGTTTTTTGACACTCTCAAGCAAACCTTACTGGGCAACAATGAGTGACATTGGTCACCACGATATTCCTGCCAATGAGAAGGTATTACCCATTGTAAAAGAAGACGTAGGGGACCTAGGCTTTACTTGGTTCAATACTGAAGACTGGTATTCACTGATCTCCCTAGTCAGCATTCAATAACAGAAGTAATGTGGAGTGTAAATTTACCCAGTCACTATTAAAAAAATGCAATAAGCCATTATGGCCTGAGCACGTAGCACCTTAAGCACAACAACATATCTCAATGAGTGTTACAAATACAAAAACAAAACTTTCAATTTTAAAAGCTATCGATTTCATGTTTTTTTTTGCAGTAAAACTTTGAACATAAAAATTCAAGAAATAGAAGGTTTTTATTACATATTTAAAAATTGTTCAATAAGCAAACTCAAGGTTAGACTGCAACACTTCTGAACTACATTATTAGGTCATCAAGAATGAAATGTTCGATTCTAAAAATCATGTTTTTGTCAACTTAGAACTTTATCATATTGTTACTATCAATATTGTGATTTCATACCATCAAACCTTAACTTCAATTTCTTTCAGATGCAGTTCAGGGCAACATATAATTTCATGATTTAGAAATTATAAATCAATATCTTCGAACCCATGGATAAATCAAAGATTTATGTTGTTTACGAGTATGAATTCCGTCATGGGATAAGTGCCTCCCAGGCGGCAAGGAACATTAATGAGGTGTTTGGCAGGAATGTTGCCAATGAAGAAACTGTGTGCCGATGGTTTGAAAGATTTCGATCTGGTGATTTCAGTCTTGAAAATAGGCCCCATGGTAGGCCTGCAATCAAGATTAATAATGATGAGTGGAAAACAGGGATGGAAGAGGATACATCTCAAACAATGCGTGCTTTATCTGACAGATTCAATGTTTCCATTTCTACTGTATTGGACCATCTGAAACAGATATTAATATATGTTGCCCTGAACTGCATCTGAAAGAAATTGAAGTCAAGGTTTGATGGTATCAAATTACAATATCGATAATAACAATATGATAAAGTTCTAAGATGACAAAAATATGATTTTTAGAATCGAACATTTCATTCTTAATGACCCATTTCTCGCCTGACACAAACAAGAACTTTGAGACTAATGTTTGCAAAGATAATAGTTATCAGTCTTTAAATCATCCACTGAGTTTGGAAATAGAAACATGTACTATAAGTTATTTACAGACGAATCCGGTTAATTGCATATCGGATAATTGCATAATATGTTTTATTGCATAAGAGTTGTAATTCCCAAACCCATTTGTTGTTTATACTAATTTTGGATAAATGCATAATCCACTTAATCGCATAAAACAATTTGGCAAGTTGACTATGCAATTAACCGGATTTGACTGTATATACTTTAAATACTATAAATGGAGTATTTAAAGTATATTCAATACCATAAGAAAAAATCACACTAACAGTGGTCTGGAGATCAAGGAGGCTACTAGATCAAGGAGGGACAAACACACTTCTCAAAAAATACTACACCTCCATTCAGTATTATACATCTTGGGCAATATATGCAATAAAAACTCAATTTTAGGTTAAGAACTGCATTAAACAATTTTACTTTAAAAACTGCATTAAACAGTGTCTAAGACTCATTGCTTTCAAAATTTATGACAAAAAACAAATTATTTTTTCAGTAAAATGTCAGCAAATACTGATCAAACCAGTAGAAATCAAGTTTTACAGTGACACAGCAATTACCTACATGACCACATCAAAAAACTTGATTAACATTTTACCTTGCTAAAGTTAGTAGCTGCTGAGATAAAATTTTTGTAATGTGACACAAACTTATAAAACTGCATGCATAACATTTTATAGGCCTATATTAGAAAAGTATAGTATTGGCATTCCTCTTTTTTTTTACAATCATATAAAACTGAAATTTTCAAAACTTGGTACAAAATTTACCATTATACATACTTATTTAACATTAAATATTCAATTAAAAATTTGGGAAGAGGTAAATCATTTACAAATTTCAAGTTTCCATAGCGGCTCATTAAAACTGCACGAATAGCAAATCTGCATAAGCACAACAAAGATGGTATTCTACCTTCACAAATTGAAAAAGTGCCACTTTGCGAACAGTAAGTAGATTCAACTACTGGCATGTGATCAAGTAAAATTGACAAATTTGTGTGGTTGTTAAATTTATGAGCAAACACAAACTTCAAATAGTCCAAAGGAGATTGAAACATGCTTGTTGATATCAAATACTCATATGCTCCATATTTAATGAAGAGCATCAAAAGAACTTCACAGCTGCCAAAAATAAAACGCACATCTAGCATGAACTCAACCAATGGTTTGATGTTTGCTCCATGCTTCAATAAATAAGTTAACAATTCAATTGTTCTATTTTGATCTTGAGAATTTAATGATGAAAATAGTTCCAAGTCTACCAATTCCAATACCATAACACAAGTGTCATCACATTTCAAATTGTTAGTAGAGTGTTTAAAGCACAAGTTATAACCTTGTTCAAGCAAAACTTTTAAGCAATTCAATTGCAAACCACTTATAGCAGAAAAGACAGGGGACCATATATTTTTTTCAAACAAAGTGTTTTGATTCATGATGGTTAAAAAATACTTCAGTATAGAAACAAATCCTTTTTCAGCAGCAATACAAATAGGAGCAGCTATAGTCACTGCATTCAAACCAGCAAAACTTGAAACATCTTTAATTGAAAATCCTTGATAAGGATCAGCACCACTTTGAACCAGGTATTCTACAATTGGTAAGAGGTTATTTTGAGCTGCAACAAACAATGCTGTACATCCATCCTGGTCACAAGAATTAACATCACACCCACGATTAACCAATATCTTGACTATTTCTAAAGAATTAGACTTAGTATTTTCACCACAAACACAATGTAAAGCTGATCGTCCATGAATATCTTTTGCTTCTATGTCAATATTAAATCGGAATAGAATTTTTATGGTATCAAGTGAAGCACTCAAAACTGCAACATGAAGAAGAGTTTGATCCCATTTGTTACTGCAATTGATATCTCCAGTATATTTACTAAGTAAATACAAAAAAATTTCTGAACAGTTAAGACTAGCTTCAACAGCACATTGAAAGTCTTCAGAATCATGTGAATATACATCTGCAAGCACTTTTACAGTATCAAAATGGCCATTACGAGCTGCTAGCACAAGAGCATTACGATCATTTAAGTCATAAGGTGAAGGCCAAATTTCTAATGGATTTTCTTCATTGCAGCATGCAACTTTCAAGAGCTCTTCAACACATTCAGTATGACCGTAAAAAGCAGCCTCATGAATTGGAAACCACCCTCGATTATCTTTAACACAATAATCCTTGCCCTCTTGAAGATATCTTCTTAATAACTCAACATCTCCATTTCTTGAAGCCCAGCCAACTGCTGAACAACTGTAGTCATACCTTTCTTTAAAGTCCATTTACTGACCTAAACAAATCCCTGAACAAAAAATAGAAGACACCAGTGTTCCCTCCTAAGATTTTAGTAAGTGCACAACTGCTGGCTCATGTGCAAAACTGCTAGCCTATATACCAAAACCACCAGAAGTTATGATGGACATTGCTGAACAAAACGTAATGTCTAAGAACATCTTTTTAAGTTGTAAAAAAGAATATTTTTCGTAGCTTACAGCTAGTTATTCAGCTTATCCTAATCAAAGATGTAACTTACTTCAATTCAAACCTTTACCTCAGAAAGGCAACTAAACGTCTTATGTAACAATCAAAGGACAGTAATTTCATAACTTCAACATGCCATCTCAGCATATTTCCAATTTTCTACAAACATTAAAAGTTTGACCATAATGTTGATTCTTGTATAATGACACCCTCTGCTTTTCCCTCAGACATATTTTGTTTGTTTGTTAAGAACTTTTTATCTACAGGGTGGTCAAAAAGTCAGGTAACATCTTAAAGTTAATTTCAAAGTAAAATGTTACCTGACTTTTTGACCACTCTGTAGTTCAATGTTTTTTGATCGTTTTTGGATTGTGGTGGCCAATTATATATTTCATCTCAATTCATTTATACTTGTCTAAATCATTCTGGAACTTTAGATCTTGAGTGGGAGCAATTTTAGGGTTTTGTGCCAAAACCCAATCTAAATATACCCTGAGACAATGAATAACGTTTTGCATAGTGCCTTTCCTTCTTGGCCAGTACAAATGACTTTTAAATCACCATATTTTTACACAGAAAATTAGCATCCATTATGAACAGAACAGGCTCCAGGTTTTCGAAACTGAATGCTGGTGTAGCCCCAAAAATATAACAGAAAGTTCCCAAAGTTTGATGGTGCTTTCTAGATTGGAGATTTTTCAGTTGGTTCTTAACAAAAATGATTTCAATTTTATCTGTGACAAGGTCTTGTGGTATTGGATATTTATTCCCATCAATCAACCCCCAACTGTTCCTAGTGCCTCTAAAGCAATTTGGTGAGCATGGTGTCTCAAAGCCATCTGTAGAAAACAAATTCACATTATATTCTTTCAGTAACACCCCATTCTTCTGCAAGACTCATTTCTGCATTAGGCTTACTCTCTCCAGACCCTGTTAAGTTAGGCACATTAAGTGGTTGTTTAACTTTTCCAGATACTATTGTACGTAATCCATCATTTATCTCTTTTTTTGCAATATTAGGAAGGAGTTTTCTATCCCAATTATGTTTTTATAGGTGTTTCTGGCTGAAACTCTATACTGCCTAAATATTACTGGTATGGCAAAATGATTCAGCAGTAGCTGCAAATATAAACCTATTTTTCTATCAATCCCCGTTTTGTAATTTTAATAATGCCACAAATTCAGAATTGATCATGTCTAGTCCATAATTGTAGATTATCGGATAAAAAAAGTTTACATCATTTTTGGGCTCATGAACAAAAGTCAAGATTGAGTCAGATTAGTATTCCTAATCTCAACAGTTTAAATCTTTGCTAGCAACTTGGTCATTTTAATGATTTCATGTCAGTAATGTGCAATGAAAGATTTGGGGTTAAGTTAAAGGCAGTGGCTATTTTGCCGTCGACGGCAATTTACCCTCAGAGACTATTTTGCCGTGAGTTGTTTGTGATTGGTCAATCTTAATGACGTACTAAACATGTGACTTTTGGTCGTCTCTGATTGGTCAATTTTAAAAACCAAAAAAAAAATTTTGCACCCCCAGGTCTCTATCCCCCACCCTGCACACTCCCTTGCAGTGTACACTGCCCCGTACATTTACATACCGGCTTTAAAAGAAAGGCAGTGTACACTGAAGGGGCAGGCCCGGTATGTAAATGTACGGGGCAGTGTACACTGCAAGGGAGTGTGCAGAATGGGGGATAGAGACCTGGGGGTGCAAAATTATTTTTTTGGTTTTTAAAATTGACCAATCAGAGACGACCAAAAGTCACATGTTTAGTACGTCATTAAGATTGACCAATCACAAACAACTCACGGCAAAATAGTCTCTGAGGGTAAATTGCCGTCGACGGCAAATAAGCCACTGCCTTCTTTTAATGCCCTGCCAGCTGAGATTTGAACCCACAACCTTGGTATCTCATGACCAGCACACTATCCACTACACCACAGTGTCACTGGCGTAATAATAGCAAATACGGCTATATAAACACACGTGAATGACTACGGCAAAATAGATTCCAAGGGCAAATTGCCATCGACGGCAAAATAGCCACTGCCTTAAGTTAACAACTTGTTGCAGCCACTGCAACTTTGATGCATACATGCGCAGCTATCGCAGCAATGAGATCTAGCTACTAAGAGTCGTATGAGCACGAAGATGTTACAAACCACAAACGGAAAGTTACCAACAACAATATCAATATATAAACCGAACGGAATCTACGAATAGTAGCTATCATGATAGAAGTGACTAGTCGCCGTATGGAGTGCACTCTTTTGACATCTAACTACAGCCAGATGCCTGCCGTTGCGCTACAATGGTGACCCCGACAAAGAAGCTACATCTCCCCCGATGTAGTTGGACGGCAGCGCCTTCAATCAAGCAACAGAAGTCATCGTTGAGTCGCCGAGCCCAAACCTCAAGAACGCCTTCCAGATGAAGTCTTGACGAAAATCTCATTCACTTCGGCCGGCAAGCTCATCTCTCTCTCATCGATGGCGGGGAAGGCATGTTGCAGCCACTGCAACTTCGATGCATACATGTGCAGCTATCGCAGCAATGAGATCTAGCTACTAAGAGTTGTATGAGCACGAAGATGTTACAAACCACAAACGGAAAGTTACCAACAACAATGTTAATATATAAACCGAACGGAATCTACGAATAGTAGCTATCATGATAGAAGTGACTAGTCGCCGTATGGAGTGCACTCTTTTGACATCTAACTACAGCCAGATGCCTGCCGTTGCGCTACAAACTTAATCTAGCAGAGATCCACGGACATTGCAAAAACAATCGATACACATGAGTTAGGACAACACTTAAATGCAGAAATCAAGATTTACAAAAACAGCTATCAAAATATAAAATTTAATGGCTACTAAAACAAGGAACTAACGAAATCGCGGACTCAAATAGTCCGCGGACAGTCCGCGGACAGTCCGCGGACTGTCCGCGGACTGTTTCGAGTCCGCGGAAAAAAGACCTTAATCACGGACTGTCCGCGGACTATTTGAGTCCGCGGAAAAAAGACCTTAATCAATAGCATAAACAAAATGAAGTTAACCCGATCAAATAAAGTTAAACAAAAGAAAAATTTATCGAAAAAGCAAACAAATGTTCAAATGAAACAACCTAAATGTATGATACCTTGCGCAAACTGTTGCTATGACAACAGAGAATGCTAAATCAATACTGTATCAAATATTGCAAAGTTAGACAAAAAAATCTAAATTAAAATCATGTGATGGCTTGTGCATGCACAATCAATGTCACATGTCATAGCACAGTTGATGGAGTATCGGAAATCAGCGTTCAAGTACGTGCACAAGCCGTTGCTATGGCAACAAAACACCCTGATATATCGTTGGTTTGTCGAAGAAATCCCTATTTGGATGCACACTCCTCCTGATTTCCATCTCTGTGACGGCTTGTGCACGCACAATCAACGTTCCATTTTATAGCACAGTCGATGGAGTATCGGAAAACAGCGTTCAGGTACGTGCACAAGCCGTTGCTATGGCAACAAAACACCCTCATATATCGTTGGTTTGTCTAAGAAATCCCTGTTTGGATGGATACTCCCCCTGATTTCGATCTCTGTGACGGCTTGTGCACGCACAGTCAACATAGCATCTCATACCACAGTCGATGGAGTACCCGACAACAGCGTTCAAATACGTGCACAAGCCGTTGCTATGGCAACAAAACACCCTGAATTATAGTTTGTTTGTAAAGGAAATCTCTGTTTGGATGCATACTCCTCCTGATTTCGATCTTTGTGACGGCTTGTGCACGCATAATCAACGTCACATGTCATAGAACAGTCGATGGTGTACCGGAAATCAGCGTCCAAGTACGTGCACAAGCCGTTGCTATGGCAACAAAACACCCTGAATTGTAGTTTGTTTGTAAAGGAAATCCCTGTTTGGATGCATACTCCTCCTGATTTCGATCCCTGTAACGGCTTGTGCACGCACAATCAACGTCGCATCTCATACCACAGTTGATGGAGTACCCGACAACAGCGCTCAAGTACGTGCACAAGCCGTTGCTATGGCAACAAAACACCCTGAATTATAGTTTGTTTGTAAAGGAAATCCCTGTTTGAATGCACACTCCTCCTGATTTCGATCCCTGTGACGGCTTGTGCACGCACAATCAACGTCACATGCCATAGCATGATTATTGGAGTATCGGAAATAAGCGTCCAAGTACGTGCACAAGCCGTTGCTATGGCAACAAAACACCCTGAATTGTAGTTTGTTTGTAAAGGAAATCCCTGTTTGGATGCACACTCCTCCTGATTTCGATCCCTGTGACGGCTTGTGCACGCACAATCAACATAGCATCTCATACCACAGTCGATGGAGTATCCGACAACAGCGTTCAAGTACGTGCACAAGCCGTTGCTATGGCAACAAAACACCCTGAATTATAAGTTGTTTGTAAAGGAAATCCCTGTTTGGATGCACACTCCTCCTGATTTCGATCTTTGTGACGGCTTGTGCACGCATAATCAACGTCACATGTCATAGCACAGTCGATGGTGTACCGGAAAACAGCGTTCAAGTACGTGCACAAGCCGTTGCTATGGCAACAAAACACCCTGAATTGTAGTTTGTTTGTAAAGGAAATCCCTGTTT
This sequence comes from Trididemnum clinides, assembly GCA_963675345.1. Classification (NCBI taxonomy): domain Eukaryota; kingdom Metazoa; phylum Chordata; class Ascidiacea; order Aplousobranchia; family Didemnidae; genus Trididemnum; species Trididemnum clinides. The sequence goes on along the minus strand of OY776292.1, from coordinate 9,251,404 downwards.
GGATGCACACTCCTCCTGATTTCGATCCCTGTGACGGCTTGTGCACGCATAATCAACGTCGCATCTCATACCACAGTCGATGGAGTACCCGACAACAGCGCTCAAGTACGTGCACAAGCCGTTGCTATGGCAACAAAACACCCTGAATTATAGTTTGTTTGTAAAGGAAATCCCTGTTTGGATGCATACTCCTCCTGATTTCGATCCCTGTGACGGCTTGTGCACGCACAATCAACGTCACATGCCATAGCATGATTATTGGAGTATCGGAAATCAGCGTCCAAGTACGTGCACAAGCCGTTGCTATGGCAACAAAACACCCTGAATTATAGTTTGTTTGTAAAGGAAATCCCTGTTTGGATGCATACTCCTCCTGATTTCGATCCCTGTGACGGCTTGTGCACGCATAATCAACGTCGCATCTTATACCACAGTTGATGGAGTATCCGACAACAGCGTTCAAGTACGTGCACAAGCCGTTGCTATGGCAACAAAACATCCTGAATTATAAGTTGTTTGTAAAGGAAATCCCTGTTTGGATGCATACTCCTCCTGATTTCCATCCCTGTGACGGCTTGTGCACGCACAATCAATGTCACATGTCATAGCACAGTCGATGGTGTACCGGAAATCAGCGTCCAAGTACGTGCACAAGCCGTTGCTATGGCAACAAAACACCCTGAATTGTAGTTTGTTTGTAAAGGAAATCCCTGTTTGGATGCACACTCCTCCTGATTTCGATCCCTGTGACGGCTTGTGCACGCATAATCAACGTCACATGCCATAGCACGATTATTGGAGTATCGGAAATCAGCGTTCAAGTACGTGCACAAGCCGTTGCTATGGCAACAAAACACCCTGAATTATAGTTTGTTTGTAAAGGAAATCCCTGTTTGGATGCACACTCCTCCTGATTTCGATCCCTGTGACGGCTTGTGCACGCACAATCAACGTCACATATCATAGCACAGTCAATGGTGCACCGGAAAACAGCGTTTAAGTACGTGCACAAGCCGTTGCTATGGCAACAAAACGCCCTCATATATCGTTGGTTTGTAAAGGAAATCCCTGTTTGGATGCATACTCCTCCTGATTTCGATCCCTGTGACGGCTTGTGCACGCACAATCAACGTCACATGCCATAGCATGAATATTGGAGTATCGGAAATCAGCGTCCAAGTACGTGCACAAGCCGTTGCTATGGCAACAAAACACCCTGAATTGTAGTTTGTTTTACAAAAAGTCCCCTATTTGGATGCACGCTCCTCCTGATTGCGATCCTTGATCGCTCAAATCCTTTTCCTTTAATTATAATGGCTCATGCAGACATCTTGATACTGCCTATTTTTGGATACAGGTTGTGTAAACGTTTTGATTTCGAGTGTCTTCTACTTCGGATCAACTTGCGATCAAAGCAATGAGAACATCAACAAGCTTCAAATCAATTTTTCTGTCAATGAAATGCGTATCAATTTTGAACTTTTTGTCCTTTTGTACTTTTTACCGATAGTATTTGGGAAATATTGCAATAATTGTCCCAACTTGCTTGTTTATACTGTACAATGTGCCGTACTGTGTTGTTCTAACTTGAAGTCGTTGTTTTATAATTTTTTTGTTCAACAAGCAAACTTCGCTGTGGTTGAATCCTGCTGATAAGCCTAAATTTAACTGAAGTCTCACATGATTTTTTTCTCCGTTAATCATTGGATTCGTGTACAAAGTTTTCATTTACCCAACAGATGATGAATGGTTTGATGGAACAAAATTATGATAACTTACAGACTAACTGACTTTACTCAAATGAATTAAGAATTAAGTTGTTTTGACGATGACAGATTATAGAATTCAAAGTTTTAGAGAAAATCGAAATAAAAATCTAGAATATTGCTTTTAAGTCTACATGTAACTAAAGTATCATATGATTTATTTTCTACATTAGTCATTGAATTTACATATAAAGTTTTCATTTATTCCGTTGCAAATGAATGGATCGATGGACCAAAATGAAAATTTTACACAAATAAATAAGAATTGAGTTGTTTGATGATGGAAGGAACCGTAAAAGAATATGAATGAGGAAAACAGGGAATATATTTATCTATCAAAATGTTACTGATTCCCCTTTTAAAGTATACTTGATTTTGGAACAGTAATTAGTTATATCAAAGAACCATTAACTTTTCATTATTAATCTCAGCACTGCTACTGGTATGATTGAAGCTGGCACAACGGGCCGAACTTGTATTCTCTACTATGACGTCACTGATAGGATAATAAAATGAATAAACTGCGCTTTTTATATTGCGAATGTAATTTTTAACAAAATTTATATGACAAAACTTTTTAGAAAATTTTTCTTCTTTGAACGATTTCGGTAATGTGTCTTTTACCCAAACGTTATGAAGCCACCGTAGTTGTGTTTTGTAGTAAAACTGTACAGGCTAGTGGAATAACTGACCTCTTTCCAACAAAAATTTTTCCCCGGATGTGCTACAAGTGAACCAAAAAATTTCATTTAAGCGCATCTTACGAAGAAATACTAGAATAGGCCTAGCCATGATTTTTATTAACATGATATCCAATGTCCATTGTTACGAATGATTTATGCTTGCGCACATACACGCATGATAGTTGCATACCAAAACAAAAGCCACAACATGGCTGAAAGTATTCTCCACTCATATTGCGTGTTTGATTATTAAAAAAGATCCATAAAATGGTAACGGCACGAATAGCGCTTTGCATAGAAAATAAGTCGTAAATATTTTATACTCCCACCCGTTGAGTAAATTTCTAAGTTTCCCAATTACAATCATCAATCTTTATTAAGAAATCTATCGGTATGGGTGGATCAATTTCGACAAAAATAGTTTTTAAAAGAGATTATCATTGAGAGAAAAAACGTGCAAGTCAAAGGGTATAAATTATTAGGCAGTAGATTTTTACACCAAGTTAGTTTTGAGCTATCAGATTATATGTAGTTAGCCGCAAGGATATAACCAGAAAGGCTGAAGCGCTTCTAGTCTTCTTAGCGGAGCTACTTTGCCCGAAAAACTAAAAAAATTTTTCACATTCGAGAAAGCGAGCAATTTTGCACAAAAAAGGCGATTGTAGTTTTGGTCGGCGTCCCGAAGTCGCGTTAACCATTGCTATATTGTCGTTCGTTCAAAATTACATTACAATTGGACGCGTTATGCTGTCATTTTGTATTATTTGCTGACATAATGGACTTAGTTGGGATGTGACAGGAGCTATTCCTCACGGGTGGCTCAAAACTGCCAAACAGATGCTCTGCTATATTCTGTTTTTTAGTGAATTTAGTTGCAGCGTGTAAATCACGTTTTTAGAGTTTGTGAAAATTTAAGAACCTTCGAATAACCTAAAAAAGGTCTTACCATTTTTCCACAATGAATGAAGTGGTGGTAAAAAGTATCGCAAAAATAATAGCGCGTCGAAGCGTACAAGTTGATGATATTCTTCAAAACTCCTACGCTGCCGATGAATTGGGAATATGGGCAGAAATATGCAAAGCAAACTCAGAAAAAAACTGCTCTCGCAACCGAAAAAAATGGTATTTTCGCGTGAAAAGGGACTTTGAAAATTGCAAACGTGCTATACATTTGGAGTGTCAGGTACGGCGAACTTTTGAGGCCTTTGGTCTTCAAACTTTATTTTAAGCAACTCCAATTTAGATAAAACTCCAAATTTTAAAAGAGTTAATGATTATTATCGCCACTGTCGATTGTCCTGAGAGTCTGGGTAAACTATTTTTTTAATAAGTGACAATAGATACAAAGTTGCATTGATACCATTGAGAGAGCTTGCCTGGAAAATTTGAGATTGGTAGCTTACCGCCGACGAGGCAGACTGCTGTTTGAGTGCAGCTACATATCGTTTCTTGTTGTTAAGCAGAAGCTTTGACATATTTCAAAGATAATATTAGATGCAATTATAGGTTCAATTTATTTTCAGAAATTGATCGGCCAAAATCACATAATAAACAAAAAATTTTCCAAAATCCCTGTGCTGTCAAGTGATGATGAAGAGCTTGCTTCATTTCAATCACAATTATGTCATGAAAATAACAATGAGTTTTCTAATCCGGGGTATTTGTTTGATGACGACCTGCCAGAGGTAAGCGGAAGAAAGAAGAGCAATGTTACAAATGAGTGTGATGTCAATTTTATGCCTCAACAAGCCAAAAAAAAACAAAGCGTGGAGGTTGCAGTCGAGGTAAGAGAACAACTTACAAATATACATCACTCAAAACCATTATCTTAAAAATAAAAATGGATTAGATTGTTGTCGCAAATCTCTATTTTTAGAAATCCATCGGTGAAAAGCACGCAATGGTAAATAATTCTCCAACAATTTTTTTACTGTCCAGTGATGATGAAGAACTTCCGCCATTTCAATTAACCAAATGTGTTGAAGAGTCTATCCAAAGGAAAGAAAATTCAAAAACTCTCCACAATGATTACAAAATTTCTGCTACAAGTACCAAAAAGGTTTAGAGCGAGCTTCGTTATTATATTCTTTGATTTTTAAGGCATTTAAACTTTTTGCTCACCATGTAATTTCAAACCGATGTGGCCGCTTAGCAAAATAGATATTTAAAAAGCAACTTGCTGTTGGATGCTTTTGAGAAAAGTGAAAAACAAAGATCTTAAAAAGCAAAGCACTTCCTCAGAAATCAGTTGCAAAGTGTCGCGATTGATTACTTGTATAAAAATTGGCCTTGTTGTCTGCTCAAAACGAATCTTTGTTTTAATTTTTATATAAATGCAGTATAAACAGCAGCAATACTTTAAACAATGAAGACTGTCAGCGATTGCAATATCATTTAGGGCACATTATTTACTACTGGAATTGGTAGAATATGCCGATGCTATTTCCAAATGAAATTAGAAAACCTCCTTTTCGACTTTTGATCGTAACTGCAGGTAAGGCAGTTAAGATCCAAAAGAGTACAAAGCTTCATTTTGTAGTTTGCACCTAATTGTTTTCCTTTGGAGAACTATTTCTCCCGTCTGACGATCTTACCTGAAACCGAAGCAATCAATTTGTAAACACGGATTTCATTGCATTTGTCAGTTTATGCGTCAGGAAATCACTCGCAGTAACTTAAGTGTCAATTTGTAAATTACATTGCTGAGCGACAAAGCCGTAGTCCGTAGCGCTTTCTCTTAGGTCTTCAATTTACTCGAATGATAAAATGGTATCAATTTCTGGTCTACAGTAGGTATTAATCATGCTGTAGTTTATGTTTTGGTAACATTTTACTGTTTTCTTTAGGTCGCCCCAACAAATGTTCGTTTGCCCAGTAGTCCATTTCATTCTGCGCTTTCTGATCCAAAGTATTTGTTTGAAGACAACCTGCCGGACATGAGTAAAACAAAGAAAATCAAACTTCGAAATGAAAACAGTGAGAATGTAAATGTCGTGCCTCAAGAATTTAAGGAAACGCATAAGTTTGTTCAAACTGAGACAAATAATAAACTTTGCCATCATCGAAATTTACCGTCCTTGGTTAGCGTAAACAAAATCTATAAAAAACACTTTGATAACGTTCTTACGAGTTATGATGCTCTTAGATTGCTCAGAACAGCCAAGGATGAAGATTTTTCAAAAGATCCACCAGTAAAACCACAATCCGGAGAAATATATTTATTTCAATACCCAATTTCATCGGATGATCACCACGAAGATTGGTGTTGTGACGGCATTTCATGGCGCTGTACCGGTAGCAAAACATTTAAAGCAAAAAAAGATGTGGTGAAAAAGCGATACTACCGACTTGCCAATGGAAGTGGGTCTTTCAATAAGAAAGCATTTTTGTTTGCCCGTAAGAAAAGTCTTCTTGTGGTTGTACATTATCGAGGAGATACCTCTGCAATACAACATAAACCGCATGGGAATCGCAAGCAATTTTTAGAACGGACTCACGTAAGAACTATGCCGTCAACTTTAAAATTAATAGGAAAATCTTCCGAACAACCCAAGCAAATTTACAAGAGCCTTGTTGCAAAACCTTGTCCATCCGCGGTTATGCCAGTGAAACATCCCAAATCAACAAAACAAGTTGCTGATAAGAAACGCTATGAAGGCGAAAAACGTAGCGTAAGCCATGATGATCTTTACGGAGCGTATGAAATAGCGCATACACTAACCGATTTTGTACTGGATTTTCAACTTTTTCCAAACTTCTACATAATATTTGGCATACCGCAACTAATGCAGCAGGCAAAAAAGCTATATCGGAGTGAAGGATTTTACTTTTGTTATGACACGACATTCAATTGTGGTGACTTTTTTGTCAGTACTTTATTATATCGTCAAATCGAATTTATAGAAAAGCCTATCATACCACTCTTGATAATGGTTCACGATAGCAAGCGACAAGTGGTGCACGAAGTGTTTTTTTCAACAGTGAGAAAATATTTTCAGTTTTCTACTGCCACATTGATTACGGACCGCGAAGCTTCAATTGAAAATGCTATTGCAAAAATTTGTCCCACTTGGAAACATTTTAACTGTTGGAATCATCTTTTAAATGACGTAAAATTTTGGCTACATCGTCACAATGCTAAAAGTGACGATCTTTTAGTCTATCGAAATCACATTTGGTCACTTCTTAACTGCGCTTCATACGAAAAATTCAATGATTTAGAAAGACAACTTAAAGATACATGGACCAGAGCATTTTACGATTACTATGAAAGTCACTTAAAAATCTCAATAATCAAACGATCCGGTCGATGGCTGCTTGAAAAGGCAAATATTTACAGTAAAAGTAGCGGAGCAACCACAAACCCAGCAGAAAGTTTTAATGCTCAATTGAAAAGAGCGATTGGACATTCAGAAACGAAGTTGCATGATTTTATGCTCACTGTTTATTTTTTGCAAAACTTTGAACTCCGGGAAATGTTACGTGGATACTGTGGTATGGGCGACTGGCATGTGGTGGATCCCAAACTTGCACGTAATATCGAAGATGTTGAATTTCCATCGGATGCTGTTGCTCCAGATCAAATTGCTGAGTATGTTAAAAATGAGAAGAAAAAGTTGCCTTCTGAAGTAAAAGAGGAATCGTACTCTGTGGAAGGAATGGCAAAATACTTTTGCTCGCAACAGCGAGTCAGTCTGGATACAGCTATGCATTGCTTTCTTGTACGAGGACTAAACAATCGACTGTATACAGTCCAACTGTATCCAGAAAAATGCTCCTGCGGCTCTTCAAAGTCATGTAGGCACATTGAAGCCTGTAATATCGCTGTAGGAAAGCCCACTAACAAGCGAAAAAAAAAGTTTAATTTGAGCGTTTTGAAACGAAATGCTCGAGGAAAAAACAAAGCAGGTAGAAAGTTTCCGAGAAGTAACTTCGAATTTCAATACACCCCTGCTGCTGATTCTCACAGTGCGTCAGAAAGTAAACATTCATTTCCTTTATTTACTTCAACGCCTAAGAAAAATCAGTCACCTGTAATCACTTCAGCAAACAAGCCATCATCTAGCGCTATTGAAAATACTGATGAATTAACTTTTGTAGTCCCCCCCTGGACAGGATTTCAATTTCCAATAAATATAACCGATAGCAATAAACCAATATGCATGGTTGGTGGATATGCTGTGAAAAACAACGATCTGTTTACTCTGCTGCCCCAGAAATGGGTAAATGATGTAATAATTGACTCATTTTTGCTAAAATGCAGTTATTCCGAGTACTTAACTTCAAACTATGTAAAAGTTTTGAGTTACTGCACTCATTTTGTGGAATGGTTGAAATGCGGATGTACCAGCCCATCTATGTTTTGGAGTTGGATTTATCAACAAAAACCTATGAATCATGATATTTGGATTATACCTTTAAACGTAAACAATTCGCACTGGGTGGTGGCCATTGTTGTTTTAAAACTAAAATTGATTGTATATTTGGATTCTCTCCACGGAATAAACCGCAATCTCTTGAGAACTATTTTAAATTATGTCAAGTCGCAGCACGTTTCTTATTCCACGTCAATGTTTGAGGAAAAAGATTGGGACATCAGTGCACCTACAGACCTGAACCTTCAGAGGAATAGCTATGATTGTGGAGTGCATGTTTGCATGTACAGTTTTATGGTATGCAACGGTTGCTTCTTTGATTGCAACAATTTGGATTCTAAATATGCAAGAAACTGGATTGCAACTAATATAATATCTGAACCGGAGGAAAAATTAAAACATGAAAAACTTGATTCCAAGCAACGGAGTTCAAGTTTCCCGACGACAAAATGGAGCGAGAATTTTGTGGTAAATCGCAAAAGTCCGAGAGGATTTATATCATCTAAAAACTTTGTAAAAGCTGTCTCTTCCTCTTTGTTTATTGGAAGATATTCTTTATGTGCACTTCAAAGTGGCTGCAAGAAACCAAGTAATAAAGAAATGATTTTTTGCAACGGAGACTGCAGAGACTGGTACCACAAAGAATGTTTGTCTATATCATCATCCCATGAAACATCCGATTCATGTACTTCATATACTTGTCCACGTTGCAATTAATCCTATAAATCCACGTGTATATTTTCTGCTTTTGTGATAACTAATTAGCCAACCGCTTCCCATAACTCGGAAAATCACGGAGGCTAAGACAAAAAAAAAGCTTTCTAGTTTTTGATACAAGCTAGGGAAATTGTAATCCTATAACTTTCAAGAAATGAAGGTTAGCAAACAAATTAACATAACAAAATTTGAACTTGTAATTCAGGGTGTTTTGTTGCGATAGCAACGGCTTGTTCACGTACTTGAACGCTGTTGTCGGATACTCCATCGACTGTATTATGACATCTGACATTGATTGTGCATGCACAAGCCGTCACAGGGATCGAAATCAGGAGGAGTGTGCATCCAAATAGGGATTTCCTTTACAAACAACACATAATTCGGGGTGTCTTGTTGCCATAGCGACGGCTTGTGCACGTACTTGAACGCTGTTTTCCGATACTCCATCGAGTGTGCTATAACATGTGATATTGATTGTGCGTGCACAAGCCGTTTCAGAGATCGAAATCAGGAGGAGTGTGCATCCAAATAGGGATTTCTTCGACAAACCAACGAAATATGAGGGTGTTTTGTTGCCATAGCAACGGCTTGTGCACGTACTTGGACGCTGTTTTCCGATACTCCATCGAGTGTGCAATGACATGTGACGTTGATTGTGCGTGCACAAGCCGTCACAGGGATCGAAATCAGGAGGAGTATGCATCCAAACAAGGATTTCCTTTACAAACAAACTGTAATTCAGGGTGTTTTGTTGCCATAGCAACGGCTTGTGCACGTACTTGAACGCTGTTTTCCGGTACACCATCGACTGTGCTATGACATGTGACGTTGATTATGCGTGCACAAGCCGTCACAGGGATCGAAATCAGGAGGAGTGTGCATCCAAGTAGATAATTCCTTTACAAACAAACTATAATTCAGGGTGTTTTGTTGCCATAGCTACGGCTTGTGCACGTACTTGGACGCTGATTTCCGATACTCCAATATTCATGCTATGGCATGTGACGTTGATTGTGCGTGCACAAGCCGTCACAGGGATCGAAATCAGGAGGAGTATCCATCCAAACAGGGATTTCCTTTACAAACAAACTATAATTCAGGGTGTTTTGTTGCCATAGCAACGGCTTGTGCACGTACTTAAACGCTGTTTTCCGGTACACCATCGACTGTGCTATGACATGTGACGTTGATTATGCGTGCACAAGCCGTTTCAGAGACCGAAATTAGGAGGAGTGTGCATCCAAATAGATATTTCCTTTACAAACAAACTATAATTCAGGGTGTTTTGTTGCCATAGCAACGGCTTGTGCACGTACTTGAACGCTGATTTCCGGTACACCATCGACTGTATTATGACATGTGACATTGATTGTGCGTGCACAAGCCGTCACAGGGATCGAAATCAGAAGGAGTATGCATCCAAATAGATATTTTCTTTACAAACAACTTACAATTCAGGGTGCTTTGTTGCCATAGCAACGGCTTGTGCACGTACTTGAACGCTGTTTTCCGGTACACCATCGACTGTGGTATGAGATGCTATGTTGATTGTGCGTGCACAAGCCGTCACAGGGATCGAAATCAGGAGGAGTGTGCATCCAAGTAGATATTTCCTTTACAAACAACTTGTAATTCAGGGTGTTTTGTTGCCATAGCAACGGCTTGTGCACGTACTTGGACGCTGATTTCCGATACTCCAATAATCATGATATGGCATGTGACATTGATTGTGCGTGCACAAGCCGTCACAGGGATCGAAATCAGGAGGAGTATCCATTCAAATAGATATTTCCTTTACAAACAAACTATAATTTAGGGTGTTTTGTTGCCATAGCAACGGCTTGTGCACGTACTTGAACGCTGTTTTCCGGAACATCATCGACTGTGCTATGACATGTGACATTGATTGTGCGTGCACAAGCCGTCACAGGGATCGAAATCAGGAGGAGTATGCATCCAAATAGATATTTCCTTTACAAACAATTTACAATTCAGGGTGTTTTGTTGCCATAGCAACGGCTTGTGCACGTACTTGAACGCTGATTTCCGGTACACCATCGAGTGTATTATGACATGTGACGTTGATTATGCGTGCACAAGCCGTCACAAAGATCGAAATCAGGAGGAGTGTGCATCCAAACAGGGATTTTTTCGACAATCAACGATATATGAGGATGTTTTGTTGCCATAGCGACGGCTTGTGCACGTACTTGAACGCTGTTTTCCGATACTCCATTGAGTGTGCAATGACATGTGATATTGATTGTGCGTGTACAAGCCGTCACAGGGATCGAAATCAGGAGGAGTATCCATCCAAATAGGGTTTTTTCGACAAACCAACGATGTATGAGGGTGTTTTGTTGCCATAGCGACAACTTGTGCACGTACTTGGACGCTGATTTCCGATACTCCATTGACTGTGCTATGATATGTGACGTTGATTGTGCGTGCACAAGCCGTCACAGGGATCGAAATCAGGAGGAGTGTGCATCCAAACAGGGATTTCCTTTACAAACCAACGATATATGAGGGTGTTTTGTTGCCATAGCAACGGCTTGTGCACGTACTTGAACACTGATTTCCGATGCTCCAATAATTGTGCTATGGCATGTGACATTGGTTGTGCGTGCACAAGCCGTCACAGGGATCGAAATCAGGAGGAGTGTACATTCAAACAGGGATTTCTTCGACAAACCAACGATATATGAGGGTGTTTTGTTGCCATAGCAACGGCTTGTGCACGTACTTGGACGCTGTTTTCCGATACTCCATCGACTGTGCTATAACATGGAACGTTGGTTGTGCGTGCACAAGCCGTCACAGGGATCGAAATCAGGAGGAGTATGCATCCAAATAGATATTTCCTTTACAAACAAACTATAATTCAGGGTGTTTTGTTGCCATAGCGACGGCTTGTGCACATACTTGAACGCTGTTTTCCGATACTCCATTGACTGTGCTATAACATAGAACGTTGGTTATGCGTGCACAAGCCGTCACAGGGATCGAAATCAGGAGGAGTATCCATCCAAATAGATATTTCCTTTACAAACAAACTATAATTCAGGGTGTTTTGTTGCCATAGCAACGGCTTGTGCACGTATTTGAACGCTGTTTTCCGATACTCCATCGAGTGTGCAATGACATGTGACATTGATTGTGCGTGCACAAGCCATCACAGGGATCGAAATCAGGAGGAGTATGCATCCAAACAGAGATTTCTTCGACAAACAAACTATAATTCAGGGTGTTTTGTTGCCATAGCAACGGCTTGTGCACGTACTTGAACGCTGATCTCCGATACTCCATCGACTGTGCTATGACATGTGACGTTGATTATGCATGCACAAGCCGTCACATGATTTTAATTCAGATTTTTTTGTCTAACTTTGCAATATTTGATACAGTATTGATTTAGCATTCTCTGTTGTCATAGCAACAGTTTGCGCAAGGTATCATACATTTAGGTTGTTTCATTTGAACATTTGTTTGCTTTTTCGATAAATTTTTCTTTTGTTTAACTTTATTTGATCGGGTTAACTTCATTTTGTTTATGCTATTGATTAAGGTCTTTTTTCCGCGGACTCGAAACAGTCCGCGGACAGTCCGCGGACTGTCCGCGGACTATTTGAGTCCGCGATTTCGTTAGTTCCCTAAAACAATGGAATTACCAGAAAACTACCCTCTTAAGTGTGGAAAACAAAGATACAAAAATTTGCAATATGTTGATAACAACTAAATGTACAACCACCCAATGGGGTAAAATTAAACAACTAAATTAAATTTAATTATGCATTTCTGTTATTACCATATCTCTACAATCTCTGTAATTTAATTGGTGTTTTTTTGTTATTTTACAAGAATTTCTAGCCTGTAATTTTGTATTGTAGTATTACCTAGGACATATGTAGGTAGGCTTCCAATAAAAATGCTTCTTAGCAGCCCTCAGCAAAAACAACCTGTTGTATCTGTAGCTTTATTCAAGCGGGTTAAGCTTTTCCCTTTTCATCTTTAACTCCAAATTTGACAATATGAATTGGCAAAGCTAGCCCATTTTAACCAGTTAAGCTACATAAAATGCATTTAAAAACGCGGGTCTAACCAAGTACTTTCGGTCTACCAAGAAATCTCGGGCACTTTTGGAAATATATATATGGATACTCAGTGATGGATTAATGGTTTCAGAGGCCTGAAGCAAGAATTGATCATGGATCTCCTATAGCAGGGGTGTCAAACTCGTGGGCTTCTGGGGGCCACATTGCATATATGAGCAATCGTGCCGAGGGCAGCCTGAAGTTTTGGATTTGGAGATCACCACTTCTCGGGGCAACGATCTCTGTAATGTAGCCCGAAGTAAGATCGATCTCAAAAAAAAAAAAGTTATCAGTGATTTCCAGCCAGATTTCCAACTTTCCAGCATTAGTAAAGTTATTTCCGAATGACAAACATTTATAGGCCTACCTCTCAAGTGTGGCCTGTGATCAGAGCTTCAAACGTTTGTTCGACAATGATCTGTTGCAATACCGCCGAAATTCATTAGTAATTTCAGAATCGTCTCGCGGGCAGCCAGTCCCGTAGCACTCCAACTTCGGGCCCCCCCCAAAGTAAGCGCAAGAGCCCCTGCGCACAGGTCATATCACTTTAGAGGTGTAAAATTGAAAAGCTGCATTAAGAAAATACACCACAATTTGTACATAAGTAAACAGGCTAATGTCAGAATAAAGCATGCCGATACCGAAGGTGCAAGTCATAAAAAATTCGGCACCGATGCCAGAGTTCAGTAGGACATTTATGCAGACACTGCGAAACGAAAGCAATGACACTGAAAAACATGAAAAAGTTATAAAAACACAGTATCATTTAAATAGTCTGGAGCGAACCTTTTTGTTCGCAAATGCTGTTATGACATTGTCATAATCAAGAGATCGGGCGCAGTCATTTTCGATTGACAACATGGCTAATGAAGATAGTCTACTGTCTGTCATAGACGTTCTATTAAAAGTTTTGATCAGTTTCAATTTGCTGAAGCTTCTTTCAGCGCTGGCAACAGTCACGGGGCAAGTTAGTAAGATTCGAAGTGCGATGTACACATTCGGATACAATTCAAATAAATGAGTCTTTAGAAGATAGCTCAGAAAGTCTTGAGCCGTATTGAGATTGCGTTTTTTTTGTAAAATTAAAACAAACCGCTGTAGCTCAGCGCTCATTTCATCAGAATCAATGTCACTGAACTTTTTTTGGAACTCTTTACAGCAAGTAAGAAGAGCATTTTCTTGTTGCACAAGCAAAAGTTTGTCTCGTGTGTACAAAAACGAAAAGGCGGAAGAAACCTCACGTAACAAATTAAAGCGCTCCTTTATTGACATAATAGCCTGGTCTACTAATGGATGGAAAAAGTTGCTTTTAAATTTCAGTTCAGGAGTAGCTCGTTGTTCCTCTTCACCTTGGTAATCAAACAATCTTCTTTTCTTTCCACTTCTTGACGGAGGAAAAGAAGGATCAATATCCAATTCCTGTGCTATTTCAACAGCAGATGTTGCGGCACTGTCATAACCCGTTGTGCGATAGTTTTGCAAAAACTTTTCAGTTGCCTGGATTTCCGTTTCCATTGTATGAAGGGAGACTCCATACGATTGAAGAATCTTGCTTGCTTTATTGACTTGGAATAGGATATCATACCAAATAAACACCGACAAAAGAACACTCCATTTTGATAAATGAGCTATCAACGATTTTGTTTCTGAGGCAGCTCTTCCATCTTTTCTTTCTATGGAAATGTCTTCCAAGTCTTTCAGTGCCAGCAACACCTCTTTTAAATTGTATCGAAGAGGTTTGATGCATTTAATTCTGCTTTCCCAACGAGTATCAGATTGTGACTTTATGGACAGCTCCACATGTTTCTTCAAAATTTCCCAACGCTGAGCAGAGGAAGAAAACAGCACATACAACCTTGTAAGTACTCCAAAAAATGTCAATGCTTCCGTCGATGAATTAGCACTGTCAACAACAACTAAGCTAAGGGTATGGTTTGCACAGGGCACGTAAACAGCTTTGGGATTGATGTCTAGCATTCTTGCTTGGACCCCAGAATGTTTTCCTTTCATGTTAGCACCATTATCATATGACTGACCTCGACAATCAGACAATTCGAGTTGCAGTTCGGTCGCTTTTTCTAAGAAAGCGTCCAACAAGCCTTTCCCAGTACTGTCACTTATTCTCAAGTAGCCAAAAAATGTTTCTTTAACAACAGCAGCTTCTTCATTACATAGTACATAACGGAGAATGACAGACATTTGTTCATGATGTCACATATCTGGAGTGCAGTCCAAAATTATAGAAAAATATTTTGCCAATTTCAATTGCTGTAAATTTTCTTTTTCAACTTCTGTCGCTAGCAATTCAATTAGTTCATTTTGTATGGTAGGACTCAAATAGTGATCTTTAGTGATTTTATTCTTGATTCTGTCTTGAAGCTCTTTTAGGATCGGATCTCTTCTTGCCAAAAGCTCAAATATACCCAGAAAATTTCCATTGTGAGGAGATCCTAAGACTTCTTCAGATCCTCTAAAAGCAAGATTCCTTTCCGATAGAAACAAGGCAATGTCGATAAGTCTCTCTAAAACATTTCTCCAAAAACGTCTTTCATTGAAAAAAATATTCATCTCGCGTTTGTCGATAGTGGATGGATTTCTTATCCCTTCAGCTAGCAACATCCATTGACTGCAGCATTCTTGGTGGGAAATGCCGTTTTCATGGTCTTTCAGTTTTTTCGAAAAACCCCCCCATGTATTTATACCACTACAAAAGGGGCTTAGTGTTTTTCCAAATAGCTTACAACAAAAGCAAAAACTTGATCTGATTCCCCAGAATAAACTAGCCACGACCGTGAAACACTTTCACCATTAGGTAACACACGTTTATAATGGTAGGAGGAAAAACGTCGCCTTGGAGTTGTGTTATTATATGGAAAATTCATTATTAGTTGATGTGGTCCACGCTTTACTATATCACATCGTTGAGCATCAGAAATACTTTCAGGCCATTTACATGGGTCATCAGGGATAGGGGTAAATTGAGATTCAGATATTTTTGATATTGAAGGTTGCGTATTGGCAGGTAAATCACAACTTACATTTTCTGGAAATTCACAATCACTTTGATGCTGATCGTCATAGTCTTCTTTTTCTTGTACACTATAGTTTTCTTCATCCCTCTCGGTACTAGTGCCAGGTCTACTCTGCTCAGTAATCTTGAAAAAATCTGTCATCTTGGGCAATTTCGCTACAGCATCTCGAGCAGTGGCTGCTTCTTTTCTCTTTTGAGCACCACTTTTTGAACGTTTCATTCTATACAATGTCAATAAAATACTTTATCTGCACTCTGCAGTGTATATATATTGTCCCGGTATTTATAGCCAAACAGAATTCCAGACCATTCTATGATTGTTGTGTAACAACGGCATTGTTACGTCAATTGAATATTCAAGATTCTACCAGAAAATCAATCAAAATATTCTAGATTCTGCGAGATAAAATGACGTTGCATTCACTTATGATGTCACAAGCCAATTTCTTCCTACAGTTTAAATCGGTTGTAAACAAGTCTGCTGAACTGAAAATAGTCACGTAGCCAAAAAGCAATTTCAGACTAACTTAGGCCCCCAAAGTTGGCATTGCCCCCCCCCCAATTAGGGGGTTTGGGGGGCGGCTGCTACGTCTCTGCGGGCAGCGAGTTTGACACCCCTGTCCTATAGGAAGGTTGCACGCACATGATCAAACATCATAACATGCGCTTTCCAAAAAAGTGGCTGACCAGTTTCAGTGATTTTGCATTGAATTGAAGTGATATTGTTTTTTGCAAATCTAATCAAGAAACGTGACAGTTGTTAAATAAACGTTAAATATGTTGTTTTACTGATCTTAAAAAATGAATCTAAGGTCAAAGTACGGTTAGAGGTGCTAAGGTTTGCTTGTTGTTGCTAATAGTTGGGCTAATTTTGTGGGCTAAACATGCAGGCGCTTTTATGGCCAGCTTCTATGAGAGTTTCATATTCGATTAATCTGCGTGTTTGGGAATGTTGAGCTTAAGTTAATTGTAATGTGTAACTTATACAGTGCCGGTATATTTAGTTGCATAAGCAAACTGAAAAGTTGAAAACCTAAGTTATACTGTAGCGTAAATGACAGGGTAGACTTCTGTTCCGTTTGTCATGTGCTGGATTGGTTATTGTTGGATAAAATCAGTAAGTTTTTGAAATTTTTTGTGAATAGTGATTGCAGACCACTAATATTGATAAATCAGATGTAATTTTGTGACCTCGTGGTGATTATGTGCCTATTTGATTTTGCTTTGCTTTGTGCTGACTGTAATTTAATTTGTATTTGGCTTCATTTTTAATATCACAATCAGTATTTCCTATACTTGATGTTAAATATCAATGTTAGCATTTGGTATGGGAAATTGCATTGCTTTCACACCCAGCTTATCTAAACCCCATTGCTTTATCGTGTCACGTGGTTCGTGTGCATATATATGTTGGTATCTCCCGATTTAACCATTCTGCTATAATTCTGTTCTGTTATTACATTTATTGGCTGTCATACCGAGTGAAAAATTTATCGAGGAATAACACTGTATAATAGACTAACAAAATCACGACAATTGAAGAAATTACCCAATAGCAATAACGAACTCACGACAACCTTAACCACTCCTTAAACAATTTTTGGGCTATTACCTATAGGCTGCTGGAACAAGGGTAATTAAAAAACTTACAGCACCCGATTCATTTATTCATGCGTATGAGCTCATGCTCTGTTAGCATGTCTTTCGTCACACTGGGTCACTACGACGAATAGACTGCTTGGCCCCTTCACTTGTTGGCCACATAAAGATGGAGGCATGCCTTTAAATGCCTTGCCCAAGGACACAACAAGCAAGCTTGCTGGCAAGCTTACGGTACCGGTAGTAATGATCAGATAATGGTTGTTTTTGGTAATGTACCGTTTAGTATCTAATTGGTATCAGTATCGAGTTATATTTAACTGAGGAGCAAATAGTATTTAGATGCCGCTTTTCATTGGGGCAATTTTTTTAATTAGCACACACGGCACATAAGTTTAGACCAGCCTACGAAAAGTCAACCAAGTTTTTGAAATTTTTTGTCAATAATGCTTGCAGACCGGTTTCATTGATGTGTCAGATGTAATTTTGTGACGTTAATTATTCCTTAAACAATTTTTTCGGCCCTTGCGAGGGCTGCTGTACCAAGGGTAGTTTAAAACTTACGGTACCGGTAGTAATGATCTAATAACGGTCATTGGAATGTTTAGCCCGTAATGTATCTACGAGTATCTAATTGGCATAGCTATTTTCAACTGAGGAGCAAATTGGTAATAAAATGGCACTTCTGTTAGGACCGTTTCTTTGAAAAATTGGCTCATCGTACTAAGCTAAAACTAGCAAACTGAAAGGCCTAATCTCAACCAAATTATTTTTGATTAAATTCATTTGTTTCCAAGTAGCAAACTAGCAATAGTTTATTCCAATTGTTGATTAGTTTCTTGTCAGTTTTCAAAATAACCCCAATGTTGATGTTCGCCCCATATCTCTCCAGCATAAATTACAGTTTTTGGTCAGTCACTTTTTTCGCGTCAAATGTGTGACGTCATATGCAACCTTCCTATACCTTTCCAGCATTAATTACAGCGTTTGGTCAGCCACGTTTTTTGGCGCGAAATGTGTGACGTTGTATGCAACCTTTCAACCTTCCTATTGCCTAAGTACTCAATGGAGACCTTTTTTAGAAGTCTACTTGTATTTTGAAGGTGTGAAACCTGTAAAAATGTTGTAGATTATAATTTTTGTTGGAAGCCACCACTATTTTAAGAGGCCTAACGTCAGTTTAGAAAACTATTCTGGAAGGGGGCCCCGAAACAGTGGTACCCAAGGATGCTGCCTTATCATAAATCCACCATTGTGGATACTACTGAAACGCAGAAATTACACTTGAAAGCATATCAAAATTTAGAAAGTGCTTGAAAACATGTCAAAGTTGTGGGTAGGCACCAAGGTAATTGATATGTATTTTCAAGAATAAGCTATTAAATATTAGTTCCGCCTCATACGACTTTTTCGTAACTGTAGGCGTACTTGCATGAGCTAACATCTGTGGCTGCGCGTATGTTGCTTGGTCTTGACCAGGGATGCGGAAACGGAAGCGGTGGAAGCGGTCCTTTTTCTGGGGAAGCGGAAGCGCAAAAAATCTACCGCTTCCGCTTCCACATAGGTTATTTGACATGAAGAGTAACTAGGCGAAAAAGTTTTGTCCGTTTCCCGATGTGGATTTCACGGTGAAGTTGCACCATAAGTCTGACTGAACGAGCGATATCAATAGTGCGAGAGAACGAGAAAAACAAGCATCACATTTTATATCGATTACGGGTAAGAAAAAGGTAGTTTGGACATGAAACGTAGCCAATAAAATGATGATTTGATTAAAGTTAACTGACCTTGGTTAGGGGATTGAAAATGTGGAAAAGCAATTTACTCACTACAAAAACATTTTCATCAGTCTACATCAGTGCTCTTCAATAGGGGCTCCAAAAAACGTGTAGTTGTGTTCTGTGAGTTAGAGGGATCCTGGGGGGACTTCGAAGGTTCTTTGTTTATTAATAGTACCGGTATTTATTTCTTATTTACAGTATATTAATTTCGTATGCTGTGTGTAGTGATTTTCCAAATATATAAATAGTTAGTAACAGCAAGTTGCAGATTGTGATGGAGCCTTATTTTCAACTTTAAGAACGTCTGAATTTGCTAACTCTCTTTGTTACGTAATAGTGCGTCTGTAATTTTAATTTTGCTCGCCTTATATGAATACGACCGAAATTTTGCACTTAGCTATTCACTAGGATTAGACTCTACATTCAACACGAGTTCAAATACAGGGTGTCCCAAAATAAATGAAACCCACAAAATTGCTAATAAATATGTTGATTTTAACCCTATAGTTTATATTTTTCAGATTTGATAACAGTTATAAATAACAATTATTGTTTTAAAACCCCATGGCTTGGAAATTAGAAGAAAAAATTTTTTGCGTCACGACTTATATAGAGACTAAATCCTATAAGACTGTTCAAACACGCTTCCGCAGGAAGTTTAATTTCAACACTTATCCTGGAAAATCCCAAATATTCCTGTGGTATCGTAACTTTCAAATCTATGGAACTGTAAATAAACGTAGCAAGAAATTAGAGAATCCATCTAGTGGAAGGAAATTGAGTGCAAGATCTGCAGATAATGTGGAAGCGTCCAGAGTTTCTGTTGGCCGGAGCCCGAAAAAGTCCATTCGAAGACGCAGTAGTGAGCTCGGCATTTCGCGGTCCTCGCTGCATAGAATCCTTACTCAAGACCTTAATCTGTATCCTTACAGATTCTCTAATTTCTTGCTACGTTTATTTACAGTTCCATAGATTTGAAAGTTACGATACCACAGGAATATTTGGGATTTTCCAGGATAAGTGTTGAAATTAAACTTCCTGCGGAAGCGTGTTTGAACAGTCTTATAGGATTTAGTCTCTATATAAGTCGTGACGCAAAAAATTTTTTCTTCTAATTTCCAAGCCATGGGGTTTTAAAACAATAATTGTTAGTTATAACTGTTATCAAATCTGAAAAATATAAACTATAGGGTTAAAATCAACATATTTATTAGCAATTTTGTGGGTTTCATTTATTTTGGGACACCCTGTATCTAAGAAAAAAGAAACACAGAGTAGTACGGAACAATAAGTTTAAGCAAAGTAGGTAAAGTAATAGCAATATATGGATAGGTTTTTGTCTCCTTAAAATGATAGGGTGTTGGAGATGGCAGGCTCCAGACCCAAAAAAGTTGTTTTAAGTTTTTGAAAATTGCTGTGAAAATAAAATGCAGTCTTCAATTTACCCCAACAAAGCAAAGGCTTACAAAAGTATGACGATGCTGGAAAGGAGAAAATCCTGAATTGAGAACAAGCGATAGGGGCAGTTTACAATTCATTTATAACTGGCTTAGATCGAAACGCCTAATTGATATTCGTGTTTTTATGTGGCTGTAATGCTATGAGTCATATTAGTGAGATGCAGTTCTAATGAAAAACAACTTAATACAACCGAAGGGGGTCGATATCACTTTTAGTTTATTTATTATGAACAAGATGGAATTGTACCTGGAAAACAACTCATGGATACTGCTTTCTCCTATGATTACAGTCGGCTCGTACTCCGAAAACAAATTATTCAAGCCACTTTCTCCAATTCTGAGAAACTACCTCAAAATCATTATAAATAACAACCCCGAATTCTACTAGAGCAGATTGAAGAAAGCATTGGTTACAAAGCCATGCTGCAATATACATCAGCTTTGATAAAGCATTAAGCACGATACGTTTATTGAATGCTGCTCTGTACAAATATGTAGATATAAAAATAGTAATATGATTTTTGTATTTGTAGAAGTAAGATAACCCGAATTTAACATCATATTCACCAACTCGCACTTAGCCTTTCCCTCTGTCTTATGGCCCATGAAATATGTGTTGTATTTGAAATCTGCCATAAATAAATGAATTGCTCACTTATCGTTGAGCCATCAATTACCGGGAGACGAGAAGAGTGAAGTAAAAATTCATATCCTGACTTGTTGAAATAGGATCACTTCGTTTCGTCAAGGCGCTGGGAAGGATCGAAGGTTGCAGCTGAAAACTTTTCACCCTTTGGGGTCACAAGGCGTCTATAGGTCGCCCAAACAAATTTCGTTGTTGTGGTCAGAAGAAGCCTATAAGGCACTATTATTAAATGCGTTCTTATGACTAGTTTGATTGACAAATGGAGTTGTAGTAAAGCACTCGCAGTCCACCAAAGCAAAATGCCGTCACATTTGTGCGACAAACAATTGAACAATAATGTCACCGAGATGTTGGCACGAAAATGCAGGCAATTTAGTACAGATGTCAGTTTATGAGCTTTCAAGTCAGGAGCAGCATGTGCGATAAAGCAATTGCTTAGTATCGCTTGCAAAAGTGAAAGTTGGTGCGATATTGTGATATAAAAAAGTGATTGTAACCTAGTGGTTTGCTAAAGGGCAGTTTCAGGGCCGCAGTGTAGGGAGGAAAGAGAGTGAAATCATTCTGGGGCCTATGCTTACTTAGGTGCGCGTTGAACTGCATAGTATAGCTTGTAGAAGTGAAAGTTGTGAAATTGTGATACAATAAAGTGATTGTAATTCTTTAATGCTTGAAGGGATGGTTTCAGGGCCATAGCAAAGAGGGCGAGCGGGGAAATTTTGATTTATTTTGACTGAAATTTTTCAAATATAAAAGAAAAGAACAAAAATACAACACAATTAACAAATTTTGTTAAGGTTTCCAACATTTAGGGTTTTATTTACATGCTTATTTTTTACAAATTCTTAGGTTAACAGGCCAGTTGCTTAGACAAAACATGCTGATCATTTTGATACCAAAATTATCAAAATTGGTTGAAATTTAGTCACTTAAACAAACATTTAGCGACAACTACTGCCTTGAGCTAGTAAAACTTTGTTAAAATGCGCTGATATATAAAGATCAGCGATAGCAACAACAATGGGAAATTTATTGCGACCACAAAGGGTTAAATTAGGTGGATTCGTCGCAGTTTTGCCTCTTTGCCCGATCATTAACAGTTTTGTATTTTATTACAGCTATAACAAACCTCTAAATTAAATATATATTAGCTAATCATTTGTATTCAAAGTCTATAGATTTTAAATTGAGTTAATGTTTTGTACGTTTTTTTCACGAGTTTGTATTTTGTTACAGCTAACTGCATTAAAATAATAATTATATCATTCATTGTAATTGAAATCCGTCAATTTATATAACATTATTATGTCCCGAAACAGATGGAGTGCTTATATGAACATTTTTTTGAAGAAGGCAATAACTTTCGATGCAGAGTTATGCTAGATCAATGTCACACCTGCAATTCAGTTATCTCAAAACTAAAACAGGGAAGCCCGTCAACTAACCTGAAAAGGCACCTAAAGCGTCATAATCGACAGGCATTTGACACGGTTGAGGAAAAAGACTCTGAAGTTACTAAAAAAACAAAATTGCAGAAAGAAAAAGGGCAAAGTAGTATAACAAGTTTTTTTAAAACAAGTAATCAAAAAGCTACTGCATCCATCACTAAAGAAGATTTTACAAACGGAATATTGAAAATGATTGCCTACAACGGAGTTCCTCTGACATTTTTTCAGGAAGATGGATTTAAATTGCTAAATGGTAACTTTACAAAAAATTTGGAAATTCAACTGGGACGTCAAGCCATTCGTAGCATGGTACAGTGATCCCTCGCTATATTGCGCTTCACCTATCGCGGCTTCGCTGCTTCGCGGAATTTTTTACAGTGACAATGTTTCCTACCTTGTATTCATTGCTATATAAAAAACATTGTTTTACAACACCGTTCTTTAAACTATTATAGTTATTTGTAAGAAAACGTAAATATTTCTATTTCTTAAACACATTTTGGGCCTGAAAAGAGGCTTTGTTTTTTATTTCATTCTGCAGTACAGTATTGCATTGTAAAATAACAGTAAAAAATAAAGCTGACTACTTCGCGGATTTTACCTATCGCGGGTTATTTTTGGAACGTATTCCCCGCGATAAACGAGGGTTCACTGTACTCAAAAAATCCGAGGAAGTAAAATCAAAGTTAAAGGAATCACTTTCTGGAGCTTTGGTTTCTATCAAATTTGACGGAGTCACTAGACTTCGATCACGTTTCCTGGGTATTGCAGTGCAATACTGCGATGAAGAACACGGTCTTACAATAAAGACGTTGACTTTAGTCGATACTGAAGCCAATCACACAAGTTTTCATTTGAAGGAAATACTGTTGGACACTTTGAAGCAGTTCAACATTAGCAAGCAACAGGTTTTAGCTTGCGTTGTTGACAATGGGTCAAATATGACTCGGACTTAATGAAGATGAAGAAGAAGACGATGATGAAGAGATTAAAGAAACACAAAATTCATTATCGATCGACTATACCATATATTACATGAGATGTGCTGAGCACACCCTGAACTTAGGAATTCGTGACGTGTTAAAAAAAGGGCGAGCGGAAAAGTTTTTAACAAAATCGCGAAACTTGCTCAACACCTACGTTTACCACACACTGATGGAATTCTAAAGCGTCGTACTAACAAGGGAATGCTGATTGACATGCCGACCCGTTGGGGGAGTACTTTCCTCATGCTTCAACGATTAGCGGATTTGAAATCTTTTGTTCAGGATCTTGGTTCACATGAATCATATCTTACTGAAAGTGAATGGGCTGAGGTCAAGATGATGGTCAAAGTACTACAAATACCTCACGTGGCAACAATTTATTTTCAAAAACAAGATCTCACTCCGGGAGAATGCCTGCTTTATTGGGAGAAGTCATGTTTAAATTGGAGAAGCTGGATAACAATTTGGATTCCGCTCTTGCCACCACCCTGCAATCACGCCAAGAGTTTTTATTGCAGCAAGAGGCTTTCTTGGCAGCTGTTTGGGTAAGTAATGGTTGTTGACTTAGTTGTTGTGACAACCTACCAATATTTTTTGTTACTATATTCAACTCAATACTGGTAAGCGTTTGTGCACTCGATTTTATTTGAATCGAGAATAGCAACTAATGTATTAGTTATTATAATTGACTGACTTATATAACCGTGATATTATCATTTTATTTTCTTTCTTGATAGGTTGATGCTCAATCGAGAATCCTCGTAAGCAACCAGGAGCAAATACGCGCAAAAAACACTCTTCAGTCAATTTTCTTGCGCATTCAAAGCACTTCAAGCGAAAGAGCAAGTACTGATGCAGATACTGACTCAAGCGGAAGTGAAGCAGCATCAGCATCTGACTTTGATGCGTATTTGAACTCCTCACATTCAACAGCGGCTGCTGAGGCATCAGCTACGGTGTCTGCAAAATCTGATCTTACTGCATTTGCTGAAGCGCTTATTGATGTAAAGCGGCTCGGAAGATTGAAACTGCCAAATGTTTGGGACATTATTTCCAAATACCCCCTCATTGTACAACCAGTATCGCGAATTATTAGCTGTTTACCCTGCACGCAGGTACCCGTTGAACGTATGTTCTCCCACTTAAAGCTCGTATTTCATGAAAACAGAGTCCAAATGGGCAATGAATTATCTGATGCCATTGTGTTTATGCCAACAAATAAATCTGTGTAAAGTTGAAATTATTTTATCTTCGCTGTCTTTTTGATTGTTTGCTTTTATTTTTCCTTCTTTTAGTCGTTTTTGCCACTTTGGTATCTTTGGTTACACTTTTTGATTGTAGTAAATGACAAATTCCGTACTGCTAAGGTCAACAATTGTTTTCTCGTTTTTTGTTTGTGGAAGCGGAAGTGATGAAAGCGGAAGCGATAGGTGTGGAAGCGGTTAAAACATAACCGCTTCCACACCCCGGTCTTGACATAAACGCAATTATGCAAAGACCAAACTAACCCAAAATGAAGCACTCACAGTTAAGGGTTCACATTAATAAGGTCGAGGTTAAAAATATCAAATCAGCTAGCTCCGCCGTCCTCACCCAATTCCAAAGGAAATGGCTTCAACATTTAGGTAATAAGTAGCTCCACACAAATATTTTGTTACAAAAGATGATAAAGGACTGTCTTTACTCCTCTTTTTTCTAGGGGAATTGCCAAGTGTTTTGCTTGGAGTCCGCTACATACTAAAATTGTTAGAGACTTCATTTTTAGATGTTCTTTTAAAATTTTGATAGATAGTGCCAAAGACCCGTACAATTGAGAAAGAATAGACAAAATGTATTAAAGTGCTTTGTTTTTGTAGAAATTGCAAGTGTGAGAAATGCAGGAACCTAAAGTTTGAGTGTTTTTGCTGGTTGGTATAGGGTGATATCTATGAAGTACGTGGTAAAGTAAAATTTTGCAGAGTTTAGGACAAATCATACAGTAACGAAACAATTTTTCCTTTCCAACGACAAATCATACAGCAATGAAAACGCTTTTCTTTTCCAACGACAAATCATACAGCAACAAAAACGTTTTTCCTTTCCAACGACAAATCATGCAGCAACGAAAAGGTTTTTCCTTTCCAAAAAGAAATCATGCAGTAACGACGCATTTTTTCCTTTCCAAGGAAAAATCATACAGTAACGAAAACACGGTGAAGTGCGGTCTGTAAAATAGCGCTATTTGTAAAATAGTGCTGCGTG
This sequence comes from Trididemnum clinides, assembly GCA_963675345.1. NCBI lineage: Eukaryota > Metazoa > Chordata > Ascidiacea > Aplousobranchia > Didemnidae > Trididemnum > Trididemnum clinides. The sequence continues at coordinate 9,225,580 of OY776292.1, read as the reverse complement.
CAAAAAATGTTGGGAAATTTTCGTGGTAATTTAGAAGCGGCAAGATTTTGTTATCAGCCAGGCAAAGCCTATACCTGCTTATAAACAACCAGCACATGTTACTCTAAATCAAACCTTGCCACTTCTGAATTACCACAAAAGTTTTCGAATATATTTTGCTGGCAACACTATTTTATAGACCGCGCTTCACCATGTTTTCGTTACTGTATGATTTGTCATTTCAAAGAAAAAACGTTTTTGTTGTTGTATGATTTGTCTTTGGAAAAGAAAAATTGTTTTGTTGCTGTATGATTTGTCGTTGGAAAGGAAAAACGTTTTCGTTGCTGTATGATTTGTCCTAAACTCTGCAAAATTTTCCTTTACCACGTACTTTACAGATAGCACCCTATAGGTTGGCTATGTTTCATAAATGTTGACAGACTTCAGTTTTTGATAAATGTGTTTGAAAACGTCGACAGATAATGCCAAAGAACCATACTTGTGAGAAAAAGTAATCAAAATGTACCAAACAACCAACTTTGCTTAACAATTGCAAGTTTGTTTGGTCAAGTAGGATAATTGTTCGACTAAAAATTGAATATGATGTATGGGACTTAATTTCTGATCAGCCATTATAAACTAATTCCTAGCCCTAACTTGTTGTAGTCACATATTTCTGGAAAAAAAATTTCCTAAGCTTTCAAAGAACAGTAATTGTTAGCACCTTAACCCAACCTTTTTGCATTAAACTTACCTGTTTTTACTCAGCCCACCACCTCTGGGGAAAAGTTACACTGCAGATCTTCAAGATTAGTTTTTTTAGCATAAAAACAAATAGTAAAGGTACATATTATACACTATTGGAATTGCGTTGAAATAACTCAAATTTGCTGAAATATTTTAAAAATCGGTAGAAAAATTAGATCACAAATCAGTTTTTAAGTAAACTAATTTTGTAAAAAATATTGCAATTATTAAAAATAATCATTTTTTTATCTCTGGTAGTAAAATACTGAGTAAATCATACCAGACAGCATAATAACATCATAGAGCGAGTTTCAAGCTTGCAAGAGAAAAAGCATACTTAGAAGTCTTAAAATGCATAAATAAAGAATTGCTCGTTGCATTGTCCAATAAGCTTTAATTGTTGTAGAATAGTTTTTACCCAAATCATCTCATCAATATCTCCTAAAAAAGCATTTAATCGCGTTTCTACGACCAGAAGTTTTTGAGGAAATACAGATAACAAATTGCACAATCAATCATTGATTATGGCGTCATCTTAGTCCCCAAAGCATGAAATTGTTTGTAAGGTGATAGATCGGTAGCTAGCTTTTGTTTGAGCAAAAAAACGATCGTCCTCTGTCAAGAAACGCAAATTAAAAAATAATCATCTTTGATTATGATGGCATCATGATGTCACGAACTTCTTATGACACTCACCCTTGGGAGCTGATCAATCGTGCCAAGTCTGATGTTTGTATGCCCTGTAGTTTCAGAGAAATTAAACCGCACGTACGTACAAATGTACCCATGCACACATGTACAGACAAAATTGCACTTTGTATACAGTGGACACTGCTTTATTAGCCAACGGTTAATAAGCCCAGCTGCTTACAAAACCCATTTCAGCCCAGTCCCAATTTACTTCATTTATTCCTATGGTAAAATGCTCTACTTTATAAACCCACTAGCTGGCTCTGCCGGTGTCCCCGCAGAGCCTCCATCAGTGACATCAGGGTTGAAAATATCGGTTCAACAGCTTCACCCATCGGGCACTTGTGCGAACAGAAACCAAAAAATTGTGTTATTCATGCGCATCCATACTTCCTGTGCACGTAATGGTGATTGTGTTACTTCAATTATTAACACTGGTAATCTCACAAACAAAGATTGTTGCCACAAACTCTAATTTATACTTTTAGAAAGGTGTAAAGGGGGAGGGTTGAAAAAGTCTAAAGAATGATAATGGCGGCCACATGTTGGTCGTTTTCACAAATAAACTATTTAGTGGAAAGCCTATTTCAAGATTTGGTGCAGCTCTTTTGGTGTTTATGTTTGTGGTATTAATTTCTTTGGCTGCGCTATTTGCCTTCTTTCCGGCACGGCGACAAAAGCAGCTACGGCTTTTCAAGACGCATTCACCATGTTCGAGTAGGCGCCCGTCAGGCCAAGTTATTTTCAAAATAAATATTCTCTTTAAATTCAGTTTCACAAATCGATTGGTTTGTGCTTTAATGTGGATGGTTTTTGAAACTTGAGATTTCATTATATACATTGCTTTATAGATATGGATATAAATTTTTTAACAGGTAGCATATCATTGAAAGAAAAGATTCTTATTTTATAGTACAGATAGCTTAACAGGAAGCATATAAGTAATGGACTTACCTCTTTCCCTAAATATTTATCTTTGACCCCTGTAGCCCTATGAAACTATTTTCAAGCAAAATAGCAAAACTTTTTTTTTCCAAATGTGGTGCAATTTTTCCCCGACAAAGCTTGCCTTGAGATGTGCCCGTGGGCTAAGCCCAGAAAAAGGAGGAGGACAAGAGGATATTTGTCCAATGTTTAAAATTCTAAATCTGTTTTCTCCAATATTGTTGTAAGGGATAGGCCTATGCTAGGGAAGAGTTGTGAATCGTTAAAAACTATAGGGGATGTATACTGTGAATTAAATTTTTGTCAAAATATTTACGTTGTCAGTATTGACACAACTAACAACGAAAAAGCACTTACGCCTATTTTTCCGTCGACGGCAAAACAGCAACTGCCTAAAGATATACTTCAAAAACTATAAAACTATATACCTATATCATGGGGGTCACATTCAAGGACACACATAGACACATGACATGGACAAAAAGTCACATCGGTAAGCCCAAATAGGGGTGTAGGATCATTGTCAAAACATCATTTTATAAAATACAGGAGCTACTAGTTGCTAAGTAGCAATTTTCAGCTGTATCATATTGTTTGATATTGAATTTTTGAGCTCCCAATGGAAAATTTGTTTTTTTAGCATTTTTATTGAGTTTTTTTACACCCGCCTGATGAGACCCAATAAGGTCAAAACTGGTCGCGGGGTATTGACATGATGTAATACAGAGGTTCCCAAACTGGGCGCCGCGGCGCCCTGGTGCGCCGCGATACTTTGCCAGGGGCGCCGCCAAAACATCTAAAAGTTGCTTATTATTGCAATGAAAATAATGGTTTTTTTATGCTAAATATTTTTTGTAAACTTTATAACTATATTTTCTTATGCTGATTATTTTTTGTAAGTTTATAACTGTTTTTGATTTAAAAATCTCTCCTTTATGACTCATAAGCCTCCAACTGTGTCGTTTTAGTAGAAAAATAATCACACTTACGTACGTAGACTTCTGAGACTTCTGTGGGCGAAAATAGTAAGAAATAATTTTAGGGCGAAAAGTGTGATCATTTCGTAGCATAGCTTGCTAATATTTTGTTGTAGATTTAGAGAATACCGCACAATTTTTAAAATAATATATTCCGTAGTGTTTATACAATTCTGCCTCGTAATGGACGCATTTGTTACCGGTACCATACCTCAAAAAAGACAAGTACAACTTGATGCAAACAAACAGAAAAGTGGAAGAAAGAAGACCAGAAAATACGACAGCAGTTATCTCAACTTTGGCTTTACAGTTGCAGAAAAGGCGCTGAGCATCCACATTGTGTTATTTGCTAAAAAGTTTTAGCTGCAGAATGTATGCCACCAAGCAAACTAAAACGCCACTTAATAACAAATCACAACTACTTATTAGGAAAGTCACGCGAATTCATTGCTCGTAAATTAACAGAAATGAACAAGCAGTCTGTCGAATTATCAAGTTTTTTGGATACACCTGTCAAGGCACAGCTTGCGTCTTTCAAAGTTGCTTACAGAATCGCCAAATGTAAAATACCGCAAACTATTGCGGAAGAACTTGTGCTTCCTGCTGCTCTTGACTTGGTCTCAACAATGATTGGAGAATCAGTCGCTCAAAAACTAAAAGTTGTTCCACTCTCAAACAATACTATTTGTAGGAGAATTGAAAAAATTTCTGTTGATATGATCAACTGATAGCGAAAATGCGTGGAAATGAGTTCAGTTTACAGTTAGATGAGGCAACAACTAGTACAAGTGACCAGGATGCTTGTTTGATTTGTGACGTACGTTTTATTGATAACGACGACAACATCGTGGAAGATTTGCTCTTTTGCAAGCTCATTTTAACAAATTGCAAAGCACATGAATTATTTGCAATACTGAACAATTTTTTTCAGGAAAATAAGCTTGAGTGGAAATATTGCGTTGGCTTGTGCACTGACGGAGCCCGAGCTATGTCTGGTCGTTTTGGCGGGCTGCGAACGTTAGTGCAGGGCGTTGCCGTCAATGCGAAATGGACCCACTGCTTAATACACCGTGAGGCCTTGGCTTCGCAACAGCTCAGTGGTGACCTTAATGGAGTGCTTGAAGTTGCTGTCAAAACTGTGAACTTCATTAAAGCAAGGCCGCTTAAAGCACGGCTTTTCCAATGCCTTTGCGATGAATTAGGGGTACACTACAACAATTTATTGTTTTACTGAAAGCAAGGTAGCTTTCCAAGGGCAAAGTTCTTTTACGTGTGTATGAATTGAGAAACAAAATTTTCATCTTCTTGAAAGAAGAAAACCATGCACTTGCTATCACCTTTGAGGATGAAGTTTTTCTGACTCATTTGGCATATCTCTGCGACATCTTTGCAAAATTAAACCAATTAAACATTTCACTTCAAGGTAAAGATACTCACCTTTTGCAACTCCATGACAAAACCACAGCCTTTAAAAGAAAACTGGTGTTATGGAAAACTGATCTGTTGATAAATAACGAGGAATGCGATTGTTTTCCAATTTTAAAATCTCATTTTCACTCGCAATCTGGCAATCTTTCCATGGGTACTAGCGATAAGTGTGAGATAAAGAGTGTGATGAGCTCGCATTTGGATGCTTTAATCTTGCATTTTGAGAAGTATTTTTCTGAAGACATGGAGAAGCACAACTGGAAAAGAAATCCTTTTGTTAATAATGCGAATCTTCCTCAAGGGTCTACGTCTTTGGAAGCCGAACAATTTATAGATCTTACTTTTGATCTCACTTTGAAAAGTTTATACAACCCTAACTCACTTATTTCATTTTGGGTTAAGGCTTGATCTGAATTTCCACTTGTAGGCCGTAAAGCTCTCCGTGTTCTGGCGTCGTTTGCAACGTCATATTTGTGTGAAGTCGGTTTTTCTGCGGTAGCAGTAATCAAGTCGAAGTACCGCAATAAGATTGACATTGGACGCGAGATGCGTGTTGCAATATCAAACATTGCAGCACGATTTGATAAAATGTGCAGAGAGCAACAAGCTCACTGCTCACATTAAACATATTTTGTACATTATTTTTTATTTTTTACAATAAACGTGATTTAAACACAGCTGTTTGATAAAACTTGAAATTTGCCAATTTCGGCGTCGCTCATAAGTTTCGAAAGGGCGCCGTGACTCTCGATAAGTTTTAAAAGGGCGCCGCCAACGAAAAAAGTTTGGGAACCGCTGATGTAATAGATTGCTGTATGGTACCGCATGATGTTGGTGATCATTTTTGAGCAAATTTTCTGTTTTACCTTGATGTTAGAGGCAGATCCGTCTAAATAGGAGATCGCCTTGAATATTGCTGATTAGCAACTAGCAACTAGCAACTCCTGTATTTTATAGGCCTAAGAAACATCACCTTTATTTTGTGCTATAGGTAGGATAACCCAATACACTCACCAATAGCAATTTTCTCGGAAGCGTGTTGCATGACAAGCAACAGGAAGACAGAACTAGGGACATCATTTTTGCTAATGATTTGTTTTTTTGTTTACTGTTTATTATATTTTCAGGAGAGGGGGTTTCACTAAGTCGTAAAATATGCATACCATCAAATAACTGATTTGTGTTATCGTAAAACAAAAGCTATTATGGTGCCTATTCCCAATTTTGTATTTGTTCATCTACACATATTTGAATGAATGGAAAGAATTTGTAAAGTGACAGATTTTCTAAGAACTCATTTAATTGAAACTAATCGTACCACGATCGGTATTGGAGACATAAGGGCGACCGGGCGACAACCTCATTAGTACCAATTTATTGCTTGTGGTCTTAAAAACATAATTTGGTTGAAGCCTGCTGAATCGGTGTTACTAATTCCACACAACTGAATGGCAGCTCTGCCTGGTGACGCCGATGGAGCCGGCTAGTTTTGGGGTGGCTAAACCGCAGCTCATTGGACCTTGAATATGAATCTTTTAACCCACGTTGTTTTCATTATCAATGATGTAATTCAAGAATAAATATCAATTAACACACCCTAAAAAGGTCTGCACCTTGAATTTGGATGCAAAGCAGGTGAATTCAAGCTTTGAAAATAGTAGTCATTTCCAAACGCTTTTGTCCTCATTTGGAATGCAGAATTTGTCAATTCAGGCTTTCATAATATTGATTTCCAAAAGAGATTTTCGCTTTCAATTTGGATGCATTAAAAAGCGATGCGGCTCGTTCAAATTTTGTTTGTGTCGTAAGTGGACTCAACGAGAGACAAGTCTGGCCATTCCTGCGCTTGTTTGTAATAATCGCTTACGCGATTTCTTGGGTATCTGTTAGAAATCAGTATTCAGCTTTGAGTCATTTGTCGTTTTAACTCAAAACGACTCAAGGGATTAGCCAATCAGTAAAGTTTATCTACAATGTACAAGGAAGCTATGGTTTTTTGCTAAAGGTCGTAACTACCCGAGACATCAGCTGTAGCAACTGTCCAAAAATGAACGCAAAATTTCCCGGACGAAAGCACATTGGATGATGGCAACTTTTTCGCTTCTATGAACAAAAGATCTTCAAAAGCGCCAACTGAGCTGGATAAATACTTAGGAATGGCTTCCAAAGATTTTGAAGTTTTCAATTTATTTCCAAAATTGGAAAGTTTCTGCATTCCTCTTAAAACACCAGCACCAACATTAGTTGCGTGCAAAAAGTGGTTTAGCTCAGTGGAACAAATTTTCAGCCCAAAGCGAGGAAAGATTTTGAGAATCAACTGCTATTGGATGAATGCTAAACTCTTGTTTAAGGTGGCAATAGGGTTTAGAAACCGGGGTTATTGGTGGTTTCATCGAAATTGAGTTTTTTTCAGAAAAAGCAACTTCAGTCTATGTTCTTCCATAATGTGTGGCTGTTTTTGTCAAAAATTGCTCTGAGTTGTCAAAAATGAGCTCTAGATTATTAGGTCCGTGTTTGATTACCCTAGCAACAGCTTATACTCTGTTTTTAGACGATATTTGCCAATGTTGCAGCCACTGCAACTTCGATGCATACATGCGCAGCTATCGCGACAATGAGATCTAGCTACTAAGAGTCGTATGAGCACGAAGATGTTATAAACCACAAACTGAAAGTTACCAACAACAATGTTAATATATAAACCAAACGCTATCTACCATAGTAACTCTCATAATAAAAGTGACTAGTCGCCGTATGGAGTGCACTCTTTTGACATCTAACTACAGCCAGATGCCTGCCGCTGCGCTACACCAACCTGTTTTTTCCGGTGTTTTGCGTTTTTCGGGTTGCTATTCACTTTCGTTTTCGAGACAAAACAGTAAATCAGTGAAAAATCCAACAAAAATCGGCCTTTTGTGACTGCGTAGCGGATTAGCTGGTCTTTTGCTTTTGATCAGAGATAGAGAAGTATTTACGCTACATGTATAAGTTTCGCTCAATTTTCCCGTCCAATTGCGCCGGATCGATTCTTTGACAGCCAAGTGATTTAAAAAAACTGCAATTTTATCGCTATCCAAAAATGACTTAATGTCGATCTAAATACAGTTTCAATTCGCTAACCTCCCCTTCTACTACTTGTCTCTCTCTGCCGTCACATGTTGGCTGGAACATCGCGTGATCCAGAATGGAACTCTCTGTTGTCACAAGTTGGCTTGAAAATTCTCTAATAAGGTGAAGACTATCCGTAAAAGAATTCGAGCTAAACGGAAGGGCATATCGGACAAAATTCAGGAGACGGAAGGCGTTACGTACGAAAAAGGAGGATTCTAAAAGTGGAAAATATTTTCAATCTCGAAATGACGATTTTTGAACTTTAAAATGCTCTACTGTTGTTAGTTGTAGGATTTAGACAATAATATTTCGGCTATATATGTAATTTATGACGCCGGAGGAAATGAATTGTTCACTTTTTCCATAAAACTGATGGTTTTTGGGCAAAAACGACATTTTGGGGGAGTTTTGGTACATTTTTCAATATTTTTGATCAGGAATGTCCACTAAAATTCACAAGCCCTATGCCAAATATTATTCCATTTAATCCCTAGTAGAGGTGATTCTGACTTATGAATAAAAAGAATTATAACTCTAAGTACAGTACTTTGCCCGAAATTCCATTTTGAAAATAGGGTAAAATTCCAAGATGGCGTCCGAAATCGAGGCCAAAGTGGCGGCAAAAAAAGAAAAAAAGTAAGATATTTTTAAACATCATTGGGCTTTCATACCATAACAGACTCAATCCCGTAGGTAAAGAAACACAGAAAAAGTAATTTGAACCCTATTGCCATCTTAATGAGAAATCTTATTGTGATGAGCGCTTGATAACGCTTTTTGCGAGATATACGTCTCGGCTGGGCCGCGCACATTTAACTGGAGATGGACAGGAATTGACTCTAAAACCAAAAACTTTTAAACTGCTACTCAGTACTAAGACTTTCACCAGTTGGTTTTGAGGTGTTCTGCAAGACTATTCAGCTGCTTTGTTTTAAAAACGCACAGAAATTGTTTTGCTGAGCTTAGAACTGTTCGTCTTCAATTCTAGCTAAAACAAATATCCATTTTTTGACGCTTTAACTGTGATGGTTTTTCGCATTTTTTTCCACGACTGAGTAAGTACGATTTCGTATTTCATTTTTTACATTTCAAGCAGAAAGTAGTGAATATTATTTTTGTAATCTTCTAATTTGATCCCATGCCTTCAGACTGCAAAGGGATGGTCTGATCATTACACCATCGAACCACTAAAGCAGGCCAAGAACTCATGGTAACATTCAACACACAAAATCAAATTAAACACGGCTTATTGCGGAGTGTGTATATACTACTTGTAAAAAGCAGTGATGCAACCAGACATCAAGTTAAATATTTGATAAATAATTACGCAACAACTGCTCGAGTCATTGTCAAGAGTTATACACAATTATATAAAATTGCGCGTTCAAACTTATGTTCAAACATCTGTTATAATAAGCAAATGTCGTTGACATAACTTTGGCAATCTGTATTTTGGGAATTTGCATTGAAAGCGAAAATTGAAAAATAACGTACATTTGGATCATTGTCGGTTTCGTGATTATGCACTTTCGATCAAAACAAGGACTATGTCTGCGATTGAATGTTTACGAAGAAAAAATATACTGTCAATTAGGTCACCCATTCTCTACTGTGACCGTTTGTTGAATTTACACGTCTAAATTTTAAATGCAATGTTCTGAGTTTTAAACCCGCAGTCTTTCGATACAAGTCTGACACTCAGTTCATCATGTCGTGCTGCTAGTAATAGCAATTTGAGCCTTTTGCGCCGAGTATTCCAAAATTTACGTTTGCTTGATTCGAAGACCAAGTCAAAAAATTTATGTGAACCAGTATAGTTGAGAATTTACAACTGGGAGAACGGTCGAAATATTTGTGTGAATTAATTGTCGAAAGAATTGTATAAAATAATTGTTGGAGATTGCCACTGTTGTTTTGGATTGCAAGTTACTGAACGTTCTATATACAGGGTGTCCCAGAAGTTGCGCACCATGTAAATTTTTTTTAATTACATATGAATAACAATTTTAATAATAACTAGCAGATTTCCACCCGTCGTTGATCGGGTAAAATGTAAAGAGAAGGAAAATAAATATAGATTTACTCGTCGTTGATCGGGTAAAATGTAAAGAGAAGGAAAATAAATATAGGCTCGTAGCCCCCCATAGACGATTCTGATCGAAATCAAAATAACGCAGATTTACCCGTCGTTGATCGGGTAAAATGTAAAGACTGATTAAATTTTTATATTGAATAACCATATTTTAATGTAGGTTGAATAAATGTAGGCTCGTAGCCCCCTGTAGACGATTCTGATCGAAATCAAAATAACGCAGATTTACTTGTCGTTGATCGAGTAAAATGTAAAGACTGATTAAATTTTTACATTGAATAACCATACTTGAACTCTTTCGATTCCGCGCGGGTATAATTACCGGCAAGCGATCTTTATGCGTTCGCTCCCGCGACAGTATGTATACCGGCAATAACAGAAATGGCGGACATTCGCGCAATTGTTCGCGTACATCTCGTTAAAGCAAAAACGTTTATATATAAATCGTTCTAACATTCTGTTTGTGGTTTCTAAAAATGGCGGACGGGAGCGAAAAGTTAATATAGGTTGAATAAATGTAGGCTCGTAGCCCCCCATAGACGATTCTGATCGAAATCAAAATACCGTACTTGGATTTACTCGTCGTTGATCGGGTAAAATGTAAAGACTGATTAAATTACCCGTTGTTGATCGGGTAAAATGTAAAGACTGATTAAATTTTTACATTGAATAACCATATTTTAATATAGGTTGAATAAATATAGGCTCGTAGCCCCCCAGACGTTTCTGATCGAAATCAAAATACCGTACTTGGCTTCCCTGGAAAAAGTTATATAAGATTCATATGTTTGTTTGTATCTAAATGTCTCCAGTTTTACTTCTATAGCGAACAGACAGACAGACACACATTGAGTTTTATATATATAGATACAAATAGGCCTCTAGTAGAGCCCCATAGGCTGGTAGCCCCCCATAGACGATTTTGATCGAAATCAAAATACTGTACTTGGCTTACCTGGAAAAAGTTACATTTACCCGATCAACGACGGGTAAATCTGCTAGTGATCTCTAAAAATACAGTCTTTCTCACAACAATCAAATTTGGATTTTTATTTGTCACAAATTTTTTTCTGTTTGTGGTACCTAACAAAACCTTAAGACAACTCTATATTTCAATATAGGTTAAATAAATATAGGCTCGTAGCCCCCCATAGACGATTCTGATCGAAATCAAAATACCATTTTGACTTTTTTGTGGTCACTCCATAAAACGTGTAATTGTATCAAAAATAAAATCTATGTTTCATCCCGGGCTCGAACCGTGGACCTCTCGCGTGTGGGGCAAGCGTGATAACCACTATACTACTGAAACGCGATAACAATCGAGGTAAAATTTACGAAGTTATTTTGTGGCAACTGTTTGTAGCGCATTTGGCAACAGTTGAATAAATATAGGCTCGTAGCCCCCCATAGACGATTCTGATCGAAATCAAAATACCGTACTTGGCTTCCCTGGAAAAAGTTATATAAGATTCATATGTTTGTTTGTATCTAAATGTCTCCAGCTTTATTTCTATAGAGGACAGACAGACAGACAGACAAACTTTGAGTTTTATATATATAGATAATCATAACAAATGCTCAAATTGTTCACCCTCTGCATTGATACATGCATCAATTATCTTAATAAAACTGTCTTTCACTCACTCAGCCTTTATAAAACTGTCTCTCAAGGTCAGCAACTGAGCCAGTTTCTTGGAAACGTTTAATTCTGCGGATGACAGTACCACGGCTCAATGCTTTTCTCGCTCAGGATGAGTACGGTTAAATTCTTCAGCTACAGAGCGATATGTTGCTCCATCTTTTGCAAACATAAAAACCAATTTAACTCTTTCTTGTATAGTAAGTTTTTCACCCATATCTGGAACATAAAAAATAAATTATTAAATTTACATGGTGCGCGACTTCTGGGACACCCTGTATATTTTGGATCGGTTCCATCATAGTCCGGCAAGCTCAATTGTAATACTTGCTTTTTTGTTACCTATTTATGCCGTTGGTTTTTCTTTACATTAATTGTTTAATATCTAAATTATTGATCCGAAATTTGACAATAACTTGTGTTATAACTGAACCCGTGGTCTGATCCCGTTTTTGTGTATATGGAATTCAAGCATAACTTGTGTATAATTGAACTGTAGCCTGGTCTCGTTTGTGTATGTGATATTCGAGCATAACTTGTGTTGTAATCGAACCCGTATTCTGATCTCACTTGTGTGTACTTCATTTGGTAATTTATCTCCATGTTGCAGATAACTGTACTTCTTACGCTCCGCCACGTTAACACCATTTCAATACAGTAAATTTTTATAACATCGCCTGGAAGTGTGAGATTTTGGAGTGCGCGTAAACTCGGCTATACATCTGTCTCAGCAGCTTCAGTTTTCCAAAGACTGATTTCATAGGCTGCTGTTACACTGTTTACATTGCAAAACTGTAAAATCTAATTAGGCCGTTCTTTTCAATGTCTTATGCAGAAAGCAGACTTAGTTTAGTTCGAGCTTAAGCCTAAGCCGAGCTTGCGCAAGTCGGGCTTACAAAAAGAGGCTTGGCGGTATGCAGAAACTAAACTCAAAAGAGACTTTTGAAAGCCCGGCTTAATGTATTATGACGTTACGGTTATTGAAAACCCAGCTTATGAAGGAATTATTACCTTTCCGTTAAATACATGAGTTGCTAGTTGCTAGCCAGCATTTTTCAAGGCAATCTCCTATCAAGAGAGATCTGCCTCCAGCATCAACGTATAATAGAAAAATTTGCTCAAAAATGATCACCAGCATCATACGGTACCATTCAGCAATCTATTACATCATGTCAATAACCCGCGACCGGTTTCGACCTTATTGGGTCTCATCAGGCGGGTGTAAAAAACACTCAATAATAAACATGCTAAAAAAACAAATTTGCCATTGGATGCAAAAAATAATGCAATACAAAACAATATGATACAGCAATACCTATATCATGGGGGTCACATTCAAGGACACACACACATCACACGGACAACAAGTCACATCGGTAAGCCCTAATAGGGATTTTCTCTTTCCGTTAAATATAATATATTTTGTGACGTCATGTTGACAGGTAACACACTGTACGTTATTATGGTGCGATACAAATGGAAGCTGTTTTTTGCAAAAAGATTTGGTTAAAGCGGTTACAGTAAGTGATACGGCATGCTACATAACTGTGTTACTGATTTAAGCTACCTGAGGCCCATTGCCCAAACAATTAGTTAAGCCATGCTTGAACGCTAAAACTTCTTTCTGCATACGATAACTTAAGTTGGGCTTAGACAATTTTAGAAAAATACTGGCTCAAGCCTGCCTTCTGCACAAGATCCTTAATTTCCAATAAAAAGATTTCTTTCTTTTTAAATTCAGGTGTAGTGATATTGTATGAATGAAAATTAACTCGAAATTGCTTTAAATGTTTTCGAGTTCAAGTTCGAGTCCCACAAAATTTTGAGTTCAAGTTCGAGTTCGCAGCCCTGGTTTAGATTCACTTTTATTGCATCATGGATCTTAGTACCGAGCTGTATTGGGTTATCAGATTAAAAATGCAAAGGCCTACTTTGGTTGTTTATCACTGTGAATAGTTTTCGATAAATGCCTACATTTACAGAGCATGACCTGTGGCTCACAATCAAACGGCTCATAATATGTAGGTCAGCAATAAAGTAGTGTGGAGAATAAAATGTCAAACCGAGTTTACTCACGAGTTAAATATGTTACTTGCGCAAAAACTGTCACACTTTGAAAGTCCAAAAAAACTGGACGATACCTCATTTATGTCCCGATTGTGAAGACAACCTGCACGTAGTTAGTTCAAGCGTTGGTGTGCTTTTATTTTCAAGTTTTGCCCGTCAAGTTGTTGTTTAATTTGAGTTAGATGGTTTTATTTGTTTTCTGCCCGATCTAAGCTGTCTTTACTGATCAATTTTTGGAGTATCTTGTTCTAATTTTGAAAATCACGTGTTGCTACTGTTCCATGATAATTAGACAAGGTGCGTTGTTTGTCATCCGTGATGTCACAAGTTTTAGCTCCAGAAATACAAATATTCAACTATGAGTAATTTTTTGATTGCATTTCATTCCACCAAGCTCACACTGCTGTGTTCATGATCCAGCTTCAGCTCTAGTTATTGTAAATACAAAGTTTCGTGACTTAAAATTTTTGTTAGAAGTCTAGCAAAAGCAAAAACAAACAAAATATAAAATCAAATGCACGTACAAACAACTTTTAGCCCATCAATTTAAATAATTACGTATCTTTGCTGTACTCTTGTATAATTTGGGGCTAGATAGGTTGCCTACTGAGAGAAAACTTTAAAAAATAAAACTGTTTTAACTTTTACTACTTAAGCAGCTCAAAAATAGGCTAGTTTAATTCTCCATTACTTTTGTACTTGTACTCAAGCAAAAGCATTTTTCACCACTTTCTGCTTGAATATTTTTGTGAGTAAGCAGCAATACTTTTACTCATGTACATTATTGGGCTACTTTGACCATATCTGATAATAATATAACTTGGCAGAACAGTGTACGCTATCTACAGAGGCGATAATTTAATAACTCCTATCCAATATAGAATTGCCAGTGTTACAACTGATACGCAAACAAATGTTAGACTGCCTAGTACGATCTTGGTCCGTTTCTTATAGCTTGGCTTATGAGATGCGAGAGTGGAATGACAGTTTGGGCAAGTGAACTTAGTACGTTTCATTTCTGTCAGAGTGAAAGGTAACCAGCTGCAAATAATGGCACCACAAAAAAAGAAGAAAAAGCACCAAAAATAGGCATCTGTTGAAAACACTACTTTTGTTGTTGTATCTACAGTAGATTGGCAGTAATCACATTGAAGGTCTATACTTTTTCGAGGCTGAACTTCAAGTTGTGAGATTATTTGAGGAGTTATTGTACTGCGACGCTTTCTTTCGTGTTCAGGTGAATTGGACATGAAGCTTGAATAGATTAAAGTTGGAGCAGGCAGTTCTTCAGTCTCTTCGGCTGGACTTTCAGTGATCAAAATGTGTACTTCCTTTTTGGCCATTTTCTTCTCAATGCGAGTGTTATAACGCCGAATCAAAAAGATTGAAGCACAACTGCTAATTAATCAACGAATTTCTGAAAATAGATTATGCTTGAGGTAGGTTGACTAATAATTTTGCCCTTACAGAAGTTTTCCTTTCAAATGGCATTTGTAATGGTTCACGAAAATTTATATCAGCAATTCCATAGTGGGCGCCGCAGCACCCCAATGCGTTGTGAGGCTTTGTCGAACAGAATTAGTTGTATTTGGTTGATCACCAAAGAAAAGTCAACTTCAAGACGGGCAAGTTTAATATCAAAAACGGCTTAAGCTTTAGCATAGCAAAAGGATTCAAAAAGTTTTTTTCAAAAAAAGATCTTCAATTTCAAATTGGGTAAAGTTTGCATTTGACTTGGTCACCGTAAGTGTCAGAAGGCAATGGCAATTTTTTTGGTGGCAGAGCTCTGCTCAGCATGAAAAGATTCTTTTCCTGTCCTGCAACTACGTATGCTGCACGATGCAATAAGTAACAGTAAGGCAATACTAATAATTTCCATGACTAGTTGACGACCAACTATCAATCACCCACAAGGCCAAAATTAGGCCATCATTCTCTTTCCTTTTCCTCGACCACAACGGCCCATCATATACTCGTAGAGAAGGCGGAGGGGAGTCCGGCACGCTCCGGAAGCACTATACCACTGGTGAGTACATTCATCACTTTTCAGAGGGCCCTGAGAGAAAGAATTGCTTACAGCCGACATATTACAATACAGTTTCTAATATTTGCAAATGCAGCTGTATCGCATCACTTTCTATCAACCCACCCCCTTTGGTAATCTGAGTCGTTTGTGTCCTTCACAAAGTCGAAAACCTAATTTAATTTACGTTTATTGTAGAACTTCTAAGTGCTTTTAAAGTGCCTCGTCGGGATAAAAAGTGTTTGGTATTCCTCCCACCGCCAGCAAAAAGGGGACTACAATGCTCATGAGAAGTTAGTCCTCAAAAAAGGTGGTTCTAAACTTGCTACCAAAAAGTGATTTTCAACTGAAGAAAGAGCGCAATGAGCTTCTACAATAAATTTCTTCTTATATTTTGCTTTTGTCACCAGGCATCTTTTAACTTCTCAATATAGCTCTTCTGGTGTAATCGAAAGTTTAAATGCTCTTTATTTAGATTTAAAATCTACATAAAATTGCTATTGCTATGTAACCGTTGTCTGTGTTTAAACTTTAGTCACTCCTGACGAAGAAAAACTGATTTTAGTTTTTCGAAACGTTGAGTTTTTGTGAATTTTATGTAGATTTTAAATCTAAATAAAGAGCATTTAAACTTTCGATTACACCAGAAGAGCTATATTGAGAAGTTAAATTTCTTCTTAGTTTACTAGTTATCGTCTTAAAATCTTCGGCACCTGGCCTGGATCAAACTTTCAACCTTCATGAAATAAACACACATTTTTTTCTTGGGAAACAAGATAACCCTGTAGTTGTGCTGAACTTCCCTGTTTAGAAAACATTGACCAATAACAGCCGTAGCTTTTCACTGTTAACACACCTTAGCCTCCTCAGCCGTGTTTATATCTGTAGGTGTAGATCACTTTGTAGTCATAAGCTTGCCTCTTTAATGCAAAGTTAGATTCAAATCAGTCACAAAAATCTCATTAATTTGACCTCGCCGAATAAGCTTATAATTAGTGTCCGCAGCTCTCAACATTAAATTTAAGCTACACATTTACGTAGCAAAGATATTTCCTGGGTCAACCTATGCCAATGACAGTTTGTAAATATATAAAACGAGCTATGATAAAAACCTTTGTTTAATCTTTGAAATTTGAAACATCTAATGTGCTACTTGTGTAAATAGAGTTGAAAATCGATATTGAGCAGTAGAAATAATAAATTACATCAATGTCCAAATATTTGTCTTCAAAGGTTTGCAAGCCAAGGTGAGAAAAAGAGAAATTTTCGGTAAAGCCCAGTTGTATTTAAAGTTTTGAGAAGTTGATACAAGATACAAATTGGCGACTGGAGAGCTTTACCCACCGCTTCTGTACATTTTGTTTACTTTGCTTTCAAGTCAATCACCATGTTAAATCTTATTTAATGGCGCAATCAGAAAGCCACCGATGATGAAGCCTTGCCGGAGAAACAACTCGCTATATTGGTCTGGAAAATTGAATAATGAGGGAAAGATCTTTAAGCTACTTTGTGAGAGGAATTCAAGAAAATGCTCCTAAATTTTTGTTAAGGTATGCTTTTGGAAATCTAAAACAGTTTGCGGGGTTGCACTACGTCCTATCTTTGCCCTCGTACAAAACCGTAATTGCGGGCCAGATTTTTTTTTGATTGTAGAACGTAAACCTGTAATCACGCCATATGGGGGATACTCATAGGATTAAAAAATTTCAATCTAGATTAATATTTTTTTTTGCTTAAAAACTTTTTCCTTTGGCCATGCACAGTACGGTATGCAAACTGCATCGAGTGCGTCACGTAACGGTTAAGTAATTCAGGTCAAAAGTTGCCAACTGCACTAAAGCTTCGCTTGAAACACGTCGTTTCTTTGAAGCAGGAAGTTAAAATTTCATGGTCTTAATTGATTTACATCACCCTTCGGTAGAGTAGCATCACGTAGGAATTTTTCCTGACAATATCAGGGATGTTGACGTTAAAACGAGTGTCATGGAAAAATGGTAAAAAGTGCTCAAAAGTCAGGAAATTCATACTATTTTACACAGAATTCAAGCTTTTAGTGAAGTTATTGCCTAAATACAAAGAAATGTTGTAAAATAAAGCTTTAAGGACTACCTGCTATAGGAAGTCTATTCCTGTTCAGTTAGTTAAAGAAAGAGCATTATACAATTTAATTTCTTCTTTGAATAGGGTTGCCGTACGCCATGGTGTACCCAGACATGACTGGGAATTCAAATTTAAAAGTTACGTCGGAAAGAAACGCTAAAATGTGCTTTAAACTTGGAGATCTTTTAAAGATGCATGTTATCTGGGGCGGCTCGTGTATGGTACTGTGGAACTTACAGCACCCCCAGTCGATATAAACAATTAATCTTTTTTTTCTTTATTTTTCTTATACTTGTAGTTACATTATATAATACATAAGGTTAATCTCAACAACCACCCTAAGTTTATGAAAAAAATATAAAAATCTTTTTGCTTCAAAGCTCCTGTGTTATGGTGTTTGAAATTAGCAGTAGATTGCAATGCAGCTGTAGAAAGAAAACTGTCGCTCTTGCAGTACCGACCCTAGTGTGCTGGTGTGATAAAGGTCTCTTTTTGACGGACAACTGGCGAGCTGTGTGTGTGTGTAAAGCTGATAGATAGTGACAAAAATTAGGCCTATAGAGTGATTTTCTGAAGCAGCACCCCCATTAATTTTAGCTACGAGCCGCCTCTGCATGTTATAGAACCCACTTTGCACAAAATTCAAGATCTAGGTAGATAAATAGGAAATGTATCACGTCCTGCCGAGCCGACCAATGATAGTATAACAGATCGTTTCCCTGTGCTCAAAGATTGCCATGAAGGCTATCGAGAGAGCTGCCAATACCTGCGTCTTTAAAGACAAGTAGCTGCTTGATGCTCTAGTCCAGGGGTAGGAAAATTTTTCTCAGTCGAAGGTCGCATTTAAGTTTATGGGAATCATTTAGGCCAAAGCATAAAAAGGTTTGCATCAACACAACATTATGCAGTGTGATTAGCGATAGCATTTAATGACTGCAATAAGTTTATTTGTGATGAGAAGCTAAATGGTATGAGATTCGATTTCAACATTGTTGATTTTAAGATTAATTAATCCTCCGGGTGAATGTCCGTTATCTGAGATGTCAAGCGGTTCTTGATTTGTGCCATGTTTGAGAATGCTTATTTACAAAAGTAGTTTGTATCCAAGGAAGATTACATTTTTCGAGCGTGAGAAAATTTAATTTAAAATTTTAGATTTATATTGGCTTGACGAAGTTTCCAAGAGGGGACGAAAAGCTTCAGTTTTTGATTTTTTGTTAGTTTTGCTATGTTAGCTTTCCTATGTTAAATAAAGTACTGCGTGTATTAGTTTGACTGCTAAAAATACTAAGCAAATTTTGTTTGTAGCATTTAAAAAAATTTTTGCAAAACAATGAAACAATACTCATAATCATAATCGACCTAAAAGAATGTAATATGTACAGCTCTGGTAAGTACATTGCAGCGCGAACACTTCGTAAAGGCCGCATGCAACCTGAAGGCCACAGTCAGTATATTGTTTGGACGTATCCACAATTTTTATGCTTTGGCGGATCCATGGGTTTGCTGTTGGGTGGCCGCAACCCTCAGTTACATTGACATACATAAATTTTCAAATTACCTACATTGTTTTTAATAAAAACACGAGGTAAATTGGGTTGAACCCACTTCTTTAAAGACTTTTTAAGACTGATGAAACGTCAATTTTTTTCAAAATCTGCCCCTTTTTCATGAACAGTTTTTGGATTTACCAGCCAGAAGGAATTTTTGGATTTACATTTAACAGCCATTTACCTCGTAACAAAAGAGACAAATGACCATCATTAATGAGTAAAAAATTGTGCTTCATACTTTAAGTAGTGGTATCCTAACTTCATTTTCACAAAATAACTTTTTTGAGTCATGGGAACAAAAGTACAGGAATGCAACACCATCGTGTAATTTCGAACCCGCGGTCTATCCTACTGTGTTGAGTACAGTTTGGTCTAGAAATGTTGCGCCTACGGGAGTAAAACAATTCTGACAGAAATACCTTAATTCGAAAGGTCAAAGATATATACCAGAAAAAAGATCAAAAGTACAACTTTAGCGAAACAAATTATTAATGAAAGGTTCAACAAATGAGTGTTTCTGGCACTTTTGACCACAGACACCTCATACACTAATTCCGAGATGTTGTTGTGTTCATCCTTTTTTTTCTTTTGACCCTGGCAGTAATAAGACAGCAAAAGATCACACAAAATTAAGGTATGGAAAAACGGCAGCCCACTTCGAACCGCTAGCCACACGAGAAATAAAACGGACTACAATTATACGTATAGACAACTTAGAGTCGCCTTTTACGAAATGCTAGATGAGCAGCTTCACTACTCGATTCTGGTGAAGCATGTGTTGCTGTTGCTCTTGTTACCCAACTCCTTTTGAGGACTGGGGGCTGGGCGGAATACCACAAAGCCGCAGGCCGGGAAACTCTCCACGGCCTGGACCAGAGGTCGTAGAGAAACAAGGAGTCGCGAAGGAGTGAGCGACGCTAAGAGTCCCTAGCAGGAAAGGACAGAATGAGATGAGAAATGTTCGGGGCTGGATAACCACAGGCGAATCACGAAGAACTGCCAATTTTAAAGAGATAAGAGCAAAATAGAAGGTATGTCTATTGGAGCAAAGACGAGAAAGGACAAGTGTGACGAGGAAGCACTAGTTTCTCAGTGAATACTATGGGTACCTGTGTGTAAAAGAATTAAAATGAAACAATACGCCTCCAGTCCGAGAAAAGAGAACAGTGGATATGAGAGGTAAGAGAGAGAGACTACATGGTACAGTAAATGGCTGGAGCTGCGTACCCCGTCTGGCCAACTTAACGGCCATGTCATTTTCAGGAAGAGAAAAGTAACTGGGAACCTATTGGAACGTAAAAATAGTGGAGAAAAGATAGTTCCTGCCGGAGAGTGAGCCATAAAAGAATGGAAAAAGAGGAAGACGTAGCAAGAGCAGGGTGAGAACCTGAGAGGAGAAGGCAAGAGAAGTGGCAGTCTTGATGGCGTTGCCGAGACCAGTGAAAAGCTTCCAGAATGGCGCAGATTTGAACAAAAATGCTTAACCCTTAAACTGTAATTACGGGCCAAGGAGGCCCGGTGAGAGAGAAAACTTGCATAACTTTTTTGTTTGTTGATGTTGAAAGCTGCTGCTCCTGAAATGCCTCAAATAGTTCCTACTGCAAAGCTTAAAAACAGAGTTCAGCTTAGAAAATCAAAAAAAATTAAGAACACGAAAGAAATGATACACTTTAAATTGTAATTACCAGCCTCCCAGGCCCGATTGTAAGCACCGAGAAGTGCACGCAATAAAAGAAACATTGAAAAAGTGCAAAGATCAGTGATGCTAGACCGTTGAATATCTGTGAGAATGATATCTGAAGCTGTTCGTAGTAATATTGGCACAATAGATACAATTTTGATTGAAGATCTGAAGCTCCACAAAGACTGTGCCAAATTCGTGCCAAAGATCCTCTCCGACGACCAGAGATAATTTTGTAAGCAATGTTGCACTGACATTCTTGAAGTGATATAGGCTGATTCAGGTTTCTTGCATAACGTAGTAACTTGTGACGAGAGTTAAATGTTCACATACAACCCTGAAAGCAAACGTCAGAAAGCTCAGTGCACGGGACTTCCCACAGGGCCAAAAGTTCAAAGATGAGCAGGTCACAAGAGAAGGCCATGGTCAATCCTTTCTTTGACTCCCAGTGGCTCATTCATGTTGAATGGGTTCCTCAGGGTTAAACCGTCAATAAGGAAATATTGCCTTACTGTTCTGAAAAGGTTCAGGAAGATCAGATCTAAACAACGGAGTGGTCAGTGGTGGTTCTACCAGGACAATACCCCATGTCATAAGTCAATGCTGATGAGCTCCTAGAAGGCCGATAGGAAAATAAAAACAGTATAACACCCACTCTACAGCTATGATCTTGCCCCTCGCGACCTCTTCCTATTCCTACACATGAAACACAGTCTCGGAGAAATCAAATTCTAGTCAACAAAGGAGCTAAAAAAAGGCATTAAAAAGTTACCTAAAAAAACTATTGAAAAACTTTGAGGTCTTCCAGAACTGGGAGCGACGCATAAAGAAGTGTGTGGATGCAAGAGGCATTTATTTTGAAAAAGAAAAAGTTTTGTAAGCTTATGAAAATTCTCTCCTGATATTTTATCATTACTTATTGAACATACCTTGCAGAGAAAGAAAAAAGAAGTCGTCTCTACTATGCGCCGAACAAGAGTAAATAGGAGCGTAGATGTTTTAGAAAAAAAGTTTTTTAGCTAGAGGTTGACCTCCACAAAGTCAAAGTAAGGAAAAGATGAGAAGTGGTACGAAATTTCAATAAAACTTTAGTCATCGACCATTTCATTGTACTCTTTTACAAAGAATAGGTGAAAACTCTAACGTTTTCGTCTAGCTCTCTTCAGGAGTTATCGCTAGAATGAAGCCTGGTGTTGATGGCGAGGTATTTATAGCGAAAGCAGCTGGTGAAAATGTCGGAACGTTCTGATTGGTAGACAACCAGACGTTTTGTAGAGTCCGAATCAATGACATAATTTTAGTGTGTAGACGATCTGCTTTCGCTATGAACACCTCGCCATCAACACCAGGCTTCATTCTAGCGATAACTCTTGAAGAAAGCTAGACGAAAACGTTAGAGTTTTCATCTATTCTTTGTAAAAGAGTACAATGAAATGGTCGATGACTAAAGCTTTATCAAAGTAAGGATTAAGCGGAGAGGAGTTTATGAATTCAGAACAGGATTGGCCCTGTCTGACAAAAATAACTACACCGACGCCGGCGTGCAAGTCATCAGATGAAAGAAAAGCAGATCGGTAGTGAGTGCAATCGGATCGCAGAGTATCTACGAATCGTGAAAGAAGAAGAGTTGAGATTGGATTCCTGAATACAAGTCGACAGTAAAGAGCTAAAAAACGTTCAACACTTCGGGCACGAAATCTTTCTGCGTTTTACTGCAGAACCATACGCGAGTCAGGAAAGAGCCGGAAGTGGAGAAGAAATAGGAGGGTGAGTGACTGGGCAGGAGGACAAAAGATTTGTGAGCAAACTTGAGGAAAAAGAGCTGGGTTGGAGCAAGGGGCGTTTGGTGTAAGATTATGCACTGCGGAGGTGCACGTGCTGGAGAGCCTCGTAAAAGATGACACAGTGTTGTTGGACTAAAAACCCCAAGGAATGGTCGGGATGCAGCTGGGAAAACCGCTCCTAGAGTAGGAGCTAAATTTTGAGAGAAAAAAAGGTGCGCTATAGAGCAGAAACAGCATTGCATTGACCTGCCTTTCCAGGTAACAATAATTGCCGACGCACGCAGAACAGAGAAAGATGGAGCCAGGATTTAGATGAACATTGTTGTACATGGCAAGTCGAAAAAAAAAGCTAGAAAAGCAAAGGTAGGAGAGCAAAAGAAGAATGGACAGAAAACAAATTTTAGAGAGAGTGCGTGCTGCCCTTTTGCGGTCGTTCAGAGGGCAGCACGGTGAAATCATGTTTGACGTCAGGAGAACCCGGGATATCTAAAACCCTCGGGGGGGGGGGGGGGGGCGACAGCTATTTTGACCCAACTCGACGGGGTCGGGGACCGCACCACCACGTTGAGGCCCATGTTCAATGGTACAGGTGAAGCATGGGCATGCTTTTCGTAAAAAATATTTCTGCAAATGATATCATGACGAGTGGTAAAAAGTAATTAACCTCAACATCTTAGAGCTGATGCGTAGAACTATCTCCTGGTTACAAAACAAACGAAGTATAGCAAGAAAATAAACGACTTGGGGATAACTTATCAACTTGTCGTGCAAGAGAAACATAAGTGCGACAAAAGCTAACAAGGATAAGAAGGCGAGCGAGTACTTCCTTTAAACGAGATAAAAAGATGAAAAACTTGTTTGGTGGGCGTCAAGTAATTACCGGGTGTAACAAAAGTACTACCCAATTTGCAGGATGGATACAGTTTACAGCACACGAATGTTCTAAAAACCAAAATCAAAAAAGCGTAGTCTGGGCATTCCCTGCTGGATGTCAGCTGCAGTCATACACAATCTTTGTCTGTTCTGATATAATTTAATGGCAGAAGGGGATTGGCCAAAATAGCCAATTAACTTTTATAAAAAAAATTAAGATATGTGACAATTAAAAGGCCGCCGTAAAAACGTTGGCAGAAAAAATGTTGCTCAGTTACGTAGGCTGTCACACCACGCAAAAAAACTACGATGCAGTAATTGCAAGCAGCTGATCAAAATGTTTTTGAGCCTAAGAGAAGCTTTCTCCCAATGCAACGGTTATTGTTAAAACACAAAAATTTCTCCAATAAAAGATATTTCCGAAATATACATAACAGCCTTTTTTTTAAAACGTGATCTCAAAGCATCACTAAAATTTTGCCTCCGAACATAAACTTATATAGCAATAAAAATAACTACTTTTCGCCGATTGTAGAGCAAGCTTTTTCAAAGCCGGTCAAAAAGGTGCTGCCAAAGTTTTGGGTGACCAAGAGAAAGAGTGTTGCTGAATTTGTGAAATCCAAAAACAGCTTTCTATGTTCTTTAGTTTAACACAGGGATTTTAAAAATTTGGTGCATCTTTTCAGTTGCAGAGAATGGGGTGTGGAATTGATAAAAACGCAATAAATGTTTGGTTATAACGCACCAATTAAAATACATTTTTCAAATTAAAAATTGTTCATTTTTCACCAGACTCTTCACATTGCTTGCTTAACTATTGCAAGCAGAAACATAAACCTTTCCTTTCAATTAAAACTTGATGTAAAACAGGTGAGTAGTGTTAAATACATGTAATTTTACCAGAAACAATTAAACAACAATACATCATGAACGATTAAGCATCACTGTCTTCAAAATTTAGCCGTTTTACAACCTCAGTCGACAAAACTTTATTTTCGCAAATACTTTTTAACAAGCTAAGAGGTGAATATACTAGCTTCGATTTCAGGATCTTCATGCAGAGGTTTATATGTGCTGACGGGAGGTAAGTCCTTCAACTTGTACACCTTCAATATACTTGCCACATGCTGAGCTATATCAGCAGCTTTTACTGCTCTCATGTGAACTTGTAATTCGTCTCGTATTTTACGAATCTCAGGTCGTTGTTCGGCATCATAGTGGGCACACGTAAGCATTGCTTCCTTTAGACAGTTCCCGATAGCTTTGTTTTCAATTTCAAATAAAAAATCTGGTTTGTCTTTGTAGCCTTCTAGTATATCTCTCAACTCGTCAGCGGTTTTTGGAGGATATATTCGAGTAAGAATAGCATAAAAAATAGCTCCAACGCTATACACGTCCATTGCTTTGCTGATGCGTCTGGTGGGATCCTTTGTACGTTCAGGAGCAACAAAACCTTGAGTATATTCAGTTCCTCTTTGAGCTTTAGAAATGTAAGTACAATTTTCAGTACAAGTGGCTAAGTCCGCAGCTCCAAAGTCACTGACTTTACATGTCAAATCTAAGGAAAGAAGTATATTGGGAGTCTTTAAGTCGCCATGTACAATTCTTTGCTCATTAAAGCCTGAATGCAAAAAGCTAACACCGCTAGCGATATCAACAAAAAACCGTAGCTTCAGTGCACACGGAATGTCGTCAACTAGATGTTTACCACTGGATCGTCTAAGCATAAGCAAATCATGGAGGCTTCTGCCAGGCATGTATTCCATTACTATTGCCATAAAGCTTCTGCACGAAGTATAACCTTCAATATGGACTACATTTCTGTGGTTTGCTCTATTTAACAACTGAATTTCATTTATAAACCTGAAACATAGAGTAATGGTCAGTTGGTTTTTTACACATCATTATAACGAATATAAACCACTACGATTGGTCTATCTAATGTTGTAGGAATGTTAAAAGATGTCATAATACCTAAAACGTTCCCGATAAACAGCGAAAAAGCCTGTTAGGCAGATCTACAGAACCAAACATCAAAATAATAATTGGAACTGTTGCCTTGACGATCTTTCTCTATTGTAAGACAAATGGCTAAGCCCATTGCTTATAACTGCGGTTACTGTCCGCAGAGACGTGCAGCTGTAAAACCATAAGCCAAATACTTGTGGAAATTAATACCATCGCAAACTTACTAGATCGGTCGTGGCACCAGTTATCAGTGGTGACGTACTGATACAAGTACCACATATTCAACCAATACTACCAATGACAAAACATGTTCAATCCATACCTATACCCCTGATGTTTGTAGACCCTTTGAACATCACAAATGAAGACATCTATACGTTGTTGTTGTTTACCCGACCCCTTCCGAGGGATGGGGGCATGACGGGAGACCATGGAACTCCAGAAGCCGGGCAACTCGCCAGGGCCTCGTCCAGAGGTTCTAGAGAGACAGAGAGTCGCCAAAGAGCGAGCGGCGCAGAGTCCGTAGCCGGACAGTGCAGAATGAGATGAGAGGTGTCCTGGGACGAGTGTCCGCAGGCGCTGCTGGAAAGATTCTCTATTCTGCCAATCCCAGAGAGATAAGAACTTAAAAGAAGGCTGTGTCCGTTGCAGCGTACACGAGAGACAACACAGCGAGCATGACGAGGGAGCACAACTTCCTCGGTGGAAATTGACGAAACCTTTGAGTCAAAGAACTTCGATGAGACACTACGCCTCCAGTCCGAAAAAAGACAAAAGTGGATACGAGAGATAAAAGGAGAAAAACTACAAGAGATTTCAGAGGGCGCAAGTAGCGCTCCCCGTCTGGCCAGCTCATCAGTCGCGTCGTTCGCCGGGATAAACGAGTGTCCGGGGACCCATTGTAGCCTGATAGGAGGAGAGAGAAGATAGTTCCTGCCAAATCTGCCAGAGAGTTTGAGATAAAAGGAAAGATGGAGGAGAGGACAGGGTGGCGAGAACAGAACGATACCCAGATAGGAGGAGAAGAGAAAAGAAATGGCAGACTTGTTGGTGCTGCCAAGACCAGCAAAGAGCTTGCAAGATGGCGCAGGCTTCAGCAGAAAAACTTGAGCACACTGGGCCTGCCGAAAAGAAAAAGGAACAGAGCCGTCAGTCTAGAGTACGGTAACAGATCATGAGGGAGGAGAGAGTCAAGGTGGGCAAGAGCCGCACCTTGGCGAGAGAGAAGGGGGATCAGAGCGGGAGCATGAAGAGGAAATGGTGGATTCTACCGTGAAGGAAGGCAAAGTCCAGGGAGGAAAGGGAGGGAAAGCAAGAAGAGCCTTCCTAGGACAAGTAGAACGAAGCATGAGCAGGTGAGTGGACGCAAAAGCTCTCCAGGACGATCTGCAGAATCGTGGTTTTACTCCAAGTCTAGTCAAACCTAAAATAGGAAAAGAGGTTGGGAGACGAAGAGCCCGCTCATAACATGAAAGAGTGAAGTGAGTCAGGGTGACTCGAAGGGGATGTAGAGAAGCCTCAGACAGAAGAAGTGGGATAGGGGAGGACGAGAGGCAGCCGGTGATGGCACGACTGGCCGCTCGGTGAAGGCATTCCAATTTGGTGGTACTGGTAACGCTTGAAGGGAAACCATCCAGGTGAAGCATATGTGAGAAGGGGCCGAAGAAAAGCTTTATACAGAAGAGAGAGGGACTCTTTAGAGGGCCCCATGAGGGAAGCAGAGAAACAGCGTAAGGCCTTGAGACGTGGAAAAAAATTGGCCTTCAGCGAAGATACATGTTTAGAAAAAGGAAAAAGTGTGGCCGAAGGTGACCGTAAGAAAAGTTGGAGGGGGATTGAAACGGAGGCGGGAGCCGAGTAAGAGGAGGTTGGGCGGGAGGTTAGTTTGGTGGGGATCCACTGAGAAAAAGGAGGCCTCACATTTGCTCGGATTGAGAGGAAAACATCAGTACTCAGACCAGCGCTCCAATCGAAACAGAGCTCCTTGTGTGGCTTACACCACAGTGGAGACCGCGGGGGAGGAGGACTAAATGGCCAGATCGTCAGCGTAAAGAGAGCAACAGGCGGAAGAAGGTAAAACATCTATGTGTCGCAATAAAATATGTTTTATTAATTTATTACTTCGAAAGTAGGTATTATGGGCATTTTCTGTAAAACCCCAATTTGACGAGGAAATGAATAGAAAAAATACAATACATAAACATCACTTCGTAAAATCATAATCACTAAATCGGCCTATACCATTATGCCAGTGCAGGTAAATACTGTATATACAGGGTGGTTGAAAAGTAAATAGTCATTAAAAACTTGTAATAAATTCCCAATTCTCACTTTATACTCATTGAAAGTTAATGATGCATGTTGAGTACTGTACGGGAAACTTAATTGCACAGAAAAAAATGACTTGAAATGGGCCAATTAAGCTAAATAATCACATTTCAACCCAAGAACCACTCATATTTCACCTTAAACACCATGCCAACCCAATATTAATTCTCCATATTTCATTCAGCGTTCACAGTCGGCAGGCTTACGCTCCTACACGTAATGATTCCTCGGACGATACTTCAATTCTCTGTGCAACACGGAGAGCACTGTACTGTACGTCTTCTTAATCTACCTTCACAAACAGCTTGCTGTGTTGATTTTTGCAGGCTATGCATAAACATTTCCAGCTCTCTTTCCACCTTTTCAGCTTATCGACTTGTGAATGGACGTCCAATCCTTCTTTTGTCATTCACAGAGCCAGTGGTCATAAGCTTTGCATGACAACCTCTGGACGTAGCGTTTCGTGCCTACCTTTACATACACCCGACCGTCTCTGCACCAGAACAATGAAATTCCTCACTTCATTACCTGCTGCAATTTTGGCTTGCTCCGAAATGGTCAAGGGACCGGTCATTTTTGAAAATGTTTTCACATTCCATAAACAACATAAACAAAATGAACAAAATCTGGAAAACAAGTTATCACTATTATTGCCGTCTCCCCGAAAACGGTTATCGTCTGATAATAATAAGACGAAAAGCAATTTTTAATGCCTAGTTAGTTTTCAACCACTCTATAGTTCGTGGAAAGAATTTACTAGACCGATTAGGTGATTGGATGGAAGCTGGATAGCAGTATTCAGCAACTTTTGGGAAGGTGACGAGATCTTTTTTAGAAGTCAACTTTTTTCTAAGCCCAAGAAAAAAAGTTCACAAAACCAACACTAACAAAATTTAGTAGAAGGATGCATCCTTCATATCGCCTGTGCAACTGCCACTGAGATATAGCTCCATTCGCTTTACTTCAGGACCAAGAAACTTTCGTCCAGCCAAAAATTCGGTATCGCAAATATCGTTTTGAAGGCATTTTAACTAGTGGTCAAAGAAGCGTACCACCAAGTAACTTGGTTATAGAATCGTAAAAAACAATTATGGCGTCAAAACCCTATACTCTCATTCCAAGTGACGGAAAGTGTTTTAAGCAATACCGCTCATTTGAAAAAATAGGCCCATCTGGCTATTTTATGTATACATACCGTTTTTTTACCGTGGTAACAGCTAACCAGTGGGTCAAGCCGGCGAAGCCAGCTGAACCAATATCCTTAATCCCGAAAATATAAATGCTAACAGCTACGATAAAGCCTTTTTGCTACAATAGGCCAAATAAGAAGTTGTAAAGAACTCCATAAATTTCAGAGAATAGAGCAGCAGTTTGCCTCTCCCAATTTTTTAAACAAACTTCCTTTCAAAAAATACTTTTGATTTAAAAAAAAAATTGGCCACTAAAAACATATACTTTGTGTTACTGTTCTGACATTTATCGGTTGGGTGAAGCCGGCTGAATCAATATTCTTAATTTCGACGTTGCTGATGAGAGACCCTGCGGGTGACGCCATCAAAACCGGCTAATGTATAATATAAATCACTATTTTGTCTGTTCGTGCATTTCAACTCCTCCGAAACTACCGGGCGTACAAACATAAAACTTGACACGAGTGATTACCTCCTCGAGATAAGGGTTATAAGGAGGTTCGTGACGTCATTATGAAAAAAAATTTTTTTTAATTTGCAATTATTGACGGAGGAAAGTGGATTTTTTGTTTAGACGAAAGCAAGCCTCAACCTAACAACCTCCAAAAATTTCATGATGTTAACCAAGTGCTTTCGAAAAAATAATTTCACAAGAATTTAAGCTGAATTGACGATGCAACAAATGATTCTTTTTTAAAGCATTCTAAGCATGCTTTGTCTCCTTTTTCTTGAACGCTTTAACTTCCTCTATGATGTCAAAATGCTTTCTGGTAAATTGAAAAAAAGCAGCGGGCAGAAACTACACGTAAAGCTTTTTTTATTTACTGTTATTTCAAAAGCAAACAATGTAAATGCTACATGTTGAAGAAGAATGACGCAACAGTATTAATGTACCGTTTGGCACAAAAACCTGTTTTTTAATAATGCAATGGCAAGTTATAATACTTCTGTGTTGTTTTTACCTAGACATTACTGATAGGGACGCTGCAATTGTAATAATTTAACTGTAAATGCATCACTTCGGGGTAGTTGTTATTTTCCTGGCTGCGATTATGCCAAAAACTAAGCAAGACGCACGCAGCCAGAGACTTTAGGCCGTACCAAAAGGCATACAACTACAAAAAAGTCGTAAGTAGCAGTCCTAATATTTAATAGGTTATCCCCCAAAATACATAGCAATCACTTTGGCGCCGTCTCGCAACTTTGAAATGACGCTTTTATGCACTTCATAAAATGAACGCATAAACGTTTGTGAAATCGTTGGCTGTTTCAATTGTGAGCAAGTCTGGTTTTTAAGAATGCCTATGCTGGATACATGATAAGCAAGACGTAGCCAGGAACTCGAGAAATTTTGCGACTATACGCAACACTCGATAATGTGTTTTTAATAGATTTCTTTTTCAAAAAGGATATTTTCGATTTTGGAACAATTGGCTATGTCAAAAAGACATTAACTTTTTGCTGCTGTTTTCACAACTATCCATTGGGTGAAACCGGCGCAGCTGTCTATACCGATATTTTTAACCGTGCTTCACCGGGTTAGAATAGTGAAGCTGCTCACCCAGCATGTCGTAAGAGGCGACTTTTGGGTACCCACCAATGGCAGTCCGCCTTGTTGGTGGTGGGGCTACCAGTCTGTAATTTGCATTTACGACTAGTTCGAAATGGGCTGCCACTTTTCCCCTAGCCTAATTCAATTAGGTTGATGGCGTGGACCTGTTCGCGCCATACCTCCATCCCAAGGAAGAGGAGGGGTAAACCAACAACAACAACAACAACATATTCCTAACCTCGACATTAACGATGGGTGCCCTGCTATTGTAATAACTTAATTGTAAGCGCTTTACAATCAGGTTAATATGCTCTTTCCTAGCTGCGCTCATGCCAAGACGAAGCAACATACCCGCAGCCAAAGAAGTCAGCTCAAACAAATGTGCTTACAATTACCAAATAGTTTTAAGTAGTGAGCCAAACATGAAATCAGCGTAATGCTGAAAATACATATCAATCACCTTGGCGCCCTTTCATAACTTTGATATGCTATCGAACACTTGTGAATTGAATAGATAAAAGTTGTTAACTGTAAGTATGTCTATGCTAAAAACAGGGAGAGCAATAGGTTGCCAGAGACTCCAGAAAATTAGAAAAAATACAGCTGCAATGCGCAACCCACATGTGTTTTTGCTCAATTCCCTTTCAAAAACGGTAGTTTGTTTTGGAGCGGCAATTGGCTATGTCAA
Source organism: Trididemnum clinides (assembly GCA_963675345.1). Taxonomy (NCBI): domain Eukaryota; kingdom Metazoa; phylum Chordata; class Ascidiacea; order Aplousobranchia; family Didemnidae; genus Trididemnum; species Trididemnum clinides. Next base: position 9,194,162 of record OY776292.1, on the reverse strand, counting down.
AAAAACATTAACTTTTTATTACTATTTTTACCACTATCCATAGGGTAAAGCCGCCATGACGGCCAAACCGATATGATTGACTTCGACACACTCATGGGGGGGTCCTGCAGGCGTTGGCGGTTAGTATGCTATAACAGTAGTGAATGCAACATGTCATGCTTATCCCAATAGTAGTAGATACAGTACATCTTCTTAAGGTCATCGTTAGCCAGAATAGCTATCAACAGAGCTGCAGAAACCCGTTTCTTAAACGACAACAATCTAGTGTTATGTATGACATATGTCGGCAGGCATGTTTCGATCTATATAATCTCATCAGGGCAGCTATGTCAGAACTGCAAAATAGCTAATATTCGTACTTTTGGAGTAATAATATTTTGATTCACGTATTGAAGCTAATATGGCTATCGTGAAATAGGTAGCCTGATGAGGTCTTATAGATCAAAACAAATCTGGTGGCATCTTTTATGCAATAAAAGGACAACCAACTAAAACAAAAAGTAAAATCGAATAAGTCAGTGGTTAGGCCAACTATAATGTTTGGCTTAGAATCTGGAGACGGAACTCGAAGCTGCTGAGCTCCAAATGCCAAGTTTTCCTTAGGATTGACCAGAAAAAATAAAATACGTAACGAGTATATACGAGAAACTGCTCTTGTACGTAATTTTCATGACAAAATGAGGAAAGTAAGATAGCGTTGATTTGGCCATTTGAAGATATATTCAGCAGGTCTGTCTAAAAGTTCTGAATATGGAATTAGCCAAAAAAAAGAAAAAAGTATACCAAAGTGGAGATTTATGAACTTTAAAAAGGCGTGACGAAAATGAGGCTGGTTTAGGGAAAGGCACAAAAGATGTGCCGAGGTGGAGAAAATACATCTACTATGGACGTCTCTAATGGAAAAAGCCGATGGAAGAAAAAACACATGACGAAGACAATTAACAACCCTTGACTTTAGCATGTTCACAGCTTTCGACTCTCAGCTTGCTTACTCACTCCTCCAAATACTCATTGCCACCAGTGAAAATAGACAATAAATGATACGCAAAACTTGCTTGCATCCTTCATTTGGGTTGCTACTCATGGTTTACGAAACGATGATCTATTTCAAGATTACTCAGCCAAGATATTATCCTCTCAGTTCCTAGTACATTTGAGCAGCATTTAGACGACTTCCAGAGTTTCGTTTTACACTTTCTGTATTTCAATTCTTACTAATAGTGTTAGCACTGACGATGTCAAATTACACGTTCTTGATTTAAATGCTTACTTTTTTTTCATAACATCTATTTCCAAATCGGATCCAGTAAACCTCACAAATTTGATAGCAATCTCAGCAAGAGACTTCATACGACCAAGTCGTACAACTCCAAATCCACCACGTCCAAGAAAACCTTTTTCAGATAAATTGACTGTGATTTTTTCTGGGGAAATGTACAAAATTTCAAACTGAAAAAGTAAAATGGTTGTTTAGTAACAAACGTTTTTTAAACAAAAATCTGCTTCGTTTGCAATGATTTGAACGCAAGGCAAAATATTGATATTTCGATGAACTCAATTCTACTTGGCCGAAATTAACAATGAGCAGGTCGAGATGTATGATGTTTCCGCTTTTTGACAGCCAAGATTTTTTTGTTTGTTTACATATAAGACACTAGCCAGCTGCGCCAGTCTCACCCACAAAGCTTTCATCAGTGTCTTGCCATTGGGCAAAAAATATCGGTGAATAAATACCATCTTTATTAGTGCATCTATATTAACACTTAGAATTAAAAAACAGTGGTCTTCAACAGGTGTTTCGAAGTACCCTAGTATTCTCTAAAACATATTTTTACTGGGATCTAGTTAACTTTGAGGGTTCAGCAGGAAAGCTTTGTGAAACTGATGGACAAATTAACAGAATGCCATTTTGTGATATATTGATAGCAAGCAAAAAGCACACTTTATGAATTTCTTTTTACTTGATCACTAGAAATCCGGTAAACAACTTTTATGGCGTAAGACAGGTATGTGCCAATTTCTCTTCTCTTTACCACACGAACTTCAAAATTTCTTTTTTTTTGTTTGATCATCGTTTTCACAGTGTCGCTTTTGCCAATTACTGTCACCACGTAAATTTCAAAACCTTCTATATCATTGTTTTCAGAGACTACTGAGCCAATATCTGTCGCAAATAAAATTTCTCAATTTTTTTTTTGAGGTATCAACTTGCGAAAGTTGGCTCAACAGGGTTGAATTTGAAAGGTGTCGCTTGATAATTTAATCTGTTATTTGTCCGTTTGCAATAAGTACACTTTCGACAAAAACCTTACAAAGTATTCAAAAACTGACAACAATTTTGAAATCTAAGGTAAATTTTGGTCTAACATCAAAAAAATACAAGAATATTAATACAAAATTAACCGTGGCCTCGGCACTCTTAATGAGAAAAACAAAATCCTCCGTGACAAATTTCTGCCTACGCCGCTGACTGCAACTACCATGAGCAAACTGACAAATTGATAGTTACTGGTTTATTATTTTTGAAAAAAAAGGGACTTTTTTGTAGACAATTTTCTTTGCTGATAATTCCTAAAAGAAATTTCTTGACGCACTACGTTACAGCATATAGTATAATTTATTTCAATGCTGGCATTATACAAGCTATAAAAGTACCCACGTGTTTGGCAGTTGACTCCGATTTTTAAGACTACGCACAACCTAGCATATAGATAGGGTTATCTGCGAACTTGATCCAAAAATAAGCATGTAGTTGGGCAATTGCGATCAATGGCATAATCGGCTACCACTCCCAAGATATTTCCATAGTAAGCTTATGCGAAATGGTTGAAAACCACTGGTCTAGACTCTCAAACTAGTATTATTACGTCATGCAATTCATAACGTTTTGAATTTCAATTTTTCTCGGACCCCAACCCAAAACAAAATTTTTGAAGTGAGCCGACTTTTCGTCCACGACTCCACGGTGATATTCGCGCGTTCGTAAATGATAAATCAAAAAAACGAAAGTGTAGATAAAATTCTAGGATCGGTGAACACAGTTTTACAGTTAAACGACAAGTAGCAATTGCAGTTTTCCAGTCTCAAATACAAAACCAATGCTTACACGCGTCACTTCGATTTCAGAAGAAAAATTGCAGACATGAATTGGTGATTTATGCTAAATCCTAATGCCACTCTTGTCTTGTCGCATTGTAATTGTCAAGACACGCACTTAAGACGGTCAATGCACAACACACTTTAGACAGGCTAGAACCAATCACGAAAGAACTAGTGACGAAAAAAATCAAGTTTATCGACAAAGTGTAATAGCATTCTACTTGATCAGCGTCGTTGGCTAAGTTCAAGGCAGTTCCAGGGGTAAAAAAGATGTTTGTGAACTGTTCGTACACAATAAGTTAAAATCAATTATACAATAAATAGTTTCATTTTTCTGGTTTGGCACATTGCCTTTAAGTTTACCGGCGCGATGGCGTAGTGGTTAGAGCGTCCGCTTCACAGTCGGTAGAGCTGGGGTTCATTTCCCAAATCGAGTCATACCAAAAGACTTTAAAAAATGGTATTCACAGCTTCCCTGCTTGGCGCTCAGCAAATAGGGATGTTGTGGAGAACAAGCCGGTAAGCTTGGTTGTAGTGTCCTTGGGCAAGACACTTAACGGGATACCTCCGTCTTTATGTGGAAGACAGAGGTGGGGCCAAGCGATCTACCCGTTGTTGTGGCCCCAGTCTAACTGAAGACTTGCAAACCGAGCGTGAGCGCTAACGTAGTGTGGCCTATATATACATCTTCCTGCATAAAGCTCACAAAAAATAGCTCATACGACGAAGGAGCGTCTTGAAGTTAGAGACAATTTTAAAACCTTAGTTTACTTTAGTAGTTTTGTTTCAGTTATCATTCGCAACTATTTTAATGTTAACCCGAATCTTCCCAGCGTGACATATATGTCACGCACATGGTGTTCTCACTAAAACAGTCGCTGTGATTTTATTTAAAAATATAATTGGATAAAACTTGGTTCACAAGTCACCAAATGCATTTGCAAGGTAGTGGTAAAATTGCTTTTGTAAATCAATTTTTAGTTTGCCAGTGAGCAGGAGTCGAAAGCAAGTTTTGAATTCTCAAGCAAAACGGCGTTTCGGAAAGGGTTGGTATTTATAAAACTATATTATTTGTATTATTGTGAAAATATTTTGGTTTTATTTTTTTTGAAAAGTTTACAGAAATAAAATTGAAATTGTTTATATTTATTTTTGACTAAACATCTTTGGTCGTTTTTCTTTAATTGTTTATTGCATTTTGCGTTACATATGTGTTACACTGGGCAGAAGCGAGTACAATTTTCATGTTACACGTCTGTTGCAGGCATCTGACTTGCAGCAATGATCTATCCACCCTTGAAGAAGAAGAAATAAGAGCCACCGCAACAGTGCACATAGAATCTAATGACGATGGAATTGCTGATGAGGATTCTGCTGATGAAGACGACGGAGGATTAGTAGATAACTTATCGGGAAACCAACTCAACGCAGTGGAGGAGGCTGTTTTACCAGATAAAGACGTATAAACAACCACAGTGAAGGAAGTGCAACTGTTAGCAATGAAGGACTGCAGACATCTCGGTGGGTTGGTAATGGATTGTTACCATTTACAAATAAATTTTTTCCACAATCTAACTTATCATCATACAGAGACATAGCAGTAGTAGAGCTATTCGAAAAGTTCTTTGACGACGAGATTTGGAGCTCATAGTGAGACAAACGATTTTACACACCACGTCCAAAGGTGATATTGGTTTTACTGCAACTGTTGAGGAAATCCGTGTATTTCTTGGGATCCTCATTGTATATGAAACTTGTCCAGTCCCTTCAAGGCGATACTATTGGGGCAACTCTACGTTAACAAGAAATGAAAGGGTTTACAATGCAATGTGAAGAAACCGATTCGAAAAAATTATGCCCAATTCACAGTTAGCACAATTTGGAAAAGTACAAGTGCTGTACGATGTACGCTTTGATAGAAAGGAGCATTATTTGGTCGAAACTAAAGATCATAAACGCCGAAGATGCACTGGCGAAGATCTCAGGAAGACGTCTTTTAGCCAACGCAGCAAATGCAATGTTGGTCTTTACCTAAATTGCACTTCGCTTTCACACGAAATACACTGAACATTAGGGCTAATACACTGCATTGATGTTCTTTTCCTTTATTTTAATAAAATACGTTAAAAATGCATTCTGGCTGAATATTATGTAACTAACTTTGCAATGTGTTTCAAACGATGCATCTAATTTTTATTTCACCAAAAATTGCACAATACGGCAGATGCTGCGGCGAGCGAAAGACGTACGTGCTTCAGCCACCGTGACATATATGTCACCGGCCATTATTCAAAATGTAAGCATCGTACAAACAAACAAACCATGAAATATGTATGTTTAGGGTCTAATGACACGGAATATATGAAAAAAATTAAAATATTAAAAATTTTTTTCGCTGGGCAGAGATGAGTGAACTTGGTTTAATTGCAGCACATTTGTTACAGGTTTATTTGGCCCCTGCTGTCTCGATAACACTCTCTCTCTCTCTTCGGGCGGCTACTTCGCGCGCGGTGCACTAATTAAGCCCATAAAGGGGTGGAGCGATGCGATGAAAAGGATTGCAAAGCAGTTGTAAGTGGACTGGTGGAAGCCGGCGGAGTGCAACTATTTTTAGAATAGCCTATTGTTTGAAATCTGCTTTTAGTCTAATTTAAGATTTAACAACTAACCAAGACTTCGATAGAAACTCAATATGTTCTGTAAAAATCGGTTGAAAATAAACTGCTTTTTTGGTAAAGCCAGTCGTGAATTAAGGAACGCAGACCGAGACCCCTCATAGAAAATGAGGAGTACAGGGACTATCCACCAGAGTTTCCTTGACCCGAAAGCAAGATATTATTTTTGTTATTGCTTTCACAGAACTTTGTTTCTTTGGCGAAGCCACACAATCGACGAAACTAATAATCTTTACTTTCACGTTACTGATGGTGAAACTGCAGGCAATGCTGGGAGAGCAAACTAGTTATAAAATAACTCACATAAGTCAAACGATTGATACGATAGTGGTTTTTCTTAAACATATTAATAACTTCATTCATTTGATTTGTCATTTCCAATAAGAACTCCGAATCAGCATATCTCAATGATTCAGTTAAATATTTATAAACTTTATCCAACGTTTGTTGATGAAATTGATGAAATTCCTCTTCAGATAGTCCTTTACTTCTCTAAATTTTTTACATCTACAATTAAAGTGCTTACATCACTTAAGTCAAGTCAAATCATAGGTTTAAAAGAAATAAAGTTCATAACCTCTCAGAAGCACCGTTCATTTGACAACATCATTAGTTACACTTACACTTTCCATTGTACTGTTGTAACTTTGATATATCTTTAACAACTTCTTATTTGCTTGGGTTCTGTATTCAAGAATATTTACCTGCAAGTCAAATACATTTGAGACCATGCAGAGTTAAAGTGAAATACCGTTTGTCAGTAAAAATTGATTTTGCCTAAAAACATTATCATTTACAATGCAGACTATATGGTGTAACGTCAGATAAAATATCAAATAAAAAATATACGGACTTTAAACAAAAGCTATCAGTATATTTCATATAAACATAGATCTACTAAATCTTCTTTTACTCCTAGAAAAGATCGATTGTATCGCTGCAGTTTCCCATTTTAAACCAGATTTAAACCGATCTATTCACTTGAGGGCAATGCAAATAAGGTTCTTGAGCATAATCATTGTCATGTCAAATCGCTAGTATATGAATTTGAAGTCTTATAGGCCCTATATTTACAAGTCAAAACTAGAGGTTTTTGATGAAGCCAAGCATTATTTTTTCGAGTGCAATAGATTTGTACATGTCATCTCACATGAATGTCTATCATAGAAAGCATCTATTATTTAGCCGTAGCTTTAACAAAGGATTTAGTAATAAAATTCTGCGCAGCAATTAATTGAGTGAATTGAAGAACTAACTTAATTTTGAATTCGAGCAAAAAAAAGTTAAAACAAAACTACCTGTGTTTTTTAATATGCAAAATATCAATTTTAACTCAAAAGTTGTGATTAGTACCAAACCTTAACATAAAAATTAATTTGTGTACAAAGTATATATGTGCAATCCACACTTACAATCTGGACAAAATATTCAATCAAAATGCATCATACTGTATAAAAGATGCGGAAAGTCAATGATGACCTCGCAACACCAATTAAAAATAAACTAGTTGCTTGTTTTGCTGTCCGAGCATCAATTTTTTTTCATTAGTAAAAGCTACCGGGCACCTAATCGAACAGGCTCTTGTTTGGATGTGAGCAGCTAATAATATTCTTTGAGCTTTACCACTAAAACAAGTCATTTTCGTGACATCTTTTCACATACCATCAGCCGTACATTGTACATGATCCCTCCAAGTGAAAGCTCAGTGTATGAAAAGCCAAAAATAATTTACAAACTAAATAGAAAACAACGATTTCTAATACAAATCGATTCATTGGAAAAAGCTGGGCAAGTCGCACATCAAATAATTTTGTATCATTGATCAATATCACGAATAAGTAAATTTGCATTGTAAGTAAGTTTTTATATATAGTTTGTGTAATTTGTCGTTTTGTTCTGCCATGATTATTTTAATTGTAAATCTGAATTTGTAAGCCCAAACTTGCTTATATATCTCGGCTGTTTTCAAAAAAGACCTTTTTGCTTTCACATTTACATTTGTAGCTCACACGCCTCTTCTTACGTCACAATGGTTAACTACGTGACTAAGTTCCAGAGTATTCTAGTGAATCTTGAAGATTGTTTTTTTTTCTTTTGTATTGCCGATTGCATAATTTATTATCGGTGTTTTTTCTGTGTCACGTGATATTCTAGCATTTTTGGAAACTCGTCTCAGTATATATAAGGCGACAAGATTTTTACAATTTTAGAGAGAGTAGAGAGTAGCACAGTAGTAGAGAAAAGAAGAGTATTGATCTGTGGTGATTTCTACAAGTGTGACAAGCGGTTAATTAGTGGATTTAGTCTTGGTTGGGTCTGATGGTTATATCAAAGCGCATTGGTTTTTTTGGTGTTCGACGAGCAAAGGAATTCAAAGTTTTAAAGTGATTTGTGAATATATTTGTTCTTGAATTCAAAGTTTTAAAGTGATTTGTGAATATATTTGTTCTTGAATTCAAAGTTTTAAAGTGATTTGTGAATATATTTGTCCGTTCTTGATCGAAAAGTGCATGGCGTGGTTTAGTGAAAGCCAATCTTTTCCTAGCTACCAAGTTGCAACCAAATTTAATAATTCGATCGATACTACAAGTCGCCTCAATTTTAAGAGGTAAATTAAAGTTGAAATATAATCAAAAAATTTCTATTGAAACGCGACAGTTAATCAGACAGCAAATCAAACACGGGCTTTAAAACAAGCAACTACAGCATGTGTAAAAGGCTAAATGCCACATAAATGTCCATTTAATGCTGTGAAAAAAGAAGTTAAATTATGTTATACCTTTTTGACACGAGAGTTTGGTAAATCATTTGTAGGGGATTTTACCGGTTGTGGAGAAGAACCAAGACGAGGTGAAGCCTGAATTGGCGCAGCCTGACCAGGTGCAAGAGAAGAACCAACTGCTGAAAAAAATATCAACTATCAGCCAATAATACACATGATTCCAAAGCTCATCGCGTTTACAGTTTGCAAAATTTCCGAGACAGCTGTTTTTCGTTTGGCAACTTACGATATCCAACTGAATTGCAAACTCAGCAGTTTGCTTATAGTGAATGGTGGTAGTCACTTATAGTACAGTATACAGCTCTGGCAATTAAGTTATTGATCAGTCGCAGGTAGTATCTTTTTTAAAACAGAAGTTTTACCAGCACTAGTTTTAAGCTTCTTAATTGCCTCTTCTAAAGCAGATACAAAAAGATTAGCCTCCTCAAGAGTTGTAAAATATAATCCATAAACCATTTTCTCAACCTTCCATTGCAAAAATCGTGGCTTAACTGAATCTTGCTCAAATTTCAATTTTGGAAAAATGGCCAAATCCAATAGCACAGTCTAAAAATATATTATGAACTATTTTAGATAAAATAGCCTACTAGGTCTAATATCTCTTTGCAAACGGTGCATTCATGTGCATAACTTGTGATAGCCAGAAATCTTTTTTAAGGTGACCACAACATAAAAGCGCATAACACAAAAAAACTGAATCATTTGAAAGCTGATATCCATATGGTTAAATTAAAGGTCACATTACTTTATTTGTCAAAAACACCGACAAGGTACTAGAAAGAAATGAAATCACGGATACACAAGGTGTTTTACCATTTTTTAAGGTTTTAGAACATATTTAGTCATTAATCTAGCGCTATTGTTCTTGTCTGTTTCACATTATATCACAAATATAGACAAACTTTGATTTCATTATGTACGATTTGTAGTACCTAAAGTTGACCATGGCTTATTTCAAGCAATAAAAATCAAAATAGTCAAATGGCAAGTTAAGTCAAAACAGTTGGTCAACTCTTTGTGAGAGAATTTCAAGCGCATTCAAATAAAGCTCCAAAGCACAAAAAAACTTTATCCACTGCCCTATGCAAAAATTCTAAGCCAAAAGCACTAGCCTTGACCGCAAAAGAAAATAGTTGATCCACCAACTACTGTGAAATTTCCTAAAAATGCAAAACGAGTCCGCGATCTGTTCAAAAGAGTTCCAGTCTCTCGGACAAACTTGGAACGTGAAAAACAAGTGTTCAAAGTATTATGAAAAAGGACCTGTATAAGTTTCAATGAAAAATCACGACATTCCGCGAGCTTAATGACTTCACAAGCAAAGCACGTTAAAACGTGTCACAAAATAGCAAAACAAATAGATGAACAAACGATATCGGATTAACTCCACTTGGCTGAAACAGAGACTGATTGGTCTCTGCTTAGGCAAGATCATGCACCTATTTGACTTCAGAAGAAATGGTAAAAGAGAAGCTTCGCTTTTTAGGTAAACCAAAACAATTCTTTGAAGTACACACTGTAAATTAATGTTAAAGCAGATAGGTATAAAGCACCGGTACTATGCTGTTTGCACTAATGAAATCAAATGATTCAAACCAAAATAAGCCCACACAAAAACTATTAACTACAGAGATTTTGCAAAAAAACCTGCTCGTTTTGATGGATTCATTCAACACCATATTACTTTTCTTATCATAATCCTTAGAGGTTCGATTTTTGTTATCTCCTTATTTAATAAAGATTCCAAAACCTCAAACCAAAATGAAGCACCCTGTAGTATGAAAAAAACTTATTCACATCTTTTCTTCTTCGTTTTAGTAAGACCTTTCTTTCTAGGAGATGCATATTTGCTCATGCTTTGTTTGCTAGTTTTAGACTGGTTCACCGAGGCAAGTAGACGGCTTGAACCACCTCCTGCCTGCCACATAGAGAGGGAGGTATTCTATTAAGTGTCCTACCAAAGACAAAAAGCGAACTTACCAGCTTTTTCTCCACACCAATCGTTTGCGCCAAGTGCCAAACAGGGGAGCTGTGAATACCGCCTTTAAAATCTTTGAAATTACTGAACACAGCGATCGGGTCAGAATATATCGATTGCGAAGCAAACGCTTTAACTACCCAATATAGCAACGTGCAAGTTACTCAAATCACAGTAGAATTCCACTTAAGATAACCTAGAAGCAGGGGTTTGAAAACATTAATGAATTATACCTTAAAATTATTATGAAAACAATAAAATTTCTCCACAAACGCCAAAAAAGATAATACTCGATTAGGACCTAGATTCTCGATGGAAAGAAGGACCTTTTTTGAAGATCAACACTTTTAAAGCATGTATTAGCTATTTACGTGACTCCATTATTTCAAAGCAGTTTTTGAAAATCTCCCGCCAAAATTTATATTTTTTGTACTTCTTCATAAGAGAAAGACATTTTTTTCATCAACTTCATGAAATCAAATTTTGTGACCTTGTTCCTTTTACTCCCAACTTTTTCAAATTCTGCCCTATTTTCCATACTGCGGCCTTAATGCACTGCAGAAAATTTTTTAATGTAGTTCTCTAAAATCTGCTTTAATATTCAGAAGCACATTACCCAAGTTGTCTTGTTTAAGTTACCAAGCTTGATAACGTTACAGGTCTTCAGCGCTAATCAAAGAAAGACATTTATTTTTATAAGTTCGGCTTCGTCCTAATTTAAAAAATGACCGAAACACTAGCAAAGTTAACAAGTGAACTATTTTGTACAACACAACAAAGCGGTACCTATAGTGGTAAAGCAGTGGTTCCCAACCTGGGGGTAAATTACCCCGAGGAGTAATACGTGATTCTTCGGTGGGTAATGTGACACCACCAACACGCTAAAAATATATGTTATATGCAAAAGTCTAAGAAATTTAGCTAAACGTGCATAAAACGCCTCTAAAATTTAGCTCAGCCTAAAGCTGGTCTAAACCCATGCATTTCTTAGGCATGGCTATGAAGTCACAATCTAATAAACGAGTGGAACCACACAATGCCCTTTGTGACCATTTGTGACGTATGCGCTTAGCCAGTCTAGATTAGAATATACTGTGCTGGTCGGCAATTTTGTTTCTTTTTTCGTAGTTTTATCAAATTTATCCGAATTGTTGAGTTAGCTCTCTCTTGCCCATTCCACCGCTGACTAACAAAATTTGTTGTGATGACCGGCACGGGCAAGAAGAGCAATTATTCTGAAGCTTTCCTCAGTTATGGTTTCGTCAACTTGCCAGACAAGGTTCAAGACCGTCCACAATGTGTCATATGCAACAAAGTGTTGACGAACGAAAGCCTGAAACCATCCAAACTCGAGGCTCACTTGAAGAAGTGTCACCAGTTTTACAAAACAAGGACAGAGATTTCTTTGAATGCAAAGCAAAATGTCTAAAAGGAATTCAATTCGGAGCTCAGGGAAGTAGAGGACAGCAACTTCTTGCTGCTATTGAAGCTTCGTATGTAGTCGCCTACAAAGTGACTAAGCAGCAAAAATGTCACACAATTGCCGAAACGCTCATAATGCCTTGTGCAAAGGCAATGGTGGCAAAGTTGTGTGGCGAAGATCAAGCGAAAAAACTGAGTGTTGTGCCCCTGTCAAATAATACGATTCGCAGGCGGGTTGACGATATGGCTGAGGATATACTTGTGCAAGTAATTGAAAAAGTCAAGTCCAGCTTAGTCAAATTTTGTCTTCAATTTGACGAGTCTACGGATATCGCCAGCTGTGCAGTTTTACTGGGATACATTCGTTAAGTTCACTGCAACATGATAAAAGAATTTCTTCTGTGCGAAAATCTTACCACGACGACAAAGGGTGAAGATGTGTTTAACACCGTGAGCCATTTTTTGCATAACAACAGGATGGACTGGCATCGTGTTCAACAAATGTCAGTCGACGGTGCACCTGCGATGATGGGTGGTCAACGCGGCTTCAAAGGTTTTGTGAAAAGAGAGAACCCGAGTATACAAGTCAACTACTTCGCCATTCATCGGTATTCACTCGCATCCAAAACAGTGCCAGCTTCCTTGAAAGCAGTTTTCGACGATGTTGTCAGAATCGTGAACTTCATCAAATCAAAGGACTTGAACTCTCGCATATTCAAACAATTCTGCAATGAAATGGGACAAAGTTACGAAGTTCTATTGTACCACACAGAAGTGCGATGGCTCTCGCGGGCAAGAGTGGTAAGTCGAGTAGTGGAACTTCGTGAACCCATCAAGTGTTTCCTCATTGAAAAGAAATCAGATTTGGCTGCCAAATTCTCCGATACAGAATGGCTTTCTCGATTGTGCTACTTGGCCGATATCTTTGGGGAATTCAACAAAGGGAACTTAGCTTTGCAAGGAAAGAACACCACTGTCCTGGACATGCGTGAATCCGTTTCCGCATTTATCTCAAAGCTCAAACTGTGGAGCAGGAGGATCTCGAGGGGAGTTACGGCACAGTTTTCTATGTTGGATCAATTTCTTGATGATAACAACAAAGGACAACAGTTCCTAAATGAGGCAAAGCAGGAAATACAGGAGTACTTGGACGAACTTGTCCATTACCTGGATCGTTTCTTTCCAGACCGAGAAACAGCACCTCTTCAGTGGTGCATGCAGCCGTTTTCAGTGGATGAGGACCAGGTTGCAGATGATGACTTTCCAGCAAAGGAGTGGATTGCCTTGAGGCTAAACAAGAGGAAGAAAGTGGAGTTTCAAAATACTGATCTACAGGCTTTCTAAATTGCGCAACTCAGTGACGCACCAACACTGGCAGAGCGAGCGTTGAACATTTTGACATCGTTTTCGACTACTTATTTGTGTGAAAAAAGATTTTCAACTATGATGGGTTTGAAAACGAAAAAGAGGAGTAGGCTGAGTGTGCAAAATGATGCACATATTGCACTGAGTGTTACGGAGCCAAGAATTACAGCACTGGCCATGCAGATGCAGTCGCAACCGTCACACTGAAGACAACATTATTCTTGCAGTGATTCTTTCTAAAACTAAACTTACTGAAAAGTAGGCTGCTGAAAACTATATAAATACGAACAAAATTTCGTTGAGTTCTTTTTACTGTTTTTTCTTACTATGGTTATTCCTAAACTTACTGAAAAGTAATGAAAGCAATAAATACTTGCAGCATTGTGTTCTTTTACGAAGTGAAATATTGAGGGTGATAAAGCATATTCGCTACCTTGATTTGGGTGATGCCTCCAAAAAGGTTGGGAACCACTGTGGTAAAGCAAGTAAAAATAGCGTTAAATTTGCAGTCAGAACATAGTGCAAGGACAAAGAAAACAGAACCCTTATGACTTTCTTCAGAGATCATCTTTAATTTTCTCAAAAACCTTTGATCTTTCAAAAAGAAATTTCACAGCTTGCACTAGAAATCACAGTTTGGTCATCATTAATCACCACAGATTAGAAAAAGCTCAAAAGCGATTTCAAAACCAAAAGCTTGGCATGCAGTAAACAGCGTTGGTTTTGTGACAACTGAATGTCAAAGCTCACGAATAACAGATCCTGCTTAACGAATATAAACGTAGAGTTCTCTGTTCTGCCTATTATCACTTGCAAAGGTGACCAAGACCCCATCAGCTTCCAATTTTCTCTGAAAACTGCAAATTTACCTTGCCAGATTCTTTGAAAAAAGAGGCTTATTAGTTTTTTTACGCTTATTTTAGTCCCAGCTCTATCACAATCAGCTGCAAAATGATTACTCCATATTGGAGATCAGATTTAGATGGTTCAAAAGCAATACTTGCAATTTTGACACCACTTTTAGCAAAACTATGCTGCTCGATCCAGTTCATATACAATATGACAAGGCCAGAGTACACATCCTTATCCAAAGTTTAACACACTTACAGTGAACCATTTCGACTAGAACAGGGATTCTTAAACTGGGGGGCGTGAAAGCTTCACAAGGGGGGCGCGAGCATGACAGTGACATATTGATGAAAAGCAGCTCCGAACTACAGTCAAACCTTGTTACCACCTCGTTACTAATCCATTACATTAGAATCTGTGACTTAGTTTTAAAAAACAATTTTTTCTGGACTTTAATTCGTTACTGTTTTAATTTCCGCTGTCTTATTTACATCGACACATCGTTATATGCTTCGCCTTCCTTTCTCCGCGGGAGATGTCACTTAGCACGTCAATTTTGTACTTTTTCATTTATTCGTTCTTTTCTCTCCCACGCCGTTAAACCGTATTTTCCAAACTTTTTGAAGGTTCACGAGCGAGATTCATTGTTAACGTTGTTCTGGAGTGGACAGTACCTGGTTGTTTTCAGCTAAAATTCTTTGCCAGGATTTATTAGTAGTTTTCTTAGTGTTGTGACTTTTGTTTGCTTTTTTTAAGAACTGATGATGCTTTCTTAAAGCGAAATATATTTTCTTTTTGTTTTTATATTTTGAAGTTGATTAATTTTAACTTTTTCAAACTTGTTAATCCCCCATAATTTACAAATTTTAGACCTTTGAAAAATAAGTGGGATTTAATTTAGCTGCGGTGATAAAAATGAATGCAAAAAAGAGGAAGTACAATGAAGAATATCTGCAGTATGGTTTTACTGATGCAGCAGTGAATGGTCAAGTTGTACCACAGTGCGTTATATGTTTCAAAAAGTTGAGCAATGATGCTTTGAGGCCAAATCGCTTGAAGCGTCATCTTTAAACAAAACATTCTCTTCATCAAACGAAACCCTTGGCTTTCTTTCAAAGCAAGAAGGATTCTTTTAAAAAAATGAAAATCGTCTGTTTGGAGAATTTTAGCCAATTATCATCTGCGGAGCTGGTAGAAACATCTTTTGAAATTGCTCAAATGATAGCTCAAGCGAAAAAATCTCATAATATTGGCGAAACTTTGATTAAACCATGCATGTTGAAAGCAAGTAGCCTTGTTTTGGGGGAAAGCAACAGCAAAAAGTTAGCAAAGATTTCTCTTTCAGATTCCACTATTAAGACACGAATCGATGAGCTTGCAAATGATATTGAATGTCAAGTTCTTCAAAAGATACACGCATCACCTTATTTTGCCATTTAGTGCGACGAAACGACTGACGTAGCTCAATTGTCACAGTTGATGGTCTATGTTCGTTCTGTTGGATCTGCTACAATTGAGGAAGAAATGCTATTCTGCAAATCGGAAAATCCGGACGCAGTTGGAACTCACTGCGTAGTCCATCCAGAGGCTTTGGCCTCCAAGACTTTACCTGCTGCAATGAAGGAAAAGCTTGCCATAATTATACGAATTGTTAACTTTATCAAATCAAGTGCTGTCAATTCCCAATTATTTTCCCAGCTATGTAAACACAAGGATTCCAATCATGAAAATCTGTTGTTTCCTACAAATGTTCAATGGCTATCAAAAGGTAATATGTTAGCTCGCGTTTACGGTTTGAAAGATGAAGTAAGTGTATTTCTTGAATCTCAGAGAAAACAAGATCTCCTGTTACCATTCCAATCACAAGAGTTTCAACTGGCAATGGCATACCTTGTTGACATTTTCGAAGCTCTCAATTGCCTCAATCTACTGTTGCAAGGAAAGAACACGAACCGTATGAAAGATTACGATGAGATACGGACATTCATAGCAAAGCTGGGGTTGTGGCATCGCCGAGTTCAACGGGGAAATGCAGCCTCATTTCCTACCTTGGACATAGCACTTGAGAACAGCAAAGCCAAACTGGAAGGTGAACTTACTGCAAGGTAGAAGTGGAATCCCACCTCCAAATTTTGAAAGAAGAATATGACTGCTATTTTCCCGACTTGGGTAATGTTGAACTAACAAAGTGGAAGATGACGAGAAATCCCTTTCGAATCAAAGAAGATATTCTTTCGGAAGAACTGCAGGAAGAGTTTTTGGAGATGAAGTGCAACTCCAATGCTAAAGATGATTTTGAAGCAATGCCTCTTAACAATTTCTGGGCTAAATATTTGCATATATATAAGAATGTGGGCAGTGTGGCAATACGTACCCTTCTTCCATTTTCATCGACATATTTATGTGAAAGTGGATTTTCAGCACTTGTGAGTATGAAGACAAAATTTCGTAACAAACTGGAATGCGAAGCCGATCTTCGATGTGCGTTGTCTTCAACAAAGCCTCGAATTAAATGACTAGTTTCCCAAAAACAGTTGCATCCTTCACACTAAGCAGGATAGTGGCAAATAAATTATTGTTCTATTTTTCGTGAATTTGATTTTTGAGGCTAGGTGAGGCGTGAGCATGAATGATAAATGTCATGGGGGGCGCGACTGAAAAAGTTTAAGAACCACTGGACTAGAACCAATGCATTCGAAAGCACACGTCAAGACAACTATTACCTTTATTACAGTCCCTCTCTTGTTCTTTTAACAAGTACAAAGGCAAAATTACAGTCAAAGTATGAGGGACAGCAAAAGAATGATTGTTTTCACAAAAAAAATAGAATCAAGTGCATAAATTTCCCCATGTGGGGAAATTTATGCACTTGACAAGGATTAAAATTTTCCCCCTATACAATTTATTTTTCAGGTCCCTTCCAGTGTACACTACCCCGTACATTTACATACTGGGCCTGCCCCTTCAGTGTACACTGCCCTTTCTTTCAATGCCCTGCCAGCTGAGATTCGAACCCGCAACCATTAACTTGATAACTAACTGGGGAAAATTTTGCACTTGTTGTTGTATTGAAGAAAATTTTGCACTTGTTCCAAAAAATAAGATATTAAGTGATACTCCAGTTTCAAGATTTGGTGCATACCCTTTGCAACTATGTTCGTGACGTCAATTCCCTGGCAACGTTGTATATGCTGTGTATCCTGCATAAGCATTGCCACAGGACAAAAGGATCAAGTCGGACCCCAAATTTTTGCTCTTACATCAGTAGGGCTATCTAGCTATTTCCAACAAAAATAACAAATTTTTATCATATCGATGCAATTTTACAAATAGATGTTGATTTTCCATCAAATTTTCTCTAGTCTTTGGCTACGCCTAATGTACTTTGTTGCTGTATAGGAATAGCCAAAAGGCAAAAGAAGCCACACCCAAGCAAAATTTTTCATCAGTATCCCAGTAGGCTTCATTAAGCTACAGGGTGTTTCACCGAAGTGTGGACTACATTTCATAGTAATTTTTAAGTTATTTATCAATTGCAAAGTGCAAAGATTTTGCAGATTTTTTTTATTACACAGTTATTAGTTTAACTTACGTGAGATTCAGTAAAATATAATAAATTAGGCTTACCATAAATAATAAATGAATCCACTGAAAGTATGTAGCGTGATAGGATGTCAGTTTCAAAATTTATAAGTTATTGAAAAAGCACGCGAGTTGAAAGCCGTTTAGTGCTTTAAAGAAACAGGTACCTGTATGCCAAGAATCAAAAAAACTAAAAAAAAACCGTGAGAACAAAAAGACTCATGAAATTCTGTGATTGGAAAAGACGGTGTTTCACTTCAGCAAGACGGAGCAACCCCCCACACTGCCAGGACGGTCCAAATCTGGTGCAAGAATAATTTTAAGTCCTTTTGGTCTAAATAACTTTGGCCATCTTCATCCCCGGATCTTAACACCATGGACTTTGGCGTGTGGACTTGGCGGAACAAGAAGGCTGCACTGCTTCGTGTTCAATCGTAGATGCCTTAAAGAATAATTTAACAAAAATTTGGGAGGAAATTAAAAGTGAAACCTTGCGCGCCACCTGTAAGCAAGTTATCCCTCGTCTTCGTAAAAGGAGGTTATATCAAATAAACTTTATTTTCACACAAAGAGAATGAAATTGTTTTTTATATATTGTAAAATAAATTTTCATGGTCTTGCGTGTATTTAAATTAAACAATATTTTAACAGTCCATGCTTCGATGAAACACCTTGTATTTCTAAGCACATTATCAAAACAACTTCCTGTTTATAACGGAATTTCAAACAGGGTTTATGTGTTTCTTTAGTTCCTCTTGCAGTGCGAATTTCATTAAACTTTATAAGCCATCATCAAAACACAGATTCGTTTATTTCTCTAAAAGTAATAATAAATTGTTGATCTAATGACCCATTTTCAAGAAAAACTCCTCCATAGGCAAGACTGTATACTTGGTGACCATATTTTTACACAATGGAATGCCATTGTAGTAAACTGCTAGGCCACGCCACCTCTCTGCCACATAAAGATGGAGGTATCCTGTTAAGTTTCTTGCCCAAGGACAGAACATGAAAGCTTGCCCAATTGTTCTCCACAATATCCCTTTTGTGCTGAGCGCCAAGAATGAAAGAAGTGAATACCATTTTTTAAAGTCTTTTGGTATGATTTGACCTGGGAAATGAATCCCAAGCCTATCGACTGTGAAGCGAACGCTCTAAGGGCTAAGCCATTGCACCGTAACTCCCTACCAATAAATTAAGACTGCGTTTACTTACTATCAGTAAATAATTTTACAAACTTTCATATGCTCATTTGTTTAAGAGCTTAGAGACAAAAATTCAAAGTTACCGAAAAATCCTGAAGCGATTGATGTATTTGCAGGAATTAAGCTATGAAGTAATCAGCCTCCTACTTACAACTGTTCTATAATTGTAGGCCCGAATATTTAATTTAACGGTTGTTGCTTTGCATATATTTCTTGCTTCCCTGACAAACGTTGCCAGGAAGGGTGAACTGATTCGAGGCCCAGAATCCAGCAGCTACAGTTTAGTTATCACATTAATTTGGTTGTGGTTTAAGCGGATAAATCTATCGACCCGCTTTTTGCCCTAAAAAGAATAATTTTTTCTATATCCAGCAAGATTTCACGTTAAAACTCTGCATTTTGTTTCACTTCACCATACGTAAATATCTTAGAGGTAAGAGTAGTACGACAAGTGACATGACAGTATTACAAAGATATTCTAATGTAGTGTCTACCTACAAATTAGTTGTTATTGCTTTTGTACCTACCATTGCATCAGTTAAAATCCAGATTTTAACTGATGTATGTACCGTAATATATCACTGTACTTTAACAGGTGGAC
Organism: Trididemnum clinides; assembly: GCA_963675345.1. NCBI lineage: Eukaryota > Metazoa > Chordata > Ascidiacea > Aplousobranchia > Didemnidae > Trididemnum > Trididemnum clinides. The sequence goes on along the minus strand of OY776292.1, from coordinate 9,174,604 downwards.
TGTCGGCAGGCCTAATAGGCATTACCATTTACGTTTGCTTTCAAAACGACAGTGGCATTTAAGTATATGTACAACTGCTTCTACCATCAAGTGGTACTAGACAGCATTAGGTCGTTACTGAATATTGAGACAAAACAGTAACTTTCTGAAGCGTTAAAGAAAAAAGTATGCTTCAAAAAATAAGGCTTAAACACTTAATCACTTGTTGTCATTGTCAATGAACCCCAGATTGTTAAAAAATTAATTTTTTCAGATGTAGTACCTGTTAATCTCTTTAAAAAGCTTTCAAGCTTGTTTCTGAGGTCAGCACTTTGTAAGAAAATAAAGAACACAAATTTTACAATTAATTATTAATTATAACATCGTTGCAGTTCCCTTGTAAGTAAAATTTGAGAAAGGTGGTAAGTTGAGTGCTGACTTGTTTAAGCAAAAAACATCAACCCCCTTATGATAGCCAAAAGTGGAGATCAATGGTGTCAAGTTTCAAGTTTGTATGCCCAATAATTTCAACATTATTAAAATATGCAGAAGTGTGCTTTACAGAGTATTAAGATTCCCCTTGCATTCTTCTCAAGTGCAACCGCAACAAAAATGAACAAAGCCATCTTAAAACAAACATTTAGAAAAGAATGGTATATTTCATGATGCATATTAGCTTGCCACTAATCAATCCATAAATTGTTGTTACCTCAACTAAAAAGCCCAAATGTCACAACAATTCCATTTGTTGTTATCTGTTAAAGTTTGTGCCTCTCACACAAACACATCTGCAGACAATCAGCAGCATATAAATTTCAAGAATAAATGTATTCAAATAAATTAGTAATCTTAAAAAACCTGCCAGTAAACGCGAGCACCAGCCCTAAAAGATTTAGAAATACTTACAAGGTACTGGCTTATAATGTACTGCCTGTTTTTTCTGTGGCTATTTTTGAAGCACCAATACCAATGTTACAATTTAATTTATTTTGAGTATGCATTTCCTACTTAGATTTGAAACGCATTGTCAAAAAGTCATACCTTCACTCTTTTTTATACTTTTACTTTAGTTTCTTGCACTATGAAATGAAGCAAAAATGAAACTTCTAGCCAACTTGATTTTATTATGTTGTGGTACAATTGAAGAAAAGCATACATGTAAAATTACAGTGCAGTATACAACAAAAGTTAAACCCACCACAAATCTATCCACAAGACCAATCACGAAGCTAATGCAGATAAACCTTGTCTTACACCCTTTAAGAGGAAGTGTCAAGTAAACAATAAAAGATTGGTTAATAGCCTACTTTCTAGCTTTTGCAAAGTCAAATTTTTTTCATTTCATTGCTTCATAAGTGTCATACACAAAAGAAAAATGACTGCTACTCTCTACATCTATTACGCTATTTTGTACCTTCAAACATTTTACCTGACTTGTTTCAAAATCTTACCTTTTTATCATCATCTTCATAGCAAACAATTCGGAAACTGTTTTTGGATGGATGATGATAAATGTAAACTGCAGAATTATTATAGGTTTTAGTCCATTTTTTTGTGGACACATCGTAACTTAAAATCGAAGCTTTGCAGTTTCTGCATAATGACTTTTCACTGTATAAACATTCAGTTAAAAAAATGATGTAGTATCACTAAGTCAAAATCATGGTTTTCGTATCACCATAACACACTAGCCACTTCATATTTTCATCTATACATAAACTGCATAGGCCTATGAGCAAAAAAATAACATTTAACAGTCACCTATTTTATCATTAAAAATACCTCTTGATTCAGGTAAATATACTCTACACTTTAATTGCCAGCTTTCGTACTCTGCACTGTGAAGAAAACTTAAAAGCGAACAATTTTGATAAGACATTAAGTGATAAAACTTAGCATACCTTCACAAGCAGTAATAAAAAAAAAATAACATGTGCAACAAAATGACTATAGTGACAACATAGTTCCCGTTAGGCCAAGTATTTGGTAAATCAGTGATTTATCCGGAGACCAGCCAACTTTTATGTAAAGACAGATTTTTTTGCAACAAAAGCAGAAACACCATTTCAACAGTACAGCAACAAACCAAAATGAAAGTATAGAAATGCACATTTACTATAATACAGAAATTCACTCAAACTTAGGAATTACAGAAAATCATAACAAAACATGAAATTTTGAAAATATGAAAAACTAGCAACCAATACAGAAATTGTAAAAATGAATTAATAGTTTATAAAAAATTTAATTCCATAATTTAATAATTTTATATTTTGGTAGGAATTTATATAACTTATCATTTTAGAATCAATTTTTGTAATTCAGTCATCACTCATTTTAGATTAAATTTCTGTGATTCAGTAATTCCATATTTCAGTGTGCTGATGAATTTTAGTATCATATTACAGTAACTCTGGATTTTTGTATCGTAGAGCCAAACAAAGTTTTTAAAAGCAATAAATTTTGCTCTTTGACAATGGCAACAGCCCTTTCCTTGGTATTTAAACTAGACATAATATTAAAAGTTTACTTTATGGCACCCATAATCTTCAGTTAACCAGGGACATCAGGTATGCACAAAGATATCAAAAACTTTAAAGGAACACTTAAAGACTATAACGACAATTATGCAGTGGCTATTTTGCAGTCTATGGCAAAATATACTAACAAGCTATTTTGTCTTACACGATTTAAGCGTCTTCAAACATGTACTTTTGCTTGATTGCAATCAGCATTGCAGTGGCGTAACGTCTATCTATTCTCTGGAGGATAAATAGCCATAACATTTTTGGTTTGTTTTTTTGGATTACATAACAGTGTACACTGGTGGGGTATATAAAATATTGGGAGGTTGTACATTGAGGATTAAATTTTTGTCAAATCACGTTACAATACCTCACAGAAATTGACTAATCACTAACGTTTAACAGCAAAATAAATTCCTAAGAAAAATGCTGTTGATGGAAAAATAGCCACTGCCTAAAAATAAATTCAGGTTGTTAAATAATATAGCACCACTAATCTTGTAAACACAAGCCTTAGTAGCCTATCGATGCTGCTGCTACTTACCTCATTATAACACAAGTAAAAAGAAAGCAAAAGTTGATATGTATTTATCTTCATGTCCCCATAAAATGTTGCATTTTGGTTAATTGCTTTATTTCTTTAGGCTATTTGTCAGTCCCACAGGTAATCTCAGAAAATATTTACCAATCAGTTGAACCTATTACAGAATTAGGCCTATAACTTTCTGACCTAAAGACATGTGCACATTCTTAATGCACAACCTAGTAACACAGTTCTGAAAAACATGAGAGGCATTGGTAACGTTTGTTACATATAGGAAAGTGATGCTGCATCAAGGCAAGTTTTGTTTGTTTTGTTTTGTTTTATTTGCCATATTTATCCTCCATTCACGAGAAAGCGAATTGTATCGCTATATTTTGGACAGAACGTCCGCACTCGCTTGGGAGTTGCCTTTTTCGAGGTTTATGGGCCACCTGTCTTCCACATAAAGGTGGGGCGTCCCCTTAAGTGCCTTGCCCAAAGACACAACAAGCGAACTTGCCGGCTTGTTCTCCACAAGTTATAGCTTATAGGTTTGAGTATGGCCCTAGCCCAAATTCTAATTCCAGTGCATACCGGTAACTTACCTACATGCAACATCAACTTCATTACAGGGACAAACGTTGCCCACCCTACTGAAAAACATAGGCAGCTATGCAAGATGCTGAAGTTAATAATCAAAAACTAGACTGCATAGAGGCTTACCATACTGTACTTTGAGTTGCAGTTGAGAGACTCACTGAGCATTATATGATTTTACCCACCGCGATTACTCTGATTGTGAATACCATCTATGAGGCTATACTTTTTTTTAATTTCGAAAAGCCTGGCTGATTGCTCCCACTGTAAAACCCACATTTAAAGATTTTTTTCTTAAAAGCTGAACAAATTAAATCATCCAACAAATGTTGCTACGTTTGTGTTGATATAACCACATTCTACTGATCAACACTGGCGAGCATTGTACCAAAAGCGCACCAACACTCAAACAGACGACCAAAGACCTCTCCAAATTTCTCGCTCAGAGTTGCCAACGTGAAATCCGAACCAGTCCCAAGAACGGCAAAAAAAATCCACCAAAAAATAATTTTTTGTCTAAAAATTTTTAAGATTTCAAAAATTTTGTACTGATGAAATACAGTTGATTACTAAAAATAAGGTCTTTGCTTAAATACTAACAAAAGTTTTTCTTCTCTTTTTCCCGAAACAAGGCCTTCACGTAATAACTTACATCATATTCTATTCCCTTTCTCCCAAAGAATGGAGTTTTGCCTAAAGAATGCAACAGATTTTTCAATCCTCGCCCAAACACCAGCTACAAATTCAATGATTTCCAGCTGATCATTAAAAAGATCTTTGCCCAAAACGAACAGAAAAAGTTCCACCGCAAGCAGAGCATTGGACTTGCACTTGAGAACTTAAAGATTTTTCATGAGACTTGGACTTGCAATTTTTATGGACAATTCCAAGTATAATCCGGCCAAATGTAATATGAAACAGTAATTCTTGTACACCAAGCATAAAAACTAAATTGCAAAAATATTTTCTTCAGCTATGTAACCTAACAAAAATGCTAGTTTCTGTCTTTCGATTGCGTTTATCTTAATTACACATTCGTATTTAATGTATTTTCCTTTGTAGCGCAACGGTCTTTCCTTTAGCTGGCAATACAGCACACAGTAGGTGTTTCTTGAACAGCACGTGTTGTCGGAAAAGAGAGCGAATAATACTGTACAGCGCTTATGTAGTTAGTCGGCGTTATGACGTCGCAATACAAATATAGGGAGCGAAGGCATGGCGTTCGCTACAGTCCTCCACCGCCCCGCAAAATATCCAAGCAACTCAGCGAATACACAAAGCATTTTTACAAAGCAAATTTACAGCACAAGCACAAAACAATCCAAAGTAAACAAAGCAACCCAAGGTAAAATCACGTCGGGGTCACCATTGTAGCGCAACGGCAGGCATCTGGCTGTAGTTAGATGTCAAATGAGTGCACTCCATACGGCGACTAGTCACTTCTACCATGATAGCTACTTTCGTAGATTTCCTTTCGGTTTATATACTGACATTGCTGTTGGTAACTATAAGTTTGTGGTTTGTAACATCTTCGTGCTCATACGACACTTAGTAGCTGGATCTCATTGCTGCGATAGCTGCGCATGTATGCATCGAAGCTGCAGTGACTGCAACACCTTAACTCTTTCGCTCCCGCGATCATCGATTGATGATCTCGTGTTTTCAGTGTTTCCCTCAAATTTTTTTAAATTGAGTTACAAAATTAGTTTACGTAAAAATCGATTTGTGACTTTATTTTTCATCCGATTTTCATACAATTTTCAAAACATCACGCTTATTTCCTCACGCATCGGATGATGTACAATTTGTGCCCTAATTCTTGGATTTTTATACCTAAAAACGGTTAAAATGACCAAGAACCCAGTTGCAAACGACAAAATCGGCCTAACTCTCAGCACGTGCCAACTATGCTAAAATCAAATTGAGATTACATCTTTACTACATAACCAAACCCTTCATCATTAACACAGTCTGAAAACTACTTTTTTGGGGCATCATTTGACAAAATTTCAAGCAATAATAATAAATTTTACCTATTAAAATTTCCAAATATTTAGGGGTCTCAAAACCCCCCAAACAAATTTGAGTGATAAGTAAATAAAAGTAAATTTAGTGCGTAAAATATATGATATGTTGCTAAATACCAGTCTCATTTGAAAGCTCAGGAAATTTGCTTTCCAGCAATATATAACTTTAAATACCTTAGACTAAGTGGTATATGATATTTACTGATCAAAAATGAGTACTGTACATCATGTCAGTTCAAAACCCCCAAAAATTTTTTGACTTACCTTCACTAAAATATAATTTTTAGAAAAACTACACCCTATAAAAAGATAAAATAAATTGCAAATATTTCACCACTAAAGTCGTCATTTTGTATCAAGTTTCCAAGGAGACAACAAGCGAAATACAAGTTTAAAAGCTAACAGAAGTTTGGCTTCTCTAAATCAAAGTTTGCTGTATCCTCCTTGTTTCTCAAGAAATGGGAAGGGTGTAAACAAGCTGCTGTTTCATTATCAGTGACAGCATATTTTATTTAAACTTAATATTTTCTGAATCTTGAAGAAATTCCCTGTTAAAAAATACATAATGTTACATGGTTTAGGCTAACCTCTAGCAGATAATAACTGATCATATTTTAGGTACTGCATTTAACTACCAAAATTTGGTACCGGTCGGTACCGGTCAAAAAAAAGATCATGTGCCTCAGAAAATTGCAAATTGTAGAAAACCTAGGCTTTTAGGTAAGTTTTGAGTGATGTACCTTGAAAGCTTATTTCCTTAGCATCATTTTGAGACCATTTCTAAAAAAACTGGTAGAAAATAAAATCTGTAGTGATCTCTGAGGTGAGGGTACCTCTTTAATTTTGGAGACAACTACCCCCCAGTTGGGGGGGGGTCATTTGCATAAAATTTGCATATTCAAAAAAATGTTTTTTTTTTCTATTTGAAATCCTCAAGAAATGTAGATTTCAACGATATATCACACTTAATGTAGAAGTAGACAGCTGAGTAATGATTTACAAACAAACTTGAGGTACATAATTATGATTAATTATGATTGATTATGACAGTTTTTCGCGCTGCCACCTTACGGACATTTTTTTTCGCTTTTCACACGGGAGCAAAAGAGTTAATATCAGTTCTATTTTTCCTCAATGGTGAGGGTGCATTGTAAATTCATGGTTAAGGTATCTCTGGTTCAGGTTTGAAATTTTGAGCCGAACATGGACTTGGACTAACACTAGAGCAATTAAGTAGGGCTTAGACTTCTCAAAAAATATTTGCAAGTTCAAAGCCCTAATTTCAATTATCCAAAGATTTTTCCAACACTTTTTCATGATCAAAGTTTCCATCATGCTTCAAAATCTTCAAAATGTTGAAATATATTACCAAGATTGAAAACTACGCTCTGATTTAAAGTTCACGTAGCCGAAAAATACTGGATCGAGATACGGAGTTTTCAACTTTTCGTGTAGATCATTCAATTAAAAACAGAGCCAGGGGGATCGCAGTCTCGGAGGCACGCTACATCGCTGCAGCTAAATGAGCGACTCTGGCGGAGCTGATCTGCAACTCTAGTGAGAATGAAGTCGCAGCTTCTGCGGAAGGTCAAAGTTTCAGTTTACCTTAACATTAGACTACACTGATTTCTCATAATTTTATTAACTTCGTTCATTTTCATTATTATTTGTGTTCTATATTTTTTCAGTTTGATTGATTGAAATAACTCAAACCATCAAACAAACCAATGGCTTTTCTTATCCTCACTATTTAGAGATGATCAATAACGAAGTACGAAGTAGTTTCACTTTGCTAAAATACTAAAGTAGGTTTTTATGAATTTGAGTAGTTTCAGGTTTAACTATTTCTACTTTTATATAAGTAAATTTTGTAGAAAATAACGCAACTTGAGTAGTTAAATACTTACCTAATCCAGAAACCCCCAACCCTCCTTTGTTGTCACACTAACACCAACCTCGGGAGCATTTCTCCCGGTTTGGAAAACCAGACAAATACTTTCTTTCAGTCAAGATTTATTATAAAACTACATCGAAAGTTTAAATGTAATTCTGTGGATTGAGTAGCAATATAGTTTTTTTGTACTCTAATTTAACAGAAAGGTTGCACGCACGTGATCAAACGTCATAAAAATGCGCTTTCCAAAAAAATGGCTGATCATTTTGAGTGATTTTGCATTAAATTGAATAGGAGTAATATCGTTTTTTGCAAAACAAATCGATATACGTGACAGTTGTTGAATGAACGTTAAATATGTTATTTTACTGATGTTAAGGAATGAATCTAAGGTCAAAGTAAGATAAGAGGTGCTAAGGTTTGCTTGTTATTGCTAATAGTTGGGGTAATTTTATTGGCTAAATATGAAGGCTTATTTGTAGCCAGCTTCTGTGAGGGTTTCATATTCGATTAATCAGCATGTTTGGGAATGCTGAGTTTAAGTTAATTGTAATGTGTAACTTATACAGTATATGTAGTGGCATAAGCATTCTGAAAAGTTGAAAACTTAAGTTATACTGTAGCCTAAATGGCAGGGCAGACTTCTGTACCGTTTGTCATATGCTGGATTAGTTATTGTTGGATAAAATCAGTAAGTTTTTGAAATTTTTTGTCAATAGTGATTGAATACCAGTCATACTGATATGTCAGATGTAATCGTGTGGCCTTAACCACTCCTTAAACAATTGTTTGGGCTATTACCTAGGATGCTGAAACAAGGGTAATTTAAAAACTTCAGGTACCGATTCATTTATTCATGCGTATGAGCTCATGCTCTGTTTGCATGTCTTTCGTCACACTGGGCCATCACGACGGGTAGACTGTTTGGGTCCCACCACCAGTTTGCCACATAAAGATGGAGGCATGCCGTTAATTGCGTTGCCCACGGACACAACAAGTAAGCTTTCCGGCAAGCTTACGGTATCGGTATTAATGATCAAATAATGGTTGTTTTTGCTAAAGTACCGAAGAGTATCTGATTGGTATTGAGTTTTTTTTAAGTGAGGAGCAAATGGTAGTTAGATGTCACTTCTCTTAGTGGCAATTTTTTTAACTGGCACAAAAAAACTGGAGGACCAAAAGCTGTAATTTATGCTGGAAAGGTATAAAGCGAACACCAACTTTTGGGGTTATTTTTAAAAACTAATGAAAAATTAATTAAAGTTTGGAATGAATTATTGCTAGTTGGATTCTCGGAAACAAATAAATTTGACCAAAAGCAATTTGGTTGAGATTAGGTTTTTCAGTTGGCTAGTACAAGCTTAGCACAGTGTGCTAATTTTTTAAAAATGCTCCTAAGAGAAGTGCCATCTAACTACCATTTGCTCCTCACTTAAAAATAAACTATACTAATTAGATACCAGTCGGTACATTTGCAAAAACAACCATTATTTGATCATTACTACCGATACCGTAAGCTTGCCGGAAAGCTTACTTGTTGTGTCCATAGGCAAGGCATTTAATGGTATGCCTCCATCTTTATGTGGCAAACTGGTGGTGGGGCCCAAACAGTCTACCCGTCGTGGTGGCCCAGTGTGACGAAAGACATGCAAACAGAGCATGAGCTCATACGCATGAATAAATGAATCGGTACCTGAAGTTTTTAAATTACCCTTGTTTCAGCATCCTAGGTAATAGCCCAAACAATTGTTTAAGGAGTGGTTAAGGCCACACGATTACATCTGACATATCAGTATGACTGGTATTCAATCACTATTGACAAAAAATTTCAAAAACTTACTGATTTTATCCAACAATAACTAATCCAGCATATGACAAACGGTACAGAAGTCTGCCCTGCCATTTAGGCTACAGTATAACTTAAGTTTTCAACTTTTCAGAATGCTTATGCCACTACATATACTGTATAAGTTACACATTACAATTAACTTAAACTCAGCATTCCCAAACATGCTGATTAATCGAATATGAAACCCTCACAGAAGCTGGCTACAAATAAGCCTTCATATTTAGCCAATAAAATTACCCCAACTATTAGCAATAACAAGCAAACCTTAGCACCTCTTATCTTACTTTGACCTTAGATTCATTCCTTAACATCAGTAAAATAACATATTTAACGTTCATTCAACAACTGTCACGTATATCGATTTGTTTTGCAAAAAACGATATTACTCCTATTCAATTTAATGCAAAATCACTCAAAATGATCAGCCATTTTTTTGGAAAGCGCATTTTTATGACGTTTGATCACGTGCGTGCAACCTTCCTATAGGAAGGTTTCATACGACGTCACACATTTCGCGCCAAAAAAGCAGCTGCCCAAACGCTGTAATTTATGCTAAAAAGGTATAAAGCGAACACCAACTTCTGGGGTTATTTTGAAAACTAATGAAAAATTAATTAAAATTTGGAATGAATTATTGCTAGTTGAAATTTCAAAAACAAATAAATTTAATCAAAAGCAGGTCTTTCAGTTGGCTACTCTAAACTTAGTAATGTGTGCCAATCAATTAAAAAATGATTGCCCCTGAGAGAAGTGCCATCTCAATACCATTTGCTTCTCAGTAAAAAATAACTCAATACCAATTAGATACCAGTCGGTACATTTGCAAAAACAACCATTATTTGATCATTACTACCGATACCGTAAGATTTCCGGCAAGCTTGCTTGTTGCGCCCGAGGGCAAGGCACTTAACGGGATGCCTCTATCTTTATGTAGCAAACAGGTGGTGGGGCCAAGCAGTCTACTTTTCGTGGTGGCCCAGTCTGACCAAAGATACGTAAACAAAGCATGAGCTCATACTCATGAATAAATGAATCGATACCTGAAGTTTTTAAATTACCCTTGGTCCAGCAGCCAAGACAATGGCCCAGAAAAATGTTTAGGAGTGTTTAAGGTCACAAAATTACATTTGATACACCAATACTCAAGTCTTCAATCACTATTGATCAATATCTAACCCAACATATGACAAACGGTACAGAAGTCTGTCCTGTCATTTAGGCGACCGTATAACTTAAGTTTACAACTTTTCAGAATGCTTATGCAACTAAATATACTGTATAGGCCTAAGTTGCACATTAATATTAACTTTGACACCACATTATTTGCCATTGATACTTGCTTGATGATGGTTGATAACAATCTGAAAAACCTTGAACACAAAGTTCAAATAGAACTCAAAAAGTTAACTCTTGGCTCTGCCAAAATAAGCTATCCGTAAATTTTTCAAAAACTAACTATCGATACATGATATTAAACTAGCAACCCTTTAAAACTTGTCAATGTAACTTTATCATAGCTCTTAACGATATTACTATTAATAGCGCGCACACTGTCCAATACCTTGGGTTATTTATTGACGATAATCTCCAAATGGACGTCGCAAATAAATTATTTGTCAACGCAGCTTGCCAGATGCACGAGATTCTTTTACAGACTGCGCAATTTTGTTTCAAGGAAAACCCTTTGCATGCTTTACTACAGTCTTGTCTACAGCAGAATTCAATATGGAATTACTGCGTGGGCAACAGCAAATAAAACTTCACAAGAAATTATTCGGATAAGACTTAAGAAATTTTGAGAATGATATTGCTTCGTAACTTATGTACGCCAACTTCACATTTGCATAAAGAACTTTAAGCAGGGACGCAGCCAAGGGGACCACTGTGCCATGCCCCCTCCCCTTTGGTCCCAGATGGAATTATGCTGAAAACAAACAATTGCCTAAAAATTTGCTAGCTTTGGGCTTCATGTCTAAGATTAATACAAGAGCTTCAAATTTTATATTGTTTTCTTGATGCAAAGCAGAAATCTCACGAGCAAGTTTTTTTGCGCAAGAATCTTGCATCAATAATCTTATCGGTGTCAGACGAGGTGCGCAAGTATCTTGTGCGATATTGAGAGCAATATTGCACAATAACAAGTAGCTTGCTACGAGAGAAAGCGAGTTTTGTGCTTTTTGGAAAAGTTTTATAAATATTGCCTTGAATAGAGCATGTCTCTATTTTTCCCACAAGTTATTTAACAAACTATCTTGATGAGCCTAGAATCATAGTTCTTTTAAATTTTCTAATTTTAGTCAAAATGCTTTGAACTGTAGTTTGTGGAGGAAACAAAATCATTGATTTACTAAGTAGAAATTCGACATTCTCCCTGGAATGTTTTTTAAAACACAATAAAGACCGCAATAAATAGTTTAATTAGTGGACAAAAGCAGCACAGACGCTACAATCAGAGATAGCACAAGTTACGGTAACATTCTCTGGCTTGCAACGTCCGGGAAATTCAAGTATGCGTAAGCATCATTAAAGATGTATTGGTATTTTTTCTAATTCTGAAAAACGTTCTTCGCTACTGGATGCTCAAGTTAATGGCAAGTGTCCTGATTCTTCGCATTCGCGTTTGAACCGCCATTGTTCGCTCTGATCTGGTTGATTGCATAAAACTCAAATTTTTGAAAACATCTGTTTGTGTAAAGCACTTGCTTAGACTCCATCAGAAATGCAATGAGCTTGTATCTTCCTATTCTGGATGACAGCATTGACGCTGTGGAGGTCGAATTTGTGCAATGGTGTTTATACTGGCTGCGCCACAAAGATGATTCTTTATCATACCACGCTTTATGCGTCTTGCTGTCAGCTACTGAAATGAAAACGTAATCATCTCTGGAAGTTCTTTAAATATTGACAACGTCCGGTTACTACAGCAACAAACGAGCTTCGTTTATTGCTCTGAAATATTTGAAAACCTGTTTGTGGTTCACAATGAAAGAAGCTTGTTTAAATAGATTTGCATTACTGTATGTTCATCGTGACCTCAACATTAATTTTGAACTTGTGATTGATGAATTTTTACGTAAAAATGGTAGGCTAAATTTCAAATAAGTTTAATTTTGACACACAGCATCAGTAAAATTTTTTGGTTCGCTTATCACCACTACCAATAAGTTTGTATCAGTAAATGTGTTGCAGGCAGTTATGTAATTGCAAAGCTTTTTTGTGTGCAATTGCGTTAAACTTCTTTACGTTCTGTTTAAATCCGCACACACCCCTCATCTCCTGGGGAGAAAAAGCCTCGATATCACCATTGCGACTAGATTCGGAGGTTTTACCACTGCACCTGGGCTGTGTTGTTCAAAAAACTTTGGCCTCCCCCTTGAAGAAGGCATATTGCCTATCAAATTGAGTCACCTAATTTATGTAAAGACTACATCATAATCAATTGTCATTCTTTTCGTAAAATAAATACTATTCATCAACATGACACGAGGTTGATAAATTCGACTGCTTACTGTCGTCCCTATATAAATAAATTATTTTGTTTAAAAGCTATTTTCTCATAAAGATTCAAAGCTATGAGGCAATCTCGAATCAGTTTTAAAAAGCATGTACTGGGTTTCTTTTAAAAAAAGCACATAAAGTAAAATTGTTAAAAAAATATCAACTCCTGCCAAAATACTAGATTGTGTAAAAAACATTATTGTTATTGTCTGGCATTTTTTTCTTTTTTATTTGACAAAAAAACTTGAATTCATTTCTTATTTAGACAATTTACACAAATTATAACAGTGTCACTTAATGGATTTCGCTTATAAATCTGTGGAGATCAGGGAGCATTTTGACTCGATACCTGAAAGGTTCCTCGATGTTCTCTGGCTTTTGGTACAAGGTTTTTTTTGTGTATTATAACCAGGGATGTGGAAGCAGTTATTTTTCAACCGCTTCCGCTAACAAAAAACGAGAAACCGACCGCTGACAATTTTTTTAACTTTTGTGGGTCTGTAGCCAGCTTTCTCCTACTCTTCATCATTTTGAGAAGACAAAAACCTTCATTTATTGCTATTACTTTACCTACTTCGCTTGAGCTTATTGTTCCGAACTACTTTGTATTTCTTTTTGTTAGATATTAGAACTCGTGTTGAATGTAGAACAGTGCTTTTCAACCTTTTTGTCATCGCGGAACCTTTAATGTACTTTCGCGTTTGTCACGGAACCCCCACTAACAAAAATTTAGAAATCACGAATGGCTTGCAAGAAAATCAAATATTTCATTACTGTAATTCAAAAAATAATTAAACACTTCAACAAATAGACAGTTATTACAAGTTCGTTCACTACTTACAACCACTTTTACAACAGTTAACTTAATTCTTCTCAGATTTAAACCGTATGACCACATATTACAGCTTTCGACAATAACTTGTCGTCACAACAACAAATTACACTGTATAGCGCTGATTTTCCCTCTCTATCCTCAACTAACTCTGACTGAGTTAACTTTAACTCTAATCATCATTACGGACTTTCTGTTCGTTCCCAAAACACGTATTGACTCCGACCTTTTTGGATAGTGAAGTGCATAATTTCTGCGTATATATAGTAGGCTATATACAAGTAAAGCAAGCAAAATTGAGCTGCACCAATCAACATCCGCCTCAACGTGGTGGTGCGTTCCCCAATCCCGATTGGGTTGGGTTAAAATGGCTGTTGGCCTTCCTGAGAGTCCCAGTTACCCCGGGCACTCCCCTCACATAAACCATTTTTTCGCCGTGCAGCCCCCTGAACGACCGTAGAAGAGTAGCACGCAGCCTCATTAAAATCGGCCTGTCTTCTCTCTTCTCCTGCCTTTCTTTTGCCCGCCTTCTTATTCTTCTCCTGATGAGCGGCAACGTTCATCCCAACCCTTGTCCCGTCTTTCGCTGCTCAGTGTGCGCTGGAAACGTGACCTGGTGGGATAGGTCAGTGCAATGCTGCACGTGCTCTAATTGGGTTCATTTAAAGTGCTCACTACTCTCCTTTTCTAGATTCAGAACTCTTGGCAGCTCTCACTCCTGGAACAGCCCTCCCTGCTTTTACGAAGATCCCACACCTACTGGCACTGTGGCTTCCTCCAGCTGGTATACCAGTACCTCCACTGCTCAATCTGGCCCCTTCTGGTAATGCAGCACTCGAACCCCACCCTCGCCTTCAAACCTTCTATCCTTTTTCCGCCCACTTTGTATCTTCTCTCACTGCACCCTCACCACCACCTCATGCTCCTGGCTGTTTCTCTTCACCTCCCTAACTCTCTAAGAGTTCTCTAATGGAATGCTGGAGGTCTCCGAGCCAGAAGCACTGAAATGCTACACTTTATTTCGTCTCATCCCGTTGACCTTATTTGTATCCAGGAATCTAACCTTAATTTATCTTCCTCTTTCTGGATCCTTGGATTCTCTGCTCGGCAATCCGATTGCACCCACTCTCAACTTGGTATTTTTCCTACTTATGTCACAGACTCTTGCGGCGGCGTCATCATTTTCATCAGGCAGGGCTTATCCTTCTTTGAGCTTTCTACTCTCCTCTCTTGATCCTTACTCTGATTATGTAGAGGTCAACATTTTTTCAAACAGCTCCTTCTCGCTCTCCTTTCTTAATGTTTATGCTCCCTCTATTTGCTCTTCTCCGAAGGATAGCAGAACCAATTTTTTTTCTCCCTTTATTCTTCCCTCCTATGTGGAAGCGGTAGAATTTTCGCGCTTCCGCTTCCACAGAAAAAGGACCGCTTCCGCTTTCCCGATTATAACTGTGTCGGTGCGTAAAAAAATAGATTTTTTCTTTCTCAACAATCGCCACAATTTTTCAACGAAAATCCCTTTTTAAACTACTGCAGTGTAAACTACGAAGTCGAGCGGCAATGATTTTTTTCGGAAAAAAATCTATTACTCTTAGCCGAATACACGAGGCACGAATAACCCATATTGGATATTAAGAAGCGTAAGGCTAGTGATAATAGTGGTAGTGCTAGAAAAGCGACAAGCCATCTCGATGGAAACAAAAGTGGTGATAACAAAGAAGCTTGATAGTGGTGAAAAAATGGTGAATGTACCCCGCACGTTCAACATGAATCGTTCCACTGTCGGCACGATTTACAAGAGCAAAGATCATGTTATGGAACATGTGAAAAGTGCAGTGCCTATGCATTCTACCATTATCAGCATGAAACTGGAGAAGCCAATAGCAGAAACATAAAGACTTCTCAGTCATTAGATGGAGCACCAGTGGCAGCGGCATTTAAGACTCAGCCTCACGCTGATTCGGGAGAAGGCAAAGTCACTTTTTGAAGACTTAACTCTTTTGCTCCCGCGAAAATAGCGAAAAAAAATGTCGGTAAGGTGGCAGCGCGAAAAACTGTCATAATCAATCATAATTAATCATAATTATGTACCTCAAGTTTGTTTGTAAATCATTACTCAGCTGTCTATTTCTACATTAAGTGTGATATATCGTTGAAATCTACATTTCTTAAGGATTTCAAATAGAAAAAAAAAAACATTTTTTTTGAATATGCAAATTTTATGCAAATGAACCCCCCAACTGGGGGGTAGTTGTCTTCAAAATTAAAGAGGTACCCTCACCTCAAAGATCACTACAGATTTTATTTTCTACCAGTTTTTTTAGAAATGGTCGGAAAATGATGCTAAGGAAATAAGCTTTCAAAGTACATCAATCAAAACTTACCTAAGAGCCTAGGTTTTCTACAATTTGCAATTTTCTGAGGCTCATGATCTTTTTTTTGACCGGTACCGACCGGTACCAAATTTTGGTAGTTAAATTCAGTACCTAAAATATGATCAGTTATTATCTGCTAGAGGTTAGCCTAAACCATGTAACATTATGTATTTTTGAACAGGGAATTTCTTCAAGATTCAGAAAATATTAAGTTTAAATAGAATATGCTGTCACTGACAATGAAACAGCCGCTTGTTTACACCCTTCCTATTTCTTGAGAAACAAGGGGGATACAGCAAACTTTGATTTAGAGAAGGCAAACTTTTATTAGCTTTTAAACTTGTATTTCGCTTCTTGTCTCCTTGGAAATTTGATACAAAATGACGACTTTATTAGTGAAACATTTGCAATTTATTTTATCTTTTTAAAGGGTGTAGTTCTTCCAAAAATGATAATTTAGTGAAGGCAAGTCGAAAAATTTTGGGGGTTTTGAACTGACATGATGTACAGTACTCATTTTTGATCAGTAAATATCATATACCACTTAGTCTAAACTATTTAAAGTTATATATTGCTGGAAAGCACATTTCCTAAGCTTTCAAATGAGACCGGTATTTAGCAACATATCATATATTTTACGCACTAAATTTACTTTTATCTACTTACCATTCAAATTTGTTTGAGGGGGTTTTGAGACCCCTAAAAAATTTGGAAATTCGAAAACGTAAAATCTATCATTATCGCTTGAAATTTTGCCAAATGATGCCCCAAAAGAGTAGTTTTCAGACTGTGTTAATGATAAAGGGTTTGGTGTTGTGGTAAAGATGTAATTTCAATTTGATTTTAGTGTAGTTGGCACGTGGTGAGAATTTGGCCGATTTTGTCGTCTGCAACTGGGTTCTTGGTCATTTTAACCGTTTTTGGGTATAAAAATCCCAGAATTAGGGCACAAATTATACATCTTCCGATGCGTGAGGAAATAAGCATGATCTTTTGAAAATTTTATGAAAATCGGATGAAAAATAAAGTCACAAATCGATTTTTAAGTAAACTAATTTGTAACTCAATTTAAAAAAATTTGAGGTAAACACTGAAAACACGAGATCATCAATCGATGATCGCGGGAGCGAAAGAGTTAAAGGCTAGAGCTGGTGAAAGTGCGGAAGAAGAAACGTTTGCTGCAAGTAATGGGATGGCTCCAACGCTTCAAGAAACGAGCAAACTTGCATTAAGTTTCTGTCTCCGGTGAAGCAGCAAGCGCCGACGAAGTGGCTGCAAAGAAATTCCCGATCAACCGAAAAAAAATCATCGATGCCAGTGGTTATGCTTGTCAGCCAATTTTCAACGTGGACGAGACTAGCCTCTTCTGAAAAATAAAGCCAAAAAAACGTATATTAGCCGTAAAGACGATATTAAGGCTGCGAAGGATAGGTTAACCATAATGTTGGGCAGCAATACTTCGGGCGATTTCAAGCTAAAACCACCACTGGTTTGCAGAGCTGAGAATTCACGAGCAACAGGAAAAGTTGTCTTCTTGCAATTTGGAAGTCTAACAAAAAGCTTGGGTGACACTCGCTGTATTCGAGAAATGGTTTTTCTACCACTTTATACATGAAGTCAAGCTCTATTGCCGGGGAAAAAAAATCCCTTTCAAGATTCTCCTAATCTTGGATAAAACATCTGGCCACCCACCACACTTGGATGATTTCCATCTAATGTGAAAATTTTGTGTCAGCCTCCAAACACACATTCACTCCTTCAGCCGACGGATCAAGGTGTTATTGCCAATTCTAAGAAATATTACATTTGTCGAAGTTACAGGCAAGCACTGAAGACAGTGGAGGATGATCCTAATATAACCTTAAGTGACTTCTGGAAGTCATTTAATATTACATGTGTATTAAGCACATCGATGCCCCAAAGCGTGAAGTTTCCCGGACCAACATGAGCGGTGGTTGAAAGGCTTTGTACCCGCAGTTTGTCGACAGTGTTAAGGATTTGATTCAAGAGGAGAAAGAAATCCTTTAAAATCTCGTTGAAATATTTAAAAGCTGGACATTGACTTGAAGGAAGACGACTTTCAAGAGCTGTTCGAGTCGCAATCGCAGGAACTGACAAACGAAGAACTAAGGGAATTGAAAATCATACAAGGACCAGAATGAGATGAAGAAGAGATTCTCCCGATGAAAAAATTTGAAACAAAGTTAATGGCTGATGGATTTGGTGTTATCGAGAAAGCATTTTTTAGAATCAGAGTCCGAATGTTGAGAAATTCTCAAAAGTAGCAATAAGCGTCCGTGATTCCTTCAAGTGTTATCGCATTGTCTACGATGAAAAGAAAAAAACGACAGTGCAAAATTCCTTGAACCAATTCTTCAGTAAGCGTAGTGATCCGCAAGAAAACGTCAAATCTGTGGAAAATCTCCAAGAAAACGTAGAGTCAATGCTTTCTCAATCAAATGCTGCCTCCTACTCCGACAGACCGCTGTAACTCCATATAACATACCATACCGTACGCTGTATAATTATGTAAATACATTTTGGGTTGGTATCGTATTTCTGTGCCTTTAGAACAATAAAACAACTTTAACGAGTTACGCATGTGATTTAGGAATGTTTGGTAGGCATTTGTATTGTACTGTACACCGAATAACAGTACTGTACTGTGTTGTACAGAAGATATAGTAACTTACGAACAAATTCAAGATACGAACGACCGTGGGGAACATAACTCGTTCGTAAATCAGGAAGTGTCTGAACGTAGAAAGATGAAATACCTTCAGTTAATATTTCACAAACGGAAAAATTTACTCGTACAATGAAAACATTTGCTACATGCTCATTTATGGACTACAACTGTTGTTGTTTTTATTTCTGTACACCATTTCCACTTCTAAGCAATAACACTGCTATAGTCTAGATTGAATTTACGTGAGTAAAATTAATTTTAAATTAACAAAATTCACCATTAAAAGAATTCAACCAAAAGTTTACTAGGCACTTAGTTCAATTAGGTTGAGGCAGGGTGTAGAAGACGCTTGTTAAACAAATACACAACAAAAATCAAAGTATATCCAAATTAAAACAATATAAAAGCTCATATCAATGTTTGATAAAAAAAGGCAAAACAGTGGTCTTAACCTTTTTATTACAAACTTAGACTTGTAATCATCAAAAAACAAATGTTAAAATCTAGGATTTTCTATAAACGCTACTCAGACTATTACGTTGACAAACAAGATTTCGTAATCAGTTAAAGCAGTATCATCAGCCTATATAATAAGGGTTGAAAAGAAAAATTTGCACTTTTTTGAGAAAAAACTCTAGCCACAAAAAAATTGTTGCTGTACAGCACAATTACCCGCCATTAACAAAAGTTTACGCTTATAAACAAACCAATTATGACACTAATTCTAATCAAAAAACAAAAACCTTTAAAAAACTTTCTCAGTGAATAACTACTAAACCAAAATTTTACCACGCAAATTTCAATTTTTCTTTTAAACTCTGATGGTTTTTGCTGAGTCTTTTCTCGTCCTCATCATTCCCACAAAGTTTTTTCTTCTAACCTACTCGTACTAAATCATCTTTTTCTTGACTCAAGCTATAGACACTTTTTAACATCTTCCTTTTTCTTTTGACAACACGAATTTCATCTTCCACAGCTTTCTTAATCAGTAGTACGCTTTTTTGATCGTCTAAATACAAACGGTAAACGTTCTTGTAGCTCGAATATTACATTTCAATGAAGAAATAAAAAGAGACCAGTAAAACGGGCAGAATTACAGTCGGGGACAAAAGTTTAAGACCACCTTCACCAAAAACGCACATTTTATTGAAAAGGCTTCTTAATGACGTATTACTGCGTATTATTGCGTTAGAATGCATGTTTAAGTTTTGGAAACAAATTTTGTTACCTAACAGTTAAGTTTTATTTCGAGCTTAGTATTTCAAACGTTTAACAGTAAACAAACTGAGAAAGTACGAAATTTTGACTCCTCAAAAATCGGCAAAAAAAACAGCAATCAACGCTGAAAAACGCGCTCAAATTGTCAGTCTTAGCACAATGGCGCTCTCAAAACGTGAAATATCTAGGCAGATAAAGGTTAGCAGGACTGCTGTACACAACGCCATTAAAAAATTTCAAAACAAAGGTACTTTTACGGACAGCAAAAGATCAGGTCGTCCAAGGATTTTCAGCATTCCGGATGACCGTGTTATCAAGAAGGTAGAGAGCCAATCTCCCATGAGCTCTGCTGAAAAATATAGGCTGAATATAGACTGGAATGGCAGAAAGAGGTATCAAAATTAGTGAAAAGACAATTAGGGGAAGGTTATCTATGGATTTTAGCCTAAAATCATGCAGACCTGCTCAGAAACCAAGTCTTAATGAAGCAATGAAAAGAAGCGTTTGGAGTTTGCAAAAAATCATCTTGACTGGGACACAGAGATGTGGAAAAATGTTCTTTTTCCTCGATAAAGCGATTCTCTGCTCAGAAATATCGAGTTTGGACACCGCCTGGAGCACGATATAAGGAAAAATTCATCACCTCTATAGTGAAGCACTCTCCCAATCAAATGATTTGAAAGGCCATGTCAGCAAAAGATAGAGATGGCCTCTATTTTTTGCCTCTTGGAAGCACTATGAATGGCTTGAAATACGTAGAGCTGTTTAAGGAGAAGCTAGGGCTACACATGGAAAATACATAATTGCACAATTTTTATGCATGATGTAGCTCCCTGCCACAAAAGCAGGTTCGTGCAGCAATTTCTTGATAGCCAGCATATCAAAGTGCTTGACTGGCCCGGGAACAGTCCTGATCTGAACCCAAACGAAATTTACGGGCTTTTATGAAGGCTAAAAAATCTGAAAAACAACCCTTAAGTGGTGATCCAAGACGTTTGGGTGCATGAAATTTCTCCTAATTATCGCCCTAACCTGATCAGCAGTATGCCACGTTACCTCCAGGAAGTAATAAAAACAAAGGTGGTCACACAAAGTATTAAGAATTGTTAAACCTTTTTGCTCTTTGTATTGCCAAAATACAATGTTTTCACTTGAGTAATAAATGTTCATTGTAATACAAAAAAGTTCTTGCAATATTTTTGTGGTTTGTGGACATTACAACAGCATTAACATAAAATGAAAAAACCGCAGGCGGTCTTAAACTTTTGTTTCCAACTATACTTATAGTATTGTCGTATACACAGACAGGCAGCCATTGTCTTCTCTTTAACAGTCTCAACAAATAGTTCGCTGTTGACAGAAAATACAAGGTTAATACCAGGCAACTTCTCTACTAATACAGTTGTAGCCAAAGAAGTAGAAATATTGCCAAATAAAATCAACTGCAAAACACAAACTTGACAACATACATGGAACAGTAGCACAATAACTCGGTTCAAACTTGATTTTTTTCACACCACAAAATTTAAAGACCTCTTTTTATACTTTTTCAGGACTTTTCCTTAAGTTGATTTATTGAGTTACAAAGGCAATCTACGCGCTTTATATGCATGTTCATACGAGTGAAGTGGTTATTTCACAGTGTAATAGTATTGCAAATAATGAAAAGCCCCCCCCCACAATTTGACGAGACCATCCCTGGACGCGTTTCGTCCTTTTGGACTCATCAGCAGGGCCTGTCCCGTCATGATCAAAAACCAAAATCCCATATTTGCAATATGAAAAATTTAGTATCAATCTATTACAAATTCCTTCGCACACATCACACGCGCAGCGCATGCTATCACTTTGGTACGGGGATCCCATCCGTATCGAAGATGCAGTATACCACTCAAAGAGTTTATAGTAAACGAGATCTATTTGAAACCCTTACCTCTATGAACATAGCACGTGATCACCATAACCGTATCATACATTGATTTATTGAGTTACAAAGGCAATCTACGCGCTTTATATGCATGTTCATACGAGTGAAGTGGTTATTTCACAGTGTAATAGTATTGCAAATAATGAAAAGCCCCCCCCCACAATTTGACGAGACCATCCCTGGACGCGTTTCGTCCTTTTGGACTCATCAGCAGGGCCTGTCCCGTCATGATCAAAAACCAAAATCCCATATTTGCAATAATATGAAAAATTTAGTATCAATCTATTACAAATTCCTTCGCACACATCACACGCGCAGCGCATGCTATCACTTTGGTACGGGGATCCCATCCGTATCGAAGATGCAGTATACCACTCAAAGAGTTTATAGTAAACGAGATCTATTTGAAACCCTTACCTCTATGAACATAGCACGTGATCACCATAACCGTATCATACATTGATTTATTGAGTTACAAAGGCAATCTACGCGCTTTATATGCATGTTCATACGAGTGAAGTGGTTATTTCACAGTGTAATAGTATTGCAAATAATAAAAAGCCCCCCCCCCCACAATTTGACGAGACCATCCCTGGACGCGTTTCGTCCTTTTGGACTCATCAGCAGGGCCTGTCCCGTCATGATCAAAAACCAAAATCCCATATTTGCAATAATATGAAAAATTTAGTATCAATCTATTACAAATTCCTTCGCACACATCACACGCGCAGCGCATGCTGTCACTTTGGTACGGGGATCCCATCCGTATCGAAGATGCAGTATACCACTCAAAGAGTTTATAGTAAACGAGATCTATTTGAAACCCTTACCTCTATGTATGATACGGTTATGGTGATCACGTGCTATGTTCATAGAGGTAAGGGTTTCAAATAGATCTCGTTTACTATAAACTCTTTGAGTGGTATACTGCATCTTCGATACGGATGGGATCCCCGTACCAAAGTGATAGCATGCGCTGCGCGTGTGATGTGTGCGAAGGAATTTGTAATAGATTGATACTAAATTTTTCATATTATTGCAAATATGGGATTTTGGTTTTTGATCATGACGGGACAGGCCCTGCTGATGAGTCCAAAAGGACAAACGCGTCCAGGGATGGTCTCGTCAAATTGTGGGGGGGGGGCTTTTCATTATTTGCAATACTATTACACTGTGAAATAACCACTTCACTCGTATGAACATGCATATAAAGCGCGTAGATTGCCTTTGTAACTCAATAAATCAATGTATGATACGGTTATGGTGATCACGTGCTATGTTCATAGAGGTAAGGGTTTCAAATAGATCTCGTTTACTATAAACTCTTTGAGTGGTATACTGCATTTTCCTTAAGTTCATACGAAAAAAAAATTTTGCAACGGATTTTCATGATTTTCCACGACTGTGGAAACCCTGAATACAGCATAGTCGTTGGGGGTTTACAACATACAGAACGCAATCAAAAACAGCTCATTTATTTAAAATATATGACCCAAAAGCAAACAATTAGTGGCTGATAGTGATTCAAAACCTAATATTGCATTAACCTGAGATATCAGCCTCCACTCCAGCTTTATGCAAAGATTTATATGTGTTGACAGCAGGCAGGTCTTTTAGCTTGTACACCTTCAATATACTTGCCACATGCTGAGCGATATCAGCAGCTTTTACTGTTCTCATATGAACTTGTAATTCGTCTCTTACTTCACGAATCTCAGGTCGTTTTTGGGCATCGCATTCAGCACATTTAAGCATAGCCTCCTTTAGGCAGTTTCCAATAGCTTTGTTTTCAATTTCAAGTAACGAATCTGCTTTAGTTTTGTAGTTGTCTAGTATTGTTTTGAAATCATCCGCTTTTGGTGGAGGGTTTTTTCGCGTAAGAATAGCATAAAAAATAACCCCAACACTATAGACGTCCATTGCTTTGCTGACGCGTTTGCTGGAATCCTGTAAACGTTCAGGAGCAACAAACCCTTGCGTATATTCAGTTCTCTTTTGTACTTTAGGAGTATCGATACAATTTTCAGTAATAGTAGCAAAATCTGCGCCTCCAAAGTCACATATTTTACACGTCAAATCTGCAGCAAGAAGTATATTAGCAGGCTTCAAGTCACCGTGTACAATTCTTTGGCTACCAAAGCCTAAATGCAGATAAGTAATACCACAGGCAATATCGGTACAAAAGCGAAGTTTCACTGCACAAGGAATGTTTTCAACTAAAAATTTATCGTCATAACGTTTGCTCATTAGCAAATCGTCTAGGCTTCTACCGGGCATGTATTCCATTACAATTGCTATTCCACTTTCGCAAGAAGTATAACCTTCAACACGGACAACATTCCTATGACTTGCTCGTTTTAACAATTGGATTTCATTAGTAAACCTAAAATATAAATGGTTAAATGGCAATTCCTCACGTCTCCGCTTATTTGCACAAGAGTTCAGTTATCAGGTCGTCATGTAACTGGCACTGAAACTCACACAACATTGTTGGCTGACCTTCTCTGCATATCGCACAAGTAGAAACCTCATGTACTTGCAGCAGGATGTTTTATGTGATAAGGTTTTGAATATTGATTCACGAAAATGTAGTTTCACAATTACGACGTGATTTGAGATTTCAGCGAAAGTTGCACAATTTGGAGGTGAACCCGAATCTATCTGACGACACTAAGCATTTTGTCATACTATTACCCTCCAGTCATGACAAAACCTTTTTCAAGATATACTACAACAGTGTTATCAAAGTAGGGTCAGCGAACTACTGAGAGTCTGTGAGGAATTTTTAATGGGTTCACAACAACTTTTAGTTTTTCTTATTAAATAACTTTGCGGTTTATGCTACGTATTTATCGATTGCCGCCAAAGAGCGAGCGGCGCAAAAGTCTGTTGCTGGACAGTGCAGATTGAGATGAGAGGTGTCCTGGAACGAGTGTCCACAAGCGCTGCAAGAAGGATTCTCGATACTGCTAATCCTAGAGAGATAAGAACTTAACAGTAGGCTATGTCCATTGCAGCGTAGACGAGAGAGGACACAACGAGCATGACGAGGGAGCACAACTTCCTCGGTGGAAATCGAGGGAACCTGTGTGTTGAATAATTTCGATGAGATAGTACAGCTCTAGTCCGAAAAAAGACAAGAGTGGATACGAGAAGTCAGAGAGAGAGACTACAAGGAATTGCAAAGGGCGCAAGTAGTGCTCCCCGTCTGGCCAGCTCATCAGCCGCGTCATTCCCCGGAAGAAACGAGTGTCCGGGGACTCATTGTAGCCTGATAGAACAGAAGAGAGAAAACAGCTCCTGCCAGATCTGCCAGAGAGTTTGAGATAAGAGGAAAGATGGAGGAGAGGACGAGAGTCAGATAGTAGGAGAACAGAAGAGAAATGGCAGACTTTATGGTGCTGCCGAGATCAGCAAAGAGCGTGCAGAATGGAGCAGGCTTCAGCAGATAAACTTGAGCACACTGGGCCTGCCGAAAAGGAAAGAGTGTCCTCAGTGCTACAGAGAAAGCAGATGGCAAGGACGCCTAAGCCGCCCTTGCCAAAACGAAAAGGACCAGAGCCGTCTGTCCAGAGTACCAGATCATGAGGGGGGAGAGAGTCAAGGTGGGCGAGAGCCGCACCTTGGCGAGAGAGAAGGGGATCGGAGCAAGAGCATGAAGAGGTAAGGGTGGACACCACCGTGAAGGAAGGAAGATTCAAGGGAGGAAAGGGAGGGCAAGCAAGAAGAGCCTCTCTAGGAGAAGTAGAAGAAAGCATGAGCAGGTGAGTGGACGCAAAAGCTCTCCAGGACAATCTGCAGAGTCTTGGTTTCACTCCAAGTCTGACCAAACCTGAAATAGGAAAAGGAGTTGGGAGACGAAGAGCCCGCTCATAAGATGAAAGAGTGAAGTGAGTCACGGTGACTCGTAGTGGAGGCAAAGAAAACCTTGGACAGAAGAAGTGGGACAGGCACAACTAACCGCTCAATGGAGGCGTTCCAATTTGGTAAGATTAATAGCGCTTAGGAAAGGAAACCATCCGGGTGAAGCGTAAGTGAGAAGGGGCCGAATAAAAGATTTATACAGAACAAAAAGAGGGACTCCTTAGAGGGGCCCCATGAGGAAGCAGAGATATAGCGTAAGGCCTTGAGACATGGGAAGAAATTGGCTTTCAGCAAAAATACATGTTTAGAAACGGAAAGAGTGCGGTCAAAGGTGACCCCAAGAAAGGTTGGAGTGGGACTGAAACGGAGGCGGTAGCCAAGAAAAAAGTTGGGCTTTAGGTTAGCTTGGTGGGATCCACTGAGAAGAAGGCTTCACATTTGCTCGGATTGAGAGGAAGACACCAATACTCAGATCAGCACACCAATTGAAACAGAGCTCCTTGTGTGGCCTCCACTGCAATGGAGACCGAGGGGGAGGAGGACCAAATGGCCAGATTGTCAGCGTAAAGAGAGCAGCTGACAGAAGATGGCAAAGAAGTAAGATCATTGATGAAAAGTACAGGGCCAAGAACGGATCCTTGCGGAACACCTCGATGGACTCAAAGGGAGTGACTTTTGTGATTTTGAAAAACCACGCAAGCGCGCCTGTCAGAAAGGAAAGATTGGGTCTAACGAGCAAAGCAAGGAGGGAGGCCAGCTGAAATCAGTTTGTGGAAAAGGGTGGGATGCCAGACAGAGTCAAGAGCTTTAGAGAAATTGATAATAGAAAGAATTGTCCGAGAGCCCAGCCTGGGTTTGTTAAACTCATCCGAAATGGACTGAGAAAGATATAGAATTTGATCTAGAGTAGACCGTCCAGGGCGGAAACCGGCCTGGCGGGGAGAGAGAATGGAATTAGATTCCAGAAAGAAGAGTAGACGGGAAAGAATGATGCGTTCAAAAAGCTTTGAGATGCAGGAGGGCAGAGAGATAAGCCGGAAGGAAGCAGGAGAGTCGAGAGGCTTTCCCATCTTGTGTATAGGAATAATAGAAGATGTCTTCCAGATGGAAGGAAAGGAATGCAAAGTCCAGAAAAGATTGAAGACATGAAGAAGAAAATCCAAGCCAGAGTCAGGAAGATGCTTTAGCATTGGATAGGCAACTTTGTATGGGCCAGTGGCAGTGGAGGGGGAAAGGCTGGAGGGGGAGAAAGGAAAGCAGAAGGACAAATGAGACTCCTCCGGGCATGTGACTCAGCAGAGCTCAGAAAGGTAGCCTCTGGCTCTGCTATGCAGGGCCTTTGGCTGAGAAACGGAAAAGTGAGATCTCAGGTAAGCAGCCTAGACCAAAGCCAATTCCCTGGGAGAAGAATAGTTAGGGAAATTAGGGGAGGAGGAGGACGAGGAAGGAGAGCCAGAGATATAGCAAAGAAGAGAGTGTACAGTTTTTGGGTTTGATTTGGATGAAAGAGAATAGCAAGTCGTCTGCCATGCCTCAGGCTTGGCCTTGGCCATGACTGACGAGGCGCGTCGAGAAGCAGTGATGTAAGCCTGGCGATCTTCATCACTTCTGTGAACAGCAGCAAAAGCCTTACGTCTTTCACTAACCACACCTTCCACCTCAGCAGACCATCAGGCTTTAGGAGGGCGTTTGATGCGGCCAAAAGGAATGGAAGATTTGGCTGCATTCAATGCCAGAGAGGAAAAGAGAGCAGCAGCAGAGGAAAGAGAAAGAAATGAGTATTCCTTGTGCAGAAGGACAGTGGGAGTCAAAGTAAGAGGCAAAGCCATCCTAGCGAGCTTTCTGAAAATTGAAGGAAGGGGAATGCTCATTGGGGCAAAAGACTGAAGAGAGAGGGACAGATAGAAGGATTGGTAGGTGATCAGAACCCAGGTCCTAAGCACCTCTCAGGAGCAAGAGAGGAGGGAGCAAAAGAGATGTCAGGGGAAGAGCAACTGCCAGAGGAGAGATGTAGAAGGGCAGGTATGTCAGGGTCATTGAGGGAGAGGAGGTCAAAGGAGATGACCCAGTCAAATACTTCCTCCACACGGAGGTTAGGAGTACCTCTTGAGTCCCAGAGGGGGTGATGGCAATTGAAGTCCCCCAGAATAAAGAGATTTCTGGAGGAAAGAATGAAGGGAGAAAAGGAGTCGGTTCTGCCATCCATGGAAGAGTAGCGAATAGGGGGGCATACACATTAAGAAATGACAGTGTGGAGGAGTTGATAAAAGAGATGTTGACCCCTATATAATCAGAGTGGGGATCAAGTGAAGAGAGGAGGTAGAAAGTTCAGAGAAAGATGAGCTCTGCCTGACAAAAATGATGACACCACTGCTAGCGTTGAGAGAGAATGCCAGACCAGGAGTGGGTGCGATCAGAAAGCAGAGCAGAGAATCCAGGAATCCGGAAAAAGAAGAGTTGAGATTGGATTCCTGGATACAGATAACGTCAACAGGATGGGATGAAAGAAATCGAAGTAGTTCAGTGCTCCTGGCTCGAAAACCTCCAGCATTCCATTGGAAAACCCTGAGAGAGTCAGGGGGAGGGGAGAGGAGGCAGGTGGCATAGAAGAACGGCCAGAAGCAAGGGACGGTGGTGAGGGGGCAGAGAGAAAAGATACCAAATGGGCTGACAAGGAATAAGAGGTTTGAAGACGAGGGTGGGGAGGGAGTGCAGTATTAGCAGATGAAGGGCTAGATTGTACAGTGGAGGTATACATGTCGGAGGAGCATGAGGAGAAAGTCACAGTGTTACAAGTGGGGAAACAGCTGAGGGGGCAGCTCCAAGAGTGAGAGCTGTCAAGAGTTCTGAATTTGGAAAGGGAGAGTTGTGAGCACCTTAAATGGACCCATTTGGAGCAGGCGCAGCATTGCACTGACTTGCCCGGCCAGGTCACATTTCCAGCACACACAGAGCAGGGAAAGATGGGGCCAGGGTTGGGATCAACGTTACCGTTAATCAAGAGAAGGAGAAGAATGAGGAGACGAAGACAGGCAAGAGAAAGGCAGGAGAAAAGAGAAAGAAAAAACAGGCGATTGATTTTAAGGAAGCTGTGTGCTGCCCTTCTGCGACAGTTCAGGGGGTAGCATAACAAAAAAATACAGGGAGTGCCCGGGGTAACTGGGACCCTCGGGAAGTCCAACAGCCATTTTGACCCAACCCAAACGGGGTTGAGAACCGCACCACCACGTTGAGGCGGCTGTTGATTGGTGCAGATCTAAACGGTTTGTCACTATTCCTTTTGGCAGACGAGTGCGTTATTTCGCATGAATTGTGTGGATGTGTGAGAGCAATTTGAATGACGTAGTAATTTTTGTACGGTAATTTTCAGTTTTCTTTACTTTAAAAACTGAAGGAGTCCTTCATTGTTTCAGGGAAACAAAATGGGTCCACTAGGTAAAAAAAAGTTCGAGAGCCGCTGCACTAGAACTTCGAAGTGTTTGAATTCACTACGAAGTTACGGTGCTGCTGGTACGGGGCATTTTCACTACAAGCAGCAGAACCAAGCACGCGTAATTATCGTAATGTGACTTTCCCAAGTTCACAAAATCGTGGCTATAATCCGATTCAAACGCTCGATTACTGTTGCCATAAACGGCGCTCCCACTCATGAGACTACTTGCTGCCTATGACGTTACAAATAAAAAAAAATTGCGATTAGTAGCAAAACTACAACACATACCATTGGAAGCATTTTCGATTTCAAAAATAGCGATAAGTGAAACGCCCTACTTCGCAGCTTGTCTGTGAGGCAAAAATATCGTTGGCTCAATACAAATAAGGAGTTTAGCACATACAATTTCCCAATTTCACACTGAAACCAAGAAACAGTATTTTCACAACCTAAATGTAAAATCACAGTTTAAAATAAACAGCATGCTTACTTTTTTTTCGTGTCATTAATTTTTAAATCGGATCCGGTTAACCTCACAAACTTAATAGCAACCTCAGCAAGAGACTCCATACGACCAAGTTTAACAACTCCAAAACCACCACGTCCAAGAAAACCTTCATCGGTTTCATTGATGGCAATTTGTTTTGGGGAAATGTACATAAAATCAATCTGTAAAAATGTAAGTAAGTTTAGTGTAAAGTGATACTGTCTGCAGTTTGCTTTAAATTTATTTTCACCTCAAACAAACAAAAAACAAAACAGAAAAACCCAACACGAAAATTGTTATGAGGCAAGGCATATTAAAAAACCGTTAGGTTTTACAGGTCAAGATGTCTCTAGTCCGA
This sequence comes from Trididemnum clinides, assembly GCA_963675345.1. Classification (NCBI taxonomy): domain Eukaryota; kingdom Metazoa; phylum Chordata; class Ascidiacea; order Aplousobranchia; family Didemnidae; genus Trididemnum; species Trididemnum clinides. Next base: position 9,144,529 of record OY776292.1, on the reverse strand, counting down.
TGATCATCGTACAAAACAAAACAAAAATCATAAATTACACTGAAGATTTCGCACAAAATCAAAATTACTGTAGAATAGTTCATTGATCATAGCACGTACTAATCAAACGATTTATAACAATTTAATAAATGAGTTTTGTATTTTTTTAAGGAAACCCGGAGCATGCTTTTAATTTTCAAATTTATGTTTTGCCAAAACTTTTCGCCTCTATAGCAGCGGTGCACAACCTTTTCACTATTGGAAGCCACAACACATGCTGTTATTTCACTCACAGTCGCCGTTGAGTTAAACTGAGATTATTTCTACTCGGATAAAGATGAAGACTTTTTAGTCTAGACAGGAGCGTGCAATTTGCAAACAGCAACCGAAAATTCTATGGCCTACAGAAGAAATTAGGGGTACAAAGAGGATGTCAAATTTATCAACACGATCCTCAAAAAATTGATCTCCAACAAAAAGGTCTCAATGTTACATCAGTATGAATAGCACATAAAATCCCTCTTTCAATGTGTTGATCTCATAAAACAAGAAAAAGAAATGAAAAAAATGGTTTCCATAACTTTTCGGGTGAAAAAAGTTTGGTTCACCAACTTTGAATAAACCGCAAAATTTTTAACTAGTTTGAAATTAGCCCGCCTGGAAAAGAGATGGCACACCCCTGATATAGATCAAATTGGTGTTTTTTCTGTTTGTACAAAGATGAAAACCTTTGTTTTTTAGAGATCAACTTTGTACAACCAAAACTTTTTGACCTTCTTTATCAAAATTTATGTTCTTGTTTAGAACTTTTCTGTTTGTGTGAAGATGAACATCTTTTATAGCAGTGCTTCTCAACCGGTGGGCCGCGAAGGGCCTTCAGGTGGGCTGCAAAACGTGCTGTCATAAATAAAGATTTTTTTGGAAAAAATTATAAATTACAAAAGCTAAAAATGTACTATAAACATAACACTCTCGTTTTGTAGCAATTTCCTTCCTGGAATAAATGATTGTTCTGACACAAATTTTTCATGAAGTGGGCCCCAAAGCAAAATCTCGGTGAAAAGTGGTCCATGACATCAAAAGGTTGAGAAGCACTGTTTTATAAAGAGATTAACTCCTAAATGCAAAAATTTCTTATCTTACACAAAATTTTGATAAAAGTTAGTTTTTTTCTCAGTTCATGTAAAGGCAAAGGCATTTCATTTTGGGAGAATCATTTGAAACTACAATTTAACACATACATGTACGGCTGCACAATCTATCATCCACGGCCGAGGTTGTGCAGTCCTGCTCTAAACGACATTTGATTTCGAATGAATGCTTTGGCAACTCCGAGTCGAAAATACGTTCTATCAATGTCTAACCTAGTGCTGTATGCGTGTAACTTGTTAATGTTTACAAAACAATCTTCATATACAGTACGTCAGGTAGCTTGTTAGCTCACATATTAAAAATGATTTAAACAAAGTAAAAAAAAAAGTCTTTCAATCAAGTCAATGCAAAGATGGGTCAATAGACAAGAGAGTTGTAATAAATTAGACAACAAACTAAGATTGGGACCACGAGACTATACTAAACATTAGAGCTGGACAAAAAATTGTACATAGTATTTATGCCACATTTCTCACATTGGTTGAAATAATAGAGAAAAAAATAACTTTTAAGCTCAACACATAGAGTTTGGCATTGAGATAGGGTCTGATATTACAAGTATGTTTACTGAACCATTAATAATTATTCGATGGAATGACTAGGAAGTGACAATCAAACCAAAGGTTAACAAATCTATGTATTTTCTAGCTGACAGCTAGAACTAAGTACACTTCAGAGGAAAGGGCGCAATTTGTTCCAAATATTATGGAATTTTCGGACTAATACGGTAGATGGTAAGCTCTTTTATTCAATTCTTAGTTCCTTCCTTAACATGTATTTTTCTTATCATGTTTCAAAAAGTACATTACCTGGTGGCTCTGCTCACTTTCGTTTAGTTAAGCGTATTTGCTGACTGAAGATTTAAAAGTTGTCAGAAACAGCGTAAACCTGTCATTCAAGGCCGTATTTAGGCAAAGATCAAGGAGTCGTAATTGAAGCATATTCAAGCTTTGCATATTGAAAAGAATTGTTTTACCAACGATGCGGCCACACGTACACCTAAAGACCAATGATGCACACAACTGCAAGTTTGGACAGTGGTGACTTTCAAGTTTGAAAGCTAATTTCCGAACAAGATGGGGTGAACCAAAGTAAAATTCGGCATCATGCAAGTTAAAAAGTAAAAAATGTTAAAGAACTCACACAATTAAGGCGATTGGCACGATGGTGGTTTTCCTTGAACATATCAAGAATATCATTAAGTTGACTAGACATCTCGAGTATTAATTCAGAATCAGCATCTTTCAATGATTCAGCTAAACTTGCCTTAGCTGTGTGCACAGCATCTTGATGAAGTTGATGAAATTCTTCATCTGACACTCGATTGCTCAATTTCTAATTTTTATAGCATGACAGTGAAAAAAATATACGCTACAAAATTTACTTATGGAGTATCGCAGAGCCCTAAAAAGCTATTTTGATGTTTATCAAACGTTTCTCGACGCAAGCTACACACGCTAACGTCAAGTTTAAAACCTGGAACTCTTTCCTCCACAATAAAAGTTCTAAATATCTAGGGGGGTGTTTTTACATTTTAAGGATTATAAGTTACGAGTTCTATGTTTTTCGCTCTATATGGTATAATCTTATTCTTTAAGATTATTTCATTCGTTGTTTCTACTTTAGCCTTGTGGCCTAATATGGTAGTGTCATAAACATATTTTAACAAACATAGTTTCTTATAATTTTTGCATTATATTTGTTTCTGAAAAGCATTTGAGAAAGGGAGAAACTTTTCCACAAAGTTGAAAGAGGGCAGCAATAAATTTCAACAGACTAAACAGAAATGTATCAAAAATAAATGGTCAGGGACCTTTGTGGCAACTTGACAACTTCACGCCAAGTCTCAATTAATCATGAAAGTCGCTTGTATAGCCCTATCAGTTCCGAATTTGATTAGTCTCACGCTTTTTTCTAGTGATATGACAAAGCTTTGTGAGTTCTACCTGGAATTTTAATAGCATAATCAAACAAGCACAGCAGAGACCACTGGTATACACTGCGACATATGCAGCAAACGTATTCTTCAGCTTTAGACCTCATTATTCAGACTTCAAAACCTCAATAAGCACCGTTAGTTAATCGCAAACGATCAACGATCAGTAAATAACTTTTTGTTGCAGTAAAAAGTTGAATTTATTCACAAGCTAGTCAAAGTACAATATTGGGAAAAGCAATTGCTTTCGAATAGATGATGTCAAAAAAAGTGTTTTAAGTTGTGAAATTAATAAAAAAGATCCTAAGTAATAAACTCAAGAAAAAAACGAGTGTGCGTAACCAAAATGGGCAAATTAATTGCTTTCATGTAGTCGCTTTCACAAAAATAAGGCCTTTAAGTTCAAATATCCCCCGTAGAATTGCATCTATGCTAGCTCGCGGCACAGTACTTGATAAAAGTTGCAGAAAAATTGCATTAAAAAAAGCAAAAAGTTGTATCATAAATTCCTGCATACAGTTAAAAACATTTCAACATATACGTTTTAAATACTTGGAAATCTGTCCAAATCTGTCAAAAAAGGTTGGCCTTTAGGTCAGTTATGATGGTAAACTGCTTCTGCAATCTCAGTAGCTTTGGCATCCTGAAATCGAAATGAGTCTCTATTGACCTTTCTGAAGCTGGTCAAAGGTTTATTTGCAGTTGTCAGCTCACAATTTTTGACAAGGAACTATCCGTCAGCCACACACAGACGGAGGTATCTACTTTAGAACCTCTCCCAAGGGCACACCTGGCAAACTAGCCCGCTTTTTTTCCTCACTTTCCTTTTTGTGCTGAGAGTCAAGCAAAAAAGTTGTTAATACCTTTCAAGTTTTTTTAATATGACTCAGTAAGGGAATCAAAGACACGTCTACCGACCGCAAAAAGCAAACACTCTAACCATTACCCTACCAGGGCGATGGTGTACTGATCAGTCATACTTACATTTTTCATAGTGCTGTTGTAAGATCGAAATACTTCCAATAGTTTTTTATTTGCTTGAGCCTTGAATTCAACATTTACCTGCGAAATAAATACATTTGAAGCATAACAGTTTATTATTATAACAGAAAACCCATTTAAAAATGGCCTTAAAAAACTAATATCAATTTTTGTTTTCTATTCTTTCTATATAAATTTCAACAGATTCAAAGAGTTTTTGATGCATAACTGGGACATTTTTCTTCTGTTTTGCTAAGGCCAACTGCTTGTGCTGCTACTTGCATCAACACTTTACACATGCTTTGATCGAAAAAGTATTTAACTTAAAACTTTGTGCACAACACCAACAAAACTTTACTAAAAATTTTGAAAGTCGTCAACAGCTTATCAAGATTACTTTTTTCCTGGATCAGTGGTTCCCAACATTTTTGGAATCACGTCCCCTTAAAAGAAATTGTCAGACCGGCAAACCCCACTTTAATTTTGTTTGAACGTGATGGATATACCATTAATTTTTATGCTACAGTTACTCAAGTAAATTCTTTCACTATTGTTGAAAAAAAATTTGATACTTTAGCTAATGCAGATACCTACAAATTACAGGGAACCCCAATTTAAACAAAAGTTTACGTGAACAAGTTCTTGACTCTATTGATATACCCAAAGTTAGGATTTACGAATTTCATTAACAGATTGTGTGAAGGCCCTTTCTCATCTTCTTACGGAGAACAAAATACTCAAAGTCCAGATTTACAAATTCTCTTTGGCAAATGGAATCCAAGACCTTCTTTTTGAAGATCATGATGTTTAAAACCACAAGAGATCCCACTTGAGGTCACAACCTATAGTTTGGCAACCACATTCATAGTTAGCAAAGCTAAACGTCAAAAAAAATTCAAACAAAAATTTAACGAACTATCAAGTGAATCAATTGTTTTTAGCTTTATTACAATTTATTAAAAGTACTTCTGAACCACCAACACCTTCTCACAGACCCCAGGTTCAGAACCACCCGCCTAGACCAAAAAATAAGCAAATTAACATTTCAATCCTAAATTTTAGGGAGATTTTTTATGGAGGTTCACATGTTGAAAGTCTAAACTGAAAAATTTTTATGCCAAATTTATGGTGAAGGCCATTTTTTGAGGTAAACAATTTGGCCATAAAATTCAAATACAAAAACGATTATTAAGACAAACCATACAAATAACTCAAAAATAAGCACGTTTTTTTAGAAATAAGCTCATGATTATTTTCTAAAATGGCACTGTATTCTTGTAAGTAAGCAAGAAATGGTAGCCTTGCTTATAATTAAGTGCAATGGTGCGCACATGTTTTGAAGAGGGATAGTGATGATACGAGTCAAGAGTGTTAAATTTTGAAGTAATTAAAAGGCAAGGGCAACCCAAGATGACATGATGAAGGTAGGTGAAAAACCAGACTAGATCAAGAAAGGAAGATACTAACAGCAGAACAAAGTGACGCAATGCTGGTTATGAACTTTACACAAATATATAGTAAATCTGGCCATCTCTGTTAATGGAGATAAAACCAGATTTAAAAAATTGAATCTCACCTTTTCAACAACTGGAGTTTCAGGAAAACAATTTACAGGAGATTGAACTTGCTTTTCATGGGAGACAACACTGCCAGGGGATTGAATATGTGCTGGCAAGATATCGGCTTCTACATAAAAATGAAATCATCATATACATGGCTTGATTGGTTATTTAATGTATCTGCTTTTCAATTTGCAGAGACGATAACTCAAGGATTTGTTTTTGAACCCCTCAACCTACATAACACTTACTCAGCTGGTCAATGTCAAATCTTAACCCAAGTCAAAAGCATAAAGTCTAAGCCAAGTCACTTATTGATCAGGCATCTGGTAGTGACTGACAACATTTTGGCTGCAACCTGGGTGCGAGCATTCTAGCAAATATTACTCACGTCAGATTTATCAACCAAAAAAAAGCACACACCTACTTAAAATAACTGCATGGTTCATCAAGCAGCCAACTGTTGCTTTTTTATATTGGTCATTTTCCTAATATCAATCCATCGACATAAGGGTAGCTGCTAACTTGAAAGTTTTGTTGATTATTTCGCAGTCACTGAAGCTCTCATTTGTGGTCTATTAGTTGAATAAGTTCTGATCCTTATCCACCATTTAGATAAATAATAAGTTTTAGTAGCATCTAACGTCCTTTATTTTAGAACATTTTGTTTTATACCGACTGTGTTTCTAGCTAATTATTTCTATCGTACTTTGACGTAGAGAGGAATTTGAAGAGAAAAAGTAATCAAGCTTGAAATCATTTGAGCTACGAAAGTTTAAACTCATGTACTTGAAGCCTATTTACAAAATCAAACAGAGTTGAACGAGTAAAATAATTTTACCATCCAATCACGACTAACTAAAACTTTTTGTCAATTAATTAATGTTAAAACAACTTCTGTATGGACTTGCTTTCCAGTTACTAGCACTGTTGGTAGAGCGGAATTTTATGATAGCCAATGTACTCAAGCAAGAAGAACTTCTGTAGTTGCTTTCCATAGTACACAACACGCACTCATGAAGAGATGTAAACGTACAATCACAACCACATGATTGTCGCTTGTCTCAAATAATAATTTGTAGCAGCTCTACAAACAGTTGTTTAGATGTTACATAATTTGAACCTATGTTTAGCCAAACTTGCTAACAACATTTTGATCGTAAAATTGTGATTGCAAAGTATCATTGGCCAGCATAACCCTCAAGACATCATAGTGACTCCGATTGATGTTTTTACTGGAATCTTTTACATGTGCACATTCCGTGCAAATATATACGACCAAAAATCTTCAGAGAGGAGTAGATAGGTTGTGTTGACATGTATCTGAATTAGTTAATTTGACAGATAATATTATCTCGTTGAAAGCCGTAGAGGCCAAGTGGAACAGATAGTTGTTGCAGTTGGTCATGTATTGTGGTTAAGTTTACTAATAAATCCACTTCTTTTTGTTACAAATAAGTTGTCGTGGAGCGGATCTATAGCTGGTACATTAGATATATGATACTGAATTGACAAAGTCTCAGCGAAGCCGCAGGCAACAAGTTGTTTGAAAGAAACATTATGTCACCTCAATCTAAAAATACCATTATTAAGATAGAGCCAAAATTCTATTGCACGACCTCACATAACAACGACACTTCAACACCCTTGACCATAAATTACAAGAATATATTTAACAAATAGAACTCAAACGAAACAAACTTTAAAATGGTTTTGGCCTTTAAGCCATCAGTAATCCAAACATGCAGACGCAAGCCATAAATTAAACTCAAAACATGAGCTTAACGCAAATGCTGGTTCTGCTTGGCAATGCCACACAATGTAATCCTCTGAGCGCTCAACTTGCAGACTTTCAATGGCAAACGCAATTTTTCACGCCACACTGTGTAGGTACTACATGCATGAAGAAGTGACTTTAGTTAAACAACATTCATTAAGATTGTGACTAGGCAGTTTTCCTGGAGTTGCTTGCAGGGTCCTTATCAGTAGTGCAAAAATAAAATATCTTTTTAGCCATTCATGCTGACCTCACCCAATAAACATTTGTGAGGACACAAATAAGTACTTTCAAATTGGGGTGGGGCATTAGCCCCAGTGCCCCTAATCTTAAATCAAGACTGATTTTACTTACAAACAACCCACTTTTACTATCACAAAAATATGCCACAAAATGGTAGGCCTACTTCATAACGTGATGTGAATTTAGCAGCCCCAATAAGTAATGACCAGGCATTGCTACAGCCAAGAGAACAATAGATGCCATCTTTCCCCTAACTTCTTACATCTAATTTTATGGTAAAGGCTGCCGTAACCTTAATAACCAAGTTTTTTACTAGATTATAGTTGTGAGTTAACAACAGCAATTTAGCTGCTAAAATGACACCACACAACATCATCACAAACACTATGATTAAATAGCCACATTTAAAGCGTTTCATGAAAATAGAAACAAAATACTTAAAAAAAGGAAATTGCCTATTGCTACAAGAATAAAGCTCAAACTGTAGTAAAATTTATTTAATTGGAAGCAATTTATTAGTATCCTCTTTTCTGTAATAGCTTTCAACTGTGTTTTTATGATGAATACTTTCTGAAAAAATAAAGGAATCATATTCTACAACAAAGCGTTTATTATGATGACATCTTACCCATAACAAGGAATAGTTTTTTACAAATGCATGAGTCACATGCAGAATTTTGTTAAGATCCAGAAGCCACTTTCTGACATCAAGATATAAGAATTTTATAAAATTTACTTTAATTTAACTGTGATTTAATTTAATTCAACTTACTTAGTTTACACTGTGATGTCATCACAGTGTTACCAACTCCTTACGGCAACTCACTTAAGAGGTATTATTTAATGGTCGTGAGTTGCACCCAGTAGTTTTGCATGAGTTAGAGCGTCCATACATACATATCTAGAACTTGGCTTGAAATATTAGATTTGAAGCAGTAAGCAGTGTGTAAGCTAATCCTATAGACCACATACTTTTGAACCAAATTTTGAAAAAATGGAGGATAGTGCATAAGAGGAATTTTTCGCCAAGGTGCTAATTACCTGCATCTTTACTTTGATCTTGTGTTTCAGTCTATGGCCCAGGAATCTTGATGAAATAGGTAAACGTAAAGGCTGGATACAGATAAGCTTTAAGACCACATACAAAGTGGACACGGTTAGCTTCATATGTTACCAACTTGAAATAGTAAAGTTGCTCACCCAGCATCTTGTACAAACATCTGAATCTACTACACCTTTCTCTTAGCATAATCTTGATGACACTGTCAAGTTTGCTATGTAAAACTGGATATGCTTCCTGCGAAATTTAATCCTAAAAAGGGTAAAAACAACAAGTATTCACATTCAGCCTGCCACTTTGCCAACACTTATTTCTATTAACATTTGTATGACCGTAAAGGGTAGGTGGTTTGGGTCTTTGCTAAAAATGTTTTTGATAAACAACAACTGATGCATTTATTGATCGATCTCTTGTGGTTTTTTTGTATCTTAATTGTTGCATACTTACCACCATTTGATTGGACTGTCTGAACTGCTTCTTTTAAAACAGTTGTAAAGCGATCAGCATCCTTTTCAGATGAAAAATGTAATCCCCAAATCTCTTTTCCTGATTTCCATTGAATAAATATAGGTTTGCTGGAAACGTGATCACACTGGTATTGTAAGTTTGGATAAATGGCTAAATTCAACAAAACCTAAGCATACAAATGACTTCATTAAAATCACAGATGAGGCAGAGGTAGTAATTCCTTTTTTCCTTTAAATTGTTCTGTATTTACGCTATTACATGAATGCTGTAACAACAAACCATTGCAATTAAAAAATGAAAAAAGCTTATGGCTTATTGCATAAATTGGTAGCCTGCTATTTGATAGAACAGGTTGACCATCACTAATCTGGAATCATTGGGGCCTGGGGGGTGCTGGATTAGGCTCGATCACATCTTGTTTCCGCTTTGCAGTTTTTGTTCCTAATTATACATGTTTTGTGTCGTGAAGTCAACATTACTTTTTTATTCCTTGTATACCAGAAAAACTACCATAAATAAATTATTATCAGTTTCTTTGCTACTATACTACATTATTACCTTTATAATTACATTTTAAAAAACCCTGTATTTGCTAAAATCGTTTCAGACAGCCTTATAATATCACACCACAAAATCAAAAAAACTGCAAAAAAAGGCATTGATTGTTGCAATGACAACAAAGCTCTAATTGTTGTAGAATTTTTTTTATCAAAAGCAGGTTATGATGTATTTCATAAAGCTTTATTTAATCTAGTTTTACGGCCAGTACTTTTTAGAAAAAAATATCTGCAAAAAACCTTTAATATGATGTCACCTTATCCCCTGAAAAAGTTTTTGCATATTAATGAGTAGGCCTACGTCACTGGCATTTGTTTGAGCTACAAAGCATTTTTCTTTGCAAAGAAATAAAGATTTTAAAAGATATCTTCTAAATATGACATCATCATAACTGCAGCAACCCTTTACGACACCCATTCTAATGCAGTCAGTAACCATGCTAAGTTTCATGTTTGTGTTCCCAATAGTTAAAGTCAAAGCATTTGCATATATGCAAAGAATTAAACTCTGCTTTATAAATGATTGATTTCTATCAAAATAATAATTAACTGCAAGCAAATAGGGAAATTTAGCCAAGTTGAATCAAATTCAAAAAGAAAATCTACAGCGATTCAAAATCTTGTATCTTGAAAACTACCAATCAAAAAGTTAATGCGTTTTTAGTTGATTCTATATTTGACCAAAAATTAGCAAGTGCCAATACCCAGCAAACACATCATATCTAAAAATGCTTTAACCCTGTTTTTTTAGTTTTGTTTATTTTAGAATCTCACCTCCTTATCTTCAACTTTGAAACAAACTATTCTGAAAGTGTTTTTGATTGGATGATGGTAAATGTAAGCTAAGGTCTTTGCACATGTTTTAGTCCATTTCTTCAAGGATTCATCGTAACTGTAAAGAGCAGCTTTGCAATTTTTGCACAGTGTCTTCTCACTGTGAAAACAACATCCATTTACTAAAATATAGCAGGCATTTTCCGTTTGTCAAATGTATTGATCTCATAAACAGATATATAAAGGGCATGTCTTGATATTTTTGTTTAATAGTTAGCAAGTTACATAAACTACATAGCTTTCTGATAACTAAGCGGAGTGAAACAGTATGTTTATTAATGATATCGTCAAAAGAATGATCATATCTATTCATGAGGTCCATTTATTCATCAGTAAAAAAGAAAAATATTTTTTTATGCTTTTAGAAACATGGTTCTATGGACTGAGCATCAAACTTGTATGGGTACTAAAAAGTTGAGAGCCAATATATCACCTGTTGCGTACATGCTTTTAATTATACAAACAATTTCATATTAACCAGTTAACCAATGTTATTAAGTTTTAACTTTTTTGTTTGTGTTTTAAGGCCGTTGCTAACTGTGGTTGCTAAGCAACAATAGATTATTCTTTGCAAGGTCATTTCAATACAAAAACGTCCAAAAGTAGAATAGGTTAAGCCATGCATGTTTTCTGATTATTTCAAGGCCATTTTCAATCATGGCTGCAAGCCAATAACAGAACATACTTCTCAACTTCATTTTAGCCAAATACATCAATCTCTGAGGAGGGTGTCACAAACAGAATGGATAATGCATAATTTTTGTTTACATTGTAATTATGTTTTTTTCTTTACATATTCATCATGACTGTGAAGCAAAACAGAACACACTTCTCAGCTTCACTTTAGAGCAAAAACATAAAGTTTTGATAAGGTTTCAAGTGTAAAACTGGTTATCATATGCATCAATTATGCACGTTTAATCAATTTCAACCATGGTTGTTAAGCAATAGCACAAAAACCTGTGCATGAAATAATTGATTCTCTGCATTTACTTAAAGGAGACTCCTTCCAGAGCAGCTCTTTCTTCTCATCATAATGTAGTGACTTATCGCAAAGTTGTTCTGTCATTTACTCATCTTCTAGCATCTTCTCCCTCATCCTCCTTACCTAATGCACTTTCTGCTTTCACTTTCTTACCTGCTACACTCAGGGTTTTTCAAAAGAACACAGGAGGCCATTCCACCACTGTTCCCTTGTATGTAAAAAAGTGTGAATTTAAAAAACATGTCTGGCAGATTTACAGTTGAAATTCAATGATGCATAAAAATTTTTGGCAATATTAGTAACTTTTTTTGATTTTGTTAAAATTTTCCAATTTTGTTGACAATATCTTTAACTGTTTGATGTGTGGGAGATAGTGAGAAGGAATCCAAGTTTCAACTGACACTTTTTTGAGGCCAATGTAGTGTCTCACGTAAATACTGCATGGCATTGATATAATAGCTAGCGATGACGATTGAAGTATTATGCATGCTGTTACCATGCTTATATATTACTAATTATCACTCAAGTGATTAACATAAAGTATGATTAAAAAGTTATTTATTCTTTACTTTTTCCACCCAATTTCAATTGCAGCTAAAGAGCAGTAATAGCAACCATATCTCAAACTTCAGTCTTACACAAAACTTTTTTTTTCAAGGAAAGTTCAAAACTGGAATTGGTTAAAACCTACATTTTTTCTTCACATGTCATTGCAAATTTCAATCCAGCTTATTAAGTTTGAATCCTTGCAAAAAAATATAATTTCTTTAAATAAAATTTAGTTGACAGTACGTGCTGTGATAGCTTACCAGTCATGAATGAAATCAGCCTTGAAATGTGAAAAAAATGTGGATTTTAATTTCAGTTAGACGGCCAATTCAGTATAATATACTATTCTAGAATAGTTGAACCAAATCCTTTTTTCTGCAATCAGTACAATCAACATGAAAGTACTTATTTATTACAAGTTTACAACAACAAAAGCACAATTAGAAAATGAGTTTACTGCAGTGCAATACACTTAAGCTTTCTACATGTTTGCCTATCAGGTGATATTGTAATTTGGTGGCAGTTAAACCTGCGCTTGAAAAAGATCTTATGTAGGATGCAGCAGGTGGTTCCAAGACGCTTACCCCCAGGTTACATACCACTGGGCACTTATCCCCTAGGCATTACCCACATTATACAGTATAAAAAATTAATTAAAAAATAAAACAATACCTTTAATCACTAATGAAAGGCATAATTAATTACAATCAATGTTCAGTAGTCATCCTCAAATGAAATATTAATAGCTGGCATTGAGGGTAAATGTCCTAGGTTGTATAAGACCTGGGGGTAAGAGACCAAAGGGTTGGTGACCAGGAAGTAACTGGCCTGTTACCAAGGCAAGTAAATTTCTCTTTTTCTTTTACTTTGATCAATTTTGATATGCTGCTCACAAAGATAAAAATTCACCTATCAAATATTTACAACCTATTTTCACATAATCGGTAAATGGATAACTACAACTTTAGAAGATCCAAAAAGATATTTAGCAAACTATGTCACTGTGACTATCGTCGTTGGTTCCATAAACAAGCTTCAGAAACTATCTCAAATCCTCTAGTGTTATTTTTAACACAATACCTAGCCAAATAATGTTTCATGCACCTTGAACAAAACTTCCTACAAATTAACTCATTTGTTTTTGTGTTTGGTTTGTGAAATCAGTTGACGAGACTCTGTTGAAATTTGGGAACACTTATCAAGAACATTACTTTTTGAAATACATTTAAGGAAGAAAGCAAGGTACACACACTATTAGTACTACATCTGTTTTTTTTAACTTTTAAGTTAAGTATTATAACTAATTGTACATTCAACCTTTGCTAGGTATATGTAGGTAATAATATGTGCTTGTGCAGCTGTTATTTCCAATTTTCTTAATATATTCGTACCTTGCACATTTCTGAAACTTATTGTTCTTCCTCAACCTTCTTGCAAATACATGGTGTCTATGAAGTCCCAGAACCATTAGTATTTATTGCTCAAAACAATATAACACAGAGTAATGTGTTTTTTTGCAGAATTTTTTGCATATCTTCAAGCCTACATTTATTCAGAGTACTTTATGGCATACATTTCACATGCGCACCTCTAGTTGCCTTCACAATATCAAGACAATATTCCATCTCTCTCCAAACATGCTCCAGGAAATGAACTTCAACAATGTGTGTATGAAGTGTGGCAAGCTGATGGACAGGATTTTGTATACACAATCTGTGAAATACATTTAAAGGAAAAAATCCATTGAGCTAAGATCAGAAGAGCGACATGGCCATACAATTGGCCCATCATGACCAACCCATCATCCAGAAAAATGCGCATCCAGAAGTCTCCTAACATCACCAGATCAATGTGCAGGGGCTCTGTCTTGTTGCAACAATGTGGCTGGTTGCAGCTCCTCCACCTAAGGGAGTAGACAATCCTAAAAAAGACTAACTTTTTGGTATTCTAACTCGATTCAACAAAAAAATTAGCAGGTTTAAGATATCAGAAATTGAAAGAGGTACATACATTACAATAACAATGCAGTCTTTTGTTTTTTCAAAAAAGTAACTTAATTTTTAAAATCGTTGCTCTCAAAACTGTAGTAATACATAATCTTTTTATTGCTCTAGCTTCAAATTTCCATGTCTTCTGCCAATTTTCATTTTTGCAGGGAATAAGTGTTTGCAGCAATATCTCTTGTAACTACTTGATCAATTTCAATTCTTCAAAAAATTATCTTCGTAACCAACACACAACTCACTCACTCCAAAGATACAGAAATTGTAAGAGAGTGTGTGACACAATGTGAGTTATTATGATAACACGACAGAATGACCCTACTGCAGACAATCAAGTAACATTTACATGAAAGGTCACATTTAATCAAGAAAATGTTTGTCAAAACTGTATGAGACCAAGAAACCATGTCTTAATAAAAAACAATTTACACAGGTATCGGTTCACTAAATGCAGAAATCTAATCAAATTAACCACAGTTACAAGACTAGAGTAGCTTTAAAAATTTGCAGAAAATGAATGGCTAACCTTTAGACAAATTTAGTTATTATTTATTGAGATACACAGTTTAAATCAATGCAATTATCTAATTGAGGTTTACCATACATTTTTAGTTTTTTTATCAACTTGTATAAAAATCTGTACTTTTCTGGTTCATAGCTTTTTTGCATTTCAATAATTCCATGTTTTGGTATGAATTTCTGTGATTAAATAATATCATATTTCAATATTATTTTCCCATTTTAGTATTTCCGTATTCTTTCAAAAACATATGACAAACAATCAAAAAATATAAGCAAACATATCTACAAAAACAGGTATCAATCAATTACATGTAGGTTGGTTCAGATCAGATTAGTTGTATTTATTGAGGGCTGTACATTATAATGAGCAAAACACAAAATAACACACTATTATATCAGCATACACAAAGAATAAACGATTTTGATGCAGTCGCATAATCAAGAGGCAGTGAACCACTTATGTCTGTACCACAAAAAACTAGATAGACTGACTACCAGATAAAACTGTTTAAAAAATGAGATTTCTTTACTTTTACTCAAATTCCAGTATGCAACTAGGCTACTTTAAACCTCTGCCAAATCATTAATTCTAATTACCACATGTATGTGACATCCAAAAATGACTGCTTTACACTAAGTTAGGCTAGGGTTAGAGTTAGTTGACATTGCAAGACATTGTTGTGAACATCATGTACATCACTGAGATGCACCATTTTGCACAACTCATGCCCAATAGCTAAAGCCTAAGCTTTGAGCTTATTGTACTTAAAGAAAATTTTCATACCTCAAAAATCATCCAATAATATGAAATAATGAAAACTTATTTGACTCAACAAACACAAAAAGTTTAAAAAATAATGAGAACTTATTAACTTGTTGAATATAAGAGAAGCTGAGAGTTTAATACTGCAAAGTGACCTTATGGGTTAGCACTCATCCATACACATTGCTGTAGTGGGTGCAAGCAATAGTTTGAACTCAGAACGAACGCTTTGCAAGACAGTGGCCACTTTGCTGGAGACAGCACTTTACCTTTGGTATCTATTTTGCCATTGAACATTTGTCATTTGCCAATTACTATGACACATAAAAATGCCACTTTTAGTCACTTATAAAAGGTCAATTTCTTTGACATATTAAAAATGTGACTTGACAAAATTAAAATTACTCCTCCTCCTTACATTTACATACCTCCTCCCCCAGGTACACCCGTTTACAGAGTAGATTTAAACATCTAACCATAGCTTTCAAATGCACAATGCTAACCATTACACCATGGCAAGACTGAGTGCTTCTTATCAAATTTGTGTATTTAAAGATGCACTAATTATGTGCAGCAAAATTGCTTGTGTGTGTATTTTGCCATCGCCAGCAAAATAGCCTCCCTGTTAATGCAAACCTCAGTATCATTTAGCTACATAGTATTCAACGTAATGCAGAGTGCTCACCCCACAGTCTTACAATGACAAGCTTTATACTCTGTCTATTGCAGCACATTGACTTGTATTACATACAAAAGTTCAGAAGACTCCAAATTATTTTAGCATATAAGGAAAGATACTAAACAGTAAAATTCTGCAATAAAAGTCAGAGGAAATTTGCCTAGTAAACATCCATGCCAATTTGATGATTTTTCCAATCAACATCATTCTACAGAATTTTTTCATTTCATTAGCATTCAAAAATGAGTGGCCTTAGCAACTATCCAAACATGCTGCAGCAAGCTCAAGGTAAATTTAACCTCCAGATAAGGGCTTAGGTATAATAACAAATGAGAGCTCTGCTTGACAAAGTAATATGCTTCAAGTAATTAGTAATGCTTTGAGTATATACTCAGCAATTAATTAATGAAAAGTCAGGTGCTTAAGTTCAACTTTGCTAACCTAATAACGCATGGAGTGCGAGTACACAAAAAAAGTAACTGCTTAGATAGTTTAAGCAGCAATCCTTAAGTTTAGTGTCAAATTGCATTTCTCTGAGATTTGAACTGATAACCATGGTATCTCAAGACCAGCGCACTATCCACTACACCACAGTGTCACTCAATGACATGTAGCAAATATGGCAATATAAACACACATGAATGATTACGGCAAAATAGTCTCCAAGGGTAAAATGCCGTCAACGGCAAAATAGCCACTGCCTTAGTGTTAGGTTTAGGGTTAGGATTAAGCCTTGTTTGCAGCAATAATTAACAAATCCTTTGTTGGTAATCCTTAAAATGAGATTGCCGCTTTACTTGAGTTTCCAATGCTAAACTTAACCCTTTGCGGTCGGAATAAATTTTCCCTGGTTGCCGTCGCTGGTCGTATTTATTGATTTTATTGTTTTAATTTGTTTATGTAATTATTCTCGATTGTTTTATGTTTTTCTCTTTAGTTTTACTACTTCTTTTCTGTAGGCAATCAAACAAAATATAGATGAAATAATTTATTGGCAGTGGCTATTTTGCCGTTGATGGCAATTTGCCCTTGGAATCTATTTTGCCGTGATCATTCACGTGTGTTTATATAGCCAAATTTGCTATTATCGCACCAGTGACTCTGTGGTGTAGTGGATAGGGTGCTGGTCTTGAGATACCAAGGTATTGGGTTTGAATCTCAGCTGGCCAGGGCTTAAAAAGAAAGGCAGTGTACACTGAAGGGGTAGGCCCGGTATGTAAATGTACGGGGCAGTGTACACTGTAAGGGAGTGTGCAGGGTGGGGGATAGAGACCTGGGGGTGCAAAATTTTTTTTTTGGTTTTTAAAATTGACCAATCAGAGACGACCAAAAGTCACATGTTTAGTATGTCATTAAGATTGACCAATCACAAACAACTCACGGCAAAATAGTCTCTGAGGGTAAATTGCCGTCGACGGCAAAATAGCCACTGCCTAATTTATTACGTCATTATGAGGTCATTGGCACAGAAAATTCCCCAACTAGCAACAATTATCTGTACTGTTGTTCATTGTGATACTTTTGAAGCAATTTATCAGGATGCATTCCAGGTTGCCTTGCACACGTTTTGCAGTAATAAACAGTTTGAATGCGTTTTACTTTTCTGTTGCTGCACACTGCACAATTTTTTGCTTTACGATTTGAGATTTTTTTGTAAATTGCCTTCCATGCAGACGCTCACTTCCCTCTGTAATGGAATTTCTCCCACGCTTTCTGGCGTTTTTTTCCGAATCCTTCCTACCCACTGTCGGACAAGATTTTTTCGAAACGGCTTAGTGTGTGACATTTTTCAGTCCTTGTTACCTCCTTCTAATGTTGTATAAAATAAAGCTGTTGACGATAGCTACTTCAAATATCAAAAAGAACATCTTTCTCCACCATTTTGCAGTTTTTTCTCAAAAAAGCATAGCTTTCACAGTAGTGATCGGCCTTGTCGACTCCGCCCATGTACTTTGTGTATTGTGATATTACAACAAGTTTTGGTATGGTTGTTGAATCGCCATTGCCCAAGATAGGTTTTTCACCTTCACACCCTGCATTGAATACGGATGATAACATTGTTACCACCCGTTCGTCCTTAGACTTTGACATAAACCATACCAAACACCTGCCTCTACCTACTTCTCGAGACCAGCTAACTTCCTTATCACACGTGCTTTACTTAACTGAGATGCATTATTACCATGACAACTACACGACTTTGCTGCCATTTTAAGCCAGGCAAATAGCGATTGCCTTACGACCTTCCTAAAGTCGATTTTAAAGTAAGGCGACCTATATTCGCCTTACGACCGCACTGACGACATACGATGAGGCGACCTATACTTGCCTGACGACCGCAAAGGGTTAAGGATTACCAGTCTATGAACTACATGTACTGATACATTCACTAGAGATCTACTGCTGCTTACCTCATTTTGAAAAAAATTGCTTGAAAAGCCAATATTTCAATACTGCAATATTATTGGCTACCACCATGAAATACAAGAAACCAAGTAAATAGGAAAAATAGGTCTATAAAAGAAACAGCTGTGACATTTCAAGATTCCAGGCTACAATACTAATTATTAACCTAACTCTAACCCCTTAAATCTATCATTAACCTGTTAACTGTAGGCAGTGACTATTTTGCTATCAATCTGTCAATGGCACTTTAACCTTAGAGGCTATTTTGCCATCATACATTTGTGATTGGTTAATATTAAGGCAGTGGCTATTTCGCCGTCGACGGCAATTTGCCCTTGGAATCTATTTTGCCGTGATCATTCACGTGTGTTTATATAGCCAAATTTGCTATTATCGCACCAGTGACTCTGTGGTGTAGTGGATAGAGCGCTGGTCTTGAGATACCAAGGTTGCGGGTTCGAATCTCAGCTGGCCAGGGCTTGAAAAGAAAGGCAGTGTACACTGAAGGGGCAGGCCCGGTATGTAAATGTACGGGGCAGTGTACACTGTAAGGGAGTGTGCAGAGTGGGGGATAGAGACCTGGGGGTGCAAAATTTTTTTTTTTTGGTTTTTAAAATTGACCAATCAGAGATGACCAAAAGTCACATGTTTAGTACGTCATTAAGATTGACCAATCACAAATAACTCACGGCAAAATAGTCTCTGAGGGTAAATTGCCGTCGACGGCAAAATAGCCACTGCCTAATATTAATGATATACTGGTACTAAACATGCAACTTTTGGTCATTTCTGATGGTCTAGTTTCAGTAACAAATTAGAAAAATTTGCAACCCCAGTCTATACTACCCTGTACATTCACATACCAGGTGTCTCTTTCCAGTATACACTGCCTTTGTCTCAGTATCCCACCACTGAAGACTCCAACCCAAAACCTTTGCATTTCAAGACAGCTGCACTGTCCACTACACCACAGCATCACAATAGCAGTGGCAAATTTTTTTTGCCACATTGTGCTAAAAAATGTGACAAAATTTTCGGAACATTTTTCATAGCTGTCATTCCATGACAAATCACTACAGGCCTTTACCCACTACCTCTCTGATTTTGTTGAAAATCGGTGTATGGGGTTATCTTATAGTCAAAACCCACTGGTGAACTGTAGAGAGCACTAGAGCAACTGGTAGAAAATACTCACATCAGGGAAATGACCCCGATCGGGGAAAATCTGCTCCCCGATCGGGGTCATTTACCCTACTTAGGACCCAAGAATTTAACAAAATTAAAATGCGCAAAAAACGGAGCAAAATCGGGATGTTTTAACACTTCCATCGTGTTGCTCACCCAAAAAAACATTAAGTTACCGAAGAGGAAAAAAAATTACCGTTGTGATTTTTCAAAAACACTAAAAGTTTCAAGTTTAAATGTGTAGCAACCTAGGATATTGATTAAATAGCTTATTATTTGTCTTTTATTTTTTTCACATGCAAGCTAATCTATATTTTATTAGCTACGCTTTTAGCTGATTAATTGGTTAAATTTTCAGTTTGGTAAATAATTTCACTGGCCTACACCAGCTAAAAATGAAAGGAAGTTCAAGTACCCCTAAGTTTTTTCTTCACTTCTTTTTGGCGAAGGTTATCATCTGCCCTTTGTCATACGGTTTTCATGGTAGAGAAACATTTTCAAAAACCTTTTCAGGCATTTTGTTTTAAAATGACTTATTTTATTTATGATTTAGATAATTATGAAGAATTTGCAAGAACTGGAGCTGTAATGTCAGAAGATCTATTGTTTAATTTAAATGAAAACTTAGAGTATGCTCAGGCAGATTTTCAGATTGATAACAATCCACATTACGCAAGGCAAAGGGCAAATGGGGCGTTTGTTGATCCTGTTTTTGTTCGATGGTGTTGATACCTGATCCCTTCCGAGGGATGGGGGCTTGGCGGAAGATCATGGAGCACTAGAAACCGCAAAACTCTCCAGAGGTCGTAGAGAGACAGAGAGTCGCCAAAAAGCGAGCGACGCTAAGAGTTTGTAGCTGGACAGTGCAGAACGACATGAGTGGTATCCTGGGACAAGTGTCCGCAGGTGCTGCATGAAGGATTCTCGATTCTGCCAATCCTAGAGAGATAAGAGCTTAACAGTTGGCTGTTGAAGCGAAGGCAAAAAAGCACACAGCAAGCGTGATGAGAGAGCACAAGTTCCTTGGTGGAAATCGAGGGAACCTGTGTGTCAAAGAATTTCGATGAGACAATACGCCTCCAGTCTGAGAAAAATGATGGGTGGATTCAAGAGGTAAGAGGAAAAAGACTACAAGGAATTGCAGAGGACACGAGTGGCGCTCCCCGTCTGGCCAGCTCATCAGCTGCGCCGTTTCCCGGAAAAAACAAGTGTCCAGGGACCCATTGTATCCTGATAGAACAGGAGGAGAGAGAAGACAGTTCCTGCCAGAAAGATTGAGGTAACAGGAAAGACGGAGGAGAGAACATGATGATGAGGACAGAACGAGAATCAGATATGAGGAGAAGAGAAGAAAAATGGCAGACTTGTTGATGCTGCCGAGACCAGCAAACAACTTGCAGAATGGCGCAAGCTTCAGCAGAAAAACTTGAGCATACTGAGCCTGCTGAAAAAAAAAGAGTGGCCTCAGTGCCACAGAGAGAGCAGTTGGCAAGTACGCCAGAGCCGCCATTGTCAAAAGGAAAAGGAACATCGCTGTCTGTCCAGAACACCAGGTCGTAAGGTGGGATAGAGTCAAGGTGGGCGAGAGCCGCACCTTGGCGAGAAAGAGTGGATCGGAGCTGGAGCATGGGAAAGAAAGAGTGGCCTTCACAGTGAAGGAAGGCAGATTCCAAGGAGGAAAGGGAGGGCAAGCAAGAAGAGCCTCCCTAGGAGAAGTAGAAGGAAGCATGAGAGAATGAATGGACGTAAAAGCTCTCCAGGACGATCTGCAGAGCCTTGGTTTCACTCCATGTCTGGTCAAACCTGAAATAGGAAAGGAAGTTGGGAGACGAAGAGCCCGCTCATAAAATGACCAAGCGAAATGAGTCAGTGTGACTCATAGGAGAGGAAGAGAATCCTCAAAGAGGAGAAATGGGATAGGGGAAGACGAGGGGCAGCCGGTGATGGCGCTACTAGCCATCCGGTGAAGGCGTTCCAATTTGGTGGTATTGGTAACGCCTACGAAAGGAAACCATCCGGTCGAAACATAAGTGACAAGGGGCCAAAAAAAGCCTTATACAGAAGAGAGAGAGAGAGGGCCTCCTTAGAGGGACCCCATGAGGAAGTAGAGATACAGCATAAAGCTGTGAGACCGGCAAAGAACTTGGCCTTCAGCGAAGATACATGTTTAGAAAAGAAAAGAGTTCAGTCGAAGGTGACCCCAAGAAAAGTTGAAGTGGGATTGAAACGAAGGAGGGAGCTGAATAAGAGGAGGTTGGGCTGAAGGATAGCTTGGTGGGGATTTACTGAGAAGGAGGCCTCACATTTGCTCGGACGGAGAGGAAGACACCAGTACTCAAACCAGCGCTCCAATCGAATTAAAGCTCCTTGCGTGGCCTCCAACGCAGTAGGGACCGAAAGGAAGAACCAAATGGACAGATCGTCAGCAATAACGAGAGCAGCTGACGGAAGAAAGCATAGAAGCAGGGAGATCATTGATGTTCCTAATAGCCATATAGATCAGGTGAAGTAGACCATCGAATACCGAAGTTTGCTCAGTGGGGCTACATACGCAATTTGGTGATGGAGTGAGACCCCATTTTGAAAACGTCCTACACCAGTCGGCCGGCAAATTGAGCGTTGCCCAAGTTTTTTTGAGCAGACTCATTCGAAGGGCCTATAACTGACCCTGGGAATGAAAACATGGACTACCTGAAGTACTCTCCAAGTAGTCCGCGTTCCATTTATGTTCCGTCAACTGCTTCACGCGGATGTCCAGTTTAGACAGACTACCTCATAGTTCACTCAGCAGGTAGCCTACAAATGAGCGTCTTGATCTAAGTCTCCCCAGGTGCGCATTCTGCTGCCCAACCAACTGCCCATGCAGTACATGGTCGGGATCATGTGTAGCACAATTCTCCAAAGAGAATGTCGCTCCTAATAAGCGGAGCTCAGCTGGCTGGATGCCTGCGAGGACAAGCAAGTCCTCCGTTGGTGTGGGACGCAAGCATCTAGCGACAATGCACAAAGCATCATTGAGAATGCTGTCAATGAGGTGAGTATGCATACTACGATACCAAACTGGTGCGTAGTACTCAGCTGTAAGGTAGACCAAGGAAAGAGCAGAGATGAGCAACGTCTTGCCACCTGCACCCCATCCGGATCCCGCAAGTCGCCTCAACAGCGCAACTCGGGTGGAGACTCTTTTGCGAAAAGCCTCGAGGAGGTGACGGAAAGTGAGCGACCTATTCAGCTTTACCCCAAGTTACGTTGGGACTGGACAGGTTAATGATGAAGTACAAACTGGTTAAATGATGAGGTACAATTAAGCTCTGAGCACCACTTCTCTTTACTAGTTCTTCAATATCCCTATCAATTATTGAATTTAGCCTTTCAATGTCGAAAACTGGAATTTCTTTGTCTAACTTACTGAGCGTATTATCTTTAGAACTAGTGGGCTTGCATTAAAATGTTTGTCTGCCTTCGATGAAAGTGAAACTCCTATCAGAAGTCAAACGCAACTTTTCAGCATAGTTTACACAATCCAAACAAATACTTTCATTAACTATTTTTCCTGTTGTTTGAGCATGGTAGCAGATTTTGTGCTTGCATGTCGTTGACAAGCTGTAATTTTAAGTTTTTTTACTTTTTTCAATAATCAGCAAGCGAGATTTGTTATTCGGCTGTGTGACGCAAACACATGCTTGTGCGAACTTTCCGGAGCTCTTCTTTCTTCGAAACTTATTTCATCCAGTCTTCATGTTAGATTGACTTACCAGCCAGCGGTAACCAGGATTTGTTAAAAAATTAAATTCTAGCTATAAATTTTTTAAAATAATTTAGGCTAGTTATAAAATCAAATAAAGTTGATTTTACTGTTACAGAATGTCCAACACTCTAGTTTCAAAGTATAAAAGATAGCGGTTTCTATCGGCTTTGATCTTTGTTGTCATGACTACTAATCTACCTCCCCAAGTCCGCTCATAGAGAAAGGCCCAAATGCATAACGCAACCTATCCCAATAATAAATAGTAGTGAAGATATGATGTAAAATGCCCCGATCGGGGAACAATACTGAGTTGACGTCATGAACACGTGACTAATGTCCCCGATCGGGGTCATTACCTCCGATAAGGGTAATTTCCACTAGTTGATCTAGTGCTCTCTACTGGTGAATGTAATGTAACACAGCTGTTAAAATGGCTTTAATGCTATGTGTAACTCCCAAAGTGATCAACATTCAAACTCTCAGCACTTCTATTCAAAACAATTAAGGGCCGCAACTAAACTAGCCTTTTACTTTTCTGTTGAAACAATTTGATCCTGCTCAGACCAGAAACATTCATCAAAAAATGATCAAGGAATCAAAAATTTGCAAAACAGATAATTTAAAGATTTATCGGAATTCTGGTCTCTATCTATGAAAAAAACACCGCAAAAAAGAAGCAAAGTGGTTGTGAAACATTTAAGCAGATTTATTGCATGATATTTGACCAAAATCGTTGTGGAAAATATAATTAATGTAAACTATGAGCCATGAATATACAGCTTCTGGCATCA
Source organism: Trididemnum clinides (assembly GCA_963675345.1). Lineage (NCBI taxonomy): Eukaryota > Metazoa > Chordata > Ascidiacea > Aplousobranchia > Didemnidae > Trididemnum > Trididemnum clinides. Next base: position 9,120,352 of record OY776292.1, on the reverse strand, counting down.
TTTGCCGTTTTCTAATATCCTGTATCCGGAAAATTGAAACAACCCCAGAGGAAAGTTGCTTTCACAGCTTTCTCAGTGATTGGCGAAATGTTGAAATAATACATTTTTTGGTCAGATTGGTCTGTATTCGAGTCTAGTAGAGAATTGGTAGCCATGCTCGACAGCAGGCGATCACGTGACAAGCGTTGCATGACGTATTGTACGTGGCGAACGCAAAGCGCGCGAATAAAATACGTACTTTTTGTTTCTTTATTATTGCTTGCTTTTTTATGAATAGAATTGTTGTAAACATGCTTTTGCTTCAGAAGTACTGCTCGCAGAACCAAGTGACTGGCATTAGTTGATCATCGACCCCAGGTGGGCACTATTACGTCACAATGCCATCAAAATGTGTATAAAATGCCTACTTTGTTGCGGAGAAGGTTTTAAAATGTAAAGTACTGATCGCAAGAGTGTATAACTACGAACGATGATCAAGTCTCCCAGTGGGTGTGACAAGAGATTTATGACGTCACAACCATATCAAGATATGATTGAAATTTGTATCTTTTCAGAGACAAGGTGTTAAATTCGAAAGCGCTGTTTGCAAGCACATCAAACGCAAATGATTGGTTAATCTTATCCAAGTAGGTGTGAAAAGAGACTCATAAAGTCGGAAAGATGTCATAACCACCCTAAAATTGTTGTAAATGGGTACTTGTTTGGCTTTGGTATAAAGGCAATCTAATGTCCCAATACCGGCAAGATGGCGTAGTGGTTAGAGCGTCCACTTCACAGTCGGTAAACCTATGGTTCATTTTCCAAATCGAGTCATACCAAAAGACTTTAAAGAATGGTATTCACAGCTTCCCTGCTTGGCGCTCAGCAAAATAGGGATAGTGTGGAGAACAAGCCGGAAAGTTTGCTTGTTGTGTCCTTGGGCAAGACGAGCAGACAAACAGCCGAGCCAAGCAGTCCACCCGTCATAGTGGCCCACGTCTAACTAAAGATTCACAAACCAAGCGTGAGCGCTTACGCAGTGTGGCCTATATATACATCTTCCTGCATAAAGCTCACAACAAACATAGCTCATACGACGAAGAAGAACAAGAATGTCCCAATCAAACTGGCATCACCACAAATACCGAATTTTAGTATTGCAAAACAAGCTTGGGGGATAACTGTTTAAGCAGAAGTCCCATTAAAGAAACGCAATTTGATGTTGAAATGCACAATGCTATTGTATACAGACCGAACTTCAGTATAAGCCCTCAACAACCTCAATAACATAGTAGATCTTGATGCTTATCTGCCTGCATCCTACATTACACACTTGCATATTGATCGTACTATATTATGGACCCCAATAGAAAAACACAACATTTTGAGAATATACACCACATCATCGCATATCGGCTCTATGAAAGTACAAACCAACCAAAAAAACAAAGTTTATGATAAAATACACACCGCTGTTAAACATCGGCTTTACAAAAGTATAAGCGCTCAGCAAAAAAGGCACCTTGATACTGAGACACGCAATGTAGACTGTACTGTACTACAAGCTCTCATTAAGCAAATGGGATTTTTATGCATATACAGTAGATCCAACTAAAATACGAGCCTTCACTACAAAACAAAAATTTATGATAAAATACACCACGTCTTTGCATATCGAAACAAGTAAAATATGAGCCCCCTACTAGCAAAAGCAGTTCCATGCTAAAATACGTAACGTTATTGCATTTTGACCCTAGTTAGGTATGAGTCTGAACCATGAAAATGCAATTCATAAAAAAATACACGACGTTATTGCGTATTGACCCTATTCAAGTGTAAGCCCTCAACAAGGAACTGCAATTTGTCATGGAATACATGACGTTACTGCATATCAACCCAAGTCAAGCATAAGTCCCCAACAACAAAATGCAATTCATCATGTAACACACGATTTTATTGCGTATCGACCTTAGTCAAATATGAGCCCCCAACAAGGAAGAGCAATTTAAACATAAATACAAAATGGTATTGCATATCAAGCCTAGTCAAGTATAAGCCCCCAACAAAGAAATGCAGTTTATCATGAAATACACGACGTTATTTAGCACATCGACCCTAGTCAAGTATGAACTCTCATCAACGAGATGCAATTTGTCATGGAATACACGACGTTATTGGGTATCGTCCCTGGCAAAGTTAAAGCTTACAGCAACCAAATGCATTTTATCATCAAATACACCACGTTATTGCATATCGGTCCTAATGAAGTATGAGGCCCCAACAAGGATAGCGATTTAATCATAAATACAAAATGGTATTGCATATCAAGCCTAGTCAAGTATAAGCCCCCAACAAAGAAATGCAGTTTATCATGAAATACACGACGTTATTTAGCACATCGACCCTAGTCAAGTATGAACTCTCATCAACGAGATGCAATTTATCATGAAATACACGACGTTATTGGGTATCGTCCCTGGCAAAGTTAAAGCTTACAACAACCAAATGCATTTTATCATCAAATACACCACGTTATTGCATATCGGTCCTAATGAAGTATGAGGCCCCAACAAGGATAGCAATTTATCATGAAATACACGGTGTTGTTACGTATCGAGCCTAGCCAAGTATTAGCCCTCAACAAGGAAAGGCAATTTATCATGAAATACTCAATGTTATTGCATATTGGCCCTAGTCAAGTATGAGCCCTCAACAAGGAAATGCATTTCATCATGAAATACACGACTTTATTGCCCATCGAGGCTAGCAAAGTATGAGCCCCCAACAAAAAGATGCAATTTATCATGAAATATACGACGTTTTTGCATATCGGCCCTTGTCAAGTATGAGCCCCCTACCAAAAAATGCAGTTCACCATGAAATACACGATGTTGTTGCATATCGGATTTAGTCAAGTATGAGCCTCTTTAACGAGATGCAATTTATCATGAAATATATGACGTTAATGCATATCGATCCTAGTCAAGTATCAGCCCCCACAAAGAAATGCAATTCATCATGAAACACACGATGTTATTGTATATCGGCTTTGGTAAAGTTTGAGGCCCAAACAAGAATATGCAATTCATCATAAACAGAGAACGTTATTGCATATCGATTCTAGTCAAGTGTAACTCTCAACTAGAAACCGCAATTTATCATCAAATACACGACGTTATTGCATATTGGTCCTAGTCAAGTATAAGCCCCCAAAAACAAAGTGCAGTTTGTCATGAAATACACGACGTTATTGCATATCGACTCTAGTCAAGTATGAGCCCCCATTAACGAGATGCAATTCATCAAGAAATACATGACGTCATTGAATATCGGTCCTAGTTAAGTATAAGCCTCGAGCAAGGAAATGCAATTTATCATAAAACACAACATGTTATTGCATATCGATTTTAGTCAAGTATGAGCACTCATCAACGAAACGCAATTCATCAGGAAATACATGACGTTATTGCGTACCGGCCCTAGTCAAGTATAAGACCCCAACAACAAAATGCTGTTGCATGCTAAAATGCACAACGTTATTGCGTATCGGTCCCAGTAAACTATGAGCCCCTCAACAACAAAATGAAATTTATCATCAAATACACGACGTTATTGCATATTGGTCCTGGTCAAGTATCAGACCCCATTAATGAGATGCAATTCATCATCAAAAACATGACATTATTGCATATTGACCCTAGTCAAGTATGAGCCCCCAAAAACGAGATGCAGTTTATCATAAAATACACGACGTTATTGCGCATCGACCCAAGTCAGGTGTGAGCCCACAACAAGAAAATGCAATTTATCATGAGTTACACGATGTTATTGGATATCGGCCCTAGTCAAGTATGAGGCCCCAACAAGAAAATCTAGTTGCAGGGTAAAATACGTAACGTTATTGCATATTAACTCCAATGATAATTAGCATTTCGTAGTTGGAGCCTCATACTTGACTAGAGCCGATATGCAATAACTTTACTATTTTAGCAGGTAACTGCATTTTCTTGTTCGGGGCTTAACCAAGGTTGATATACAATAACGTCTTCTTTTTCATGATGAAGTGCATTTCGTTGTTGGGGGCTTATACTTGACAAGGGTCGATACGCAATAACGTAGTGGATTTCATAATATTGTGCATTTTCTTGTTGGGGGCTCATACATTACCAGGACCGATATGCTATAACGTTACGTATTTTAGCATGTAATCGCATTTGTTTGTTGGGGTCTTATACTTGACTAGGTCGATAGGCAATAACGTTATGTATTTTAGTATGCATTTCAATTTGATTGAACATCTTCCTTATGTCACCAGCAATAGCAATAGTGTTGTTGCGCCAAGCAATCAGGACATGAAATAGGTTGTTGAGCAAGTCTGGTCCTTTGTGAAGACCATCATTGAGTGAAAATCCATTGTACTTCGCGGCGGAATTCCATACAATTCTGCAGGATGTTGATTTTCCTGGACTGAGAACTGGAAAGTGATTCAAATACCAGCCATTTTGCCGAGAAACTTCTTCTTCTGGAACAGGTTCTGCGAATTCTTTGATAATCTGGTTCATCTCCTCGTTGTAGCTTTGCAATAGATTGGATTTCACGAGTCTGCGTTCAAGCAATTTTAGATTAGACAAAGCCTGATGCCTATTAAATTTGAGACAAACAGGAAAGCCTTCTTTCCAGGGCATAGACACTTCGACACGTCCATCTTCAGTCAGATGAATAGTCTTTTTCACGTGTTTTAAGAACTGGGATTCTTTTATATCGTTATTAGAACAAGTACATATTTCAGTTGGCTTGACCCCAGATAAATTCGCTTCATACCAAGACTTTACGCAAAGTAAATCATTCTCAACCAAATGGACATGTTGCGATTGTACAAATCCCTCAGGAAGGGATTCTGATTGATTAGGTCCAAAAACATACCACCCTAAAGACGTTTCTGCAGCTGTAGGATAATTGTCCGGTTCAGTAGGATGTTTTAGATAGGACATCGGGGCCATTAAATTCGCATAATCATATCCAATCAACATGTCAACTTCGCTGTTTTCTTTAGGCAAATACTTTTTGATTGCTTTTAGATAAGAAAGGTCTTCAAACAACTCGTTTTTTAAACAGTGAGACGGGTGAGCTGGCTTTTCTAATTCTAAAGCATTAATGTTGTATCGACAAGACCTTTTGTCGAAGCGACGAATCCAAACCGACACGATAGCAGACTTTTCATAGCGATAGCCACCACCAGCTACACCAAACTTAAAAGTTTTTGGATGACGCTCTAACTGAAGTTTCTTTACAATGTCCTTTTTAATTAAAGTAACATCACTTCCGGAGTCAAAAAGAGCTACGGCTTTATGCCAAGTACCGTTAGTGTCTAATAATTCTACCAAACCCGTGGGCGAGTAACGAAAGTTAGGTGCACATTCATTTGTCGATCGTACAGAAGGCTGAGATAGTTGAAAGCTTGAAGCATTGGCATTTAGCGAAGAGTTTTGCTGAGAATTTTCAACGCGAATCTTGTTTTGCTCAGGTTTGGATACGCAAGCTAGTAAAGTGTGATGAGATCGACTACAACTCGTGCATCGGCGCCGATAATATCAGTCTCTAGGATCTTTGTGCATTGGTGAAAGACAAGTAAAACACCGATGTAGGCGTCTCATTGCGTCAGTTCTTTGTTGGGGTGAATAACTCATAAATTTTTCGCATTCAACAAACTTATGGCGTGATTTGTTACATAAAGTGCAACGATCATCAGAATTTGAGCGCACTTGATTGATCGTGGAGCTTTTCGGTTTACTAGTTACATTCAAAGACAATTCATTTGCGAATCTTTCTTCCAACTCTGTTTCAGTTTGCAGGAATTTGATAAGCGTATCAACCGAGGCTTGTTCATTTTCGGAATGCAAAATACGACGAAAATGAACAAGCCTCGGTTGATACGCTTATCAAATTCCTGCAAACTGAAACAGAGTTGGAAGAAAGATTCGCAAATGAATTGTCTTTGAATGTAACTAGTAAACCGAAAAGCTCCACGATCAATCAAGTGCGCTCAAATTCTGATGATCGTTGCACTTTATGTAACAAATCACGCCATAAGTTTGTTGAATGCGAAAAATTTATGAGTTATTCACCCCAACAAAGAACTGACGCAATGAGACGCCTACATCGGTGTTTTACTTGTCTTTCACCAATGCACAAAGATCCTAGAGACTGATATTATCGGCGCCGATGCACGAGTTGTAGTCGATCTCATCACACTTTACTAGCTTGCGTATCCAAACCTGAGCAAAACAAGATTCGCGTTGAAAATTCTCAGCAAAACTCTTCGCTAAATGCCAATGCTTCAAGCTTTCAACTATCTCAGCCTTCTGTACGATCGACAAATGAATGTGCACCTAACTTTCGTTACTCGCCCACGGGTTTGGTAGAATTATTAGACACTAACGGTACTTGGCATAAAGCCGTAGCTCTTTTTGACTCCGGAAGTGATGTTACTTTAATTAAAAAGGACATTGTAAAGAAACTTCAGTTAGAGCGTCATCCAAAAACTTTTAAGTTTGGTGTAGCTGGTGGCGGCTATCGCTATGAAAAGTCTGCTATCGTGTCGGTTTGGATTCGTCGCTTCGACAAAAGGTCTTGTCGATACAACATTAATGCTTTAGAATTAGAAAAGCCAGCTCACCCGTCTCACTGTTTAAAAAACGAGTTGTTTGAAGACCTTTCTTATCTAAAAGCAATCAAAAAGTATTTGCCTAAAGAAAACAGCGAAGTTGACATGTTGATTGGATATAATTATGCGAATTTAATGGCCCCGATGTCCTATCTAAAACATCCTACTGAACCGGACAATTATCCTACAGCTGCAGAAACGTCTTTAGGGTGGTATGTTTTTGGACCTAATCAATCAGAATCCCTTCCTGAGGGATTTGTACAATCGCAACATGTCCATTTGGTTGAGAATGATTTACTTTGCGTAAAGTCTTGGTATGAAGCGAATTTATCTGGGGTCAAGCCAACTGAAATATGTACTTGTTCTAATAACGATATAAAAGAATCCCAGTTCTTAAAACACGTGAAAAAGACTATTCATCTGACTGAAGATGGACGTGTCGAAGTGTCTATGCCCTGGAAAGAAGGCTTTCCTGTTTGTCTCAAATTTAATAGGCATCAGGCTTTGTCTAATCTAAAATTGCTTGAACGCAGACTCGTGAAATCCAATCTATTGCAAAGCTACAACGAGGAGATGAACCAGATTATCAAAGAATTCGCAGAACCTGTTCCAGAAGAAGAAGTTTCTCGGCAAAATGGCTGGTATTTGAATCACTTTCCAGTTCTCAGTCCAGGAAAATCAACATCCTGCAGAATTGTATGGAATTCCGCCGCGAAGTACAATGGATTTTCACTCAATGATGGTCTTCACAAAGGACCAGACTTGCTCAACAACCTATTTCATGTCCTGATTGCTTGGCGCAACAACACTATTGCTATTGCTGGTGACATAAGGAAGATGTTCAATCAAATTGAAATGAAGCCCGCTGATAGAATCTATCACAGATTTTTATGGAGAAACGGAAATATCCGTCAACCACCCAATGACTATCAATGGAAACGACTTTCTTTTGGAGACAAACCCGCACCTGATCTTTCCATTAGTGCCCTCCATTATCTAGCTGATAAACTGTCATCAATGCATCCCATTGCCTCGCAAATTATCAAGCATCACTGTTACATGGATGATATTGTCACTTTGCTCCCCTCTGAAGATGAAGCGATCATAGCCAAAGAAGGTATTAATGTGATATTGGCTAGGGGACAATTTTCTGTCAAAGGTTGGCACTCGAATTCATTAAAAGTTGATGAGTTTCCTGACCAACCAACATTGTGCGTGTTAGGTCATGATTGGGATAAATCTAATGATATGTTCAAGCCCAAAATTCCCAATTTAAAAATAACCGACTCTCTTACTAAAAGAACCATCCTTGGGGTTATCTCAAAGTTTTGGGATCCTATTGGAATTTTTGCTCCTGTCACCTTACGGTTACGAATATTGCTTCAATCTTTGTGGCTTTTGCGTATATCCTGGGACGACCTTGTAAGCAAAAAAATTGAATCAAGCGTATTGTATATAATCAAAGAAATGCAAGCTCTCAATCAAGTGGAACTGCCACGATTTGTAAAACCTGACAATGTAATTGGTAATGCAGAACTTCATGGATTTTGTGGCGGAGGAGAGCAAGCATATGGTGCCGCAATTTGGCTGCGGTGGCCTACCTCAGATGGATTTGTTCTTCGATTTGTTGCTGCTAAATCCTTTGTGGCGCCCATTAAACGGAAATCTACACCCAGACTGGTGCTGCTGGGTGCACTCATCCTCTCTCGTATGCTGACTTCTGTTATAACTATCATTTCTGCTTCTAATGTGTATATGTGGACTGATAGCGCTGTTGTTCTTCATTGGTTATCTAAGCCCTCATCGAAATTTAAGGCCTTCGTTTCAACTCGTGTACAAGAAATTCAAGAAAGTTTGTCCGATATCCCTGCATGTTTTAAATACATTGATAGCAAATGAAACCCTGCTGATGCATTAACGAAACCTGTTCATGTTTCTAAGCTAGCAAAATGGCATTTAGGGCCTCAGTTTCTTGTATTGCCTCCAAAAGAATGGCCTCTAGGTAAACCCCCTTTGGATAAACTTTCCTCAACAGCACAAGGTGAGGAAAAATGTCCTCCTCCTTTTGTACTGCACTCAGAACAGTTGATCGTTTTTACATCGCATTTATTTGCACGTGTTTCGTCATGGCAAAAATTAGTTCGGGTAGTGGCATGGTTAAAAAGACCTTTAATAAATCGCGAGAATAGAATTTCTATTTTAACGTCACGTGAACTAACCAATGCAAAATTGTGTTTGTTTTGGATCGCACAGGATTATTTGAGAGAGCCTGAACAACAACGACTTCGTAAGAGAATGAATCTGAAGGCTCTAAACACTCAACCTGCCCTCCTTCGCATATGTGGACGTTTATCAAACTTTTCGTATAACGATGAAGTAACCAAACCTATTGCCCTGCCTAGCAACAACAAAATTGTGGTATTATACGCAGATTATATGCATCGAAAGCTCGGACATCAAGGTTATCGTGTAATTATTCTTAATTTGCGTGTAGAAGGTATTTACATTCTACGTGGCAAACAACTATTGAAGTAAATTGCTGCCCGATGTATAACTTGTCGAATCAACAGACGCAACTTGATGAAACAGCAGATGGGACAATTGCCCACATTCAGATTTAAAGTAAACCAACCCCCTTTTACATCAGTTTCTATGGATTTTTTTGGCCCCATTAAACTTCGAAAAACAAGAAATGTTGTAATTGATGGATGTGTATTACTGATAACTTGCAACACCACAAGAGTCGTTCACCTTGAAGTAACTGAAACTCAATCTACAAATGATTTTATCTTAGCTTGGCGACGTTTCGTATCTAAACGAGGTACTCACCCTGTTCATGTTTTAAGTGATCAAGGAAAAGCGTTCATTGGTGCTGAAAACCCCATCAAACAATGGATTAGTGGGTGGAATAAAACAATCATAGTTGACTTTATGGCCGCTCATCACACTTCATTTATGTTCGAGTGGAAGTACAATATTTCACAAGCTAGTCATATGAACGGAGTGGCAAAATCGTTGATAAGAAGCTGCCGCAAAGCCTTTGATGCAGCTTCTAACTACCGCACTCGAGCATACACTCAAAATGAGTGGGAAACAATTGTTGCAGAAGCTAATTATCTTTTGAATTCCAGACCTTTGTTTCCTAAATCTGTTGATGATCTAGATGAAGAACCCTTCACTGGAAATACACTGCTGTATCCGCACGGACAACCCTCAATTCCACAACCTCAAATGATCGAGCCATTGGACCCCCGAATATCCTATAAATCCGTTCAATCTTTCGTTAAACAATTTTGGGAAGCGTGGATTCGCCACATGCCACCACATTTACTTTTTCGAAATAAATGGTTCCGGCCGCGGAAAAATGTGAAAACAGGAGATTATATAATAATACTGGAACCCGGGATGAAAGGCCGAGCTGCGCCCCGCGGTTTATGGGAACACGCCATTGTCACTAAGACCTTCCCTAGAATTGACGGACTGGTACGAAAATGCGAATTGCGTCTCTCTGGTCAACGAACGCTAATACGACCTATTCACAAACTTTGCTTAATAGCAACCGCTGAAGAACTGAACTATGATAGTTAGACCTACTGTTTTGTTATCGCGTGTAATGTATATTTATTCCGTGTGACGATGTATAATTTATTTGATGTGCTTATTGTGTTTTGACTCCACTTTGTCCCCTCTGGTTCCGGGTTTTACCGAAAATAAGTTTTGTTATCGCTGCTCAATTTCTTTCCGTGCTTGGTGGGGAGTGATTTGGTTTACTCGTGCCCTTTTTGTTTAATCTTTTTTTTAATGATTTTGCGTGCTTGCCCGCATCTAAAATGAGTAATTAATCCGGTTTGCGTAGTTTGCCTAGCGCATCTCGCACTTCAATCTATTTGGATCTCCTTTGTTGCAGTAGCAGTAGTAGTTTGTTCTTTGTTAAGGAAGCTGGGCACCTGTTAGAATTATTTTAGTTTTCGGATAGCATGTAGCTTTAGTTAGAATTTGTTTAATTAACAACATTTTTATTTGATCTAGACTTGTGTAGCCATTACTTATGTTCGTAATCTATTGTGTCTCTGGAATCTATTTCGGCTCGCCACTTTTGTAAGTAATTAGTTTATTAATTCGTTTATGAGCACATTATTTGTTATTTTATGTTTTAGGGTTACGAGACAATACATCTACGTAAGCCAAGCGAGTGTTTGAAACAGAGGCACGCGGTGTTCCCCCAAATCAACAAACAAAACTCAAAATTTGACAATGACCAAAGCGGACTTTTGAAACATTATTTGAACTATCATTAAGAACTATCAAGGACTTGAATCAGATTAATATATTTTCGTTTAGATATAGAGTGTTTTTCCACAACAATCTGAAGCAGCACTTCTAGACTTTTAACAAGATTTTTGGTGGCACAGAATTAAACCTTCAATTAGCATTCAGCCAGTGATCACGCCGACAATTCGATAAATTTTACTACTTGGAACTCATTTTGGAGCAACTCCATTGCGTTTAATTAAATATCTACTAGTGTTTGCTACAATAAGCTTTTAATCCCTTTCACTTTTATTGATTAATTTATGCCGTCACGTCAACTTTTTGGTCTCACATTGTGCTGTTGTTATAATAACTGCTCTTAATATTTAGAGGCTAAGGCAAAATTTTTTAATTTGTTCATTATCCGTAGATATATTTACATCCATCCTCTATTTGATAATATTATTACAATTACCCGATTTGCTTCTACTTGTAAATTATGCTGTACGTATTGTGTAAATATTAAGCCTGCACAGTTTTTGATTTAATATTTTTATATGCTGTTAACAGGAACTGATGATGACTATTACATAATCGAAATATATTTTCCGTACATAAATGGTATAGCTGAACGATTGCCTATATTTAGTTATCTAAAAAAAGTTATACGCACTTGCGATCAGTACTTTACATTTTAAAACCTTCTCGGTAACAAAGTAGGCATTTTACACACATTTTGATGATATTATGACGTCATGGCACCCACCTGGGGTCGATGATCAACTGTTGCAAGTCACCTGGTTTTGCGAGCAGTACTTCTAAAGCAAAAACATTATTTGCCCGAATTGCATTCACCACGTACAATACGTCATGCAACGCTTGTCACGTAATCGCCTCTTGTCGAGCATGATTGTCGATTCTTTACAAGACCCCTGTATACTGTACTCCTATCTAGATTACAAAATGAAATCAGATCCAGCTAAAACGAAGAAATTTAACAGACTACCTTCACTCTATTTCTAATCATAACTAACGCAAAAAGTTCCTATGGCTAACGCATAAATTACGCGAACAGTGCTCCGCTTTTGTACATGTGTTCAAAAAACTTTACTACATGTAGTCTGTTTGCATTGCTATTCAATAAAGTTTGATTTGGTTAGAGTTGTAAATGCAAAATTGGCGTACAAATTGTTTGGGTTGACCGCAAATGTTAATTGATATGGATTGTTTTAACTAAGAGAGTTTATTTTAATAATCTGATTGAAGTTAGGTGCATGAAAAGGTACCGTATCAATTCTGCGCTAAAGTTTCAAAAACCTGAGCTGGAAGCTTGAATATCAAGTTTCTTATTTTAATAATCTAGTTTGGAAAAAGTTATGTGTTAGTAAAATAACAGCAAAATTAAATACCAGTATTACGTCAAGTAACTACAGATTTATACGCTAGGTACCAATATAGCTTGTAATTACTAGGATTGCTTTTGCGATGTAGTTTATTGTACCATCAGCCAAGATTTTTTTTTCTTCCAGGGATTTATTGTTTATTCTGTAAAAATTGTAACATTACGGGTGGTAAATTTTTAACAGAGTTAATTAATAAATAAACTTGCCAACTGGTCCCAACAAAACTTCAAACTCTTTAGCTTTCATGTGGAAAATATAAAATAAACCTTAATCAAGAGATGGACGATTAACTGCAGACGAGGCAAGTGGTCTGCGAGTAACCATATTCGACTTTGTAAAGCAGGAGTTGTGATTTAAAAGATTAGAAAAAAGAGTTGTCTTGTTGTTTGATGCTGAAGCCTGTAGCAAGTTTTGCCCTTTGATTTTTTTATAATTTGCAAAGAATAGTCTTCAAGTTTAAATTACAAAACAAGCAACATGTTGCTCAAAGTATGCCCGATGGTAAATAATGACCCCTGCATAAAAAGCTTAGGCTGACCAAACTGATAGTAGGTTAATTCTTTGGCAGTGGCTATTTTGCTGTTGATGGCATTTTACCCTTAGAGGTACTTATGATTGGTCGATCTTAATGACGTATTGAACATGTGACTTTTGGTCGTTTTTTCTGATTGGTCAATTCTAATAACTGATTAAAATAATATCACACCCCCAATGTTCACTCCTTGACCCTGCACATTTCCTTCCAATGTGCACTACCCCGTACATTTGCATACTGGGCCTGCCCCTTCAGTCAGCACTGCCTTTCTCACAGTGCTCTGCCTTGCCATCAACCCACAACCAATATATTTCAAGACAGGTGCACTATCCATGCGCCATAGTGCCATCGGTTTTGAATCTAGTTTGTAAAAAATAAGTTGGAAAGTAGTGTGTTAAATTGTATTTAACTATAATGTGACAAGTTGGGAAAAATAGTTAAAATAATGTTACAAGTTGCGTTTAATTATTGTTGAAAAAGATGAGTTAGTAAGTTTTCCATTTTTCATAAAACTATTATTTTAAGAGATGAGCTAAATGCTGTTCACACTTAATTTTGCAAAATTATGTGCAGCAAGTTGTTTTGAAATTAGGAGAGAAGGTTAAGCTGCCATTAAGTTGCAGTGTGCACTGAAATGCAAGTGAAAAAAAATTGCAGGCAATAACCCAAGGTAAATCGAGAATGTACCGAATTGTGTTAGCATGAAAATGATATAAGTGAGTGGTTCCCAAGTCTTTTGATGCCATGGATCATATGAACAGTAAGCAGATGCTTTAGACTCCCAGCTCAATTACCAGCTTTAGTTATTTAAAAATACCAACTCAGTAGTGAAATAAGGGGGGGAATTGCATCATGCTGTAGGAAATAAGATCCTTTGAGCAATAACGTGCTGACTGAACCCAATCGCTGGGAACTAGCAGTCACAAGGAGGAAGGCACGACAGCAAAACTTTATTCCACCAATTTACGCGGTTGTGGTAACAATTGAATTACGTCCGTCCGTCACGAAATCCAATGATGAAAGAGAGCACAATATCTCCGACCACATGGTCGGTAACAAAATCTGCACGCGACACCAGGAATTAGGTCGCTGCACACGTCTATGTAAACAGGGCACTGCACACGTCACATTAACAAAAAATAACGCATAAACAACCTAATGGCGGGAAAGGCAAGCCGATCACCGAGCTACCAAGAGAAGACAAAAATATACATAATCTAGCCCTAATGAAAAAAAGAAAAATAAATGTGTGTGATTTTAGACGCATACAATAATAATAAACAATACGCGTTGCAATATCACGGCTAGGTTGCCGGAAAGCCATGCAGGCTAGATTCCTGGCGTGAGGTTACATCGCCAGGCGTGCGAACTATAGGAGCACGATATACTTGAAACGGAGATAGCCGAGCGGCTACAAACCTGACGGTAGATACTTCGTCAGTTAACATTGCTTCATCAGCAAAATCATAGAGTAAAACAGCAAAGGTGCGCGAGCTGGGCGTCAAACTGGGGACGCACGAAGTTGCAAATTAGCAAACACAGCTCTTACATTAAACAACTAGAATCACACACATCAGTGGGAGCAAGGTGCTAAGCCACTGAAAGCAAACTAATAAAAAAATGTAAAAAAGACAAAAAGATGTTTGGCATGGCAGCTCGATGAAGTGCGAGGTGCGACACGCTACAATGCCCTCTTTGGGCCTTACAATAACTCAAAAAAGCTACAACAATTTGATTTTCACACCAAAATAAAACCAAATAGGTCTTTGCCTCAAGTTGATTTCCAGGTAATTGTCATCACCCTCCTACCCAACTGAAAATCCTGTGTTGCTCCTCTTCTGTTACTAAATCATTATTACGCTAGTATCGACATACCTGGGGGAGCCACACCCCCAAATTTTATGAATCCAATCAAAAAATAAAGGCATTTTGGGCTGGAAAAAAAAATAATCACGTTCAAACAGTTGATCTTCAAAAAAAGGCCTTTACCTTTGTTTTAGTGGAAAAAAGAATTAACATTTTCTAAAAGTTGATCTCCAAACAAAACATCATTCATCTAATTTCAGACTTTGCCCCCTCCCCCCAAATTGCACCTAGATTCACTACTGCACAGATATGCTGGCATTCCTACCTGTAAATGTTTTTGAGTCTTCAGCCAAAAATTAATTTTTTTATGCAATACGATTGCAAACTTCACACACACTGTACTATATTTAAGCATGTTGTTTACCCCCAAAATAGTACTACCATATGCCCTTTTTCAGGAGGACATGTCCTCCTTTTAATGAAAAATAATTAGTTCTCCGAGAGATTTAAAAGTGCCCAAATGTTTTCCTTTCAAGATTTTTAACAATTAAAATAAAATGTACACTCTTGGAGCATAATTCTGATTTTAAAGGTAAAAGCACAGCAATATACAGTAAGAGCTTTGTAATGTGTATATTACGCTAGTTAGTGAAGTTACTCTAGGTCAAGAGTCTCAAACATGCGGCCCACCAAGTGATTTTTCCAGCCTGCCAAAAAGTACTTGTAAGCACCCAAAAGTGTAGAAAGTTTGAATATTTCAATTATTTTTTCTCCTGAATATTCTGATTTTAAATTCGTGTCTGCAAGGTGGTACAAATACTGGTAAATCATAGTTTGATGTGAATAGTCAGTTAAACAGCTTCTCATCATTTTGGCGTACTTATGCATAAAACAAATAACACACTGTCAGAATTTTTGTAAATTCACAATATTTTCATGTTTTGATAACAATTTACCAGTAATTAGTTTGTATTTAACCATGATAAGAGAATTGTGCATGGACATATACCCATTCTGTTTCGGTTTGTTGAGAAAAAGAAAAACTTTAAACACAGGGACATTATTAAAAACCAAAAGTTAAAGATGAGCAAGAAATTTTTTGAACAAAGAAACTGTTTCACTTATTACACCCAGGAAAAGACTAGGCGCAGATTTTAACATGCTTGCATACATACAGCTCACTTTTGCAAAAGATTTCCAGCATTATTCAATCGTAATTGATGAGAGCACTTGTAGTTGAGCACAACGTTTTGTGTTACATTTGTAAGAGGCGTTGACAAACAATAGACATGACTGAAGAGTTACTGGATTAAATACTTATAAAAGGAACTGCAACAGGCCAAGATATACTCGCTAAACTTGAAAAGTGTGGATCGTGTTGGTTTAGACTGGTCCAAACTAATTTTGGTAGCCACATGTGGTGTGCTTGCAATGTGCTCCGAAAAAGTAAGATCAGTTGGCTTGTCAAACAACAAACTTAAAGAAAACTACTGTGCTTAGCTGTCAGCCATTCACTGCATCATCCACAAAAATACCTTTGTTAGGAACAACTGAAAGTGCAAGACGTGATGAATGTTGTGAAACAGTGAATTTTATAGGATTAGAAGGTCTGAACCACAGGCAATTTATTGCTTTTCTTTCTGGTAGGTAAGTGAATAGCTGTATTACAGAGAAGTGGGATGGTGGTTATTCGTTAAGAGATTTTTTGATTAGAGAGAAGAAATAGCACTATCATGATTATGAAAGACAATAATGTTCTTTAACTAGTTTTTTCACATTTATTGCCAACCTGGCTTTTTTAACAGATTTAGCAGGTCATTTCAACACTCTTAACCTGAATTTGTAGAGACCAAAACTGTCATGTGTGACTGTGTCAAATCCTTCAAGTGTAAACTGTCACTTTGGTCAAAACTGCGTGCAAGCAGTAACCTGTAGAGTCATTTAAAAAAGTTGATGCTGAATGCTTGGAAGAATACAGAGGATACGTGTAAGTTATGTGAAGAAATTGATTGACAATTTCAAGATTTGTGTCAATAGAAAAGGACTTCAGACTCTTTTCCACCCCATTCACAGCCGATGTTTACTGTGTGAGTAAAGAATTTCAAATGGAGCTTTTGAACCTGCAGTGTGATAACTTTGTTAAAGACAAATTGACAGAAGTTGGTGTGCCAAATGAAAGATATCGCATGTTGTTTAATCGATCCTTGCGAATTTTGGTCATGTTTGGAAGCACTTTCGTGAGTAAACAGTTTTTTCCACAATGAAGATGAATAAATCTTATTTGAGGTAGAGGCTTAGAGATGAGCATTTGCAGTCTGTTTTGCGACTGGTAAATGTCAAAGGATTCAAGCCAAACTTTGACAGTTTGGTTGCTAAAAAGCGATACCAGAAATCTTATGCAGCAATTGAACTTTTCAATGTAGACGTGGTTTGTTCTGACTGTTCATGGTGACAAATGCAATAACCAATTTTGGTACGATTCTTGGTGTGTTGGTTCAAATAGGTATATACTGTACTGGTTATAGGGTGAGGCGAGTGAGGCACATGCCTCAAGCCCCCTTTCTTATGCGCCTTAAAGGTTTTACAAATTGTTATAAAATTTTCAGTTTTTTAGAAAAGAACTCATCGTAACTACCTTTTACTTCATTCTGAACATCTAAACTTGAAATTGAAGGTACGTTAATGTCAAAAAATTATGCAGCACAAGTGTCAAGTTAGGGATGCAATGAAATAAGTGTGAATCTGATGTGAGTCATCTCAATAATACAGTGGTCTTGAGTTCCCGTTTCTCAGGATATAACTCAAGCTGATACATCAACCCAGGCCTTTTGAACCTCATTTGTTTAGGGCCATGCAAGTGAGCTTTTTATCATCAGCGTGAGTTTGGAATTTACTGTTTCACTGACTTATTTTTTCATTTATGCCTTTTCAGGAAGAATTGTCTCGTGTGCTTTATTTAGTGTGATGTCAAGAGTAGAAAGTCAGCATTTTGCATCCACCAAAGTCTTTGGGTTTTGCCTCACGCAAAAGAGTCCAACTGGAGTAGCTGGCTGGTAAAGCTTGACCACCTTGGGAGGCCCCCTTATGAAATCTTGCCTCAGGCCTTTGAATTTGCCACTAGACATAAGTGTTTTTAACTTGAGGATTTTAGTGAGCAGTAAAATAATTACATGTATGCTAGGAGTTTTTTATTTAGCCTACTTTTGAATGCGGAATGTGGTTTTTGAGATGTATTTTAGAGATAAAACAAACCATGCCTTCATCTGAGTTTAAGCGTCGTGCTCTAGGTCAATACTAGGAAGTGAGTGTCTATGACATAATAACGTTGTTTATTTGTTTTTAGCCCATATCAGCTGTGTTGCATTTGCTCCAGTCATTTCAAGTTTGAACTTAGGTAAATTAACTGTCAAACTACAGTGTTTTTTTTCTAGTTGTCTGTGCTAAGATCGTTAAAATATAAATACCGTCAAAGAGAAAATCACAATATACAGAAGAATTAGAACAGAAGTATCCATTTTTTAGAAAAGGATGAAATGATAGTGAAGCAGAATGTATTACGTGTTGCTATGGTACGTTTGTTTCTGTCGCAAATAAAGGTTGGCTTAGCCTAGATATGCATGTTGAAAGTACAAATCATAAAAAAGCTGTCAAAGGAGGAACATAGTTAACAAAAGTGACTGGCTATTTCTGTTTCCAATCAAAAAAATTGTGATACATTGGTCATAATGATTGTATCATAATCTTTTTTAATGATGGTATCATGATATTTTTGTTAGATATATATATTGAATGGAAAGATTGGAAAAATTGCTTAAAGTCACAAGTATTTTGAACGAAGCATCTTTAAATGCAAGTGAAGTGAAATAAGCCTTTACAAAAATGGGCTTACTTGAAAAATGTGTTTTTTACTGGTGACAGTTGTTACACTAATGTTATTGGCTTGATCCGTAGAAAGGACATCAACTTGTGGTGGATTGCAGGTGAAGGAAGTGAGGCAGCTGCCTCAAGTCCCTTTTTCAGATATTGGTAGGCTATGTGTGGTAACCTATATCAGCTTTCGAAATAGTGGTGATCTCCAAAAAAAGGTCTTCATCGAGAAGTTGGGCACTTAAAGGGCCCCTTACGCATTTTTGCCTCATGTCTCTAAAATCCTTAAACAACCACTGGTAACAACGTTCTCGATTGAAAAATCGCTTGCCAAAGCTGTTTGGCGTTGGTTGCTCGGCAACTGTTTTCTTCATAGTACAAATGTAATGAGTATTGATGTTTGGTAAGGATTCACCTTACGACGGTGATGAATCTTCTGATATATAGGTGTCACAGGCGGACGGCTAGGACCTTTCTTACATTGTTGTCAATCCAACCGATTAAAATCAAACAGTAAAATACAAATGGGTTTATTGAAAGCAAACGCTAAAAACTTTGAACAGACCAGCACGGGGAAAATTGACTGAACTTTATCCTCCGAACGATTGAACAGCAGCAAAATCAAAATAACCGATCAAAATGTCTTTTTCTTATACATATAAATAATTACTAAAACCCTAAAGCCATGCGTTTTTGTGTTTAGGTCAGGCAAGTGATTCATAGATAACGTAACAACGTGCGATAAACAAAACGTGCAAAAAGGCTGTTGTTCGCAGGGAGCAGTTTGACTCTTGGCAAACTCAGTTAAACAACACTTGTTTAAAAAGGGCGTTGGTGCGATAACAATGTTGTAACTACCATTTACAAAGCGTACCAGTACTTTTGCACTTATGCTGCGAGCACAGAGGAGTTGAAGGATTGTTGTAATTTAGATACAGAAGAGTACCAAAAAACAGTTTTGTCACTGCGTAACTATGTGGTTATCACTGTATCCTAGCTTGTGAATGATGCCTTAAATGTACTCAGCCTTACCCTTACATTTCATGGCCATTGATAAGCTAGCTGTTGCTTTGAAACAATTTTATGAAGCCTATATAAGAGAACTCTAAAACATTTGCAATTGTATGTTGTTGTTTGAACAAGTTCAAAATATTGAACGGTCAAAAGCATCAATTAAATTCGATCGCTAAATCTTGCCTTGATGGTGAAAAATCAACGATGGAAGAAAGGCTGAAACAGATGCTGATATCAACCCATATTAAATCAAAACTGAGTGAACTCAGAGAACAAATCAATATTATGACTGTGACGTGTGAATGGTTTTGAAAACGTAAACAGAGAATGCCAAACAACCATGCTTGTGAGTAAGAGTAGTCAAAGTGTACCGAAAAACTTAAGTTGTATAACAAGTGCTTTTTTTGGTCAGATAAGATAATTGTTCAACTAAAAATGGAACATCATGTATCTAAAAATGGAACCGGTTTTTAATTCGCCATTATAAAGTAATCGCTTGTCCTAAGTAATTAGAGTGACATTGCTGAAAAGCAAATTTACTCAGCTTTCAAAGGACTGTAATTGTTAGTATCTTACTATAAGTTTTATGTATCAAAACTATCCTGTTTTTACTCAGGTTATTACTTTTTGGGTGAGGTAGAGAAAGTTATGCTGCCGGTAATAAAGTTCAGTTATTTTAGTTTAAAATGTAGTATGGAAAACATAAATATTACATACTAAAGGAATTGTCATAAAATAATCTTTAATTTGTTAAAAAAATTTTGAAAATCGGTTAAGAAATGAGGTCACAAATCCGTTTTTAAATGAACTGATTTTGTAAAAATGGTGCCTTTTTTAACAAAAATCATCATATTATAATCTCTGTTAGCAAAAGACTGTCTGCGAATTGGGTAAGTTATTGCAATAGCAGGGTCCCTATCAGTAATGTCGAGATTAAGAATAATTATTTCAAATCAGCCGGTTTCACGTGATTGCAAAGGAAATTGCTTCAACATTTATATGATATGTACCAAGAAATTAACAATTTGTTGCGAAAAATAAAATAGGACTATCTTTATCCCTCATCTTTTTTGTTGGGGCTTACCATTGTTTTGCTTGGAGTGGGTTACTTTTTTAAAATTTTTGGAGACTTCGTTTTTAAATGAATCTTTTTGAATATTTCTATAGAAAATATCAAAGATTTGTATTAAATTTTATCAACTTATGTTGTAAAAATGTTGCATTCTTTAAAAAAATTATGACATTGTGATCTCTGTTAGAAAAAAACTGTGTTGATTGTACCAGTCGTATTATAACATCATACGTCGAGTTTGAAGCGAGCAGGAAAAACAAAGAAGCATGTTTAGAAAGCTTAAAAACGTTAAAAAAACAACCTGTCAGTTGAGCTTAAATTTTTGTAAAGTGTTCTTTTATCAAAAGTTTCTTAATATCTCTCAGAAAACCGTTTAATTGGGTTTCTACGATGAGCAGAGACGTAGCAGCCGCCCCCCAAACCCCCCAATTGGGGGGGGGCCCAGGCCAACTTTGGGGGCCCAAGTTAGTCTGAAATTGCTTTTTGGCTACGTGACTATTTTCAGTTCAGCAGACTTGTTTACAACCGATTTAAACTGTAGGAAGAAATTGGCTTGTGACATCATAAGTGAATGCAACGTCATTTTATCTCGCAGAATCTAGAATATTTCGATTGATTTTCTGGTAGAATCTTGAATATTCGATTGACGTAACAATGCCGTTGTTACGCAACAATCATAGAATGGTCTGGAATTCTGTTTGGCTATAAATACCGGGACAATATATATACACTGCAGAGTGCAGATAAAGTATTTTATTGACATTGTATAGAATGAAACGTTCAAAAAGTGGTGCTCAAAAGAGAAAAGAAGCAGCCACTGCTCGAGATGCTGTAGCGAAATTGCCCAAGATGACAGATTTTTTCAAGATTACTGAGCAGAGTAGACCTGGCACTAGTACCGAGAGGGATGAAGAAAACTATAGTGTACAAGAAAAAGAAGACTATGACGATCAGCATCAAAGTGATTGTGAATTTCCAGAAAATGTAAGTTGTGATTTACCTGCCAATACGCAACCTTCAATATCAAAAATAACTGAATCTCAATTTACCCCTATCCCTGATGACTCATGTAAATGGCCTGAAAGTATTTCTGATGCTCAACGATGTGATATAGTAAAGCGTGGACCACATCAACTAATAATGAATTTTCCATATAATAACACAACTCCAAGGCGACGTTTTTCCTCCAACCATTATAAACGTGTGTTACCTAATGGTGAAAGTGTTTCGCGGTCGTGGCTAGTTTATTCTGGGGAATCAGATCAAGTTTTTTGCTTTTGTTGTAAGCTATTTGGAAAAACACTAAGCCCCTTTTGTAGTGGTATAAATACATGGGAGGGTTTTTCGAAAAAACTGAAAGACCATGAAAACGGCATTTCCCACCAAGAATGCTGCAGTCAATGGATGTTGCTAGCTGAAGGGATAAGAAATTCATCCACTATCGACAAACGCGAGATGAATATTTTTTTCAATGAAAGACGTTTTTGGAGAAATGTTTTAGAGAGACTTATCGACATTGCCTTGTTTCTATCGGAAAGGAATCTTGCTTTTAGAGGATCTGAAGAAGTCTTAGGATCTCCTCACAATGGAAATTTTCTGGGTATATTTGAGCTTTTGGCAAGAAGAGATCCGATCCT
This sequence comes from Trididemnum clinides, assembly GCA_963675345.1. Lineage (NCBI taxonomy): Eukaryota > Metazoa > Chordata > Ascidiacea > Aplousobranchia > Didemnidae > Trididemnum > Trididemnum clinides. The sequence goes on along the minus strand of OY776292.1, from coordinate 9,098,124 downwards.
AAAAGAGCTTCAAGACAGAATCAAGAATAAAAACACTAAAGATCACTATTTGAGTCCTACCATACAAAATGAACTAATTGAATTGCTAGCGACAGAAGTTGAAAAAGAAAATTTACAGCAATTGAAATTGGCAAAATATTTTTCTATAATTTTGGACTGCACTCCAGATATGTCACATCATGAACAAATGTCTGTCATTCTCCGTTATGTACTATGTAATGAAGAAGCTGCTGTTGTTAAAGAAACATTTTTTGGCTACTTGAGAATAAGTGACAGTACTGGGAAAGGCTTGTTGGACGCTTTCTTAGAAAAAGCGACCGAACTGCAACTCGAATTGTCTGATTGTCGAGGTCAGTCATATGATAATGGTGCTAACATGAAAGGAAAACATTCTGGGGTCCAAGCAAGAATGCTAGACATCAATCCCAAAGCTGTTTACGTGCCCTGTGCAAACCATACCCTTAACTTAGTTGTTGTTGACAGTGCTAATTCATCGACGGAAGCATTGACATTTTTTGGAGTACTTACAAGGTTGTATGTGCTGTTTTCTTCCTCTGCTCAGCGTTGGGAAATTTTGAAGAAACATGTGGAGCTGTCCATAAAGTCACAATCTGATACTCGTTGGGAAAGCAGAATTAAATGCATCAAACCTCTTCGATACAATTTAAAAGAGGTGTTGCTGGCACTGAAAGACTTGGAAGCCATTTCCATAGAAAGAAAAGATGGAAGAGCTGCCTCAGAAACAAAATCGTTGATAGCTCATTTATCAAAATGGAGTTTTCTTTTGTCGGTGTTTATTTGGTATGATATCCTATTCCAAATCAATAAAGCAAGCAAGATTCTTCAATCGTATGGAGTCTCCCTTCATGCAATGGAAACGGAAATCCAGGCAACTGAAAAGTTTTTGCAAAACTATCGCACAACGGGTTATGACAGTGCCGCAACATCTGCTGTTGAAATAGCACAGGAATTGGATATTGATCCTTCTTTTCCTCCGTCAAGAAGTGGAAAGAAAAGAAGATTGTTTGATTACCAAGGTGAAGAGGAACAACGAGCTACTCCTGAACTGAAATTTGAAAGCAACTTTTTCTATCCATTAGTAGACCAGGCTATTATGTCAATAAAGGAGCGCTTTAATTTGTTACGTGAGGTTTCTTCCGCCTTTTCGTTTTTGTACACACGAGACAAACTTTTGCTTGTGCAACAAGAAAATGCTCTTTTTACTTGCTGTAAAGAGTTCCAAAAAAAGTTCGGTGACATTGATTCTGATGAAATGAGCGCTGAGCTACAGCGGTTTGTTTTAATTTTACAAAAAAACGCAATCTCAATACGGCTCAAGACTTTCTGAACTATCTTCTAAAGACTCATTTATTTGAATTGTATCTGAATGTGTACATCGCACTTCGAATCTTACTAACTTGCCCCGTGACTGTTGCCAGCGCTGAAAGAAGCTTCAGCAAATTGAAACTGATCAAAACTTTTAATAGAACGTCTATGACAGACAGTAGACTATCTTCATTAGCCATGTTGTCAATCGAAAATGACTGCGCCCGATCTCTTGATTATGACAATGTCATAACAGCATTTGCGAACAAAAAGGTTCGCTCCAGACTATTTAAATGATACTGTGTTTTTATAACTTTTTCATGTTTTTCAGTGTCATTACTTTCGTTTCGCAGTGTCTGCATAAATGTCCTACTGAACTCTGGCATCGGTGCCGAATTTTTTATGACTTGCACCTTCGGTATCGGCATGCTTTATTCTGACATTAGCCTGTTTACTTATGTACAAATTGTGGTGTATTTTCTTAATGCAGCTTTTCAATTTTACACTTCTAAAGTGATATGACCTGTGTGCAGGGGCTCTTGCGCTTACTTTGGGGGGGGGGCCCGAAGTTGGAGTGCTACGGGACTGACGATGAGTGCTTCTTAAGGAAATTAAGAAAACATATTTTGCAATTAATTGTTTATCATGATGTCATGTGAAATGCTAAAGAAGTGAAAGTTGGTAAGTCGGATGGTGGCTTTCGTGTAAGCTTAAGCATGTTTCGCGTTTGGCGCTTCATCGAGCTGCCATGCCAAATATAATTTTGTCTTTTTTAAAAATATTTTTTGTTAGTTTACTTTCGGCGGCTTAGCACTTTGCTCCCGCCGATGTGAGTGATTCTAGTTGTTTACTGTAAGAGCTGTGCTTGCTATTTTGCAACTTCATGCGTCCTCAGTTTGACGCTCAGCCAGTTTACAGTTTCTGCTCTATTCTATGATTTTACTGATGACGTACTATTAACTGACGCAGTATCTACCGTCAGGTTTGTAGCCGCTCGGCTAACTCTGCTTAAAGAATATCGTGCTCCTTTAGTTTGCACGTCTGACGATGTAACCTTACGCCAGGAACCACAGCTTGTATGGATTTCCGGCGATCTAGCAGTGGACTGATAACTATTATGTACTTACATTTTCGGTCGGATATTTTCGGCTCTCTTTCGTGGTTGATCGTTGCCGAAGACGGACGTGTTCTAGTTATCAACCACAATCTCTTTCATTGCTGGACTTCGGGGAGGACGGACGTGATTTTGATTGTCGGCCACAACTGTGTGAATTGATGCAATAAAATATTACTGTCGTGCTTCCTTTATTGTGACTGCCATGGTTCCCAGCAATTGGGGTTCAATCACCACATTCTTGCTCAAAGGAACATATTTTCCACGCATGTGTGATCAACCAAGCAGTTGCAAAGCCGAGGCTGAAAGATCAAGCAACATAATACAGGGTGTTCCAGAAGTCTTAGGCACATTTTGACGTTGAATATGTCGAAAACTATTAAGGAAATAACAATGCATCTGATATATTCTAAAAGCTTGCAATTTCAAGTGTTTTATAGAATGTTCAAAGATGTTCAATGTGAACACCGTAGGTCACACGCCACACATCAAGTCGATAGTCAAATTCCTGCTAAAATGCGTTCCAGCATTGTGTTGTCTATGGTTGCAAGTTGCAACAACTTCCGTTATTCGGCCTTGAGTTCAGCTACATCTTTTGGAATGGGGAGGCACATAGACCAGTGCTTTCACAAAACCCACAAAAAGAAGTCGCAAGGTGTGACATCTGGAGACCTAGGATATCAGAACAAGAAAATGCGATCATCAAGTGTTGTTGAATCAGTTTTTGAAAGTTCAAGGACACAAAACGCTTTTTCTGGTTGAGTGAAAGCCATTGGTGGATCTAGGTTATCTTAGTTATTTAAGCTACATGAAACTATATGAAAAAATTATCAGCATGACAAAAAACTCAATGAGTTTAGCATTAAAATGACAACAGTTTCATTCAACTACCATTCATAGATCAGCAGAAATGAGGACTTGAAATGTGCCCAAGACTTTTGGAACACCCTGTATACTAGTAATCAGTAGGGCAAATCCTTGACAGTAAAATTTAAGCTCAGCATTTGTTTGGCGGGGAGATGCTAATAAGGAGATTTACGTCCCTGCGAGTAATTTATTTGCTTTTACACAACAATTTTAAAACTCTACCGTACTTTTAGACATAGTTAAAAGATAGGTACCGGTACTAAAGCGATCCAACAAATGTCAAAAAATAATACGAAAGCAAGCAAAAAGATAATTCCTTTTGTTTCACGAGGCAAGTATTTTCATGAGCTACACAATGCTATTTAAATTTTTAAATAAGATTGACAATGTCCTAAGTTACTAAACTTAAAATTAATGCCATCAACAATTTTTTATTGAGATTTTGGGTCGGTTTTTCATGGCATTGTCGCTTAATAGTGCAACCAATGACTCGCTTAACTTGTTCCATCTATGTAGAAGCTTAGCTAACTCTAACCCTACTGGACTATAACTAATCCTAACTCCAAGTCTAATGCTGATCCACATTTCCGCTTTTCAGTCTATCCAATTCTGTGGAATACTTTCCAAATTCAGTGCAATGCTATCAGTAAACCAACCTAAAAGAGAAATGAGTTTTCAGATTGATTGCTTTGTGTGAAAGACATTTTTGTCCCCATAAAATCTATGTTGGTTAATGATAAGTTTTGACGCGATGTATTAGATCCGTTATATGTTATAACTTTTTGTTTGTTGTAACGGTTTGAGTGGTCAAGACAACTTCGTGTCTTTTGCTGACAGCAAATACTTGTAATTAAACCTAGAGTGGTAACAGTTAACTTTGGAATAACCTTTTATATGCCTTTAAAAAGTAGGTTTTTTCTTATGTGTGTGGGAGGGTCATTGCCATGAAAGAGCGTTGGAAGCTTAAACAGCTAGGTAGCAGATTAGCCAGTAAATCTCATCACGACAAGATTTTGTGGCAGTAATGCTGTCCCAAAGCTGTTTCATCTCAAGTTTAAAAGTAGCTTGAAGAAAGATTTGAGTATTGATGTATGGTATTTTTGTTGACAAACATTAGACCATAGAAAAAATAAGGAAGTGGCTGTTTTGCTGTTAAGGGCATTTTATCTTTGGAGGCTATTTTGCCATCACCATTCATGTGTGTTTAAGTAGCCATAATCAGATAATTGCTTGAATTCTGGCAGTGATGCCATGGTGCGCGGATAGTACAGCTTCCTTGAAATGCAAGGATTACAAGTTTGAATATTCACTGGCTGGGCACTTAGACAAAGGCAGTGTCACTGGAAAGGGGTAGCCTGAATTGTGAATGTACAGGTTGGTGTACACTGGGAAGGAGTGTAGAGTATGCGAGAGAGTACACTGGGGATGCAAATTTTTTTATTTTGTCATTAAAATTGACCAATCAGAAACAACCAAAAGTCACACATTACCAGTATGCCATTAAAATAGAACAATCACAAATGTATGATGGCAAAATAGCCACTGGCAAGTATTATATAGTGGGACATTAAACTTTTGTAGTTTAGTAAACTTGAAAATTTTGCATGACTGCGTTGTAATTGAAGAAATTTGTAGTGTGACTGCTAATAATCAAAGCACTATTTTTTATGTTTAGTAACTTAGTGTACTACTAGTCATTATGTAGCATATCACAGAACTGCTTGTAATATGAGGTAAGCAGTGTGTTTCTACATGTGTATAGATGTAGCCAAAGCTAATAATTTTTAGTGTGCTCTAGCATAGTTCTTTTTGACTAAAAATAGTGCCATAAACTGTGCTATGTAGCATCCTGAAAATTGTCCAAATCTGCTTAAATAATCCGTTTTTCTACATTGTGATAATACTAGCTGGTTTCACTATAAAACTGGATGAGTAAAAAGAAGGAAGTGGCTATTTTACAGTCGACTTTTACTCTTGGAATCTGTTTTGCCATACATGATTAGTGGGGCTTCAAACAAGCACTGAGTGATGTGTCGTGTAGTGGATGATACTGCTGCCTTTGAATGTGATGATTACGGGTTTGATTCTTTGCAAGCAGCGTACTTTGAAAGAGGTAGTGTACACTGGAGGAGGGCCAGGGGGTAAATAAAAGAGGGCATGTACACTGAGGCTTAATTTTTGTCAAGTTACATGCGTAATACGTCATAGAAAAGGGTGTGCACACTTGGGGGTAAATTTTTGTCAAGTCATGTGTGTAATACGTCATAGAAATTGACTAATCACAGATGACCAAGTCATATTTTTGGTACATAATCATAATTGACCAATCACGAATGTTCAATGGCAAAATAGATTCCAAGAGTAAAATATCGTTAATGGAAAAATAGCCATTGCCCCAAAAGAAAGCCATCCAAGTTTTGAGATTAAGGTATTCAACTTAAATTTACTCTACACTAGTATTCCCTTTACAAATTTTGGTGAACACTGCTGAACCAAACGTTACATCAGCCTATGTAACATGTTTTAAAGTAAGTAGAAAAGATGTTTTTTGGTAGCCTACTGCTGTCCTGTGTATACCCTAAGCCAAAAAAATGCTGTTTACCCAATTCAGATTTTGGATTTTTTATTTAAAGTTTTTTGAAGGCAGCTAAGTGTCTGACGTAGACATCACGCTACAGTAAGGCAACAGTGATTTGCAAGCTACATGCACGCTGTTTCCACGCTTTTATTGTACAGTAGAATTTCACAAATGGCTTCATTAATGACATCAACTTGCCCATTATAATTCCAATATTTCAGATACTTTAAAGTTTGCCTATAACATCGGTTTGCATGTAACCATACCCTTTGTTTTTCCCTCAGGCATATTTTTTTTGACTGTGGCATTTTTAACCTAGTTCAGTGCTTTTCAACCGATTTTGGCATGTGGGTCCATTTTTGAAAGGTACGTGGCCTGAATATATATTTTTCTCAATTTCATTGGCAATTTCAAAAAAGTTATCAAAGTTAATTTAAAGAACATCCACATAAAATGAAGCAAGTCGTCAAAAAAAATTTCCAATTACGCTCAGTGTGAAGGGTAGATATAGTACTGGCCTCATGAAGACCTTTGTCTGCTTATTGAAAATCTCTGATTTAGGCCATCATCATCTGTCATGAACAAATTCGATTAAGATACCAGCTAACGAGTTGTAGCTTGCTTACTCTGCTACGTCTTTTGCAGTAGGAACTGTTATCTGTGTGTCAAAGATCTTTAAAGATGATCTAAAAACAAGTCCGAACAACAATGTATGGGCTTGAGTGCAGATTTTTCAAAATTTTCAAAGAAAAGAAAAGGCAAAACTGTGATGTTGTGCTTTGGTAGCAGAATACTTTGCTTGTTTATCTTAGCTCTAAAAAAGGTTTACAAACAACTAACCTATCAGCCGTGGAAAAATACCTGGATATTTCTGTGTAATAAATTAATTGTGGTCACTCGACACTCATACTCTGCAACCTGTGCAACAATAATTCGTAAATGTTTTAGAATGCCAAATAAACAGAGTATGTAAATAAAAGAAAGAAAGAAATCAGTTTAATTCCATGCCGACGACCAACATAAACATGAAAAGTATGACTTTTTTGAACTTACGAGATGTTAGGAAGGTTACCACAACTATGACACTATAACAGAAATTACTGGCAAACTTTAATCGTTGCTTGATTATATTAAAATAATTAAACTAGTTACATTTTGTAATTGCAATCAATTATACAGCAGTGCTTTGTGATTGCGAGTAAACTTTCCATCTAAAATTGGAAGTATTTGACAACCAAAGCCGCAAAATTTATAAGGAGAAGATTAAGATTTTTGTACAATCTAGTAGCCACTACTGTGTCTGTTTTGCTTTCATCCTTAAACGTATCTCAAAAAGCAATATCAATGATAAGCGATGACAAATTTTACCAGAGTCACGTCATCTAATTTCACCAATCATGCATGAAAACAAATCAGTTAATTTTTAGAAAGTCTTGTCCCAAATTCAAAAAAACAGCGAAACGTGGTTATCTGGCTAGTTATGGTGACAAAAGTAATGGTAATTCTGAGTAACTGCTGAAACTTTTTTAAGGGACCCTCGATGATAATTGCAGTATCATAGCTGGCTAAATATTTTTTTGCTCCTAATAAGTTTTAATTAACCATTGCTGAATTGGTAAAAAGAATTCGATCTTTGTGAAAACCATTCAAAATTTAACTGAAGTTCCATCTTTGTTGAAAAGCGTTTGAAAGTTTATCAAAGTGCAGTCGAATCTGGTTAATTGCATAGTCAACTTACCAAACTATTTTATGCGATTAAGTGGATTTTGCGTTTATTCAAATTTAGTATAAACAAACAAATAGGTTTGGGATTTACAACTCTTATGCCATAGAACATATTATGCAATTATCCGTTTTGCAATTAACTGGATTCATCTGTAAAAGAAATATAAATTCATTGGGAAATGCAGCTTTCAAGTCTAGTAAAAAATTGAAAAGCTGATATTTGTTACTACGCATAAAACTTCATGGTCTCACATAGAGGTGCTTACTGCAAAAATATGTTAAGTCTATTCTTCATTTAAACTAGATAGTTTTACTGCATTTGCGAGGAGGCTGACCTTTCCAGAAAACTTTTGAATTTCCCTGCCTAGTTTACCTGGCACCACTGAATACAAGTACATCTAAAAGACTGCAATAGCTGAGCGTGCACAGTTATGCTTTAAAGGAGGGTTTATTTGCAAAGTTCACAACTTTCTGTAAGTTTTTGACTAGTTAGTGATTTTTCTTTACACTAGTAAACGTGATTAGATGACACACTGTAATGTTGAATCAAAAGACAGTTTTGAAATGGGCAATCATTAACAGTAATTTTTTGCAATCCCCATCAGCTATTGGAAAAATTTACTGCCTTAGAAATTATTTTTCAAGCAATTAACATAAAAAAAGGCTACATTTTGATGTAAAACGATTTCAAAAAGATCGAAACTAAAATCCACCCTTTTTCCTTTGTGTTTCAGGACTTATTTCTATCATGATTGATAAGCTATCACTGCACGTCGCTGTCAGTTGCATTTTAGTTAACTCCTCCATGTCGCTTATCATCATATGATGGCGAAAAGAACGTCGCTCATCCTCATATGATGATTTGCCGGCTACGGCAAAATGCGTGTATTTAAAGCTCGCTTGTGAGAGATCTTCCTTTCCTTTTTGACATCTCTCTTTTTCCTCTGTACTAGCATGCCCCTCTGCTATATTAGCATTTTTTTTACTGCCATCTATTGGCGAGAATGGGAGATTGAACCCCGCTCATCCTCATATGATGATAAGCGACGCGGAGGGGTTAAAAAACACTTTGGGTGGTATTTAAAGCTAAAATTGGTTAGAAGTCGTATTTTTTTACTTTTAGTTTTCATAACTGGCAAGTGTGAGAAGATCATTTATTTGAAATTAACAAAAACTAATATAATAGCATTTTTCTGTAATTAATTGTAATTAACTCCCTAAAAAATGGTATTTTTTGTGCTAGCCTAAGCTGAGAACAAGGTGTTTTTTTGTTATCAAACACATTGAAATTGGTGTTGAAGGGTAAAAGAAAACGTATACCTTTTAATCACTTCCAGTTTCCAACTTCCCTCGGAAAATCATGTCTTGTGTTAAACTGAAGCTTGAGAGCTCTTTGGTATTATTGCTCTTTAGCTACGATTAAAATTGGCCGGGAAAAGTAAAGAAAAAAAACTTTTTGATTTGCTTTATGTTAATTGCTTGAAAGATAATTTGTTATTCAAAAGCTATTGAAGTTGCTGTCACTCGCTGTTACATCATAACCATGCGATGTTTATGTGAGACGTTGCATTGCCCTAAAAAAGCATCAGTCAAACCTTAGATTCCTATTCACTATCTCCCTCGCATTAAGCAGTTGGTTGAAAATTTTGCTAGCAAAATTGCAAAAATTTTAACAAACTGAAAAAATTACCAATTATCGCCAGACTGTTTTTACTCACCATTAAATTTTATCTGCGAATCCACTGGATATGTTTTCGCAAATTTGCACTTTTTTCGCTTTTGTAGGGAACACTGCTGTACATCTTTGTGCTTATTCAGTGCCATTTTTTAACATTTTAAAATAGAATTTATCAATTTTGGAATAATTGCATTATTAATTCTGTTACACAAGGATTTGTAGATGTCAAACCAAATCACATAAAAAAGCCTGGCAAATTGACTCGTCAAAGTACCGGTACTAAATTTGACTGTTCTTCATCATGTGGATGCTGAAAAACGAATTTGTACTGACACATTACTTAAGATAAATAGCAATTTGATTTTAAGTTTGCTTTAAATAAAACCGTATGAAATTTTAGCCAGAGTTCAAACGGAGTTTTATGATACCAAAATGACACAAACAATTAAGAAACTACAATTTGACAGAGTTGAATAAATCTCTAGTGATTTAAAGTATTAGAGAAAATCCTAAGTATCTACTCAAAGTCATGGCTATGCGAATTAGCTGTAAGCAGATATGTGATCATCCATAATAGTTGTAATTGTGATAAATTGTTACAGTTTGCTAAATTAAAATAGATACCTATAGTTTTGCAATTTTGCATGAAAATATTTTTCATTATTCTTCATGTTTTGTTTAAGGGACATCGTATGCTAATGGCACTACTAACCTGGGCAATGTTAGCAAACGATAGAAAAAAGAAAGAGAAAATGTGAAACTTTTTGGGACTTGTGAACGGTATTTCAGTGGTAGCTACACATTGAGTCGAGTGGTTGACCAGTAAGTGAATATACCCTATTTTCTGCCTAATAAGCCGAATTTCAGGACCTTAATTTTGGACCTGATTTTTTGGGGTCAGCTTATTGGCCGATAAACAAAACAATAATAAATAATAAGCAAAAAACCTTCATTTTCAGAGCTAAATATTGGCCCCGGCTTATTCAGTGATTTAGCTTATTAACCGGAAAATACGGTAAACAAAAAATCAAAATAATGGTAATTAGCCAAACATGCAACAACAGAATAAGTTGACAAAATCAAAAAGTGATCGACAACAGTGGTATATTATATTGGCTAGTAAGCCAGCAGGTTGAGTTGTTTAATATGTTAGAAAGTTAATCTTTCTGTAGTTTTTCTCATGCCGCTGGCTGCATAAACTAGTATGAAAAAATATTTTGTGAATCTGGTTATTGTTTTACTTTGTGCCAAAGGAGCTCAACAAATTTGATCATAATTGAGGGATTCAAATAACTGGTCCACAGGAAAAAGGAAATTAAGAATTTAGTGCAGAATACCAGAAGTTTTTTTGTGCAACATACCGGTAATAGCTCAATCTCAGAATCTGGTAAAGCAAATTTTGATTTTTACTTTTGTTTGACTTGTTCAGTTTGAAATGAAGCTTTTTGCATTGGGCGATGCTCAGTGCAGTCAACTAGTTGCTTTATGCAATTTAAATTTATCAAATTTCATTTCTACAGTGTCTTAATTTTAGATTTGATAGTACAAATTAACCTTTAATTAAATCCGCAAATTTGGATTATTCTCTTGAAAAACATCGTCAGTGAGCACTTGATCAACTCAACAAACACAAGAGAGGAGAGTGGGGAAAATTGCAAAATAGCCTTACCAGTTTTTGAGTCAGCAGCCATCTTTTGATTTCATATACGTCTGCAATTGATGCCAGACACAGTATAGTCAAAAACGCAATTTCAAATGCTTATAGCCAATTCACTTAGCTATGTCAAAAGTAGAAAAATCAGAAGTGGTCAATGTAGCCAAGAAATATACTTAAGAATGGTAGATAGTTTTACTTTAAGTGCAAATAAAGAATAATCAAGAGCTAAACCACTTAAGAAGTTAAGGTAGAAAGTAGCTAAAGTTTTTTTGTAGTTTAATTTTTATATTTATCGAGTCTTAGTTGATATGGTATAGAGCGGACTTGTATTTTTTGTAGTTGTTAATACTTTTTTACAGGCATATTTGATGTTACTTTTTCATTGCTATCTTGCACTTTCGTTATGGTTTGTCAGTGGTTAGAACTTGCTAAAACGTGAAGCGACTGAACGAAACTTAGGTTTTGTTACTTCAGTAATAAAGTAATAAAAATAAAAATCTTCCACTAATCTCTAGTAGTATAAAAACCTACTTAAGTATGAATATTGTTACTTACTCAAAAAAAAATGCTCACCTAAAAATAGAAAAAGTGCAACTATTCTAATAAGTACCAATAGAGGTGGTTACATAAAAACTGCTTGAGCAGTAACTACTTTACTTCTAACCGCCTCAAACATGATGCTTTGAATGACAATATCTCAGTTGTCAACTGCAAGTTAGTTGTTCCGTTTAATAGCACCATATTGCTAATACCTACAGTATTTTGAAATAATTTGGCTGATGCTTAGATTCTCTAATTTTGTGTTTGCAGTGAGAAGGCATTGTGCAAAAACTGCCAAGCTGCTTTATGGAGTTATGATGAATCCACAAAGAAATGGTCAAAAACTTGTGCCAAGTGCTTAGCATACATTTACTACAATCCAACTATCAACACTTACAGAATAGTTTGTTTTAAAACTGAAGATAAAGAGGTGAGACTTTAAAATATCTAAAGCTCAAAAATTACTCAACGGTATTTTAAACACTTCTAATTGAAGAGTTATTTTTATCTTGTTTGCTTTGTATTGTACCATTACTGAATCCAGGCTCATTGTTGTTCAGTTATTCATGTTTTTACTGAAGATTCTTTTTCATGCTTATTGTGACTGAGTTTAGTTTTGGACTTCTACAGATAGCCTATTGCAGGGTTTTTTAAGGAAAATGTTAGGTGCCCAGTATGGACCTGTAGGGACCCAAAAAATATGTTTTTGGAAGTGTCCTCCAGAAAAATAATTAGATCAATGCCGGTTGTGTTGCCTCGATTGTATCACTCGCAATCCATTTCATCATCATAACTTCAATGAAATTAATTTCCGGAATTTTGTAGTCGAACCCCCTTGTGCAGTCGTCACTAAACCCAGCTTGGGGACCTCCGCTCTATTGTATAGACATTATTTTCTCTGATTCAAGAAAACTGATTTTCATTTTTTGGGACCCAAGTCAAGTCCCTAAAACGCCCTAAATAACCCTGGCCTATTGCAAAGTTTGCAAAAGAACTGAAGCATCGATTTTGCAATATTGTTAAATATTTTGTCACTGTTTAATCGAGCAAATAATTTATTTTTGCGATGTTTTGACTTTTGAAATTCATTTGTAAGTATAGAGTAAAATCGACTCTCACTTCATTTCTTTTGTCTGATTCTTGTGATTACTGTATTGGAATCAATTTTTAAGCAGTTATTTGCTAAGATTTAGACCCTCTGATAATGTAGAATGAAATGGAAATTGAGGAAATGCTGAGACAAGTAAAAAAAATTAAAGCTTAGTATTGGCTCTTAGTCTACTTATGTACATTCATTTTTTGCACTTGCTAGTAGTAGATGTGTAAGTTAATTGTAAAGTAGGTAAATTAATTATAAATCTCAATTTGCCTGGAAAAGTAAACATTTGTTCATAGAAGCTCATGCAAATAAAATACACAGGTCCACTAGATGACAATATTAAGCTTGAATCTGCTACTACCTTAGATTATCCAACCTTCAAGGTAAATTGTTATTTACAATTATAATTGTAAGTCTGGTTGAAATCTAGTCCATACGTCACAACCAAAAAGCAGCATTTGCCTTTTGTAATTCAGAACTGACTTATCGCAAGATTCAAACTCGCTTTTTGCACCGGCAATACTGGAGTGACACGCTCAAAGGTATTTTTGCCGTTGATATATAATTAATGTGTGGTAGTGAAATACTGAGTGGTTGTCATTAAGACTTACGTTATTGTTTAAAAAAGATCTCGGTTCTGTTTGCCCTTGTGTATTTGATGTCAGCATGATCTAAATACGTCCATGATATTATTTCCTGCAGTCAGAACATCTTCAGTTTTTGTAAATCTTATACTGCTGACTTCAAATATTCATTTGTAAAATTCTCGTGAAAAGCGATTCTTTACTAGGTAGGCTTTATTTGTTTTGGCTTGCCTGTGTGGTTCAGGACTTCAGTTAGCGATAGCAGAGATGACTTATATATCAATATTGATGCTTTGGTTTTGCTTTGAAAAAGCTTATTTGCCAACTGCTTTTTTAAGCTTTGTTAAAGATCTTTCAGGCTGTCCACTGTGATTTTTTCATTTTTTTTTCTTTTGAACATCAATCATTTTTTTATTTTTTTGGCAATTTGTCTGCATCACATGCACAAGTTTGGATTAAATTTTTAGTTTTACTGAAAATAGAAAGTCATTTTTGATGTTTGTCATGCTAATCGCATAATAGCTTTTTTTGCGATTCTGTAATATTTGTATACAACAATTCTTGACAAAAGTGATGACTGTAACTGTTGCAATGCTGCTAAACATCAAGCACCTATGGGTTCGTCTGATTTTGTCTCGCATATCTAAGAAGTTTTTCAAAGGCATATTTTGAGATTTATTAATGCAGCCCAAGCTGTTCCTATATGCAGGGTGGGCCGTAAGTCGCTCACCAAACATGTAAGACAATTTTGATTATATAAACGTTATTTTATTTAAAACAAGCTTATCTAAGGAACTGATGACGCGTTATACACGCTGATACAATCACTAATGCTCAAAATGATCATAAATACTAACTCAACTCATTCGTTTATTGTCAAAGGCATATCTGAAAATTAAAGGAAAAAAATTTTAAATGCAAATCATACCTAAAAAAACTTTGATTATAATTAAATTTGACAGATATAATGACTGATACATTCAAACAATGGTAAATTACTCTATGAAAGAACATTTATTATACATTGAAAGAAAGGAAAAGATATTCTACCCCATTAATTTTACATTGTTTCACATCACACTCCACGTAATTTCTTGGTGCGCGACTTACGGCCCACCATGTATATGCTGATGCAGTGCTTCACAGTCTTTCCTACGTCGTGGACTACTTCTTGCCGAGGATTTACTTTAATGTTTGCTTTTCCGCAGCTAGTCACGGTGAATACTTTTTTCTTGAATGCAGATCAATATTGCTTTATATCCATGATGGAAAAGAGCTAGCAATCATTTTTAGCCACCACACGTTATTTATCTCCAAAAAAAAGGTCTTTGCTGTGACTGTTACATGCAATTAGTTATTACTTGCTGCTAAAAGTGACGTGAGGCTAAAGGTTGCAAGCTGTTAATTACTTACATGCATTTAGCAATGCAGCGTTTTAGTAAATCCAGACGTACAAGATATATTGTTGTCAATGTTTTTCATTTTTTCTTTCAAAAATGCTGCATTTTTTTCATTTTTTTGTAATGGCTTGGTGGACAGCCTGTTTTCTACCTCCTACTAGTTATTGATGCTTTAATCAAGAATAAGCAACGCAATGAAGAATGTCATTGAATGTACTTTAACACTGTTTTTGCATATTAATTTGTTGGTGCACATTTCTGAGTCATATTCGTGTTCTTTGTCTGTTATCTCCTAAACTCACATAATTAATTGCTGAGTCACCTGCAAGCGTAAGCTGTGTTTGCCACCCATACAGACATTGCTGTGTTTGCACGAAAAACCACTTTGGCCCTAGAGATTCACAAAACTTTGACCGTTCTGTTCCATGTAATCATAGGCTCTTGATCAGGAGTTCTTAAAGTGGGAGGTGAGCTATTTGGGCGCATGGAAGGTTTACTGTGAAGGGTGATGCAGTGCCACGGTACCCTTTAAAATGATTAATACAATTTGTCAAAATCAGCATTTTGAAGAAATCGATCTTCTCAAAAAGTCTTTTGAGTTGTTTTGGAGGGCAAATAGTGACCACTTTGAAAAAATTGATCTTCAAAAAAAGGTTTTTTGTTTGTGGAGAAAATGTGGTAAAATGACGACTACTGGTAACAAATCATCTCCATGAAAAATAAAGGATTTCATAAATTGAGGAGAAAAATGTGATGCTGTTTACAATGTTGAGGTGACTCATCTCAAAAGTAAAAATCCCAGGTTTTGATCCTAGATACTATTTGGTGTTTTTGCTAAATGGCAACATACTGGTAAATGCTTTGTGAAGCTAGCAAGTACATGAGGCCCCACTTATTGTGGCATCTGCTTATTTCGGCCTCTGGTAACTGTAGGCAATTTTTGTAAAACAAAAACCGATTTGCAAAGCATTTAACTCCACTTATAATAGCATAACCTCTTGTTGCCACCTGTTGAGCAAAGTTTATTTTTGAATTTTGTGTTTTGTGTGCAAACTACTGCTGTTTGTTAAAATGAAGTATTGGTTAAGCTGTTTTTGACTGTCACAATCACTTCTAGTCGCAGTAATCACTTTTTACTCACAAAAAGATCCCACTTTTGATCTGTGTTGGCTTGCCGTGGATTAGTGTATTGAAGAGTCTGAATGGCAGATGACGCTAGATGAATATTTTAAATGATACTTCATTTAATGTGAACAATTCTGAAATAAATTCGATCCAGCACTTTGAGTTTTGGCTTCACCCTTAGTAGTGCTCTGGCTCTATGCTTTTTAGACTAAGGAAGCCTTCTGAGTTTTATTCTCCTAAATAATGTTGAATTTCCGTTATTGTGGTCCTCCGCTTAATATAGGCCATGGCGTTTGGCTTACAGTTGCTATAATAATTGAAACTCTTTGCAATTAATTCTTTGTTACGACTTGAGAACGCCATTGATCCTAGTCACTTATAGTAGCTGAGCCAGTGAAGTTGAAGTGGGGTCATTTGTACAAAAGGTTGGAATACTGGAGATGATAGCTTGTCCCCACCTAATTAAACTCAGGGTAGATTAAGGGTGCAGCCACCCCAAAAATGCAGTATGACCCCTAAAACATTGAGTTGTTAATACACAAAAAAATTTCTATTTTTCTCTGTAATACATGCACCTTAATATTAATTCACAATATCTAGCAAAAATTGTGGTGTACAGGGGAGTCAGACCTCTTTCTTTGTATAGTAGTGGTAGTTATTCAGTTTTTATCTGGTGTTTTCTGCAATTGCTTGCATTTTGTCTCTTCACTTGTCTTGTCTCAGGGCATTCTCCTTCAAACAAGTCTTCTTTGTCTCCTCCTCCACTTGCTTCTTCCGGGTCTTTTTTGGTCGTCCTCACTTTCTCTTGCTACTTACATCAAGATCCAGAGCAACCCTCAAAACACTATCGTCATCCCTCTTTAGCACATGTCCATACCATCTAACTCTATTTGCTGTTGCCAACCGGTCTATAGTTTCCTTCAACCCTAATATGTCCATCTGTTCTTCAGTCGTCTTTTTGTCAACAACCTTCTGACCGCACATGGCTCTCACCATAGCTCTCTCCGTTCTCCTCAAAATTGCTTTTTCATTCTTTTTTAAACACCATGTCTTGCTTCTATACAGTACTGCTGATCTTATGTAACAGTGGTAAACTTTACCTTTCATCTTCAGAGGAAATCTATTTCCAAGCAATAACTCTCCACATTTCCTGAATCTTATTCAACCAATTCTTACTCTTTCTGTAACTGCTGCTTCATAACCACCACTAGCATTTATACTGTCTCCCAAATAACAAAATCCATTCACTGTCTACTTCATTGCGCAACTTCTTGATCAAACCTACCATTCCTCCATTATTCCTTTACATTTCGAGCAAACAAAATGCATTGCCAACCTAGCGATAACCCAATTTCCACGTTTTTGTACAACACTGAATTGGCCATGACTCTCCTCCCACAAACTTCACGTGGATCTATTTTACTTTTGAATAGTTCTTTCAACTCGCTTACCATCACTTTTGTTTTTCTGGTGTTGACCTTTAAACCTTTACTTCCCAATGCACCCTTCCAATTCCAAAATCTTTGCTTTAAGTCTTTCATAGTTTTTTAAACTATGGAAGCAATTGTTTGTTCGCTCATGATAACAAGGTCATCTGCACACAGCAATTCATTAACTACACCCCTTCTTGCATTTTCTGTAATAACGTCTGCAACTATTGCAAACAATAGTGGTGACAGCATAGATCTGTGATGTACACCAACTTTTACTTCGAATTCCTCTGAATATGCAGATCCCACCCTCACTCTTGTCTTTGCATCACCATACAGGCTCATCATTGTCTGAACCATTACTTCTGATAGACCCTTCTTATGGCCTGTTCCATCACTTTTCTTGGCACCATCAAAAGCTTTTTTCATGTCAACAAAACACATATACAACTTCTTGTCCTTTTGATATTCCTCCTGCATTCTCCTCACAATGAATATTGCATCCTCTGTTCCTTTTCCTGGCATAAATCCAAACAGCATTTTATTCAAATTGATTAGTGTTTGTATTCGCCTCTCTAGTACACTTACAACAGTTTTGATGGTATGTTCTAGAAGTTTCACTCCTCTGTATGATCCACAGTCATCACATCACCTTTCCCTTCAAAGAGAGGCACAATCACACAAATTTTCCACTCATCACCCTTTTCTCTACCATCCAATCCACGCTGACACATTTCCGTCATCACTTTAACCCCGATTTCACCACTTGCAACTATCATCTTATCACTTACCTTCAGATGGTCCAGTTGCCTTTCCTGATTTCATCTTTTGCATTGCTTCCACAATTTCTTTACTAGCCACTTTTTCTACTGGTCTTTCTACTACATCAGTTTCCACCAAGTGGTCCTATTCGTTCTCTTCATTCGTGATCTTTTCCATGTGCTCTATCCAAATTTTTGCCTATTTTCAATAAAACCCAATTGTTCATCTTTTCCTCTTAAGCACATTCCCTTCCCTTTTCATTCTTCTAAGGAAGTAGAAAACACTTTTAATGCTGATATAAATCATTCAACTCCTGATTAGCTTCCATTCTCATAGCTCTAGCAACAGTTTTTCTTGTTTGATTTTTTATACGTTTGCATTGAGTCTTATTTTCTTCTGATGGAAACTTGCACAGATCTTTATATGTCGCCTTCTTTGTTGCTATGGTATCCTTGACCTCTTCATTCCACCACCACATGTCTCCTTGATCTCTCCTACTCTTCTTGATCTTATTACATGCGTTTAGAACAGAGGTTCTCAAACTCTTTACTTTGCAGACCCCTTTTTGGCAAATTTGCTGCTTTGCAGACACCTTTTTATGAGAAAACGGAGCTGTTCTCCGAAAAAAAGGTCCAACACTTGTATTGCTGCCTCCTTTGTGTCATTGACTGACTGGGACAAAGCCACGGACCCCATGTGCGGTTTCCAGAGACCCTTTTTAAACCTCTTTTTACACTACTAAGTTTCACACAATGCAGGCATGCTGTTGCGATGTACTGCCATCTCTTCTTCATCAACAATTTTTTAAATCATTACAAATGCAAAAGTTTTATGCCAATGCAAGAATCTGTACCGCCATAATCCACCCACTATATTTATCAAAATTCGTAGTGAGCAATTCATATTGTATAGTTACTAACAAAGATAATTCATGTACAAGTGTCTCTATTTTTTGACATCATGCAAAAAGGGGTCTGACTCTCCTGTCCACCACAATTTTTTGTTAGATTTTGAGAGTTTGTATTAATCTCCATGTATTACAGAGGAAAATTGAAAATTTTTTGTATGTACTAATAACTCCACGTTTTAGGGATCATACTGCACCTTTGGGATGGCTGCACCCTTAACCCTTTCATGCCTGAATTATGAGAACGCTTATAAAAAATCTTTTTTTGCTTTTTTTCTTCTTGGTACTGAGTCTTTAAATGACAAAACAGCTTTCAAATTATTTTTTTAAATTTTATATAAAAAATGCAAAATGTTGCCAAATGGCTACATCACGCAGATATTGATAAAAATGCAGTAAAAATTCCTTTTTTAATAAAATTTACTAAAACTCATCTTTGATTACATTCAGATGAAATTCCTTTGGAATAAAGGCAGGCACCATATATCTGTATATGGCAAACTATTTTACATGGTATGTTATATAACAAATTTAACAATTCCTATCATTTAGTAAACATAATTCAGCATTGCATTTGGTGCATATAACCCTTGTGAATTTGTGCACACATTGCTTATACCTTTGTTTTGTCTTCACATAGCTTCATAAGTGACCACTACCATCCCATCTAACAGATTCCCTTTGGCCAACACTTGGTTTAGAGGTGACGGGAGTAGGAGGGAGCAGAAGAAGGCACAGATTGGGCAAGTAAGGGATGCAAAATGGGATGAAAAAAGAAAAGTGTAAGGGGGAAAGAGGAGGAAATTTAGATGAAGAAGCAAAGCTGGGGAGCTTGGGCAGGTTGCCAAAGCCAGTCAAAACATAGTCTGGTTTAGTGCCAATCACTACGTCCCCCCTACGAGTGGAAGGAATGAAGTAAAAAGAAAGAGGGACAAGAGAAGAGTGGGGCAGGCGAGTGCAAAAGAGACTTGACAGCAAGAGAAAAAGGGGTAAAGAGAAAAACAAGTAGGATAGTCAAGGCTAGGGTGATGGCAAGCTGCTGAAACTCACCAAACTGCAGGCAGGGCTAGTGCCAACAACCACAGTTCCCCCTGACAATGATCTGGGGCTGGGCAGACAATTGGAGCTGCCAGATGGAGGTCACATGGCACTGCCCCAAAGAGGAAAGCCACCTGGAAGCATTGCCACTTGACCCTTACCCCCTTGCAAGGGGGGTACAGATGTGATGCAAATTTGTGCATAATGGCAAAGTAATCAATAAATGAAATAATAGAACCAATATGATTGATCATACTCAAATCTAATTCTCTAAAAATACCACAAAAAGCATAGCTTTCTCTCTGATGTTGCCACTTGTATACATGAAAGTTAGGCTTATTTTGTGAAGTCGTTATAATCACGAATAGACTAGAAACAAATTCCTAATACCTTTAGTCACTATATAATGGAAGGGACGATAGATTCGATCGAGAAGTTGTGTGATGAAGTGGAGACAGTGAATGCATTTTGTTATTTGGGAGACAGACTAAATGCTAGTGGTGGTTGTGAAGCGGCAGTTACAGCAAGAGTAAGAATCGGTTGGGTAAGATTCAGGAAATGTGGAGAATTGTTGCTTGGAAATAGGTTTCCTCTGAAGATTAAAGGTAAAATCTATCGTTGTTGTGTAAGATCAGCAATACTGTATGGAAGTGAGACATGGTGTTTAAAAGAAAATGAAAAAGCGATTTTGAGAAGAACTGAGAGAGCTATGGTGAGAGCCATGTGCGGTCAGAAAGTGGTAGACAAAAAAACGACTGAAGAACATATGGATATGTTGGGGTTGAAGGAAACTATAGACAGGTTAGCAACAGTGAATGGAGTTAGATGGAATGGACATGTACTGAGAGGGGATGACGATAGTGTTTTGAGGGTTGCTCTGAATCTTGAAGTGAGTGGCAAGAGAAAGTGAGGACGACCGAAGAAGACTTGGAGGAAGCAAGTGGAAGAGGAGACAGAGAAGATTGGTTTGAAGAAGGAAGATGCCCTGAGACGAGACAAGTGGAGGGACAGAGTGCAAGCAATTGCAGAAGGAATGGGGTAAATCCGGCCATCTCTGCTAAAGGGACAACACCAGATAAAAACTGAATCACTACATAACTACATAAAAGCAAAAATGTTTGTATAAAAAGATATACATTACCTTTTACTGAGGCGAACACACATGTGGATCATATGGATCATAAAAATGAAGGAGAGCCAATGTAGGCTCATTTATGACAGTTGTGAAGGTACTAAAGAGGTTGAATGAAAAATACACCTTAGCTCTTATATATATATATATATATAAGATTCAAAACTGACTGCAAAGTTAATGTAGACACTTGTATACATACGGCGTGAAAGGGTTAATCTGCCCTGTTTCACCAACCTGACAAAAAAAGTTCAGTTAGATGGGAGTACATTATTGTCTCCAATACTTAAACCTTTTGTACTAATGACCCCACCTAAATGTCACTGACTTTTCTTTAAGTAAGAGATTTAAACTAAAGTTGACAGACTTTTATGAAAGTTGTTTTTTTTGAGAGTTCACACAGTACTATCAGCTAAGTAGTCTATGGTGGTATAACCGGTTAAAATATCCTGTTATGAAAAATCTTGGCTCACACTCTTGGTAGCTGGCCCAGATCGTGCACTCAAAATTCTCTCCAAAATCAGCTTTACATAATCAGAGGCGTTTTCCATATTAGAAGAGTAACTGAGCGCTGACAAGAATTATTCAGCAACAAATGTGTTTATTTAGTGGGTTGCAATCTTTTTGATGTTAGCAATTAGTTTATCAAGCCTATGATCAAATGTACTTGTAGTTTTTATTGCATATTGACTGAAGTGCAATTAGCTCATCGTTTTCGCCAATGAGAAATTATATACATGCGTTGCAAGTTAGCATTTTACAACTTGTGGCTGAGTGCTATAAAATTTAAGCTGCGCAACAAACAGCAGTGAGTTGAGGTTGAGAACAAACAGTGCGCTTAGTACTTAAAAATTTGTCATGTTCTAACATCACGCTTCTTTAGGACTTGCACGTAAGTAAAATATAATCGTGTATAACGAGTTATGCGATTAACTGGTTTGTAACTGATGATTTCTTTTGTAATTTGTATTTTAATTTAGTTTCAACCTTAGCTTTAATCTTACCTCAATAAAATTGCACAAAAAAGCAAGTAATTTTTGACATTATATATACAGGTACTGTATGTTATGTTATGTTAGGGTTGGGCACCCTTACCCTTACCCTAATTCCAGCCCTAATCCTAACCCAAGAGACCAGGGGTGGGGGTATGTGTCTGGAGGGTAACTGGGTGATATCCCATCTTTGACCTGCGTTCTCTTTGGTTTAATTTGATTTATTGCTGTCTTTAGGTATTATTGAATTTATCCATTCATTCAAAATTGAAATACAATCGAACTTCAAGGGAAACTAAATTTGTACAATGGCGGTCTGGGAGAGTGGATTATGGATTACATTTTTCAAATATAGAGGAGGCCAATCATTTTATTTCTGTTTTAGAAGAGGCAATAGAGAAACTTAAGATGAATGCTAGTAAGTCTAGCCATTTGATATCAATTGAAAAGAACATAAAATTAGGTAATCAGACTGGATGTCATCAACATTTTTACAGCACATATTATCTTTTCAGTTATAGTTTCAATGCCTTTTACCTGAATCATCAACTAAAACGTGATGGTTGCTGCAAGTGAAAACCCTAGAACGCTTGTAAATTGTGTCTGTGGCTGCCATAGCTTCCACGCATACTTTCTAGTCGTTGCCAGTTTCTAAGGAGAGCTAAAACAAAAGTTAAAAAGAAAGATGTGTGTGGATTTGTTGATATCACATCGAGTAGATTTGTGGATTCTTAAAATTATTTTTTTTCCCAATAAACCTTACCAGCATTGATATTGCATTTTTGAAACCGCTTATTGGCTGAAGACCAATGCACGTAGAGTGCACTAGGCTACCATATGGCAATCATAGATCAGAAAGAAAGTGTGAAATCTGTTAAAAGCGTTTTTTGGCAAAGAATTTCTTTATGGAGTTGCTTTTTGCAGCGTGCATCAGTGGTTATAAGATAGCCGATGCAGTTAATTCAATCTTGCCACCCCCTGCTTTAGTGTATATATAAACCTTTGAAAGTAACAGTAATGAAACATACACTTCGCTAAACATATCCACTTTACATGTTAGCTTTGCAGCTAGAATGGTCTACCTGAACCATGTGATATTTATGGGGCTATTTTTTGCACAGTCTTTGGGTTTTTTTGCTTCGAAAGATACAAACATATTTAGTGTTGCAGTTTTACCAGTAGCTCACCAAGTTTCTTGCACTGCCCCAGTTTAAATTACTGGATATACTTCCCTTAATTATTTACCATGACCTTATATACATAATCACTTTGAATTCGGATTTCATGGCTATGGATTTGTAATTTGCAGGCCTTAACATGAGATTCATGAGTCCATTTTTAAGTTGGGATTACATAGTCGTAAACAGTACTTGAATTATGCGTTTATTTTAAATTGAGTAACAAGATCCAAGTTATGCTTTTCATCAAGGTTTAAGTGCTAAGTCCAGCCAAAAGTTAATGAGCTTTGAATAAACGTCCTTTAGACGTTTGCTACTACTGGTATAGTAAAGGCTGATTTTGCTAGCTGGAGTTCAATTGATCAGCATGTGTTGGTGCTACTTGAAATGTGAAATATCTTTTGTGCGTGTGTGCTTGTGGCTGTGAGCCTGGGCACATCCCGTGACACCACTTTCGCATTCCACGTCACTGCTTCTGATTCTTCTAATCTTGAAAAGCTGTAGATGAAATATTAGGATAAAAATTGTTTTTTGTTTGTTAAAAGCCAAAATAATTCAGAATATGTTTCGGTTTAACTATTCCGCATTACATTCTGATTGCAAATTATTCTGAATTGCCCATTCCTAGTATAAAGCAATCAGCAAGGAGGTTGTTTGTCTTGGAACCATTTTGTGGCTGTTGAGTTTAAATGGCAGAGGCCAGCGATTTTGCTGAAGTAGGGAAATAGATTGGCAGTTGTGGTATAGTAAAAAACAGGTGTGGTAAATGAATATTAATGTATAATTAGGCTTACTTTTTTCATGCAGAGTTTGGTTCTCCTCCTTCACCTGTTCAGCCTCCGGGCCACTTTTACTCCCCTCAAAACGAAGTTCCATCTCCTGAAAATGGTTTTCCTGAAACTCCTGCTGTTGAAAAAGTAATCATTTTAATTTGTTGTGTTATTTTTCTATTCTTGTGGTGTATTATGAGTTTGTTTGAAAAGTGACGTGGCTGTGAGTGTTGCACAATTAAAGTTTACAATAAAAGGGATTGGCACTTTTCTTTGCAATGTAAGTCAACCTTTTATGCAAGTACAACTGCTCTGCACCAATCAATAACTGCTTTAGTGTAGTGGTGTGGTCCCCGATCCCGTTTGGGTTGGTTCAAAATGGGTGTTGGCCTTTCCGAAGATCCCAGTTACTCTGAGCACTCCCCTCACGCAAAACATTTATTTCTGTGCTGCCCTCTGAACTTAGCTTTCTCTTTTCGAATCTCTGGATATTCTGCTCTGCAATCTGATCACACTCACTCCCAGTCAGGAATCTTTCTCCCAATGGCCCACACGCTAACGGTGGCATCACCATTTTTGTCAATCAGGGCCTATCCTTCTGTGAATTTTCTACCTCCCTTCTCTCTTTGCTTGACCTTTACTTTGATTATGTTGGAATCAACATTGCCCTACGCAACTCCTCCTTGCTCTCTTTTTTAAATATCTATGCTCCCCCCTATTTGCTATTTCTTGACAGATCCAAAACTGATTCTTCCCCCTCCATTTTTCCCTCCTCCAGAATTCTCTTCATTTTGGGAGACTTCAACTGCCATTATCTTGTCTGAAACTCTAAAGATACTTCTAACCCCTGTGTGGCATTTCCTCTGATCTCCTTCCTCTCAATGACCCTGACATGCCAACCTTTTTCCATCGCTCCTGTGGCAGTTGCTCTTCTCCACACATCTCCTTTGCTCCCTCCTCTCTTGCTCCTGAGAGAGGCATCAGGACTTGGGCTCTGATCACCTACCAATTTTACTAACCATCCCTCTTTCTGTGATCTTTTGCTCCAATGAAAATCTCCCTCCCTTCAGTTCTTGGAGAGCTTATTGGGATAACTTTGCCTGTACTTCAACTCTCATTGTTCTTTTGCAAAGAAATACTCTCCACTTTTCTCTGCTACTGCTCTCTTTATTTTTCTGGCACGGAATGCGGCCAAATTTTTCATTTCTTTAGGCTACATCAAATGCCATTCTCAACCCTGGTGGTTTACTGAAGTGGAAGAAGCAGTATAAAATGACAAAAGGCTTTGGTCTTTGCCAACTACCTGAGATACCACTTTTCTGTTTTCCAGCCAAAACCTCACATAGGCAGAGCCAGAGGCTACATGTCTGAGATCTGTCGAGCCACACGTCCTAAGGAGACTCACTCCTCTTTCTGCTCCCTCAAAA
Organism: Trididemnum clinides; assembly: GCA_963675345.1. NCBI lineage: Eukaryota > Metazoa > Chordata > Ascidiacea > Aplousobranchia > Didemnidae > Trididemnum > Trididemnum clinides. The sequence continues at coordinate 9,072,795 of OY776292.1, read as the reverse complement.
TTTCTCGCAACTGCCACAAATCTCTCCTTGTCCACTGCCAATGGCCCAGACAAGGTTGTTGCCTATCTCATGCTGAAACACCTTCCTTGCTCCAGCATGGATTTTCTGCTACACATTTTCAATTTTTCCTGGTTTTGCATTCCTTTCCTTCCATCTGGAAAACATCTTCTATTGTTCTTATTCATAAGATGGGAAGGCTTTTCGACTCTCCTGCTTCCTTTTGACCTATCTCTCTCACTTCCTGTGTCTTAACGCTTTTGAGTGCATCATGGTATCGCATCTACTCTTCTATCTAAAGTCTTATTCCCTTCTCTCTCCCTGCCAGGCCGGTTTCCACCCTGAATGGTCTACTTTTAGTCAAATTCTGTTTCTTTCTCAGTCAGTTTTGGATGGGTTTAACAAACCCAGGCCTGGCTTTCAAATGATTCTTGCTACTATCAACTTCTCAAAAGCTTTTGGCTCTGTCTGGCATTTGGCTCTTTTCACAAACTTGTTTCGGCCAGCCTCCCTTTTTGCTTTGCTCATTGATCTCACTCCTTCCTTTCTGATAGCCGCACTGGCATGGTTTATCAAAATCATTTAAGTCATTTCTTTCAAGTTCAGCAAGGTGTTCTGCAAGGATCCGTTTTTGGCTGTGTACTTTTCTCTCTTTTTATCAGTGATCTTCCTGCTTCTCTGCCTTTTTCCATCAGCTGCTCTTTTTATGTTGACAATCTGGCCATTTGGTCCTCCTCCCCCTCAGTCCCTACTGCACTGGAGGCCACACAAGGAACTATGATTTGATCAAAGCACTGGCCTGAGTACTGGTGTCTTCCTCTCAATCTGAGCAAATGTGAGGCCTCTTTTCAGTGGATCCCCACCAAGCTAACCTTCAGCCCCATCTTTTATTCAACTCTCTCTGCTTCCATCCCATTCCAACTTTTCTTGGGGTCACCTTTGACCGCTCTCTTTCCTTTTCTAAACATGTATTTTCACTAAAAGCCGAGTTTTTTCCTTGTCTCAAGACCTTCCGCTGTATCTCTGCTTGCTCATGGGGCCCCTCTAAGCAGGCCCTTTCTCTTCTGTTTAAGGCTTTTGTTGCCCTTCTCACTTCTACTTAACCTGAATGTTTTCATTTTTTAAAAAGCATTACCATCTTAACCAAATTGAAACGCCTTTATCGAGTGGCTAGATATGCTATCACCAGCTGCCTTTTTGTCCTCTTCTATCCCACTTTCCCTGTCTGAGGCATCTCTACCTCCTCTTCACCTCCTCTTTAAGTCACTCTGACTCATTTTGCTTTGTCATTTTATAAGTGGGCCCTTTGTCTTCCAACCTCCTTTCCCACTTCAAGTTTGGCCAGTCTTTGAGTGAAACCAAGACTCTCCAGATCCTTCTGGAGTGCCTTTGCATCCACTCACCGTCTCATACTTCCTTCTTCTCCTAGGGAAGTTTTCTTTGCATGCCTTCCTTCACTGGAAGTCCACCCTCTCCTGTCCATGTTTCAACTCTCTTCTTTCTTGCCAAGGTCTGGCTCCTGCTCACCTTAACTCCCTTCCGCTTCACAATTTGGTGATCTGGACATGTGGCTCTGTTTTTTTTCCTTTGCCAAAGGCAACTCTGGCGTTGTTGTCAACTGTTTTTTTCATGGCACTGAGGCCACCCTTTCCTCTTTCTTCTCCTTCTCTCTGACTCTGGCTCTGTCCTTGCCACTTTGTCCTTTTTTCTGTTTTTGTTTTTACCTCAAACTCTGGCAGAAACTGTCTTTTCTCTCCTTTATTATCAGGCTACAATGGGTCGCCAAACACTTGTTTCTCTTGGGAAACGATGCCGCTGATGAATTGGCCAGACAAAGCACAGTGCTCTCCTCTGCAATTCCTTGTAGTCTCTCTCTCTCTCTCTCTCTCTCCTTATTTCTCTTATTCTTTGTTGTCTTTTCTCAGACTGGAAGCATACTGTCTCATCTAAATTCTTTGATGCACAAGTTTACTCGGTCTCCACCAGGAGGAACTCGTGCTCCCTTGTTACACTCTTGCAGCCTCTCTTGTCTTTGCTGCAATGGATACAGTCTATTGTTAAACTCTTGCCTCCAAATTTGGCAGAAACAAGAATTCTTCATGCAGTGGCTGCAGTCCTCCGTCCCAGCACACCTCTCATTTCATTCTGCACTTTCCAGCCATGGACTCTGCACTACTCACTCTTTGGTGACTCTCTATCCCTTTACAGTCTCTGGTCCAGACCCTGGAAAGTTGCTTGACTTCTGGGACTCCATGGTCTTATTCCAGGCCCCATTCCTTGAAAGGAGTTGCGCTACAACATCAGCAGTACAACTGCAGTTTCAGTTTTTTTTTGTAAACTTTACACTTTTTTAAGCACTTTTGTTTGAAAGTACCCTAGCATTGATCCATGCGAGAAATTTAAGTTTCCAATTTTTGCTATAACACCATGAGCAGTGAACATCAAACCAACATGAAACTTCTTGTTCAGTTTGGGAAAACTCCAACAGACGCATTAAGATTACAACAGGATGTATGTGGGGATGACACAATATCAAGAACGTGGTCTTTTAAGTGGCACTGGAGGCTTAAAAAGAAAGGGTGTCAGCCAAAAGGTGCTTAAAGATCGCCGCTTAACTGTTGGAATGATTGCAAATGAATTGGACATGAGGTGCTATTGGTTTGGACAATTATTACAAAAGATCTTGGAATGACGAAGATCTGTAAAAAAGTGGTTCCTAAATGAGAAGCAGAAAGAGAGGTATGTGCAGATGCCTTATGACATCCTGGAACATCTCAAAACCTAACTGAACTTACTGGGGAGAGTAATCACATATAACAAGAGATAGATGTTTGAGTGCAATCCACTCACCACGTGTCAAAGTCATGAGTGGAATAGTCCAGCGTCACCAATACCAATAAAAGTGTGGATGTTCCAGTCCAAAGTCAAGTTAATGTTGATTGCTTTTTTTAATGAGGGGGGCATTGCCCATGCAGAATTTTTACCATTGCGCCAGACCATCAATCAGCACATATAGAGGGAAGTCCTGCAACATTTGATGCAATCAGTACAAGATAAGAGGCGATCACTCCAAAAATAAATTATTGCAGTTTCGCTGTGACAACGCTTTAAGCGTCTTGGCATTTGCTGCCAAAAATAATGTTGTGCTGGAACACTTCCTTCCAGCCTGTGAGTTTTTCCTGTTCCCTGAGCTGAAGATATTTACGTAAGGAAGTTATTTTCCAGACATAGAAGCCATTAAAGTGGCCCTGACTAAAGTACGAGTAGTTCTGAGCAATCCTGGAAAAATCCTTCCAGGTGTGTGCAGAGGTGTGAAAGAGAAGAATGGCAACGGGTGTTTGATCTCAAGACGATTACTTTAAATCGACGTGTTGTAGTTTACAGTTCACATTTGGAATAAAAGATTTATATGCACAGTCGCATTACTTTTCAAACATACCTTGTATACGTGTTTATGGAGCTGCTTGATTGGATTAGTATGCTGTCTTGCCAGGATGATGTAAAACCGCCAGTATTTTGGATAGGTTTTATTCATTAGCAAACAGGGCATACTGTTCTTTTCGATGAGGTGTTAATGCTGATTAGCATTAATATCAGCATATTGCATTGTTTTTCTTTTTGAAAACAAGTGGTACTGTAGTTGCAGTTTTGGTTACAAAAATGCTTTACGTTTTTTGAACGCCTTAAAAAAACAGATTACAGATGTCGATTTCAATTTTTAAGATCAACTTCTCTTTCTCTTCAAACAATTCTGACATTGTGCTCTCAACTAGCCGTGTATGTGTTTAATTTGCAGGTAAATAGTGTTGAATGCAGAAGACAAGCAAATAAGAAGCTATTGGAAGTATATCAAACTTACAACAGCTCAATGGAAAGTGTGAGTATACTCAGTCCTGTCAAGTGTTTCAAAATACTTGTATCATGAAATTTTGAATGTTGATTGTGGTGCTTTAAAACCCACAGTACTTTCACTGTTTTTGAGTGACCACTGGTGTATAGTTGCCGATGAACCAAGTTGTCCTTGCTACTTTTTGTGAAACGGTCTCTGCTGTGCTGGTTTGATCATGTAAGCAGAATTTTCTGGTGGAACCACCATCACCAAATTTTGTCACACCAACTGAGAATGTGGGATGCTGACCAAAAGTTCTTGGATATGATTTATGACCAAATTAGCTCACTTGCTAGGCATTTAACTGTTAGCTGGGTATCATTATATGTAAGCTTGTAGAAATTAGGGTAAATTTAAGAGCACTTGACACTGCGACTCCCATAGAAAAATGGCGGTTGAAAACGAATGCGTGAAACATTTCACTTTTGACTGTTGAAGTGGCATAGTGTTTAGATCGTCTGCATCGCAGTCGGTAGATCTGGTTTCAATTTCAATGTCTAGTTTTGCCGCGACTTTAAAAAGCGGAATTAACAGCTTTCCTGGTTAAAGGGAATAGTGTGGAGAAAAAGCCGCATAGTGTGCTTGTAGTGTCCTTGAATGCGGCTCTTAAGGAAAAATTTTCATCTTCTTGAGGCAAATCGGTGAAGTCATCTTATTGTAATTCATTCAAATCATAGGTGTCGACTTTAATTTTTGCTAGGAGTGGCGATGGCTTCGCAACCTATTGTAACTAGATGTCATTTACACAAAAGCTATCAAGCCGAGTTCGAGCGTGATATTTCACTTGCTTTCTGTTAAGCGTGCTTCGCAAAGTCGTTTTTGCAGTAGCCATTTACTTTAAAAATGCGTTCAGCTCCATTGAGGTGGGTTGTTCCACTCGCTATGGGAACGCTTCGCCATTCATGCATCGCGCTCACTAACCGTCAAACGTCTCGTTTACCACGCCACGCAATTTTACTATGGCAGCTATAAGCATAGGCACGGTTTTTCTTTTTCGTCTCACTACTCACGAAATAAGTCTACTTCATGTAGAAGTTGCATTGCAACTTTACGACAGTTACGACTGTTCGCCAACAATAAGCGACTGAAACAATTATTAAACATCAGTGAAAGACGAAACTTTTTTTGGCACTTATTTTAGGCCGCCTACGCTTTTCATGTGGATGCTTAACAATATAAACAATAAAAAAATTGTATGTTTTTGTGTTGTCAAGCTTACATAAAAAGTCGTTTTTTTATCTTTGGCACTATTTTTAAAAAGAAAAATGTGTTTATCTAAAATTTATCTGTTTTTTGCTGACAAATAATGAATTCATATCATAAAAACATCTTCAACGTTGCACATTGTTGAAAATCGCAGGAATTTCAAAACAATTAAATTCAACCTGTTCTAAATTTGTGGGAATTTCATTTTTAATAAACTTTTTAGGCTTGTAAAGGAAAATAAAATCGAAAACACCCAGCTGAGCCTTAAAATGTTGCAGGAGATCATTAGAATTTAATTGAGTTATCATTAGTTTAAAATCTCAACACTAAAATATACCGTGCTAAAATGATGACTCAATTAATTTTCACTAATATAGTTATTACTACATTACTACATTAGAGGAATTTATATTAGTCATTCATTATTCTTGCGCGGAACATTTTGGATTCTTAAAACCTTTTCTTAAAAAGAAATGTTGTTAGTGGTGCAAAATAACCCGAAATTTTATGTTGTCTTTTAAAAATATGGATAAACTTACCAGCTAATGGGGAATTGAGACATAAGAATTATTGTCTAACGATTGAGGATTGATGTAACAATTAAATGTGCTGTTATGACAATAAAAAACTTATTTTTAATTCAAACCTTAAAAAGATTTAAGTTTTATTCATAAATTGCAAGAAAGTATTTCATTGCCTGAAAATTATAGGCCATTACAAAAACAAGGCACTAGGGTATAGTCCAAAAGGACGAAACGCGTTCAGGGATGGTCTCGTCTAAATTGGTTGGGTGGTATACTTATTATTGTTTCCTTGCATATTTATTTTATGATACAACTTTGGCAGAGAGGTAAAGCATTTTAAAATCCACACTGTTGATATAGCAAGTAACTTTAATAAATTAAAAATCATTTTAATTCGTATAACATCTTAAATTCAAAACGTTTTCGACTTTCATAAAGCCCTTTTCAAGAATTAAATCTGTAAATGTGACGTAATAAATTAAAATAATCAACGATAATTTCAAATAATACACATTATGAAGATATAGTACTTCTAATGGCTGTAAAAACGTAGCCAACTTTAAAATAAATAACAGCTGGGAGAGATTGGATGCAAAAACTTTTAAGCTCATCAAAACCAGGATCAAAGTCTTCCAGAAATGGCAAGATTCCCAAAATTAAGCGAAAATCCAATATGGAATGTCATGTTACGATTACGGGCAGTAAGTAAAGTTGTTGTAAAATTCTGCTAATATATGTTTAGCAAAAAAGAAGCTCCACTTGCATAGCATTGTTTATTAAGGCTAGGGCTATGCCGTTTTATAAGCAAAGCTTCATGAATTTTTGCTTCATAATCTGAGTTACATTTTTTCAATATAGTGAAAGAATTAATATTATATTGTAGATTAGAGCAGGTGGGGCATGACAAAATGTGGTCCTTAATTGCGCTTTTTCTTGAATCTGCTAAATTCAGATGCTCCTTCACTCTGGTGATCAAATGTCGGGAAGACATACCAATGTATGTCAAGTTCGTATCACACGAACAAGTAAATTTATAAACGACATTTGAGCATAGAGGCAAAGGCGTCTCTGATTTCAATTGAAAATACTGTCCTACTTTATTTGTGCGATAGAGAGGAAGCAGCCTTACATCAAAATGTTTTGAACATAATCGAGAGAGAGCTTTCACAAAACGGATTGACGCTTCACCAACATACGGAACAAAAATAGGACATAATTCCACGTTATTTACTACACTTAATGAATTAATTCATTAAGTGTAGTAAATAACGTGGAATTATGTCCTATTTTTGTTCCGTATGTTGGTGAAGCGTCAATCCGTTTTGTGAAAGCTCTCTCTCGATTATGTTCAAAACATTTTGATGTAAGGCTGCTTCCTCTCTATCGCACAAATAAAGTAGGACAGTATTTTCAATTGAAATCAGAGACGCCTTTGCCTCTATGCTCAAATGTCGTTTATAAATTTACTTGTTCGTGTGATACGAACTTGACATACATTGGTATGTCTTCCCGACATTTGATCACCAGAGTGAAGGAGCATCTGAATTTAGCAGATTCAAGAAAAAGCGCAATTAAGGACCACATTTTGTCATGCCCCACCTGCTCTAATCTACAATATAATATTAATTCTTTCACTATATTGAAAAAATGTAACTCAGATTATGAAGCAAAAATTCATGAAGCTTTGCTTATAAAACGGCATAGCCCTAGCCTTAATAAACAATGCTATGCAAGTGGAGCTTCTTTTTTGCTAAACATATATTAGCAGAATTTTACAACAACTTTACTTACTGCCCGTAATCGTAACATGACATTCCATATTGGATTTTCGCTTAATTTTGGGAATCTTGCCATTTCTGGAAGACTTTGATCCTGGTTTTGATGAGCTTAAAAGTTTTTGCATCCAATCTCTCCCAGCTGTTATTTATTTTAAAGTTGGCTACGTTTTTACAGCCATTAGAAGTACTATATCTTCATAATGTGTATTATTTGAAATTATCGTTGATTATTTTAATTTATTACGTCACATTTACAGATTTAATTCTTGAAAAGGGCTTTATGAAAGTCGAAAACGTTTGAATTTAAGATGTTATACGAATTAAAATGATTTTTAATTTATTAAAGTTACTTGCTATATCAACAGTGTGGATTTTAAAATATTTATTTTAATTAATTGTTCATGCCCCTTTCGCTCGTATGCTGCTTTACCAATTAGGTTCAAGGTTTACTATTTCATTGCTTCAGCTCTTATATTTATCTTCCATATTGCAAGAATCGTTCAAGGCCTAACTGTTAATTTAAAGATTTTCTGTAATTTTTAGATACATAACTTGTTCTTTGTTTGTCTACATAAAGAAATAACTCTGTTCATTGGAGCTTACTCTGTTGGAATCAAAACAAATGACAGCTCTAATTGCCATGAAACAATTCATTGTTGAATCACTGAACTAAAACTGATTTATAACATAGAGGATAGTCAAAAAAATTGTTTATTATGGAAAGCAAATCAAATACCGGTAAGTATCTTCAATGCTGAAGAACTAAATGGTACTGTTCGTGGTCACCATCAAGCGATTTGTCTCAAAACGTAAACTCCGAAGCAAATGATGTGCTGCAACCCCGTAAAGTGAAAGGTACATCCGTGATTAGCTTAAATCATGCAATTGCTTTGAAGGATGGCTTTCCAAAAATTGTTCCTAGTTTGAAGCAATGCCCAAAGGGCTTAAAGCATTTACGGAAGAACTACACCAGCAAGAAGTGAAAAGAATGAAGCACTGTCAAAAATCAAGAAAAGGTGGTAATGAAAAGCCGGTCAAGCATTTGGCAATATTGTGAAATAAAGTAGAAATTCTTCATTATAATTGCATGTATTAGATAAACGAAAAAAGTGAGACCATGCTTGAGAAAAGTAGGGAAAGTAAAGAAAAAGCTTTTACAAGATGTCAGCATGATTGCAAATTTGGATAAAAACATTTTGAGTGATGATAATAGCAAAGATACGAGTAATTCCGTCTAATGCTGAAGAAGCAAAACATGCATAGTGTAGACGATCACTTCAATGCTTTACTTTGTTAACCAAAATGGTACAACATTTAATGAAAAGATTCGAATTACAACTCTTGTGCCAGACTCTTGGAGTAGAAATAGAAGTTTTTCTTTGAACAGAGATAGCTGCTCTAAATGTGCTGTAAGAAAAGCTATTGATATTAAATACATCTTCGGGATTTTAGGAAAACCAACTCTCAAACATAGAAGTGGTATAAGTGATGATGTAAAAAGAACTTATATTTGAGACTTATGAAGATGATAAAATATCAAGAATGATGCCGATACAAAAGAATAAGTTACTTAAAAACAAAGTTTATGCTCAAAAGCGTTGTTACTATTTAATGGAAAAAAAAACTTTATGATGTACAGTATTTGATACAACAAACAACCCACTACCAATATTAAATTAACATTTTTTCTAATTAACAACCGAAGTGTTGCGTGCAGCCATGTAGTTCAGGTACTCCCATTGTATGTGCATGTTCAATCCAACAGATTGTAGTTTTACTATGTGAAGCAATTGATGAAGATTGTTTAATTCTAACAAATTTTTTTGAAAATCATCACCTCATCAGTCAAGATGAAATTCAAAGACATTGGTCTGAGGAGTATTGCACTTTGAATCAGTGATCATCTACATAATTTGTGATCAAGCATTAAGAGTTGTCTCATGTTGCTTCATTTTAGATGATCTCAAGCATGATACAGTTTTTGTTTATCAACTTCAAACTACTTTTTGCAACTATCTGTAATTAACTTACCCACAGTTGAACAAAATTGAGTATTTCTCGGATGGATGCGCTGCTCAGCACAAAAATTTCAAAAACCTGATTTGTCTTTCATACCAACAAACTGACTGTCAGTTACCTGCCAGGTGCCTCCAACTATGGAAATTTTCCTGTAATGTTATTGGTGGAGTGGTCGAGAGAAAACTGGCGAATGAAAGATTGGCCAGGCCACAAAACGCTCAATTAAATTCTCACAGCTAAGAACGCTTTTAAACATTCAGAAAATTAAATTCTTTGTATTGAAGCTGTAGAATTGGTTGGTGTAAGATCAGTGCTAAAAGATAGATTTTTACTTAATACAAGAAGTTTATTGCTTTTCATCAGATTTTATGTGGCGTCAATAAGTACAAACGAGTGTCTAATGATAAAAAGATTGCTGGAAGCCATTGTTTTTTCCCTTCACAAAATATCATCAATGTTGTTAATGCAGTGTCATATATTTCCTTCATTTACAATGACAGCTGGACTTGTATAAGAAGTAGGACAAAGAAAATGATGAGATTTTAGTAAACTATGCATCCGTGTAGTCCGTCAGAGCACTTTTTTTGGCCATGTCGAGGAAGAAAAACTACATCAATATTTCTGTCGTAGTAAAAGTTTTACTGCTTCTCGAACTAATCGATTATGCACCTCAACAACTGATATGGCGTCAGTTACTCGACTGTACAACGGTACTCAGTGATTGTAAGACCATTGCCCTGTATATCCACTACTGCCAATAACATTAAGCTCTTCAGTTGAGTAGCTAGGGCTGTACACGATGTGGTAACGGCAAGTTGTTTAAATGTTTACTCTTAAAGTAAAGTTATTGCATTGGGATGAACGTTATGTAGTTACCTGCTACCCCATGCTATTGTATATTCTGTTTGCTAATTTTATGCTGGTTAGTGAGCGGTAGCTAACATATCTTTTCAAGGGGTCTTTTAAATTTATGATTGTTTTGAAATTCTTGCGACTTGAAATAATTAACTGTATTGATGGTGTATCCTTATATGAAGACAATATTTGTTAGCTAAAAATAAATCAGTTTTAGATCAACGTATTTGTACTTAAACAATGTCATATATCTACATGCTCGTTTTGGCGGATCCATTAAGTCAGATTAAAATCAATTATCTTAAAAAGTAATCATTTTGATGCGTTTTAAGTTGCTCTTTTTACATAGCCTACCTTGAGAGTGGGGGAGAATAGGCATCAATTTTTAAAAGATTAGATAAGTAGGAGTGGAAATATCAATAATTTTGTAGTAGAAAAAGCACTGTGAGTGATAACTAGTGGACTAAAAAAATACATCATAAAACACTTATCGCTCAACCGATTTTCACAAAATTTTAAAATTTATGTTTTCATTCCCGGATGAATTATAGTACGACGGTCCAGTGGTGAGAAGACCACTCTTTCAGAAAATTTAAGGACGACAATGGGAAACCTCCTCGGTGTCTTACCACGACACCGTAATATTAAATCGAATTACATGGCGGAATGTTGTTTTGAGAGAGCTGCCATAAGGCAGATTGCTTTCAACAACAACTATTGAAGTACTAATTTTAGAAACTTCACAGCCCACTGCTTGAAAATGATTTTGATCAACTTCATCAAGATGCTATGGACATAGCTCAGAAAAGTTTGACTGAATCATTGAAATATGCTGATTCTGAATTATTACTTGAAATGAAAAGCCAATTAAATGAAGTGATCAATATGTTCAAGGAAAAGCACCATCGCATTAATCATCTTCAATGTGTGAGTTATTTATTAGTTAGTCAAATAATTGTAAGCAATAGTAATTTTTAGCAATGGCAATAGTTTAATCAATAGTCTTAGTAATAATAATTAGTGAATAGCTTTTAAATCAATAGTCTTAGTAATAATTTGTGAATAGCCGTAAACGGCTTGTCGTCGTTGCAATTTTTTGCGGCTGTTTTCATTAGACAAAGCAATTGCTCTGTTATTAGAGCAGTTCGAGTGAGTATAGAAGCACATCTTGTTTACATAACAAGAAGCATTTCCGTCTTGATATGAACGGCCTCAAACAGGCCTGGGTAGAAGAAATTATGTGCTTCACCAAGAGTAGAAATCGCTTGTGATAATTGCTTAATTCGCATTGGTATTTTCTAAGAGATGCTGATCAATTGCACAGGCACGGTAAGGCTGTTTTTCGTTTACACCCCTGTCAGGTTGAAACTGACTTTGACGAGTCTACTGCTGTTCTAACAACTTAAAAGTTGCTGTTTTGTACTGTATGTGCTCCTGTATGTACTGTGATTTTCGTCATATATATACCACCTATTACATTTGCATTTGTATTTGTAAACAACAAAGCTAGTTTTAATAGTAGGAAGAATGCACGTTACTGATAGTATTCATTTTGACGTGAAAACCTTATCGGTGGTAACAATCCTAGTAACATTCTTCAGCTGTTATGACGTGTTTTTCCAGGTTTTTGAAAGGTTTAGTTATCCTCTATAATCTTAGTATACCGTTCGCTTTTCAGGTCAACCATATGAGCCATTATTTTATCAACCTGGCTGTTTGCGATTTTTTTGAGATACAGTAGTTGTTATCCAAACAGATTGTCATGATGTGTTGTATTTCACCGTTGGGTTTGTGCTTGGGTATTATTAATGGTCGGTCTACTGCTGTTACCTTTTAAGCTTGTTTTAAGTGTACTAGAACTGCAGAAATTTTGATGTTACGTATTGGTTAGCGAAGTTAAGTTTTTTTATAATTATTGGCTTCACAGCCGGTTTCTAGCAGCTCAGTTGTCAAGACTTGATGTTGCCATTGCTTACTGGACCTTACTCGGTAAACAAACGTTGACAAATGAGTATAAATGGTGCTACTTAGTTTGAGAGAACAGACACTCTATAGGTAAATGTAGAGAGGAAACAGAATTTTTGTGCATTAACCAATTAATTTATCTAGTTAAAAGGAGTAGAGCTTTTTAATTTGCAGAATGTTAAAGTCAATTTTACGTTTGTTTTTCTCGCAGTTTTGCTGGATTTCATTACAAGTGTTGCTTCCCTTGATTTAGTATATGTCAACCGCTCCACGCTCAATTTCGAACTAGGCTTTTTGTTGGAGCAACTTAGCGCTTTGAATTTTGAATGCTCCTATAAACAAATACTAAACTTCTTCCTGGTGCTGTTGTGAGTTTTCAACTCCAGATCTTTAATTTTGAATTCCAAACGATTATCTTTACGCTATTAAGTTTGCGGTATAAAGGTGAGAGTTTTTGCCGTATACTAGCCCTCCATATTATCTTTGTTCCCGTACTTTACGTGGGTAGAATAGTGAGGCTGCTCATCCAGCTTGTCGTAAGAGACAACTTAAGGTACCACTCCATGTTTCAAACTGAGGTTGGAGGTAAGCAAGCACGTACTCTCCATAAAAAAGTACTTCAAGAACTTACCTCGTAAAAAGCTTTTAAACTATTTTTTGTAAAGTACCGTATTTTCCCGTGTATAAGAGACCCTTTTTTGGTCTAAATTTTTACTTTAAAAATAGGGGGTCTCTTATACATGGGAGTACCGGAGTTTTTCACTTAATGTACCCCCCCCCCCTTAATGTACCATGGCATATTAACTGGAAACAGGTGCCTATTAATGTATCATAGTACATTAGTAGGCGCCAAAGTTTTGTTTTGTTTGAATGTCTATTGATAGGTAGGCATGGAATGGTGTAAAGCCAGAGGTCATCATTAAATCTTTCAAGAAGTGTGGCATCTCCAATGCCATGGATGGTACAGAGGATGATGCCATTTTTGAGCTGAGTGACTACTTTGATGATGATGATGATGATGATGAATTGGCTGGTATTGCGGAAGAACTGGCTTTAGTTGATATTTCTGATGAGAGTGATGAGGAATTTAATGATTTCTATGATGAATAAAGTTATTCATTACTAAAAAACTTTTTTCCAGAATTTTTGCCTAAAAATTGAAGGGGTCTCTTTTACACAAGGGTCTCTTATACACGGGAAAATACGGTATTTTTCATGAAATTTTTATGAGGGAAGCTCTTGGAGAACGTGACATGGAGAAGGCAGCAGAACAGATTGAAAAAAATTAGGTTAGTAGTGTCATTTATGGAGCGAAGTGGTGCAATGCTGTGTAGAAAATTTGAAAAAATGAGGTGAATCGAACCACCTTTGCTGACGAAAAAATTAGCGGATGTAAAATACTAGATTCCTCTCTAGCAATTGCACGAGTTTATTTGATGCTTGAAGCATTTTTTATATACCAAGTGCCCCCCTACCGAAGGAAAATAGGACTCCATGTACTTTTTTATGTTTTTACAACTTTTAGACAAACTTTGTAAAGGTCGGTGGGACTTAACTATTTTGCTCCCGCGTGCATTGCGAAAAAATGTCCCCAAGGCGGCAAAGCGAAAAACTGTCATAATTAATCATCATAAAATACCCCAAGTTTGTTAGTAAATCATTACTCATCAAGTGCAATATGTCGTTGAAATCTCTATTTCTTGAAGATTTCAAATACAATAAAAACAAAAATTTATTTTTCTTTGAAAATGCAAATTTTATGCTAATTAGCCCCCAACTGGTGCTGAGTTGTCGTCAAAGTTAAACTACCCTTACCTCAAAGATCACTGCAGATTTTATTTTCTACCAATTTTTTTAGAAATGGTCGCTACATGATGCTAAGGAAATAAGCTTTCAAGGTACATCAGTCAAAACTTATCTAAAAGCCTAGGTTTTTTACAATTTGCAACTTTCTTAGGCCCAGACCGTATTTGTAACCGGTACTGACCGGTACCAAATTTTGTTAAATGTGGTGCCTAAAATATGATCAGTCATTATCTGCTAAAGGTTAGGCTACACCAAGGGTGGCGAACCTATGGCACGCGGGATGATTTTTGCTGGCACGGCACTTAAAACTTCTTATCGTGCATTAGTTCAGTGACCATCTAGCAGAGTTACAAACTCAAGTTAGACTAAAATGATTTCTCAGAATAGATCAAAGCTCTTCCATTTGTCATTTATTTGCTTTGTGACGTCACGGTTGTAAAACAAGAGAGTGTGTAATTTGATATCATCGTTTTCTTTTTAGTTTGTTTCTTTTTGAAACAGAAATTTACAACAGTTGGTAAATTTTACTAACAGTTTGAAGAAACAAAGTACAGTAATTTACTTTTACACGTGGAATATATATTTTTTCAGAAATAAATTAAATTTCAAGCTTTGCTAGATCACAAACTTGAATTTTTCTTTTTTTTTATTAATTATTCATTTTTTTACCTGAGATATGTCAAGAGAAAATAAAAAGCTAAAATTATCATCATCCAGCAGTAGAGGGTTTCAAAGCTGGTGAACTGAAGAGTATGGCATGATTAGCAGTGATGATAAAGCAGTAAGTGTCTTGGGTTGCAATAAGTTGTTTGTGGAACATCTTCAATTAAACGTCATTTCGAAACGAACCATAAAGACCTTTATTTGAAAACGAAAGAAGAACAAAGAGAAATTATTTCTAAAGCTTGTAAGGAGAAGAAAATGCAATCATCAAATCTAATGAAATTTATAGGAGGCTCTTTAAATATTACTGTAGCGAGTTATATTGTGTCAAAAGAAATTGCCAAACACGCAAAACCATTCAGTGAAGGACAATTTATCAAAAAAGCTTGGCTTGAATGTGCACCGGTTTTATTCGAAAATTAGAAAAAGAAAAAATTATTCAGAGAATAAAAGAAATACCGTTATCTAGAAATACAGTGAAAGCTAGAATTTTGGATATGGCTGACAATGTTTCTCACCAGCAAAATAAAAACTTAAGTTTTTGTAATTTTTTATCTATCTGTCGTGATGATAGTACTGACATAACAGGCTCGGCACGTTTAGCAATTTTTGGCCGTTATTTGGTTAATGATACCATTAGAGAAGAGTTGATTAGCTTAGCGTCATCAGAAACAACAACAAGAGGGATAGACATATGCAATGCTGTTGTGAAACAGCTGACTGAAAGAAAACTTGATCTTTCTAAAGTAGTGTCTATATGAACAGATGGTGCTGGTAGTATGACCGGAAAAATCAATGGATTTATCAATTTATTTACTCAGCTTGCTGGACATTCTATCTTGAGTTTTCACTGCATTATACACCAGCAAGTATTATGTGCAAAAACTGGTTTTAAATCACTGCGGAACATTATGGATGTAGTAACAAAACTAATTAACTTAATGGCTGCTTATCCATTAAGCAAACGAAAATTTAAAGAACTGCTTGGCGATATGGATTCTATGCATGTTGGTTTGCTGATGTACAATAATGTACGATGGTTAAGTCGGGGAAAAGTTCTGGAACGATTTGTTGAATGCTTGGATGAAATTATAATTTTTTTAACTACCGAAAAAATTATTGAAAAGTATAAAGAGTTGCTTGATAGCCAATGGATTTTAAAATTAATGTTTTTTACTGATTTGTGCTTACATGTAAACGAATTGAACACAGGCTTGCAAGGTCGTAATAAAACCATTATTATCATGTTTGATTTAATCAAAGCATTCGAAGCAAAACTACGAGTTTTCTATCGAGATGTTGATTCAAAAACTTTCAAGTATTTTATAAACACAAAGAAATATTTTTTTACAACTTGAATCTAATGACCATCTAGAACAAGGAATAAATCAACTACAGTATTAAGAATGTTTTGTGAAGTTATTCAAGAGTTAAGCAAGGAATTTGATTCTAGGTTTACACATTTCAGGCAATTCGATGAAACAACGCAATTTCTTTTGCATCCAGACTCAACATCACTAGAAACACTAAATTTGGAAAGCTTGAAGTGGCTAGATTTGGAAGATATAGAAATCCAATTAATTGATTTCCAATCTAGTTCTATATGGAAGCAAAAGTTTATCGATCTGAGAAGAGACTTAGAATTAATAGAGAACGATAGAGCAGTTGGTGTATTAACATGCAATCCAGAAGAAAAAGTATTGAAAACATGGGATAGCATTCCCAATACTTTCATTTGTCTAAAAAAATTAGCAATTGCTATTTTATCAATTTTTTCATCTACGTATTGTTGTGAATCATTGTTTTCGCAAATGAACTTGATCAAAGTCGATTTGAGAAGTAGCTTGATTGATGAGTCTTCATTTCCATGTGCATTACTTAAAGTGACAGAGTATGAACCACATATAAAACGCTTATCATCTAAATTACAGCAACAGAAATCTCATTAACATATTATGATTTATGGTAATAAATATCTATATATATAAAACCCAAAGTTTGTCTGTCTGTATGTCCGCTATAGAAATAAAACTGGAGACATTTAGATACAAACATATGAATCCTATATAACTTTTTCCAGGGAAGCCAAGTACGGTATTTTGATTTCGATCAGAATCGTCTATGGGGGGCTACGAGCCTATATTTATTCAACCTATATTAAAATACTAGAGTTGTCTAAAGTTTTTGTTAGGTACCACAAACAGAAAAAAATTTGTGACAAATAAAAATCCAAATTTAATGATAATGAGCAAGACTGTACTTTTAGGGATCACTAGCAGATTTACCTGTCGTTGATCGGGTAAAATGTAAAGACTGATTAAATTTTTACATTGAATAACCATATTTTAATGTGTTGTCATGATTTTTTTTTTACGGTATTTTGATTTCGATCAGAATCGTCTATGGGAGGCTACGAGCCTATGGGGCTCTACTAGAGGCCTATTTGTACTGTTGTACAATGAAATAAAAATCATGAAAACACATTAAAATATGGTTATTCAATGTAAAAATTTAATCAGTCTTTACATACGTCTATGGGGGGCTACGAGCCTATATTTATTTAACCTATATTAAAATATGGTTATTCAATGTAAAAATTCAATTACAAACCACAAACAGAATGTTAGAAAGGTTTATAGATAAACGTTTTTGCTTGAACGAGATGTACGCAAACAATTGCGCGCATGTCCGCCATTTCTGTTATTGCCAGTATATACACCCTCGCGGGAGCGCACGCATTAAGATCGCTTGCCGGTAATTATACCCGCGCAGGATCGAAAGAGTTAAAATATGGTTATTCAATGTAAAAATTTAATCAGTCTTTACATTTTACCCGATCTACGACGGGGAAATCTGCTAGTAATCAATAATTTGCATAGTTTACATTTTTAATTAGTTTTGTTCAATGTTACTGGCACGGTATAAACTTGCTTTACGTCACTTATAATATTTTGGCACGTTTATAAAAAAAGGTTCACCACCCCTGGCCTACACCATATAACATTAAGTGTTTTTGAAAAAAAAATTTCTTCAAAATACAGAAAATATTAAGTTTAAATAGAATAAGTTGTCACTAACAATGAAACAGAAGTTTTTTTACACCCTTCCCATTTGTTGAGAAACAAGGGGGATAGAGCAAACGTTGATTTAGAGAAGCCAAACTTCTGCTGGCTTTTAAACTTGTCTTTTAGTTTCTGTTTCCTTGGAAACTTGATGCAAAATGACAACTTTAGTGGTGAAGTATTTGCAATTTATTTTATCTTTTTAGAGGATGTAGTTTTTCTAAAAATTATAATTTAGTGAAGGTAAGTCAAAAAATTTTGGCGGGGTTTGGAACTGACATGATGTACAGTACCCGTTTTTGATCAGTAAATATCATATACCGCTTAGCCTAAGCTATTTAAAGTTATATATTGCTGGAAAGTAAATTCCCTAAGCTTTCAAATGAGAGTGGTATTTAGCAACATATCATATTTTTTAAAAATTAAATTTACTTTTATCTACTTACCATACAAATTTGTTTTGAGACTCCTTAAAAATTTGGAAATTTTAATAGGTAAATTTTATCATTACTGCTTGAAATTTTGTCAAATGATGCCCCAAAAGAGTAGTTTTCAGACTGTGTTAATGATAAAGGTTTTGGTTTTGTGGTAAAGATGTAATCTCAATTTGATTTCAAGATAGTTGACTCTTGCTGAGAATTTGGCAATTTTTGTCGTCTGCAACTGGGCTCTTGCTCTTTTTAACCCTTTTAGGTTAGAAAATCCAAAAGTTAGGGCACAAATTATACATCTTCTGATGTGTAAGGAATAGAGAGTAATCTTTTGAAAATTTTATTAAAATCGGATGAGAAATAAGATCACAAATCTATTTTTTAGTAAACTAATTTTGTAGCTCAATTTGAAAAAATTGAGGAAAACACTGAAAACGCGAGATCATCAATTGATGATCGCGGGAGCGAAAGAGTTACGAATCAATTTTGGTTACTGTAAAATTTTCACACATGCATGGCAACAAAATAGGTGTAATTATTTTGTTAGTTTTATGCCGAAATATTCACTGATCGATATTATTTGATTGAGATGTGAGATATAATCTTCATCGTGTTTACAAACGGTCCTGTGATTGCAATCTGTACTCTTCAACGTTTTGAACGTCGTGGAGCCCTTTCTGTACTTTTACAAGTGTCAAGGAATCCCAATTGCAAAAAAATATGTCTAAGCTGTGTGGCTCTGGTTTCCTGCATAAAAACCTTAGTTCATGTTTTCTTAAACGTGGGTACTTCGAAGGAATTTGGAATTAATCGAGCTAGTTTGTCGTAGTGCTACATCTAAGATTTTTGATCATTGTCTGCAAAATTTGTTGCTTCTCCTCTCCCTTTTAAAGACTTTTTTGTTTGAAGATGAGCTTTACAAAAGCGATTATTTTTCTCATTTAACACTGAAAACCATTTATTTTTTGATGTTTTAATGCTTCTGCCCTTTTTCAACTTCAAGGCCTTTTTTTGGTAATTAATTTCTTGAAATCAATTTCTTCTATATTTGAGTATACGCCACCCGTTAAGATTCAACTGATAGTTTTGTAGCAAGAAAAAGTTGAAAAATCCTGCCTTTGCTTTATATCAGTTTTATGTCATAATTTGTTGCGCAAGTTAACAAATAGTCATATTGTACTCTTGGGATATTTAATCATTGGTATTTGCAATCTTTCAAGAAAATCTACTTTTTGCTATGTCATGTATTTGTGACGCAATAATAACTGAAATGAATTTGTTGCGTTTAAAATGAAACAAAATATGCAGATGATTACGTCATGCGTTTACACTAGAGTTGTTAAGTTTTGAAAACTAAAGAAGGAGGAGCCCTGGCGGAATCCTCAACGCTCGTGGAATCCCTGTAAATGTTTTACGGATTCCTGGTTGAAGAGCTCTGCTGTTAGCGATCCAATGGCTTTCAGCATTTATCAGCAGATATTTTATTCACTTTTAGCAGATCTTTTATTTTCCGAAATTTTGCCACACCACCTTTGTAAACCTGTGATGATGAATTTCAAATTGTGTAGCCCATTGGGTGAAGGTCAGCACTTTGTGGTAGCCACTGGTCGCTCATTTTTCTCAATAAACTGTGTGTTACTTGTTCTTTTGCGGTTTTTTCGGTAGGCTGACCTACGTTTTTGTTTTCTTTGTCAAGGGTGATGCAGTATGAAGTGCGGTAAGAAACTTGCTGCTAGGAACAACTTTCAGCCGTTTGTTTTCAGAATAATTCGTGTGTTCGGTGCAGCAAATTTCAACTTCACGTTTTTTTATATTTGCAACGCCTTCAGATATCTGCATTGTTCACCACAAGCCCCCAATTAACTGCGATGTAACTTTTACAAAATATGACGTTTGCTTGGATAAGGTTAAAGTTAGATACACTAGATTCATCCACTTAATCGGCTTTTTCTTGAAGTAGAGTTGCTGAGACAGCTCTAAGAGTTCCTTACAAGTTTTTTGATCTACAGCTATACGTCTGCTAACTCAACTGTTTCATCCATAGAGTTTTTGGATGGTCAAAGGCCATAAAAAAAATTGACGAGTGGGCCTATTTTGGAGCATTCTTTTTACATGACTGAATTAACGCTAATACCTTTTCATGCAAAAAGGAGCGGCTCGATAGTAATGGTTTTCATATTTTGAAGCTGCAAATTTTGCTCATTTGTGATGCGTCTTCAATTCTCAAGAATCACATATTCGCACCTTGCACTCAAATCACACTCTTTCGGTCTTTATGTAGGATTCTTGACAATAGGAGAAGATAGGAATAAAATTCAGTCAAAGGATTGAAAGGTTTAGCATGCTTAGGCAGATCTCTTGTCAATGCAACTGAACGTTGACCCTCATGCATTACAACGAAGCATTTACGATTCGAATGCAGAGTTTATTGCTGTATTCTGCCATCATTCGCAGTTGTGATCTCAGAATATTTGAGCTTCACCTGCTTTCAAAGTTTCTCCGCAAACCTACTTATCTGCCGGATTACATTTTTTAAGATGAAATACGTTAGTTTTTTACGTTTATTTTTGTCCCAGCACTTATCACTATTAGCTGCTGAGCGATTGTGCGCATGCTGGAGGTGAGATTTTATCGGTGAAAAAAGGAGTACATCGTTTGCAACAAACAAACGAAAGATGAGGCTGAAGTTATGGCCCGCGTAAAATTGCTCCATTTTTTTTTATTCCACCCGTCATAACTGCAATAGGTGTGTAGTTCAATTGTATACGTGACCACGCACTAAATATTGGTAGCGTATCGGTTCAATTGTGGAATCCATGCTATGATACCATTTTTGAAATGAGGATTGAACAAGGAATAATTTACCGCAGAATTCTGAAAATTTTTAGAAAAAATTACTTGCACTTGAAGAAGATATCAAAAACGCTAGATTTCAGCTATTGTGTTCTCAATACTGCTGTGGTGTTTTTTAAATTCATATTGTTGCTCATTAATTTAAATTCTCAGATATTTCGGATTTATCAACGTGTGGATTAAGAGTAAGAATGTGGGGAAGTAAGAATTGCTTAAGCTTTAGCTGTGCCAAAAACTGATTGTTAGCTCTTATCTCAAGGAAGATATTAATTAACTCAGTATAAATTTCACTTCAAGCTGTACTGAACTCTAGTAAAATAAAACAGTATCATAGGTGAAGAGTCCAGGGAGAAAGGTGGTCATTGATAAAAATAAAAAAAAGCGACCAAACACTAATTCTTAAAAAACTCCTTGGGTCACATAATAAGATAATGATAGAATTTTTCTAAAAAGAATAATTGCGTGTGATTTCGCATGTAGCTCATTAGATATTGATTATCGGATTTCTGAGAACTTCTGTAGTGTACTACTACTCAAAGAGTTAATAGTAAGCGAAATTTATTTAAAGCCCTTACCTGTGTGAATATAGTACGTGATCACCATAATGGTATCATACATCGATTTATTGAGTTATAAAGGTAATCTACGCGCTTAATGTGCATGTTGATACAAATGACGTGGTTGTTTCACAAAGTAATAGTATTGCAAATAATAAAAGCCTCTTCCCATAATTTGACGAGACCATTCTTGGATGCGTTTTGTCCTTTTGGACTCATCAGCAGCTTTTGTCCCGTCATCACTAGAACAAAACCCCATTATTTGCAATAATATGAAAAATGTAGTATCTTTCTATTACAAATTCCTTCGCACACATCAGGCGCGCGGCGCATGCTATCGCCCAAGCGACTCGATGACCACTTATGGTTTTTTCGCAACCTTTGTTTTCATTAATTTAACTGCCATACTGTTGTACTGGACACACGTATTTCAGTCACCATCACTTATTTCATATATCTAAAGGGGCTCAAAATTCTGTATGTAAAAAGAAAACTCTTAAAGAATGCAAAACATTCAGCTTCAAAAAGAATTGCCCATTGCGGAATCACGACTTTTACAAATAGAAAATATTAGTCAAAATAATATAAAAAAACAGGTAACCACGCGCCTAGCCACAAAGATAGGTGGAGAAATGTTGAATTCGAAAACAGTAGTCTTTCACTTTAAAATCACTCTTTCCATTCGAGGTGCGATAATCTATAAAAAGATACTCCGCCACTCAGCTCGAAAGAAGGTGGTTAAATTGTGGGGTAACAGCACGTCACTACCTCCCAGTGTGTGATTGGAAAATGTTTACAGGGGTAAAACTGACTCTGTTTGAACGCTAATTACTATCCTAAATCAGTGCTCTATAAGTTAATCGACCGTAAAGCGATTTCTGTAATTTATTCATGTGTATTTTATTTTGTTTATTTCGAAACATCTAAGAGCATAGGATAATAATTCAGCATTTTTGTACCTGGTCTTGGACATTTTATTTTGGTTTAAAAATTTCAACCTTGATTGTAGTAGGGACTACCAAACCTATCCGCATTTTTTATCAACCAATGTTAAATTGATAGATTGATTGGAACGGTTATATTTTTGTGGGCTAAATGTCCGTCAACGTATGACCTCGGGTATTGTTTTACAGGTTGGTGTTTTGTACATTTGCCCCAAAAAAATTACCGTCAGTTTAAATAAGAACGGTTTTCTCGGACGTGGTGGTTTTGGAGTTGTACGACTTGGTCGTATGGAGTCTCTTTCTGAGGTTGCTATCAAATTTGTGAGGTTTACTGGATCCGATTTGCAAATTGATACTTCGAAAAAAAAGTAAATATAACATTGCCTTAGCACTGTTGTTTTCTAATTTTGGGGGAGACAGTATTTACAATAGTGTGTCGTAGTGGTGTTCTTCATAAATGCTGCATCGCACGATGTGATGCTGAGATAGGGTATCATTGTTAAGTGAAAATCAGTCCGCGTCATGTTTGAATGAGCAAGAGCGCCAGTAATATTTCGACCGAGATTAAATAGACCTCACGATGGTTGTGTCGTTCTGCACATTAAAGGTGTTTACAATGATTTTTTCGGCTTGCAATGTCATGATATCTCGCGAAATGATCTCAAATTCGAAAGCAGATATGACACTGCTTAAAGTTTTCAATCACCTACGATTAGAGACCTGACAAACTTACCAAATGCTATTTTTGTTTCAGATTTATTAATGAAATCCAATTGCTAAATCGAGCGAGTCATAAAAATGTTGTCCGTGTTGAAGGTTATACTTCTTTCAGAAGTTTAATGGCAATAGTGATGGAATACATGCCTGGCAGAAGTCTTCACGATTTACTTATGCACAAACGTCATGACGATAGGTTTTTGGTTAACGACATTCCGTATGCACTAAAGCTACGGTTTTGTGCTGATGTTGCCAGCGGTATTACATTTTTGCATTCTGGTTTTAATGACCAAAGAATTGTACATGGCGATTTGAAGCCTGGCAACATACTTCTTGCTGCAGATTTGACATGTAAAGTCGGTGACTTTGGAGCAGCAGACCTAGCTACTTGTACTGAACATTTTTGTGTTATTCCTAAAGCGGAAAAAGGAACTGAATATACGCAAGGGTTTGTTGCTCCTGAACGTTTACAGGATTCCAGCAAACGCGTCAGCAAAGCAATGGACGTGTATAGTGTTGGGGTTATTTTTTATGCTATTCTTACACGAAAAAATCCTCCAAAAAATGCTGATAATTTAAGGAAAAAGCTAGACAACTACAAAAATAAACCAGATTTTTTTTTTGGAATTGAGAACAAAGCTGTTGGAAACTGCCTTAAAGGAGCTTTGCTTAAATGTGCAGAATATGATTCTCAGTGTCGACCCGAGATTTCTAAAATACGAGACGAGCTGGAATTTTACATGAGGACGATAAAAGCCGCTGATATAGCTCAGCATGTAGCTGATATATTAAAGGTGTATAAACTAAAAGATCTACCTCATACCACTACTTATCGACCGATACATGATAGCGCTGAAATTGAAGCTAAAATATTCAGTTCTTAAGTTGACAAAAAAATACTGCAATTTTTGAAAGGATACAAGATGTAAATTATTTTTTATTCATTATCTGACGGTACTTTTAGCGTTATTGCGTTCTTTGAAGCTATAAGCGTTTATCTAATTTCAAAGGTCTGCAGTAAGCAATTAATATTTTGTTTCACTTTTGTCAAACAGTTTTTTTTCTTTGTGTAAGCAATAGGTGTAACGTATTCATTATTACTTTGCTTTAACATAAATCTACGTAATGTTTCCAACTGGAATACAAAAAGTCTTCAAAATGAATTGATAACTGGGTAAAGGAGTGTAGCAACATCAGTTTACATCTAATTTTTCAATAAGTTATTAGTTTGCCTTGATTTCCCTTTTGAAGGTAACCGGTATAATTCGCTTCTCGTTACCAAACGTTTTTGTTGTCAGTACAATTTTGTTGCACAATGTGTTGCTACATGTTATCTTCCCATAAAAAATGCGATCAAGAAAAACTGAATGGTAAGACGCTGCACTATCTCAAGACGCAGAGTCTTTGCTCATACAGCAACTTGCACCGTGCAACAACATTCCTTGCTTTAGTTTTATCCAAACTTTTGGCAGAAGTGCAATCGCGTACTACTGAATGAATATAGATATATTTGCACTGCCGGCAATCAGTCATTATTTGCTACTTAGACTCAGCTTATCGGGAAACAGTGCAATCCTTGTGAATATTTCAAATCAAGGATAATTTTTTTCAGCCGTAGTGGGTCTGCTACGGGAATCTATTCTTCAGCCACTTTATTTATTACGCTGTTTGACTTCCGATCTAAGCAATTAAAAAAAGCACAACCAATTACATTTTGCTTGCAAGCTGCGTGAACATTAAAGAAGGAAACGTTTTCTTAAGCATAATGCAAATTTGATGTCAACGGCAACTATGACAAGTTATTGTATTTTACCAACTATTATTTTTAACTGTGATTACCGTAACACTTTTTATGCAAAATTGTGACATTAAAAGTGATTTTCAGCAGCATGTTTACACATTCCTCTTGCTGTATATTAAAATTAAGCCTGCCAAAGCAGTACAGTCGACTCCGCTTTATCCGGACACTTTGGTCACGGCTATTTTTGTCCGAATTAAGCGGAGAAATAAGCTTGTCCGAATTAACGAGAGATACGCGGCAAGGGGCTAATACGCTTATCTTCACTATTTTACAGTAAAAGTGTAGTAGAAGCCAATAAAAACGTCCAGAAAAGCAACTCTTAAGCCAGACAAAGGATAATTTATGTGTAATGAAAACATTTAAAATACAGTAAAAAATAAACATATAAAACACCAAACGTTATAACTCAACATCAACGCACAGTACTTAAAACTGTTCAATGTTCATCATATAGCCTACTTTTGGCTACTGATTGTTGCTAGTACATTTAAAGAAATTGTCCAGGGAAGTTTGAATGCGCTTGGACCTTGCATTTTCTTCAACAGCGTCCGCCAAAGCGTCCATGTGCTGCCAAACCTCATTTGGCACCCACTTTTGGCTTTGAAGCACGTAATCTTGCAGCAACGAAACGGCACTTTTGGCTTCACTATGCTTAACTTGCGGTGCAGGAAGTTCCTCAAATTCATCACAGTTCTTATTGGCTTTACTCTTTTCATCTATTCGTTGGATCCATACTACGATTGCTTGAGTTAATTCTAAATCGTCCAGTTCCTCCGCGCGGACGATATCGTTGTCAACAGCCTCAAACTGCTCTGCCGGTGACGCTTGGCAAGACTACATCTGACAAGTCGTTGTGTGGAACAGCTCCATCGTCCAAAGGAACATCACTTACAAAACCAGCGTGGCGCCAGCAGTTTGCGATTGTCCGTGGTGTAACACTACGCCAACTCTTGGAAATGTAGTTTATGGCATCTAGCACAGAAATTTTTTGGCTAAAATCAATTGCTGATTGTGAAAGATTTTTCTTCAATTATCGACAATATTCTCATCACCAACTCTGCACGATAGCATACCTTCAGGTTTTTGACGATCCATTGGTTAAATAATTGATGTTGTGTTGGGTGGTAAAAATATGAGCTCAATATTTTTTGGAGAAAAACTTGGTGGATTGGGGTGCGCGGAGCAATTATCTAAGAGCAAACGAATCTTTGATTTGCCTTCAAGCTGGTTATCCCACTCCTCCAGCCAAACAGCAGTTATCCAAGCCTTCACATTTGCTTTGTAGGTGACAGGTAGCTTTGTCACATCCAAACCTTTGAAGCATCTTGGACACACCAATCACAAGAAGCTTCTTCTTGGCAGTGCCATTCACATTTGTATGCACGAAAATAGTCAAACGATCCATGGCTTTCTTAGATCCTTTCAACTTTTCTCTGGCGTAGCACAACAAGCCATCTGGAACTGAACGAAAACATAAACCTGTCTCATCAGCATTGAACACGCGGTCAGCGGAGTACCATTCCAAGATCCCTCTCAACTCTGCACGAATCCATTCCTCAGCATTTTGCACGTTTGCACTTGCTACCTCACCATGAGCTCTTTTCCAAACTATGCCCCTTCTTCTTTTCCATCTCGAAAGTCAGCCTTCGCTAGCAGTAAAGTTCCCAATGCCCAAAGTATTTGCAAACTCCAAAGCTTTTGATTGGATTAGACTTCCAGTATGCGGTTGACCGCGTTGTGTCAAACCACTCATAACTGCATTTTCAACATCATTTTTCTTGCCTGTTTGCCAAACACCGCCTCGTATAGCTCACGCAGCCTTGCCTCATTTTTTTGCCAGTCATGTAAGGTGCTTTTCGGCACACCAAGTGCAGCCAACTGCCTGTTTTTTCTTCTTTTCTTCCTTATCCTTGTTCAGTAACTTTACTTGTTCAACCAAAGCTTTCTGTGCCATCGCTGACTGAACCAAAAAACACGTAGCTTAATACAGTACACATAATGGACGGTGAAGTTGGTTGTCTTGTTTCTGTTGAAGTAATAGCATTATCATTTCAGTGCTACATCACAATCACTCAAAACTGCGAGCGTAATAAATGTTGATGCGATTATACAATGACATTCATTATCCGAATTAAGCGAAGGTTTGTCCGAATTAGCGAGATAATTATACGTGTGATGTTCACTTTTGTTCGATCTTGGGACTTTTGTCCGAATTTAGCGGTTGTCCGGATTATCCGGTGTCCGAATAAAGCGGAGTCGACTGTACTGGTACTGCATTCTCAGCCACAGTCTAACTAAGTTGCATTAAGTTAAACGAGCCGTAATTTAGTGACCCTCCATATCATTTTTCTAAATTTAACGTTGTCGGTTTTTTACTTTGGCATGGTAATTGTTAGTCATATTTCTTTAAAAGTCAACAAATTGTAAAATATTTTGGGAAATTCTTTTTTTAAAGAGCAATCCATTGTAATTGCTGTGATTAATATATGCATTACATGAAAATATATGCATTACATAAAAATTTTTTGGGTGTGTGCAGCCTTTAAGAATTTTTCTGAAATAGGTATGTGAAAATTTTGTGGATGACTTGAAATGCATGTAACTACTAAAGAAGAATAAGTTGATCTTCATCGAACTGTTCAAACTATGCAATATCAGCTGATCAATGCCAATTTCTGGCAGAGCTCTACTTTTGCTAGCAAGCGGTTGTTTACCACCCAGTTTGCTGAAACTTATTGTTGCTTTTTGCAACACACACCATGTACTTAAAACAACTATCACACATTAAAACAAAGCTAATTTGTATGGGTATGATCAGCTTATCAAGGGCTTTTCAAGGGATGCTGTCGTGTTGCGATTGTGACAACATGTTTCAATTGCGATGATACAAGCGGAACAGGAGAAAAGAGAAAGTCTCCATTTTATCAGCATAAATGGTTGCGCAATCACGGAAGGCAAACAAATCACGGCCATAGCATGTGATTTATGCGCGTGTAACTTGCACCTTTAATGGGGAAAGTTGTTAAAAATATTTTTAATCGTATCAACTAAGATAAAGAAAAAAAAGACGAGGGGGCTTGCGTTTGTAGTGTTGCTCAGCTTAGCATTGGAAGGCGTATGTGTAAACAAAAATTACTTCGAAAAACATTTCTCTTTTGCTTACCGGTTAGTGTAGTTCTAAACAGTTATCTTGACGAGGCAAAACAAATTTTTTGCCCTCGCTTATAAGTCGCATCCACAGTTTGGTAAAGACCTTTTTTTACCAAAAAATATGCCACTTTTAAACGCAAAAGTGCGGTACCATTTAACAGTAAAACGTTTCGAAATTCACCGTTAACTAAAGCCTCAATACTAAAACATTTTAAGTAGACTAGGGATGAGCTGCCTACATTTTTGCTGTTTTTAAACACTCGCGTAGACATATTCAACACTGCTATTTGTCTGTTATATGCCTTGTATACGTAAAATTTGCTGTTTATTTCGCACTGATGTGGCAAATATTCAATTGCTTTGTTTTGTTAACTGCACAGCATATTTTGTTAAGAAATTGTAAGTTTGCTTCACATGTGTATTCTATGGTCATGGAAAATTTTGCTGTTGCACAAACACGTGGTGAGATTTATGACCACCTTGGAACACATTTAGAAGTCATGCTGGCGACTAGTCTGCACACCAACTTTTTATTATTTTGCTTACTTCGTAACTGTAATCAGTGGTGAATAAAAGCAAAACGTAATGATTGTTTTCGAAATTGTACCTTGCCTTTTTAGATCCGCCATTTTGTCGCCGCGTATTCGATGACTTTACTGCACAAAACAAATTTTGTTTGAAATTGCCAACACCTGAAAAAACAGTGCATTATAAACAAACGTACTGCACCCAAGCTTGGGAAATTTGCAATGTGAAGAGTGTGACCACCAAGGACCTATGCAGTATTGAACTTGTGATCTCTCGATTGCAGAACCGATGCTATCAATATGGACAAGTAATCTTGTTTTTCTGGTGGAGATTCACCGTACAAATATATATTTTGGTTTAAATGAATTGTTTTATGTTTTGCACTATCTTTTTGGTACGAAGTTGTAATAGCACTAAACCCAGGACTGCTATTGAGAACTGTTCTCGATGGGCTAAGCAGATTTAGTCCCCCCTCTTTATGATGGGAAACGCGGATGGAACTGTGATGTCTGGGTTTATAACCCTTTGCCCCCTAGAATAGTTTGCGTGCGTTTCGAGAATTAACGTATTTGTGTTAAATAATTTGAATATGGCTTCGGTAGCTCAGTGCTGTTGTCACAATCAAAAGATCTCGAGTTCGATTTCTGCATGGATTTGTGTTTTAGAAAAAGTTTCCACAATGATATGTGGTGTAAACGCTTGGTGTTCGTTGCTGGTTTTTCTGAAGCGCGTGTAAACAAGGTTTTTTCAAGGCCGGGAATGCAAAAGATGACAACTAAATTTCAATTTCTGATTACATGGCAGATAGATTCACAAAGCAAAAAGTTATTGTGGGTTTTACCAAAAGCACGAAATTGCGGCATGTATGTCGGCTCGAAGTTATGACCTCAAAAGTGTACTATGATTAAGCAATTGGTTCTCAAAAGTCTTGAAAGTTTTTCTGTTCACTGTTCTCATTTTAAAGTTCCTCTTTCTATGACGTGCGCTGTTTTTTATTTTTAGCCTTTGTTTTATTGTCTCATGTGCAACTTTCTGTGATTTTTATCACGTACCGGTAATTGCCAGCGCAGTTTATTTGACAATATTGTTAGCGAATCATTGTTTATGACGTTTACAAAAACCTAAATACTGAGAATTTGATAGATAATGAAATAAAGTTGAATAAATTTTGCAGTGGTCAGTTATGAGATACAGAGTTTGTGAACGATGATATAATAGAACAACGCTCAACAGATTGTGTGGTGCGAAGCGCCAGCCGCAAGAACGCATGATTACGAGATAGTACATAAGTGCAATAGAACATAGGCGTAGCCAGGGGGGGCAAAGGGGCCATGGCCCCCCCTGAATTTTAAGTCAAATTACAAAACAGTACCAAAAAAGCAAAATTATAATTTTTTTGCGCCTCTGCTGGTGCATTAGAGTTTATTGTTGACTTTTAGCAAGGGGGTGGGTCGGGCGTGGCTTTTTAAGTTTTTAAACTTTCAAATTTTATAAAACAAAATGTGTACGTTTTGCACACTAAATATCGCCGAAGTTTTTCTTCTATGTCGCAGTCGAGCGATGAATGGATATTCTAAGTTATGGTAATGGCAAGGAATAAGCGTCTCGCTGAGCGCTTTCTTGTTTTGTTGCGGTGCGGACTACTACAAAGACGTTGGTTGGTTGGTTGATTTACCCCTCCTCTTCCTTGGGATGGAAGTACGGCACGAACGAAAATTCAGGTTCACGCCGTCGACCTAACTGAATTAGGATAGGGGGAAAGCGGCAGCCCATTTCGAACCAGTCATGAATGCAAATTACAGACTGGTAGCCCCACCACCAACAAGGCGGACTGCCAGTGGTGGGTGCCCAAGAGTCGCCTCTCACGACATGCTGGGTAAGTAGCTTCACAATTCTAACCCGGTGAAGCACGGGTGCTACAAAGACGTCGCTTCTTTTATCAGAACGTTCAACCTACCAGTGGGAGTGGTTTCCTTGAAATTCCTTAAATAGTGCGATATACGTCGCAATTGAAGTTGAAATATTAAAGGCGTTCTTGATAAAACTACATTAGATCAGTGAAATCGCATTCGTACTTTTTCAGTTTTGTACAGCAATTTTTATAGTAGCAACGAGTGTAGTTCACGAAAGGCAAAATGTCGAACCGACCCACTAAACAGACAAAATTAGATATTTTTTTCTGCAAGGAAACAGATTGATAGTGCTAGAGTTGAAGACGATGTTGAAGTTTTACAACCGCCAACTACTTCTAATACAGCTGGAGTTGTTCTCGAAAGCCATGAAGAATCCATTTTGGGGAAGACCATCGATTTAGGATATGTTCTAGAAATTCACTCACAGATCACAGATGACGAAAGATATAGGCCTTTAACTTTAGAAGGTCCACGAAACGTTTTACTTCTTGATACCATTTGGCAAAATCGTCGCAAGTTTCTGAAGTCGTGGATTCAAGATGATAGGTTTTCCAATTGGCTTGTTTAAACGCAACTCTCTGGTGGTGGTGGTTTATGCAAAACATGCATCTTGATGCAAGCGCATCTGACACATGGCAACCTTGCAAACGCTGCTTTCCTGAAAAGACCTTGTAGAGATTTCAAGATATTTATCGAAAAGGCTCTTTCTCACAGGGATGCCGCTTACAACAGAGAAGCAACATTGGCAGCGAAGGATTTTATTAGCTCCATGGAAAGTTGCAAAGATATATACACTTGCATAGACGCTGGAAGAAACAAGCGAACAGCAGAAAATAAAAAAAACTGACTTCTATTGTCAAAACTGTTCTTTTCTGTGCTTCTAACAATATTTCTTTGCGTGGGCATTCCGCAGACAAGGGAAATTTTATGAAGCTTCTTCAATTCCGCATGGATGCTGGGGACGAAGCTTTGAAGAAACACTTTGCTCAGATAACTGGAAATGCTAAGTATACCAGTCTAACCATTCAAAACGAGATTCTTGGGATTGCGAGCACCATGGTGATCGAAGAGTTCGTTGCAGAGGCCAATGAAAATCTATATCTGTTGTTGCCGATGAATCCTGCGATATTTCTGGAAAAAAACAACTTAGCATTGTCTTAAGATATACCAAAGGTGAAAAAGTGAACGAGAGTTTTACAGGATTTGTTGAAATGTCTTCAGTTTCTGCGGAATCTATTTCTGCAGCTATTCTGGCTCACCTCTCCAGAATAGGCGTTGATCTTCGAAAGCTTGTTGGACAAGGCTACGATGGTGCATCAAATGTAGGCCTACCATATTTTCGTTGCCCAAAAAGAGGACAAGTTTCGTCAGCAAGTAAAATACAAGTAGGATAAGACCATCCTCTAGGCTACATTCAGCAAACGTTACGGCAAAAAAATAGACAATAAAACAAGACAAATTTATTTGTCAGATTCAGCCCATGAATATTTTGCGGTTGCCCCAACTTTTTTCTATAAGGAAGAATCAGCTTTAACGTGATTATAAAATTGAAAATCGCTACGTCCTTTTTTGAAACAAGGATGCTTCTGCCGTAGTTCATCAGAAAACACTTTTTCTCTTTGGCATCATTGTTTAGCTTTATTTAGCTTTCCAAATTTTACTTTATAATAATTATATTAATCTAAATGGTAAAAAAGAGGACATTAGGCTACTTTTTAGTGTCCTCGGAGGACCATTCATTTTTTTTAAAAAAAGAGGACAAATCCTCTTAAAAGAGGACGTATGGTAGCCCTAATCAACTGTGGCAGGTCATGTGAGTGGAGTTCGAAAACGCATTCGCAAAAAGTACACCACAGCAATATTTGTGCATTGTGCTGCACAATGTTTGAACTTGGTCATTAATGACCAGAGTAGAATTTCTATTGTTAGAAGCACCTGCGACATCATCAGGGAAACTATTCGTTTCTTTCGGTGATGCCCTAAAAAGCGCTCAACTTTAGGAGTCAATATTCCTTGATTCTTTCCTACCAGGTGGTCACAAAAGTACAAGAGCATCCGGATATTTAAAGCTAACTTCAAGCTTGTACTTGACGCTCTTGCTTCATTGATGGAGGACGCGAGCGGTGAGATACGAGCGAAAGCTCTTTGCTTGAAAGCTGCTCTCGAAAAGCCTGGTGTAACATACGCCATATGTTTGATTGGGCGGTACTCAGCACTTATGGAACCACTAGCGTAAAAGCTTCAGTCTGTTGGAGTTAGTGTACCTTCTGTGAAAAGTTTTATTGCTTCTCTTCAAAGCGTCCTCGATCAAGACCGGGTGGACTTCAATACAGTTGCATCTAGTATTTATGATGAGGCTTGTGCAGTAGTTGGCACGAAACAGCTTTCAGTGCCTCGGGTTGTTGGAATCCAAGTTCATCGTGATAACGTTGAAGCAGAATCGGCCTCACAATACTATCAACGTTCAATATTCCTCCCGTGCATTGATGATCTCAGTAGCTCTCTTCGAGAACGTTTTAAAGTTAACCCTTCTTTTTTTGCGTTGCTCTCTATCTTGCCTCCGAACAATCCGACCAACATCAATGACATTGAGAGCTTATATTCCTTGGACAACCTCGTAAATGAAGTAAAGTTGTGGAGAAGTTCTCTCACCCCTCAAGTAAACCAGGAAAGCTGGCCCGAGCTTTTTCTGAGCGCCCAAGCTTATCCAAGTGTGCGCAACGTCATACAGATTATCTTGACACTCCCCGCAACAACCGTTGACACTGAACGGTCATTTTCGTGTATAAGGCGAGTCAAAACTTGGTTACGTTCACATTTGACCTCGGATCGCTTGTCTGATTTGTGCGGGCTTTACTGCCATCACGAAAGAGTAGATGAGGAGAAGACCAATCGAATATTGGTAACCATGGCTGGCGAAAAGCGACGACGAATTGATTTCTGAGCGTGATCAACTGGAAGTAAAACTTATTCAACTTTGATTTCGACATTCTCGCATGTGCTGAGCACTTACTGATCTAGTAACCAACACTACTGTACGCACTGTATCTTATCGCTATTTAATTCTCAACAACCAGTAAAATGGCGAACGCGTTTATAAAATGACAGATGAGTGTGTCTGGCGCAACAATGTATTGTGTGACGATTGTCTTATCAAAAATTATCCCTAATTAGTCTTTTCAAAGAAAGCGTTAGAAATTTTGCATAATTTAGCGGCCAGTTTGCAACTAGGCAGAAATTCTATAAAATTTATATTTTCATAGATATTACATGAATACGCGGTTATAAGTAAATGACGTCACATTAAAAGTTGCAAAATTTGGCCCCCTCTCAATTTTTTTTCTGGCTACGCCCTTGCAATAGAAATGTATAGCAGGCCCGTCCGCGGAACGCTAGGCTTAGGGGAGCAAATCGGGACAGTATTTTTTGATAGCTAAATAAGTAAAATTGGAAAAGTTGCAATACTGAAAATAGTGCGAGAAATTACAAATGCGGTTTTTACGACTTCTATTCAATCAACTGATAATATCAAACGTTTATATAAAACATCGTTTCCAGTAGCTTACCATTTACAGCAACTTTTGGTGTTTTTTAAAAGCGATCAAATTTAAAACAGTCATACGTGTAAAACTAAGGTGCCCGCTAATCGAAATAGCATAATGCTCTAATGTCCAAAAGTACCTGACAAATATTTACTGAGTTTAGGGGCTTTAAGAAGTAAAGACGCTGAATAAATTTAAAATATTCAAATTTAGAATTTATTACATGTAATTGGCCTAAATTATATGTTTTGTTTACGACTAGAAAAATTTTTAAGGTATTGAAAAACAAAACGGAGAGTATAGCAAAACTAAAGTAGCCTACTTTTATATAAAATAACTTGGTCATACACAATGGAGTAGGCTACCGGTACTAAGCAAAAAGTCAACGAGAATAAACACAAAACTTACTGAAGCATGAAACATTAAAATGAACAATCTATCAGATCAGTTTTGTGTAGGGAGTTAACGTTGCTAAATATAGAATTAGCGTTTTATGCCCATTGCTATTGTGTTTAAAAGTAATTTAAAATAACTCCAATCGATGCAGGCTTTAAATTACACGGCTGGAGTTCTGTAATTATACTAAGCAAGCTATAGCTAGCAAGGGCAGAGACGTAGCAGCCGCCCCCCAAACCCCCTAATTGGGGGGGGGGCCAGGCCAACTTTGGGGGCCCAAGTTAGTCTGAAATTGCTTTTAGGCTACGTGACTATTTTCAGTTCAGCAGACTTGTTTACAACCGATTTAAACTGTAGGAAGAAATTGGCTTGTGACATCATAAGTGAATGCAACGTCATTTTATCTCGCAGAATCTAGAATATTTCGATTGATTTTCTGGTAGAATCTTGAATATTCGATTGACGTAACAATGCCGTTGTTACGCAACAATCATAGAATGGTCTGGAATTCTGTTTGGCTATAAATACCGGGACAATATATATACACTGCAGAGTGCAGATAAAGTATTTTATTGACATTGTATAGAATGAAACGTTCAAAAAGTGGTGCTCAAAAGAGAAAAGAAGCAGCCACTGCTCGAGATGCTGTAGCGAAATTGCCCAAGATGACAGATTTTTTCAAGATTACTGAGCAGAGTAGACCTGGCACTAGTACCGAGAGGGATGAAGAAAACTATAGTGTACAAGAAAAAGAAGACTATGACGATCAGCATCAAAGTGATTGTGAATTTCCAGAAAATCTAAGTTGTGATTTACCTGCCAATACGCAACCTTCAATATCAAAAATATCTGAATCTCAATTTACCCCTATCCCTGATGACCCATGTAAATGGCCTGAAAGTATTTCTGATGCTCAACGATGTGATATAGTAAAGCGTGGACCACATCAACTAATAATGAATTTTCCATATAATAACACAACTCCAAGGCGACGTTTTTCCTCCAACCATTATAAACGTGTGTTACCTAATGGTGAAAGTGTTTCACGGTCGTGGCTAGTTTATTCTGGGAAATCAGATCAAGTTTTTTGCTTTTGTTGTAAGCTATTTGGAAAAACACTAAGCCCCTTTTGTAGTGGTATAAATACATGGGAGGGTTTTTCGAAAAAACTGAAAGACCATGAAAACGGCATTTCCCACCAAGAATGCTGCAGTCAATGGATGTTGCTAGCTGAAGGGATAAGAAATTCATCCACTATCGACAAACACGAGATGAATATTTTTTTCAATGAAAGACGTTTTTGGAGAAATGTTTTCGAGAGACTTATTGACATTGCCTTGTTTCTATCGGAAAGGAATCTTGCTTTTAGAGGATCTGAAGAAGTCTTAGGATCTCCTCACAATGGAAATTTTCTGGGTATATTTGAGCTTTTGGCAAGAAGAGATCCGATCCTAAAAGAGCTTCAAGACAGAATCAAGAATAAAATCACTAAAGATCACTATTTGAGTCCTACCATACAAAATGAACTAATTGAATTGCTAGCGACAGAAGTTGAAAAAGAAAATTTACAGCAATTGAAATTGGCAAAATATTTTTCTATAATTTTGGACTGCACTCCAGATATGTCACATCATGAACAAATGTCTGTCATTCTCCGTTATGTACTATGTAATGAAGAAGCTGCTGTTGTTAAAGAAACATTTTTTGGCTACTTGAGAATAAGTGACAGTACTGGGAAAGGCTTGTTGGACGCTTTCTTAGAAAAAGCGACCGAACTGAAACTCGAATTGTCTGATTGTCGAGGTCAGTCATATGATAATGGTGCTAACATGAAAGGAAAACATTCTGGGGTCCAAGCAAGAATGCTAGACATCAATCCCAAAGCTGTTTACGTGCCCTGTGCAAACCATACCCTTAACTTAGTTGTTGTTGACAGTGCTAATTCATCGACGGAAGCATTGACATTTTTTGGAGTACTTACAAGGTTGTATGTGCTGTTTTCTTCCTCTGCTCAGCGTTGGGAAATTTTGAAGAAACATGTGGAGCTGTCCATAAAGTCACAATCTGATACTCGTTGGGAAAGCAGAATTAAATGCATCAAACCTCTTCGATACAATTTAAAAGAGGTGTTGCTGGCACTGAAAGACTTGGAAGCCATTTCCATAGAAAGAAAAGATGGAAGAGCTGCCTCAGAAACAAAATCGTTGATAGCTCATTTATCAAAATGGAGTTTTCTTTTGTCGGTGTTTATTTGGTATGATATCCTATTCCAAGTCAATAAAGCAAGCAAGATTCTTCAATCGTATGGAGTCTCCCTTCATACAATGGAAACGGAAATCCAGGCAACTGAAAAGTTTTTGAAAAACTATCGCACAACGGGTTATGACAGTGCCGCAACATCTGCTGTTGAAATAGCACAGGAATTGGATATTGATCCTTCTTTTCCTCCGTCAAGAAGTGGAAAGAAAAGAAGATTGTTTGATTACCAAGGTGAAGAGGAACAACGAGCTACTCCTGAACTGAAATTTAAAAGCAACTTTTTCTATCCATTAGTAGACGAGGCTATTATGTCAATAAAGGAGCGCTTTAATTTGCTACGTGAGGTTTCTTTCGCCTTTTCGTTTTTGTACACACGAGACAAACTTTTGCTTGTGCAACAAGAAAATGCTCTTCTTACTTGCTGTAAAGAGTTCCAAAAAAAGTTCGGTGACATTGATTCTGATGAAATGAGCGCTGAGCTACAGCGGTTTGTTTTAATTTTACAAAAAAAACGCAATCTCAATACGGCTCAAGACTTTCTGAACTATCTTCTAAAGACTCATTTATTTGAATTGTATCCGAATGTGTACATCGCACTTCGAATCTTACTAACTTGCCCCGTGACTGTTGCCAGCACTGAAAGAAGCTTCAGCAAATTGAAACTGATCAAAACTTTTAAAAGAACGTCTATGACAGACAGTAGACTATCTTCATTAGCCATGTTGTCAATCGAAAATGACTGCGCCCGATCTCTTGATTATGACAATGTCATAACAGCATTTGCGAACAAAAAGGTTCGCTCCAGACTATTTAAATGATACTGTGTTTTTATAACTTTTTCATGTTTTTCAGTGTCATTGCTTTCGTTTCGCAGTGTCTGCATAAATGTCCTACTGAACTCTGGCATCGGTGCCGAATTTTTTATGACTTGCACCTTCGGTATCGGCATGCTTTATTCTGACATTAGCCTGTTTACTTATGTACAAATTGTGGTGTATTTTCTTAATGCAGCTTTTCAATTTTACACCTCTAAAGTGATATGACCTGTGCGCAGGGGCTCTTGCGCTTACTTTGGGGGGGGGCCGAAGTTGGAGTGCTACGAGACTGAGCAAGGGTCAACTCCAAAATGAAATAGATAACTCCTGTTATTATCATGAAAAATTGTTAATCGAACTATTTTGGTTTTATGAATAATTGCAAATTCACTATAAAAGTCTAACATGTTATAAAACAGTTATGAATTATTGTTTGACGATATCAAAGATACAAGATATAAAGCTGTTCTTGACACTACCCTTGCTCATTGTGTACAACTACCTAGGGCTGCCACTTTTACTTGACTAATAAAATCTAGTTTGACTTGAAAAAACATCTAGAATCATCTAGATTGAAAATTAAAACATTCAAAAATACATCTAAATGTGAAGTAAAAAAATTTAATAAAAATAATCAAACAAGAGCACACACAAGGTTTGTTAAACATTACTGATAACATTACATTAGAAAGATTAGATGTTAAAGAAGCTAATTTCTGTTGAAGTTAATGTTGTTGCTACAGTTTTTTCATGAGGATTTTTATATGCTTCTGCTGTACCTATCTATCTGACAACTGAATCAGGTAGCTTATAGGACATGCAACATTGTTATTTTTGAATTAAACCAAATCTAATACTTAGTATTGCATTCAATAAATCAATTTTCATGCTATTTCTTAGTTTGTTTTTTGCACAGTTCATTGCACTAAAAGCTCTTTCTACATCTGCATTTGAATGAGGTAGTATCAATGCTTGCTTAGCACAATTAAAGAGATTTAAAAATGGATTCTCTCCAGAAGCATTCTTGAAATCCTCCACTTCAGCCCAAAATTTCTCTGTTCTCTGTTTTCAGCCCAAAATAATGTTTGAAAAATATCAGATAAACTCACTAATACAATATTAACCTGACAATATTGAATAACCTAGAATAAAAAATTAAAGGAACACAAGTTAATCTCCCTTCTTCACTATTTTTTATTACATTACTCGACTTAAAGTTAAAGATTTCCCTCTAGATAATATCTAGTACGTTAAAAAAATATCTAGACTTTTTAGCCATCATCTAGTTTCCCAATTATACCTCTAGGCCTTACAAAAAATATCTAGATCTAGCTATAAAACATCTAGAGTGGCAGCCCTACAACTACCTGTCATAAAAATCTGCTTAAACACTGCTGATATCAAGCAAAGTCTTACTGCGGTGTTTTTGTTACCAAATGGCGAATGCAAAGCTCAAACAAAATGCTTTGCAAATCTCATCAACTTAGATTCGATGAGCGGTTCTGTTTTTGTCGAATCGATTTTGTTCGATGGCCGGTTTTATTTTGACACGTGATCAAGCAAACATCGTCGCGCTTTAATTGGTCACAATCACAACAGACAAAAGGTACAGCAACTCCTATTTTGAATTCAACATTTTCAAATCGCAAGTCAATAAAAACTGAGCCAACAAAATATTTTGAAAGGGGGCAGAAAAAAATTTATGGGGAGCATTGCCCCCTTTGGTGGCGGGCCCGATGTATAGTGAGGCGAATTTCTGGAGCAATTAAAAGTCGTCGCAACGTGGTGGTGCAGTCCTCAACCCCGTTGGGATAGGCCGAAATGGCTGTTGACCTCCCGGAGAATTCCAGATACTCCGATATCTCCCTACATCAAAATTTTTTTCGCCCTGCTGCCCCTCAAACAATAGAAGAGCAGCTCGCTCTCCTTTAAAAATGGTTGTCAGTCTTAATTTTGTGCTCTCTATCTTACCTTCCTATTTTTTTCTGCTCCTGGTATGCGACAACGTTCATCGAAACTGAGGCTCTATCTATCCTTAATCTGTGTATGCCGGCGACTTACTTAGAGGGGTAGAATCGGGGTTCTGCATTACTAAATATTCGGTGCATTAACTTGCGGGATTTTGTTTAGATCTGTCATGTTCAATCGTAAAATTACGCTCTTCTGAGATTGCGACTTTCCTGTTTTGGTCCACTTTACAACTGACTGCTTTTTTATATTTTGTGCCAATTTAAGTTAAATTGTGCAAACTGATTCTTAAGTAGCAAGTCAATGATTACAACATTATATAAACAACACTTTGCAATAATGCAATTGATTATGCCTGTTAAAAGAAAATAAATAGGGAATCTACGTTCAACACTCTTTTGAGGTAATAAATCAAATTATTGTGCGATGCCCTTGGATAATTATATCGACGCACAATTTGAAAACCACTCGCCTACACTAGAGTAACCTAAAAAAGAAGAACATATTAGTGCGCAAAAATTATTTCTTGCCCAGTAGGAGTAGCTTGAAGAAATTGCACTTGAAACAAAGCTAACAGCAACAATCATCCCTAAAATCGCACGCTTTACCTTAGATTAGACAACAAATATCACAAACAAATTGGACTACGAAAACGTAAGTGGATATTACGTCATAACCCCAGTGATTAGTTACGGTTTGGTGACATCAACATCACAACCAGCAAACCCCGCGTGAACTGTAAGGAGCATACCTTGGTATTGCAGTACCGTTTGTACCACTTGCATTTGTCAAATTGCAGTCAAATTGTGAAATTGCATTACAATTTGTCCAATTGCATTACGATATATACGATTGCAGCTGATATGACATGTTGCAGTCAATTTGTACTTAATGCATTGATAATTGTCTCTTCATCTTATAAAACTCATAAAGTCTTATAAAACTCCATACGATACATACCTGCATGTGAATGAAGGCAGTTCATTTTGAGAGGTATTCTTTCCCGATAAATTTATAATTACATTACGAAGATTTGTCGGCAGAAGGCATGTACTCCATTACGATAATGGCACAAATTTTGTAGGTGGTAAAAGAGAACTGTGCCAATCACTTTATGTACTCAATCAATTTTGAGTTGAAGAAATTTTGTGTCAACCAGGAGTGCAATGGAAATTCAATCCCTCACATGTCAGCCATTTGGGAGGAGGGTTGAAAAAGAGTTAATCGTTCTATTAAAAGAATGTTTTCCAATTTACACGATTCTTAAACACTTAGAAACAATAAATTGTTGTTTTTTGCAGAGCGTGACCAGATTGTCAACTTTCGCTCACTTTAAGCCGGCAATAATGGATCCTTATGCCAAAGAGCTACTTACCCCGAATCATCATCAGTTGATACTGCGAGTCATTATCTGATCAGTTGATTCGTCGCGTGTCTTATTGACGAAATCGCTGTTGATGCTGTGAAACTGTTAAGATATTTCGCCGGGTGTCTTATGGATGAAAACGCTGAGGCCCAAGTACAATTCCTTGTAGATCAATTTTGGTATCATTGAAGAAGAAAATATCTTCAGACTTTGCAAGCACGACAGAAATGGCAACATTCTGAACCGAATTATCCGTCAGCGATGTTGCGATTGTGTACGATGACAATAAATAGCGATGTTACTGGACATTAGGTCGCATTGTAGAGGCGTTTGCTGACAACGATGGCAAGGTTTGTCAAGCATTAGTTCAAGCCTCTAATAAAACTTTTCGAAGACCAGCTATAAAACTGTGGCGTTTTTTATCCGGACAATGAACTATGAAACGTAAACGATCATTTAAACCATTTTGAGGGCAAATTTTGATTTTGTCCAAACGATGCTCTTGTTTACGTTTGGCTCAATACTGTGAAAAGCTCAAATTGTGTTTCTTTTTTGTGTATTACTTGATTTATTCAGCAAATTACTTTTTGCGCTTTGTTATATACTTACGTAAACTAGGGGAATGTGTAAAGTCACCAACCGGTGGTAGAATGGAACTCAGGCCATTTAAATATTTTATTGTAAAGCTTGCTTTGTGTCATGATTTGTGCTTATCCTAATTTAGTCTTGACGTCGCTCTATTGTCTCTATTTGCAATGCGTGACTTGGTCTTTTATTAATTATGCTCATTTTATGCATATAGTTCCTTTTTCTGATTGAAAAGAGCAAAAACTTTTCAGAAAGCAGCTACTAAGCGTTTTCGAAGGAATTAATTTGTCGGAACGAAACTGTTGGTAAATCGTTTATATCACACAGTTGTGCTTTTTTTGTTTTCGTAGTGTACATTAATATAGAAATTGGTCGTAGTCTTCGCCGTCGTCACCATAGATTCATCATGATCATTTTCGGTCTCGTTATTGTTTTGTCCATTCTACCTCCACTCAA
The DNA here is from genome assembly GCA_963675345.1 of Trididemnum clinides. NCBI lineage: Eukaryota > Metazoa > Chordata > Ascidiacea > Aplousobranchia > Didemnidae > Trididemnum > Trididemnum clinides. The sequence goes on along the minus strand of OY776292.1, from coordinate 9,030,747 downwards.
TCAATATGCTTTTTATCATAATTTGAAGTTTTTTTACGACCAGTTTTTCACATACGTAAATTCAATTTTAATGTAACAACGCTAAAGGATTGATTTATTTACAGAAATAAGCTTTTAAATAGGTCTATATAGTACTTGCTAGGCCTATTACTTAGGCTACAACACTTCTGTAATTTTCTGCCTAATCAGTTTACCGAAAGCTTTTGGCTGAGCTTATGATCCTTTCTTCAGGTATAAACGCAGCAAGGAGAGGGCGTAGTGACTCGGAGTCCACCATCCACCGTTCAGTTGTTATATTAGGTTAAGTTATGAGTTAAGTAAATTACTCTCCGACCAGACCTGTGCTACAAAAGAAGATAATTTTTTAATTTTGCAAGCTTTTAAATTAAAACTCGGCATTTTTTTCCACTTCGCCTTAGGTGAAAAAAATGTTTTAAGGGGATTACTCAGGTGGGCAACGTGACGCTCTACAAAGTTATTACCAAATAATTTTAGAATTGTCTAAATATAGTGATGCCTCACCTGCATTCTCAATTTTCCTTAATCCACACCAGCATCTCACATGCCAGCTATCCATGATCTTTCACACAAAACTAAATCTGTACTAGCCTATTGCAGGCTAGTCCATTCAACAGTGTTTCCGGCATAAAATGCAAACATGCCCCTCTGGGCAATTTCAGATCATGCCATCGATCCATTGCTGCATTACTGCATAGACCTCATACAAGGACAATGGTTTTGACTTATATCACATAGGCGCTTCACATGTTTCAACCGCATTGCGCTAGAATCAACATGCAGGGATAGCATATCATAGCATAGCATAGAATAGCATATCCCTGCATGTTGATTCTAGCGCAATGCGGTTGAAACATGTGAAGCGCCTATGTGATATAGGTCAAAACCATTGCCCTTGTATGAGGTCTATGCAGTAATGCAGCAATGGATCGATGGCATGATCTGAAATTGCCCAGAGGGGCATGTTTGCATTTTATGCCGGAAACACTGTTGAATGGACTAGCCTGCAATAGGCTAGTACAGATTTAGTTTTGTGTGAAAGATCATGAATAGCTGGCATGTGAGATGCTGGTGTGGATTAAGGGAAATTGAGAATGCAGGTGAGGCATCACCATATTTAGACATTTGAAGTTTTGGCATTCTATTAAATTGCATGAATTTTAGAATTGTTGCAAAGGTTGTGAATTAAATACCATATGGGATAACAGGCAGCATATCGATAATAGGCTTTACTATTTATGTTTGCGTCTAAAATGAGAGTGGATGATAAGAATGGTTGCTACCTGTTTTTTTGACTAATAAATATGTTACCAGACAGCATTACGACGTCACTTGACACTATAAAGATACAGTGCGGTTGTGGCGTTCAAGAAAAAGAAGGAAAAAGCATGCTTTAACACGTTGACTGCCACGGGTAGATCAAGAATATTTCCCGCGGTGTCAAACTATTTTTTGCAAAATCTGTCTTTCGCTCCTGCGACCATCATATAATATCTCTGTTTTTAGTGTTTTCTGCCAAAGTTACAAAATCAGTTTACTAAAAAATGGGTTTGTGACTTTATTTCTCAACTACTTTTCATAAAATTTTCAAAAGATCACGCTTAATTCCTCGCGCATCGGAAGATGTAGAATTTGTCCGCTAATTTTTTGAATTTTCTCACTCAAAAAGGGTTTAAATGGCCAAAAATCCAGGTGCAGACGACAAAAATTGCAAAATTTTCAGCAGAAGTCAACTGCCTTGAAATCAAATTGAGATATGTTTGTGTACCAGGAAACCATAGCCTTTACCATTAACGCATTCTGAAAACTACTCTTTTGTTGTATCTTCTGAAAAAATATCAAACAATAATAAAAAAATTTACTTATTAAAATTTTCAATTTACTTAGGAGTCTCAAAACACTCCCCCAAAAGTTTGTATGGTTGGTAAAAAAAGTAAATTAGGTTTGCAAAAAGTATTTGAACCAACGCGATGGCTTAGTGGTTAGAGCGTCCGCTTCGCAGTCGGTAGACCTGGGATTTATTCCCCCTGTCGAGTCATACCAAAAGACTTTAAGAAATGGTATTCACAGCTTCCATGCTTGGCGCTCGGCATTTAGCGGAGGTTGTGGCGAACACGCCGGCAAGTTTGCTTGTTGTGTCGTTGGGCAAGGCACTTAACGGGATGCCCCCATCTTTATGTGGAAGACAGGTAGCCCAGACACCTCGAAAATAGCAACTCCCAAGCGAGTGCTGACGTCCGTCCAAAACATAGCAATAAAATTTGCTTTCTCGTGAATAGAGGATAAAGATGGCAAATAAAAAGATGATATGTTGCTAAATAGCGATCTCATTTAAAAGCTTAAGAATTTTGCTTTCCAGCTATATATAGAGGTACCGGTATGTGTGATATTTACTGATCAAAAATGGGTACCGAACATCATATCAGTTCAAACCCCCAAACATTTTTCAATTTACCTTCATTAAATTAAAAATTTTAGAAAAACTACATTCTTTAAAAAATGAATTAAATTGCAAGCATTTTACCTCTAAAGTCATTGTTTTGTATCGAGTTTCCAAGGAGATACAGTCTAAAATACAAGTTTCAAAGCCAGCAGAAGTTTGGCTACTCTAAATAAAAATTTGCTTTATTTCTCTTGTTTCACAAAAACTTGGAAGGGTATAAACAACTTCTGTTTGATTTTTGGTGACAAAATATTCTATTTAAACTTGATCTATTCTGGATCTTGAACAAATTTCCTTTTCAAAAACACATAATGTTTTATGGTTTGGGTTAACCTATAGCAGATAATGACTGATCATATTTTAGGTCTAAATTTATCTAACAAAATTTAGTACCTGTCAACAAAAAGGTCATGGGCCTCAGAAAGTTTCAAATTGTAGAAAAGAAAGAAAACTTAGGCTATTAGGTAAGTTTTGACTGACATGCATTGAAAGCTTATTTCCTTAGCATCACCTAGCGACCATTTAAAAAAATATTGATATAAAAATAAAATCGCTAGTGATCTTTGAGGTAAGAGTATTGTAATTTCGAAGACCACTCCGAACGCATGAGCGGGAGCAATAAGCATAAAATTTGCATATTCAGAAAAGAAATTTTTTTTTATTTATTATATTTGAAATCCTCAAGAAATAGAGATTTCAACGATATATAACGTTTGATATAGAAGTAAACAAACGAGCAATGATTTACAAACAAACTTGGGGTATTTTGTGACGATTAATCAAGACAAATTAATTGAGCATACAACAGGCGTATAACACTAATGATATATACGCAGTTTAAAATCTACACAGCGTAAAGCATACGGCGTGTTCGGAAAGTCACTGTGCACTTACATATTTATTAACATACATGTTTCAGTATAGCATACAGGAGTTAAATATGAATGACAATTATAAATTATGTTGAAAGTGACTCCCCTTAGCATCAATACAGGCTTGGACCCTTCTTATTTTCTTTCTAAACACCGCTATCAGTTGCTCACTTGAAATAGAGTGAATGAATGCTGTTATTGCTGCTTGCAAGTCATCCGGCGCGCACGGACGATCTCGATACACTGCAGATTTTGCTGCTTTCCATAGACAAAAGTCTGGTGGGTTCAGATCTGGTGAACGTGGGGGCCAAACGTCTTTCGAAATAATGCGGTCTCCAAAGAATTCCTTTAATAAATGCATAGATCTACCAGATGTGTGGGCAGTAGCACCATTCTGTTGAAACCATGAGTAATTGATTTCATCACTTGTCATCTGACCGATGAAGGCGTGAAGGATATCCGAACAATAGCGCTCGCTCTTTATTGTGTTCAGAAAGAAAATAGGGCCAACAATTCTACGTCTGGAAATCGCAACCCACACACCAACCTTCCTTTCATATAGCGGTGTTTCGTGCAAACTGTAAGGATTATCAGATGTTTAGAAAAAAAATTATTAGAAAAGTGCACAGTGACTTTCCGAACACCTTGTATATGTTATACGTGGCACTCAACATACTTAATCGCTTGTTGCGTCATCGATAAAACTCAACTCATTGTAGAATTTATTTTATTGGAAGTGCCTTGCCAATATGTTTTGAAAAAGCTTAACTGCGTTTCTACGATCACTATTTTTTGAGAAAAGATAATTCACAATCAATTGTTCATTATGACGTCATTTTTCTTCCAAAATTGCGGGTGTCAGCTTGCGTTTAAGCAAAAAGCGTTTTCTACTTTGAAGAAAACCAAGCTAAAATATTGTGACGTCATCATCACGTCACGAACCAGGGGATACCACTTCCTCCAATTTGGAGAAATTACCCCAAGATCATTATAAATAAAGGCCCCGAGTTCTACAGCGGCAGATTGGAAAGCATTGGTGGTAAAGCCATGCTGCAGTATACATCAGCTTTGATAAAGCATTAAGTACGGTACGTTTATTGCATGCTGCTCTGTACGAATGAGTAGATATAGAAACAGCAATATGTTTTTTGTATTTGTAGAAGTAAGATAACCCGAATTTGACACCAGAATCCAGTGGTTTTCAACCAGGGTTCCGCCAGTACAGTCCAGGGGTTCCACCAGAAGTTATACATATTTTCATTTTATTTTTTTAATTAAATTAAATGCTGTTTTTTGCATAAAACAATTGAATTATTGCACAGGGGTTCCTCGAACCAGTGGAATGTTTTCTTGGGGTTCCGCTCCAGCAAAAGGTGAAAAACCATTGCCATAATCACTATCTCGCGCTTAACGCTCCCCTTTAATTGTTCTTATGGGCCATGGAACGTCTGTTGTATTTCAAATCTGCGATAAATAAATGAATTGGTTGATTATAGGTTGGGCCATCAATTACCGGGAGACGAGACAGTGAAGTTAAAATTCATATCCGAACTGATTGAGATAGCATCGCTTCGATTTTTCAAGGCGCTTGGAGGGATCAAAGATTATAGTGATAGTTCAAGCGAATTGTTCAAAAAAGGACTTCGGACAAGAAGTTTGTCACAGGATCTTTAGTGGAAAGTACAAAGGGCCTAAGCTGCTGTATAACCGGGAGTTAGCCTATGCTAGAAGCTATAGCCTAGCTGCTAGCGATAAAACATTTGGCTGGCAAGCCGGTTTACTAGGCAAATAGACCAGTATTTAGCAAAGGCTCTGGTATCAGATTGGTGGCGTAGCAAACTGAAATAAGTTTCCTACATAACTTCAAAAATATTTTTCTTAGCCAGTTGTAAGCGCAAGAAAATGGTTGTTTGCATGCTTTTAGGGGGCTGCAGAAATTTTAAAAGAAGCTTTGAGGCATAATTAAAACCAAATCAGCATACAGAAAATATTTTCGTTTTTGAGTAAATAAACAAAGCTTAATAATAAGGTTATACTGTTATTAGGCTGTTTAGTTAACCATTTTTGTGTAATTGCTGTCGCTACCGTGCTATGACAAAACGACAGTCTACAATGCTAATGTTTTTCAAAAAAGCTGACAGAGCAAGTGCCACCGAGTACGCTGCGGCTGAAAAAATTTTTTTACTAGCGATGTCATCTCGGCCAGCGGCGAAGATGTTTTAGAGAATGCTATTCCTGCGATACAGAGCGATGAGAATACCAGTAATGAACAGCAAATTGATGTGTGTAAAATTGCTTCATACAGTGAAAGGAGTAAACTTTCTGCTGAAAAAAAATTTCAAATTTTAACCAATCGCAATACTCTACAGCACAATTTTCAATATCCTGGTCGACTAGAAAAACGTGGCTGTCAACGACATTTTCAAGCGAAGTGGTTACAGCATTATAGCTGGTTAGAGTATGGTGTTATGGCAAATGGAGGATTTTGTGTGCCATGCATGCTGCTTGGTATTGGTTCCGATGATATAGATTTGGGTGTTTTGGTAAGCAGACCACTGACGAATTTCAAAAAGGCTACCGATGAACTTAAAGCACACGACAAGAAAGCTAGCCACCTTGATGCTGTAACCAGTGCTGATCTGTTTCTTAAGGTTATGAGCGGTAAATAACCGCCTGTTTATCAACAAACCAACACTGCTCTTGCCAATCATGTGGCAGCAAATAAAAAAGATTGATTCCTATAGTTAAGACTATTCTGCTTTGTGGAAGGCAAACTTTTGCTCTCAGAGGGCACGACGATAGCACCAAAACTATAGAAGCTCAGCCTACAAGCAATCCTAGAAATTTTAAAGCTCTGTTACAGTTTAGAGTTGATGCTGGTGACAAGGACCTGAAGCTTCATATGAAAACTGCTCCAAAAAACGCAACTTACTGTTCCGCCACAATCCAAAATGAGATTATCGACGTAATTTGTACACTTATACGTAAACACATTGTAGAACGTGTGAAGTGTCAATTTTATACTGTAATTGCTGACGAAGTGACCGATTCGGCCAATAGAGAACAACTAAGTTTGGTAATTCGCTACTTTGATCCTGAATCGAAAACGGCAGCAGAGAGGCTACTGGATTTTATTGCATGTCAGTTGGGCGTCACTGGCCATGCAATTGCAGAGACGATATTAGACCTTCTTCAGAAAAACCATCTTGATCCTAAGCTGTTGCGTGGTCGAGGATGTGACGGTGCTAGTAACATGGCTGGAAAAGTCAAAAGAGCAGCAGCTATTACCACTTTTAAACATCCACTTGCTCTCTACTTTCATAGCGCTTCTTACCAGCTTAATTTAGCTGTAATGAAATCAGCGGAGTTAATTAGCGTCAAAAACTTGATGGGCACCTGCAAAAAACTACAAGATTTTTTTTATGTACATTCTAAACGCCAGCAAAAATTGGAGGATGCGATAGATAAATGCTTACCTCAGTGTAAACAAAAAAAATAAAGGACCTTTCTCGCACCAGATGGATTGCATTCCTTGAAACTTTGGATACTCTATGTTATCTTCACCCAGCTGCTATTGAGTGCATGGAGATGATTCTCAATAACTCTGCTTCATGGTCTGCAGGAAGTGTGGCTGATGCAAAGTCATTGCTTTCTGCTATAACTTCGCCCGAGTTTTTGGCAGCATTGATCATCACCAATCGCATTTTTAGTTACACTACCAACATCACTCGCAGTTTTCAAAGTCAGTCTAGGGACATAGTGGAAGCTATTTCAGGCATCGATGTTTTGTGTGATACCCTGCAGAGTGTGCGAGAAGAGGTAGACACTTACCACTGCCGCTGGATGGATGAAACTAAAAAGATGTGCGAAAATATTGGAGTTGAACTCTGCATCCCCAGACTTTGTGGCAGACAGCAACATCGTGACAACGTTCCAGCTGGAACACCAGATGAATATTACAAACGAAATCTTACTATTCCGTTGTTGGATCATGTCTTAATGGAAATGAAATCTAGATTTTCAATCCATCAGCAAAGTGCGACATATGGCCTGTATTTCGTCCCTGCTACAATGGTTCTCATGAAGCAAGCAAAGGTATTGCAGAAACTTACATCTGTGGTAAATCTATAAAAAGCTGACTTGCCTTATCCAGAGAGCGTTTCGAGCGAACTTCACTGCTGGTACGTCAAATGGCAGACAGAGCTTCGTTCGACAAGCACTCCTAACTCGTTGCGGAAGTCTCTCTCAGCAGCACTTGTTCACGCCAGCGAACAACTTTTTCCTAATATAAAAACGCTGCTAGCAATTCTTTGCATTTTACCTGTGACGAGCTGCTCCTCTGAGCGAAGTAATAGCACATTGAAGATGACGAAGACACGACTCAGATCCACTATGTCCGATGGGAGACTCACTGGCTTGATGCTTATGTCAATTCATCGAGACATTGATATTTCAGTAGATGAAGTGATATCCGAATTTTCGAGAAAGCATAGAAGACGATTGCAAGTGGAAAATATTATGTGTTAATTTACTAAAAAATGCTAATAATCAGTAGGCTATTCTCAATGTAATGTGGTAGCCTTATTCACTGGAAGACAGCAAAAAACCAGCAACAAAAATTTAAGCATCATTTCGTGCATTAACGGCAGGCCTAGCTACCAGATTTCTTGATAAAAAATTTAGCTGTCATTAGCCGATTTGTCTATGTTTCAAAATATATGACATTATATTTGCAAACCAAATTGGAAGATAAGCTGCATGGGTACTCGGTCTGGTCATACGCACTGCACTGCAAGTACAGCGTCACATGCATACGCTTCCTGCCTACGCACACACACTCAATCTCTTAGCACAGGGAGGGAGGTTTGACCGATATGATTTCACTTATGTGAAGTCAACTTTGTTACTCAGTTTTCTCATTCCAGCGCACTCACACGGTGAGGACTAACAGCCGCACCCCCACTCTTACAGCATCTCTACCACATTACATTGGTCACAAACTCACCAAAAGACAGCGGGAAACACGCTTGGGGCCTGGGGATCAGGTTCTCAAAGGTGCTACTGCATATATTTTTGTACATACTGGTTTGTAATTTTTGAAGCCGGTTGTAATAATCTTGACCAGGTCCTCTAAAGTCCTGTATATAATGCTTTTGAATGTGCATCTGTCATGTGTTTGTTTACAACTCTTTTTTTTGCTACGTGGAAAAAAGAGCGACATGCCTGTAATTGCGGTTTTGAGTCTAAATATCAATTGATCGCCTAGATTTTTTAAGCTAGGTGGGGGAAGAATGTAGCATTGTTGTATTGTTATGAAATGGGATATACATAAGCTTTTTGATGTGCTCAGATTTGAAGTTTGATAATTAAGCTTACTGTAAGTTATTGATAAATATTCTGATGCTGAAATTGTGCAAAGAAAAAGAGAAAATTCAAGAAGTAATTTGCTACAATCATACAATACAAACAGACAACTACAGAGTAGCCTACAGAATAGCGAAAAGGAGGTAACGGTTGCTGGTTTTGTGACTTGCCTTGTAAATAGGATTTCCTTTGGGATCATTATACTGCACAGATTTGTAAAGCTAATGCTGGTTGCATCAGTTGATTTTTTCAGCGGAAGGAGAACTATATGGGGGGTAACTTGATTGCTCGTATGTTTTGTTTTGACGTGTTTCATGACATGGACTCCAAAATAAATAAACTGTAGCGTTAATTTAAACTGCAGCATTGGGCAGACGAAGAAAATTACCAAATGACTAGCTACCCCAATATTAAGAAAATCAAAGTATTAAATGCCGGAATGTGACGAAACGCGCAGGTAGGGAGGCGAAGCCGTGCATAACCTGACACAAGCAAAAGAGCTTGTCCCATCAATAAGTTTCAACTGTCTAGGTTTTTGAATTGCCGCCCCCCTTTGAAATTTCTGGATACGCTCCTGCGAACCCCTTATGACGCTCACCTTGAAGTGGTGGTGAATCGCGCTCAGTTTCATGTTTGAACGCTCAATAGTTTTAATTGTTTAGTTTCAGTTCAGTTGTATGCTCAGGAGAAATTACAACAGACAAACATACACACAAACAAAACTGCGCTTTACAGAATAAATAAATGGCTGGAAAAATTTGCGAATTCGATGTAAGGTACAAGAGTGGAAATAAAGATCAGAAGCAAAAGAAGGAAAGAGAGAGGACTAAAGCTAGTAAAAAGCAATTACAAAAATGTAATCACCTTGAGTAAAGAGCCATTTGTTTCTGATTCAAAGTCTTTCAATTGTTGCTGATTATATCTCTAATCACCTGGCATTTATTATGGCTCAGTAACAATCTATTCAGTAAAAATTTGTTTCTGTTCATTTTGCTTGTAAATGGATCCATTCTTTGTTAACGAAATGAACAGAAACGTTACCAGTTTGGTTAACTGGTGATCGCATGCTCAATTCATGAGTGATAGATGATGACGCTCCCCGTTGACTAAAAATATTCAACAAAAGACGGATCCGTTTAATAGCATAAGGAACTCATTCAAAAAGAACCAAACCGAACAGAATTAACTCGAACTAAATCAAACTACACACAATTAAATTGAACAAAACCGAATTGAAAGAAATTAGTTCTGAACGTAGTTAAAGCAAACCAAACTAATGTAACTGTTGCGCAAAATGCTCAAAGCAAAATCTAAAACTTAAAATGTGTGATGTCTCCCAAGGTAATTACAGATAACCTAAAGTCAAATTAAGTTGTAACATAAAAACAGAGTTCGAAGCCGCTACATAAAACCGCTTCAAAGAATTATTGTCATTCAAAGAATTATAAAAAAGTGTTATCTGTTTACCCCTTCCCCGGGCTTCTTGCTAAATCCTACCACAAACTTTACGGCGGTATTTACAGTTTTCCTGCTTGGTGCTCAACACGAAAAAGTGGCAAGGAGAAATAGCTAATAATTCTCCTGTAATGTTCTTGAAAAAGGCACAGAACGGATTATTCTAAAATTTGTTTCTGTTCATTTTGCTTGTAAATGGATCCATTCTTTGTTAACGAAATGAACAGAAACGTTACCAGTTTGGTTAACTGGTGATCGCATGCTCAATTCATGAGTGATAGATGATGACGCTCCCCGTTGACTAAAAATATTCAACAAAAGACGGATCCGTTTAATAGCATAAGGAACTCATTCAAAAAGAACCAAACCGAACAGAATTAACTCGAACTAAATCAAACTACACACAATTAAATTGAACAAAACCGAATTGAAAGAAATTAGTTCTGAACGTAGTTAAAGCAAACCAAACTAATGTAACTGTTGCGCAAAATGCTCAAAGCAAAATCTAAAACTTAAAATGTGTGATGTCTCCCAAGGTAATTACAGATAACCTAAAGTCAAATTAAGTTGTAACATAAAAACAGAGTTCGAAGCCGCTACATAAAACCGCTTCAAAGAATTATTGTCATTCAAAGAATTATAAAAAAGTGTTATCTGTTTACCCCTTCCCCGGGCTTCTTGCTAAATCCTACCACAAACTTTACGGCGGTATTTACAGTTTTCCTGCTTGGTGCTCAACACGAAAAAGTGGCAAGGAGAAATAGCTAATAATTCTCCTGTAATGTTCTTGAAAAAGGCACAGAACGGATTATTCCATCTGAATACGGGGATGAACAATTATGATGGCTGACTGGTGAAGAGGACGAGCAATCTAACAGTCGTGAAGGCCTAGTACAACTGAAATTACCAAACAGAGCATAGTTCATACGCATCAATAATTGAACTTTCGGAGCAAATATTTGCATCTAACAAAGAATAATAGTTTATACCCACCTATTGCGCTTGTAATCCAGTCGCGTTTGAAAACTTACCCCATCGGAGCAAGGCCGAGACCTTTCTCAACTTACAGGCAGTAAAAAACTATTTGTTGAAGTTCGGTCATCCTACTCAGCCGCAAAATCCAAAGTTTTGTTTCCATCTTCATTCACTTTTTTGGATTTAAGATAATAGTAAAGTATGAACAATTGAGGATTATTAGGAAAATACATTATTGCAACTGTGCATATCGATACCAGAACAAAAAATCTGAAGTTTCTTTAACTATTAGCAAATACAATGCGATTGCAATCACCATTAATTTAAGGAGAGTCAAAAGGCAAGCTTTGGCAGCGCTGGTGAAAATCAGCGACTTACTAGAGCTGCCTACCACAAGCAGTTTGACAAAGCGGTAAAAAGTAGAAATAGTGATGAATGCTTGTATTTCAGCATTCTTGTGAGTAAAAAAAATAACAGACCAGGAGGTAACTTTACAAATCTGTTTATGTTTTCACGTATCATTTCATTTTGCCCCATTAAAAAGATTATAGCGTAGTTGGCTTAGATGAGAGGCAGGCAAATACGCTCTTCCATGATACTGATGATCAAAAAAAAGATCTTTACCTTCTATTGGAGTGAAAAATGTGATCAACCATCACTTGCAATCGTGCAAAAGTAGATTGTCTACGCCACGTTCAGTACACAGTCTCAGAAAATAAAAACAAACAAGCCCACGCTACTTGGGTTTGTTTTTCCCAAATTGTGTGTTTTCTCAGGCGACAATTCTGCTGGGCCACCCAAACTGGGGCTTAAAGGGGGCGGTTATCACAACCCTAGTGATCAAAAAAGCTTTCATTGCAGTATGATATGTCTTTAAGAAGGAATAGGGTTTTCGTTGCAATAAGATATGCTCTACTCATTGTTTTTTACTTTATTGCTTTACATATTTTACTTTACATCGTACTTTACAATTGGCACTTTACAGTGGTATTACTATGTAGTGTTTTACGCTATACGGAAATAGAAAAAGCCGTGTTTCTATGGCGTTTGCTCTCAGTCAGATGGGTTGTTTCCTGCTTTTCTGGGAACTATTTCTTTAAGCTAATGTTGCACTGCCAATTGAAAACAAACAGTTAAAATACCTGTTGAAGCATAGATAAGGTACTGGTTTGTACACCGTAGTAGCCTATTTGAAATTAGAGAAGGAACGCAGTAGCATACCAGCAACAAAATGACAGCTCAGCAACAAGCTACAGTGCTCTTTGAAATTGAGTGGCGGAAATTTCTTACTTTTTTCTCCTACTTTTGGGATTTTTTTATATTTTTTCAGATCATCAAAAGCCATTTGTCACGACCTTTTTATTGCAATCTTGTTCACCAAATAATCGGCGATGTAGTGTTGAGAAATTGTAACTAAGAATAAAAAGATTTAAACTAAGTGCTAAATAAGGTTGAATTTTGTTGAAAAGGGCAAATGGCAATAAATTTTTACTTTATGCAATTGTTGAACTTATGGTTATTCACATTGCCGTATTTAAAAAAATTTGGAAGGCCCCGGAGCATGTTGTAAAAATGAAAGTCCTTTTTTCTTGGAAATCAACTTTTTTAAAGCAAGAATTTCGCCACCTAGCTTTTAAACAGACATGAAAATCTTTTTCTTTTTAGATTTTTTTGCCATTGTCAGTTTTTGTATACCATGGCCCGTTATTCCCCCTTAAATGCGCCACCGATAGCACCAGTAATTGGTAGGCGCTGCTTTCAATTTGCAACGTTTCTTTTCTTCGTGCTGCATTTTCACCTCGGGCTTCTCATAACATTTCTTTTGTTTCTCAGGGAACCATTTGTCGCGTAATTTCTATTTAGCAATAGCTGCTGGCGTCACCTTCAGTGCGAAAAACAAACGGTTAAGCAGCGACACCGACTTGAAGGCGCGAATATACACTGCAGGGTTACCACACGCCTCTGTTTTTAGATAGCATGTCTTCCATTTGCCAGAAAAAATATTGTTGGTTGTACAGAATTTTAATATAGCTTTGAAAAAAGCTGTTTGAGCCATAAGCTTTTCGTGACGCTCTCATCAGTCACGAAAAGCTTATGGCTCAAACAGCTTTTTTCAAAGCTAAATTAAAATTCTTTACCACCAACAAGATTTTTGTGTACTTTCGCCTTCGGTACACCAAACAGCAAATAGCTGTTTTAAACAATGTGGTTAGAACTAGAGGAAAAATCAGAACTCTTAAGTTCTCTGCAGCCTTTCTCAAGGCTTCCGTATCTAAAAGAGCTGTCCCTAAGTACATCGTTGCTCGCATTGAACGATCACGAGCCAGGCACAGCCCAGAGATGGAACGCGCTTTTCTAACAGATGATGTTGAAAAGCTAACAGAGCAATCAAGAAAACTTCGAACAATTACCAAATCACATTGGCGGGCGGCCCGCGAATTCCTAGCATTCTTTGACACAGTCAGATTCTGCAGATACCTGGCACTACTTGATGAAAGAACGGAATCAAATTGCAAGATCAAAAACGAGCGACTGCTTGCTTCACTCAGACGTGACCGTTTCGGCAATGCTCTCAGTGATACTACAAGGCATGTACTGAATCTTATCAGATTATGTCTTGTCTGACACTGAAAGTTTCGTGCTGTCGCATGGTCTCAACTTTGGGCTGCCACCCAGGCATTTGTGCAAAGAAGAAATCTTCGCGGAATTTGGGTCACAGTGGGCACAGCTTTTACATCACAGTGCCAGTTCTGTTGAGCAACGCACTGCTTTAAAAGCCTAACTCGCCGACCTTGCTCATTTGTACTGTGACAGCACAATAGATTCACGTGACTTCACAATGCACAAAGAGTGCTTTAGTGCAATCAACAGCTTACAAAAGAATGATGATATCATTGTCACCAAACCTGACAAAGGCTCCGGCGTTGTCCTTTTAAACAAAAGCGACTACGTCGATAAAATGAACAAGATACCTGATGATCAATCGAAATTTAAAAGACTTGGTCCTGTCTCCAGCAATGACAACACAGCCAGCATTCAATCGCATCTGCAAAAGCGGTTGCTTGACTTAGTCAAAGCCGATCTTATGCCGAAGTGGATATATGACGCAATACCACCAACTAGATCGCAAAGACCTCGAATGTATAGTTTGCCGAAAACACACAAAGAAGGCACTCCACTTCGCCCAATACTGTCTATGACAGGCTCGTCCAATCATGAACTTGGCCAGTGATTGGCTGGTCTATTACAACCTGTGTTGGAGCGGTTTTTGTCACATTGCACATCAGATTCGTTTACGTTTGCTAAGACCATACAAAATCTTGATATCGGCCCTAATGTCTTTATGTGTTCTTTTGATGTGTCCAGCTTGTTCACCAACGTTCCCCTTGAGGAAACCATCAAAATCTGTTCGGAAGCTCTCTATGACGAGTCTGATTCCCAACCACTCATTCCAAAAGATGTGTTTATTGAATTGATGAAGAGCGCTACATCCTCAGTTGAGTTCAGCTTCAATAACACCATGTACAAGCAAACAGACGGAGTGGCTATGGGATCACCACTTGGTCCGGCTTTGGCCAACATCTTCTTTGGATATTATGAAGAAAAGTTATTTTCCTAAACGCAGAAGCCTCCAACATACTTCAGATATGTTGACACGTTTGCCATCTTTAATCACGAAGCTGAAGCAGATGAATTTCTGACTAAACTTAACTGTCTTCATCTATCCCTCAGATTCACCTTCGAAAAAGAGAAAGAAAAATGTCTACCGTTCCTTGATGATTACGTCAAAAAAACAGATATTGGCTTTGAGACCAGTGTATACCGGAAACCCACTTTCACTGGCCAGTATTTGCGTTGGGAGTCCTTTAGTCCTCTCAAACGCAAAATAAGTCTAATATCTACATTAGTGCATTGTGCTCTAATGATTTGCATCAAGCGTAGAGTCAATGGAGAAATAGAATGGATCAAGAAACTATTACTGGACAATGGCAATCCTAAAAACGTCATCAACGCTCAGATTGCTAAGAAGATCGCTAACTTCTCCACTCTTAAGCGATTCGGCCCAGAAAAGTGTCCTGTGTACTTGAGGGTCCCTTGGATAGGTAAGCCCTCCACAAACTTGGAAAAAAGTCAAAACCGCCGTGGAAAGCTGCTATGGTTCAGTCAGCACCCGCTTGGTCTTTACGTCTAGGCGCATGCTGCCTGTGACCCGCAAGGATGCTCTGCCTACCATTCAGAAAAGTTTTGTCATATATGAATACAAGTGCCACTGTGATAGTCGGTACGCTGGGCAAACATCTCAACGACTGCAGGGTCGCATCAAGCAACATGTTCCGCAATGGTTAAGACAGCAATTGACCCGCCCACGCCGATCTCAACCACACAGATCGTGCAAACGAACCGACACCAAACCGGATTGTGACTCTGCCATTGGTCAGCATCTTTTAGATAATGACCAATGTGCATTAAATTATGATAATAAGCAGTTTTCAATCCTCGCCGCAGCATGCAGCTCTTTCCATCTTAATCTTTTAGGGGCTGCTTATATCAAGACCGTTGCCCGGTGTTATGCAGACAGAAAGAGTTTGGTTATACTCTCAAACTCTTTCGATAATCGCGGCGTTCTTGTTTGGCCTCCTGCTGCGCCTTCTTTAGCATTTCGCTATTGCGAAATCTTTCTTTGGCGCGCTTTTCAATACTAGCGCTATTATTGGCTTGTCTTGATTGCTTAACGTCCAAATTAATCACATAAAAGACTTATTCATTCTAGATCTTCCCTTTTGACGCGATACCGCCACTGATGAGAGCGTCACGAAAAGCTTATGGCTCAAACAGCTTTTTTCAAAGCTATATTAGAAGAAATATCTTTCCTTCGAAGAAACCAAGAAATGATCAAATGTCCTTTATTTTGCAGATAATCGCATATATAAGAAAAACACAAACCAAATGGACGCAAATCAGAATCGTTGCCCAAAAAAGCAAAAAATTGCTTAAGAAAAGTTAACCTCCGAAAAGTCTTTAAACTACAAAAAGCACAAAAAAGAGATTAGCATGACAAGTGACTGAATCAGGCAAAGAAATCACCTTCGAATAGTTCGTCTTTCAAGAAAAGTCTACCAACTGAGAAATAACAAAAAAGCAGCCGGATTGCGATTTCAAAATGTTGCCCAGCATTTTCGCGTTCAAAACATGGTAGTCCTAACCTACAGTAGATAAAAAGTCTCGATTATGACGCCGCAGGACTATTGTCGAAGGATTTTCTGGCTTTAAACCATAGCTGCGCCTCTTTTTTACTCTTAGAAGCAGCATTACTGATTTTACATGTAGTCGATTTCAATTCAAGGGCGCCAGTAAGTAAAATGGAAGATTTTTTCTATTCATGTAATGATAAAGACTTGGTTTTTGGAGGTCAATTTCTTGAATGCAAAATTTTCCGATCTTTAAACAAAATTTCTGTTCAAATTGAATGTTTTTCCGTCTATGTAATGTTGTGGATCTTTTTTCAGAGATCAACAATTTAATTGCGAAGCTTTCTGGTATTGGGCAAAATTTCATTCAAGTTGAGTTATTTTGCTGTTTGTATAAATTGTAAAGGAACTTATCAAATGCTAGCCTTTGTTCACAGCCGCACAACTGTCACTCATGGCCACGTGCGGTTGCACGGCCATAGGTTGTGCGCCAGTGCTTTGAACCTTTGTTATAATGGAACTATGGCTGTCTAAAAATGCTCAGATTGGTTTTTGGCAACAGAAAAATGGTAAAATTTGGTCGAGAAAAAAGTTGGTTTGAACCACATAGCTCAATACTGATATCGGGTCGAAGAAATTTTACCGAAAAGTGTGTAGTTTCTTTTGCCCTCCCTCTGGCTGTGCCCATGACGGACAGAGAGCCAATAGACGTAGTCAGAAACTTGAAGACATAAAACGTAGATACAAAGCGCTTTAAATCGTCAAACAAGCCTCCCACTTTACGGTCATGAAAACAACCAAAAATATTTTTACCCGCGGTATACCGGATTAGAATAGTGAAGCTACTCACTCAGCATGTCGTAAAAGCTACTTTTGAGTACCCACCAGTAACAGTTGGCCTTGTTGGTGGTGTTGCCAGCAGTCAATAATTTGCATTCATGACTGCTTCGAAATGGGCTGCCGCTTTCCCCTAGCTCAAGGGTCGGCAACCTTTTACCGTCAAAGAGCCATTTGGACCCGTTTACCACAGCAAGGAAAGCGATGAGAGCCAGAATAATTCTACGGAGCATAGGTCATAAGTGTTTTCCAAAAAAAAAAAAAAAAAAAAGGTCTTCTCCTGTAGTTAGAGTCATTGATCTGAGTATCATTTCACACTCACTTGCTTCAAAGAACAGCAAAAGAGCCGCAGATGGGAGGCAAAAGAGCCACATACGGCTCCGGAGCCGCGGGTTGCCGACCTATGCCCTAGCTTAATGTAATTAGGTTTGCAGCATGAATCTAGAAAATTGTTTCACGCCATCCCTCCAATCTATAGAAGAGGAAGGGTATCCTCACCAATAACAATCCCAGATATGTTATATAACAAATATAGTTTCGGCTTCACCTCAGATTTTTTCTTGTGCACCCAGTGTACTCATTAAAACAAACAGACAAAAACTTGTAGATTAACAGGCTTTTTTTTGTTTGAACAGCTGGCATTGTATTTCGCAATAAATTGTATTGATTTTTCCATTTCGTTTGACTGCAGACTATAGTTTCCAGAATTTTTGTGAGGGAAGGTGGTTGTGAGGAAGGTGGTTGTGAGGAAGGTGGTTGTGAGGAAGGTGGTTGTGAGGAAGGTGGTTGTGAGGAAGGTGGTTGTGAGGGAGGTGGTTGTGAGGGAGGTGGTTGTGAGGGAGGTGGTTGTGAGGAAGGTGGTTGTGAGGAAGGTGGTTGTGAGGAAGGTGGTTGTGAGGAAGGTGGTTGTGAGGAAGGTGGTTGTGAGGGAGGTGGTTGTGAGGAAGGTGGTTGTGAGAAAGGTGGTTGTGAGGAAGGTGGTTGTGAGGGAGGTGGTTGTGAGGAAGGTGGTTGACCGAAGCTATGGTCTTTCTATAAATTTTTGAGAGTTCTTAAAAATATATAAATGTTATTGTTTGACTTTCACTTCCTCGAAGTAGCATAGTTAAGGTCGGTGGTCTTTAGTCCCTTAGCCCCTCCTTCTGATGCCCCCACTGGCACTGATGGAACAGAAAACAGTTTAATTATGATTCATAATTTGCATTATGTTGTACTAGCAAAACTTGCTCGAAACAGAACCTTGTTCAAAGGCAAAAATTTTATTGAAATCAGCAGTTTGGTTGTGTTTCCTTTTGTTTTAATTTGCTGCAGAAGTTTGGTGGCATATCATCTTGAGTTATTTGAAATTGTTGTGGGGAGGGTGCATATTGCCTTTTTATTCCCTTGCTTCGCCCTTTATCTCATCTATTAATAATAACCACTCCCAGCCACGGGTGTAGGTAGGGGAGAGTAAGGGTGATGATTTTTCCAAATTTTTTGGACCCGATCAGCATAAAAAAGGGTTTCCGAGCAAATAGTTCCGCTTCAGATCGTTTCAAAGGGCCATAACCAATAATTGGCATTATTACAATGTTTACTTATTCGTCTTATATTTCTCGCTTTATTGTTATCATGCCATGTCGGCACAAGGCAGGCCAGTCGTGTCAGCTCTTAGCCGAGGCTTTTTCACTTTTCTGCCAGAGTGTTACGGAGCATACAAAAAGCGAAGGGTTTTTGAAACTTACCGGGATCGACTTTTATAAATATTTTTTGGAAAAAGAGCAGTGTTGGGCCGTAGCAGCATTGCTTGTGGATACCTAACAACTATTTATCGGCAGCGATGAAAGTGACCTGAGACGCACCGGATTGCTTTTTGCGTCGAAAAGGCGTTTCGGTAAAAAGAATTTATTGTAGAGAAGTGTAAGATAGCAAGTTGTTTGCTCAAAAACTAACCGTAATACCAGGGATGCCACCACTGTATTAAAGACTTAAAATTCGATGGTTTCTTGGATGCGATAAGCTCGAAAGCATCGCATTGGAATGAACCCTCACTTTAAATAAGATTCTTGACGCTGACAGCAGTTGTGTAATGGTTCATTCAGATATTGATCAGAAAATTGGCTTGCATTCGTAAACTTGTTACTACTTCATGGCTCTTCGATAACGCAGTAAAGAAAATGTACATTGAGACATCATGCCGCAATAAACACTATTTGAGTTTATAGCTAACTTAACTTCGATCGCAATTCCGACAAAAAAATCAAACCGCTTTTACTTCTGATAGATCGTTAGTTAAAACAAGCACTAATTTTCGAATCCAGTTTTTTACGAGCAATGTTACAAGCACTGACGCAGATTCGTATCATTTTAAAAGCATATATTTCCATAGTGAACGTCTTGCCAACATTTTCAGCTTTTGTAGGCGCAGGCTTGTGTTGTAAGAGAAGGGTGAGGGGGCAAAGAGGCATTGCTCCCCTAGAATTTTTGAACCTGATAAGGTATGACGGTAATTACAAGTACAACGGCTGAAGATCGTCGACCTTCGAAAAACTTATCAACCGTAACTGAGGGATAGTAAGCCCAAAAAATTATTTTGGATCCTTTCCAAAATCTGCCTCTGACTAAGGTGATGTAAATCTTTCCTTGCTTGTTTTAACGTCACAACTTGATAATGGCGTACACTACAAGTAAATGATTAACCTTGTTCTATTCTTGAATTTGAAAGTGTCTAACTCCTTAGCGTTTATACACAATTTTAACGATGGAGATACTACGTATGCCAGATAACTCCGAGCAAAACAGATGCTAGCTTCTAGTTAAGAATTATGATTCAAGATCAGTTTTGTGGTGCAAATAGATGTGTCACCTCTAGATGCAGCAAAAAGAGTGGCGTAAATAGTCAAAATTATCAACTTCCTGGACCGGTGATTTAAAATTTTAGAAATAGGGTTCGTAGTGGCACTATTGGGTTTCGTTACAATTTTATTCGCATAACCAACAATAGTTGCTGAAAGACAACCGAGTAGTCAGACTAGCTTTTAAGAAAATTGGAGTTTTGTTTGATAAAACATCATTAACTAGGGATTTATCGTTAACACAAAAAATACTTATAACCAGTACGTAATTTCAAAACAAAAAAATTTGATCAGCTAATATTGCTACCAAATAACAGCACTATTGCAACAAATATAATTTCATTGGAACATGCCAGGGCCGTTGAGAGAGCAGTCCAGGCCCGGTACCAGCGTTAATTTCGGCCCCCTTTAGCAAGGATCTGGTACATTCTGAAAATTTATAGCAAGGTCTAAATACTTTCCCAGAGAAGAATTGTGGCTGAAATTGTTTGCACCGCGAGGTCAAGCACCCATACACGCAGTGATTGGAGGGCTGTGGTCTTTTTTTGGAGATCAAACTCAAACAACTGCTAATTTTGATCGCCGTATCAATGACAGGGTCTAAATACCTGGGACAATACAATCCGCGTTACGTACAACAACTGTGCGGGCACTCCGCCAAAGAGCCTGGACCCCCTCAAGAAGCCCGGGCCTGGGTAATCTGTAACCCCTTGCCCTCATTCTCAATATGCAAGCCACGAGTTGAAACCCCATTCTTGAAAACTTGTGGTGGAACATGCCACAAGATAAACTAAAGCTGCTCTGATGAGATCTTAATGAGATGAAACAGTAGCGTCAGCATCTGTCATATGTCAGTGACCAGAGCTGTACAAAAGCCGTTGTCTATGGAGACGAAAGTTTTAATTTTGTGCAGCTGTAGTTTCTTATATATTGTTGAAGCAGAACATAAACTTTTTTCTTTGAGACAAGGGCCCCAATCGCTCGTTTGGTAGAAGCATCTAGCAACTAATAATACGCACAATCTGATACAAACACTGAACAGTGATGTATTCCGAAACAATTTGTTTGGGGCAGCTGAGAATTTCATTAAGTTGAAGACTTTTTCAGCGATCAACTTTTTTAAACCGAGAACTTTTTCCACTATAGCCTCCGAACAAACGTGAATACCTTCTTGGAATATAAATCATAATGATTTTAGGAGAATCTCCACACAAGTGAAATTAATAAATGACGATTCCATTAAGAATATCAATAGACTGAAACTTTATAGAGTAAAGTTGTGACTGGAATCAGTCAATATTAGAACTCACACTTTATTTAACAAATCGATTTCACTAAATTAGCATCATCAGTGTTCTTATTCAAATAGAATTTCTATTTGAATAAGAACACTGATGATGCTAATTTAGTGAAATCGATTTGTTAAATAAAGTGTGAGTTCAAATATTGACTGATTCCAGTCACAACTTTACTCTATAAAGTTTCAGTCTACCTTCTTGGATTAACTTTTTTAAAGCGAGAATTTTGCCTATTTTGGTTTCCAAGCAAATATGAAGGCCCTTGCCTTTTTACGTTTTTGCTTCTGCCATACCGTTTGGGCGGCTGTCGCCCTCTACTCCTCCTCAACATAAGCCACTGGATGGAGAGATATCCCTTCTTGTAACGAGATAGAAATGGCATGTTATATTTGCTATTTGAATAAAGTGACCAGGATTTTTCATCCTTTTTTTTGTGCAGTGGTAACCGCTCGCAAGACAGATTTTTTAATACGCCCCAATGCATATCGTCTCACAGATTAACAAGAACTGGTTTAGACAATCAAAATGGGGCAATGCGCCGATTAAATGGAAAATGTGTACTGACAGCAAATTTTCAGCTTTGTTTGGATGGTTTGCAACTCAAATTTATGGCACGTTGATTCCTCTATCAAAATCTTCCAAAATGCCAGTGAGTTGGCCAAAGAGGAGCAGTTTATCTGAAAGGTCAAAAGACACGTTGGTCTGGCAATTTATTGATTACTAACTTTAAAATGTGCTGCACCACAATTTTGCTGTCTAATGGTTGAATGGTGACTTCTGCGAGCCACGTTGTTGTTCTAATTAGCTCAGCATTTTACGATAATTTTTGAGCTTTGGGAATTCTAACAAGCAAAAACTTATACTGCCTTGTCGTGCCACCAAGTCTGGACGGTAAAAACGCAATAAGTAAACAATTATTTGAAAAATCGTGGGATGTGCGTAGTAGTTTTCTCAGGAAAATCTTGTCAAGACAAAATTCTTTGCTTAATGTGTATGTGAGGTAGACAATGCCGCGACATTTCAGTTTCAATCAATATAAATAAGAAAAAACTGCCATCAGTTATCTACTTTGAATCAGCATTTTGTAAATAATCATTTACAATGACCATTAACCAGTGCAAATAGCTAAAAACGATTCCTGAGGGGTTAGAACTTACAGCTTACTGGTTAACGGTTGGAGACTCTAAATAAAAAGAAAATATTGTAAATCAGAAAGTCGAGATTCTGTATTAATGCTTGATCTCCTGATCAACAAGCATATCAGAGATATTGTTTTTTTTATGCATTTTAACATGAAAATGTCATTGTTAAAAATCAGTTTGTTTCATAGTTAATAATTGTTTTTAAAAACAATTTTGTGTGTTATTACTGTCCTTTAATTGGCTAGCAGCAAGCATGGAAAATCAAACAGATATTCTACCCTCAGTCGGGGGTACTGTACCTTTAAAAGACCTTGAAGTAGGGGACAAAACTGAAAACGTTGTCGTAGATGGCACAGCTACTGAAGGATTTGTTGTGGACAACGGTAAAGCAAATCTATTAGAAGTTACTGCAGAGGATGACATATCTCACTACCCTTCAGAGATATTTTCTCAAATTCAACAGTCCTTGGAAACTCGGACTGAAGATCCAGCAAGTTTTGTAGTAACGACTCAGCCATCTGTTTTTGAAGCAAACTTTGGATTGGATTCCAAGCGAGTTTTTTGCAGCTTTTGCCAAAACTATTGCGCTACTGCGGTTCGAGAATCCTACCAAACACCTGCATTTATTTGGGCTTTTATTTTGTTCTGCTTTTCGGGCGCTTGCTGTGCTATTATTCCCTTTTTAAGAAAGGATTTGAAACAGGTTGACCATTACTGTCCGCACTGTAAACAAATGATAGGAACGTACCAACCAAAAATGAAAAAAGAGACTGTGATAATTTTATTGTCGGTTTTATTGATCGGTCTATGTGTGGTTGGAGTTTCGTTGTATTTTCTTCTTTCTGCAGTGTTCTAGGGTTTTATTTGGAGGAGTTGGGCGAAATTTTTGCAAAAACATTTAAAACTGTTACACCTGAAATAACCGATTTCAAAGTAATTGCTAGCCATCTTTCTAAAATCAGTTTTTGCTTTGCACTACTTTCGCTGTCCGACGAGCCCGAAGAATATCAATGCAACTCAAATAAGGCAAAGATTTTTGGCTTTTTAGTTTAGCTTTTCAACATTCCATTTTATTTCTTATGTGATTTTCTTTTTGAAGACTTTTAGTGCAATTCCTTCTATGCCCATGCTGTTTTCAAATTATTGTATTGTGTGAATTATGATCGTTCTTAGACGTGTAACGGTACAGAGGTACCGATATCAATAAAGTTCTCGGTGAAAGCCATTGTTGAGTGCCTAAAAGATACAATTGTCCGAAAAAATTAAGGTCATCATAGGAGTCTATGCTCTTTACGCCTTATTTTAGGGGAAAGTTTAACCAATAATTTTATTGAAAGCTTTAAATGGAGGGCTGGGCAAATTTTTTCAAAATTTTAATATTCTGAAAGAAAAAAATTTGAACAAACCATATATCGCTTTTCAAGCAGTGGTGTTTGGAGAATTTTTGTAAGGGGGAGGTGAGCTGAGCAGGATGTTTAGTGTGGAGGGGATGATAGCTCTATTTTAAAATTGACTTGTGGTGGAACCCCTTTTCTTTCTTTTTCTAAAATAGTAAAAGGAGTCTGTTGTAAAAGAAAGGGCAAAAAGTCAACTTAGAAATCTGTGAAAAAATAAAAATTAAGTAAAATAAGTTTCTAAGCTTATTTTATGGCTGTATATTCAAAGCAGGCTTTTTTTAC
The DNA here is from genome assembly GCA_963675345.1 of Trididemnum clinides. Classification (NCBI taxonomy): domain Eukaryota; kingdom Metazoa; phylum Chordata; class Ascidiacea; order Aplousobranchia; family Didemnidae; genus Trididemnum; species Trididemnum clinides. Next base: position 9,006,641 of record OY776292.1, on the reverse strand, counting down.
CATAACTACATGAAGTGAAGTTGTTTTGAAGAACGATCCACGTGGGTTTAATTATTGGTTTTCTCGCTTTAAATTTCATCTTTTGGACAGGGGTGCAGGAACGTCGGAAGGGCAAGGGGGGGGGGGGGAGCAGGACTTTCAATACTGTACGTACAGCCATTACCACCGACATTGCTCTCTAATACTGTCAAACAATTAAACACTTCAATAAAGCCAAAGTACCGAGTACTCGCATAAACTAAAAAATAACAGCAAACAAATGATCAATTAAGTAAGGGCAGGTTCAAGAATGTGACATCCGAACTTTAAACTTCGAAAAAATGGTGAAAAAAATATGCGCAATATGATATAAGAAGCCACAAACGATGTTGGTGTTGAGATATTACAAAAAAGATTTTGAGGTATAAGGTATAGCTTTACTTTTTAACACTTTTACAACAAAACCAAAATATGCAATATTTACGTATAAAAATCGTTATTTATATGATTCTGACTATAGTGCTTTTTTTAGCTAAATATTGGCAGTTTTATGCATAGCAGTATCGCCATAACCAAGGACGTAGCTAGGGGAGGAGAACAAAAGGGGTAAATGCCCCCGAAAGGTCTGAAAAACAGCAATTTTTTTCCAAAAAAAAGCAAAATTTTCGTACCAGCGGCGGGAGTTTAGCCCCGCACCCCTATTGCTTGGTGTCAATATGTGTAAATTAGGCCAAAAAAGAACAATTTTTTAACGTGTTTTTTGACTTTCCTGAAAATTTTGATATTTAAAAAATTTTTGCCCCCCTCGAAAGGTACTGCAATTAGAGGCAAGCAAAACTTCCTTCATGGTTAAAACAACAAGGAAAATTGCTGGTTCCGCCAAATTATGAAAAGACATACATTTTCAAGTAACTAGGCCAACTGATCTAATGTTTGAGTTTAGCTTATCCTGCTTTTGTTTGAAAGTCAGTTTCTTACAAGAGCTATGCTCCTCCGCTGACTTCTATTGCAGCTGCAATGCAATTTTTCTTTTGTACAGTTACTGCTCAGAGCCTGTAATCTGCGTGCAACTGTTATATTTGCACAAAGAGCATAAAACAAATGAATTGAATTTGGTCTCGCCAAACTCAACCAGCTTTAATCAAACTGCCTTAATTTGTTGACCACAAGTTTTTCTTGAATTAATGCCGTCCCTGAAGTTCACCGCAATTTAAAATTTTAGCTTTAAGTTTCATCCACTCGATGAGCTTTCACGAGCTAACTAAAAAAAAACGCACAGTGCAGTATAGCCTACTGCAAGTTGCTACTAGCTTGTTAATTATTTTTCCTAGTTATTAAAACTTCCTATGTTTCTAAATTGCGTTTTTTCCCTTCCCCTACGGTGCCGCAGATCCGCCGCCATAAATCATTTCTTAGTTACATTATTGAACCTTGCGTTTTTTTTGCACTGTAAGTTAAAATTCAAATAGGAAACACCATTGTTTTGAGCCTAACCTAATTTGCTATATAAGAAAATTTACCGGTAGTTCGCCATTGTTTTGGATTCGGTTAACTGCATCAAAGTATCGCATTTATTGGATTAACCGTTTTTGTCATTTGGATTATTAATAAACTTATCATTGCTCATAGAAATAATTGTTAGTAAGGTAAGCGCGGTGCAATAATGTTTCTTAGTGAAATCTATAAATAGCCCTTTAATTTGTTTAATTCTTTGTGACGTTCCCTTTTAATTTATATTAGTGTTATTGTTTTGTATTTCTGTAGAGAAAAAACTGCTGCTTTGCTGCTGCCGTTGTCGCTGTAGATTGTGGCACTTCTTCAATCGAAAAATAAACTAGCGGCAGTGAATCAATCTCCGACATATTGCGAGACTTCAGAGGCAGTTACGGAAACAAACAACATAGTTTTTCCCTGTGCAAACTGCTTTCGTGCACAATCGGGTAATTTGTTAGGTCTATCGTTCATAAACCATTAAATCATGTGTTAGGTCTATTGTTCATAAACTGTGAATAACAGCCCAGCTTTCATTGCCTTTTTCTCTTTTTGTGTGCTGATCAGTTAACGATATTTTTCTCTTGCTACGCGTCGACTAGCAATCGGAATGTGACTTCACAATCGCAGTACGCTACAGTACGCTACAGCAAAGGTTTCCAAACTTTTTGCTTCGCGGACCCCTTTTTTGAGAACCTGCTGCTTCGCGGACCCCTTCTTTGCGAATCTGCTTGCTTCTCGGTCCCCTTTTCGCGGATCTCTTATTTTGCGAGCCTCGATCATATGCAGCGTAACTATTGCCGTCCGACTCATTTCCAACAACAATCGATACAAAACGAATACGAAGGATAGTGGAGCTGTCCTCCAAAAAGAAAAAATAAGTTCAGCACATGCATTGCATCGCTCTCGCACCACATCATCGTGAGTGAGGTTTACTTGTCAAAATTGCACCAGAAGATTTCCGGGATTTTTGCTATCTAGTTCAAGCGTTGATTCATTGACTGACCGGGACGAAGCCACAGACCCCCTGAGCGGTCGTCACGGACACCAGTTTGGGAACCTATGCGCTATAGTAATTCCCACTTCATCTTTGTAGACCATTATTGATATTAGTTAAGTGTTAACTGTTAGTATAATATGTGACACTGCCTTAGTTTTGTGGTTATTGTGTAATCATATTAAAGTTATAAGGATTGGGATCGTTTTGTGTTTTATAGCTAGAAGAGCATATTAATCTCCTTACGATTGTTATAATAGCCTGTGCTCAGCTAGCAGTTTTTGGGGAAAGTAACGTAGGTATGGTAGGCGGGGCAATGTTTTTACTTTTTTTTGCGGAGCACTACCTGCTAACTCGTAACGCCAGTAGTATATGCTGTATAGTGTGTATATTACTTTGCTGTTGGCTGTGAATAGCAATTTTCTGTCTTCATTGAAGTTGTGTGATCTGGTTGTTGTATGCCAGTGGAGGATAGTCAAAGCTCTAAGTTCCGAGTACCCATTTAATTCAAATAGGGTCCTGAACCGGCAGGCGTTGGTCTGGCCAGTTCACGACACGAGTTGCGTGCATTACATAAACAATTAATTTTTTTCTGCATTGGATAGGCTAAAATAGGCCAGCTTTGAGATTTCGTGCCTGAGTAACTGCAGACAATGGTTATAATGGAAGTGAAACTACTGACACCTTCGGTATACTGTGACACAGGTATACAGAGATATACACACACTTACAGCCTGTAGGTTACAGAGCAGGCGTTTTGCTTCGCTACTATCGCACTGAAATGTAAAGGGCAGTACTGCTCCCCTTGGCCAAAGGGCAGGGGAGGCACCTGCACCCCCGTTTGACCTTCTTTTGAGTGCAAACCTCCATTTCGGGTGGAATTTACCTTAGTTGTACTGCATATCGATAAATTCCACCCGTAATGGGGTGTCTTCCAAAAAAAGGTCATCACCTGCTTCGTTGCCGCTTTTGTGTCACTTGCGGCCCAAATCGTCATCAACCTATGGTTCGTTTTCATAATGTCCTTGCGTACCGGGATAAACGTGTAAATACCGTAAGTCTAGCTATGTTGGCTGACTGAATCAAAAACCGGGACAAGGACTGAAACGCGGGACGTACGGTAAGCCTACCATTTGCTATTGTTTTATTACCGAAGCACAATGACTAAAATTTCATATTTAAGGCACATTTTGAAATTGCTATTCCACTACAGCAGCATATCGGTTTGGATTGGTATAAGAATATGAAATCAAGAATCATACAAGTAACAAAACGTCCTAGTTTGTTTTTTTTAATTTTTTGTTGGGACATTTGTGGAGTGATAATGACATTAGCATTTCCTATTTCTAATTTATTTGGCCATGTGTCCCCTATCCTGGAATTTACGCCTCTGGGAAAAGGAATAAATTTCCTATCACTTTCCGTAAATATGAAATTTGTACAATCTCAAGTTTGATGACATTGCTAATTCGTCCTATTTTTGTATTATGGGCTGTACCTCCTGTAAGCTATATCTATGTAAAAAGAATTGGAAATTTTATTTTCATTTTTTCTTTTGTATCAGCAGATCTATATCTTTTTTGAAATGTACCCATTTGTAAAGTGAATTTTTTAAAAACGAAATAGGTCTACAGTAAAAGAAAGCGAAATAATTGCTGGGCTATGTGCTTTATATCTGTGACGAAAAATGATTTCCTAGGTCTTAGGCCATATGCCATTTGGTTTGTAAAGCAATTGTGACTACTTTTCTTTTTGAAATTCTAGTGAAGCGAAAGCTTTCAATTTTTTCAACACCATTTTGCTCTCGTCTGCAAATATTTGCGATGGACCGGAGTTGCGATAGCAGTAATCCTCAAACAGCACACAGAAGGGCATCGAAGCAGTGTTAAGAAATGGTTTTAAATTTGATATCAAGCTTGAAAAAAATCTTCAGCTAATATCCAAGTGCTTTAAGCAATTAGAAAATATAGATTACAAAACAGCAGGTGAAAACTGTAAGAAATCTTTCCAGAAGCGATTTCAAAAAGAGATTGTTTTGAAGAATGACAAAGTTTAACAATCTCTGCTATCTTCCTATTACGTAACGTAGTCATGCAAAAAAATTATCACAGCGTTCAAAACATCAAAATGTACATGCTTCGATGCGTTTTAACAATGCATTGAGCCTCTCAACGTTTTTCATTGAGCCTCTCAACATTTATCAAAAAACTTTCCGCAACGCGACGTCTATAATCACATGCATACAGACGTCGCGTTGCGGAAAGTTTTTTGATAAATCAAAAGGCTTGTTCATGTAATGTTATTAATCGCAATGATGGTGCGAATTTTCCGACTGTTTATAGTGTGTTCGTCTCCAATAAGTAATGTCTTATGTTTCTCACAACACTTTTCACTTGGCCACTCCTGTATCTGTGATGTAACAATGTTTTTGTTATTACGTGATTGCCTGCCCTGTTGATAAATAATTTTTAGTGTTTAGTAATACAGGTAGTCTTTGTAATTTTATGTTGTACAGTTTGTATGTCACATTATTAACATCTACCGTGTTCTGAAGAAGCTACCCGGTAACTAAGGGGAGCGAAACGTTAAATTTGAATAGAAAATTTGTCGAAAGAACGAAGTGATTGATTGAAATATCGTTACACTCGACATACGAGGAATGCCTGCTATATTTAATTTTTATTTGTCCAGCTGATGATCGTGCTTTTGCCAATTCTTTCTGAACGTTGTTGGTCCGACGTTCTTTGCGAGGCATTTAAAACGTCAACAAACTTTCGCGCAATTAGAAGAATGTGTAAGTTATCTTACTAACCAAATATCTTGAAAATTAAGTATTAGTGTTTTAACAAAAAATACAAAAACTGTAACTAGGCCAACTGATCTAATGTTTGAGTTTAGTTTATCCTGCTTTTGTTTAGGAGTCAGTTTCTTTCAAGAGCTATGCTCCCCCGCTGACTTCTATTGCAGCTGCAATGCAGTTTTTCTTTTGTACAGTTACTGCTCAGAGCCTGTAATCTGCATGCAACTGTTCTATTTGCACAAAGAGCATAAAACAAATGAATTGAATTTGGTCTCGCCAAACTCAACCAGCTTTAATCAAACTGCCTTAATTTGTTGACCACAAGTTTTTCTTGAATTAATGCCGTCCCTGAAGTTCACTACAATTTGAAATTTTAGCTTTAAGTTTCATCTATTCGATGAGCTTTCACGAGCTAGCTACAAAAAAGCGCAGTGTAGTATAGCCTACTGCAAGTTGCTACTAGCTTTTCCCTGTGCAAACTGCTATCGCGCACAATCGGGTAATTTGTTAGGTCTATCGTTTATAAACAGTTAAATCATGTGTTAGGTCTATTGTTCATAAACTGTAAATAACAGCCCAGCTTTCGTTGCCTTTTCCTCTTTTTGCGTGCTGATCAGTTAACGATATTTTTCTCTTGCTACGCGTCGACTAGCAATCGGAATGTGACTTCACAATCGCTATTATTACAGTACGCTATAGCAGAGATTCCCAAATTTTTTGCTCCGCGGACCTCTTTTTTGAGAACCTGCGGCTTCGCGGACCCCTTCTTTGTGAATCTGCTGCTTCTCGGTCCCCTTTTCGCGGATCTCTTATTTTGCGAGCCTCGATCATATGCAGCGTAACTATTGCCGTCCGACTCATTTCCAACAACAATCGATACAAAACGAATGCGAAGGATAGTGGAGCTGTCCTCCAAAAAGAAAAAATAAGTTCAGCACATGCATTGCATTGCTCTCGCACCACTTCATCGTCACTGAGGGTTACTTGTCAAAATTGCACTAGAGAAGATTTCCGGGATTTTTGCTATCTAGTTCAAGCGTTGATTCATTGACTGACCGGGACGAAGCCACAGACCCCCTGAGCGGTCGTCACGGACCCCAGTTTGGGAACCTATGCGCTATAGTAATTCCCACTTTATCTCTGTAGAGTGTAGACGATTATTGATATTAGTTAAGTGCTAGTATAATGTGTGACACTGCTTTAGTTTTGAGGTTATTGTGTAATCATATTAAAGTCATAAGGACTGGGATCGTTTTGTGACTTTATAGCTAGAAGAGCTTATTAATCTCCTTACGATTGTTATAATAGCCTGTGCTCAGCTAGCAGTTTTTGGGGAAAGTAATGTAGGTATGGTAGGCAGGGCAATGTTTTTTTTGCGGAGCGCTACCTGCTAACTCGTAACGCCAGTAGTATATGCTGTATGGCGTATATTACTTTGCTGTTGGCTGTGAATAGCAATTTTCTGTCTTCATTGAAGTTGTGTGATCTGGTTGTTGTATGCCAGTGGAGGATAGTCAAAGCTCTAAGTTCCGAGAACCCGTTTGATTCAAATAGGATTTTGAACCGGCAGACGTTGGTCTGGCCAGTTCACGACACGAGTTGCGTGCATTACATAAACAATTAATTTTTTTCTGCATTGGATAGGCTAAAATAGGCCAGCTTTGAGATTTCGTGCCTGAGTAACTGCAGACAATGGTTACAATGGAAGTGAAACTACTGATACCTTCGGTATACTGTGACACAGGTATACAGAGATATATACACAATTACAACCTACATGTTACAGAGCAGGCGTTTTGCTTCGTTACTATCGTACTGGAATGCAAAGGGCAGTACTGCTCCCCTTGGCCAAAGGGCAGGGGAGGCACCTGCCTCCCCCCGTTTGACCTTTTTTTGGGTGCAAACCTCCATTTCGGGTGGAATTTACCTTAGTTGTACTGCATATCGATAAATTCCACCCGTAATGGGGTGTCTTCCAAAAAAAGGTCATCACCTGCTTTGTTGCCGCTTTTGTGTCACTTGCGGCCCAAATCGTTATCGACCTATGGTTCGTTTTCATAATGTCCTTGCGTACCGGGATAAACGTGTAAATACCGTAAGTCTAGCTATGCTGGCTGACTGAATGAAAAGCCGGGACTTTCCATCGACTGACCGGGACAAGGACTGAAAAGCGGGACTTACGGTAAGCCTACCATTTGCTATTGTTTTTTTACCGAAGCACAATGACTAAAATTTCATATTTAAGGCACATTTTGAAATTGCTATTCCACTACAGCAGCATATCGGTTTGGATTGGTATAAGAATATGAAATCAAGAATCATACAAGTAACAAAACTTCCTAGTTTATTTTTTTAAATTTTTTGTTGGGACATTTGTGGAGTGATAATGACATTAGCATTTCCTATTTCTAATTTATTTGGCCATGTGTCCCCCATCCTGGAATTTACGCCTCTGGGAAAAGGAATAAATTTCCTATCACTTTCCGTAAATATGAAATTTGTACAATCTCAAGTTTGATGTCATTGCTAATTCGTCCTATTTTTGTATTATGGGCTGTACCTCCTGTAAGCTATATCTATGTAAAAAGAATTGGAAATTTTATTTTCATTTTTTCTTTTGTATCAACAGATCTATATCTTTTTTGTTATGTACCCATTTGTAAAGTGAATTTTTTAAAAACGAAATAGGTCTACAGTAAAAGAAAGCGAAATAATTACTGGGTATATGCTTTATATCTGTGACGAAAAATGATTTCCTAGGTCTTAGGCCACATGCCATTTGGTTTGTAAAGCAATTGTGACTATTTTTTCTTTCGAAATTCTAGTGAAGTAAAAGCTTTCAATTTTTTCAACACCATTTTGCTCTCGTCTGCAAATATTTGCGATGGACCGGAGTTGCGATAGCAGTAATCCTCAAACAGCACACAGAAGGGCGTCGAAGCAGTGTTAAGAAATGGTTTTAAAATTGATATTATGCTTGAAAAAAATCTTCAGCTAATATCCAAGAGTTTTTAGCCACAAAGCTTTAGAAAATGTAATTTACAAAACAGCAGGTGAAAACTATAAGAAATCTTTCCAAAAGCAATTTTATAAAGAGATTGTTTTGAAGAATGACAAAGTTTAAAAATCTCTGCTATCTTCCTATTACGTAACGTAGCCATGCAAAAAAAATTATCACAGTGTTCAAAACATCAAAATGCTCATGCTTCGATGCGTTTTAACAATGCGTTAAGCCTGTCAACGTTTTAGTAAATCAGTCTAGCTTGAGAAACACATGCCGTAAAACTATCCAGTTGCTCTTCAAGCAGTAGCAGATCAGGCCCGCTATTCTCTGCAGCTTCAGTTAGAGATTTTAAACGAGGAAATTTCTTAGTTTTTGAAGCAGTTCTTACTGCTGAATTAGGCGATGAAATAAATGGATAACAAAATTGAGATTGTTGTCAGTGGCAGGGGGGGGGGGGGGGCGTGGTGACACTATTTGGAGAGCAACACTCGCTCATCTCGTCTCTATATCAAAAAATTTCTTCGTAGCGGCAACTGAAAGCTATTTTTTTAATTGTTGCCTGACAGTTTTGAAAGCCGACTACGCTTACCCGCTTTTATGACATAATAGTTAGATCTACTGTAAACAAAAAAAATGTTATGTCAACAAAAAATCAAAAAGCAGCAAATTTAAGACCTAATTTGCTAAAAAACTTTGCTGGAGACAAACTTTGAGTAATATGAATAGTTCTGCGAGAGTTATGACAATTGCGTACTGGTACTTAACATCGAAAATAATTACTACGTATTTGCTTCTTAATTAAGTACACAAAACTTTATTATTAACCTTGAAGAAAGTTTTTTATCAAAGTAAATAAAATAAACACTTTGATATTTCTTTAAACAACAAATATTTAAGTAAAAGTAGAATTATGAACATATGTTTCTAAGATTAAATTTATTAGCATTTAGGCTATAGAATACAAATCCAATTTTGACTCGCAATCACCTTAAATTAAATAAGTAAATGAGAGTAATAAAAGTTTTAATATAAAATAAAACAAACTTGTCTCTTCAAATTACTTATTTGATATTTGTAGAAGTGTTTCAATTTTACCAAGCACACAACAGTACATCATTGTACCTCATAAAGCCTTCTTGACAATATCTTGACAGGATAATTCCTTTGATATGCGCCGATTTACAACGCAAACCACGACATGATTTAGACGTGCTTGGGTGCTGTAGAGCGCTGGCACGTTTTGAATATGCGTGGAGCACTGTAAGATTGCTTTGCTTCACAAGAACTTACATGTGATATCGAAAGTAGACTCAGAAGTTTTTCAACTGCAGGAAACACGCAACTTACGTTTGACTCCATTTTATGGAATACCTTAAAATGCTTAGATAATAAATAATCGGTACGGGTGTAGTATGTAATCTACAGAAACTTACATTTATACTAGCTTGTGATCTACAATCAAAATTCTATCATAAATGTGCATTTATAATTAGAGGAGTGAGTTAAACATTTAAGAAGTAAAAGAAAAGAAATAAATTTTTTAGGTCGGTGATAATTAGCGTTTGTAGTATCGCAGGATGTAGATCACAGGCTATACCAGAAACATGCATGTAGATCACATACTACACCGGCACCAAATAATCTCTTTTAGTGACGAACGTGCATTCGCTGTTCTATGTTAAATGCAGAGTCACAGACTTCTGGATAGTCTTGAATAGCTTCTTTATCAAAAGCGTCAGTAATCAGCGTATTGGAATCTGGAGGGTCAAAGTAGTCATCTAATTAGGCTACAGTAGCATCAATCAGGGCCGTTGAGAAAAATTTTGGGCTCGGTGACAAGAAATACGAGCGGGTCCCCAAGCAAAAAAAATTTTAATTAACAACCAGCACAGAAGCAAGATTGGCTAGTGGAGGCTTACTCTACGCTAATTGTACCACTTGAGCATTGCGTCAATAAATAGCCTGTTCGCCGCTCTGAAAGAATTCGCAACGCATTAGGATCAAATGTTACCGGTTCGTACATCAAAGGCTGAAAAATTTTTCACAAGAACATGTTATAGCCCATCCTTTTGCCAATGATTTAACGCTTGCCTACCCCCTCCCCAAGAAACGTCATATGATATTATTTAAACAGCCAATAACTGTAGCGAATCCGAATCGACGTCTACCGTGCACTGTCATTCTCTACGTGATTGAATTGAAAAAAGACATCGGGAGGTTCACTAACATATTGTAGCTTTACGAGCTTCAAGCCCAGCGAAGTGGTCAACAATAGAATCAAAACTCAACTTTCTTGCTTCGGGGGGCTTCTAGTGCTAGTACTCCCAAACTTGAAAGACCTTGCTAGTGCATTGAAGATCTCAATTCGTTTTTTACTCTTGCAAGAGTACTGTAAGATTGTTCAGCGGATGCCACGGACACTAAAATGGTGCAAAAAAATGCGTAACATCACACGCACGTTAGAAAATAGTGTTTCGAGATCTAGTTCGTGCAACTTTATCAACAGATCGAAAGGACCCAAAGTGCTCAATGAGATATTGGCAGAGTGAATCTTCTTGAAATCTTTCATCTCATCAATAATACCTTCAGATATGCCATCCCTATACTTTTCGAAGAGCGCTCTGGCCTGCCTTTCAACTGTTGCATCTTCAGTTGTTGCATCTTCAGTTGTTCCATACTTCCATAACACACAAAACGTATAATTCAGTTTTTCCGCTGCTTTAAATTCTCTGCGTATGTTTGCTGTCACACAGTCAATAAAAACGTAAAAAACTTGCGTTTTGAACTCACAACCAGCACCATGTGCTGGCGATTGTGTGGAGGCAGAAGATCTCTCAACCACCTTGCGTCTTACGTCTCGCTGTGTGTCACTCTTAAACGATGCATTAATGCCAATATTTTCGGCGACAGCTTTGCATTCAGCATAAATAGCATTCCAGCTCTTCCTTATACGCTCCAGGTCTTCAAGTTAGCGATTTCAACATCCAATGTTACATCTCCTGCTTGAAGAAATATATTTCTTAAATCAATTGCAGAGAGAACTTTAAACCATGCAAAAAACAAGACAATGCATTTAAACGATCTAGAGTATTTTAAAAGAGCATTTGCATAATATCTTGATTTCGCGGTCAAAACGAGATTAAGTGCCGTTTTTACAGCTTCAGCAATTTTTAAAATGCTCTTTGCAAAAGGTTTTTCGCTTTGCAAAAGCTTTGCAAAATGTATCGAATTTTCCTGCCAGGGTAGCAATGCAGGTGAAACAGGACGTAGCGTTAGAACCAAATAAAGGGAGCATGTTGACGAGGTTATGACTTTGAACCAAAAATTAGCGTTGAGTCGACAGGTTACGGATTTCGCTCATAGAGTAGATCGAGATATTGTCAAAATATTGAAGTAAGAGCAACGTGGATTATTAAATTCTTATTCAAAATGCCTGGGTAAGGCGAAATCGATTTTTCTGAAAATAAAGAAGCTCGGCTGATCCTAGTGTATCATGATTTTATTTATTGTATGAATATCAACCCGGTTCGCTTCCAGAAAATTACTTTATGGGTAGTTTCCTGGTAGTATATTTACTTCTGCTAATCTTTAGTGTTTAATAACATTGATTTGTCTTAATATTTCTGCGTCTAGTAATTCATATTTTACATTGGTTATAACATCGACCGTATGTCGGGGAAGCTCCCCGATGAACAAAGGGGAAGCGAAACGTTAAGTTTATAAAAAAAATTGCCAAAAGAACGCATTTATTTGTTTATGATATCAATATACTCGACAAAAGAAAAATGCTTGCTCCACCCTTGATATGTATTCTAATTCAACACATTTTTTTTGTGGTGAGGAACCCACCAAAAAATACATGCCCCGAGCCCCTAGGATTTACTACAATACTCATGGTTACGGCCTCCATCCACTGCAAGTAATTTGCCGTAGCTTCGTGCAGGTATGACATCTTTAATAACAACCAAAATATAGCGTTCTATTTGCCATCCAAAGAAAAAAACTGTTTTTCTTAGGATCTTAGTTTTACAGTAAAATGTGGATAAAGAAGTAGAAGTTTTTAAAAAAGCTTGGGATTTTGAATAGTTGTTTGAACTCTGCCAGAATTTGCCTACGATAAAGCAAAATTAATTAACAGGACTTTGTAACCCAGGTTGCTTCAAGCGAACAGTATATAATATCAGTAGCGTAGCCAAAAGAGGAGCAAGCGGGAGACGATGGCGCTCTTCCAAGTTTGAACTTTCAACAATAACAACTATTGATGACGTCATTGCGACAGGTGGTAATTAAAGCTCCTCCTTCGCCCATTTTTTCCAACTACAAACCAGCCCACCACGGCTTTGAATTTAAATAAAATAATGAAAATATACTAAATTCATTAAACGAAAGTGGTAAAAGGAGTTTAAAAGACTGTAAAACCATATTAGGGTTTTCCAGTCAACAGTCACCCATTTGTGTTGTTGCAGCAGGCACAAATTGTAGTTTAAGTCAAAAAAGAGACTTCCTAATGCAGGTGCTGGGGATACCGTATGCATCGTAACATTCCGAGTGCTTGACCCACACTTTCAGTGACAAGTATAACATGACTGAAGTTACCAAACAATCACATCCGACATAAATTCTGACTGAAATTCTGAGACGAGTCTAACATTCAGTCAATTGCTCCGCGTCACCGACAAAGCAACATTTTTCGTTTACGCGTGATGAAAAATTGTTTTATGAAGTACTACCGGCTCTGCCGGCGTCACGGAGAGATCCCATCAGTAATGCAGAGATTAGCAATATCATTTCAGCCTGCAAAGTCGGCTTTACCCAATGGATAGTTGTAAAAACATTAATAAAAAGTTCATGTTTTTCACATTGCTAAATCTTGTTCCGAAACTAAACTAGCGTTTTTTGAAACGCAATGGATTAAAAAGAATTATAAGGGGGCTGCGCTTAACCACTACATATCTTTCAAGTTTTTGGAATTCTTGGCAACGTCTTATTTGCCCTGTTTTCACCATAGGCGTCCATAAACTTAAAAAACTGTTGTCCGTTAAATTTAGCAAGTGCCCAAAAGCATATCAAAGTTACGGGAGGGGGAACACCACGGTGGTTGATATGTATTTTCAGAATTAAGCTATTTAATAGTAGACCAACTACTTACAACTTTTCGTAACTGTAGGGGTATCTGTGAGAGCTAAAGCCTTTGGTTCCGACTATGTTGCTTGGTGCTGGCATAAATGCAGTCAGGTAAAGAACAAACTAACCCGAAATAGAGCACTCGCAGTTAAGTTATTACAATATCACCACCCTAATAAGTAATGTCATGTAATGTCGAGGTTAAGAATGCAGTTTCAGCCGGCTCCATGAAATTGATATTTGTGAAAACAGCAATAAAATGTTAATGTGTTGTTGACCCAGCCAATCGTCGTTTCAAAATCAAAAGCACTATTTTTTAAAGGAAATCGATTAAGCTTAAAATAAAAATTATAGTGGATTGCGCATAGCCACTATATTTCTCCCCAAGTTTCTGGGGTCCCTGGCAACGTCTTGCTTGCCTTGTTTGGTACTTAGAAACTGGACTTGCTCACAATTGAGACGGCCAACGATTTAAAAATTTCTATTCGTTTGTTTGATAAAGTGCATAAAAGCATAATTTCAAAGTTGTGGAATAAGGGTGCACCACAGTGATTAATATGTATTTTCAGGAACAGCCTAATCAATATTAGCACCACTACTGACAACTTTTTCGTAATTGCATGCCTACTTGTTCGGCCTAAAGCTTTTGGCTGCGCGCATATTGCAAGTTCTGTCATAAACGCAGCCATGTAAAGAGCAAACTAATCCGAAGTGAAGCCTTTGTAGTGAAATAATAACAGTCGCAATGGCTCCACCAATAATGTCGAGGTTGAGAATATCAAAAATTCTAGCTGGGCCGGCTTCACCCAATTGCAAAAGAAATTGCTTCAACATTTGAATGATTTGTAGCTCCACACTAATATTATGTTGCTAAAGATAAAACTGGACCTCCTCCTCTTTCTGTAGAGGGTTCACCAATTTTTGCTAGAGTAGGCTACATTATAAAATTTTTAAAGACTTCATTTTGAATGAATCTTTTTGAAATTTTTTATAGATAATATCAAAAAACGATGCTTTTGAGGAAAAATTGTGAAAATATACCATTAGGGTCAGTAGATATAGCAATTTTGAGAAGCCCTGCCACCAAAATTTGGAGTTATTTGACCGGTGAGCTACCTTTCAAAATCATTATTCATTCTTTGATAAATCGCTTTGAAAATTTTGGTAGATAATGCCAAACAACCATGATTTTGAGGAAAAATAGTCAAAATGTACCAAAAAACTAAATTTTTCTAAGAATTGCAAATTTCAAAGGTGTAATAAAAAATTTGTTTTAGTAATAATGGAAAATAATGTATGGCAACCAATTATTATTGATGCGCCATTTTATCCTAAATCCTTAGTCTTAACTAATTAGACTTACATATTGCTGGAAAGCAAATTTCTTAAGGATTTAAACGACCCTAATTTTTGGTGCAACAGTCTCCGCTTATCAAGCCCACCTCGCGACCGGACGATTTTGGGCTCACTAACCGGGTGGTCGTATTAACCGGGGAACAATTTTCGCCACTCTCATGCGCATAAATGAATATGGCCGACTGTACAATGGCTAAAAGCTGCCAAAAATAAAATTTACAGCGCATCTTTTTTTACTATATTTATCCTCCATTCACGAGAAAGCGAATTGTATCGCTATATTTTGTCTTAAGACCTTTTGTCTTACGACGCAAATAAACGATCTGTGACAAAACAGTTGAATTAAGAACAATATCCACACGTGACGAAGTGTGACATCGTCGAAAGCACGACAAAGAAATGCGAGTTGCGACGTTTTTCACTCAGTTTCAAGAATTAGGTTTATTAAGCGGGGTTTTGGTTATACAAAGCGGGTTGTTATTACAGGAATAAATGGAGTGATTGCAGACCGGACAATTTTGAGCTTACTAAGGCGGTGGACTTATTAACCGTGCGCTTAATAAGCGAGGGTTGCTGTGCCTTATCATAACCTTTATATCTTAAAATCATCTATTTGTATTCAGCCAATCACCTTTTTTGGGGAGTAAACAGCTGCATTATAGATATTAAACATGAATGTTTTTAGTATAAAAACAAATAGTAAAGGTACATCTATTATATAAAGCGCGATTCTATCTGTCCGTACGTGCGTGCGCTTTAACTCTTCCGAAACTACTGGACGTACAAACATTAAACTTGGCACAATTAATTACCACTTCGGGGTGAGGGTCATCAGGGACACGTGACATCATCATGACGTCATAATTAAAGATAAATTTTTTAATTTACCTTTCTTGACAGAACAAAACTGTTTTGTGCTCAAACAAAAGCTAGCACCCAACCTATCACCTTACAAACAATTTCATCCCTTTGGGATCTAAGTTGAGGTCATAATCAACGCTTGATTGTGCAAATAGTTAGCTGTATTTTCTCAAAAACTACTAGTCATAGAAACGCGATAACAAACTTTTTAGGAAGATATCAATAAGGTGATTTTGATAAAACAACTCTACAACAATTTTAGCTTCTTTGGCAATGCAGCGAGCAATTCTTTATTTAAGTGTTATAAGTAGGGCAAGTTTTTGTTGCAATAAAAAATTGAAAAAATTGCATTTATTTTTAACGAAAGTTGCAAAAAGTTGCATTTATGCACACAAGCATCTTAAAAGACCATGATTTACTCAAGCGATTTATTCACATACAATGCTAAATATTTCCAGACATTTTCCGGCGAGAAATGACGATCTTTTGCCAACAGTTTGCCTAGCATGCTAAAACTTCGCTCTACTGAGCATGAAGTAGCTTGTTGTTACGCAATTAAAAAGAATAGGACAGAACTGAAATAGTTTACAGCAAGTTTTTTTGAACCACACTTTCACATTTTGCGCAAAAATTGATAAAAGTTGCAGTAAAAAGTTGCGTGTAAAACAGAAAAAAGTTGCAAAAGTTGCAAAATAAAATTCCTGCAAACAGCTTAAATCATTAAAATACATCAATTTTGAGTATTTAGGAAGCCGTCGGAAGCTGTAAAAAAAAGTTGCAAAAACTTGCCCTAGTTATAAGCCTTTTGACTATTCTTCTTTTTTCTCTCGCACGTCTAAAACTTGCTTTGTGATGTCATAATGCCGCATGGTACAATGAACACAAACTTTCGCTGCCAGAGACCATAATTTGATGATTTTTTTAGAAATTACAACATTTTTACAAAATGACTATTTAAAAACTGATTTGTGATCTCACTTCTCAACCAATTTTCAAAATATGTTCACCAAATTAAAGATTATTTCAAGGCAACTCCGATAATACGTAAAATGTTTCTATGGTAATAGTTTTTATACTAAACAAATTTAACTTTAACACCGATAGTGTAACATTTTACCTCTCCCAAAAAGTGGTAAGCTTAGTGAAAACAGGTTAGTTTAATGCGTAAAAGTTATGTACTAACATTTACTGTTTTTTGAAAGCTTAGGAAATTTGCTTTCCAGCAATATGTAACTCTAATAAGTTAGGGCTAAGGATTAGTGTGTAATGGCTGATCAAAAATTGGCTGCCATACATCATATCCCATTTTTAGTTGATTAATTATCGTATCTGACTTAACAAACTTGCAATTGTTAGACAACGTTACTTCTTTGGTACATTTTGACTACCTTTCTCACAAGCATAGTTCTTTGGCATTTTGTGTCTACTTTTTGAAAAACATTTAACAAAAAATGAAGTCTGTAAACGTTTGTGAATTACAATTCCTACAGGTTAAAAACACTCGTAATTTTGGCGCCTGCAGTTCACAAAATTGCAATTTCTACAAAAACTAAGTCCTTTGGTACATATTGTCTATACTTTCTTAATAGCATGAATCTTTGGCATTATCCATCCAACCATTGCAAAAAGATTTATTGATAAATGAAGTCTCTAACCATCTTAATATGTAGCCAACTCCAAGCAAAACACTTGGTGATGCCCCCAAAAAACAGAAGGGGAATAGGGATGGTCCAGTTTAATCTTTAGCAGCAAAATATTGGTTTGGAGCTATATATTATCTAAATGTTAAGGCTGGCTCAGCTAGCTGATTTGACATTCTTAACCTCGACATTATTAATAGGGTGAAGCCGGCTGAACCGATATTGTTAACCCCGACGCCACTGATGGAGAGAACCTGAGGGCGATGCCGGTATAGCCGGTTTATATTATATATTATCAAAATGACCTTAAAATAACCTTTAATATGTTAAAACAATTTTTAAAATCGGTTGAGAAATGAGATCACAATTCAGTTTTTAAATGAAGGGATTTTGTAAAAGTGTTGTAATTTTTGAAAAAATCATTATATAATGACCTCCAGCAGCGAAAGTTTGTGATGAATGTTCATGACAGGATTACGACACCATTGAGCGAGTTTTAAGCGCGCGAGAAAATACATTTCTTAGTTTTTTTATGGCGTAAATCCGGTTGTTTGTGCAATGTCGTCGCCAAATAAACAAACGAATCAATTCAATTTCTAGAACGCAGAACCATTTACTATCAACTGTTTCTGTTTTAACTGCTAAATAGATTACATTTTCAGAATTTTTAAGTAGATTAGGTGAGTAGCCTATCTTTTAAGCGACTTTAAGAAAAGGTTATATAAATTCTAAATATGGAAAAAAAATACGCACTTCCTCCTTCGTATGCATCACGACCTGACCAGTCTTATTTGCATGATATGAATAAAGAAATCAAAACCGGACAGATAGATGACTTCAGTAAATACTCTACAACTCATGGACAAGAGATGGCACAAGACACAGAGGCACTTTTATCTCCTGGTGTGGTAGTCAATGTTCCTACAGAAATCGTTGATGTAGAGTTCACTTCCAAACCACAACAAAACATAAAATGTGCTTACTGCCAGACAGAGTCTGCAGCTACAATAGCAAGCCCAGGATACGAGACTTGTGGAATAGTGTGGGCAATTTTGATTGCAAGATTCGGGGTCATTTGTTGTTCAATAATTCCGCTATATTTAAATGGATTTAAAAAAACTGAGCACCACTGCCCGCATTGCCGCAAGAAGCTGGGAATTTACAGAGGAAATCAAAATTCTAAAAATCGTTTTACCGCTAACTTTCTGTCGCTACTTATTCTCTTAGCTGGTGTTGGTATATATGTGGTCGTCATCTGGTATTTGATAAAAAATGGTTATTTTGACAAGTTCTACGAGCTATATCGAGGCAATTACTACACCAATGGATAGACATGACGCAAAAGCCATACGATGTAAATATGAAGTGGAGATGGTGGATTTGTTCTGTTTTGCGTTCACATTACTTACATTTAAAATAAAGAAACCGTATATCCTTGACTAGATTAGCTGCTGAAAGAATTTGAGTTAATGAACGCATTGATAACCTAACATTTGCCGCGCTTACTAACCGATTACTGTTATTACTGAATGGGTCATTCATGAATATTTGAATGTGTTTTATGAATGAATACATAATCGTGGTATGCATATGTCATGGGCATGACTTGACTGTATCCAGTGGCGAATGGCTCATCATCATCATATGATGCATGGAGGAGACCTTTTATTCATGACACAGTCATATCTGTTGTATCCAGTAGTAGCACCTGTTAAGGCATGAAGATGGCATCCGCGTAACGTGGACGCGGTGGCACTGCCCAATCAACAGGGTCTGTGGCGAGGCTCCGCAACACGGACGTAGATTCTTATTGTCATCAGATTTGCTCGTCGTGGGGATAAGCCACTGGGTGATGAATAGCACCCTAGAATTACCTTCCCATTCTAAACACTGAGGAGCTGACGGTGAAATTAGGGAGTATGATTTAAAGTCATCGGTTAGAATTTTAAAAAATAAGGAAGGGACAAAACTTAATTTCTATTTAAGGTCTCAAACCAATACGTTTCAGCACTACTTTGACAAAGCTTGAAAACCTCGAAGTTTTCGAAGACTCTTGTGCGTTAGACAAAGGTTTAAATAACACCAAGTTTTGAATAAGAGTTTAGTGAACACATTAATCAGAGGTGGTCTGCACCAGCTAGCTGGATATGCTTCCTTGTTTGAAACGGGTTATGTGAGTGATGCGGTAGAAAAACTGCTTGATATTTGATGATTTTGTGTAAAAGAATGCGTTGCTACCATGGCTGGTTACATCGCTATTTACGGTGCATCAACGTGGAGACAGATTTTTGTTTTGCCATGGGCACAAAAACACACCTACGATCACTGAGCGCGTTCGCAAGTAACGAGTGATAATTGTTTATAACTTTCCAATTTATCATTAACAACCATGTTTCAAATTCTTTTTGTGGGTAAAAGTATGTGTCTGAAAACGTTAATTGTTTGCACAATGTTGGGCGTGTATATGGTCCGTTCGAGTTACACAGAAGTTGTTAATTTTGGCGTGAATTCTTTTTTGTCGCGATCATTCATTAATAAGTTTTTACAGGTTTACGCACTTTTTTTAAGCAAAATTTCAAACTTTCGATTTTAGAAAATTTTTCCGATTAGTAATTTGCGCGCAGTAGTTTATACTTACTCTGAGTCGATGGTTGAATCATCTTTGCGGCTGTCTGTTTTTGATAAATGTTATCAACAAAATGAAACTTTGAATTTAACAAATATAGCTACAAAATTGACCTGCACCAATCAACAGTTGCGTTGACAAGGAGGTGGAAACCCCCGCTACTTTGGGTTGGATCAACACGAATATTGGTTTTCTCAAAAGTCCCAGATATTCCCCACACTCCTCGACCGAATATTTTTTTGGGTTGATGCTCTCTGATCGACTGCACAAGAGCATCTCGAATTTTTTTAAATCGGTTAATTGTTCTTCTGCTCTTTATCCTTTGTTCTCCTGCCTCTCTCACTTTCGTTTTCTTGTGATGAGCGGAAAAGTTCATCCTAACCCAGGTCCTATTTTTTCTTTTGTGTGCACCAGCAATCTGAAGTTTAGGGGCAGGCCAGTGAAGTGCTCAGCCACACTCAAATGGCTCCATTTGTGACGTGCTTCCTTTTTCTCTTCAGAGTTCAACTGTAGTTGTTGTTGTAATTACCTTTCTCTTCCGCGGGATGGAGGTACAGCACGAACGTCAATTCAGGTTCACGCCATCAATCTAATTGAATTAGCCTAGGAGAAAGGTGGCAGCCAATCTGAACCAGTCATGAGTGAGTGGTAGCCCCACTACCAACAAGGCGGACTGCCATTGATGGGTGCCCAAGAATCGCCTCTTACGACATGCTGAGTAAGCAACTTCACAATTGTAACCCGGTGAAGTACGGGTAAACCACCTGTCTGCCACATAAAGATGGAGGCATCCCGTTAAGTGTCTTGCCCAAGGACACAACAAGCAAGCTTGCCGGCTTGTTCTCCACACTATCCTTTTTGTAT
Organism: Trididemnum clinides; assembly: GCA_963675345.1. Classification (NCBI taxonomy): domain Eukaryota; kingdom Metazoa; phylum Chordata; class Ascidiacea; order Aplousobranchia; family Didemnidae; genus Trididemnum; species Trididemnum clinides. The sequence continues at coordinate 8,985,899 of OY776292.1, read as the reverse complement.
GCTGAGCGCCAAGCAGGAAGCTGTGAATATTATTTTTTAAAGTCTTTTGGTATGACTTCGCTAAGGGAATGAGCCCCAGGTCTACCGGCTGCAAAACGGACGCTCTAACCACTACACCACCGCTCCGGTTTAGAATTCAACTCGTCTTGCCTTCTCTCACTCATGGAGTTGTTCTCCCTGATCCAAATAAGTTTTTTGTGAAGGTCTCGGTGTTACCTCACACAGTGACTTCTACCTCCCCGGCTGGTATACCTCTACTTAGAGCTATAAGTCAGCCAGTACAACTCTTTCTGGTGAGTTCTTCTCCTAGCTCACTTCCAACACCTCTTTTACCTTGTCCATAGCTTCTCTTTCGGAATCTTCCGTCTTCTTTCACGTTTCTTTTCTCCTTCTTCACCTTCTACTGATATTTTTTTTCTTCTCCTGTTTCGCTTAAAGATCTCCAACTGAATGCCAGAGGTTTTGGCACCAGGCGTGTGGAACTACTCCACTTTGATATTTCTCAACAAAAAGAAAACAGAGCCAATATGATGCTCTACATATTTTATCAAAACCTTGAGCTAAACGCTCTTAGCATTGTCAACAAAAACAGTGCAGCTGATTACTTTAAACTTTTATAAACCAAGAACATTCATGATTCATGATGTAACAGTTACATTACTAAAAAAGAAAATAACTATTACATACTTAGAGGTTAATGCTAATGCAACTTAGGATAGCGAAGGAATAACTGAGAGCAAAAACAAAACAAAATTTATGCAAGAAGGTAAATTGGATGATATGCAGCTTTATGTGTTTTCAGTTGTGGCTGTATTTTCACTGGTATTTTAACGTTTCTTTGATCCGTAGTTTTTGCCAATTATTTTTGACCCAGTGTTATTGAATCGTTAAAGTCAATTGTGCGGTTTGGATTTCCTCTTTCATGAACTGTCTCTTCCAATATTGTGAAATTTATTTTAGTTTGTCCAATATAGGTTTTTTTCACATGAGCACTGGAGTTTACAAACAGTCCGAGTTAGATGCAATGTGGCTTTTGGACACCATCATGCAAAGATTAAAAACGCCTTCGATTTTGTGAAAAAGCAAAACTAAGTCGACTCTCCCTCTTTGAATGTATTAATTTTAAATGTATTAATTTCACTCGATGTCAGACGTTTATTCACAAATATTGCAATCGATTTCACTATTAATTTACTTTCGGGCCTAGCATATGAACAGAATACCAAAGATAGCAAACTTTACGGCACGAAAAATTAACAGTAAAAAAGACGTTAAACGTTCTACAATGAAAGCAGCACTACAGGTCAGCGGGCAATCATCATCAACAAACAAACAGAATGGCGATGGGTCCTCCTATTGAGCCATTATTAGCAGACATTTGTGTGAATCGGGTGATTTTAATAAGCCTTCAATTTTATATATTCAGCGTAAAGTTTTCTTCTCTATGCAGACGGTTGTCTAGCAATATTTTCAAATCATGACAAAATAAATCAACTTCAATAATATTCAAATTGACGTCAAATATACTAAAAAATTAGAAAAATTATTATTAACAAATTAGAAGCTCTGAGTAGCACAGCCAAAAGCCACTTGTGTGATTTTCGCCGAGATTCCAGTCCACCGGTGTTTACTTTCTCTTTATGCTCTCCTCTTACCTTTTCTGAATTTCTTTCGTTTTCGATTGCCACCGGCCTAGATGACGTCTCCTTCTTGACACTAATGCACTATCATTTGTCTGGCATGGGTCTTCTTTAGAATTTTTTCTGTTTTGCATTCCTGCACTGTCATTATTCCATCAGGAAAACTTCGTCTATTTTTTCGATTCATAAAATCAAAAAGCCTCTTCATTCTCCTGTTTCTTTCCGACCTATCTCTCTCACCTTCTACATTTCAAAGCTGTTTGAACGCATCATAGGCATCGTACTATTTCCTCTCGACTCTTCTTCTAAAGTCTAACTTCATCCTTTCCACCTATCAAAAGTTTTTGCCCTAATCGGTCCACTCTCAATCAAATTATGTTTCTGTCACAGATTATTTGGAATAGGTTTCACAAACCCAATCCGGCTCTCGGACGATTTTTGCTACCATCAACTTTCCAAAAGCATTTAATTTTGTCTAACACTCCGAAAATTTTCACCACTTTTTATCTCATGCCCTTTCTCCGTAATACACTCGATGTACTCAATCTATTCTTTTTAACTGGTGCTTTTGCATATTGTTTCAAAATCGCGAAAACCACTTTGTTTGAGTCAACCGAAGTGTACCGCAAGTACCGTTTTTGGCTCTTTTCTGTTCTTTCTTTTTATCAAAGATCTCTTTGTTTTCTTTCTTCCTCCTAAAGCTGCTCTCTTTATGCTGACGATATTGTCATCTGTTTCTCCGCCCTTTTTTATCTGCTGCTGCTGCAGGAGGCTAATCATGGAGCCCTGGTTAGACTGGAGATGTGGTTCTAGTATTGGCGTCTTCCTTTCAACCCGGAAAAATGTCAAGCCTCCTTCTATTTGTTGGATCCCACCACGCAAATTTTTGGCCCCGCACCATCCTACTCAACTTTCCTACATTTCCTGCTTAACTTTTCCTCAATTCCACTTCCACCTTTTATGGGGTCACCTTCGGCCGGACTATTTTTTTCTAAACATGTATGTTTGCTAAAGACCAAGTTTCCTCTAATCAAGAGTTTACGCAGTAACTTTGCTTTTTTATGGGTCTCTCCAAGGAGCCCCTTTCTCTGTCGTGTAAAGCTTTTATACGCTTATGCTTTTCACGGATGACTTTAAGTTCTCTACGTTACCGATGTCAACGAGTTGAAATGCCTTCATCGAGCGATTAGTCGCACAATCACAGGTTGCCTGCAGTACCTGTCGCACTCTTTAATCTCTCTTCTTCTTTTTGAAGCTTCTCTGTGGGATGATATCCTGACTCATTTTGCATTGTCCTCTTTTATAAGCGACTCTTTGTCTACCATCTTCTTTCCCGATTTTAGGAATTGCTGGACGCAAGAGATACCAAGGGTATACAGGTTCTTTTGGAGAGATTTGGCGGCCACACCCAAACCCATGCTTTCTTTTTTATCATCAGAGAAGTTTTTTCTTGCTTGTCTTACCACTCTTCCTTAGAACCCGCCTTCTTTCAGCATGGAGTTTATTCTTTCCAATCCATGCTCTTGCTCTGATCTACTTCTTTTGGTCAAGATGCCGGTTTTGGTCCACCTTGACGCTGTTGTAAGTCACAATCTCCGGATTTGGACTGATAGTTTTGTCCCTTTTCCCCTCGATCAAAGGGGCACCAACGTCCTAGCCAATAGTTTACTGTATGGTGCGAGTTTCAGGCTACGCTAATCGATAGGTCAAGCTAGTTATAACAAGTTTTCTTCAGAAACCTATGCCATTCTTCCGCTGGTCCCAGGAGCATCAAGAAGTCCGTTACGATTCCTTGGTATTCTCTTTCTCTCAAACTCTCGGTCTACCCTTTCATCGCCTCCTTCTTTCTCATGCTCTTTAATATATTTATTGTATGGCAGGAACTATCGACTCACTATTTTTCCTTTATTATCAGGCTACAATGAGTACCCGGACAATGATTCGGTCAATGACCTGGCCGGAGGAGATACGTTGCTTCAGTTATCTGTCTTCCCTTATAGCCTCTCTTCTCTTGCCTCTTCTATCCACTCAGCTCTTCTTTCGAACAAGAGGTGTAGCCTACTGCACCATCAAAATTTTTTGACACACAAGTTTTCCTGGTATCTACAGAAGAAATTGTGCTTCATCATCATGCTTGCTGAGTCCTCTCTATAGCTTTCATTGCCACAGGCATAGCCTTATACGGAACTTTTTCTTTCCAGAATTTCGAAACTTTTGTGCAGTGCCTGTGGTCACCCGGCTGAGAACGCTTCTCATCTCAATCTCGTGCTGCTGACTCGATGCACTGCACGCCCACGACTCTATTTTCGAAGGACATCTTGGGATCAAGAAGACTAAAGACCGCATTCAAACAAATCTCTACTAGCCTCGCATGCAAGGTGATGTTACTAGTTTCTGCAGATCATGTGATGTATGTCAGAAGACAACTGTTAAAGGATCCGTTCCCCGTGTGCCACTAGGAGATATGCATTTGATTGATATGCCGTTTAGGAGAGTCGCCGTAGATTTGGTTGGACCAATTTCACCTCCAAGCGAGAAGGGACATCGATATATCCTGACCTTGGTAGATTATGAGACCAGGTACCCTGAAGCCGTACCACTAAAGAATATTGAAACAGAGACAATAGCGGAAAAATTGCTGGATATTTATAGTCGTCTAGGAATACCAGAAGAAGTTTTGAGCGATCTTGGCACGCAATTTGTATCGAAGTGCATGGAGGAAGTATCAAGATTGCTGTCTATAAAGCGACTAACAACTACGCCGTATCATCCTATCTGCAATGGATTGGTTAAACGTTTTAATGGTACACTCAAGAAAATGCTAAGACGTTTGTGTAACGAGCAGCCCCACCAGTGGCATTGTTTCTTTCACCCCTTACTATTTGCATACAGAGAAGCGCCACAGGAGGCCACCGGATTTTCACCGTTTGAATTATTGTACGCGGATCAGTACAAATCCTGAAAGAGCTGTGGACAGGGGAGACAGATGGGACAAAAATCAAGACGAGCGACCAGTATGTTTTGGAATTGCGAGAACGCTTAGACAACACCGTGAAGATTTCCCAGGAGGAGTTGCTAAAGAGCCGGAAGAAGAATAAAACGCTGTATGACCGAAGAACTAAAAGAAGAGAATTTTAAGAAGACGACAAGGTGCTATTGCTGCTGCCGACGGACACAAACAAGCTTCTGGTGCAATGGAAAAGGCCTTATGAATTAGTAGGCAGACGTGGAAAAGGTAATGATTATCGGATAAAAATGAATAAGAAAGTGAGAACGTTCCATGGAAACATGCTGAAGAAGTACATCGAAAGAGCTGACCAGGACGGAGTACCACAACAAAATTTAGATGATAACGAATTAATGTTTTGTGATGTTTGTACCGGGATTATAGGAGGAAATGAAGATCTGAGTGTGAACGACGACGAGATGATGGAATTGGCTGATTGTCATCAAAAGGAAACAGTACAAGACGCCAAGTTGGGGGTCGAAAACTGACTAAAACACAACAGGAAGAGATGATGAGCACCTTGTCAAGACACGAAGAAGTTTTTTCTGATATCTCACGTAAAACTAACATGATCAAACATAAGATAGAGCTTACTGAAAATAATCCAGTCAGGTCTCGGCCTTATTCCTTGCCGTACTCCATGAGAAAGAACCTTGAAAGGGAAATAGAAGACATGCTTAGCCTTGGAATCATTCGAAAATCAAGCTCACCATTTGTGTCCCCAATTGTAATTGCGAAGAAGAAGGATGGATCGGATCGAATCTGCGTCGATTATCGGAAATTAAACAGCTCACAGTAGCAGATCCGGAGTCTATGACAACAGCAGAAGATTTATTCCAGCTGCTAGGGAAAAGCAAGTATTACTCCAAGATCGATCTCAGCAAAGGATACTGGCAAATCCCAGTCGCGGAAGAGAACATCGAAAAGACTGCGTTTGTAACACCTGACGGCACGTACGATTTTCTGAGGATGCCTTTTGGAATAAAAATTTCGGGGCAACGTTGGTTCGCGGAATGAGGAAGATTTTAGCCGGGATGAGCAACGTCAATAGCTACATTGACGACCTCATAACACATGTCAACGACTGGCAAGCGCATTTACAAGTGTTATAGGAACTGCTTTGACATTTACGGAAGGCTGGACTTACAGCAAAACCGTCCAAATGTGTATTCGGGGCCGAATCCGTTGAATTTCTCGGACATTATATCGGCCGTGACTGGATCACAATTAATGAGGATAGTTTAGAAAAGATACGTACACCACGAAGACCAACTACAAAGAAAGAGGTAAAGTCATTTTGGGGGTTAGCGAATTATTACCGCGCCCACATCCCCACATTTGCAGCGGTTGCAGCGCCCTTGACCGATCTGACGCGCAAGGAACAACTAAACAAGATTCGATGGGGCAAGCTCAAGAAAAGACCTTCAGCAGCTTGCAAGAATGTTTGTTGAATCGACCAATTTTAAAGCTGCCAGGCCATAGCAAGTCGTTCATACTACGAACTGATGCATCGAACTGCGGGACGGGTGCCGCCCTCACACAACTGCATGACGAGAAACTATATTCAGTGGCGTATGCCAGCAAGAAATTCGCACCAGCTGAGACCAAATATTCAACTTTAAAAAAGGAATGTTTAGGTATTGTGTGGGGCATAACAAAGTTCCGGCTATACTTAGCTGGCAAGCCGTTTATTTTACCGACTGATCACCAGCCCCTTGGATATATAAACAAGACCAAGTATCAGAACGATCGCATAATGAAATGGGCCGTGTCTTTTCAGGGATACGATTATACTGTACGGGACATTCCTGGAAAGGATAATGTAGCGGCTGATTATCTTAGTTGTGTGATGAACTAGTTGGGCTGTGTTTATGTGTACTGTTGTGCTATGCTTTAATTGTATATGTGTGTGAGAGTAGTATAGGATTACACTTTGGAGCCTGTTTTTGTGTAGCGCTCCTACGTCATTTCCATTGAACGTGTACAACCTTGTACATAAACTTGGAAGTGCGTTGTACATTGAATTTGTTGTAACATTGTTTGAACTTGTAAATAAATGTTAACTTGAAAAACGATAACTTGAAATAACAACTTGAAAATACATGGAAATGTCAACTTGAAAAATGACAACTTGTAAATACATGACAACTTGGAAATACATTAAAATGACAACTTGAAAACACATAAAAACGACAACTTGTAATGATATTTGTATCTGGCACCCCACTTAAAAATACCGTCACTTTAAAATGTTTCATATTAACTGCGTTTTTAACATATGATCGTTAGCTAAAAGATAGCCTTTCGTCAACTCTCTTGCTCGACGTAGAAATCTGTCATGAACGGAAATATAAACATTACAGAACTCAAACCATTAACCAATCACAAGTCAATGTTGAATCCCAAAAATAGTTTAGTATTAACAAAATCTAACGCCAGCGGAAGTTAGAATGTGCGGAGCTGTTCACGTCTTCAAACCGTTATGCTTCAACCAATCACAAACAGTTTGAAATGATTCAACATCAACAATATCTGACGCCAGCAAGCTTGAAAAATCGCTAATAATAAACAATCTTGCCTTTTATTTCAACAATTATGAGCGAATAGGTATTTTTGTCTGCATTACACTACAGTTTTCATTGCGCAATTTCCAAAAACTTTCTTGTTTCACCACACGGCGTTGACAATAAAAACCCAAGCAGAAATCAGCGAAGACATTCGAAAATAGAGCAAAATATATGCGAGATTTGCGGCAAGACCTTTACCAGAGCAAAAATTCTTAAAAGACACGTCGCAGCTGTCCACCAAAATGCCGAGATACAGTGCGAGAAATGTTTCAAGAAATTCAATCGCAGAGATCCAATGAAGAGGCATCAACAAAAATGTTGTGTTTGTCGTCTGTGCGGTGTCAGCTTTTTAAAGTCACTTGAATTAGCGAGACATCACTGCACAGAGAGAAAGGAGAAGAGAAACGATGCTCCGGCGACAAGACTGCAGAAAAAAAGAAGAGTTGATTCCAGGTAAGTGGGTTAAAATTTCTCAACATTGCAATGTGGTAATTGTGTTTTATTTAGCATTCCAAACCAATCCGAGGAGGGAAGAGAACACCTTCCAGTTATTGAATTTGAAAACAAAGAGTCAAGGTAAGAATTTCTCAGGTTTTTTCTTAAACTGCTCTAATACTTTTTTTCTCAACAGGAGTTTTGCTCTGAAGAAATGGCCCCAAATGCGGACGAGGAGTATTATTAGAACTGTACAAGACATCTACAATTTTTTTCTCAATTCCAACATTAACGATTTATTTCCCCAAATTTATAATGCTATCATCAGTAATCAAAATTCAGGTTTTAAAATTAATTACAGTTTTGGTTATATTTTGAGAAATATTGAAACCGGTGTGCTTTGTTTTTTCCATCCTTCTTTTAGTAATCATTGTGTTTTAAGTACCGCGATTTAATTAACAACAGCGATGAACTGTCACGTTTTTTTAGACACTGTCTCAGAGCTTTATTTTGCTGAAAATTTTTCAAGACCCGACACAAAATGGGTCTATTTGTCTACTACCAACATTACTTTTTACGTAAACAAGCTAGAAAACGCACCAAATGGGCAATCTGAAACACCATCTGATTTTCTTTTACATAATCAAGTGTGCATAGTTTAATTGCAGATAAAATCACAGGTGAATTGTATCAAGATCATTTATGTTTTTTTTTGTTGTTTGAGCTTGCTTTGTGGTTATAGTTTGAACAATTTGGAAGCCGACACTCAAACCAAATTTTGTCTGTATTGCCAGAACCGACAAATTGCTCTCTTGACCTTTCAAGGAGTTTCTCTTCACGATCTTATCTTTATTGAAGATCTCTTCCAAATTAATGTGATGGTTTATGAGCTACCAGACCGTGAAAACGAAACAGTCCGTCGGCTGATACAAAATTTACTTAAAATTTATCCTCAAACTGTGAAGTTAAATCTTTTTAAAAACCATTTGCCGGCGCGGTGGTGTAGTGGTTAGAGCGTCCGCTTCGCAGTCGGTAGACTAAGGGTTCATTCCCCTTGTTGAGTCATACCAAAAGACTTTAAAAAATGGTATCCACAGCTTCCCTGCTTGGCGCTTGGCATTTATGGGAGGTTTTAGAGAACAAGCCGGCAAGTTCGCTTGCTGTGTCCTTGGGCAAGGCACTTAACGGGACGCCTTCGTCTTTATGTGGAAGACAGATGGCCCAGACACCTCAAAAATGGCAACTCCCAAGCGAGTGCGGACGTCCCGTTCAAAACATAGCGATACAATTCGCTTTCTCGTGAATGGAGGATAAATATGAACAAATACAAATAATTTAACTACATTTTTAATTTCGAGAAATATTGTAGCTTGTATTGCTATCCAAAATGTGACGTGTTGTGGTATCAATAAAGGAATTATAAGCATCATATTAACACTGCTACTGGCAGGTAAATTACTCCTATAAAGGAGGAATTTTTCGGCTTACCCCTACCATTTTTGAAGAATTGGCAGAGCTTGATATTCACGTCCCTGAAAACAATCGGTTTTACCCTTATTTTTCTGTTTTTGATTTCGAGTGCATCCTTTCAAAAGAAAATCTACCCCCAGCACTTCTCTCCTTCAGCATGAATCTGCTCACATTCCTCTCAGCTGCTCTCTTCTTTCGAACATTCCAGGCCTTAGATCCCCAAGGTGCTTTGTGAGTGAAGGCAACTCTCTGAATTTGGTGCAGAGGGTGATTGAATACTTAGAGCAAATGCCATCTATGGCGTTCAATTTACTGAAAACCAAGTATCAGTATGTTTTTGATTTTCTGTCTGCCAGTGAAAATGTCAAAAGCGAAAAGTCAAATTTTGAAAAATTCTTGAAAAACCACCTTGTTCTTGGTTTTAATTCCGGATGTTATGATCTTAACTTAAGCAAAAAACAACTTATTCGAGTGCTTTTATCAAAATTGGATTTTGTGATCAAACGAAATAACCATTTCATGTGCATCAAGACAGAAATGTTGAGATTTCTCGACATTAAAAACTATATTGCTCCAGGATTTTTCCAGGAAAAGTTTATCAAAGCATACGACGTTAGCCAAAGTAAATTTTTCTTTCCCTATGAGTATGTGGACAGTCTTGAAAAGCTAAATCACCCACTTCCCAATCATGAAGCTTTCTATAGTAATCTCAAGCAAACCAACATAGCACTGGAGGATCACCAAACAATAGTCAGAAAATGGGAAGAGGAGAACTGGACATCCCTACGCGATTTATTGATCTATTAAAATAATTTGGATGTGGGACCTTTTGTTGAGGCAATAGAAAAATGTGTCATGTTTTATAAAAATAAAGGGCTGGATCTTTTCAAACAAGCTTTTTCTGTGAGCGGGATCACAAAGAGATATTTGTTCTCACAAACCCCCAAATTCCTTCTTCTCACTAATTGACAAGAAAAATGCAGATCTTAACCAGTTAATGTTGAATCAGCTAGCGGGCGTCCAAGCATAGTCTTTAAAAGATTAACAATCAAAAACAAAACTCTCATTAAAAATCACTTATACTCCAACCAAAAAATTTGCAAAAGTGTGAAAGGCTTTGGCGCAAATGCATTGTATCTCTGGGCAAATATGCAGAATATACCAACGGGATTCTTCGTCAGATATAGGAAAGCAAACCAGTACCGTCCAGAAACACTCCACTAATTTGGACTAGCCTCTTATCAATGGTTAAGCTGGGTTGCTGCGACTGAGGGTAAATTCATCCAACACAGTTTTAATATCGGTAAGCGTCGTCTGACATCCAGAAATTTTTTGGTGGATGGGTTTTGTTAAGAAACTAATGAGGCTTTTGAATTTCTGGGATGTTCCCAAGGATGCCCTGTCTGCCATCCTGGTGGAGAAATAAACCCACTAAACAGCAAAACCTTTCAAGAACTGCGTCTTTAAAATGCAAGGTTGAGTTAATGGGGAATGTTGAAGGAATGGTTTTTGTAACGCAATTGAGAGGGCGACACCCTTGCACCTCCTCTCTGTATAAGGAAGTCCTTCCCTATATACAAAGTGGTTGAAAACTAACTAGGCATTAACAGTTGCATGTCACAATATTATCATTATCACTGAAGTCCATAAGAAAACTGTTTTGAATGTGACAACGCTAATAGGGATTACCCAATTTTCAGATTTTGTTTATTGTGTTTTCCTTATTTATGTTGTGTGGAAGCATGTTGGGGTTATTAGCATCTGAGGGGTAACACAAATGAGGAGGTACAAAAAGCAAAACCTTGCACACTGGAAGGCTTGGAGATACGAATACAGAAAGTTCTCAATAATATCCAAGATGACATCTTTCAAAAAGTTATTCCTTCTACTGCTGGTTGTTTGAGGAATCTAGTTGAAACCAGTGGTGCTTACGTTAAAACATGACTACATGATTTCATTGCCCATTTGGAGTCATTTTGCTGTGCAATTAAATTTTTTATAAAATATTGAACATGCATCAATAACTTTTAATAAATTTAAAGCAAGAATTAGGAATCTATCACAAATTTTTAATACTTTGCTACTTTTCAACTACCCTCTATTAAAGGAAACTACTTTTGTTTTATAATTTTGGACCATTAGATTTGGAGAACACTCGCGCTTCCAGACGCCTTTGTGACACAATAGCTAAATGTAGTTTAAACAAACCAGAGACGTTGTTTTGACGTTAGGAAATAGGAAGTAGCAAACGATTACAAAGCTGCAAATGGCAACCTCGGACGGGAAGATTTGGAGAACGCCCGCCCTTCCACACGCCTTTGTGACACAATAACTAAATCTAGTTCAAACAAGCGAGAGACGTTGTTTATAACGTTAGAAAATAGCAAGCGATTACAAAGCTGCAGGTGACAACCTCTTCTAAACATTGCAACCATAAAGAAATAGCGCTTGCAAGAATGTTATCAAGTTGATTTTGACAAGCTGTGGCGGCTTGACTAAATTGATTTGAAGTTACATCAATTTTTACTTAAATAGGCAAATAAAAACGCAGTGATAGCACCAGATGCACGACTTCATGTGATAAATTGCGCAACGGAAACTTTTAATCTGTTTGATAGTTTGAAGCTTTGAGATCAATCAGAGGCAGACGTGGACTGGTTACAATCGTAGGTCGACGCCAATTTGACAACATTTACAGAAGCTAACGAAAAATGTGTATAAGACATGTTATTTCTACATTGTAGCTAAAGAGAAGACAAAAATAAGAATTACGATGGATTTAGGCAAGGATTTAGGATGCTGTGCAGTAAAAATCCAGGAATTCGCCAAATCTACAATCGTACAGTTTCTGTGGCTTACTAGAGAATACTGAAAACTAAAGTGAATTATCAACTATTTCTATCACAAAGCAAAGCAGCAGTTTTCATCCGCGCATGAGATGAAAAATATTTCAAATTTTCCAGCTTAATTAAATTGCCTGAAGGTTACAATATTATCATGATGCTATCAAGCTACGTCTAAACAATTGAACATCTCAAGAATACGAGTTTAGATATCAGGGCTCAAAAAATTTTAGAGTGAATTTTGGAAATTTTTTAGAAGTGTTTTACAAAAACATACAGTATATCTATGCGCTTTGACATTTATACTTTAAATTCAATAGGAATTCGCTCTAAAGTTCAGAAGCCTATTAATTAAAAATAGCAAAAAAATAATTTGTACTTGAAAGATGCAAAAATATCTCAGCAGCGAGATTTTTCGTAGCTATAGCTTCATTTCTGGCGAATAGATTGCCTACTTCCACATTTTTACGTACTGTATTTTTGATACGAAACATCAAAACGTTGGTGCAGACAACTCCTACATGAAATTTACATCAATTTCCGACCACACTCTTGACAATGCTGAAGTATGACTGCACACTCTACGGTACTTACTATTGAGTGCAAGGGCGAATCCACGCCGTCGCACATCTTAGTATTTGTAGGCAAAATTACCCCGTTATATCGTCGTCTATAGCTCATAATGTCTTATGATGAAACGGCTATATTTCTGCATAAAAACAATATTTTGAGGAAAGCCTATTTTTTCAAAATCATGTTATCCCAAGGCATCAACTTGCTTTTGAAAATATTGCGACCGACCGCGTTAAGCCGACCAAAAATCTCTGATCCGCCCCAGGTGTTTATTCAGATTCAATTAATCATTTTCTTTTGCGGGTGGAGGCCCAACAAACAACATGAGCTGTAGTCCTCTCCGTTATTTTAGATACCACCTTGTCGTGGGTGTTGTGAACTCTCGTGACGCCACTGACTGCAGTTAGTGCAGTTTGATACATGCAGGAGTGAAAGTAATGAAGATAATAGTAATCAGTAGCGCTACAAAAAATTTCTAATCAAAATCTCAGTTCAGTTGATTTGTATAGGATATAAAATGAAGATTTTTTTTTAGGAAAATTCGTACTTTTATTGTATTTGATGAGCTTTCTCAGGAAAGTCAATGATAGTATTAAAATTAATAGGTTTTCGAAACGGCGTTTGTACCTTCGAATGTCTCGCATGACCTGTTCATAAAACAGAGGCGAATTCCGAAAAGAAGGAGCTGTCTCCTTCCCAAGTTTGAACTTACAACCTGAGCTAGGGAGCCAGTTTCAGAACCGTGCGTTACGGATTCAGTAAATGTTGAAGAAACCCCAGATAATTTTTCAAATGTATGTGGGGTGCCAACTGTAAAGCACGTGGCAAAGTATAATTTTGCAGAACAAATAATACAGCAACGAAGCATTTTTTTTCTTTTCAAGGACGAATCATACAGTAACGAAAGCACGGTAAAATGCGGTCTGCAAAATAGCGCTACTTGTAAAATACCGTGTTTACCCGATAATAAGACAGGGCTTATATTAATTTTTACTCCAAAATATGGCACTAGGGCTTATTTTCGGGGGATGTATTATTTTGATATATCAAAAAATGAAGTTACAAAGTAAAAATTACGAGATTTTAAATAACAGAAATTACGAAAAAAGATCTACATTTACTTGCCATTAACATGTTTTTTATTCAGAAACTCATTAACAACAATTTATTCAAGAACTATCATATCATCATCCTCTGGAATGTCTTGCAAGTCATCAGTTTCCAAAATTGCAGCGGAGTTTTCGCCTTTCGTCTTTCTGCCGCTCTCAACTAGGGCTTATTTTAAGGGTAGGGCTTACATTAAAATTATCCTCAAAAATCACGCTAGGTCTTATTTTGCGGGTAGGTCTTATTATCGGGGAAACACGGTAGTACGTGCAAAATATGTTCGGAAACTTTTGTGGTAATTCGGAAATGGCAAGGCTCGATTTACAGTAACATGTGCTGGTTATTTATGGGTAGGCCTAAGCTTTATTTTGCTGTCAACGAAATCTAGCCGCTTCTGAATTGCAACAAAAAATTCCGAACATATTTTGCACGCAGCACTATTTTACAAGTATCGCTATTTTACGGACCGCACTTCACCATATTTTGACTGCTGTATGATTTGTCTTGGGAAAAGAAAAACGTTTTTTTTGCTGTATGATTTGTCTTTAAAAAAGGAAAACGTTTTCGTTGCTGTATGATTTGTCTTGGGAAAAGAAAAACGTTTTCGTTGCTGTATGATTCGTCGTTGCAAAGGAAAAACGTTTTCGTTGCTCTATGATTTGTCGGTGGATAGGAAAAACGTTATCGTTCCTGTATGATTCGTCGTTGGAAAGGAAAAACGTTTTCGTTGCTGTATGATTTGTCTTTGGAAAAGAAAAACGTTATCGTTGCAGTACGATATGTCCTAAACTCTGCAAATATATACTTTGCCACGTACTTCACAGTTGGCACCCCATAAATGTAACTCACCAGAGCTAATCTGATCAAATATAACAGGCGTGGACCAGGAACAAAGATATTAAAACTTTTTGCTGCCTGCAGGTCCAATTCATCTTACCATTTGATGTAGGAGGAAACTTTTGGAAGTGGTTTCTTAATAATTTTAAATCTCTTGATAAAAACGGTAAAAATAATATCCAGAGGCTATCATCGTTTCATGCTAAAAAATCGTCCTAATATCACATGTTCAACCAAACTAAGCAATTGTTATTGTGGTCGGTCGAGCGTGAATACTGCAAAAGCATAACAAAGAGTCAACTGGAGTGTGGTTTCTTTTGCTGTGTATTCAGCTTATAGAAAAGTTGTCAGCCTTTGTATTTTTAGTAGTTTTAAATTTTGCAATGCAGAATAAACCGTTTAGTTGTAATGTGGCAAATGTAACAAAACATTCTCAATGCAGCTGGAGCAAGAGCCAAATCTATCTTTAAAATTTACAGCCCTGGCGCTGGAGGCGTAGCCAATGAAAGAATACTTAAAACCTTTGAGGCGATGGCCGGAGTCTATGCTTCTTAAACGGCTCCCAAGCTCTACTTACGACCGTATCAAATGTTGATGACATCATCGTGACATGTGAGTGGCAAACCACTTCTTTCGCCCAAGTTTTTCTTGACTACACACTTACGCACGATGGCTGTGGATTTACGTAAAATTATTAAAACGATAGGGACTTACTTTACTCCTCAAACAAAAGTAGAACGGAGAGTTTAAAAGACTGCAAAATGACCTTGCAGTCTTTGAGTCTGCTATCATCCATTCGTGTTGTCGGATGGCGCAAGCCTCAGGGTTTTAACACTTTGTCCGCAGGCAAGTTTTCTCAACACACGCTAACGCGTTTCATCGCAAAATCGCATATTTCGCCTATTTTGCTGATATGACTGACGACTAAAAAAACAAAATGTGCTTTGCAATAAAACGTAAAATTGTGTTTTGCAATAAACGTAAAACGCAATCAAGCAAAACAAGATGAGTAAAGATAGCAGTTCAAGTTCGCAAAATTAATATAAAGAAATCAGTATTGCGTTGTTTGAAATAGTACGCTGACAGGTTTATCGCATTCAAACGCAGACTTCACCATAGCATTTTTTGAAGCAAGGAACCACACACAAAGTTAGTTTTGAGGGGCATGTTTCACACATGTAGCCAATTTTTTTTCGTTGGTTTTGATCCGCACAGTTTAGCAGCATGATTGCAAACAACGCACTGTTTAGCAGCATTTTTTTTAAGTTGTTGAAGGGATATGAGCCAATAGTGCTCAGCAGACAGGGAGAAAGATCAGGACTTTTATGATGATGAAATGCGGTTGTATTTGATGTTTGTGTGAAATCTTCATGTTTTCTAATATCAGATTTCAATTGCAAAGCAATTACGCTTTTTCGAAATTTCAACTGCGCCTTTGTGCCTCCAACCTTTTTGTACAAAATGAAAGCATTTACCATAGCCATGTCAAGGTGCTGTAACACAACTTTGCTGTACCATTTTTGCGTTTTTCGTAGTGGACTATAATAGGACATTAGTTGATCCATTCTGTCCACACTGCGCATAAAGTTATTATACGATACAATAGATTCTGTCTTTTTTCTTCTTCCCTCCTTTTGTTTGTCTGTTGCTCTCAACCATTTTTCCGGAATGGTGAGAGCATTAGCACTTCCCACTTATCTTGCTACTTTTCTACAACAATACGCCCGTTTTGTATTGCAATGTGCTGTCGTCTTTTTAGTTTTGTAGAAACAATATTTTTTTGTAGGTGTTTTCTGTTTTTCCTTAATGTTACCCAAATCAACGTTTTTCGATTTAGTAGAGCTTTCGCTAAAGGCACGCTTTTGTAAAAAGTATCCACATAAAGAGCATGACCACGATCTAACAGTTTTTTTTATTAGCTTTAGAACTACAGTTTCTGCATGATCAAAACCAGATGGAGGATCCATTTTTCCGCAGTATACCAGGCCATTCCACACATATCCTGTATGTTCATACAGCATGTAGTTTCACACCGTATTTATGTCTTTTGCCAGGAATATGCTGACGAAAGATCAAGCGGCCTCTCCAAAGAACCATTGATTCGTCTACGGATATCTCTTTCCCAGTGATGTATACAGCTTGAAATCGTTCAAGTAGAGCATTGCATATTTTTCACACTTTGGATAAACGATGGCCATCAACTGCAGA
The DNA here is from genome assembly GCA_963675345.1 of Trididemnum clinides. Lineage (NCBI taxonomy): Eukaryota > Metazoa > Chordata > Ascidiacea > Aplousobranchia > Didemnidae > Trididemnum > Trididemnum clinides. Next base: position 8,969,212 of record OY776292.1, on the reverse strand, counting down.
TTCGTTATCATTAAACTGCCAAAAATGCAGCAGTAGCTCAAACTTGTCTCGTGGCATCGTAGAGTGAATATGGGAGTCGTTATTACAGCATCAGTAGACCAATAATCTTCTATGCATGTTTTTTCACCAAACCCATTATAAAAAAAATTCCTAAAAACCTCTTCATTTTAGTGGTTGTAGTGGCAACCCAACGTCTCCTTCTGCTTTTTGCAGTTATTACTGAATGTGCTATCACGTGCTCAGCATATCTATTTGTTTCTGTGATCATAATCTTTGTTATATGCTTGGTCACGAACAGCAAAAAATTGCACTAGCAATGACTCTTTGTTGAGAGTGACAGAATTGCTTACGTCACCTGATTCAGAAAAATTTATATCTGATGGAGATGTGTAAGTTGGTTCTACAGATTTCAAAGTTGATGTTGAGGCAGTATCAGAATCATCATTGCCGCTAAACAATTCCATCATGCTTTCATTGCGAGTTGTATTGGTAGTTGAAATATTACTAGTATTGCCAGCAGATTGAACAGAGTTATGACTGGTGTTCGCTGTAGCTGCTAATTGCAAATGAGCAATAGTTTTGGGGCCATTTTCAAATTCTGAGTCACTGCAGTAACTCTCCCTATCCGAACCATTATCGTCCATGAGCTCATCTTCTGATAAATCTACCAATTGAAATTTATCTACCAAATCGCTCAAATCATACTTTTAGTTCTTTTTCTAGTGACCATAATAATTTAGTAGCACTGTGAAAAAAATCTGAAATAAAAACGACCGGCTGTATAAAGATAGTGTAAGACTACAGTAAACTCTAAACAGTCTAACAAACAAATTGCAAGTCGTCTTCCATCCAAAGACGCTTTCAAACATAAGAACTGCGGAGTACACACTTTTCTATCATTGTACCTGATTTCAAATGAACTGTCATTGAAAAAATAATAACAAAAATAAAGTCTATTTTTTCGATACTGTGCGGTAATTTCTACCAACGCTGTTTGGTTTTTCTATGAAAAATACAATGGCTTAGAGTTTTAGTAAAACATCAAAAAAAGCTTTAGAAACTAGAGGAAAAAGAACTAAGCTTAGTTCTTTTCATAGGAAAAGATGCGGAGATTTTACCAGACGCTAAAGCGATGGAAGCTATGCCACATGCAACGTAATTGAAGCAACCAGGCAAAGGAATTCAACAAAAAAGTCCGATAGGTGTCGTTCATGACGCAAGAAACACCAGACTTAAGTGGCTCCTTTGTTTGGGTTTCTCTTCTGAAAAGCTCAAACAAGGACGAAACTAGAGGTGGGTGCCACTTGTTTCATAAACGACAAAATGTAAGCGAACATTTGAAAAATTCCTCATTGTTTAACAACAAATCTAAAACAAAAATCAAATATTCAGTCGATAAGTTCCATGCTGCTTTTAATGTCGCAGCGCCAATTAAGACCTCAAGAGTAGTTTTTGAAAAACTTTTGTTTTGAATTATAATTCATTTCACGCGTATGAGCTCATGCTCGGTTTGCATGTCTTTCGTCAGACTGGGCCACCACGACGGGTAGACTGCTTGGCCCCACCATCTGTCTGCCACATAAAGACGGAGGCATCCCGTTAAGTGCCTTGCCCAAGGACACAACAAGCAAACTTGCCGGCTTGTTCTCCACACTATCCCTTATGTGCTGAGCGCCAAGCAGGGAAGCTGTGAAGACCATTTTTTAAAGTCTTTTGGTATGACCCGACAAGGGAAATGAATCCCAAGTCTACCGACTGCGAAGCGGACGCTCTAACCACTACACCATCGCGCCGGTTGAATTATAATAATTTAACGTCAGTGAAAATAGACTGCTTTGTCGATGTTTTACGACGTAAAATGAAGATCATTTATACAGTTTCGCCTTAAAATCAAACAAACAGAAAGATTCGATTTCTATAGTGCAAAATTTTATTACTGCATAAACAACTGAATAGATCATGCTTTCAGATTTTTTAAGTAGATGAGCAACTAATATTTGAAGCAAACCTACTGGTAGCTTATTAAATAATCCTAACAATGGAAAAAAAATACGCACTTCCTTTTCCGTATGCACCACGACCTGACCAGTCTTATTTGCATGATATGAATAAAGAAATCAAAACCGGACAGATAGATGACTTCAGTAAATACTCTACAACTCATGGACAAGAGATGGCACAAGACACAGAGGCACTTTTATCTCCTAGTGTGGTAGTCAATGTTCCTACAGAAATCGTTGATGTAGAGTTCACTTCCAAACCACAACAAAACATAAAATGTGCTTACTGCCAGACAGAGTCTGCAGCCACAATAGCAAGTCCAGGACACGAGACTTGTGGAATAGTGTGGGCAATTTTAATTGCAAGATTCGGGATCATTTGTTGTTCAATAGTTCCGCTTTATTTTAATGGATTTAAGAAAACTGAGCACCACTGCCCGCATTGCCGGAAGAAGCTGGGAATTTACAGAGGAAATCAAAATTCTAAAAATCGTTTTATTGCTAACTTTCTGTCGCTACTTATTCTCTTAGCTGGTGTTGGTATATATGTGGTCGTCATCTGGTATTTGATAAAAAATGGTTATTTTGACAAGTTCTTCGAGCTGTATCGAGGCAATTACTACACCAATGGATAGACATGAAGCAAAAGCCATACGATGTAAATATGAAGTGGAGATGGTGGATTTGTTCTGTTTTGCGTTCACATTACTTACATTTAAAATAAAGAAACCGTATATCCTTGACTAGATTAGCTGCTGAAAGAATTTGAGTTAATGAACGCATTGATAACCTAACATTTGCCGCGCTTACCAATCGATTACTGTTATTACTGAATGGGTCATTCATGAATATTTGAATGTGTTTTATGAATGAATACATAATCGTGGTATGCATATGTCATGGGCATGACTTGACTGTATCCAGTGGCGAATGGCTCATCATCATATGAAGCATGGAGGAGACCTTTTATTCATGACACAGTCATATCTGTTGTATCCAGTAGTAGCACCTGTTAAGGCATGAAGATGGCATCCGCGTAACGTGGACGCAGTGGCACTGCCCAATCAACAGGGTCTGTGGCGAGGCTCCGCAGCACGGACGTGGATTCTTATTGTCATCTGATTTGCTCGTCGTGAGGATAACCCACTGGGTGATGAATAGCACCCTAGAATTACCTTCCCATTCTAAACACTGAGCAGCTGACGGTGAATTTAGGGAGTATGATTTAAAGTCATCGGTTAGAATTTTAAAAAAAAAGGAAGGGACAAAAATTAATTTCTATTTAAGGTCTCAAACCGATATGTTTCAGCACTACTCTGACAAAGCTTGAAAACCTCGAAGTTTTCGAAGACTCTTGTGCGTTAGACAAAGGTTTAAATAACACCAAGTTTTGATTGATGTTGAAATATGGTTTAATGAACGCATTAATCAGAGGTGGTCTGCACCAGCTAGCTGGATATGTTTCCTTGTTTGAAACGGGTTATGTGAGTGATGCGGTAGAAAAACTGCTTGATATTTGATGATTTTGTGTAAAAGAATGCGTTGCTACCATGGCTGGTTACATCGCTATTTACGGTGCATCAACGTAGAGAAAAAAGATTTTTGTTTTGCCATGGGCACAAAAACACACCTACGATCACTGAACGCGTTCGCAAGTGACGAGTAGGGCAGTTTCTTTTTTTACCTAAAAAATATATTTTTGACTTTATTTTAGCAAAATTTTGACTTTATTTTGACCTATGCGCTTTCGCCTATTATTGATGTCTCGTTAAACTTTTTTTATCAAAAATGTTTTATAATCCGCAATTTACATAAGTTTTTAAAAAAGAAGGTAGCCTACTTTAAACATTTTCTCAATCACTCAGTCTTGACGCTAATGCAACAAAGCAGCGCATGACGTCAAAACCTAGGACAACGAGCCATTGTGTGTACCGGTATCAATTAGTGTGTAATACAAAAAATGCGTTCTTATCGCAACTGTACTGTACATTAAGAGTCTGTCTATGATGTTTTTAACGAAAGCCACACAATATAATTATCAGGACTTTTTATTGTAATGCAGCATCATATATTTTTTTACGTTCCTAACATCAAAATTTCTGTCTTTTCTCAGTAATTTACTGAGCATAGAGAACGACCTCCCAACCTCCCAGGCATCATGTTTGTTCTTGCGCACAAAGTTTTGCATCAAAACAGGTCCAGGCTGAGTGAGCCAAGTGGGTAACGACAAACCACAATCAGTTTTTCTATGAAAATTGAAAAACAATTTGTGAGGTGTGGCATTGGTTGCAGTACACAACAAAGATCGAAGCGAATGTAAAACGTTTGGTAATACAGATTCCCAACGTTCAATTGGCAGATTTTGAGATTTGAGTGCCAAACGTACGGAGCGCCAGATTACTCCATTGTATCTTTCCACTTGAGAGTTTCCCGTAGGATGGTAGGCAGAACAATGACCAGTAGCAATGCGTCGTTCCGTGAAGAAATCTTTTATCTCTCGTGACACGAAACTACGTGCATTGTCAGAGTGAACACAGCTGGGTACGCCACATAATGTAAACAAATCATTTAAACACTTAATAACGGTTTCAGAATACATATTAGGACAGGGATAACAAAAAGGAAATCGAGAAAATTCATCGAAAATTACAAGTAAATACATATTTCGGGTACAAGTAGGCAGTGGTCCTTTAAAGTTGATTGCAATACGTTCAAAAGGGTGGGTAGCTTTTATAAGTGTACTTTTTTGTGGAATATAAAATCGCAGTTTTAGCTCCGCGCAAACTAGACAGGAAGAGCAGGTTCTTTTAACATCCTCCATCACAAATGGAAGATTTTTAGCCCGAACATGGTGCGCTAGCCGTATAACCCCAGGGTGACACAAGTTTTGGTGCAATTCTTGTAGAGTAAACGTGTTAACCGAAGCGCAAACCGCATGAGTAAAGGCATCAGCAGCAACATTATCACGACCTGGCCGAGGTTTTTAGTGTACGAAAACAATGCTAGTTCTAAACGCCAACAATGTATTTTGTTGTTTTTTTTATTTTGCTTTGTTTTCAATTGTCCAGCATAAAGGCAACCGACTTTTGATCAGTAATCAAGGTAACATGCTGTCGGGCAAGTAAATGTTCCCATTTTCGAATAGCTTCCACAATTGCCGTGGCTTCTTTTTCTACCGCCGAATAACGGCGTTCACTACCACGGAGAGTTCGTGACATAAACGCCACCGGACGTCCCGCCTAATTTAATGTTGCAGAGATAGCCATGTCGGAGGCGTCCCACTCGACGACAAACGGAGCATTTTCGTTTATTGCTTGAAGAGATGCATTGGCTATGTGTTGTTTCAGGGATTCAAAATCTTTCATTGCTTCAAAACTTAGCGGAAAACTTGTAACACTTTTCAGTCGAACTATTTTGTCAGAATAGTTGGTAACCTATTTCACATAGTAAGCAAAAAGCCCCAACATTCGCTTCAAGGATTTTGTGTTATTGGGGGGAGGCAGGTCCAACAAAGGCAGCAACCTTTCAGGATCGGATCTAATAGTTCCGTTTCCAACCCGATATCCTAAAATACTGATGTCTGAGACCGAAGATATCGTCTTCGAGTCATTTAGATCTAAATAACGACGTTTCAACACATCGAAAAAGGCAGAAACATTTGCATCATGTTCTTCCTGATTCATTCCTCCAACCGTTACGTTATCAAGGAATGAAAAGGTATCTTTTACTTTATTTATTTCAACAATTTCATCCATTTTTCGTTGGAATTGCGGTATCCCATTTGTTACTCCAAAAAGAATTCGGTTAAACTCCCACAACTTTTCTCCTGCCTCAAAAGCTGTATACCGTTTGCCACTCTCCAGGATGGGAATTTGGTGATACGCGCTCTTGAGATCAAACGTTGAAAGAACTCTGTATGCGGACAGCTTATTGACAAGATCGTCAATGCGAGGTAAAGAATATGCATCCAACTGAGTAAACAAATTGATCGTTTGTGAATAATCGACACAAAGTCTTTTCTTTCCAGACTTTTTATTATTTTCCATCAGTATTTGCGCTCTCCATGGTGAGACACTGGGACGAATTATGCCGGCAGAGTGCAATCTATTCACCTCTGCATCAATGAACTTTGGGTCTGCAGCATTGAAGCGTCTTGACTTTGTCGCCACCGGACGGCAATCACAAGCAGATTGTTAAAAAGTGAAGCGGGTTTGATTCCTAATTCGGACATTACATTTACGTGGTTAATCTTTGGCGCAAACAAATCTGCTCTAGAACCGTTGTATTGAAAGACAACTCGTTTGTGCTGGCTTTGAAAATCACCTCCCAATAACCAATTAGTACACAAATTTTTCATAATTCCCATTAATAAACGACGAAATAGTGGCATGAGATAAACAAGAAGGTGCTGGCTGTATCGCACAGGATTGTTGTTTTAACGATGATGTGGACGCCATGACTTCTATCAGAAAACAATTACTCTTGCAACACCGCGCAAAATGTCCCTTTTTCTGACACTTAAAGCAAATAGAATTGCGAGCAGGGCAATTTTTTCTCAAATGAAGAGTCTTACTTCCACAGAAGAAGCAAGGTTTGTTTACCGTTGCAAGGGAATCCTGAATACTTTGTCCATGTTGCAAAGATACCTCACAGGACAATCCTGGTGATACAGACGTAACCTGCACTCCGCTGTCCTTTTCATAAGCTTGTGAATGCCTTTGTGCCATTTCTAAGGCACTGGCTTAAGCAAATGCTGTTTGTAAATCCAGCTCTTGATTCTCTAAGAGACGTTGGCGAATGGAGGTAGATGGCAATCCGTTAATAAAAAGAATCACGAACCATTTCTTGCCGATACTCCTCGCCAATAACCGCCCGAAAGTTACTGTCTTTACTTAGGCTCTGTAAGTTCTGTAGGAATTCTCTCAAACTTTGTCCTGTTTTCTGTTGCGCTGTTGCCAGAATACATCTGGCAAATATAATGTTAGGTGCTTTTACATACATGTTCTTCAGCTGGTCGATTGCATCTTTATATGTATCACAATCTTCGATGAAATCAAATACTTTAAAATCTATCAGACTAATGAGTATTCTCAATTTATTTGCAGCTGGTCTTTGGCCCCGTATTTCAACGAGAGCCTCAAAATAGTTTTTAATCCAATGCTTCCACTGCTTGGAAGCTTGAGGGCTATCTGGATCAAAGATAAGTCGATCGGGCTTTACCACCTTATCCATTAGTTTTAGTTGATTAAATTGTTGCGTTCTAGCTATCTCGATGCACATACCAAATTATACCATAAACCTCATAAATCCGGCTTTAATCAACTAAAACGCTTGATATCTAAAAACATAAAAATAAATAAAACACATACGAACAAGAACGCCTAAACTAAAGATTTAAATTGAAGCACTAGTAAGACTAACAAAAACGACTTAACAATGAACTGATAAGAAACACAACTGTAACAGAAAACAATGATTGGATCCTAGTGCTTCAGACAAACATTAAACTAACGCGCAGTTATCAAGCAACTTAAACCTGCCGCGCTACAAATTTACATCAGTAACCAAGGGTATACAGGTTCTTCTGGAGAGACTTGGCGGCCACACCCAAACCCATGCTTTCTTTTTTATTTCCAGAGAAGTTTTTTCTTGCTTGTCCTACCACTCTTTCTTAGAACCCGCCTTCTTTCAGCGTGGAGTTTATTCTTTCCAATACATGCTCTTGCTCTGATCTCTTCTTTCGGTCAAGATGCCGGTTTTGGTCCACCTTGACGCTGTTGTAAGCCACAATCTCCGGATTTGGACTGATAGTTTTGTCTCTTTTCCTCTCAATCAAAAGGGCACCAACATCCTTGCCAATAGTTTACTGTATGGTGCGAGTTTCAGGCTATGCTAATCGACAGGCCAAGCTAGTTATAACAAGTTTTCTTCAGAAACCTATGCCATTCTTCCGCTGGTCCCAGGAGCATCAACTAGTCAGTCACATTTCCTTGGTATTCTCTTTCTCTCAAACTCTCGGTCTACCCTTTCATCGCCTCCTTCTTTCTCATGCTCTTTAATATATTTATTGTATGGCAGGAACTATCGACTCTCTGTTTTTCTTTATTATCGGGCTACAATGAGTACCCGGACAATGATTCGGTCAATGACCTGGCCAGAGGAGACGCGTTGCTTCAGTTATCTGTCTTCCCTTATAGCCTCTCTTCTCTTGTCTCTTCTATCCACTCAGTTCTTCTTTCGAACAAGAGGTGTAGCCTACTGTACCATCAAAATTTTTTGACACTCAAGTTTTACTAGTATCTACAAAAGAAATTGTGCTTCATCATCATGCTTGCTGAGTCCTCTCTATAGCTTTCATTGCCACAGGCATAACCTTATACGGAACTTTTTCTTTCCAGAATTTCGAAACTTTTGTGCAGTGCCTGTGGTCATCCGGCTGAGAACGCTTCTCATCCCAATCTCGTGCTGCTGACTCGCTGCACTGCACGCTTTTTGGCGACTCTTCTTCTATTGCCGATCTTTGGTGCAGGCCGGTGGGGAGTACTTTGGCCTTTAAAACTCTGCAGTTTTTCTCCATGCACCCATTCCACACAAGGGTTGAGAAACAGCAACAACTAGTTGTTTTGAATAACTTGTAAACCATTACCATTCTTTTAAATTTTTAGTTTATTACGAAATGTAAAATTAGGATAAAAACATTGATGAGCAGAAATAAAAAGCAAAAAAGATTAAAAAAAGAAGGAACATTTAACAAATAAAAGCTCGCGGACCATTTTTTGACTTTTCCATATTAGAATTTCTGTACAAAAGCACCTCCATAAAATTCCAAAAAATTGCTGTTTGCAGCAAATCGACAAATGCCATATAGAGTATACATATCCAAAACTGTGTTTTGATTCAACAACGAGGTGATTTATCCAGTCAACTTTACCGCTGGAATAAAAAACTGCCACATCGGGGAACTCACACAGAAATATACAAGTGATTTCACCGGCAATTGACTCTACAGGATGTCCGTAAAGTCCGTAAAGGTTGATAAAAGTTTTAATCGATATGAAAGACCTATAAATAATGCAAGAAGTTTAATATTTTACCAGCACATTCATTAAAACTTGAATAAAAAAAGTTGAGGCATGAGCTTTAAAAAGGAAGGCTAAAAAAAGACCTAGAGAAGTTTTGTCTGTAACCCAACAATATTTTAAAGTTTATAAGGTTTTTGACAAAAAATGGAAAAGATGCTAAAGAAAGAAGAGAGCAGAAGAGAGAAAAGATTGAGTTTTAGTGATGACAAAAGAGGAAGAATATGGAACAATTACATGGACAAGATTATAAATAAAGAGGATAGTTGGAGTTTAAGACCAATGGCGCTTAAGGTTGAAATAACAATTGAGAGAATAATTTTTGAGGAAGTGGAGAAAGCAATAAAAGAAACAAAGCCACATTAAGAAATGCAGCTGAATTTTCCAAAAAGAAGGTGGAGATCATAATTGAAAGTGGAAAAAGAATCTCTGTAATGATCAACCACTGAAAGCACATTTTGGATGGAAAGAGAATCACAAATGAATAAAAAACACGTGCGATAATAGACTACCATTTTTTTAAAGGGAAAGAAGCTATGGTGCAATGTTGGGCTTAGCCAAACAGCGGCGTAACAAATTGAAAGCATGTATGAAGATGATGGACAGAGCGCAAGAAAAATAAGAGCGAGCCTTGGTGGAATTCAATAAAATGCAATTTGGTTTTATGTTGCAATTGAGAACAATGGATGCTTTAAATATGTGATAAAGTTGTTCACCAAATATTAGATAGAAACTAAATTTTATCTCTTTTTCTACGGGTGAGTAAAAACTTCCACAAAAATAATTTGGTGGTGCTTTTGTTCAGGTTAATATTTCTTCGGCCAGAGTGGCCAACATCATCAGAGCAAAAATGGCAACTTGTATAGATCTACAGCAACCTAATAAAATTTCAAAATGGCCGCGTGTGCAAGATTTATCACTTATGATTGTTAACTAAGTAATAAGACATAGTAATTAAAAGAAGTAATTGCACAAAAAAATTGAAGTAGACTATTGGCACGAAAAACGCATGATAATGGCATAGAAGCCTCAGCAAATCGTACGGTGTCATTGATTTCTCGCAGACAGAAGCTAAGGTTTTACCATGGTTTCTGTTTATGACATGCAATTTTTGTTGATGAGCCAACTTTCCACAAAACGGCATTTTAACTAGTCTTTTTCAGTCGACAAGATTGTGGTTTTATTCCTGTCTATCAAGCAGATTTCTTTGGTCTTTGATATTTAATGACCATTTCGTGTTTGTCTTATCGTGACTTTTATTCCCGTTTCTTGGGGAAACGTAAATAAAGTTGGAGTCATGATACCGAACTTGGTATACAGTCGACTCCGCTTTATTCGGACACCGGATAATCCGGACAACCGCTTAATTCAGACAGAAGTCCCTAGAACGGAATAAAAGTGAACATCACACATATATAGTTATCTCGCTAATTCGGACAAACCTCCGCTTAATTCGGATAATGAATGTCACTGTATTATCGCAGTAACATTTATTACGCTCGCAGTTTTGAGTGATTGTGATCTAACAATGAAATGATAATGCTATTACGTCAACAAAAACAAGACAACCAACTTCACCGTCCATTATGTGTACTGTATTAAGCTACGTGTTTTTTGGTTCAGTCAGCGATGGCACAGAAAGCTTTGGTTGAACAAGTCAAGTTATTAAACAAGGCTAAGGAAGAAAAGGAGAAAAACCAGTCACTGACAACCAGGTAGTTGGCTGCACTTGTTGGTGTGTTGTAATGCACCTTACAGGAGTGGAAAGAAAATGAGGCCATGCTGCGTGAGCAATATAATGAGGCGGTGCTTCGTACATTAATGTTGAGTTAATAGCGTTTGTTGTTTTAAATGTTTATTGTATTTTAAGTGTTTTCATTACACATAAATAATCCTTTGTCTAGCCTAAGAGTTGTTTTTCTGGACGTTTTCATTGGCTCTTACTACAATTTTACTGTGTAAATAGTAAAGATAGGCGGATTAGCTCCGTGCCGTGTATCTCTCGTTAATTCGGACAAACTGATTTCTCCGCTTAATTCGGACAAAAACAGTCGTGACCAAAGTGTCCGGATAAAGCGGAGTTGACTGTATTTCTTTTCGGTAAGGAAGCCTTTGGGAGAAGGAAGAAATTTACCAATAGTGGAATGGTGTTTCATGGCCACCCATTTTGCAATTTCATTAAAACTACATTTAATTTTATCAGAAGTTTCCCGAGCACATAATTCAGTAGTAAGTACATTGCGTAAACAAGGCATTCCTCAAAAAAACAGGCTTCAAGGCAGAGTTTACGACAACAACTTTATGGAGATCCGGTGAGCAATAAATTGTTTTAAACCTGTTTGTATAATTCATGTTTAAGAGATTTGTTTGAGACAATCGTGTCGATTTTGTTATCCAAAATTTTCATGACAGCAAGTTTTCCAAGCAATGTGTGAAAGATATATTTGTATATACCAAGAGAGACGAATATAAAAGTTGGACCAGGAAAATCAGAAAAACGTTGTTTGCAAGTAGAGGTACACCTAGGTAAGGTGCCATCTCGACTGTCGTTTGCAATTGTGTTTGACGTGATTACAAAGAATGCAAGAAAAGAATTGCTGAAAAAATTCTGTATGCAAATGGCCGGAGAATTGGATAATGCAAACAACCTGATTTTGAGGAGTGATACGATAAAGAATTTGAGAAAAATTTCAAAAATGAAAAGATATTGTTGAAAGCAAGAATTTGTAGGTTAAACTCGACGAGACAAAAATGATAGTGAGTGGTTTGAAATGATAGAGGACAAAGGAAAAAACAGATCCATGTGGTTATGAGTTGTAAGAGAGTAAAAGCGACTTTGAGTTGTGTAACAGGCGAAAAAGACGAGTTGACGGAAGGTGTACGAAAACGAAGAGTATCACCGAGATTAGAAGAAGTTCCCGCACCAAAGGAAAATTCATCATGTTAAATTATGTTCTCCTCACTGATGGGCAACAGAAATAACGTAATCAAGTGGAAGTGTTCTGGGCTTTGAAGCACATAGTTTAGCATTCGAAACCTCTGGTAAACGTCATGGAGTTTGTTAATAAAAAAGCGTTCGAGATTTTATACCTTGGTGGTCAAGGTTTGATGTGGAAGTACGAGGTCAGTGGCGTTAACCGGCGCGATGGCGTCGTGGATAGAGCGTCCGCTTCGTAGTCGGTAGACCTGGGGCTCATTCCCTAAGTCGAGTCATACCAAAAGACTTTAAAAAATGGTATGCACAGATTCCTTGCTTGGCGCTCAGCATATGAAAAGGATAGTGTGGAGAACAAGCCGGCAAGCTTGCTTGTTGTGTCCTTGGGCAAGACACTAAACGGGACGCCTCTGTCTTTATGTGGCAGACAGGTGGTCCACCCGTACTTCAACGGGTTACAATGTGAAGTTGCTAACCCAGCATGTCGTAAAAAGCGACTCTTTGGTACCCACCACTGGCAGTCCGCCTTGTTGGTAGTAGGGCTATCAGTCACTCATAACTGGTTCGAAATGGGCTGCCATCTTTCTCCTGGCCTAATTTCAATTAGATTGACAGCATGAACCTGAATTGCCGTTCGTGCCGTACCTCCATTCCGAGGAAGAGAAGGGGTAATCACAACAACAACAGGTCAGTGGCACACAACAGACATAAACCACAAAAGCAAAGAGCCTAATGCGGCGTGACAACTAAAAAATGCTTATTGTGCTGTTAAAGTAATATTTACAAACTGATAAAATCTTTTCACAAAATTTTAATATTTCAAAAAAAAATGTAAACAAACTAATGATAAGCTTGACTTAACCAACGTTTATAATGTTTCTCAGGAGAATTTTGGGTCCTAACAACGTCGCAAATTTTTGTAAGGACAGATGAAAAAGGCAGCGCCGAATCCAGAGTGTGAAGGCAAGTAGGCTAATGTCTTTTTTTGGAAATCTGATCGAGACGGGAGCCTTTCCGTCATTCTTTTGTGATAATGACCTTTGGGCTTTGACAAAAATTGAAAAAATCTTTTCTAGAAATCGCATTAAGTTGATTTCTTTGCATTGTTGTCACGGCGCAAACTGTGAACATGGCACAATCCTGGGTCAATTGCGCTCACTTTGACTCGAGATCTATAGATCATTAAGTACAATGTCTCAGTGCTCTACAGATATTGGCACAGTTAATTGGTGGGCTTTGGTGGCCGAATGGCTAAGACAGTGTTTCCAGATTGTACATTTGGTTAACAGAAGCCAGGGCCCACGCCCCAGAGGAGCTGGATCGTAAGTTCAAATGGGACTTGAAGTCAGTTTTTGCTGAGGCTGCTTTATGGCAGTGACATATTGATTGACTTCATTGAGGCTACAGTTGTCATCGAGAGTTAGATCTTGCTTCTCGATGGATTACTCTCCATTAACTTTAGTAAATGTTTTCTTGAAGACTGCATGCAAAAATCAACTACTCTAGCTAAATTGTCTCGCTGTCTGATCTGGCGAAATCATGTGTAATTTAAGCGACTGTAGGAGCAGTAAACAAAAGAACAAACTGACAGATGTCAACAGACCTGTTTCGATGCATGATATTCAGTCCTTCCCCTAACAATTTTTTGAATTTTCTCCACTTAAAGAAATTATTTTCTCTTACCCCTCTTTTAAAAAGCAAATTTCTTCCCTAATTTCCTCACGCACCTTTCTCTGAAAAACAATTAAGGAATAGATTTTTTGCACACTTTTTAAAAAACCTCGCATGGTAATTGAAGTACAAAAGTTACACCTGTTAGCTAAATTACATAATTTAGCAAATTAATGCATATGAAAACACTATTTGCAGAAATAAACAGTGAAATGACTTTGCACATCAGTATTTGAATGTTGGAATTATAAAAAATATTAGCGTCTCTAAAAAAAAGTAAAAAGTAAAATTAATCCAAGCTTGATTGAACGTCCTATGTTTCAGGCGGTTAGTATACAGTAAAGAACCAAGTAATTATTGAACCAGTAGTGATTGAGCACTAATAATAACTAAAAATACAGAATTACTGCTGACTTGAGGTAAACATTTAAGCAATTTGTGTAACATGAATTGAAGCAATTTGGAAAAATGAATAAATGCACACAAGCAATTGTTTGGAAGAACTAGTACGCCTTTAGAATAGAATTCATGGTCGTATCGTTAAACGTCTAGAGAGAGATCACCTGTATTTATATCTTAAAAGACTATAGGAAAAAATGAGATCTCATCAGGATAGTTTCGTCATGAAAACCGCAATATAGCTACGATACTTAATTCTCAAGATGACTAAAAATATTAGCTCCTATATAGTCTACAAACATTTTCTACTTGAGGTACGTAGCAAAATAGCACAATTACCAATTTTTCATATATTCCCGCTGCCTTCAGGGGTGGGGGGGCTTGTGAATATAATAATTTGTTCTGCCTAGCCGACCAGTAGTAGGAGACAGTGCATCTTTTTGTGCTCATAGTAGCCGAAACGGGCATCACTAGAGCTTCCGAAATCCGTTTCTGTAAAAACATTTGACTGTAGTAGGCAGTTGTATAAAGATTAAGTTTGATGATAAAAAGAAAGAAAGCAATATCCTTGTGAGCAGCCGCTACTCAGACACAAGACTTTTCTTCGATTTCAAGACTAAAAATTTTTAATTTTGGTAAAGAGATACTCTTCTTATACCGCAAAGTGGCAAAAATAAGCAGGCGATATACGTTAAGCATTTTATTGGCCTATTGAAATATCTTGCTCCTAATGCTTTGTCGTCTAATGTGATGAATAAATTTAATTGTCTGCGTCATGCAGACTGTACAACTTCGATACCAGGGCTCGGCACTTAACTGTCAGAGTACGTGAGCATATTCACTACACAGCAACAAAACCCAGCCATCACAGAATATCTAAAGGTAGGTGATAGCAGCAAAAAAAAAGAGCAACGTAAATTTGTATAACATGATTAAAAAGTACAACACAAAATGCGAAACCAAAATTCATGAAGCTTTACAAACCAAAAAAATCAAGGTAGAACTCAACAAACAACTGTGCGTCAATATTTCTTATTTTTTGATAAATGTACTTTAGTATTTGAAATTGATCATACTACTTAACTGCTGTCTCCATGTGTACTTGCATTTGTTTTACGATTTGCCCACGTCAAGTATTACGTTATGACGTTACTTGCATTTGTTTATTACGTCCGTAACCAAGGCCGTTGAGAGAACAGTCCGGGTCCGGTACCAATGTTAATTCCGGACCCTCCTCAACAAGGATCTGGTAAACTGAAGTTGCTGGGTTTTTTTCAATTACAAATGACGAGTGTTTGACATGATTGTTCAGTAATTGCTTTTCTTTCTGCGTAATTCTTATTTTTTTAGCTTGACTGTGATGCGAATAAAACATTGCTGTCTGGCTACTTTACTATTCAAATAATTAAATTTCTATATGTGGGGTAATATATCAAGCACAGTTATAATAGGCTACTATGTTTATGAAATAATAAGTATAAGGCTAAAAGTAAGTCAAAAAACAAAATGTGAATAACATGCAATGCAATCGAATACTCGGTCTTGTACCGATATCGCTGTATTTTGTCACAAGGACTTCACTCGAACAAATCGTAGTCTACCAAGCGGAAGAGCAATTAATCATATTTTTAGCATTAATCTGCATTTTATAAACGTTGACCGAGGGAGGGGAAGTGAAGCGGGAGGGCGAAAACATCCATAGCCGCCATTCTCTAAAAAAAAGCGGAAGCATCATATTTATTCTCGTTACAAAGCCTTTTGTATTGAAAAAAATAGACAGACGACATATGTTGAACATTTCATACTGCAACTGAAAGTTTTTAGCTCATCAACATAACCTTCGTAGGAGAATCAAAATTCCGTGTTTACACCGCGACTAAAAAATTGGAAATAGATATGTATAAAAAAAAAGGAGTAATGAAACAATAGCAGCACATAAATAAGATAAGCACGACAAAATAACATTGTTACGAACAGGAGCGCTGACAAGGGGGTCCAGGGGGTACCTTTGGTAACGGGCCGGGAAATTTGTACGGGGCCCGGATTTTTGAAAACGTCGCGCGCGATGTTAACAATAAATTTAAGCCTAAACTTTCTATCATTGGCCCGCTCTTGTAAGCCAATCAGAAGCTTTAAAGCTGAAACTTCCTTTTCTGCTATAGAACAACATCTTTTACAAAACCCTACATGCGCACGTGAATATAATGATAACAAATTTTCTATTCTTGCCCGTGGCCGTACTTCTTTTCATCTTCTCACCCTTGAAGCCACGTACATTAAAACATCCAAACCAAATTTATGCAAACAAGAAGAATTTGTTTATGGTTTAAAAATCACACATTAGTTTCCGCTCCTTCTATTGGTCGCTTCTTTTACCAATCACGACGTAGATTTTTCCTTTTTTTCTTTTTCGTCAACTGTGTCTCTATATAAGTGACTCACTTCACCTTTTCACTCTATTTCTGACGGATTCTCTTAAATAGTGTCAGACAAAAAGCTTGTTGTTGTTGTTGTTGTTGGTTACCCGACCTCTTCCGAGGGATGGGGGCATGGCGATAGACCATGGAGCCCCACGAGCCGGGCAACTCCCCAGGGTCTGGACCAGAGGTCGTACATAGACAGAGAGTCGCCTAAGAGTGAGCGGCGCAAACAGTCCGTAGCTGGACAGTGCAGAATGAGATGAGAGATGTCCTGGAACGGGTGTCCACAGGCGCTGCAAGAAGGGTTCTCAATTCTGCCAATCCTAGAGAGGTAAGAACCTAAAAGAAGGCTGTGTCCTTTGCAGCGAAGACGAGAGAGGACACAGCAAGCATGACGAGGGAGCACAAGTTCCCCAGTGGAAATCGAGGGAACCTGTGTGTCAAAATATTTCGATGAGACAGTACGCCTCCAGTCCGAGATAAGACGAGAGTGGATACGAGAGATAAGAGGAGAGAGACTACAAGGGATTGCGGAGGGCGCAAGTAGCCCTCCCCGTCTGGCCAGCTCGTCAGCCGTGTCGTTACACGGGAAAAACGAATGTCCGGGGACCCATTGTAGCCTGATAAAACAGGAGAGAGAAGACAGTTCCTGCCAGATTTGCCACAGAGTTTGAGACAAAAGGAAAAATGGAGGAAAGGACAGGGTGGCGAGGACAGAACGAGAGTCAGATAATAGCAGAAGAGAAAAGAAATGGCAGACTTGTTGGTGCTGCCGAGACCAGCAAAGGGCGTGCAAAATGGCGCAGGCTTCAGCGGAAAAACTTGAACATACTGGGCCTGCCGAAAAGGAAAGAGTGGCCTCAGGGCCACACAGAGAAAGCAGTTGGCAAGAACGCTGGAGTCGCCCTTGCCAAAAGGAAAAGGAACAGAGCCGTCTGTCCAGAGTACCAGATCATGATGGCGAGAGAGTCAAGATGGGCGAGAGCTGCACTTTGGCGAGAGTGAGGGAGATCAGAGCAAGAGCATGGAGTGGGAAGGGTGGACTCCACCGTGAACGAGGGCAGATTCCAAGGAGGACAGGGAGGGCAAGCAAGAAGAGCCTCCCTAGAACAAGTAGAAGGAAGCATGAGCGGGTGAGTGGATGCAAAAGCTCTCCAGGACGATCTGCAGAGTCTTGGTTTCACTCCAAGTCTGGCCAAACCTGAAATAGGAAAGGAGTTTGGGAGACGAAGAGCCCGCTCATAAGAAAAAAGAGTAAAGTGAGTCAGAGTGACTCGTAGGGGAGGTAAAGAAGCCTCGGTGAGAAGTAGAGGGATATGGGAAGACGAGAGGCAGCCGGTGATGGCGCGACTGGCCGCTCGGTGGAGGCGTTCCAATTTGGTAAAATTGGTAGCGCTTAGGAAAGGAAACCTTCCGGGTGAAGCGTAAGTGAGAAGGGGCCGAAGAAAAGGTTTGTACAGAACAGAGAGGGACTCCTTAGAGGGGCCCCAAGAAGAAGCAGAGATACAGCGTAAAGCCTTGAGACGTGGGAAAAACTTGGCCTTCAGCGAAGATACATGTTTAGTAAACGAGAGAGTGCGGTCGAAGGTGACCCCGAGAAAAGTTGGAGTGGGATTAAAACGGAGGCGGGAGCCGAGTAGGAGGAGATCGGGTTGGAGATTAGCTTGGTGGGGATCCATTGAGAAGAAGGAAGCCTCAGATTTGCTCGGATTGAGAGGAAGACACCAGTACTCAGACCAGCGCTCCAATCGAATCAGAGCTCCTTGTGTGGCCTCCACCGCAGTCGGAACCGAGGGGGAGGAGGACCAAATGACCAGATCGTCAGCGTAAAGAGAGCAGCTGACGGAAGAAGGCCGAGAAGCCGGAAGACCATTAATGAAGAGAAAGAAAAGTACAGGGCCAAGAACGGATCCTTGCGGAACACCTCGACGGACTCGAAAGGAGCGGCTTTTGTGATTTTGAAAAATCACAGAAGCGCGCCTATCAGAAAAGAAAAGATTGAGTCCAAAGAGCAAAGCAATGAGGGAGGCCAGCCAAAATCAGTTTATGAAAAAGGGCGGGATGCCGGACAGAGTCGAAAGCTTTGGAGAAATCAATAGTAGAGAGAATCGTCCGAGAGCCCGGCCTGGGTTTGTTAAACCCATCCGAAATGGACTGAGAAAGGTACAAAATTTGATCGAGTGTAGACCTCCAGTGCGGAAACCGGCCTGGCGGGGAGAAAGAATGGAATTAGATTCCAGAAAGAAGAGTAGACGGGATAGAATGATGCGTTCAAACAGCTTTGATACGCAGGAGGTGAGAGAGATAGGCCGGAAGGAAGCAGGAGAGTCGAGAGGCTTTCCCATCTTGTGGATGGGAATAATGGAAGATGTCTTCCAGATGGAAGGAAAGGAATGTGAAGACCAGGAAAGATTGAAGATGTGAAGAAGAAAATCCAAGCCAGAGCGAGGAAGATGCTTTAGCATAGGATAGGCAACTTTGTCTGGGCCAGTGGCAGCGGATTGGGTAAGATTGGAGGCAGCCGCAAGAAATTCAGCGGGAGAGAAAGGAGAGCAAAAGGAAGAGTGAGACTCCACAGGGCACGTGGCTCGGCGGAGCTCAGAGAGATAGCCTCTGGCTCTGCTGCGCAGGGCCTTTGGCTGAGAAACAGAAAAGTGCGATCTCAGGTAAGGGGCATAAACCGAAACCGATTTCTTGGGAGAAGAACAGTTAGGAAAGTTAGGAGAGAAGAAAGACGAGGAAGGAGAGCCAGCGATAGAGCGAAGAAGAGAGTGTACAGATTTAGGGTTAGACCTAGGTGAAAGAGAAGAGCAAGTCGACTGCCATGCCTCAGCCTTGGCACTGACTGACGAGGCGCGTCGAGAAGCGAAGATGTAAGCCTGTCGATCTTCATCACTTCTGTGAGCGGCAGCGAAAGCCTTGCGTCTTTCACTACCGCTTGTTCCACCTCAGCAGACCACCAGGTTTTAGGAAGGCGTTTGATGCGGCCGAAAGGAATGGAAGATTTGGCCGCATTCAAAGTCAAAGAGGTAAAGAGAGCAGCACCAGAGGAAAGAGAAAGAGACGAGTATTCCTTTGCTGAAGGACAGTGAAAGTCAAAGTAAGAGGCAAAGCCATCCCAGCGAGCTTTCTGAAAATTGAAGGAAGGGGGGCGCTCGTTGGGGCGAAAGACCGGAGAGAGAGGGATGGATAGAAGAATTGGTAGGTGGTCAGAACCCAAGTTCTGAAGCACCTCCCAGGAGCAAGAAAAGGCAAGAGTAGAAGGAGCAAAGGAGATGTCAGGAGAGGAGCGACTGCCAGAGGAGCGATGGAGAAGAGTGGGTGTGTCAGGGTCATTGAGGGGGAGGAGGTCTGAGGAGATGACCTAGTCAAATACTTCCTCCCCGCGGGGGTCGGAAGTAACTGTTGAGTCCCAGAGGGGGTGATGACAATTGAAGTCCCCCAGAATGAAGAGATTTCTGGAGGAGGGAAGAATGGAGGGAGAAAATAAATTGGTTCGGCCATCCGTTGGGGAAGAGCGAATAGGAGGGGCGTACACATTAAAAAATGACACCGAGGAGGAGTTGTTAAGAGAGATGTTGACCCCTACATAATCAGAGTAAGGATCAAGCGAAGAAAGAGAGGAGGTAGAAAGTTCAGAAAAGAATAGGCCCTGCCTGACGAAAATGACAACGCCGCCGCTGGCGTGCGTGGTATCAGGAGAGAGAATGCCAGACCGGGAGTGGGTGCGATCAGAACGCAGAGCAGAAAATCCAGGAATCCGAAAAAAGGAACATGAGTTAAGATTGGATTCCTGGATGCAGATAAGATCGACTGGATGGGACGATAGATAATGAAGTAGTTCAGTGCTCCTGGCTCGGGGACCTCCAGCATTCCATTGAAGAACCCTGAGAGAGTCAGGGGGAAGAGAGGCAGGAGGCGTAGAAAAATGGCCAGGAGCAAGGGACGGTGGTGAAGGAGCAGAGGAAGAAGATGTAGAATGGGCAGATGGGGGATAGGAGATTTGGAGACGGGGGTAACGCGAGAGTGCAGCATCAGTAGAGAGGGGGCCAGATTGCACAGTGGAGGTATACGTGTCGGAGGAGTCCGAAGAGGGAGTCACAGTGTTACGACAGGGGAGGCAGCTCCAAGAGTGAGAGCTGCCAAAAGCTCTGAAATTAGACAGAGAAAGTTGTGAGCACCTTAGATGGACCCATTTGGAGCAGGTGCAGCATTGCACTGACTTGCCCCGCCAGGTCACATTTCTAGTGCACACAGAGCAAGGAAAGATGGGGCCGGAGCTAGAATGAACATTACTGCTCATCAGGAGAAGAAGAAGAATGAGGAGATGAAGAAGGGCAAGAGTAGGGCAGGAGAGAGGAAAGAGTGAAAACAGGCGACCGATTTTGTAGATGCTGTGTGCTGCCCTCCTGCGGTCGTTCAGGGGGCAGCATAGCGAAAAAATGTAGGGGAGTGCCCGGGGTAACTGGGATCCTCGGGAAGGCCAACAGCCATTTCGACCCAACCCAAACGGGGTTGGGGACCGAACCACCACGTTGAGGCGGCTGTTGATTGGTGCAGATGAAAAGCTTCGAGAATGAATACTCTACTTTCTGCAAAAATTATTATATAGTTTATGCATTTGTTAACAGAAAAAAATAGAAAGTTTAGGCTTAATTTGTTATTAACACTCAGTGCGACGTTTTCAAAAATTCGGGCCCCGTACAAAATTCCGGGCCCGTTACCAAAGGTACCCCCTGGACCCCCTTGTCAGCGCTCCTGTTCGTAACGATGTTATTTTGTCGTGCTTATCTTATTTATGTGCTGCTAATGTTTCTGTAACAATAATAATCTCAGGAATATTCATTTGATTATCCCGTGTCGACGCAGTTTTTCTGTTTTGGTCATTATTTCTGGTATTTCCCCGTATACAAACCTTCGCTTGAGTATTTTATTCTCAAAGTAATTGTATTGGTAGTTATTTCCTGTACTCCCCCCGTAGACAAGCCTTTTAATTGATTTTATATGCGTTTTTATTGGTTGTTCTTTGGGTAGCAGTTTCCGGTATTCCCCCGTTTTCAAACCTTTTCTTGTTGATTTTTAGTTTCTAGATTTTTTTTGATTGGCTAAAATATTTGGGAACGTTGTTTCGGTTACTTTCGAATGGGAAGTATATATACGGGTGGGACATTTTGAAAACTCAGAGAAAGAGAAAGAGACAAAAGCAAACAGACGACAGAACAGAGAAGATAGAAAAAAAGAGTGAAGAATTAGAAGGCAAGGGCCAAGTACTACTAGAAAGAAGGGGGACTATCGGCTGCTACAGTGTGGTGTCGGTGATTGTCGGAGTACAATCGCTTATGCATTAATATAAGTTGTGGTGTTAAAGAGTGGGCTGCAACTTAGCTTCATAAGCGTAAGTCCTTAGGCCGAAGGATAGGGTATAGAAGGTAGTCGTTGCACTCTACCAATCTCTTGCAGTCGTCAAATCGTCGCCTGCCGGTCACTAGGATACAGGGCGGGTGACCTAACCGTATTCGGCGACAGTTTCATTACTCCTTTTTTTTATACATATCTATTTCCAATTTTTTAGTCGCTGTGTAAACACGGAATTTTGATTCTCCTACGAAGGTTATGTTGATGAGCTAAAAACTTTCAGTTGCAGTATGAAATGTTCAACATATGTCGTCTGTCTATTTTTTTCAATACAAAAGGCTTTGTAACGAGAATAAATATGATGCTTCCGCTTTTTTTTAGAGAATGGCGGCTATGGATGTTTTCGCCCTCCCGCTTCACTTCCCCTCCCTCGGTCAACGTTTATAAAATGCAGATTAATGCTAAAAATATGATTAATTGCTCTTCCGCTTGGTAGACTACGATTTGTTCGAGTGAAGTCCTTGTGACAAAATACAGCGATATCGGTACAAGACCGAGTATTCGGGATCGAACTCTGCACGTTTCGTGTTCAGTAACCATTAAGTCACTGACATCAACCCACGGTGGATTCTAAACCTCTTTATTTTCCGGCCGAACAGTTATCAGGCATTTCAACGTGAAAATTTTGATTGTTGTGCAATGTTAGTAAGGCATAACAATCAAACTTTTCACATTGAAATCTATTGATTACATGTATTACCGCACTATATCAGCATATTACTTCGACTTAAAGGAGAATTATTAAAAGCAATGCATTCTGCTATTCTTTAACTCTTTTGCTCCCGCGTGAAAAGCGAAAAAAAATGTCCGTAAGATGGCAGCGCGAAAAACTGTCATAATCAATCATAATTAATCATAATTATGTACCTCAAGTTTGTTTGTAAATCATTACTCATCTGTCTACTTCTACATTAAGTGTGATATATCGTTGAAATCTACATTTCTTGAGGATTTCAAATAGAAAAAATTTTTTTTTTTAATATGCAAATTTTATGCAAATTAACCCCCAACTGGGGGGTAGTTGTCTTCAGAATTAAAGTAGTACCCTCGCCTCAAAGATCACTACAGATTTCATTTTCTACCAATTTTTTTAGAATTGGTCGCAACATGATGCTAAGGAAATAAGCTTTCAAGGTACATCAATCAAAACTTACCTAAAAGCCTAGGTTTTCTACAATTTGCAATTTTCTGAGGCACATGACCTTGTTTTTGATCGGTACCGACCGGTACCAAATTTTGGTAGTTAAATTCAGTACCTAAAATATGATCAGTTATTATCTGCTAGAGGTTAGCATAAACCATGTAACATTATGTATTTTTGAACAGAGAATTTCTTCAAGATTCAGAAAATATCAAGTTTAAATAGAATATGCAGTCACTGACAATGAAACAGCAGCTTGTTTACACCCTTCCCATTTCTTAAGAAACAAGGGGGATACAGCAAACTTTGATTTAGAGAAGCAAAACTTCTGCTAGCTTTTAAACTTGTGCTTCGCTTCTTGTCTCCTTGGAAATTTGATACAAAATGACGACTTTATTGGTGAAACATTTGCAATTTATTTTATGTTTTTATAGGGTGTAGCTTTTCTACAAATTATAATTTAGTGAAGGCAAGTCAAAAAATTTTGGGGGTTTTTGAACTGGCATGATGTACAGTACTCATTTTTAATTAGTAAATATCATATACCACTTAGTCTAAACTATTTACAATTATATATTGCTGGAAAGCAAATTTTCTAAGCTTTCAAATGAGACCGGTATTTAACAACACATCATATTTTTCACGCACTAAATTTACTTTTATTTACTTACCATTCAAATTTGTTTGGGGGAGTTTTGAGACCCCTAAAAAATTTGGAAATTTAAAAACGTAAAATTTATCATTATCGCTTGAAATTTTGTCAAATGATGCCCCAAAAGAGTAGTTTTCAGGCTGTGTTATTGATAAAGGGTTTGGTTATGTGGAAAAGATGTAATCTCAATTTGAGTTTAGTGTAGTTGGCACGTGCTGAGAATTTGGCCGATTTTGTCGTCTGCAACTGGGTTGTTGGTCTTTTTAACCGTTTTTGGGTATAAAAATCCAAGAATTAGGGCACAAATTATACATGTTCCGATGCGCGAGGAAATAAGCGTGATCTTTTGAAAATTTTATGAAAATCGGATCAAAAATAAAGTCACAAATCGATTTTTCAGTAAACTAATTTTGTAACTCAATTTAAAAAAATTTGAGGTAAACACTGAAAACACGAGATCATCAATCGATGATCGCGGGAGCGAAAGAGTTTTCATTTGAGCAAGTTGATTGTTTTGATTTTTAAAAGCGGTATTTAGTGTAAGATCGAGAAACAAAAAAATTAAAGGCAAGATTGAGTTGATGGGGAATGTTGAAGGAAATGGTTTTTGTAACGCAATTGAGAGAGTGACACTCTTGCACCTCCTCTCTGTATAAGAAAGTCCTCCCCTATATACAAGGTGGTTGAAAAGTAACTAGGCATTAACAGTTGCATACGATATTATCATCATTATCACTGAAGTTCATAAGAAAACTGTTTTGGATGTGACAACGCCAATTGGAATTACCCAATTTTCAGATTTTGTTTATTGTGTTCTCGTTATTTATGTTGTGTGGTAGCATGTTCAAAAATTACTACTCGTTTGACCATTTAGGAGCGAACCAACATTACAGCAGGTTATGGAGTGTGAAATTCCATTGTTCTGGTACAGAGATAATGGCGTGCATGTAAAGATAGATGTTTGATAGTTATGTGTGGCCTGCCATGTCTTGCTAAAATACTGCTGATAACTTAATATTCGCGCAAGATAGTGTGCCACCCCACCGTGCTATTAATGTGCGTGCGTGGTTAGCCCAAGATTTTCCAGGACCATAAATGGAACGACGTGGGCCTCACGAATGGCCTCCAAGAAGCCCAGATCTCAGTTCGTGTTATTTTTCCTGAGGGGTTACACAAATGAGGAGATGCAAAAGGCAAAACCTTGCACACTGGAAGGCTTGGAGATACGAATACAGAAAGTTCTCAATAATATCCAAGATGACATCTTTCAAAAAGTTATTATTTCTACTGCTGGTTGTTTGAGGAATCTAGTTGAAACCAGTGGTGCTTACGTTAAAACATGACTACATGATTTCATTGCCCATTTGGAGTCATTTTGCTGTGCAATTAAATTTTTTATAAAATATTGAACATGCATCAATAACTTTTAATAAATTTAAAGCAAGAATTAGGAATCTATCACAAATTTTTAATACTTCGTTACTTTTCAACCACCCTACGGAAACTACTTTTGTTTTATAATTTTGAACCATTAGATTTGGAGAACATTCGTGCTTCCAGACGCCTTTGTGACACAATAGCTAAATGTAGTTCAAACAAACCAAAGACGTTGTTTTGACGTTAGGAAATGGGAAGTAGCAAACGATTACAAAGCTGCAAATGGCAACCTCGGACCGGAAGATTTGGAGAACGCCCGCGCTTCCACACGCCTTTGTGACACAATAACTAAATCTAATTCAAACAAACAAGAGACGTTATTTTAACGTTAGGAAACAGGAAGTAGCAAACGATTACAAAGCTGCAGATGACTATCTCTTAAAACATTGCAACCATACAGAAATAGCGCTTGCAAGAATGTTATCAAGTTGATTTTGACAAGCTGTGGCGGCTTGACTAAATTGATTTGAAGTTACATCAATTTTTACTTAAATAGGCAAATAAAAACGCAGTGATAGCACCAGATGCACGACTTCATGTGATAAATTGCGCAACAGGAACTTTTAATCTGTTTGATAGTTTGCATCTTTGAGATCAATCAGAGGCAGACGTGGACCGGTTACAATCGTAGGTCGACGCCAATTTGACAACATTTACAGAAGCTAACGAAAAATGTGTATAAGACATGTTGTTTCTACATTGTAGCTAAAGAGAAGACAAAAATATGAATTACGATGGATTTAGGCAAGGATTTAGGATGCTGTGCAGTAAAAATCCAGGAATTGGCCAAATCTACAATCGTACAGTTTCTGCGGCTTACTAGAGAATACAGAAAACTAAAGTGAATTATCAACTATTTCTATCACAAAGCAAAGCAGCAGTTTTCATCCGTGCATGAGATGAAAAATATTCCAAGTTTTCCAGCTTAATTAAATTGCCTGAAGGTTACAATATTATCATGATGCTATCAAGCTACGTCTAAACAATTAAACATCTCAAGAATATTAGATATCAGAGCCCAAAAAATTTTAGTGTAAATTTTGGAAATTTTTTAGAAGTGTTTTACAAAAACATACAGTATATCTATGCATTTTGACATTTATACTTTAAATTCAATAGGAATTCGCTCTAAAGTTCAGAAGCCTATTAATCAAAAATAGCAAAAAAATAGTTTGTACCTGAAAGATGCAAAAATATGTCAGCAGCGAGATTTTTCGTAGCTATAGCTTCATTTCTGGCGAGTAGATTGCCGACTTCCACATTTTTGCGTATTTTTGACACGAAACATCAAAACGTTGGTGCAGACAACTCCTAAATGAAATTTACATCAATTTCCGACTACACTCTTGATAATGCTGAAGTATGACTGTACACTTGGGCAAGGCACTTAACGGGACGCCCCCACCTTTATGTGGAAGACAGGTGGCCCAGTTTTCCCTTTAAAGAGAGGGTTGGTGGCAGGAAGGGCATCCGACCGTAAGACAAATGCCATGTTATCAAAATGCAGATATTTGCTGTGGCGACCCCTAATCGGAAATAAGCCGAAAGAAAAAGGAGAAGAAGATGACTGTACACTCTACGGTACTTACTATTGAATGCAAGGGCGAATCCACGCCGTCGCACATCTTAGTATTTGTAGGCCAAACTACCCCGTTATATCGTCGTCTATAGCTCATAATGTCTTATGATGAAACGGCTATATTTCTGCATAAAAACAATATTTTGAGGAAAGCCTATTTTTCAAAATCATGTTATCCCAAGGCATCAACTTGCTTTTGAAAATATTGCGATTGACCGCGTTAAGCCGACCAAAAATCTCTGATTCGCCCCAGGTGTTTATTCTGATTCAATTAATCATTTTCTTTTGCGGGTGGAGGCCAAACAAACAACATGAGCTGTAGTCCTCTCCGTTATTTTAGATACCACCTTGTCGTGGGTGTTGTGAACTCTCGTGACGCCACTGACTGCAGTTAGTGCAGTTTGATACATGCAGGAGTGAAAGTAATGAAGATAATAGTAATCAGTAGCGCTACAAAAAATTTCTAATCAAAATCTCAGTTCAGTTGATTTGTATAGGATATAAAATAAAAGTTTTTTTTCAGAAAAATTCGTACTTTTATTGTTTTTGATGAGCTTTTTCAGGAAAGTAAGTGATAGTATTAAAATTATTAGGTTTTCGAAACGGCGTTTGTACCTTCGAATGTCTCGCATGACCTGTTCATAAAACAGAGGCGAATTTCGAAAAGAAGGAGCTGTCTCCTTCCCAAGTTTGAACTTACTACCTGGACTAGGAAGCCAGTTTTAGAACCGTGCGTTACGGATTCAGTGGGTGTTGAAGAAACTGCAGATAATTTGTTAAATGTATGTGGGGTGCCAACTGTAAAGCACGTGGCAAAGTATAATTTTCCAGGACAAATTATACAGCAACGAAAACGTTTTTACTTTCCAAAGACAAATAATACAGCAACAAAGCATTTTTTTCTTTGCAAGAACGGATCACACAGAAACGAAAACACGGTAAAATGCGGTCTGCAAAATAGCGCTACTTGTAAAATAGTACTGTGTGCAAAATATGTTGGGAAACTTTTGTGGTAATTCGGAAATGGCAAGGCTTGATTTACAGTAACATGTGCTGATTATTTATGGGTAGGCCTAGGCTTTGTTTTGCTGTTAACGAAATCTAGCCGCTTCTGGATTGCCACAAAAAATTCCGAACATATTTTGCACGCAGCACTATTTTACAAGTATCGCTAGTTTACGGACCGCACTTCACCATGTTTTGGCGGCTGTATGAACTGTCTTTGGATAGGAAAAATGCTTCGTTGCTGTATATGATTTGTCTTGGGAAAGGAAAAACGTTTTCGTTGCTGTATGATTTGTCTTGGGGAAGGAAAAACGTTTTCGTTGCTGTATGATTTGTCTTGGGGAAGGAAAAACGTTTTCGTTGCTGTATGATTAGTCTTTGGAAAAGAAAAACGTTATCGTTGCAGTACGATATGTCCTAAACTCTGCAAATATATACTTTGCCGCGTACTTCACAGTTGGCACCCCATAAATGTAACTCACCAGAGCTAATCTGATCAAATATAACAGGCGTGGACCGGGAGCGGAGATATTAAAACTTTTTGCTGCCTGCAGGTCCAATTCATCTTACCATTTGATGTAGGAGGAAACTTTTGGAAGTGGTTTCTTAATAATTTTAAATCTCTTGATAAAAACGGTAAAAATAATATCCAGAGGCTATCATCGTTTCATGCTAAAAAAATTGTCTTGATTTCACATGTTCAACCAAACTAATCAATCGTTATTGTGGTCGGTCGGGCGGGAATACTGTAAAAGCACAAAAGTCAACTGGAATGTGGTTTCTTTTGTTGTGTATTCAGCTTATGCAAAAGTCGTCAGCCTATGTATTTTTACTAGTTTGAAATTTTGCAATGCAAAATATACCATAGAGTTGTAATGTGGCAAATGTAACAAAACATTCTCAATGCAGCTGGAGCAAGAGCCAAATCTATCTTTAAAATTTACAGCTCCGGAGCTGGAGGCGTGGCCTATGAAAGAATACTTAAAACCTCCGAGGCGATGGTCGGAGTCTATGCTTCTTAAACGGCTCCCAAGCTCTACTTACGACGGCATCAAATGTTGATGACATCATCGTGACATGTGAGTGGCAAACCTCCTCTTTTGCCCAAATTTTTCTTGACCACTCACTTACGCACGATGGCTGTGGATTTACGTGAAATAATTAAAACGATAGGGACTTACTTTACTCCTCAAACAAAAGTAGAACGGAGAGTTTAAAAGATTGCAAAATGACCTTGCAGTCTTTAAGTCTGCTATCATCCGTTCATGTTGTCGGATGGCGCAAGCCTCAGGGATTTAACCAGAGATGTAGAAGCGGTTATTTTTTAACCGCTTCCACTTCCGCTTCCGCACCTATCGCTTCCGCTTTCATTAACGAAAAACGAGAAACGACCGTTGACAATTTTTTTTACCTTTTGTGGGTCTGTAGCCTGCTTTCTCCTTGACTTCATCTTTTTTAGAAGACAAAAACCTTCATTTACTGCTATTACTTAACCTACTTCGCTTGAGCTTATTGTTCCGAACTACTCTGTGTTTCTCTTTCTTAGATATTGGAACTCGTATTGAATGTAGAACAGTGTTTTTTAATCTTTTTGTCATCGCGTAACCCCTGATGTACTTTCGCGTTTGTCACGGAACCCCCACTAACAAAAATTTAGAAATCACAAATTGCTTGCAAGAAAATCAAATATTTCGTTACTACAATTCAAAAAATATTTAAGCACTTCAACAAATAGACAGTTGTTACGAATTCCTTCACTACTTACAACCACTTTTATAACAGTTAACCTAATATTTCTCAGATCTAAATCGCATGACCACATATTACACCTCTCGACAATTACCTGTCGTCACAACAACAAATTGCACCGTATAGCGCTGATTTTCCCTCTCTATCCTCCACTAACTCTGACTTTGAGTTAACTTTAACTCTAATCATCATTACGGACTTTCTGTCCGTCCTCAAAACACGTATTGACTCCGATCTTTTTGGATAGTGAAGTGCGAAATTTCTGTCGTATATATGGTATATACATGTAAAGCGATCAAAATTGAACTGCACCAATCAACAGCCGCCTCAACATGGTGCGGTCCTCCACCCCTTTTGGGTTGGGTTAAAATCGCTGTTGGCCTTCCCGAGCGTCCCAGTTACTCCGGGCACTCTTTTCACACAAACTACTTTTGCCGTGCAGCCCCCTGAACGATCGTAGAAAGGTAGCACGCAGCCTTTTTAAAATTGGCCTGTTTTCTCTCTTCTTCTGCTTTTCTCTTGCCCGTCTTCTCTCGTTCTCCTGATTAGCGGCAACGTTCATCCAAATCTTTGTCCTGTCTTTTCTTGTCTTTTAAGCGCTGGAAATGTGACCTGGCGGGGTAGATCAGTGCAATGCTGTACATGCTGTAATTGGGTTCATTTAAAGTGCTCACTACTCTCCCTTTCTAGATTCAGAACTCTTGGCAGCTCTCAATCCTGGAGCTGCCCTCTCTGCAACGTTCCTGCTTTTTGGAGATCCCACGCCTACCAGAGCTGAGACTTCCTCCTCGGACTTCTCCAGCTGTTATATCTTTACTGCTCAATCTGACCCATCTGGCCCCCTTCTGCTAATGCAGCACTCGCAACCACCCTCGCCTTCAAACCTCTTATCCCTTTCCCACCCACTTTTTATCTTCTCCCTCTGCACCCTCACCACCGCCTCATGCTCCTGGCTGTTTCTCTTTATCTCCTGTTTCTGCTTTCCCTCATTAACTTCCTCAGGGTTCTTTAATGGAATGCTGGGGGATCTCCAAGCGAGGAACACTGAACTGCTATACTTTATTTGGTCTCATCCCGTTAATCTTATTTGCATCCAGGAATCTAACTTTAATTTATCTTCCTCTTTCCGGATCCCTAAATTTTCTGCTCTGCGATCCAATGGCACCCACTCCCAATCTGGTGTTTTTTCTACTGATATCACAGACGCTAGCGGCGGCGTCATCATTTTCGTCAGGCAGGGTTTATCCTTCTCTGAACTTTTTATCTCCTTTCTTTCTTCGCTTGGCTTCTATTCTGATTATGTAGGGGTCAACATCTCTCTAAACCACTCCTTCTCGCTCTCATTTCTTAATGTTTTTGCTCCCCCTATTTGTTCTTCTCCAAAGAATAGCAGAGCCAATTTCTTTTCTCCCTCCATTCTTCCCTCCTATGTGGAAGATGAAGCGGTAGAATTTTCGCGCTTCCGCTTCCGCTTCCACATCCCTGGTTTTAACACTTTGACCGCGGGCAAGTTTTCTCAACACACGCTAACGCGTTTTATCGTAAAAGCGCATATTTCGCACATTTTGCTGATGTGACTGACGAATGAAAAAAAACAAAATGTGCTTTGAAATAAAACGTAAAATTATGTTCAAACAATCATGAATCAATCAAGCAAAACAAGATGAGCAAAGACAGCAGTTTATAAGTTCGCAAAATTAATATAAAGAAATCAATATTGTGTTGTTTAGTACGCTGACAGGTTTATCGCATTCAAACGCAGACTTCACCACGGAATTTTTTGAAGCAAGGAACCACACACAACGCTAGTTTTAGGGGGCATGTTTTACACATTTAGCGAGTTTCTTTTCGTTGGTTTTGATGATTGCAAACAATGCACTGTTTAGCAGCATTTTTTTTGAAGTTGTTGAAGGGATATGAGCCAATAGTGCTCAGCAGACAGGGAGAAAGATCAGGACTTTTATGATGATGAAATGCGGTTGTATTTGATGTTTGTGGGAAATCTTCATGTATTCTAATATCAGATTTCAATTGCAAAGCAATTACGCTCTTTCGAAATTTCAACTGCGCCTTTGTGCCTCCAACAATTTTGTACAAAATGAAAGCATTTACCATAGCCATGTCAAGGTTGTGTGACACAACTTTGCTGTACCATTTTTGCGTTTTTCGTAGTGGACTATAATAGGACATTAGTTGATCCATTCTGTCCACACTGCGCATAGAGTTATTATACGATACAAGAGATTCTGGCATTTTTTTCTACTCCCATCCTTTTGTTTGTCTGTTGCTCTCAACCACTTTTCCGGAATGATGAAAGCATTAGCACTTCCCACTTTTCTACAACAATACGCCCTTTTCGTATTGCAATGTGCTGTCCTCTTTTTAGTTTTGTAGAAACAATAATTTTTCGTAGGTGTTTTCTGTTTTTCCTCAGTGTTACCCAAATCAACGTTTTTCAATTTAGTAGAGCCAGAGACGTAGCAGCCGCCCCCTAAACCCCCCAATTGGGGGGGGCCCAGGCCAACTTTGGGGGCCCAAGTTAGTCTGAAATTGCTTTTTGGCTACGTGACTATTTTCAGTTCAGCAGACTTGTTTACAACCGATTTAAACTGTAGGAAGAAATTGGCTTGTGACATCATAAGTGAATGCAACGTCATTTTATCTCGCACAATCTAGAATATTTCGATTGATTTTCTGGTAGAATCTTGAATATTCGATTGACGTAACAATGCCGTTGTTACGCAACAATCATAGAATGGTCTGGAATTCTGTTTGGCTATAAATACCGGGACAATATATATACACTGCAGAGTGCAGATAAAGTATTTTATTGACATTGTATAGAATGAAACGTTCAAAAAGTGGTGCTCAAAAGAGAAAAGAAGCAGCCACTGCACGAGATGCTGTAGCGAAATTGCCCAAGATGACAGATTTTTTCAAGATTACTGAGCAGAGTAGACCTGGCACTAGTACCGAGAGGGATGAAGAAAACTATAGTGTACAAGAAAAAGAAGACTATGACGATCAGCATCAAAGTGATTGTGAATTTCCAGAAAATGTAAGTTGTGATTTACCTGCCAATACGCAACCTTCAATATCAAAAATAACTGAATCTCAATTTACCTCTATCCCTGATGACCCATGTAAATGGCCTGAAAGTATTTCTGATGCTCAACGATGTGATATAGTAAAGCGTGGACCACATCAACTAATAATGAATTTTCCATATAATAACACAACTCCAAGGCGACGTTTTTCCTCCAACCATTATAAACGTGTGTTACCTAATGGTGAAAGTGTTTCACGGTCGTGGCTAGTTTATTCTGGGGAATCAGATCAAGTTTTTTGCTTTTGTTGTAAGCTATTTGGAAAAACACTAAGCCCCTTTTGTAGTGATATAAATACATGGGAGGGTTTTTCGAAAAAACTGAAAGACCATGAAAACGGCATTTCCCACCAAGAATGCTGCAGTCAATGGATGTTGCTAGCTGAAGGGATAAGAAATTCATCCACTATCGACAAACGCGAGATGAATATTTTTTTCAATGAAAGACGTTTTTGGAGAAATGTTTTAGAGAGACTTATCGACATTGCCTTGTTTCTATCGGAAAGGAATCCTGCTTTTAGAGGATCTGAAGAAGTCTTAGGATCTCCTCACAATGGAAATTTTCTGGGTATATTTGAGCTTTTGGCAAGAAGAGATCCGATCCTAAAAGAGCTTCAAGACAGAATCAAGAATAAAAACACTAAAGATCACTATTTGAGTCCTACCATACAAAATGAACTAATTGAATTGCTAGCGACAGAAGTTGAAAAAGAAAATTTACAGCAATTGAAATTGGCAAAATATTTTTCTAGAATTTTGGACTGCACTCCAGATATGTCACATCATGAACAAATGTCTGTCATTCTCCGTTATGTACTATGTAATGAAGAAGCTGCTGTTGTTAAAGAAACATTTTTTGGCTACTTGAGAATAAGTGACAGTACTGGGAAAGGCTTGTTGGACGCTTTCTTAGAAAAAGCGACCGAACTGAAACTCGAATTGTCTGATTGTCGAGGTCAGTCATATGATAATGGTGCTAACATGAAAGGAAAACATTCTAAGGTCCAAGCAAGAATGCTAGACATCAATCCCAAAGCTGTTTACGTGCCCTGCGCAAACCATACCCTTAACTTAGTTGTTGTTGACAGTGCTAATTCATCGACGGAAGCATTGACATTTTTTGGAGTACTTACAAGGTTGTATGTGCTGTTTTCTTCCTCTGCTCAGCGTTGGGAAATTTTGAAGAAACATGTGGAGCTGTCCATAAAGTCACAATCTGATACTCATTGGGAAAGCAGAATTAAATGCATCAAACCTCTTCGATACAATTTAAAAGAGGTGTTGCTGGCACTGAAAGACTTGGAAGCCATTTCCATAGAAAGAAAAGATGGAAGAGCTGCCTCAGAAACAAAATCGTTGATAGCTCATTTATCAAAATGGAGTTTTCTTTTGTCGGTGTTTATTTGGTATGATATCCTATTCCAAGTCAATAAAGCAAGCAAGATTCTTCAATCGTATGGAGTCTCCCTTCATACAATGGAAACGGAAATCCAGGCAAGTGAAAAGTTTTTGAAAAACTATCGCACAACGGGTTATGACAGTGCCGCAACATCTGCTGTTGAAATAGCACAGGAATTGGATATTGATCCTTCTTTTCCTCCGTCAAGAAGTGGAAAGAAAAGAAGATTGTTTGATTACCAAGGTGAAGAGGAACAACGAGCTACTCCTGAACTGAAATTTAAAAGCAACTTTTTCTATCCATTAGTAGACGAGGCTATTATGTCAATAAAGGAGCGCTTTAATTTGTTACGTGAGGTTTTTCCTTCTTTTCGTTTTGGTACACACGAGACAAACTTTTGCTTGTGCAACAAGAAAATGCTCTTCTTACTTGCTGTAAAGAGTTCCAAAAAAAGTTCGGTGACATTGATTCTGATGAAATGAGCGCTGAGCTACAGCGGTTTGTTTTAATTTTACAAAAAAAACGCAATCTCAATACGGCTCAAGACTTTCTGAACTATCTTCTAAAGACTCATTTATTTCAATTGTATCCGAATGTGTACATCGCACTTCGAATCTTACTAACTTGCCCCGTGACTGTTGCCAGCGCTGAAAGAAGCTTCAGCAAATTGAAACTGATCAAAACTTTTAATAGAACGTCTATGACAGACAGTAGACTATCTTCATTAGCCATGTTGTCAATCGAAAATGACTGCGCCCGATCTCTTGATTATGACAATGCCATAACAGCATTTGCGAACAAAAAGGTTCGCTCCAGACTATTTAAATGATACTGTGGTTTTATAACTTTTTCATGTTTTTCAGTGTCATTGCTTTCGTTTCGCAGTGTCTGCATAGATGTCCTACTGAACTCTGGCATCGGTGCCGAATTTTTTATGACTTGCACCTTCGGTATCGGCATGCTTTATTCTGACATTTGCCTGTTTACTTATGTACAAATTGTGGTGTATTTTCTTAATGCAGCTTTTCAATGACCTGTGCGCAGGGGCTCTTGCGCTTACTTTGGGGGGGGGCCCGAAGTTGGAGTGCTACGGGACTGAGTAGAGCTTTCGCTAAAGGCACGCTTTTGTAAAAACTATCCACATAAAGAGCATGACCACGATCTAACAGTTTTTCCATTAGCTTTAGAACTACAGTTTCTGCATGACCGAAACCAGATAGAGGATCCATTTTTCCGCAGTATACCAAGTCATTCTACACGTATCCTGTATGTTCACACAGCATGTAGTTTCACACCGTATTTATGTCTTTTGCCAGGAATATACTGACGAAAGATCAAACGGCCTCTCCAAAGAACCATTGATTTGTCTACGGATATCTCTTTCCCAGTGATGAATAAAGCTTGAAATCGTTCAAGTAGAGCATTGCATATTTTTCACAATTTGGATAAACGATGGCCATCAACTGCAGATTCGTCATCACTACTCTGCCAAAAACGCAGCAGTAGCTCAAACCTGTCTCCTGGCATCGTAGAGTGAATATGGGAGTCGCTATTACAGGATCAGTAGACCAATAATCTTCTATGCATGTTTTTTCACCAAACCCATTAAAAAAAAATTCCTAAAAATCTCTTCATTTTAGTGGTTGTGGTGGCAACCAAACGTCTCATTCTTCTTTTTGCAGTTGCCACTGAATGTGCTATCACTTGCTCAGCATATCTATTTGTTTCTGTGATCATAATCTTTATTATATGCTTGGTCACGAACAGCAAAAAATTGCACTGGCAATGATTCTTTGTTGAGAGTGACAGAATCGCTTATGTCACTTGATTCAGAAAAATTTATATCTGATGGAGATGTGTAAGTTGGTTCTACAGATCTCCAGTTGTGGTCAGCGAAATTGAATGTTGAGGCAGTATCAGAATCATCATTGCCGCTGAACAATTCCATCATGCTCTCATTGTGAGTTGCATTGGTAGTTGAAATATTACTAGTATTGCCAGCAGATTGAACAGAGTCATGACTGGTGTTTGCTGTAGCTGCTGATTGCAAATGAGCAATAGTGTTGATGTCATTTTCACATTCTGAATCACTAAAGTAGCTCTCCTTATCCAAACCATTATCGTCCATGAGCTCCTCTTCAGATAAATCTACCAATTGAAAATTATCTACCAAATCGCTCAAATCATACTTTTAGTTCTTTTTCTAGTGGCCATAATGATTTAGTAGCACTGTGAAAAAAATCCGAAATAAAAACGACCGGCTGTATAAAGATAGTGTAAGACCACAGTAAACTCTATACAGTCTTACAAACTAATTGGAAGTCGTCTTCCATCCAAAGACGCTTTCAAACATAAGAACTGCGGAGTACACACTTCTCTATCATTGTACCTCATTTCAAATAAACTGTCATTGAAAAAATAATAACAAAAATAAAGTCTATTTTTTTCAATACTGTGCGGTAATTTCTACCAACGCTGTTTGGTTTTTCTATGAAAAATACAATGGCTTAGAGTTTTAGTAAAACGTCAAAAACGCTTTAGAAACTAGAGGAAAAAGAACTAAGCTTAGTTCTTTTCATAGGAAAAGATGTGGCGATTTTACCAGACGCTGAAGCGATGGAAGCTATGCCACATGCAGTGTCAAGCTCGCAGCGCTCAACTCGCAGTCTTTTTATGACGATTGTAACGTAATTGAAGCAACCAGACAAAGGAATTCAACAAAAAGTCCGATAGATACCGTTCATGACGCAAGAAGCACCCGGCTTAAGTGGCTCGTTTGTTTGGGCTTCTCTTCTGAAGAGCTCAAGCACAGATAAAACTCGAGGTGGGTGCCACTTGTTTCATAAACGACAAAATGTAAGCGAAAATTTGAAAAATTCCTCATTGCTCAACAAAAAATCTAAAAAAACAAATCAAATATTCAGTCAATAAGTGCCATGCTGCCCTCTATGTTGCAGCGCCAATTAAGAGCTCAAGAGTAGTTTTTGAAGGGCTTTAACAACCAAAGTTGTGAAAACTTTGTTTTGTAACTGGGTTTGAATTATAATAATTTAACGTCAGTGAAAATAGACTGCTTTGTCGGTGTTTTATGACGTACCTTACCGTAAAATAAAGATTATTTATAGTTCCCCTTAAAATCAAACAAACAAAAAGATTTGATTTCTAGAGTGCAAAACTGTACTACTGCATAAACAGCTGAATAGATTATGTTTTCAGAATTTTTAAGTAGATGAGCAGCTACTATTTGAAGCAAACCTACTGGTAGCTTATTAAATAATCCTAACAATGGAAAAAAACTACGCACTTCCTCCTCTATGTACAACACGACCTGACCAATCTTATTTGCATGATATCAATAAAGAAATCAAAACTGGACAGATAGGTGACTTCAGTGAATACTCTACAACTCATGGACAAGAGATGGCACAAGACACAGAGGCACTCTTATCTTCTAGTGTGGTAGTCAATGTTCCTACAGAAATCGTTGATGTAGAGTTCACTTCCAAACCACAACAAAACATAAAATGTGCTTACTGCCAGACAGAGTCTGCAGCTACAATAGCAAGTCCAGGATACGAAACTTGTGGAATAGTGTGGGCAATTTTGATTGCAAGATTCGGGATCATTGGTTGTTCAATAATTCCGCTATATTTTAATGGATTTAAGAAAACTGAGCACCACTGCCCGCATTGCCGGAAGAAGCTGGGAATTTACAGAAGAAATCAAAATTTAAAAAATCGTTTTACCGCGAATTTTCTGTCGCTACTTATTCTCTTAGCTGGTGTTGGTATATATGTGGTCGTCATCTGGTATTTGATGAAAAATGGTTATTTCGACAAGTTCTACGAGCTGTATCGAGGCAATTACTACACCAATGGATAGACATGAAGCAAAAGCTTTACGATGTAGACATGAAGCGGAGATGGTGAAGTTGTTCTGTTTTGCGTTCAGGTTGCTTACATTTAAAATAAAGAAACCGTATATCCTTGACTAGATTAGCTGCTGAAAGAATTTGAGTTAATGAACGCATTGATAACCTAACATTTGCCGCGCTTACTAACCGATTACTGTTATTACTGAATGGATTATTCATGAATACTCAAATGTGTTGACACATAATCGTGGTACACATATGTCATGAGCATGACTTGACTGTATCCAGTGGCGAATGGCTCATCATCATATGAAGCATGGAGGAGACCTTTTATTCCTGACACAGTCATATCTGTTGTATCCAGTAGTAGTATCTGTCAAGGCATGAAGATGGCATCCGCGTAACGTGTACGCGGTGGCACTGCCCAATCAACAGGGTCTGTGGCGAGGCTCCGCAACACGGACGTAGATTCTTATTGTCATCAGATTTGCTCGTCGTGGGGATAAGCCACTGGGTGATGAACAGTAGCCTACAGTTACCTCTCCGCTTCAAACTCGGTGTAGCCGACGACCAATTGGGGTTATCTGTTAAACATCTTGAATTGAGAAATTTACTCTTTCACGCGCACTAGGTCCTACTCGGTTTGCATGTGTTTCGGCAGACTGGGCCACCACGACGGGTAGCTGCTTGGCCCCACCATCTATTTTCCACATCAAGATGAAGGCTTCCCATTTAAGTGCCTTGCCCAACGACACAAGCAAGCAAGCTTGTTTTCCACACAGTCCCTTTTGTGCTGAGCGCCAACCTGTACATACCATTTTTAGTTTCATGGTACGACTCGACTTAAGGAAATAAACCCCGGGTCTACCAACTGCGAAGCGGACGCTGTAACTACTACGCCATCGCGCCAGTATTGAGACATGAGCCAATATTAGCTTTCTGTTTGTCAATTTAAGGTCTCTGACCAATATGCCTCAAGCATTACTCTTCAGCGAAGCTTTTACAGCTTAAAGCTTTCGAAGACTCTTGTGAATCGGAAGAGAGTTCCAAACGCGTACGGCTTGTTGGATTTGTGTAACGTGACCTTACTGATTAAGCGTGACCTGGATCAGATAAACGCTTCTTTTTTGTACGAAGCGGCAAATGCGAGTCATGTGAAAAAACTGCTTCCTTGGATGACTTCACACAAAAAGATGTCATGGCTACCACGCCTAGTTACATCGTTGTTGCTCCACGTCCACTTCATTAACACTGCGGAGTTTGGTTCGTGTTGGCCATGCCTACAAAAACGCTTATTTTACGCCACTGGGCGTATTTGCATGTGACAAGCATTTTTGACTTCGTTTATTTCCTTCTTATCATAAAACTGGCGCGGTTAGCAATTTTGTTGTGAGTAAAGTCAGAGTATTTCTCAGAAAAGAATGATTTTTTATAAATGACAGGCGTGTATGGAACCAAATCATATTTTTAAGGTTTGCAATTCTGAATTTGTGGCGTGAACCTTTTTAATTTAGACCCATTGGCATTTGATCATCACCACCGGCGATTCGTCAATATAAAATTTTGCCTTACCATGATATTTACAGCATTATGCTAATGCTTTTGCCATATAGTTCTAGATTTTGCTAGCATATTCTTTGTTATGTTTTAATGCTTTCTTCATAAAAAGTTTAAAGAGTAGGTTATTAGAAAATGTAAAAAAAGCGACGTAGGGACATAAAGTGAAAGTCTGTAAACCATCTTTTGACTTTCCACAGTGGAATTTCTCTAAACAACACCACCATGGTTTAGCAACCACAGCAACTTCAACTACAAACGACGAGTAGAAAGTCAACAACACCTGGGTTTATACATGGATCGCCCTCTACGTTCAGCAGCTTTCATGATAGAAGTGATTAGTCGCCACATGAAGAGTACTCATTTTATTTATTTTGAATACAGTCGGATGCCTGCCGTTGCGCTACAATGGTGACCCCGCGATATAGTTGGACGCAGCGTTTGGGCTCGGCGACGGCTTATGCTGCTTGACTGAAGGCACTGCCGTCCAACTACATCGAAGAAAATGTAGCTTCTTCGCGGGGTCACCATTGTTGCGCAACGGCAGGCATCCGACTGTAATCCAGGTTAAAATGAGTGCACTCTGCATGGCGACTACTCTCTTCTATCATGACAGCTGTGAAGGGTTGATGGCAATCGATATATATTTTAAAGCCAGGTGGTGTTGGCGACTTTCTACTTGTGGTTTGTAGTTGAAGTTGCTACAATGAGATTGAAAAATATTCTCGTTGTACTGTAGACGAACTACGGAGCACCTCCATAACTGTGTTTTGATTCAACAATAAGGTGATTTATCCAGTCAACTTTACCGCTGTAATGAAAAACTGCCACATCGGGAAACTCACACAGAAATATACAAGTGATTTCATCTGCAATTGACTCTAGTCCCTACGTCGCGACGGAGCAAAGTGAACAAAGAATAGATCCAAATAAGAAATATAAACTGTGTTAAAATACTATGCCTGTTTGTAAAAGAAATGATGGTCTAGAATGCCGTTACAAATAAACAAAATACGTCTCGAAGACAAATAAAGGGTGCTGTTATACACCAACTTTAATATTTGCACCACACGGAATTCTGCTGGACCAAGAAAAATGTGATGCCATATACGAGCTGACGTTATAAATGAATTGTACTGTATGTCGATCCATGCAATGTGAATTTTTGACTCATGCTTTTTGATCACAAAACATTCTTACAAAGGATAACTCGATCTTAAACATGCTTCAGAGTTACTAGCGCTGCACCACCATCACTACAAACCATCAGCCAGGGTCGTCACAATCCGTCTTCCCATAGAACACAACGCAAAATCGTGCGAGCATTTCTCAAAAAAGTCAAAAACAGACCATTTTGCGATGGAAACGTCTGACTTCCTATTGTTCGTTTTTCACAAATCGATCTTGCACCGCCCGCTATCAATGACGACTTTTGTAGTGGCAGAAATATAATTTTCTCAAATACTCTAAAACGTTGTAATTAAAAAACTACGAATTCCTTTTGAAATGCAATGAAAATCTTTCAAAACATCTGTGTTGCCAGTTAAAATTTGAAGATGTTCAGAGAAAGTGTTTTCGAATTCTTCCCAATTAAACAGATATGCCAAATCTACGTCAGCGCGCATCCAAGCTTCTTCTGATTGGTCAGTTCTAATCAGGCCGTCAGCCAAGACATGACGACGAAAATGATCAGGTTCAATTGAAAACTCATTTACTCTTTCCTTGATAAGCATCACGATTTTAATTAATTGCATTTCTTCAATATAAGACGTGACCAGTAAACGAATCAAGCAAGCATAAACTCTGCATGATTCAATCCAAGCTCTAGATGTCATCACAGAGCCAGATGGTAAAACCTAAAACAAATAATAAGTCTAATGCAAGTTATAATGCTACGTTTGAATGATCCTGGATCCGAATTTCCACAATTAGCCCTATCAAAACCTGCCATGCGCTACCCACAAAGCAATCAAAAATTTACCCTA
Organism: Trididemnum clinides; assembly: GCA_963675345.1. Lineage (NCBI taxonomy): Eukaryota > Metazoa > Chordata > Ascidiacea > Aplousobranchia > Didemnidae > Trididemnum > Trididemnum clinides. The sequence continues at coordinate 8,927,809 of OY776292.1, read as the reverse complement.
AAACGTTTGAATCAATGATTTAGCCTTGAATGAGTTAAGTTTGCAGTTAAAACTGGATATTTGAAGGTCGATAAAAACTTTTAGATCTATTTAAGATAAATGACAGGAAAACATGTTCTATATTTTGCTTTCAGTGCTTTAGGGTGTTTTATTTTGTCCACACTTCTGAAATTAAAAATGCTGAAGGAACAACAAGATTGGATTTTTACCACTGATTTCAATGATATAACTTTTTTTTAAATCGGTAAAGTTAAGAGAACGTCTCACTCCATTGAGTTTTGATCTTATCTAGTTAACCGAAAGAGATTGAAAGACGGGTGAAACCTCAAACGACGCTAGGTAACAAATTTCCTGTCTTTCTTATTACATCCAAGTGCTTTGTCTGCACCAGAAAAAAAATTCAAGAAAACCTATTTTTGCCAACTTTCCTAATTGGATGGTAATTAGCACTCTGCCTAATCATAGATTTTATAAAATTTAGCCTTGACAGTAAAAACCAAACAAGAACTACGACTACCAACAACATCAAAAACAGCACAAGAGCATTTAAGTGTAAACTTAGCGGCACAAATAAGAACGCAGCCGTAGATCAATTTCTGGTTTGCAGCCGGAGATTGTCTTGACGCGTTTACGCAAAAGCAGTGCTTTTAGTTTGCCAATGGATCTTTGGTTGGATCGGTTGTGATTGTCGATACCTTTCCATAACTTAATGCTGCCACATTGAACGCGAGATGCTCGTTGGCTTTGAGTAGTAAGAAAATCCTTTAGAGCTGTCTGTCGTTGTGATGACGCACTCTCCAGGTCTATTTGAAACAGCAATGATGTCAATTCCATTTGCAGGTCCTTCTTCAACGGAAGATGTTTCGAACACACCTCCACGGCTACATTTTCCGGTGAAAACTAGTGTTTGGAATGTTCCACTGTGCTATCCAAATACGAGGGACATTCAAAAAATACGCGAATTTTTCAATTTTTTATTGATTTCCATTAACAATGAATTTAGTTTTCAACATAACCTCCGTCACGGTCGATGCACTTCCCCAGGCGGTGTTTCCATCCATTTATACCATTTTTGAAAAATTTAATTATGATGAAATTTTAAGAAAATTAAGGACAGAATTAGCTAAAAATCGCCCAGGAAAGCTTCACCGAGGAATCCTCTTCCATCATGACAATGCTCCAGCGCATTCTGCAGGGGTGACAAAAAATTTTTTGAGAGAATTTCGATGGGAATTGCTGCCACATCAACCTTATAGCCCAGATTTAGCCCCATCTGATTTTTTCCTATTTCCAAAACTCAAAGAACATCTGAAAGGAGTCCATTTCAATAGCACTGATGAAGCAAAACATGCAGTAAAAAACATGGCTCACAAATCAGACTGCAGAATTTTTCAAAAATGGCATAAATGGATGGAAACACCGCCTGGGGAAGTGCATCGACCGGAGGTTATGTTGAAAAATAAATTCATTGTAAATAGAAATCAATAAAAAATTGAAAAATTCCGCGTATTTTTTGAATGCCCCTCGTAAGGGTCAACCGTTTCGTAGACCAATAGAAGGTCCTTGTGAAATACAATCAAATAAGATCGGTCAACGGCGCTCGGCTTTAAGTGGGATCATGATAAACAAGGGAACATTGACAGACACAGCCTCATCATGTCAAAGGGACGTGATGTCAAAGGGAAGCAGGCGCAAGTAACCATTTTCCGTTGTTATTCATCGTGAATGATTTATTTGCTCTTGCTTATAAATACGAAATTTTTTAAGTTGTCTGGCGCATCCGTAAAAATCTGACAACGTCAAGCAAACAAACTTATCTAATCGCTGCGAAAACTGTTGTCCCCATTTTGGAGCGGTTTTTGTTCTGAAAACCATTGAATTTCGCTCTTGGGATGAAGCATAGACATAGTCGTGATATTTATGATGACTTTAATTGAGAAATTTTGCTTGCTAGCGTCAACGGTGCAGCTTCGCATTGACTTTATTCACTTTGCATTGACTTGATTCACTTTGCATTTGATGAAAAGTGTCCCTACTTGCACTGAATTAGGACATTTTCTTCTTTCTTCTTTCCTTCCACTTTATTTATTATGGGAGTGAGAAATATTTTGTTTGTATAGAATAACAATTTCATTCCAGGTATAAATGCCGTGCCTCAACGTCATGATAAAATCACTAAATCGTTAGTTTATCTCCGTCAGTGTTCCAGCAATCGTTCTGTTGTGTCGATCATTGCTGAGTCTACTTTGTCCAAACAGCCATTGCATAATTTTAAAATAGTATTGCAAACTGCTTCACTATTTACTGAACTCTGTATGGGAAAAAACTCCATTCCTGTCCATTCTAGCACCCAATGACTCATCGTGGTATTGAACTAAATACATGTGTCTATCCGTTCCATTAATAATTCGTGTATCATAACGCTGAACACTGCCATCAGCTGCTGCTTCGAAGCGCGTAGAAACAACATGGCTTACAAGTATTCACAGGCCCGCTAAATATTTAAGAAGCATGAAATTGGGCCCCATGCAAATAAGGCTGTACCCCCTGTGACAGAACCATTCTTCAAGCAAGAAAAATTGATTTTCCGTTTTGCTTTTTTCCTTGCTCTATCAAATTTTTCAAGAGCGGCTTTGATCTTTGCTTCTATGTCTCAGCTACTTAACACCAGTAGGCTGGCCCTATCCCAAGTTACGACAACATCCTGCACTAACTGTGCAAAAGTTGGTCCCTGTAAAAAAATCTTTTAGTCGGTTTCATTGTACTGCTTTTGCAAATGGTTGCAATGATTGATGACGATCATCTGTGTTGGCGGGACATTTTCCTAAAGCTTCTCGCACGCAAGCAAAGACTTACTAGTCTCAGATCTCTTCACTGACATCATTCTTAAACCAGGGATTAGCAATCTTGCAACTAAGCACTCACTCAGGGTGCAGCAGCATCTTGACTAATCAAAACTCTCAAAAGGTTTGTAATTTGTAACTGCTACTGACGATGTAATATCAATTGTGCTGTCATAGAGTAATGTAAAATTTGGATTACTGGATGACGTCATCAATCATTTCCTTTTTTTGCAAAAAACTGGACATGTTTAACCAATAAAATGTACGGCAAGAAACCCAAAAATAGGTTTTCTTGTAATAACTATTTTGTGGTACAGATAAGGTACCTAGATAAAACAAAGACAGATGGGAAACCAATCATACAGCATCGTCTAGGCCGGTTTCACACAACTTTCTATTCCTTTTGGTTAAGATATGGTAAAAACTCTATCGACCTCTAGTGGCCAAACTTTAGTGGAGCGGGGCGCTCTCTAAATTTTATCTAACTTGAAAAAAAATTGTTCATTGAAAACAGTAATAAAAAGCCAATGTGATTAGACCCAAAGCCTTTTCAATTTTGGAAGCGTGGAAAAAACGATACACCCTACAGTACATTCATGAAAAATCGAACAAAAGAAGTTGGGGTTATAGCTACAAGAAGGTTGTCGAAAAACTACAAGATTTTGCCACAAGCCCAGCAGCATGTTTACGTTCGTGAGGTTTTTCAAGAAAAAGAAAAAGATGTTGAAAGCCGAAAAATCGGAAGATTGAGTTCTAACACGGCAGAGGAAAAATAACTCGGAGAGATTACCAATGAAGGAAATAACTGGAATTAAAAGACGATGACTTCTAAGGTCGAAATACCAATTGAGAGAATAATGCGTGAGAAAGTGGTGAAAGCAAGCTATAAAACGAAGCTACTATAAAAAAATACAGATGGAATTTACAAAGGTAACGTAAAGATCACAATTGCTAGTGGAGAAAGACAAAACTGCTGTAATGATAAAGCACTGCCAGCATATTGTGAATGGAACAGCAATCTCAAATGAATGGAAAATAAGTGTGATACCAGACCACCAATCTTTGAACGCAAAGGAGACGCAAGACAATGCGGATACGGAAGCAAGAAACTTTGGCAGCATGCAATGAAGAGTATGGAAAAAATCCAGGAAAAACTGAAAACGAGCGTTGGGGAAATTGAATGAAATGAAATAACTGTCGCCGAAAAAAACTCTCCAAACGCTTGTATTACAAAGCATATAACACTGACCATCTTCTACACAACATCTTGTAGGCCTACAGCAAAACCCCTTCCAAAAGGCTTAAATCTCGCAAACTCCTTCGTCCATTTCTGGAATCACTACAAGGTTATGATCCCCACAAGAACCAATACTACATAAACTGCAACCACACATCCAAGACTGGTCAAACAAACCCCTAAGACAGTGGTTCTCAAACTGTGCGTCGCGACGCCCCGGTGCGTCGTTTCAATTTTCCAAAGGCGTTGCAAGATATTTTGGTTTTGTGCCATTAAGTCTAGGTTTTATTGCGTCAAAAGAACTCTGATCGTAGATTCCCTTCTTACTTTCTTCTGACATTTTCACAATAAGTGTTTTTAATACACTGTTGTAATGGTTGACTTGTTATTCAGGAATCAAATTGCAGAAGTTTAACTTAATTGGCGAAAAATATATAAAGAATAAAGCATTCAGTTGTATGTTGGACGAAAACAGGAAAAATGAGTTACAAACTTAGAAGAGCGTAATTTTACGATTAATGATGACAGACCAATCCAAAATCTCGGGAGCATCTGCATAGGGGCAGTTATTTATGTAGATTAGGGGTCACATTTATCTCGCAGTACGGCAAACTAAACTGTAGGATGCTGTCTGGTGCGTCGCAAAGTCTCGCAAGCTTTTTCAAATGCGTCGCATCGCAAAAAGTTTGAGAACCACTGCCCTAGTATATGGTCTCCATCGGAAAGCCTGGGTTCAAATAACAGATTGCGAAGTGGAGTAGGAAAATTCGGTGTGGAGTAGGAAAATTCGGTGTGGAGTAGGAATATTCGGTGTGGAGTAGGAATATTCGGTGTGGAGTAGGAATATTCGGTGTGGAGTAGGAAAATTCGGTGTGGAGTAGGAAAATTCGGTGTGGAGCAGGAAAATTCGGTGTGGAGTAGGAAAATTCGGTGTGGAGTAGGAAAATTCGGTGTGGAGTAGGAAAATTCGGTGTGGAGTAGGAAAATTCAGGGACTCAACGGTGAAATGGGGATTCGATGATGACAATCTATGCCAATCTGAAGAACCCCAAACTGCATACCACATTATCAACGACTGCAAATCAACAGGACCTCCATGCAACCTAACAGATGTTGACAAGCCTATGCTCATGCGATATCTGATGAACTGAAACTTCTGAGGAGACTGTCATACATATAAATGAATAAAACTGTTAAGAGCGGCGGTGAGTACGTATCGACAGAACGGAAAGTTAGAAATGGATTACGGTTATCAGAAAAATTTTCCGTGCTGGTAGAGATATATCAAGGATTGGTGCAATCCCGATTATAATTAACAATTGTGCTTGACGGGATCGCGAATGCAAAAAAAGGCGTGTTGAATAATGACATAATGTTAATAAGTAAGACGAAAACGAATTTGAGAAAAATTTCGAAAATGGAAAGATATTGTTTAAAGCAAGGATTTGAAGCTAAACCTAGACAAGACAAAAAGGATATTGAGCGGGTTGAAAGGAGAAATGACAAAGAGAAAAAACAGATTTATGCGGAAGGTGCAGTAAGAGAGTAAATCGAATACTGTGTCGTGCACCAAGTGAGAAAAATTAGTTGATGGAAGGCGTGCGAAAACAAAGAGTGACCCTCAGATTGACAAAACAATTTGTGAATAATGCAAAAAACAACACAAGGAACGGAAAAAGGAATCGGTGAATGCATTTCGCTACTTGGAAGATAGATTGAATGCCGAGTGGTGAACGTCACGTTGCAAAAACAGCAAGAACATGAGTTGGTTGCATGAGATTTGAAGAATGTGATGAATTGCGTAAAGAAAACACGTTTTCGCTAAAAATAAAAGAAAAAAACCTATTGAAGTTGTGTGAGATCGTCAATTCTAAACAGAATGGAGACAAGGTGTTCAATAGAGAAAGATGAGGTGGGAATTTTGAGAAAAACCGAGAAATCGTGGTAAGGCGAATGGGTGTGAAAAAGATGAAAAAACAAAATAGTGAGAACTGATGGATATGTGGATAATTTGGCAAAAAGGAGCGGTTTAAAAGGATTTGGTCGTATTTTGACGAAGATGCGTGATAAAAAGCACTGAACTACGAAGTAAGCGGTGAAAGAAAGCACGAAAGCCGACAACAGGAAAAAGGAAGGTGAAGGAGAAAATCAAAAAATTGTCCACATATGAAAGGATGACATGAATCGGGAAGGTGGAGGAAGTTACTCGATTGCATATAAATGTGCTGAATCAGGTCACCTCCTGAAAAAACACCAGATTTCAAAATATTCACTTCCAATATTTACATGAAAATTTTCTTACCTTATCATACACCTCTTTATCCGCTAGAGTGTATACTGGCAACTGTAACTCCGATTTTTTCCTTGTTTCGCGGGAACAATCTTTCAAACCAACTTCAAGCGCAATTTCAAGAACGGCACTGCGCATTTCTTCGCTTGCACACAAATCTAACGGCGTGTTGCCCTACAACCAACAAAATAATGTCTGCAGCCAGGCCGAGTGGTTGCGAGTGCTGTTAATGGTGGCAATGATCATGCGTTTAAACCTCACGTTGGTTACGTTGTGTAATAAAAAAGCACTTTGCGGAAATTTTCCACGCTTGGTCGCACTGTTTGTGATAGAAATAAATGGCGCCAGTAGTATTGGCATCTCGGGAGCGGATTTAAACAAAATGTCGTGGTAGAAGAACCGGCAAAAAGTTTTCCGTATTTGGAGGATGAAAAAAACAGCTGTGTCATCACAATGTATATGACTACCTTTAAGCAAGAATGTATCCAGCCAAAAATTTTAGGAAGAGGAGGAAGCGAATTTTTTCAAAGCCCTCGGTTTTAAGATGTAGTCTGGTAAAGCTTTGACTTTCTAAATTGGTGAAAGCAACATATCAGAAGTTACCTCCACTAATAACTTTTTTTTTAAGAAAATGATCTCTTTTATGTAATTAGATCTTTCCTAAAATTTCCTAATTTTCATTCTACAAATGATCCTGTTGGAATTCTTTTTCATTGCCTTGGTGGAAAGAGTGCGACATTGCGAAAAAATAAGACTATCCGTGATTGACTCGGTTAGCATAAGAAATCTGCTCACCAAAGCATCTTATTAAAAAAGCAACCACTGTTGATCAACAAATGCCAGTTTGCCTTGTTGGTTGTAAAGCAACTCATATTTGACTACTTCGAAACGGTCTGCGCCCCCCCCCCCCTAGTCCAGTGATTTCGGACCAACAGGCCAAACCCCTACCTTATTCGACAAACTTTCGTCGAAATTAATGTCGCAAATCCGTAAGAATTATTAGAAGAAGGGGGATAAAAGTTAAAAGTGCAATTTCGGATCCCAAGTATTTGTGATTTCGAAATGCGTATCTGTAATTTCGTTTTAGGTTTCTTCCCCCTTTTTTTCTTACGTGATGACGACCTTGTTTTGGGAGACCAACTCGCGGCATAGTCGCTCTTGTCTCTCTTTTAATGACGATTTTTTTTTGGGACGATCCCTTTTTGTATTTCCCATACCAGCTATGCTATAAGGGAATGGCGAATCAACAACCACCAAGCACAATAACAAAACGTCGGTGTCTACTTTAGGGAAATAGATGCACTAACAAAAAAAATCGATTTTACGTCATTTTTTCGTTTCGCAGGGTCAGACGTGCTGATTCGATGTATGTCTACCACTACACACTCGCTCTCGCACCAAACTTAGCTGGAGCATCGCAGTACTGTAAATTCCGGACGCCCTTTCTGACCAATACAAAAGTGCTTTTCTAGAATTTGAAGTCCAAACCTTTTGATTCGAGGCCCTAATAATGACCACTAAACTACAGTGCCTACAAATAGTTGCATTAACTTACCATTTGCAGTTTAAATCTTATTTTTTGTAATTCATGGGACCTCGTCGACCAATGGACAAGCTTTTGCGAATGTAGGTTAAGACTAATTGTCCTGGCCTGATCCTAACTGGGTTTGCGGTGTGAACCTGGATATCTGGTCGATGCAGACCTCATGGTCTATGCAGACCAGACAGCTCGACGCAGAGTTCTATCCCGAACGAAAGAATCAACGCAACAGCAAGATATAAAACACCGTCATCAAACCACCAACCTGCTTGTCAGTGACGTACAAGAGATCAACTCCTCCCTTTTCAAGCAACATTCTTGCGATGTCAATATGTCCGTTGTCGATAGTATCATGAAGAGGAGTGGTTCCTTCCTCCGGACAGGAGAGCAGATCGATCTCCAGAGGAGGAGCGTCTTCGGAAGGAGAGCCTGAAAGTTTATCTATGAAAGTTTATAAATCTATATCTTTCCACAAAAGGAATTCATTACATGATATCGGAGAATGAGCTCAAAACCTTCCCTGAAATCCATATTCCATCCCCCAGATAGCTCGTTATAGGATTTTGTTCGCATTTCAACTCCTTTCACTCGAAATAACTTATCTTCAGACTCTCTTCGCAGTTGAATATCAACTGCTGACAGTGCGTTTACTTGTACAAATCACCGCAAATAAGCAGGTAATTTTCTGTTGTTGCGATTCCTTCTTCGGGATGGAAGAAGGGGGTAGCAAAGGATTATGAAGCTCAAAAGCTGAAACAACTCCCTAAGGGCTATACTTAACAATTTCCTAAAATCTTTCTCAGTGTCCACGCAAAATTGAAGTGGCGAATAAAGGGATTTTCTCACTTTTTGTTTTAAGTGGGAGACTTAGCAGCGACTTAACGCAATCCACGTGACCATGACTACACGCTTCACTGAGCGGGGTCCATCCTGCATTATCACGAGCGTTCGGGTCAACTCCAGGAGTGGCCAAAAGTTGCACAACTCTGCTACAGTGATCTTGGATGCATGCTCGATGCAGATAAGTCTCTCCCTTCAAATTGCGCTTGTTCACGTTTGAAGAGCTAAAGATCTTGGCAGCCTCGAAGTGGCGAGGTGTGGACTTGTCCTAGAATGATAACACGATATTAGCTTGGAAGTTGTATTTAGTAGTTTTCTGCAAGAATTCAGAAATAGCAGTGTGAAAGCTAAGTTATTCGTTCAAGTTAACCTTAATTCCAACATTGAATGTTTCAACTTACCAAAAACGAGAAAACGCGATGATTCCTTTTCTCGTGTTTTACCAAGTTAGATTGTTGAACTTTCAATATAGTGCAGTTTCACACAATCACTGCAACCGAGCGAGAAAAATTGTATAAAGTGCTTTTTCAAATACAAAAACGCAGAATCCACGCGAGCGTTCAAGTCGTGGCCTATCAATTAATGCACCATCGGGTGAAAAAGTCACAAGATACAATAATTTTTGTTTTCTGCTTTCACAACAAAAAAAGGATATTTTATTAATTTGCCATTACATAAAATACAAATAGCTTACATTTTTAATAAAAAAAATCTTATTCTACCGGTTACCTTCAACAAATTGAAAAATTTTGACCCTTTAACATTGACGATTAACTTGAAATTCTCAGAGATTACGTAGAAATAAATTATATTTAAAGTCATAAGTATGAAAGTGAAATCTTCAGTCGTTTTACAGTAGTTCTATAATGACCTGCAAGGGGAGTGGGCATATTTGCTCCTCTTACTACCGAAGTAGGGTTAAGTTGATCTCACTCGTATAATCGAAAATCAATATGATACCGATCCCTGATCACGTTGACGAGCAGATGAGAGTACCCGTGCTTCACTGGGTTAGAAAAGTGAAGCTGCCTACCCAGCATGTCGTAGGAGGCGACTTTTGGGTACCCACCAATGGCAGTCCGCCTTGTTGGTGGTGGGGCTATCAGTTGGCAATTTGCATTCACGACTGGTTCAAAATGGGCCGCCACTTTTCCCCTAGTCTAATTCATTTAGATTGATTGTTGTTGTTGCTGATTACCCGACCCCTTCCGAGGGATGGGGGCATGGCGGAAGACCATGGAGCCCCAGAAGCAGGGCAACTCCTCAGGGCCTGGACCAGAGGTCGTAAAGAGACAGAGAGTCGCCTAAGAGTGAGCGGCGCAAACAGTCCGTAGCTGGACAGTGCAGAATGAGATGAGAGGTGTCCTGGGACGAGTGTCCACAGGCGCTGCAGGAAGGATTCTTGATTCTGCCAATCCTAGAGAGATAAGAACCTAACAGAAGGCTGTGTCCGTTGCAGCGAAGTCGAGCGAGAACACAGCGAGCATGACGAGGAAGCACAAGTTTCTCGGTGGAAATCGAGGGAACCTGTGTGTCAAAGAACTTCGATTAGACAGTACGCCTGCAGTCCGAGAAAAAAGAAGAGTGGATACGAGAGATGAAAGGAGAGAGACTACAAGGGATTGCGGAGGGCGCAAGTAGCCCTCCCCGTCTAGCCAGCTCATCAGCCTTGTTGTTCCCCGGGAGAAACGAGTGTCCGGGGACCTATTGTACTAATAGAACAGGAGGAGAGAGAAGACAGTTCCTGCCAGATCTGCCACAGAGTTTGAGATAAGAGGAAAGACGGAGGAGAGGACAGAGCGGCGAGGACCAAACAAGAGTCAGATAATAGGAGAAGAGAAGAGAAATGGCAGACTTGTTGATGCTTCCCAGACCAGCAAAGAGCGTGCAGAATGGCGCAGGCTTCAGCGGAAAAACTTGAGCATATTGGGCCTGCCGAAAAGGAAAGAGTGGCCTCAGTGCCACACAGAGAGCAGTTGGCAAGAACGCCGGAGCCGCCTTTGCCAAAAGGAAAAGGAACAGAGCCGTCTGTCCAAAGCGCCAGATCATGAGGGGGAAGAGAGTCAAGGTGGGCGAGAGCCACACCTTGGCGAGAGTGAGGGGGATCAGAGCGAGAGCATGGAGTGGAAAGGGTGGACTCCACCGTGAAGGAAGGAAGATTCCAGGGAGGAAAGGGAGGGCAAGCAAGAAGAGCCTCCCTAGAACAAGTAGAACGAAGCATGAGCGGGTGGGTGGACGCAAAAGCTCTCCAAGACGATCTGCAGAGTCTTGGTTTCACTCCAAATCTGGCTAAACCTGAAATGGAAAAGGAGGTTGGGAGACGAACACCCCGCTCATAAGATAAAAGAGTGAAATTAGTCAGGGTGACTTGTAGGGGAGGTAAAGAAGCCTTGCAGAGAACAACTGGGATAGGGGAGGACGACAGGCAGCTGGTGATGACGTGACTAGCTGCTCGGGAAAGGCGTTCCAATCTGGTGACATTGGTAACGCTTAGGAAAGGAAACCATCCGGGTGAAGCGTAAGTGAGAAGGGACCAAACAAAAGCTTTATACAGGAGAGGGACTCCTTAGAGGGGCCCCATGATGAAGCAAAGATACAGCGTAAGGCCTTGAGACGTGGGAAAAACTTGGCCTTCAGCGAAGATACATGTTTACAAAAGGAAAGAGTGCGGTCGAAGGTGACCCCAAGAAAAGTTGGAGTGGGATTGAAACGGAGGCGGAACCGAGTAGGAGGAGGTTGGGTTGGAGGTTAGCCTGGTGGGGATCCACTGAGAAGGAAGCCTCCCATTTGCTCGGATTGAGAGGAAGACACCAGTACTCAGACCAGCGCTCCGATCGAATCAGAGCTCCTTGTGTGGCCTCCACAGCAGTGGGGACCGATGGGGAGAAGGACCAAATGGCCAGATCGTCAGCGTAAAGAGAACAGCTGACGGAAGAAGGCAGAGACGCCGGAAGACCATTAATCAAGAGAGAGAAAAGTACAGGGCCAAGAACGGATCCTTGCGGACTCTAAAGGAACGACTTTTGTGATTTTGATAAACCACGCAAGCGCGTCTGTCAGAAAGAAAACATTGAGTCCAACGAGCAAAGCAAGGAAAGAGGCCAGCCGAAATAAGTTTGTGGATAAGGGCGGGATGCCAGGCAGAGTCAAAAGCTTTAGAGAAATCGATAGTAGCGAGAATCGTCCGATAGCCCGGCCTGGGTTTGTTAAACCCATCCGAAATGGACTGAGAAAGGTACAGAATCTGATCTACTGTAGAGTACACCGTCCAGGGCGGAAACCGGCATGGCGGGGAGAGAGAATAGAATTAGATTCCAGAAAGAAGAGTAGACGGGATAGAATGATGCGTTCAAAAAGCTTTGATACGCAGGAGGTGAGAGAGATAGGCCGGAAGGAAGCAGGAGAGTCGAGAGGCTTTCCCATCTTGTGTATGGGAATAATGGAAGATGTCTTCCAGATGGAAGGAAAGGAATGCCAAGACCAAAAAAGATTGAAGATATGAAGAAAATCCATGCCAGGAGCGAGGAAGGTGCTGTAGCATGGGATAGACAGCTTTGTCTGGGCCAGTGGCAGTGGACCAGAAAAAGTTGGAGGCAGCCGCATGAAATTCAGCGGGGGAGAAAGGAGAGCAAAAGGACGAGTGAAACTCCTCCGAGCACGTGGCTCGGCGGAGCTCAGAGAGGTAGCCTCTGGCTCTGCTACGCAGGGCCTTTGGTTGAGAAACGGCAAAGTGGGATCTCAGGTAAGCGGCATAGACCGAAGCCGATTCCCTGGGAGAAGAACAGTTGGGGAAGTTAGGAGAGGAGGAATACGAGGAAGGAGAGCCAGGGATAGAGCGAAGAAGAGAGTGTACAGATTTAGGTGAAAGAGAAGAACAAGTCGTCTGCCATGCCTCAGCCTTGGCCTTGGCAATGACTGACGAGGCGCGTCGAGAAGCGAAGATGTAAGCCTGGCCATCTTCATCACTTCTGTGAGCGGCAGCGAAAGCCTTGCGTCTTTCACTAACCGCACCTTCCACCTCAGCAGACCACCAGGTTTTAGGATGGCGTTTGATGCGGCCGAAAGGAATGGAAGATTTGGCCGCATTCAGTGCCAGAGAGGTAAAGAAAGCAGCAGCAGAAGAAAGAGAACGAGGAGAGTATACCTCTACTGAGGAACAGTGAGAGTCAATGTAGGAGGCAAAGTCATCCCAGCGAGCTTTCTGAAAATTGAAGGAAGGAGGACGCTCGTTGTGACGAAATACCGGAGAGAGAGAGAGAGAGACGGATAGAAGAATTGGTAGGTGGTCAGAACCAAGGTCCTGTAGCACCTCCCAGGAGCAAGAAAGAGCAAGAGAAGAGGGGGCAAAGATGTCAGGAAAGGAGCGATGGAGAAGGGTGGGTGTGTCAGGATCATTGAGGGGGAGAAGGTCATAGGAGATGACCCAGTCGAATACTTCCTCCCCACGGGGGTCGGAAGTGACTCTTTAGTCCCAGAGGGGGTGATGACAATTGAAGTCCCCCAGAATGAAGAGATTTCTGGAGGAGGAAAGAATGGAGGGAGAGAAGGAGTCGGTTCTGCCATCCGTTGGGGAGGAGCGAATAGGGGAGCGTACATATTAAGAAATGAGAGCGAGGAGGAGTTGTTAAGAGAGATGTTGATCCCTACATAATCAAAGTAGGGGTCAAGCGAAGAAAGAGAGGTGGTAGAAAGCTCAGAGAAAAATAGGCCCTGCCGGACGAAAATGACAACGCCGCCGCTAGCGTGCGTGGTATCAGAAGAGAGAATGCCAGACCGGGAGTGGGTACGATCAGAACGCAGAGCAGAGAATCCAGGAATCCGGAAAGTGGAAGATGAGTTAAGATTGGATTCCTGGATGCAGATAAGGTCGACAGGATGGGACGAAAGAAAGTGGAGTAGTTCAGTGCTCCTGGCTCGAAGACCTCCAGTATTCCATTGAAGAACCCTGAAAGAGTCAAGGGGAGAGGAGGCAGGAGGCGCGGAAGAAAAGCCAGGAGCAAGGGACGGTGGAGGAGGGGCAGAGAGAGAAGATATAAAATGGGCAGATGGGAGATAAAAGGTTTGAAGACGAGGGTGGGGCGAGAGAGCAGCGTTGGCAGAGGCGGGGCTAGATTGCACAGTGGAGGTATACATGTCGGAGGAGTCCGAAGAGGGAGTCACAGTGATTCGGAAGGGCGGCAGCTCCAAGAGTGAGAGCTGCCAAGAGCTCTGAATTGGGATAAGGAAAGTTGTGAGCACCTTAGATGGACCCATTTAGAGCAAGCGCAGCATTGCACTGACTTGTCCCGCCAGGTCACATTTCCAGTGCACACAGAGCAAGGAAAGATGGGGCCAGGGTTGGGATGAACGTTACCGCTCATCAACAGAAGGAGGAGAATGAGGAGACAAAGAAGGGCAAGAGAGGGGCAGGAGAAAAGAAAAAGAGAAAACAGGCGACCAATTTTAAAGAAGCTGTGTGCTGCCCTTCTGCGGTCGTTCAGGGGGCAGCATAGCGAAAAAATACAGGGGAGTGCCCGGGGTAACTGGGACCCTCGGAAAGGCCAACAGCCATTTCGACCCAACCCAAACGGGGCCGGGGACCGCACCACCACGTTAAGGGGGCTGTTGATTGATGCAGATTAGGTTGATTGCATGAATTAGGTTGAATTTCTATAACAATGCCAATAACATTAAACGCTATCGTAGAGAAGTACCCATCAGAAGCTTTTCCATTCGCTGGCTTCCACTTCCTTTTGGCAAGGGTAAAGATAGCGTTTGAGTAATGGAGGGGAACGGTATTGCACTAGGAATTCAAGCTTTCGCTTTCTAGGCAAATTAAACAGCATTTTCCTTTCGCAGTTTGGCTGTTTTGCCGTGCATCGAAAATCGGTCACTCTTGCATATTGCATCGAAAATTTCGGCCATGAAAGATAACTGTAATCAGTAGCTATAACTACAATTTAGTTTCTTTAAAAAAATAACTTGTCCACCACTTCCTATACTGGATGACAAATATATTCTCATTACAGTCTATTACATCATCAATAGAGTGAATTATATTTATTAATGTAAACCAAATCATGATCATGCTAGGAAAAATCATTCCGTTTTAAAGAAGTTATAAATTCAAACTGCAGACTGGTGTGGCACCGTCAACAATCAGGCAAACCGGTATTGGTCGGTGCCAGAAGTCGTCTCTAACGATATGCTGGGTGAAATTTTCTTATTGTAGCAAGCTGTAAAAAGTGGAGATAGTTTACGCTAGAATCGGTCAACAAATGCATCGGCATGCAATCTCGTCCATGGTAAATTTACACAAATGTCTTCATATAAAAATGTCAATTTCCAGATTTTATCAAATAGAACTCACGAAAATTAACAGCCTAGCCAAGTGTTTATATATGCAGTCGCTAAATATCACACATATTTACGTCGTTATCATAATGCACCTACCATATGAATGGGAATAAAAACAGTAGTGTCATCTTGCGACAACGAAGTTTGAGTCAGTCTGAAACAATTTTACTTGAAACCAATATTTCTTTAATAACAAAATCTGTCGAGGGTGTGGCTGATCGCTGTGGTCTCGGGAAAACAGCACTATGTAACATTCCTGCTTCATTGCACTGTGACAGCAATACTGGCGTCAAAAAGCGGAACTGAGGAAGTTGTTTTGTCTGAGTTTTTTTTCATAGCAATAGCTTTAAAATTAAAAATAAACTTGCGCAGTAAATGCAGTATTTCAAATCAGTGGTTCCCAATCGCCGGTCCGCAAAATATCTTACTTTCTGCCACGTTAATTTTAATATAAAATCATAAGCATTGCAAATTCGTTACCAAACTAAAACTTACTCCCTGTAAAACTCATTTTGTGCCGTTTATGATTATTTCGTCATAAACTGCATCTAGCTTTTAAAAAGTTTTGTAATAGAAAGTCATTCTTCACTTTTGAGATGCAACTGCAATTGTTCTGTTAAACTGCAGTGTGATTAATGTGAAATCTACGAAAAAAGGTATTATTGTGTATTTTAATAGCGATAAAAGTAATACTTCTGAAACAGATAATTCTCAAAATGGAAATGAAGCAAGTAATAATTAGGCGTACTGCAAATGTACAGCAAACTACGAAAAGGGCATATGCAGACAAGTTGATTGAAAATGGGAATTTGTCAGCAATTACGATAAAAATACTTGGAGCTAGGATTTACTATAGCTCCGTGTAGTGAACAATTGCCACGGCCTTTATGTTTTGTGCTCGTAAATTAAATCAAATGACGCTATGAAACCTTCCAAACTCGCTCTTCACTTTTATTCCAAGCACAGCAACCTTGAAGGCAAGCAACTTGAATATCTTGAACCATTACTTCCTGATATGAGCGATCAAAAAAAGCAAATAAAAAAGATGACGACTACCGAAAAATCTTTTCTTCGTGCATCCTATGCAATTTCTCTACCAAGAGCTAAAGCAAGAATTATAGGCGATTGGGGAAATGTTAGTAAAGCCATGGATCTTATCTGTGGCTGAAGAAATTTTGGGTCCTGAAGCAGCTCAAAAATTTGAAGGCATATTACTCTCCAACAGCACAGTTCAGCGAAGGATTGAAGATATAGAATTGGACATCGAACAACAGGTTATAGAGGAGGAAAAGAAATCGCCCTGATTTGCTATTCAACCCGACGAGTCAACTGACATGAGCAAATCTGCCATTCTTCTTGGTTTCGTGTGCTATAAGGGAAAAACAGATTTCAGGGAAAAACTTATTTGTTGCATCGACTTACCAGGACGTACCACCGGGTCAGAAATATTTAAACTTCTTGACAAATACTTTAATGAGAAAAAAATGGACAAGGGATATTGTGTCGGAATGTGTACTGATGGAGCTGCGAGCACGACTGGTCATCGCTTTGATGTGGCGGCAAAAATAAAAGAAGTTGCGCACAAAGAAATGCTGTTTACTCACTGCATCATCCACAGAGTGCATTTGGCTTCAAGAAAGCTTTCTCCTAATTTGAAAAACGTACTTACTGACGCTGTGAAAATTGTTAATGCAATTAGAGGTCGACCTTTGAACTCTAGACTCTTCCAAGCATTGCGTGGAAGTATGGATTCGCAGCACGATCATCTTCTTCTCCATACAGAAGATGGCTGTCACGGGAACGAGTTCTTTCTCGCCTATTCGAACTCCGAGAAGAAACAAAACCCCTTTTGAGAGAAATAAACTCCCCATTAGCAGAATTTTCGTTGGATGAGATGCGGTTGTGTCAGCTTGTGTACTTGGTAGATATGTTTGGTCGTTTGAGCAAGGTTAATACTTCTCTGTAAGGCTTTTGCACGAATATATTTGTACCGAGACACAAGACAGATGCTACCAAACAGAAGCTTGACAAGTGTTGGTGTTAACGATAAAGAGTAACTGAGCATAATAAGTCAACACTTGAAAGAGTTGGTAAACAATTTTGACCATTATTTTTCGGAACATGAAGATCCTCAACGTAGAAACCTTTGAATCAACAATCCATTTATTGAAGATGTCAACAGATGCGACCTTAATCTCCATGAAAAAGAAAGTCTGATTGAATTATGCTTTGATTCTACTTTGCAGTCCAGATACAAAAAAAGAATCACTGTCACAATTTTGGATATCTCGTGGAAACGAATATTCGTGTCTAACTCACAAAGCAATTAAATCGTTGGAGGTATTTTCAACCTCCTACTTCAGCGAAAAATTTTTTCATCACTAGCTTTAATTAAAACAAAGCAAAGAAATCGGCTGAATGCCAAAGCAGAGCTACGTGTTTCAGAAACTTCTTTGATGCCTCGCACTACCGGCAGCGAAACAGCAGCAAGTTTCCTACTAACATTGATTTTGCATGCAAATAGATTGACATTTTGTTAAATTGATTTGACCGCCGCTTAGTTGTAAGTTTTTGTTTTAAATACACAGCCTATGCCAAAATCTCGCATTATGTTACGTAACGATAACTTCAATTAAAAAAAAAAAGATTACAAATATCTGTTCTATTCGCTACAATCTTTTGTTGCCTGTCCGTGGACATTTTAAAAATTTTTACCGGTTTCCCGGTGTAGAAAGGTTGGGAACCACTGTTCTAAATAACCAGCCACTCAAATGGAACCCACTTGGCATCCATACTTGACTTCAAACGATCCGACTTTGGTACAAAATGAAAGTATCTCTGAACAATAGTGTGAAAGTTGAGTGGCTTATCTGAAAAACAAATTTTCAAAATATTAGCCGATTTATGCGCACCACGCGATAAAATCAAAATCTGTCGATATACCGGTAGTCAAGACGGTAGGGATGTGGAATGCGAAGCGCATTAAGGCTGGTTTCCATTAGGCGTAAATTGCAGCGAGAGCGCTGCGCTCAGAAAACTAAACAGAGAAACAAAGAATTTTTCACGTTGCGCCCGCAATTTACGCCTAATGGAAAGCAGCTTTAACTCTAGGTTCAAAAGAAAGTTTCAAAGATTTTGTAGATTCAAAAGAAAGTTAAAACGCCGAATCGCGAGTACATCAATTCTGGAATTAAACTACATGACTCCGAAATCCGAAGGTCCGAACCTCTACCAGTTTGATACAAAGAGTCAGCTCGGCTGCACGCCCGCGCCTTGCAGATTAGAACTAGCGAAGATGATAGAATATTTAGTGAACTCACCGACTAAGCTACTAGGGTAATCAAACTTTTGTGTCTAGAAATTTTAAAAATAGCTTTCTGAAAATCAAGAGACTGCTGTAGATAGCATCAGCATTGGAAATGTTAAAGCTTTTGACTTTTAAAGCTATCTTCAAAGTCTGCATTAAAGCACAGTCACTTTATATACCAAGAAATAGACGACTGATATGAATGAGTAAACAAATTGGGTTCATTTTAATTACCTGTAGATTCCAGACAACATTGCACGTCTACCAGGGTATATACAAAAGTGAACTACAGACTCTCAAATTAAGCAGATGGGACCTTAAGTTGCAATGCAATGCAAGAATTTTTCGTAATATCTACAATTGTTTAAATAACGTATGATTCAATAATATAAAGGTAGCAACTAGGCTCTAGGCAGCAAGGTCAATCATTTCGACACTTAAATTTTCGACAATTAAGCACTAGGCTCTCGGTTTTGCGGTCAGTCAAACTGGTTTGTGGAATTTACTATTAAATATAAGTCAGGAACTAGAGTGCACTAATATTGGTGCTTGTGAGATAATTTTAACCAAATATCTTATGCCTAGTATTTTGAAGTTGAACCATAAAACAAAAATTATCACAGAAAGTTTTACAGAGTGCAACGTACTGCTGCTCATGATGCAGCTAACACTGACCGAACCAGTCCATACATAGGCCAAGGACAATAATAATGAACACAGTTTATCAATATAACGCAATAATTCATTATGAGAATTAGCAATTGGATATACCCAGAAAGTTTATTAACTCTCAATCTGCTAAAAACAAGGCAGGAATGAGGTTCAAACTAACATCAACACCAACCACCCAAAGAATAGGCACTGGCTAGTAACAATAATTTTTAACCTTTCTGAATACTCGCACTTCATCAACCTTCACACAATTACATGCAGAAGTAAAAGTAATTGTAATGATTGATATGAAACGTATTATAAATGCAATGGATATTAGTTCGGCCAGTCATATGCAATCAAAAGACGTTTCTTGAAATTTAACGTGATGGTCTAGTCTTGAGGTGAGCTAACTGTAAGCACTCAAAAGTAAGCATGCTCGTGAGAATTAATAGTGTAGAAAATTCACAGGATTTGCCGCTAGCGAAAAAAACTGTTAAAAAAATTTCTACAGTTTTTGCTATCATTAACACTTCAATTTGTTAGAATTAGGTTTATGCGGTATTGATTCAACATACTTTGTATTTCGAAGGGGTATACGAACCTTCGGCTTAAAACCTATGGCATACAAACGGGAGATCGTCAATCAATCAACCACTTCGTCCATCCCTGATGGACGATTGATATTGCTAAATAAGATTTTGAATCAGATATATCGCTTGGTGAGCAATTGCTAGTGGTAGCGACAGTTGGTACATAACTGTCACCAATAATAATTTATAGCTGCTTTAATAACTGCTTTTTTGATGTTACGTAACCAATATTAATCATTCAGTCAAAGTTGTTTACAACATTTTGATTGCGAGATTGTGATGGTGACGTAACATTGGCATGGTAAAGAATAGCGCCATGTTTCACAATGATATCAGAACAGTTTTCCGGAATATCCGAATCGTTCTTGTTGTTGGTGATTACCCGACCCCTTCCGAGGGATGGGGGCATGGCGGAAGACCATGGAGCCCCAGAAGCAGGGCAACTCCTCAGGGCCTGGACCAGAGGTCGTAAAGAGACAGAGAGTCGCCTAAGAGTGAGCGGCGCAAACAGTCCGTAGCTGGACAGTGCAGAATGAGATGAGAGGTGTCCTGGGACGAGTGTCCACAGGCGCTGCAGGAAGGATTCTCGATTCTGCCAATCCTAGAGAGATAAGAACCTAACAGAAGGCTGTGTCCGTTGCAGCGAAGTCGAGCGAGAACACAGCGAGCATGACGAGGAAGCACAAGTTTCTCGGTGGAAATCGAGGGAACCTGTGTGTCAAAGAACTTCGATTAGACAGTACGCCTGCAGTCCGAGAAAAAAGAAGAGTGGATACGAGAGATGAAAGGAGAGAGACTACAAGGGATTGCGGAGGGCGCAAGTAGCCCTCCCCGTCTAGCCAGCTCATCAGCCTTGTTGTTCCCCGGGAGAAACGAGTGTCCGGGGACCTATTGTACTAATAGAACAGGAGGAGAGAGAAGACAGTTCCTGCCAGATCTGCCACAGAGTTTGAGATAAGAGGAAAGACGGAGGAGAGGACAGAGCGGCGAGGACCAAACAAGAGTCAGATAATAGGAGAAGAGAAGAGAAATGGCAGACTTGTTGATGCTTCCCAGACCAGCAAAGAGCGTGCAGAATGGCGCAGGCTTCAGCGGAAAAACTTGAGCATATTGGGCCTGCCGAAAAGGAAAGAGTGGCCTCAGTGCCACACAGAGAGCAGTTGGCAAGAACGCCGGAGCCGCCTTTGCCAAAAGGAAAAGGAACAGAGCCGTCTGTCCAAAGCGCCAGATCATGAGGGGGAAGAGAGTCAAGGTGGGCGAGAGCCACACCTTGGCGAGAGTGAGGGGGATCAGAGCGAGAGCATGGAGTGGAAAGGGTGGACTCCACCGTGAAGGAAGGAAGATTCCAGGGAGGAAAGGGAGGGCAAGCAAGAAGAGCCTCCCTAGAACAAGTAGAACGAAGCATGAGCGGGTGGGTGGACGCAAAAGCTCTCCAAGACGATCTGCAGAGTCTTGGTTTCACTCCAAATCTGGCTAAACCTGAAATGGAAAAGGAGGTTGGGAGACGAACACCCCGCTCATAAGATAAAAGAGTGAAATTAGTCAGGGTGACTTGTAGGGGAGGTAAAGAAGCCTTGCAGAGAACAACTGGGATAGGGGAGGACGACAGGCAGCTGGTGATGACGTGACTAGCTGCTCGGTGAAGGCGTTCCAATCTGGTGACATTGGTAACGCTTAGGAAAGGAAACCATCCGGGTGAAGCGTAAGTGAGAAGGGACCAAACAAAAGCTTTATACAGGAGAGGGACTCCTTAGAGGGGCCCCATGATGAAGCAAAGATACAGCGTAAGGCCTTGAGACGTGGGAAAAACTTGGCCTTCAGCGAAGATACATGTTTACAAAAGGAAAGAGTGCGGTCGAAGGTGACCCCAAGAAAAGTTGGAGTGGGATTGAAACGGAGGCGGAACCGAGTAGGAGGAGGTTGGGTTGGAGGTTAGCCTGGTGGGGATCCACTGAGAAGGAAGCCTCCCATTTGCTCGGATTGAGAGGAAGACACCAGTACTCAGACCAGCGCTCCGATCGAATCAGAGCTCCTTGTGTGGCCTCCACAGCAGTGGGGACCGATGGGGAGAAGGACCAAATGGCCAGATCGTCAGCGTAAAGAGAACAGCTGACGGAAGAAGGCAGAGACGCCGGAAGACCATTAATCAAGAGAGAGAAAAGTACAGGGCCAAGAACGGATCCTTGCGGACTCTAAAGGAACGACTTTTGTGATTTTGATAAACCACGCAAGCGCGTCTGTCAGAAAGAAAACATTGAGTCCAACGAGCAAAGCAAGAAAAGAGGCCAGCCGAAATAAGTTTGTGGATAAGGGCGGGATGGCAGGCAGAGTCAAAAGCTTTAGAGAAATCGATAGTAGCGAGAATCGTCCGATAGCCCGGCCTGGGTTTGTTAAACCCATCCGAAATGGACTGAGAAAGGTACAGAATCTGATCTACTGTAGAGTACACCGTCCAGGGCGGAAACCGGCATGGCGGGGAGAGAGAATGGAATTAGATTCCAGAAAGAAGAGTAGACGGGATAGAATGATGCGTTCAAAAAGCTTTGATACGCAGAAGGTGAGAGAGACAGGCCAGAAGGAAGCAGGAGAGTCGAGAGGCTTTCCCATCTTGTGTATGGGAATAATAAAAGAAGTTTTCCAGATGGAAGGAAAGGAATGCGAAGTCCAAGAGAGATTGAAGATGTGAAGAAGAAAATCCATGCCAGAGCGAGGAAGGTGCTGTAGCATGGGATAGACAGCTTTGTCTGGGCCAGTGGCAGTGGACCAGAAAAAGTTGGAGGCAGTCGCATGAAATTCAGCGGGGGAGAAAGGAGAGCAAAAGGACGAGTGAAACTCCTCCGAGCACGTGGCTCGGCGGAGCTCAGAGAGGTAGCCTCTGGCTCTGCTACGCAGGGCCTTTGGTTGAGAAACGGCAAAGTGGGATCTCAGGTAAGCGGCATAGACCGAAGCCGATTCCCTGGGAGAAGAACAGTTGGGGAAGTTAGGAGAGGAGGAATACGAGGAAGGAGAGCCAGGGATAGAGCGAAGAAGAGAGTGTACAGATTTAGGTGAAAGAGAAGAACAAGTCGTCTGCCATGCCTCAGCCTTGGCCTTGGCAATGACTGACGAGGCGCGTCGAGAAGCGAAGATGTAAGCCTGGCCATCTTCATCACTTCTGTGAGCGGCAGCGAAAGCCTTGCGTCTTTCACTAACCGCACCTTCCACCTCAGCAGACCACCAGGTTTTAGGATGGCGTTTGATGCGGCCAAAAAGAATGGAAGATTTGGCCGCATTCAGTGCCAGAGAGGTAAAGAAAGCAGCAGCAGAAGAAAGAGAACGAGGAGAGTATACCTCTGCAGAAGGACAGTGAGAGTCAATGTAGGAGGCAAAGTCATCCCAGCGAGCTTTCTGAAAATTGAAGGAAGGAGGACGCTCGTTGGGGCGAAAGACCGGAGAGAGAGAGAGAGACGGATAGAAGAATTGGTAGGTGGTCAGAACCCAGGTTCTGAAGCACCTCCCAGGAGCAAGAAAGAGCAAGAGAAGAGGGAGCAAAGATGTCAGGAAAGGAGCGATGGAGAAGGGTGGGTGTGTCAGGATCATTGAGGGAGAGGTCATAGATGACCCAGTCGAATACTTCCTCTCTGCGGGGGTCGGAAGTACCTCTTGAGCCCCAAAGGGGGTGATGGCAATTGAAGTCCCCCAGAATGAAGAGATTTCTGGAGGAGGAAAGAATGGAGGGAGAGAAGGAGTCGGTTCTGCCATCCGTTGGGGAGGAGCGAAAAGGAGGGGCGTACACATTAAGAAATGAAAGCGAGGAGGAGTTGTTAAGAGAGATGTTGACCCCTACATAATCAAAGTAGGGGTCAAGCGAAGAAAGAGAGGTGGTAGAAAGCTCAGAGAAAAATAGGCCCTGCCGGACGAAAATGACAACGCCGCCGCTAGCGTGCGTGGTATCAGAAGAGAGAATGCCAGACCGGGAGTGGGTACGATCAGAACGCAGAGCAGAGAATCCAGGAATCCGGAAAGTGGAAGATGAGTTAAGATTGGATTCCTGGATGCAGATAAGGTCGACAGGATGGGACGAAAGAAAGTGGAGTAGTTCAGTGCTCCTGGCTCGAAGACCTCCAGTATTCCATTGAAGAACCCTGAAAGAGTCAAGGGGAGAGGAGGCAGGAGGCGCGGAAGAAAAGCCAGGAGCAAGGGACGGTGGAGGAGGGGCAGAGAGAGAAGATATAAAATGGGCAGATGGGAGATAAAAGGTTTGAAGACGAGGGTGGGGCGGGAGTGCAGCATTAGCAGAGGGGGCCAGATTGTACAGTGGAGGTATACATGTCGGAGGAGTCCGAGGAGGAGTCACAGTGTTACGGCAGGGGGGCAGCTCCAAGAGTGAGAGCTGTCAAGAGTTCTTAATTTGGAGGAAAAGTTGTGAGCACCTTAGATGGACCCATTTGGAGCAAGCGCAGCATTGCACCGACTTGCTAGGTTACATTTCCAGCGCACACAGAGCAAGGAAAGATGGGGCCAGGGTTGGGATGAACGTTACCGCTCATCAAGAGAAGAAAAAGAATAAGGAGACGAAGAAGGGCAAGAGAAGGGCAGGAGAAAAGAAAAAGAGAAAACAGGCGACCAATTTTAAAGAAGCTGTGTGCTGCTCTACAGCGGTCGTTCAGGGGGTAGCACAGCGAAAAAATACAGGGGAGTGCCCGGGGTAACTGGGACCCTCGGGAAGGCCAACAACCATTTCGACCCAACCCAAACGGGGTCGGGGACCGCACCACCACGTTGAGGCGGCTGTTGATCGGTGCAGAAACGTTTTTCGCTTAGCATGTATATCCCTATTAGACCGAAAATCTTTAGCAAGAAAAAAATATATAAGTAGCATTATTTGGTATTCGGCAAAATAATTAGCTATTGTTGGAAGCCATAAAAGCTAGGTAGAGCAATTAATTGTTGTAATTGGTCATGCGGTTGAGATTCCATTTATTCCGAATAGATTTCTAGTTGTTTCGAGCAAAACGCGGTGTAAATCTATAACTGGTAGATGAGATATTTATTATTGAATGATCAAGACCTCAGTGTAGTAACAGTCACAAAATTTGAGCAAAACAATGTGTCGTCTCAATTTTAAAATATAATCGGTGAGACAAAAACTAAAATTCTGTTGCGCGACATTAATAATTACCAGAATCGCTGTCACAATAGCGATAGATGTCACAAAAATTGTACGCTAATCTAGGAGTAGTGTGTCATGCATAATTCAGTTAACTCAAATAGCCTAATTAGTGGCATCAACCGTCCCACGAAATTGGCCAAAATGGTAAAGGAAATAACTTCGATTAAGTCTTGATCAACCTCAATAAGTCAACGACAATTGTTCGACAAGCTGTTATTATGGTTGTTGCTTCGAACCCAGCTCCCAGTATATTCTTTGATTAGCTAATGAGACATACAAAAACTCGAGGTATATCCAATTATTAATTCTCTTGTTGCAGTAAAGACTAAACTCATTTACAGTAAAAATGGAGTGAGACCTTGAAAATCCCAACAGTGAAATGCCACCATCAGTTATGGCCCAGCGCTTATTTCACATTAAACTTCATTGCATAAAGAGAGAGAGAGAAATTCATTATTTTAAATCCGCTTTTGTCTCCGTCAACAGAAGTAGCAGGATTCACCTCACGCTTGTAGAAAGTTCATAAATACCATTACGCCACTGTGTTCTGTCAGTGACATCTTCCTTTTTCAGTTCAATCTTATCAATATGTTTTTCCACTTGCTTTTTCCACGTCATATTCGGTCACCCACATCCTCTTTTTTCCACCGCTTCAAAATCCAACACCCTTCTCATCACTTGCCCATACCATCGCACTCCACTAACCCTGGCCAGCCCATCCAAAGTATATTTCAAACCAAGCAAACTCTTAAGTTCTTGGCTCCTTCTTTTCTCAATCAACTTAACTCCACACATTGCTCTTATCATTGCTTTTTCAATTCTTCTCAAAATTACCATCTCATTCTCCCTCAGACACCATGTCTTGCTCCCATACAGCATTGGCGATCTTACACAACTCTGATATATTCTTCCTTTCATCTGTAACGAAAACTTTCTTCCATAAAACAACTCCCCACATTTTCTAAATGCTATCCATTTAATTCTCGTTCTTGCTATCACTACTGCTTCACTTCTACCACTGGCATTCAACCTGTTCCACAAGTAACGAAAACTCTTCACAAACTCCACCTGGTCAAAAAATAGTATTTCTTTACCTGGTTCATCGCTCACAAAAAAACTTTTTGAAAAAGTTGTGGTTACTCTCTTCTTTTTCGCGCATCTATCACGCGCCCATTTACTACATTTTGTGCACATCACCGAATTCCCGTTGTATAGCTTTGTACAAAACAGCACAAAGTCAAACATTGAAGTTTCTCGCACAAACATACCTTTGGAAGTCTTTGCTAAGTGATCCGAAAACAACTTCTCCAAAAAGACTCTTACTACAACACTCTTGGAAGGAAGTCTGAGCAATGAAAACAGAGTTTCGATAACCTCGTGATCTGCATCATGACACGCTTCAGCCAATTGATACACAAATGATTTGTAACGTGTTTCGCACGCTCGACTGAAATCTAAAAAATTTAAGTTTTTTTGAATGCAGAGACTATTTAAAACAACTAGCATTATTTCATTTCTCAGAACATTATACGATACTTCATTCGTTGACAAATGCGTAGTGGATAAACGCTACGTTTCAAAGCATACAGTTCGGTTTTCAAAACTAAACAACAGGCGTCATCTAGATTCGAAAGAAAAGGAGTTCGCAATTTAAAGCATCGCTCACAAATGAAAGTGTGATGCAAAAGCAGATGGTTAGAGGTTAAAGTAATGCATGGAATGCGCGTTGTTGGTTAAAAAACGCCAAAACGTTTTTGTTGCTCTTAACAAAACTAACATGCAATTCTCCATACAAAATACAATGCAACAATTATCTTCAATGCAATCTGATTATGGCAAGGTAAAATTCAATCGATTAGTTGAATAACGCCTGTATTAAGTGATACCCTTTCTCTTTTTTAAGTAATATTCCATGAAGCAAAGGCTGTTTTTGCACAGATGCGATATCGTACTTGGGTCAATAAAAAGTGCTTTTCATCACACCACTAAACATGGAGTTAGACTTTAAAGTTTTTGAGATTCATTCGGAACGTATGAAAACGTCAAGGCAAATTCCTATTTGTACATTCTATACAAGCAAGAACCAAAAGACTTCACTTTTTTATATTTTGCCATAATGCGCGCGAGCTATGAGCGTGTTTGCAACAAAACAAAAATCCTTTAGCGCGTATGCCTATGAACTGCAAACCCACAGATGACCCAAGATCGTAATCGATTTACAAAGCCACAATTAGAACTTGACTTGAAATCTCTTGACTGCTAGATCATGGCCGCTCACTACCAAAGACGTATCAGGAGAAAAGGACGGAAGTGTGTTATTGAGAATTGACCTCAGGTGCCAGACAACTGAAAGCACATCATTAAGCTAAAAGATGACAACTTTTCCCAGCAAACGCCAAATTAAGAGTTGCTGAACCTGGGACCAGTAAATGTCGAAGGTGGCTGCAATGTGAGTATTGTGAGGGTGCTACAAACCAGGATTAAAAAATAGTTTTTTGTACGTGTTTTGTTGAAAAATCTCTTACGTAAGCACCTCATAAATGCACCTTGAAGCAGTCAATTACGTTACCTTGCAGTTGATACGAAAGGCTTTTCACGAGTGCGTTGACAATGCGAGTTATACTATCTAGAAGTTTTTCGAGTAAACAAAGTTCTTCGTATTTCACATCATCCTCACGCATTTCACAATCTGGGCAATAAAAATAGAAGCGTGAATAAGACTTCGACTAAAAACGTTCCCCAACAATCAAAAGCATTGATGTTATCATCGCTGCTTTAAACTTCTAGTGTAGCAACGCGACAGAAGTTAAATCACATTTTTTTCTTTCATTAACTGTGATGTAAGTATCCTCCAGCATAAAAATCTGGTTTGAAGGCGAATGTGTAGCGGCTGAAACATGTAATAAATCAGCACGTCTAGGCTTGTAAAAAAAGGAAGAAAACGTGAAATAAGCCGAAATTAATTGGGGTGCAAAAATACATTTTGACCGTTAGCAGCCAATTGTCATTTTTAACTTGTGAGTTGTTTCAAATTCTTGTATTGTGCTGGTCAAAAATCTACTTACTTATTGTTATTACGAAATTTCATCTACGTAATTTTAAGGGGACTTGAAAGGTATACAAAGTACTTAATATAACCGATTAAACCCATGCTAATAGTAAACTGTATCTTCGAAGCGATAGCGTTTCGTGTCATTAGTAAGACTTTCGGCAGTTGTTTTGTATTTATATACTTTTTGACGCAATGTTCTTGGATTTGGAAGCAGATTACAATTCTTATTACATTTTCGATGTAACAATGACATCCACAATCCTCGGAGCTGATGCTGCTTGTTTTTAACTTTAAATCTATGGACAGATTTCAAGAAAATGTTGCTCAGTGCTCAACTATTTATCTTTCCACGTAGCAGTAATGCGGACCCACCAAGGAATAGTTGAAGAAAAAAAAAACTCTGAAACTGCTTAAAACAATATTCTTTTAGTGATGTCCAGTGGCCTGAAGAATTGTTTTCCATGGTTTAATTTCTCAATAGTAATTTCTAATTTATCGCCTTGCACGATGATCAAGCTGACGTTTAATTTACCCCAAACGAAATAGGAAATTACAATTTTGTACGTTGGTACGCGAAAGTTAACTGTTTCAGAAACATTTTGGTCTATCTTCTCAAAATCCATGTAAAATATACCAATAAAATAATAAGGAGACACGAAATTGTATCACATACCAGTTATTTAAGTAACTGTATAAGTTCAAGAGTTAAATCACCGCCTTACATAAAGTTTTGCACGCGATAGACCAGGAGTTCTCAATCTTTATTCTCTCATTTACCCGTTGACAAGTTTCAAAAGTAAAATTTACCCCCAAATTCTTTTCTATATTTTCACTGCTACAAATGCTAATTGTAATAGGTAAAAGTATGGATATTTTGCTACAAAATTTACCTCCAAGGGGAAAATTTACTTCCGGTTCAGAATCTTTGCGACAGACAGATACACTCCAAGTAATTTAATCTGTCAGTAAACTAGACAACAAGCCCTCTTGTAACATAAATCTATTGTTATCAGTTTGCATGTCCTATTTTGATTCCAATAAACATGGAATTAATAGACCATGACCACCATCTATTCCTTTTTTTAACAGAAAAGGATAACCTTTTAGTTTAATATACCTCGTATGCTGCTAAGTTGAAGAACTTGTAGTGACATAAGAATGATTAGATAATTTGATTTTATACATAATGCATAGTTTCTCCTGTTAAGATCAAGGTACATTTTTCATCAGCTGTATGTCTAACTACCTTCTTTTGCAGCATATCGTTATTTCCGAATGCGCCTTTCGAAAACACCGACAGTGCTTAAAGGAGAATTTCATCATATTTGAACCTTCCAAATCCCAAGGTTTGGGAGGAATTTAACAAGGCAGGAACATGGGTGCCTTCAAGGGGGAGGGAGTATCAAGCAGACGGCCCCTCAATTCTGTTACATGGCATTTCTGCAATAAGCACTAATTTATTTATTTTTTTTGGAGGGAAAGGTGAATCACCTCATGCCCATAATTTCAAACTGTTTTTGAAGCACGAATCTTGAAAAAGCAAGGAGCCAACTGAAGCAGGTGCAAGCTTATTTCAACGCACTTCTCATTACTTTTGGATAAAGCAATCCGTATGTTCCGATGGTAATTGGTTTGTTCGGTCACAAATCCAATGATTATTGGACCAATAATCGTAATAAATTGACCATAGTTAGTTAGGCCACGTATCAATTAAAGTAAGTTTGTTAACTGCTCCTGAAATAACAGTTATCACGGTCGCCTGCTGAAGTGCACGTGTTGTAGACTATCGTTCATGATTGAATTTACATCTACAAAGAGCAGATTTGCTCAGTAGGTAGAAATAGGCTGCTTATACCCGTGAAGCAGCGGTATTAGTCTAAATATCGAAAAATGATACAGTTTAGTTTTGTGGATCTAGACCGACGATTTGTTTGTATTTTTCCTTACAAATCCCAGTCACTCTAGTTTTCTCCCTACCGTAAATCACAAAAATGGTGACATAATCATTACAATAAATGCACAAAAAAACGGTTGTCTTAGACCAAAAGCTAAAAAGGAAGCCAAGCGTGAAATCTAATTAACTTACTTGACGGAAACACCATAATCACTAAAAAAGTAGGGAAGATGAAGGAGGAGGATATGTACCTTCTCTTCAATTCTCATCTTTAGCTTTTACAATTTAAAGTTTTAAACCAAATAAACATTTCAAACTCCATTCACAAGTGCTTTCCTTCCTTCGGAATCAAAATCCTGGTTACGCCTTTAATTACCACTACAAGTTTTAAAACAAGCAAAAGCAAAAACTTAAAATATGTTTTTCCTTTCCAACGCGTCCCTTAATGAGATGGAAAGTTAATTAAATTAATTAGAAGCCGATTAAATCAGGCCACTCTGTCAGTAAAATAGATCAAAATAAAAGTCATTGTGGTGGTCCTCAATGTAAAATACGGCAAAGATTTGGTGGGAAAGTGGGGGTGCGCAACTGAATGAATAACCTCTTAATGTCCTTGACTTTACTCAACAAGCGCCCAGTTTTTGTACAACTTTGAAAGGTTTCAAAACTACTATTAATAACTTTTTTTAAATAGAAACAAGTTCAGCATATCAATCAGATTGAACTGAAAAGGAAGGATGCCACTGGTAGAGTGAAATGGCGTAATGGTGCTAACGAGCTGTCGAGAAGTACGAAGTGAATTGGGCCACCTGCATTAACGCGGACAAAACCGGATTTAGAAACTGGATCTCTCTCTCTCTCTCTCGCCTAGATTTTTCGGACAGTGGATATAAAACTATTTTCAATAAAAACGAGCGCAAGGTGCAAAAACTTACGAAACGCTGGATTAGAGTAAAGAAATCAAGGGAAAAGAAAAATTTATGCCGAAGAATCTATGCAGTGTAGTTATTATCAAACTTTATTTTTATCCTTCAGTCAAGGAAAAACGTAATACACAATAAGCCCGCTTACCCAAACATACGGAGCCTCGGAAAAATTTCGAAATTCCCTGATTAGAATTTTAGTCCACTGCTATGGTCGTGCAGGGAAATTGAAACCATTCAGCAACACAGGACACATGAAGTTTTATGCATTTTCGTAAAGAAGCAGTTAAAATGAGTAACTCCAATAATCTCGAAGAGCAATCATGAAAAACCTCCCAAAAAAGCTTGCGAGTCCAAGACTTCTTTTTCGTCCTCAAACTTCAGCTAATTTGTCTCCAGAAGAATCAAGCATGACATTGGATATAATTTTGACACAGAGTTTCCTAACGGTAACTAAATATTTAGCTCGCACATGGCCTACTTAAAATAGAAGATTTAGGTTTTTGGTGTAGGCATAACTGGCGGGGATATGGATTCATTGCCAGAGTATATAGTAGGAACTGGTTGTAATTCCCATCGTAAGATTGCTCGTTTGCCAACTTTCAAAAACTTTTCTTCAAAATGTTTAGAACAAACACCAGAACGTCGCGTCGGAGCCCAGTCTCTTCTATTCACAATTCTTATCCATTTTCTGTTTAATTTTGGGTTTTTCAAAGGAAAACGAAATAGCGGAAATTTTTCAGGAATAACATTAATTTTATGTTGACGCTTTTTGTATACCGTTTTGCAATAGACGACAACTCATGTATTTACCATAATTATACCAAAACAATTATTGAAAGTATCTAAAACAAAGCAAACTCTTTTTGCATAGATTGCTTTGAACTTGAAAAACAATCGTACTTACAAAAGTGAAATCAAAATTGGCCTTGCATTTTAATAATGCTATTACGTGCAGCTAGCTGGCCAAAGCTCAAATCAACGAGCTTAATATTCTTTAAAATGAATATAATGAACTTAGTTTAACTGCTATGCCATGAAAATTTAAGACTTCATCTACCATGACGTTTCTCTAACAGTACCACTGTCAACTTCGGATATAAGAGATCCGCCGGGACCAGCTCAATCAGTCTCTTAAAACCGACTTATTAGTTTATATCGAAAATCATTTGGGACCTTTTGCGTAGTCCCTTATAAGCGAAAATCCCTTATATCTGAATCTCTTATATCCGAAGTTGACTGTATTATCTACTTCGATGTCCTCCCTACACTTTTACATTATAAGTAACTTCCAGCAAAATTAACAACTAGTAACCAATGCTGCCACTAAGATTTTAAAAGGAACCCCAGATTGGTCCATGAAAAAACCCCAAATGACAACTGAAAACCCCAGAAAAAAATTACAGAAATAAAAGGAATTTTTTGGTATTGCAATGGTCACCATGTCTTAACACACTTTTTTGTTCAAATGTGCAACATCAAAATGGCCTTATTTTATTGATAAGAGCTGTAATACCTAAAATGATGAAACTTTGAAAATCCTTTTTATATGGCAAAATGTTTTGATCTCTAATTGAAATTTTGTAAATCTTCTAATTCAAACTATATTTTCAACCGTAACCCTGACTTTAATTATAACTCTATGGTCCCTAATACTTACTAATCCCCACTCTAAACCTTACCCCAAAATTTTCTTTGAGATTGTATACTTAATACAAAGAAATGTTAGTTTTAATGACATTTTCTCATAAAACATGATACCCGTAACAAAACTACAATTCATTAAAGCAGTTATATGCAGATGGGGCATTCACAAAAAGTCTAAAAAAATGAGTCAAGGTATTTTAATCATCAATTAAAAGTTTCTTCTTCATTGTCACTTATAGAATAACAACAAACATCTTTATATTTTTGGCTTACAAGCCTTTCTTGATATCTCTTCCTCACTGTACCATCCATCATCTCTGTGATTAGTTTTTGATTTGGTTCCCAGCAGTAGCATGTTTGATTTTTTCTGATGATAGACTGCTTTGCAAGTACCCTGTTTTTCACT
The DNA here is from genome assembly GCA_963675345.1 of Trididemnum clinides. Taxonomy (NCBI): domain Eukaryota; kingdom Metazoa; phylum Chordata; class Ascidiacea; order Aplousobranchia; family Didemnidae; genus Trididemnum; species Trididemnum clinides. The sequence continues at coordinate 8,895,098 of OY776292.1, read as the reverse complement.
GTTTTTGGTTCCAAAGAACTAGGTGATTTAGTTTTCATGCGATTGATCTGGGAAAATATTCTTTCTACAACTGCAGAAGAATGTGATAAGACAGTCATAGTTGTCATAAAATATGATAACAGAGAAAATTTTCAATTATGTAGATCTTCCTTTACTAAACCTAAATTGCGCCAATATTCTGGAACACATTTAGCAAAAACAGCAAGTTGTTTTGCAGAAATACGGAAGGTTCTCCGTTGATCATCAAGTTCATTAAGTTTATTTTGTGGTAAGATATGTGGGAAGCGAACAGCAAATGCAACTATAGATGTTGGTGACCGCTTAAGATCCAATGCAATTTCAATACCTAATAGGCTACATTCAATTGGCAGTAATTTCATTTTCATCTAAAAGTAACCTTTTCTTCATCTGTAAGGAAAGTTCTAAAAGAAACTTGAAGCAATCACTTTTGAATCTAATGGTGCAACTCTCATCTTGTAACGAGTTATTGAGTGACTGAGAAAAACATTGTCCTCTAAGGTATACATCAATAATAGGTTTTTGGCTTCTCATATCTTGTGGATCAATTTCTGACAAATTTTTTTCAAATAGAATTTCCTCTTTGATAAAAACAATTGAGAATGCTCTTGTACTCAGATGTAATCATTGCGTAAATCTGATGTAATTGAAAGTGTTCTGACTAAAATTGAGTGTTAATTGCATTTACTTTTTGCAGAATATATTGCAAAAACAAAATCATGTGTTTGGTTCCAGAGTTTGTTAGTGTCAAAAATTTTTCTGGCACCATCAACTTTATCAGTTTTGCATTCTTTTTCAAAATACAGAATTAAAGTACCATATTGTTCAATAACAGTATTTATAACTTTTTCTCGAGAAAGCCATCTGGTTTGAGACAGTTTTACCATTTTTTGTGGCACAACTCTGACAACTTGTTGAATAGCCATAAAGTCTCTTTTGCGTTTATTGCTCCTGCTAAAATAAGATGACACATCCTTTAAAAATGTCTCAAGGTAAGAGGGCAAAACATTGACAGCATGACTAGCACAAAGCGCCATTGAGTGACAAATACATCCCATAATAAGGACGGAAGCTATATCATGTTTCAACAGTTTTTTAAAGCCACTGCTGTCACCCATCATATTTGAGCAGTTATCACTGCCTAGTCCAACAATGTTTTCAAAAAGAATGCCTCTTTTTTTAAAAGATATTTGACTGCTTGGTAAAGATGTTGAGCTGTTCCATTTTCAACTTCAATTGTATCAAGCAAAGCATCTACTACATCATGCTTGTGTGAATCAAAATATCGTACAACCACTGCTAATATTCGCGTAACAGAAATATCAGTGTTTTCATCAATTATAGTAAAAAATTGCTTTCTTAGCACATATTCGTTACTTCTAATTTTTCATGAAAAGCAATGAAATCTTGCATAACCTAAGATATTTTGGTTCTTTCCATTGATAATTTGGAAGCAATATGACTGTCAGGAAATGCTCGTTTACATAAAGTCAAGAGATGGTCAGCATGGGAGAAAGGTATGTGGTGCTCAGCAAAGTAGCCCGCATGCAACAACTCACTTTTTGCTATCTGTTCATCTTCTGCACAGTTTTTCTTAGCAAAAAACTGAGAAATGCTACTATAAGATTTTGCAATTTGATAGCTCCTTTTGTGTCGTTCTGATTGTGTATGTCGAAGTAACATGGATTTGTTAGCATTTTTAAGGATAATCTTACAACATTTGCAGTAACTGTAATCTTTATTGTCTCTATCCTGTTGTAGCCAATCCTTTAGCTGTGTATCTGTCAGCCACTCTACGTTAAATACTTGTGTATACCATTTTATCTTTTTTTGTGGAGATGCTTGAGAGTTACTTTCGTTACTTAAACTCATTTCTCTAAGATTTAGAATTTAAACTAAGCTTTTTATCACTGCAGCAAGCAATTTTTCCTGTGACATACACTAAATAAGCGAAATCTAAAGGTGTCTCATTAAGACTAGCACAAAACCATATTTTCGTTTTTTTCTCTTTAGATTAGGGTGAAGTTCTAGGTTAGGCCTGGGGCTGAGTTGGGGTTAAGGTTACCACTGACGCTAAACCGAAAAGAAGCTGAAGAGACGTTCTAGTCGTAACGAAAGCCGTGCCAAGTTCACTATTAAGCTTTATGTTTTTACATGTTCTAACAAAATTGCTCAAAAACCCCAGATCATTATCAAAAAAACCCAGAACCCCAGAAAGGTACACAAAACCCAAGATCTGGGGGAAAAACCCCATGCGTGGCAGCATTGCTAGTAACAATAGCAAGAACTGCAGATAATAAAATAATTTCTACTACCTAACTGGACTTTAAACTATGCTGTGCATCCTAGCACTGTTAAACGTGTAGAGAAAACAACGCTGAAAAGCACTTAGTTGAAAGATTGTGAAGGATTACCTCTGCTGGAAACCAACAGTTGCAGAAAAGTAAACATGCGCGGCGTAAATGTTACCAGTCTAATTTTCGCTTTGTAATGTAGAACCTCTGGCCGTCTTCTATTTTAAGTAGGCCATGGCTCGCATAACAATTTTTTTGTATTTCAGATGAGTGACATTATGCACTAGTACACCAAGCAAGCTTTAAAGGCAAAATTTGTTTTTTATGAAAACTTAACTGGTATACTCAAATAAATTATTTACTCCCAATTACTTTTTATAGCGCTTGTAATTCGCATTAAAGGATTATATTTAGCTTATTACCGCGGTAGTAGTCGCTACTCCATGAAATCAGTAACCGATGTCAAAATACTCATATTTAACTTTGACATACATTAGTAACATTCACAAACTACTTAATAACCATTCATTCATTCATTCATTCAATAACCATAAAATGTTTTCACCAGGGATGTGGAAAGCGGAAGCGCGAAAATTCCACCGCTTCCGCTTCCACATAGAAGGGAAGAATGGAGGGAGAAAAGAAATTGGCTCTGATATTCTTCGGAGAAGAGCGAATAGAGGGAGACTAAACATTAAGAAATGAAAGCGAGGAGGAGTTGTTTAGAGAGATGTTGACCTCTACATAATCATAGTAGGGGTCAAGCGAAGAAAGAGAGGAGGTAAAAAGCTCAGAGAAGAATAAGCCCTGCCTGACGAAAATGATGACGGCGCCGCTAACGTCTGTGACATCAGTAGAAAAAATACCGGATCAGGAGTGAGTGCCATCGGATCGCAGAGCTGAGAATCCAGGAATCCGGAAAGAGGAAGATAAATTGAGGTTAGGTTCCTGGATACCAATAAGGTCAACGAGATGGGACGAAATAAAGTGTAGCAGTTCATTGCTCCTGGCTTGAAGACCCCCAGCATTCCATTGAAGAACCCTAAGGGAGTTAGGGAGGGGAAGAGGAAACAGGAGGTAAAGAGAAACAGCCAGGAACATCAGGCGGTGGTAAGGGTGCAGAGGGAGAAGATGCAGAGGGAGAAGATACAAAGTGGGCGGAAAAAGGATAAGAGGTTTGAAGGCGAGGGTGGAGTGCGAGTGCTGCATTAGCAGAAGGGGGCCAGATTAAGCAGTGGAGGTATACCAGCTGGAGAAGTCCGAGGAGGAAGTCACAGTGGTGGTAGGTGTAGCATCTTCAAAAAAAGCAGGGACGCAGCAGGGAGGGCAGCTCCAGGAGTAAGAGCTGCCAAGAGTTCTGACCCTAGCAAAGGAGAGTAGTGAGCACTTTAAATGAACCCAATTAGAGCATGTGCAGCATTGCACTGACCTACCCGTCAGGTCACATTTCCAGCGAACACGGAACAGAGTGAAACGGGACAAGGGTTTGGATGAACGTTGCCGCTCATCAGGAGAAGGAGAAGAATGAGAAGACGGGCAAGAGAAAGACAGGAGAAGAGAGAAGACAGGCCGATATTAAACCGGCTGCGTGCTACCCTTCTGCGATCGTTCAGGGGGCTGCACGGCGAAAAATGGTTTGTGTGAGGGGAGTACCCGGGTTTAGCTGGGACCCTCGGGAAGGCCAACAGCCATTTTAACCCAACCGAACCGCACCACCACGTTGAGGCGGCTGTTGATTGGTGCAGTTCAATTTTGCTCGCTTTACATGTATATACTATATATACGACAGAAATTTCGCACTTTACGATCCAAAAAGATCGGAGTCAATAGGTGTTTTGGGGTCAAACAGAAAGTCCGTAATGATGATTAGAGTTAAAGTTAACTCAAAGTCAGAGTTTGTTGAGGATAGAGAGGGAAAATCAGCGCTATACGGTGTAATTTGTTGTTGTGGCGACAGGTAATTGTCGAAAGCTGTAATATGTGGTCATACGATTTAGATCTGAGAAGCATTAAGTTAACTGTTGTAAAAGTAGTTGTAAGTAGTGAACGAACTTGTAATAACTGTCTATTTGTTGAAGTGCTTAAATATTTTTTGAATTATAGCAACGAAATATTTGATTTTCTTGCAAGCAATTTGTGATTTCTAAATTTTTGTTAGTGGGGGTTCCGTGACAAACGCGAAAGCACATCAGGGGTTACGCGATGACAAAAAGATTAAAAAGCACTGTTCTACATTCAATACGAGTTCCAATATCTAAGAAAGAGAAACACAGAGTAGTTCGGAACAATAAGCTCAAGCGAAGTAGGTTAAGTAATAGCAATAAATGAAGGTTTTTGTCTTCTAAAAAAGATGAAGTCAAGGAGAAAGCAGGCTACAGACCCACAAAAGTTAAAAAAATTGGCAACGGTCGTTTTTTCGTTTTTTGTTTGTGGAAGCGCTAGGTGTGAAAGCGGACGCGGTTGAAAAATAACCGCTTCCACATCCCTGGTTTTCACTAAAAGTCTATGGCATTGAAGTATATCAAAATCGATTTTCTTGAAATAACCATTAGATAGGGCAAAACTATAAGTAAATCCAGCATTATAACGTCACAGCCTTTAATTTTAGCTCCACTGAACTGAGTTTAAACATAAATTCTGCAACAATTTCTTCTTCTTGCGTATGAGCTGATTGATGCTCGACGTGGAGTTTTTCGTTATACTAGGCCCATCGTATCGGGTAGACTGCGGGGTCATGCCACTTGTTTGTCACATAAAGACGGAGGTATCCCGATGTGTTTTACCCAAGGACACAAGCAAACTTGCAGATTTTTTAAACCACACTAATCATTTCATGTTGAGCGCCGAGCAAGGAAGCTCTAAATACTATTTGATAGTCTTTTGGTAGGACTCGACAAGGCAATTGAACTCAGGTTGATCGACTACGAAGCAAACGTTTCAATCACTACGTCAACGCGGTTTTTTGCAGCAATTTAAAAGCCGGTATCTTGAAAACTACTCCATCTCATTTTAAAAACTTGGTAACGTGTTCAATTAGATTTTCATCCATCTCAATGCTTTGATTACAATCAATGATGCATTGGCGCTTTTACCAATTTTTCACGCCCGTTTTGACAGGCTAGAGCATTCTTTAAACAAAAATGGTTAATCAAAAAATTATATTGAAAAATGTAATTTGTAGCCACAATGTGGGTGTTGACGAGCTGCAGCTATTGTCGAAAACACGGCCAACAAACAATCCAGTTATCTGGCAATAACAAACTCCGTTGCAGAGCTTAAAAAATTCATTCCAAATAAGACTTCCTGCAAAACCTTGTTGTATTGAGTTGTGACGGATTACGCTTACAACTTCAACAACAACAAGGCCTACAAAACGAACTTCGCAAAATTAAAACTTATTAAAACGTGACTTGGCCCGGCACAGCCCAATGCAGAGTAGATCAGGTTTAATTTATGTCGATATTGATAATTTAGTCAATCCGTTACCTTCAAATAACAATACCCAGTCTGATTTTGATCGATTTTTGCTTTTCGCGCACATCGCTTGGAGCAGTCGAGCTTTTACAAGATAGCATAAACGGCTCGTAAAACTGTTTCATTTAAGAAATCACTGTTGTGACGTCCAAATTTAAACCATACTTTTTCATTCTGAAAGTGCACCTGAATGGGATACAACCGAGTATGTGATAGAAGGATTTTGACGACGAGGTTTTGGTTCGTCTTGCAGTGCATAATTGGCTTTTGTTTCAATTCCTCACCCAAAACATTAAACTCGCATACACGCATGCAGGTTGGACCACAACATGTTGTTTATTCATTTCAAAACATATAGGTGTTGCAATAGCATTTTACCTAACTCGCTGATGCACTGCGAGCAGCGTCAACTCTGAAAATGCAACAAAACAATGAGCTTTGCCGAGGTGCCAAGTGAGGTGCAGCAATTTGTTGGTGAAGTCATAGGTATTGACTTGGGATAAACAAAAATTTTAATAAATTTACAATTATTGGAAAAAATAAGAGAGCAAAAGCATACTGTGGTTACTTAAATGGATTTTAATTTAATTTGAAGATTATAAGACCACACAGCGTGAGGTCCGAGGGATTTATTGACAAAAAAATCACAATCAAAAAAATCTAAGCTTAGTCAAGAAAGCCGACTCACATCTTTAGATGAAGTAAGAATCACATTTTACAGTATTTAGTAGCGCTTAAGCAGTCAAGTAGATATAACACAAGACTTACCAAAAACGCTATTATCCTCATTTTCCATTGTGTCACTCTCAAGGATCTAAAAAACTTAATGTGACAATGTAATATCGACAGCGTAGCTACTACAATCATCTAAAAAAACTTAATGTAACAGTGAAGTAGCTGAGGATCTAAATCTGGTATAGCATGGGTTGGGAAACAATTGTGAATACTACCCAAAAAAAATTTTGAGGAAAATGAAAACCCTTTCCAACTAATACCAAAGGCATTTGTTTGGAGTTTCGAACCACTGGCCTTTTGTTTCCAGAGTCCGGAACAATTACCACTACACCACGGCGGCTGCTGGAGCCTATTTGCTACAACAATTTTTTTTTAACGTGAAGAGAATTACACAACCACAGAAGTTTTTGGTAACGGTTTTCTTTTTTGGTCGTTTAAAAACTAAATGCTTGAGAATATTGATAGCTAACGTTGATAGCTGAAAATTACACAACCACAGAAGTTTTTGGTAACGTTTTTCTTTTTTGGTCATTTAAAAACTCAACGCTTGAAAATATTGATAGCTAACGTTGATAGCTATTGACAGCTAACAGCTAACGTTACGAAATAAATTAAAATTCGGACAGCCACAATAACAAAAAACGTTTCGGAAAATCTTTATTATGGCTTCTCTTTTTGTTAATTTTGATCAAATTTTTTTCTGCTAGTAGTAAACTTAAACTGCTGTAAGTTGGTCAACAAGCTCTTGGTAAATGATAAAACGTCTAAATATTCTAAAATGTGTGAACGTCACAACTGCAAACGAGTTACCTGGTTGGAAGAAGTGCTTTTTTTCGGTAGTTTTTTTTTGCACAGCTAATGCCACCAGCACATCGCAGCAACAACGGACCCTTGGTTTCGCAGACTCAGGGAAAGTTGATTTTGTTTGGATTTTTTTCAAAAAAGAAATGTGTCGCATTCATTTTCCTAACTAGCGTCGATTAATTGCGAGGTGTTACTACCGGCGCCCTTTCCATTCACTACACTTACATAATAGTATAGTTTCGGTAGAAGTGACTCTAAGTATACATGTCGCTAATATTGGTGCTAGTAGTACACAAATCTTGAGGAGGATAAACGAAAACGAAAAAGTTTGATAAATATTTCATTTTAAAATGATTAACAATGTACTGCTAATAGCAATGTTATCGACATACAGTAATTACAAAATAGTTCATAGTGATTTTACCTTCTGTTTGCTAATCACGTTTTCAATGGTTTGGCAAAAAATTTCAAGAAGATATTTAACAGGTCTGTTTAGCAGGGAGTTCATTTTATCGCACCAAAAAATCTTCTTCACCAGAGTAAAATGTTGTTCCAGAAGCATGGACAAAAAAGTGAGCAAAGTAGTAGCATTTTGACTCTTTAGAAAATTTTCCGATGACTCCATAGCTTGCCTATTGCAAAATTACTTCATTAATCAATTAATTGATCGGGCTTTAAAGCATGCCAAATAAAATTGCAAAAATAGGGCTGCTGGCAAAAAAAGTACAGCAATTTAGCGTTGACAGTTCCTATTCCCTTTTCAGGTTATCGTTTACCAAACAACAACTTTTCAATTCGTATAAACCCCGTTTCAGCTAGAAACAAAGAAGAAAATCCTTTATTTTGTGTAAGCTTTTATCTGAAATATTCAACTTGTAAACTTTATGCAAAAATGGTAATTTATGTGCTATTAGAGACAATTGTATCGCTTTTGAACAGCCAACTTACAAGTGTAGAGTATTAAATGAAATAATTCCAAGAAAATACCATTAAAATTTATCAGAATAGTTTAACTAGTGTGCTTGCTGCACTTGTAACAATATCAGGCAAACGTCATTGAGATCTTGTGGTCAATTTCAGAACAACAAAGCAAAACTAGAATGCTGCAACAAGATTGATGGAAACAACTGCAACATTAATTTAAAGGGCAATTTGTCACACTTACAAAAATCAGTTAACTACTTATTTGCAAAGCCACTGCACTGTTGCAGTGAGAATAAAGTCTTTTGCTGGTAACTGACAAATTTTTCTGTTTTTTGAAAGAAACTCCTGGTATAAAGTTTTAACGGAACACCGGTACTCTTCCTAATAATTAACGAAACATTTTAATCGAGCAAAGCACTCGTGCACTGATTATGAATTTTATTTTGAAATATCTTTTTTGTCGCATACTTGATGACCATTTGAATGAAACTCCATTGTGGACTCTTCCATTCTCGTTCGACGTCATTCCACAATCGAACTTCATCATTACGCGATACTTTTGACAGTTCCAACAAACTTGATTCAGTTAAACTTGTGACCACTAATGACTGCAAAATGGCGTAGTATTAGCAAAATCTACGCGGCATATGCTGGTGTCGGGGTCTCACCATAGATTAACAACCATAGTTAAAAGTGTTAGCAATGAGCACTGGTATATGGCAGCATGATTGTGGCCTTGATGGATAACGAACTTAAAAGCTGCTTCCTCAACGGAGCAGCACTACAACTCGGAAGCAGAGCTACACACAACCTGTTTTGATCATAAAAAGGAACATAAGTGCTTAACAGAGTGCACTTTTCATTAAAAAATAATGAATAAAAATACTCCAAAGGGCGCTCGAACAGTTTACAGGTGGGAACAAGCTTTTACCTTCATGTAAATATCATCTTTACGAATGTGAGGTGCGGACGGGGGATGGAGGAGAAGCAGGTGGTCCAATAAAATGGAAGAAGTTTCCGCATCATAGGAAGATTTCGTATTCTAAATCATACTTTTCTTACAAACACTACAGAAATAACATCGCATCAAGCGGCACAGTAAGTGTTTTGGGCTTTAAATCACATAGTTGGCGATTTAATTCCCTACCTAAACGCCATAAGAGTTCGCAAAAAAAAGCATCGAAAGATAAAAGACTGCTTACTAATCAAGGTATGGTGTGAAAGTGCATGTTCAAGGGCAGACAACACACTTAAACAGCATCAACGAAGTTTGATGCGGGTCACAGGAATAAAAAGATGCTTATTATGCTATAAAATAACAAAACCAAGTGATAAAAATACAACAGTTTCTATCACATTTCTACACAAGATATTTAAGCACCCTTCAGTGCGTTTGAACAGTTATATATAGCCTACAGTACAGATAATCTCTTTCTAATTTCAACTTCAATCATTTCCATTTTTAGTGTAATAAAAGGAGCTAAAACCCTAAGCTCTAGCAAGGAGTGTTTTAGTTTACGTCTGGTGTGTTTGGCTGCCGGGATCTAGGTAGCGTGAGCAAAGTCACACAAAATGTTTTTCAGGAAGTTAAGAGCCTAAGCTTTCTTTACAAATACTACTGATCTCTGTTAACAAGAGAAACATGAGAGTAGAAGATGCATATTGAATATTGGTCAGTCACGAACATGATTGAAGTACGTTATAAATAAGGACACGCTCGTCTTTGCCTCATGTGAACCTGATTATTACAACACAGCAGTTCCAAGAAAAAAAAGTTTTCTTTCCACGATCCTCAACTAATTATGGGTAACCTTTGACCAAAAGGCAAAAAAAGTATCATTAAGTGCATGGTAACCTGTATTTTCAAGACAATAGTTCAATAAAGCTGTGTTGAAAAAACAAAAATTCTTTTGATCAAGCAAATTAATTGTTTGTGAAAACAAGGGGAAATCAAATTTACATTATCTTGTAAAGCGGTTTAAAATACCGCAATGCTTTTATAAAATATTGTCTAATCAATTAAGTGTTGGAATTTTACAACAAATTATCAGCAAAAACTTTCAGCATTTCACAGTTTTAATAACTAATGAAGAGTTAACTTGGAGGAGTTCTTTAAAAAATAGAATGTAGCGATAAAAAGAAAATGTTCTGCAAACAATATTTTCATACACCTACCTACAAAAAAACTAAGCTATCTTGAAAAACTCGTAAAAGTTCAATATTTGACTAAATTACTTTATTTCAAAACAAAGTTTACACGCATATCTTCTACTAGCCCACTGGCTCTCAATCGGCGGGCCACAGACGTTTGCGTACTTTAATGATGGATTTGCAAGTCGAATGAGGTTGAGTAATAGCGGTGCATGAACGCCATACGGACCAGCACGCATGAACTGAAGGTGCAATAACCTTATTTTCCTTTGTAAATCAACTCCGATTCCGACCGCGAAATGACCATCCTCGGCACTGGGGAGGCAATGACCTTTCTTTTTTCGGAGATCACCTCCGCTGCCATGCGTTCTGACGATAATTCAAGCAACTTTGCCATCATCACATCTCAGGCGTAATCAAAAGGGGACCACGGCACACAGAAAAGGTTGGCCACGGCAAGAAACTGAGCCAAAAGGATTAGTTGCTAAGTAAAATGTGCCACGGCACGAAAAAGGTTAAGAACCACTGTACCAGCAATTTCTAATTATAACTAGGTAAAAATTTTTGTTGATTATTATCTGTTATATAAAGCAGAGTTCTATCAGTATGCATGTATGCAGGAGCGTTTTTACTCCTTTAACATTACTGGGCGTACAAACATGAAACTTGGTGCAATTGATCACCGCCCTGGGGTAAGTGTCATAAGGAAGTTGGTAACGTCATACTGATGACACAATCAAAAATAACTTTTTACAACATGCAGTTCTAGACGGAGGAAAATGGTTCTTAGCTAAAGCAAAAGCCAGTTTCCAACTTACCAACTTGCACAAATTTTACGCCTTTCACGCGTAAGATGATGTCACACTTAACGTTTGACTCCAGATTTTTTTTTGTTTATATTTTGCAAAGGTACTGATTGCAGAAAAGCGATAAAAAGCTTTTTTGGGAGACACTGAAAAGCTGCTTTTGATAAAAAAAGTTAACACCGATTTAAGTTGAAATGACGGTGAACCAAAAGATTCTTTCTTTAACATTTTATGCATGCTTTTTCCTTTTTCTTGAACGCTTCAAACGCGTTGTTTCGTCAGAATGCTGTTGAAAAAAGCTGTTTGAGCCATAAGCTTTTCGTGACGCTCTCATTAGTGGCGGTATCGCGTCAAAAGGGAAGAGCTAGAGAAGTAAGTGTTTTGTGTGATTAATTTGGACGATAGGCAATTAAGATAGGCCAATGATAGCGCTAATATTGTAAAGCGCCTCAAAGAAAGATTTCGCAATAGCGAAATGCTAGAGAAAGCGCAGCAAGTGGCCAAATAAAAACGCCGCGATTATCAAAAGAGTTTGAGAGTGGAAACAAATTCTTTCTGTCTGCATAACACCGAGCGCTGGGTCTTGATATAAGCAGCCTCTAAGAGATTAAGATGGAAAGAGCTGCGTGCTGCAGCGAGGATTGAAAACCGCTTGTTATCATACTTTAATGCACATTGATCATTATCTAAAAGATGCTGACCAATGGCAGAGTCACAGTCCGGTTTGATGTCGTTTCGATAGCACGATCTGTGTGGTTGAGATCGGCGTGGACGGGTCAATTGTTGTCTTAATCATTGCGGAACATGTTGCTTGATGCGATGCTGTAGTCGTTGAGATGTTTGCCCCACGTACCGACTATCATAGTGGCACTTATATTCATATATATGAATAAGAATATAATTGAATGTAATTATATAATTTAATGACTACGCTCCCGCCCCCCCATGCGAAATCTCGGGCCCGAGACATATCAATTAGCTATTACAAGAATACGGCCCACCGTTTCTAAATGAGTTTCAAACAGAAGTGTTATCACTGTTTGAAAAAATTGTGGTATTGTTACGCCATAAAACTACTGCGAAGGCGGTAGACTAGCACGAGATTGTCTGGTTCACACGATTTGACGATAAGAAGTAGATCGTTGCCTACTGCCCTATATTTGTGCATGCGCAGACACGTGGATTAAATGCTTTGTGATAAATTTTTTTCAGTCTGAGTGCGGAATGGACTAGCGCATCATATTGCCACAACATTGTGGTTGTGCATAGGTGTAAATTTTACACCCATAGATTTTTTATGGGCTAGCTTTTGGATAAATCAGAAAATGTAGCAAACAGATAAATTGTTGTCAAGTAGGTTCTTTCTCACCAAGACACAGGAATAAATTACCGCTTTATCGTTTGGCATTGTAGATCTTTTAATTCAGGACAGCATAATTGTCGGGCTCTAAAATCCTTATAATGATTGGACTTTTTTCTAATTTTGCAACACAATAAAAGTATTGCTTGGCGCTAGTGAATAGAAATTTAGATTGCTTCCTGTAGCCAACCCAGTTGCAAACTCTACTTTATCTAGCCCCTTTGTTTTGCATTATCTATTGCTTGCTAAACGCTACCTTTATTGTATTGTGCAAAGACTCGTGTGACCCTTGAGCACGTGGTCCGCTGGTATATACACAGAAAGTTCATTTCAATTAAGCAGAGAGTGGTGAGAGAAAGATTGGAAAGGGATTGGAGAAAGTTTGGGGTAACTTCTCCACTTAGAAAACGAGAAACACAGTGAAATATGTTTGAACCAAATTATCGTGAATATCTAACCAGCTTTGAAAGTGCAGTTAGGAAACGTGTTGGCTAAATTATGTTAGCTTTAACTTAAAATTTTTTACTATTTAGGATGTTAGCGAAACGTCGAAAGGTTGATGATGAGTGCCTAAGTTTTAATGATAAATGGATGGAGAAGTACTTTTTCATATTACACTTTGATAAATCCACGCGCTTAATTTGCAATCATCAGTCTGTTGCTGTAAACAAGAAACATTAAGCGCCATTATGAGACAAAGCATTCGAAGTTTTCGGAGTACGGAGGCCAAACAAGAAAAGACAAAATTAACCGTCTTAAACTCTGCTAAGAAAAGCAGTGTGGTATATTTCAAAAGCAAAACACTGAATCAGAAAAAACCACCCAGGCAAGCTATGAGGTCGCCATATTAAATGCAAAAAACATGAAACCTTTCACTGATGGTGATTTCGTGATAGACTGTTTGATGGCCGTTGCCGAAGTCATTTGTCCTGAGAAAAAAAATTATTCTCCAATGTTAGCCTTTCTGCAAGACTGTTACCCGACGAATCGAAGAATTGTCTGAGGATGTAAAAACTCGCCAACAAGATTGTTGAAAAAAATCTGCAATACTTTTTAATTGCTATTGACGAGAGCACGGATACGACGGATACAGCTCAGCTTGCGGTATTCGTTCGTGGAGACAGCTCAAATTTTGATATTTTGAAGATTTCGTTGAGTGAGTTCTTATGAAGGGCACTACAACAGGAGCAGAAATTCTAAAGGCACTGTTGCACTGCACTAACAGTATGAGCTTCGATCGGTCAAAATTGGTTTCGGGAACAATCGACGGAGCTCCTGCAATGATTGGTAAAAATAAAGATGCCGTTGCACTGCTTCAAAAACACTTGGAAGATCTCGGTCGCAATGACAAAATCACTAAGGTACACTGTCTAATTCACCAAGAGGCATTGTGCGCCAAGACAACAAACTTGAAGAGTGTAACGGACACAGCGGTGAAAACTGTAACTATGATTTTGTCTCACAAACAAAATCACCGATAGGTTCGCCACCTATTCCAAGAAGCAGAGAATCAATATGGTGATATCCTGTATTTCTGCGATGTTCGCTGGCTAAGTCGAGAAGCTATGCTTGCACGAGTGTATGAACTGAAAAATGAAATAACAACTTTTCCTGAAAATAAAAACATTAACGTCACAGAATTTCGCAATCCAGAATGGGCATCTAATCTTGCATTCCTAGTGGATTTAACGTCACATCTGAACAAATTGAATTTGCAACTTCAGGAAAAAAACAACTGATACATGAAATGTGGAGGTATATACTCGCATTTGAAACAAAACTGCGACTCTGGGAATGTCAACTGGACAAAGAAAATTAGGTTCACTTTCCTACGCTGGAGGAGAGCAAACCTACAAGCAATACTGCATTTGTCCCTGTGATACGAAATTTAAGAACTGATTTTTCCTCACGCTTTTCCGATATTCGTTCTCTACAAAATAAATTCAGGCTGTTCAGTACTCCGTTTGATGTGGACGTCAATACCATTCCCAAAAAAATTCAAATAGACCTTATTGAAATGCAATGCAGTCACGAATTGAAGGAAAAATTTCATACAGAAGGCATACCGCTACTTGACTTTTATAAAAAAGTACCTTCTTGAAAGTGGTCTTTATCCCAGCTTGACCAATAATGCAAAAGAAATGGCATCAATGTTTGGTAGCACATACACATGTGAACAATTGTTTTCAACAATAAAATTTACGAAAAGCAAGCTAAGATTAGGCATTTCCGACGCCCATTTAGAAGATGTTCTGCTTCTTGATTTATCTGATTTGTCACCAGATGTTGAAACACTTTCACAAAACAAGCAGCATCAAGTGTCACATTAATGTTGTGTTGTTGAAGTGTGAATACATATATTTTGCTATTTTTGTGATTAGTATGATTGAGATTGTAGCAAAGTAGCGTAATATACCAGGGGTGGGCAAAGTTTTCCTTAGAAGAGCCACGTGCGGAAATGTAGAACTACGGCAGAGCCACAAATTCCCTTTGAAGTGTTAACACAAATACAATAAACAAAACAAGCTTTAATCAAAACAGTTTGATAAAAACAAACACAACAATACACCATATTACAGTTTTTGCACGATTTTACCAGCATATCATCAACTGTGGGTTTCCATTCCACTAGCTAGCTTCTGAAAATCTGGGCGATATGATGTCAAGGCGGTGTGAATTAATTCGCTCAAGTGCCCATTTGTTGGCTTGCACGATATTTTGATTTTACAAATTTCATCACAGAGAATAAAGATTCACAGCAATATGTTGCGCAAAATGGATTTACAAGGAACGTAAAGCATGGCTTAAGCTCCTGCAAATCGTCAAATCTTGTTTGAAACTCTTCCAGCAGTCCTTGCAATTTATCTTTATATTCTTCTACTTTGTGGCCTGTTATTACTTCTGTAAATGCATTCACTGTCATTTTGAGGTTGGGAAAACGACGGAAAGTTTTTGACATTATGTCTCTTTGAAAAACTTTAATTTTGTTCTAAAAACTAAAGACGGTTTGAGCAAATTCTGATATGATCTTTTCAGTACCTTGGAGTGCTAAATTGAGAATTTGTAGATGCTTCATTATATCAGTGAGAAACATCAGGTCTTGTATTCACGCATTATTTTTTAGCTGAGGATAACATTTTCTCTTTTCGTCAAGAAAAAGATTGATAGGCTTCAACAAATCAACCAACCTACTCAGTACATTACTTGTTGACAGCCATCTTACAACGCAGTATAAAGAAACATCACTTGCCACATCTTCTTACTCCAACTCTTCTACAAAGTTAGGGAATTGCCTGTGGTTTTTCCCATTCACGCGTATAAAATTTACTATTTCGAGGACAGTTTTTATGACATCTTCATACGTAAAGTGTTTTGCTGCAATGTATTGGAAGGAACTCTGGAAAGTTAGGATGGCACTTCGTAAGTCCAATTAATCCGACACGTTTACTCACCATTGCTGGTGCACCATCAGTAGCAACACTGACAAGTTTATTAAGAGGCACATGAAATCTTGTTAAAGCTTCGTCGAGTGCATTTTTAATGTCAACTCCACGAGTTGTTTCTCTTATTGCCACCAAGTCCAACAACTTCTTTTTGATGGTAAGATCACATGAAACATACCGAACAAATATCGCTAATTGGGGATTATCTTGTGTTTGTTGATTCATCAATAGCAATACTAAATGCAAGGGAACTTTTCAAGTCGCTTTACATTGTAACTGCAATATCTGCACTTATCTGAGAAATGCGCCTTTGTGTAGGTCGGCGCGAATACGGCATTTGCGCTATTAAGCGCTGAAGCTTTTTGTTATTGAGATCCAACACTGCGATCAAATCAGTTATATTTTTCTTCACAAATTCACAGTCAGAATATGGGTGTTTAGAATGGGCAATGCTCCAAGACATAAGAAAAGAAGCTTCAGTCGTCGCATCAGATTCCTTATTAAATACTTTCATAAACCGCTGTTGACTTGCAAGCGCAGATTTCAACTCTGTTAACTTGCTTTTTCTTACTTCCGATTTTGGTGGAAACTTGCTTGAAAAGTTTTTGTGATTCGTTTCATGATGGCGTTTTACATTACAGCCTTTGTTTTGACCGAGCAACTGATGACAAATTAGACACAAAGGTTTATTTTCATGAGCAGTAAATGCATAATCTTCTTCCCACTCTACGTTAAAAACTCTGTTTTCCTCTTCATATTTTCGTTTCTTTATATTCGCTGATGTCATCTCACTTCGTTTCGCAGTGTATTAAATATACTTGTGACTTCGACTTCAGTATAGTTAACTGACTGTTTGCAATAGCACGCAACTGTAAATTAAATCTACAGTACACTTCTGAGTCTGACCTATATTCCTACTTCACACTTCGCGCACTGCAATGCTTACAATGAACGAATGAATGATTTCCACTCTATAATCCCACTTAGCACCTACTGTTCTTAAAAATCTTCTCTTGACCTAATTCCAACTGTAAATAACAGTTTATTAGGAATTAATGGAGTCCTACTTGGTGAATACTAAACAAGCTGTTACAATCAGATAGCTATGAAACTAACTACTATGAATAACAATTGTACACTGTCAAATTACGATATCATTGTTCAAAACAAGAGCCGCAAACGAAAGGTCGGCGAGCCGCACTTTGCCCACCGTTGTAATATACTGCAGCGAGTCTAAATTATAGTGTTAATGAAAATTCCGGCCCGCCAAAAAGTTGTACATTCGACATTTGGCCCGTGACTAGCAAAAGGCTGCCGACCCCTACTTTAGCATTTTGCTATTGCGAGATCTTTCTTTGGCGTGCTTTACAATATTAGCGCTATCATTAGCTTGTCTTAATTGCCCAACGTCCAAATTATTCACATGCAACACTTATTTAATCTAGATCTTCCCTTTTGACGCGATACCGCCACTGATGAGAGCGTCACGAAAAGCTGATGGCTCAAACAGCTTTTTTCAAAGCTACATTAAATTTCTGTACCACAAACAAGATTTTCATAATCTGTCTGGTACCCATCACAGTGAAAACAGTAGCAGTTGTGCTTCAAATTTATATCAACTGTTATTTCGTAAGCAAACAATTGATATGCTGCCTGTTAAACTAAAACGACATATTAACATACCGGTAGGCTACAAGTTTTTTTTATACTGCATTGGTAAGTTTAAACACATATGCATAGCCCTATCACGTGCCTGACTAATCTTCATCTCTAAGACATGTTAACAAAGAGCAGTAAAGCAAAAACAAATTGGCAATTTTTCTTGTGAAGTATTGCAGGAATCACACAAAATCATCCGTCTCTTTAGCACAAAAACCTAGTCGATAGATTACACCGTTAAACCAATAATCTAACCTACTGTACTAACTTGACTGTAGATGCTTCACTACGGAATAGTTCGCTCTTTCCTTAAATGCGCTTAAGCCCTAACCAAGCAACATACGCGTAGTCAAAGGCTTTAGTTCATCCAAATAGGCTTGCAGTTGTGAAAAAGTCAGAATTCGTGGGCCTAATATTTTACGACTTATTTATGTCAATACGCATCAATCACTTTGGCGCCTCCTCCTAACTTTGAATTTACGCTTCCATGCACTTGATTACTAAGCGTTTCAATGGTGAGCAAGTCCAGTCCTTAAATACGCCTATGCGCAACCCCCATAAAGGCCATGATGTTTTTTCTCGATTTTCTTTCAAAAAACGGTACTTTTGACTTTGACTCGAGAATTGGCTAAGTCAAGAAAACGTTATCAACTGTTTTCACTGCCACCCGTTGAGTGAAACCAGAAGCCAGTTGCAGCGATATTTTTAACCTCGACATTATTGATGGGGGCCCTGCTATTGTAATCTGTTAGTGTTTTACTTCGGGTTTACTCTTCCCTAGCTGCGCTTACGCCAGGACCAAGCAACATACGCGCAGCCAGACGGTTTAGGTCATACACATAGGCCTGCAGTAAAGAAAAAGTCGTAATTCGTGGGTCTAATATTTAATAGCTTGTTATTGTAAATACATGTCATTCACTTTGGTGCCTTCTCACAACTCTGAATTTATGCTTTCATAAACTTGGTGAAATAAATGAAAAATAAGTGTTAAGCTATTGGCTGTTTCAATTGTGAGCAAGTCCAGTTCTTAAGCACGCCTTAGCTAAAACCAGGAAAATAACAAGATGCCAGGGATTTAAAACGCTTGTGAAAAATATAGCGGCTATGCATAATTAGCACAAAGCTGTCTTATTAAATTTCCTTTCACAAAGCGATACTCTTGATTTTGAGACGAAAATTTCTATATCAAAAAATCACTTACTTATCATCACTGTTTTCACAATTACCAATTGGGCGGTCCGGCCTAACCGGCTAAACAGATATTTTTAACCTCTGCATTACTGATGGGGGCCTAGTAAAGCAGGCAAATTGCATATGTATATCAAAAAAATTTTAGGGTGTAGCATTTCTATTTTACTTTTGGAAAATAATTATTTTGCTTAATATATAACAACAAGTTGCTACTGCAGTTTGCTTTGCATCATTTTGAAATTATGAAAAATTAAATTTATAGAAAAAAAAAGATAGAAACAAAAAAGCTTAAAAACAAAATGTGTCTGATCATTTGGTAAAATCAAATGACCAGACATTATACATGGATGTAAAAAATATAAACAAGACTTAACTAAACACACGCAAAGGGCTAACAAAAGTATTACTTGTTAAAAAATTAGTTAGGAATCTTCATGTTATGTGCTACATAAAACATACCAAGCAATACAAATAAAAAGATTGCGGTTTTTCTAGTAGTCCCAGCCAGCTCTGCCAGCGTCACCCGCAGGCCCCCATTAGTAACGCGAAAGTCAAGTGCACCAAATAAGCCGGCGGTGCCAGCTTCACCTAACGAGTGGTTGTGCGAACAGCAACAAAAAGTAATGTTTTTTCAGCACATCTAGTTGTCGTTCCTAAATGAAGTGTACTATAAAAAGTGATGCTAATGCGCTCCTTAACGTAATCTACTTTCAGACTTTAAGGTCCTGACTAGGCCTTAAGTGAGTGTGCTCTGTTCATTGCTCAAGCGTAGCCAAGGGGGCATTGCGTTTTCCTTAGTTTAGCAGTGTTCTGCTGTAGAAAAATTTTGAACCAAAATAGCAGAAATGTCTTTGATGTAGTGCGATTTCACACAGGGATATTGTTTTCTTTTGACATCTCCTTGAACTTTCTCAAGTCCCTGCTGACTACGCCTTATGTTCAATGCTTCCTTTTCCCTGCATAGGCGTACAGTTAAAAGAGACTTTGCTATTACCCCCATGGAGGCAATAATTCCTGGATACTTAATGGTGGTCATTTTAGTTTATAAATCAAAGTAGGTAATACTTACAAAGTATGATTATACAAACCATCATTCGCACTTTCAAAAACTGTATGGTGAGAAGGCAGAAGCCAGTCAAAAAATAATGCTTGCGACAAAATGATAGTCGTTTTTACAATGTAAGAAATGCCATTTGGTGGGGTACCATTGGCATTTTTATTGGTGGTACTAAGTTCTTCGGCTATGCTAAGCGGCTTGATTTCGCCTTTGAGAGAAAAGATTTTATCCGTAGCGAAAGGTTAAGCTATGCAATTTATCTGAGTTGAATCATCACAAATTATCACCTTCAGTGTTACAGGCACAGCGCATTGAAGAAAAAGGACGTATTTAATGTAGAATGCTTAAAAAACAGTACCTGTTGCGTTTCAAGTAAATCTCAAATTGTTGTCAAATTTGCTACAACAAAAGAACACTGTGCATATTTCCCGAAAGTTTTATATCGCGTCTTTACAATCAGTATTTCTAGAGAAAATGAAGAAAACAAAATCTGCAATCAAGCATGAATTGTGACGCCATCTTCACCCTTCAATAGATGAAATTTGTTTAGTTGGTAAGTAGGGGACCGGCTTTTGTTTCAGCAAACAACCGCTTCTCTCGGTCAAGAAACGAAAATTTAAAAAAATCATTTTTGTTGACGTCATCAGACGTCACTCAGCTCTTATGACACTCACCCCAAGGCAATAATCGATCGTGCCGGGTTTCATGTTTGCAAGTCAAGCAGTTTGGAGGAGGTTAGCAAACAACGCACGCACGCAAAGACAGAACTCTGCTTTATATTACAGAATAGCCAGTTTTGCCAACGTCGCCCGCTGAGCCCCTCACCAGTCATGTCGTGGTTAATATCGGTGAAACCAGCTTCACCCAATGGATAGTTGTGAAAGTTGTTATTAAAAAAATCATGTTTTTTTTGGCATAATCAATTCTCGTTTCGAAACAAAACTAACGTTTTTTGAAAGGGAAATGATTAAAAAAACATTATGGTGGACTGAGCATAGCTGCTACATATCTCTCAAGTTTCTCGAGTCCCTGGCAACGTCTAATTTCCCCTGTTTTCACCATAGGCGTCCTTAATCTAAACAAACTTTTACCTGTTAATTTCAATAAGTGCTTGAAAGTATATAATAGTTGTGGAAAGGCGCTAAGCTAATTGATATACATTTTCAAGATTGAGCCATTAAATATCAGGCCCACTACTTACGACTTTTTTGTAACTGCAGTCGAATTTGCATGAGCAAAACCCCCATCAGTAAAACCGAGTCAAAAAATATCGGATCAGCGGCTGCGCCCGCTTCACTTAAAAGATAGTTGTGAAAACACCAATAAAAAGGTGTTTTTTCGACATAGCCAATGCTTGTTCAGGAATTACATCGATTAAAAAACCTTATAGTGGGTTGCGCTTAGCTGCTCTATTTTGCTTTGCCGCTTTGCGCATTTTGTAGTCTTCGGCGACGTCTTGCTTGCCATGTTTCCAGCATAGGCGCCTTTTGACACTGGACTTGCTCACACATGAAACCACAGATATCACAAAGGTTCATGCGTTCATTTGATCAAATGCATGAAAGCGTAATTTCAACATTGTGGGAAGATGTCAAAGCGATTGATGTGTATGCTCGGGAATAACCTATGGAATGTTGAAACCACTACTTAAGACTTCTTCGTAATTGTTTTATTTGTACGACCGAAATCCTGTGGTTGCACGCATGTTGCTTGGTCCTAGCACCAACGCAGCCAGGCAAAGAACAAACTAACCCTAAGTGGTACACTTACAGATAAGTCATTACAATTGCAGCGCCTCATCAGTAATGTCCATATTAAGAGCATGGGTAATTGTGAATACAGTAACGAATGTCAAAAAAACATGAACTTTTCGTTAATGTTTTTTTGACATAGCGAATTATCGTTTCAAAATCAAAAGTACAGTTTTTTAATGGGAATCAAGTAGAAAAATATCAGGGTAGTAATGCATGGCCTGTACATTTCTTTCAAAGTATCTGAAATCCCTAGCAACGTTCAATTTGCTCCATTTTTAGCATGCATTTAGGGAGTGAACTTGCTCATAATAGCAGCAACCAATAATTTTACACAAAATTTTTTCGGATTGTGTCGCCACTTGCATTGAAGCACAAATGTAAAGCTATGAAGGAAGGAAAAGACGCCACAGATTGTCGTGTAATCTCCAAAGCCATTGAATATTTGCCGTACTACTAACAATATGTCGTAAATGTATATCTATTTGTACGATCTAACATCTCTTGGCTGGGTGTATATAGCTAGGTCCAGGCATAATGGCAGCTAGGGGAAGTACAAACTCGCACGAAGTCAAGTAGTTTCAGTGAAATTATTACAATAGGTTAGGTTATGCTTTAAAGTATAAGCAACGGACCAGGTTACTGCGGCAAAGATACCAATAATTTTTATGATTCCAGAAAGATTTCTCGTCATAAATCGTCAATTTGTTAACGTTGACCAACCACTACGTAAATATTTTTTAATATACGTATCATTTTTCTCTTGCAGGCAGTATATGACTTGTTTGCTTTGGAAATAACAATGAATAATGTATTTTTTCGGAGATAAGAAATGAATTCTAAATTCCTGGTGCAGATTATTCGCCGGTACAGAAAATTATAAACAGAGATAAGGTTTTTACGAGATTTCATGTCTGAAAACGGAGTGCCGATATCTGCAGGCGAAAATTATGGCCGGAAAAATACGGTAAAAGCTTTACGCGTAGCACCTACCTGCTGTTTTTTTACTTTAACTGTACCAGACAGCATTATGACACTTAATTTGAAGTAGGCGCCGCTTATTATGATCACGGATAATATGACCAGCCGCTTATTATGACCAATTTGGTATGGTCCGGAATTTTTCCATTTAAAATTCTCCGTTTAATATGACCAAATTTCGGATAATATGACCAACATTTTCTCTAGCTCTCTTGTTACGGTACAGTATTTTTTTCCGCCACGCACTTATAACTTCGTTTTTTCAACATATTGTTACATACTGTACTTAGTTTTACCGTCACTTGTGCTGTTACAGTACTGTACTTTGTTTTACTGCCAACGTCACACTGTTACTTCGGTTAAACGATGGACTTCTTGTGGCTTACGGCGTCGATTCAGGAGCTGTTATGGAGGCTTCGGTTTTTATAACCATTCGGATATTATGACCAAAATGGTCTGGTCCCAAGATGGTCATATTAAGCGGTGTCTACTGTATTTATAAGAGAGAAAAAAGGGATGTGTAGAATGCCCGAAAACTTATCTCTTGTTGCATCGTTAATTTAGCTTTAATCGTTGTAGAATTTTTATCGAAAGCACCTTGTTAATAACTCCCACAAAAGTTACCAGTCGCGTTTCGACAATGAGTATTTTTTCGACAAAACACAGAGAACAAATTGTGCAATCAAAGGTTAACGGTCTCGTCATACTAAACCCCAAAAGAATAAAATTTTTTAAAGTTGGGAGCTGGCCTTTGTTTGAGAAAAAGTAGTTTACCTAGGTCAAGAAATGAAAATTAAAAAAATACTTCAGATTATGACGTTACGATGATGTCACCAACCCGCTATGACACCCAACCTGGCATGGACAAGTTTGATGTTTGTACCCCCAACAGTTTCGGTAAAGTTAAAGCGCACGTACAGACAGAATTGCCTTTTACATATCAGATTTATCAAGGTGAGAAAAACAAGGTAGTGATAACATTTAAATCAGCAGATAACTTATTCCAACAACAACAACAATTGCAAAATAAGTGACTAGCCTGCACGTTAATAAAAAACTAAAATAATGCATGATAGCGAAAAACCAATTAAAAAAACTACAACAATCACATTTAAAATAAAGCCATTTCGTTGAAACAGCGTTTCATAAAGTTGGCAAAGATAAAATTTGACCTTTTTAACGGCGTTTAACCTTAACCTGATTTTTTTTCAATTTTTACCTTGTCTGCTGGTGAAATTCCAAGTTAATTAGTTTGATTAACACTCGAAATTGATTGATGGGTTTGATTATGTTTCTCACAAAAATGCTTTCTTCAGGTGAAAGTGGTAATGACCTACTTAACAAAGCGAGAACAAATCAAATTGCATTTAGTCATCAAGGGACAAAACAGAGCAGCATTGAGAAAATATACACACATGCAAATAACTTGATAAGGAGACTAAAAAAAGACCATGGTTGGCGCCAAACATACAAGGCCAAACCCATGAATTTAAGGGGCAATTACCAACCTACACGTGCGCTGTAGTCGCAATATTAATTCAGGGCAAACAGAACCAGACTGAAGCAACGTAAAATTCTAATGGCACAAAAGAAGTTCCGGTAGTGGGAAGCAAATTTTTTGGTAGGGCATGTCATAAAAAACTGCAATCACCAAAGTACAAGCGTTCAAGGTGTACGGAATGAATACCACAATTTCTTTATCGATTCGCGGTAAAAGTGATAAAATTTTGAAGTCCGACAAAATAACACATTTTGATACGTGAGAAGTTGATAACAATCAAACCATTTGATATAATGTTTTTCTCAACCTTAAAACAATGTCAACGTTCAGTCGTACATGAAGAGTGTTGCGCTTTGTTTATGCTTTACCCAGTTTAAATCTCGAAATTGTATTGAAAGAACCGATATTTGAACCCACCAACATTAGGCAGTCCGACTTGATGGCGATGAGGCTATCTGCAATCTACGATCTGCATTTATCACTGATTTAAAATGAGCCATTATTTTCTCTCGCATAGTCTTTATCGAGTGTGCGGTGTAAACACGTAGCCAATTCATGCGGTGCCTCTGTCCCAAAGAAGAGGAGGAGAAAATAAAACAACAACAACAATTTTACCAGAGAACATGGATTGTGGTTATAAACTACCAGTTTTTCTCGACAACGCCCTTCATAGTTACACATTACTTTGATTGGCATGTAGATAAACTAAACATAATGATTCTTGAAACCCATTTGACAAGTGCATATCAAATAATTTCCGGCAAACTTTCCATATTACTAATAACTTGAATCAAAGTGTGCCAACAATGATTTCTACAACGGCTTATTAGAATCAAATTTGGGCGTCGCCAGTAAATCTCCAAGCGGCACAATGAAAGAAAATTGCCACGAAAACAACATAGCGACCTGACTACAGTGTAAATGGACGAGACAAAAATTTTTAATTAAAATATAGCTGATTCAATGACTCACGACATCATTTCTTTCTGAGTCAACAAAAAAAATATTTCAATAATCAAAAGAGGCCACATAAAAATTTATCGATGCCTCAAAATATTCCTTCCTTTTTTGATAAGTTTTTACGTAGTTTCGGAAGAGGAATTCACTGAGCACGTTTGAAAGCCGAAAACTAAATTTAATTAAAAGCTGTCGAGGTAATGTAATACCGTGAGTTATGTTGATATTTAAGCAACATTAAAAACACAAAGGTTAAGCCACACATTATCTAGGTGCGCGACTTAGACCTATACAAATCAGAATCAAAATAATTCAAACGAAATTTTTGGCAAGAAAATGATCATCAGGCATTTTTTGAAATACTTAAAGAGAAAGCTTCTTTTATCAATGAAAGGAAGTTTTGATGGTAAAAAATGATTTTCATAAACATAACATTGAATACTGCTAATGTTATTTTTAAGAACCAATTCAAACTGGTTTCGAAAACTATTTCGACAAGTAATAAGATAAATTGCATCAACTATCAGACATCAAGTCTTTGAAAAGCAATCTGATGTTTCTCAATTATGCACAACACTGACCTCGCAGCCAAGACAATATATTGCGTCCAAAAAAAGGCAAAATCAATTCTGATTTTTGGATAAGTTTGTTAATGCCAGCCCAAAATGCATCACAAATTATTGTGCTGAAAAAATTTATCGATTTTGTACATTGCCACTTTCTTTTGGAAAAACAAAACATGGTTTGATTTCGTCACCAGCAACTGGGCAATACTCGCACAAAGAGGTGCAATATTGTCTTTAGACAGACGCTTTTCATCCGATTAAAACATAAAAACAACTTTAGTTTATTGATTTTTTTCTTGCCATGGAATTTGTTGGAGCAAAAATTTTTTACGAGGAGCATGCCCTTGCTTACCCCCGACCTCAGTTTTCTGACGCGAGGGGTCCAACCAAGCAATTAAGCTGGCAACCCCACCATTAACAGTCAGACTGCAATTGGTAGGTACCCAATAGTCGCCTCTTACGACGTGCTGGATAAACAGCTGCAGTATTCTCTAAAACTGGTGAAGCATGGCCTCATTCGTTACATCACTGTAGATTTTGCTACATAGATATTGTTTGTCTTCTCAAAAACTAGGTAGTTTTGGGTTTGTCTGTAGTAACTGTTTCAAAATAAGTTAGTTTGTCACATTGAATTTGAATATTTTTATCATTTATGTCAATTTTCCTAATGACTTCACAAATTGAAATTGAATTGATTGCTGATGATGACATGAATTTGATAGCAAAGTCGATTTTACTAACTTTCCAGTTTAAAAGACTTCTTTCGATACCTTTTTTTCAACGTCGTTAACTTTTGGATATATATAGCAAACTCCATTCTAGTCCACAATGCGTGGTGGTGCTCCGTATATTATCATCACAATTGAATTCTGTGTTTTTGAAAGAAACTCACAAAAACGATGGCATATAATTACCAAACCTTCAAACATCACTTTCTAATTTATCAAATGCTTAACAAAAGTATTCACACAATGACTTGCTTTAATAAACAAAAACTTTTTGTTGCAGTTTTAAAAAGATTCAAATTAAAAAAAAGCAAAATGGATTCATCACAACAAAACACATAATTAGTTCAACTTGATTTTACCCGAACATTCCCAAATGCTTTGCACTATCTCCATCGCCGCTAGCGTCTGAATACCACCCGAAAACGTAGAGCTCACAACTGCTCCATTTAAAGGCGTAATCACCGAGCAGAGAATTTAATTGAAAAGCTGCTTCCACCCCACTGAGAATCCAACCCAGTATAAGAAGGCCACAGCCAGCGTCGGTACAAATAATCTACTAAAAGTACCGTATTTCACAATATTTCTGTCACGCAATCAAACGAGCACCTTTCATAGTTTATACATTAAAAGAATTATAGTTGGATATACAACTCCAAATTTGGTAAAACGAAGTTAGGAGTAGAGGTTAAAACCACATTTATGCCAAGCAGTCAAACAATGAACTTTGGGATATTCGAATAAAGCTGGTGTGGCCCAAGCATGGCCCACATCTTTTTGCGACCGCCAGGTTTGGAATTGAGATATATTGACAGAGTAACAGAACCCCAATAATACCTCGATATCAGGGTGGGCCTTTGCCAAAAAATTGACGTGGTTTATTGCAGCTCGTCGGTGAAAGTTTTGGGCTTTCTTCCTACAAAATATGGCTTAACTCTAAGGTTTACGCATCAAACAAGTTCCGACCGGAATCGATGGGAGTTTTTTTGTGCTGCAAGTGTAAAAAGAAGAGGGGTAAATTCTGTGTGCATCGCACTAGCACGGATCCGTACAAGTTTCAAACCCTAGCCTTGATTATATGAACCCAGCTACGCGTATCAAATACAAAGAAGGTTCGAGTATTTCCTACTTTGCCACAGATGTTGGGACATAATTATGTTTATCAAACTTTGACGACGACATTGAAGCTATTTCAACATTTTTTATGGTGAAACTAATTGATCATGCAATAGCATCTGATTGGAAAAACCATGTTCAAGTTCTAACGAAAGAAGTATAATTTTCCAAGAACATGGTATTCTCCCAAATTAATTGCTAAAATTGCTTTAAGTGACAAAAATAAATTGAATTCCTTTTAAAGTATTTCGCTACATTTCAATAACATTCCTCAGTCCTTTGAAACTCCTAAAAAGACTTAAAAACCCGAAGTACGTCAGACACTTTAATTCTACAAAATTTTATCAAAGCCGAAATCTA
The DNA here is from genome assembly GCA_963675345.1 of Trididemnum clinides. Taxonomy (NCBI): domain Eukaryota; kingdom Metazoa; phylum Chordata; class Ascidiacea; order Aplousobranchia; family Didemnidae; genus Trididemnum; species Trididemnum clinides. The sequence continues at coordinate 8,867,225 of OY776292.1, read as the reverse complement.
CGTCATTACACAAAAAGCAAGTTAAAATTAATAAAACTTTCGATTAGTACCAAAGCGATTACGGAAACACTTCTCCATGCTTAGGTTGTGTCGAGTATAGCTAATTGCTGCCAAGATGTCAAGTCTCTGGCAACATTGTGTCAAACGTACAGCCCCTCTCGACAGGAAGCAAGCGTTAAGCTCTAAACTGGGATATCTATATTTCTTTTATTTGTAAAAAAGCACTGACTGTGGTGAATGTACTTTCAATAAGATAATAATAATTCACCATTAACGTTTGAAGCAGATTAATTTCCCTACTGCAAAAAGTAGAGCAAAAGCACCCCAGCCAAGCTCTAAAAAAGCACTCTCTGCATGTTTTACAAAGTTGTGCATGACGCATGTAGAAATAGATCAATGACAATTCAGATAAACTTGATTTTCGTTTTCATAAATAAACGGACAACTAATTTGATTATGCTCGTGTCATTATTTTGTTGGAAATATTTCAATTTCATCATCTTCGTACTTTCTAGACTCAACTTCGATTCTCATATTCGCACTTTTATCTACCTTCTAGTAACACCAAAAAACGAGATATCAGTCAAATGCGAAGCGAGTTAAAACTTTTGTATTACATAAACGTGTTTCATTTGCGACTTTTTGATGGCAATTTAAAAGCAGTAAATTAAGTTTTTACAAGTGATTGATGAAGTGGCCAAGCACAACTGCCTTCTCACTTCACACGCGCTTCAAGACAAACTGGATTTTTTCACTTTTACGAAAGTTACTACTAGATAATGTCGTCAAAAATTCTGCGCAATAACAATCGCAAAGGAGCAAAGAAGCAGGAAGCAAGTTGTCGACAAGTTTCTATTGATATAAACCTGCTAGAAAAATGTTTTATCAAAACATTTTCAGAGATAATCGAAAATTAAATTTTAGAATAAAAACAGAGTTGGAATCACAGATAGTGTCTAGTAGACTAGTGTTTCTAAACCTTCCTAGGCATGAAGCACATTTTAAACTTTTTAGACACCTGTGGCCCTATAACATTATTTTTTTTCCAATTACGGAAACGTCCTTCTTACCATTTAAAATCAAAATAACAACCCGTTGCTCTCTTGAGCGTGAGTGCAGTGACACACTAGTAAGCCATTGGCAATTACCAGTTGAAGACCACTGCACTATGTAACACAATAACCAGGCTGAAAAAGCCTAAAGCCCAGTTGCCAGTTGATCTACTTCATTTAGTCTATTTCTTTTTTGCAATCAACATACCAGCAAGTATTTCTTCATTAGAAGATAAAGCAAGTCTGGAGGAGGGTACGCATCAGTGCTTATTATCATGCGACACGTGATCAAAAGGGATTGAGAGTGAGGCATAGCAACGAGATTCTCAAGCATCATCATTTCGTTGGCACAGAAACGACGCGGCGATGACGTTTTCACTGTTTCTTCGTCATTTGAAGTTTTTGCTTCGGAAATTTTTGAAAACATTTCCTTCTCCTTTCTACAAAAGTTTAAAAACAAGCAACGGTTTTACTATCATTTTTTCTACTTACAACAGTTTGTGAGTAGCTAATACATGTTCCTATAGAGCAGAGACTTCTAATCAAAGATACAGTAGTGTTAGTCTGCCACTTGGGGTAAAGACAACAACCTAGAAATCATTGAACACATTTTTGTGATGGTTGACATTTATAAGCTTCAGCTATACTAACCATTTTTTTATCATCAAAAGAACTTCATTAACGTTGTGTACATTTTAAGATGAAATCCATTGCTACAGAATTTCCGATCACTCTAGTCATCACAGTGATTATTTCGGTCTTTTTAAGGAAACCAGCTGCAACCGAATCTTAAAAATTGCTAGCTCACATGATCGGCTTTTAACAGATCAAGCCAGTCAAAATACTCTTTATTCTTGTTGGCAGTACGCATGCATGTGCACATGGACGCACCCTTGAGAAAGTTCACGAAAGCAAAAATTTGCTGTAAACGGCAGTTCAGCGACGTAAAGGTGACGTTGCTTTAACGTCAGTAACGTTCTTGCAATCAGCGAAAATTTAGCAATGCCATGCCCAGAAGTTACATCTAAATTAGGTTTGAAAACGACATCAAATGGGTTGTGTCACTGCCAAAGACATTTCCATTCAATCTTAACGTGCTGAATTGCTATTTGAACGGATGTGAAGAAAAAATGCTTTCTTGTGTCAAATAAAACATAGCATCAGCCGTTCTTTTAAGTTCAACGACCAAATTCGGAAAACCGTTTCTCGGAAATCTTGGGACAATAGACAAATGCTTGAAGTGGCTGATACTTTTCCAATTCGAAGGTAAATCTTATTTTATTAAAAATATCTTTCCAAACAAGGAAATGAAAGAGTATAGCGACAAAATATTACCAAAAATCCAGACTAGATCAGTCACGTTAATTATTAACTCCACTTAAACACAAACAAAAATTTTTAGTATTCGACATTCCTACCTATTTGGAGTTAATTAGCACGATACCTACTTTATACAACTGATTAAATTTTCGCAATTTTAACGAAGAGTCACTTTCTTCTCGCACAGTGCACATGCAAGCGCTGGAAAATAGTTTTTGTCTCCACATATTGAAAATATATCTGCACTTCGCACTTTCGAAAATAATATAAACAAAAATACCCCAGCGTAGGCCTGTACACTGCAGAGCAAGCTAATTGCAGAGAGCAAAAATTCACTTTACAACTTCTTTATCTGGAGTTTTTATTTGAATGCTAGAAGCGTAGTAATCGCTTTTCATTTATCCTCCTCCAGAGATCAGTAGAGAGTCTTTGACAACTTACTTCATTGTACGTTTGTATTGCGTGCCAAGTAAGGTTTGCCTTTCAAGACTTGCAGAGCTGCATTGGATTTCATAGCACAGCACAAATATTGGAAACGAAATAAGAGCATTCATTTTCAACAATAAATCTTGAAATTATAAGTTGGGAACACTCCACTCATTGCAAAATAATCTACCACACTTCACGACAATAAGTTGGTTTATAGGCTGTCTGTTTTATCAAAAAGACATATATTTGATTGAAGCACAAACAAACGTTTTAATTTCAACAAAATTTAGGTAAGTGATAAAGCTTTTCAAAGTGATTCGTACCCCAAATTCAGAATATTCTGCTGCAGCACACCTTATTAAAATATACGTATAATTCATTAGGCAACAGTTTTAGATGTGAATAAGCATTCGAATAATTAATAAACTCCAGCAAGTGAATGCACTGTGCTCACAAGCACGTTGCAATTGATATTAAAATAAATATTGTAACATTCGTACTTGATTTCTTCCAGCACGTCGCGTATCAATGCTTTTTTCAGAGCCAACCAATCCGATGATGTCATCAATCTTTCCTGTGACGTCACGCCAGGTGCGTCATGTGAGGTTGCCTCAAGATTGATCTGCATACTTGGTGGCGTCTGAGACCTGAGTGAAGCAGCAGACAAATATTGTTGGCTGCGTGCATACGTGCATGTAGGGCTACAGGTCGTCTTCTTCCTTTCATGGGATGTCTGACTCGAACATGAGCTGGAAAGGCTTTCTAAGTTGTCGCCCACCTCTGTTTGGTATTCCTGAAAAACCCAGTTGTGGTCAGCCTCATTAGCACTTCCGCGAACGCCAGATGACCTGGCGTCACGTGACGACACATGACATTGCTTTTTCGTAACGTAATCATGACGCTGTGAAGCATTTTTTCGAGCTGACAAAGGCGCAGATAATGCGTCGCCAACAGCAGAGCTCATTGCATCAATTTCCACTTCAAATCTACCCCTGATTTGCGTGTCTATCAATAGTTCTCGAGAGAATCCATCGCTAGTATTTAGTTTAAGTACTTGGGAGTAGAGCCTACTGAATGGCTGCCACAAGGGTTTCTAATCTTCGATTCCGTTTCTGCTTGGTCAGTTGAAATAAATTTCACCAACCTGGTTCGACTCCGGCAAAGCCTTAAGTTGCTGTAAACTGTCCACTGCTACAGGTGGCACAATTTTAAGTTGTTTTTCTAAGTTCGATTCCAACTCCACTGCTATTAGTGATGGATGAGATGCTGCTTGTCGATGGAACAACGAATAATTTGAAACTGACGGCACAGATTCCTGAAAAACAAGTCAATTAAACATCAATTGTCATGCAAATAGCTGTTACGGAATATAGCTTGGATGATCTACACAAATCGGTAACAACACGACAAAGCAAAAACGCTGGGCTCGCAATCGAAAGGTCACAAGCTCAATACTTGGTCTGTAATATCGTAGCTTTAAAGAAGGGTATTAATAGCGATTTATCGTTTTTTTTGCGGAGCTTGTAAAGTAATACGCAATATGTTATGCTTACAAGGCGACTCTGCGCGGCAGATTCGCGGTAGAGTTGCCCAGTCTACACACTGCAAAATTACTACAGAAACACTGCAAGCAAACGAGAAATCTTGCGGCATCAAATACACAGCTATAATAAAACGGAATGCAAACTACATTGCCTACCAATATGCAATGTTGCCACTTTAAACTATACAGAATTATATTTTTCAACCTTCTCGTCGCCGTAATCGACTTTTAACTATTACAATTAAAAGCACTCCTTGCAAAATAAATTCATATACTTTATGGCCGTTAATCAATCATCCGCCGCCAAAGATTAAGATTAGCTAGTCTATTTATCTGATATTTTCTAAACTACTGTAAGCGTCTTAACAGCATAATCAAAGTCGCTATTAACACCGCTATTTATTATGATAACAATCAAATGTTTCCGGACAAAAATCTTTGTTGGTGCGCTTTTAAAATTCTTTTAAACTCAATTCTGATGACAGGAACTCTGAAATTGTGCAGACATTTGACTTGAGATCTATTCTAATCACTTCCATCAATATACAGAGCACCCGCGCCCTGGATATACTGTATGCATGAATTCCACAGCATGCAATAAACTTTGGTAGAAAGGTTGAATGTACGAAAAAGTCTTTAAGACAAGAGCTCTTAGCTGTGTGAAAGATGTAAATCTCTACAGTAGCTTTCAAACATTGCAGAAGAATGCGGGACTACCAGCATTCTCCTAAATACGCTTTTGCATAAGCTTGCACCTTTATTCTACAATCACGCAAAATCCGCTTTCTGCGCGGCGCATGTCTCCTCCATAAGCAGTACAACAGCGCAGAAAAAAGTATCGTAACCAATTTTCCAAGAAAACAACCAACGAAGCTTTTTGCTTTTGTTAAACCCACAATCTCTTTGTTGAAAGATTATAGCATTACCGGGTTGACCCACTATATATCAACAAAATTTACGCAACTGACGTATGCCTTTGCACCAAGGACTCCCAGTTTGGGTGTACAGCAGTCAAATTCATTACTCTGTAACTGCACAAGAAGGTCTCTGTGTGACTTTTAATATATTTCCAGTTGATCATGTCCAATATTAATCCAAACATAGAGTTAAAGTGGCGAGTGAAGTCAAGCTTGCGCAATTACCAGTTAATTTATGTAACTGCCCGTATCAAACGTCCGATGATCTAAAAATAACTTCACAAGAGTTTAGGAGGAAAACTTCACTTTCTAACAATTTTACTGCGAAATCTGAAGATCCTGCCGAGAAATATGCTTGCTTCCTTACGTAAGTTGTAGAAGGCATGTATTGGCAGTGAGTAAAATAGATTGGAAGATCTTACTTGTTTATCAAGTTGCGTCAGACAACAGGTAATTTAATAAAGCTGTTTCCAGAACCTATTAGCACACTGACTTAATACAGTCAACCTTATAAGGAAAATAACTGTGTAACAGCAAAGCCATGCAGTAACTAAGAATAGGTTATTATATCAAAAACACACGTATATATATCAGTGGAAGATAAGAAACCAAACAGAAGAAAGAAAGTGGTAGATTATGAAAATGCCTGTTTTAAACAGTTGTTGATTAAAAAACTTACCCGGCAACCTTTTCAAAAGAAAAGGATGTTTAGAGAAGGCATGCAGTGCAATTAGCAAAGTGATTTTATGAAAATTTTTACGTAAAAGTTCTTAAATTTTGATTTAAACTTTATTTAAACAGCATTTTTGATGTACAACCTATCATAAGTTGTTATGTAGAAAGTACTAAATTAACACATTTTGCAACAATCGTTAAGGTATAAGTTGACGAAGTTCATATTACTAATAATTAATGTGTGATCATACCACTGCAAGTTCAAGACAAACGTATAAAATACGATTAAATACTTTGGTTTACCATGAGTTTTGGAGGTATAGTAAATCAAATGCGAAAGACAAAAACGTTAGCGCTTTTACCATTAACGGCAGCCTGTCGTGAACGCAGTTATGGTATCAATTTGCAGCGAGTGAAACGATTACATTAAAAAAAGGAGTGGCGTTTCAAAGAACTGCTGAAGTATAAAAATCAAAAATTCAACAAAATTAGCAGCGTGACTTCATTTCGTAAGAAATTTAGAAGCAAAAACATGTAAAACCAAATTTAATCCGAAAATGTTAAAATCGCGGTCGATCTATCCGAGGTCAACGTCACAGAGATTAATATTTAGAAAACAATCGTAAAGCACCTGGTTTTGTGAGTAATAACAAAACTGCGTTTCTCCTAAACCCCAGCAACCAAAGACGCAGTTGAGAGTTTAAATAAATGGTTTCTAAAGACGGACTGAGTCACTTTATGTGGGGCTAAGCAGGCCAGACAGTCACGTAGCTTTGATTTTTATTTGTGTCAGTTCCTAAAGCATTAGGCAGAAAAGCCGAAATGATGTCGCCACGCAATTGCACGCGAAAAAGTTTCAAGCCAACAAATAGACTTGAAAAAGTCAGTTTAGACTCATTACGAACTGAATACGACGGGGAATTAAGAGGCAATTGTAATTTTGGTATATTGATAAGACAACTTCTACCTGATACATAAAATTGATCTTTGATTGTCAGTTTTGAAATACATCGAAATGACGAAAACTTTCCGACTGCAATAGAACAAGGAGATAGTGTTTTGAATGGAGAAAATTTTAAATAGAAGTTAATTAGGAGGAACTAAACCAGACAGACTAAATTTAATCACTATTTAGTGGGATGGTTAACGACATAAATCTGGGTTTGGTCAAACACAAACATTAAATCGTTTCATTATTAATCAGTTTTAGAAAATAGTACCACTCTAACCACAGGTCTTGTCCAAATAGTTGGTAGTAAGTAGAAAGTAGTTGTTGTATGATCAGTTAAGACTGAGCTTGCATACTGCATTAGCGTACGTTGAATTTTTTGTAGAGTATCTTGTATTTAGAATAAAAGAAAACGCAAGCATACCGGTATCTTTTTTTGAGCTAAACAAAATATTTTCTATCTTTAGACAAAGTCTGTTTCATATAAAAAATATATAACTTGTAAAATAAACAGATATTAAAATGCTATCAAATTTACAAATAATATACACAATTTTAACCTGTGCCTTGATGACTAAATCATGTTGTGGGCAATACCAAGATGATCTAAGAGGTATGTATTTGTTGTTTAGATGATTGTTTTTTGAATGTTGCAAATGCTTCAAATATATTCAAAAAACATTGCGCGGTCATAGGACAGAATGGTGGATTTAGTTTGAGCTACGAAAACGCCAACAGTTGTTTATGTTCAACTATCCAACTACTAATGACGTAAAAAGCGAAGTGTTTATTTGCCTTGGTATTCTGTTTTATATTGTAATTTATGCAAAAGTAACAGAACAATGACGCAAAAAAAATTACTGGTAATAGCATTTTTTATCTTATTCAATCAGCGTTTTCAATGTTATCTTTCCGCTAATTATAATTATCCACCAGATAATTCTAAATTCGCCTTTTTATTTTTAGATTACACTTGGAACGAATTTTCACAAAACTTGGAACCAATGGTAAGTTGGAATTGATGTTTGGTTGAAGATGTGTAACGACTGATTAAACGTGAAACATAAAAAAATTTCAGATTCTACAATTTTTTTGGAAAAAATGATACATAAGTATAAGACATTTAAAAATAAACATCGACAACGATTGAATTAATTGGTTTTAACAATGTAATCAAATTAGGGTGGGACAAATGAAACCATTTTGAGATTAATTTTAACAAAAAGTGCTAAAGCTAAATTTAACCTATCAAACATTTAAATTACTAGCAGTTCTAGCTCAAATTTTGAGTTTACATTAATAGCAACACGACAACACAGAAATGTTACCAAAAAGGAACTGATATGATCAAATCATTTTGCCACAATTGACTTATAACTCACTAAACTTGCTTAGCAATGTCGTATTGCAGTAAGACATTTTTCCACACATCACATGGTGTTATACATTGTTGACGCGGCGAACGTCAATCATCTACCTCCCTGATTTCGAGTCAAAATTTTTAAGCAGGCGAGCTTTTAGGGTATAAAAGCTTTCACCTGGTTTCCAACCTTTTTTGCTGGAGCGGAACCCCAAGGAAACATTTCAGTACCTCGAGAAACTCCTGTGCAATAATTCAATTGTGTTACGCAAAAAACAGCATTTAATTGAATCAATAAAATAAATAGTATTTGTGTAACTTCTGGCGGAACCCTGGTTGAAAACCACTGGTATAGAAGCTTTTTTGAAACTCTGTTGATCATGATCCATAGTATAGATTTTAAAGTTTACCCACGTGACTTAAATTACAGAGCATTACGCTCAAGTTTTAACACACAGTGATAAATAATACAAATTTTTTTCAGAACGATATGTACAGCTCGATGAATGCAGGCCTTGCTGAACCAACCACGAACCCAGTGCCTTCAAAGGTAGCTCAAACTTTGCAGGATTTTTCCTTTGATATATTTAACGCAACGCATATCAATGGTGGAGTTGATAAAAACATTATCGTATCACCTATCTCGATCTTTACAGCAATGGCTCTACTCAGGCCCGGTAAGCAAAATCACATGTAATTACAATAATGCTGAACTATTTTTTCATATTTTGCACCAAATGACTGACTGTTTTGCGTGGCGATTAACCGCAAGTGTTTCCTACCAAAAAGTTATTCCATTTCAATCAGGAATTACACAGAAAACAATACATTATTGAAATAAAAAGCATAAGATAAGCTCATGGCAATACATATTTGTATGAGAAAACACTTTGTATGCTCTAGCTATGGTTATTGAGCAGATTTTTCTGCTTGTTCTTTCACACGTTAAAATTTTTTCTGCTTTAGGTCTTTCAGGTCAATCCCTCTCAGAAGTAAACGCTGCACTTGGCACTGAATCTTTGGTCAATTCTGAAATTGGAAATGCTCTTGCAGCGATTTACGACAATGATAATAACCACTACGAGCTACATTCAGCTGACCGAATCTATCACGATAACAGCGTTCATCTTCGAAAAACGTACAAAAGCGAAATTGAAAAGTAAGTTGCGTATTGATCGACCGTGAACAAATGAATACTTAAGTGAAATTTTTTAAAAATAAATGATCAATAAATGAAAGTAATGCAATTTTTGTTTGTCAAATTTTCCTGTATTTTACTGACAATTTGGCAACTAAGCTACGAGAAAATCAGAGATAACTCAACCTTGAGAATATAAGAATCTATTCACTACGCTATATTATGACCTGAGCTTACGAATCTTTTCTTATAAACTGTAGAATTCTTGGAAAAACTGGGACCTCAAAACGCGCAGACTTTGCTGGTAAACCCACTGAAAGCCGCAACAGAATTAACAATTATGTAAGAAGACAAACAAGACGACTGATCCATGAAATGCTTCCTGAAGGATCCATTGACTCACTCACACGATTGGTGCTTATCAACGCACTATATTTAAAGGTGAAAGTTTGTAAAACAATGCAAGTGTCAGGAATAATATTTGTAGCAGCTATAAAAACTGCTATTTTGATGGTACGCAACTAATTACTTAGCCAAACTTGTTTATATCATTTTGATAGTAAAATACTGGTTGTAACGTAACTTTCGCCCGGTAAAAAATTGCGCAAATTTGTACTTATGACATCAGAGTAATTCCCATTGTTTTTGCTTGAATGTCCTGGAACATCTAAAGTCTTTTTCGCTAGCATACATAAGAACGAAAATTTTTGAGAAATAGATAGTATGTAGTGTTGAAATCTGTTTCCACCATTTCATTCGGACTATAATTGGCGGCTGGAAGCCATAAGGCTTCCAAACCGCCAATTTATAGACCGAATGAAACAACGGAAATAGGCCGAAAAAGTACAACTGATAATTGTAGTTAGTAGTGCAGTCGAGCTTAATTCCATAGTGAAATTTCTTGTTGTTTTGAATTAATAGCATGAATCTACAGCTGACAAATATTTGGTATTGAATTATCATGGCTTCAGTAACATTGCAGTCGGACCAATATGGGCCATACATTACGTCGCCTCAATTATAAATTACTATACTAAAGAGATAAAACAAAAATTCTTTTGCGGGAAACTACGGAAAATGATTAGTGTTACCCTTTGGTTACAAAAAATTTTTATTGTCGTTAAGTATTGATAATTTCAGTTTTTTTAGCGCTACTTTACGGTTGCATCCATGGAACACTTAGTGTTTACGCAGTACTATATGAAAATATGATGCAAGTTGTTAATCATCTTTTTTGTTTCATCAGGCTTCATGGACCAATCCATTTTCGGTCAATTCAACTGCCCCAAAGCGATTCTTTACTACAAATAAAAAGTCAATTCTTACACCTACAATGCATAGTGATTTCTCTCTTTGTACTTTCCGCAGAGATAAAGCTTTACATTCAAATGTAGTTGTCACGTCGCTTAAAGGTAAGTCGGTCGGTTTTATGTCATTTTTCCCGCGTTTCGCAGGCTCAGAAGTGCTGATTCAATGTATGTCTACCACTACAAAGTCGCTTTCGAACCAGACTCTAAATCAAAATAAAAATGTTTTCAGTTGTGCACTCTGCAAGCCGATTTCAACACGCTGAAAGCCCGAGATGTGCTACGCGTATCCAACCAACAAAAAATATCCCAGAGTGCTCTTGAATGACGCCCATGTAAAAAACAACCTTCAAGGCTAGATGGATAGTGGGAATTATATAATTATACGCGTACAAACTTTGTTCAGTAAATGAGACAACCATTTTACTTAAATCCCGTGTTTTTAATTGCATTTTCAATTATGAGTTAACATTAGCCATCCAAGGAAATCGCAGGTTGGTAAGGTGGAAAAACGCATAAATACAGCAAAACCAATAGCAACAAATGATTCTTGAAATGATCACATGAAGATACAAAAGAGTGCATTGTACATCGTTTTAGGTGGTATAACAAGCCTATTATTTTGCAGATAACTTAAGCATGATGTTCATTATGCCACGTAAAGCAGGAGATTTTTCAAAAATTTTTGGCGATAAAAAAGAAACACTGAAAAGCAAATTCCGAAGAATCATTAACACAATTTGGCCAGGTATTCAACTCGACTAAAAACTAATGAATTGTTGGCACATTTATTTATTAACTAGCTGGCTCTGCAAGTGTCGTATGCAGGGTCCCCGTCAGCAGCCTTGAAGAATATCGGTTCAGTCGACTGTGCAGACTTCACCCTATGAGTAGTTGTAATAACAGCAATGAAAAGGTGTGGTTTTGACATGGCCAATGCTCGATACAAAAGTACCGTTTTTTAAGAGGATAAAGTCAATAAAACAATCTGGGGGTTGCTCATAGCCGCTCTATTTTCTACAAGGATTCCAAAGTCCTTCGCAAAGCTTTTTTCCTTGTTTTCAGCACAGGCGCAGTTAAAGACTGGGCTTGCTCACAATTTAAGCAGCCAACAATTTCACAAATTTTTATTCGTTTACTGCTCTAAGTTCAAGGAAGAATAGATTCAAATTTGTTGGAAGGCACCAAAGTGATCGACGTGCATTTACAGGAATGAGATATTAAATATCAACCCACTAGTTACGACTCTCGTAATTGCAGGATTTTTAGTTGACTTAAAACGTCGGGGTGTGCGTGTGTTGCTTGGTCGCGGCATAAACGCAGCCAGAGAAAGAGCACACAATCCCGAAGCAATTGCAGTTACGTTATTAAAATAGGTTAGGTAATGGCTTTAAGTGCAAAATTTATCAAAATTATCGATATACTACAAAGGTGGATGATTTTTTTAAATTTCATTTCAAAAATCGGAAATTTGTGTGACTTAGTTAAACTAGATTAACATGTTTCACAGGTTAAGGTTTTGACAGGTACGCAACACGACTGTACAAAAATATTCAAACTTGCCACTGCATTAATGAAAAAGCAGGTTTTTCGGTTTACCAGTATGGTAGTCATTCTGCTTTAACAGGCAACGTATCAGTAGTTTGCTTTTAAAATGACAGCGAAAAAATGCAGTTAATTATTTGTTTAACGACACGCTTTTTGTGAATAAGACTACTTGAAATTTATGAGTTAAAAGGTTTAAATTAAGAGGCATTTTGGTGCCCACCCACTATTTAAAATTAGTTTTCACCCCCGGACTTACTACAAAAAATGGATGAATAATTTAAACCGAAAAGTTGTTTGTACGTGAGACTAATCTTTATTCAAAAGGAAGGAGGTCGGAATTAGGGGCAAAGTTACATGTAATATAATCGCAAATTTAATAAAATATCAAAATAAAACAGTAGGTCCAACAACTTGTAAAATTCGAACTAAAGGAAACATTTTTGCTTGAAATAGCGTAATAGGTGTACTGGAATAGGATGCATGACTTTGGGGTAAGGCATGGACTTTTTTTTTCGCTACGCCGAAACCGGGGCAAATAGCGCAGCCAAAGTTCTTAACAACACAAATATATATCATTCGAAGAGGGGCGCACCAAGTCGTGAAATAGGCAATTGTGAAAACGACCACCATCATTTTTGACTTTGTTCCACAACCTTTCTTTTTACAAAGAACGAGTAATAAATATAAAATGATGCAGTTAGTGAGTATTACCAGTACTGATTAATAATCAGACAATCATCACTGCAAATACAAAAATTATGGCCTCCATTTACCATCAACTTTCCGTTGCTGCTTTCACAAATGTTTGTACGATGGAGCAGGTTCAACTGTGTGAACTAATACTCTTTAATTCGGCATAGCCAACAGCTAGCCTTGCATGGAAAAATCGCACCACAGTTGGGAGAAACACTACTGCATAGGCGTAATAAGACTAATTTACATTAGCTATTTTGCTTGATTGCAACTTCATAGAGCTTTCAGTTGCGGAAAAGGCAAGGTCCTTTTTAATCCCCAGGTTAAGCCCCAGCAGAGAACAAAAGATATTAACGTAGGCAACAGGGAGTTGAAAAAGTTTAAGACGAAATCAAAAGAAAACAACACCCTGTGTAAAAGCACAAGCATACGAAAGACATTCCTGCCATTTTGCTTAAAAATAACATATTAGCAGAAATGTTTTTCACACTTCTTAACTAACGGAAATGGAAGGACCCATTAGCAAAGTGAAGCAATGAACAGAGTTCATCGACCTTACGGCGTAGCCAGAACCTTGAAGTCGCAAATTTAATTACTAAACGGAGCGTACCAAATCATGAATTAAGCCTTCAAATACTTAAAATCCAAGTTTTGTATTTTTAAAATACTCGCTACTTTAAGACCGCTATCCCCCAGTTTAACTGAAGTTGTGTCCACTATGGCTACTAATGCAAAAGAATAGAAAGATTGGGATCATGGGATTAAGGGCTATGCCTATTTCGCCCGTGTTTTTGACTCACTGTTTAAAGTATACTAAATTTAAGAAAGAGAATTGGATGAGCAGAAAAAACATTAACTTTTCAATGCTGTTCTGACAAGTAACCATCGGGTGAAGCCGGCACAGCCGGTTGAACCGATATCCTTAACCTTAATGTTTCTGATGGGGGCCCTGCACTCGACGCTGAGTAGTTTTAAATATGTTCACAATCAAAGGCATCGCAAAGTTCCCCCTACAATGTAGCCTTCATCAATTCATTTATTGGACTTTTATCTTCTTAAGGTGATGCCTTCCAGAGTGTCGCATTGAAAAATAATATTGATCACAAGGACACCTTCAGTGACAAGACTATGCATACAGCCAATGATTGAGTACAACAGCAAGCAACCTACTCTGAGTACAGATTGCCGAGCGTGTGTTAAACCCACTGTACGCAGTAAGAGCATCTGCAACTAAATAACTGGCTTACATTTTTTTCAGCAGAGGACAACTTTGAAAGAAGCCAACAAGCATGCCGGTTGGAAATGCCAAAATTTGTCGTCAGACACGAGTCGAATTTAATGGAAACTTTGCAGTTGCTTGGAGTGAATGCAATTTTTGACGGTGAAACTGCAGATCTGTCGCGAATGACACAGGGAAACGCAAGCGATTTGTACGTAAATGATGCAATGCACCAAGCAATTCTGGCTGCGAGTGAAAATGGAATAGAAGCAAGCGCAAGTACATTGATAAAAATCCAGCCACGTCAAAGAGTTGATTTAGTGCGAATCAACAAACCATTTTTATTCGCCATACGACAAGATAATACCGGTGCTATCTTATTTCTTGGTAAAGTAATAAACCCAGGGAACAATTAAGCCGAATCTGCCAAATTACCATCGTAGCACGAATGAAAAGCATCGTTTTGCACCTCAGTGAGAGAGGATATTACAAGAGTTACAAACTGTTTACTGCCTATCGCTTCTTACACAAGCTGTGACCTGAAAAACTTTACAGTTAGTGACTCTGAGGGTGGTACTGGTTTACATAATTAAATATTTGTAGTTTTTATTGATCTATTTATCGTGGTTTTGTTTCTAAAGTAAATTATACTGTTGATATTTATTTGTTGTCTGTGGTGTGTAAATAAACAATTTCAAGTTTAAATTTTAATTGACGTAATACAATAGCCAGATTGGTGAATATAACATGTCCTGCCAAGCCAATTAGTGGTAAGACAATTCATCTCCAAATGCTTTTAAACAGCCAGGAACGGCAATCGACAGAGCAGCCAAATCTAGAGTCTCAAAAGATAACATAGCCAGTTTCGCTTAAAGAAGTGCGTTGCCTAAAACAGAAGTTTTTGTGAACTGACTCAGTTCAAGCTGACACATCAACTTAGATTTGGAAGTGCACGACAACACTCTAATCAAGACTTTTTACTGATGAAGCTCAATTGTTGATCAACTAATTACCGCACAGGACAGCAATCCCGTAACTTATACGCTTAAGCTCAGGTGTTAAATAATGTACAATACACGACCTTAAGTATTTATCTACGCTAAAATAGTTTAAAATATTCGGTTTGCTCTTGATAATACTGGCACTGTATTCAGTCGGCTAACTGAAGAACCTATCATAAAATAGAGCTAGCTGCGAGCCTCTCATTTGCCGCCTCTGAAACCCATGTACATCCGGCTTTACATATCGCTTGTTCATTGTTTCAGGTCAGGTTTCTATAAACAACAACTAGAGCAGAGTTTACCAGTTCAGTGAGTATCCAACACTTTCTATCAGAAAAAAAAAACATTGAATAAACAAAGCCCAAAACAGTCATCGCAACAACATAAGAATGAGCTCGTATTTAGGACTACAATACTTGAGAATACATAAAACGTTTGCTTCGTTCTTGCCCTCCTAGAAGTAAAGTTATAAAGTTCCTCTCAAAAGTTAGCGCGATCTCCTCAAAGGATTTGCGAAAAAATTTTTGCTGCAGGTCACAAAAGGATGTAGTTTTTGGCCCGTTGCTGTCCTGTAACGGAGAGATAGATTACTGCAGAAAGTACGGAATTTTTGGCTCAACCCGAAAGTAACTTCTTAACAAACCAAAGTTAACATACGCTGAAGCCACATAATCCATTTTGTTTCAAAACAAAACCATAATAAAACACGGGAACTGAGCCTAAGGTCAAACACATGTTGTTCTGTTTTTAATCTCGGAAAATAAAGAATTTACTTTTAATCTAACTAGTTTAAATTACGAATTGCCGACGTTGTAGTGCTTTATAATATACAGAACTACAACATGCAACATCAAACGATTACCGTTGATGTGAGCCTAAAAGTTTCTTTTACAGCAGACGTATAACATATGAAACAGAACAAGTAAATGTTGACAAACAACGTGCACCGTATCGTATTTTTGACTCACTGTAAACGACTTATTCATTATGAAAAGCACATTTTAGCAACAAAAAAATTCAACAAGTCACTCTTTTCTATAAACAACTTTCAAGTTTTAGAGATGATTTAAAAGTTCAAAGATCAATAGGAAGCAATACAGAAAGGAAATCATACGAAAAATTGCTCGGATGAAATTCTCCAAAATTGCCTTGTAGTAGACCTTAAGCTTACGAAAGTAAAAGTTGTACTGTAGTCGACTCTTACACTTTTTGAGTGTAAATTAAAGATTTTCTATTTAGAACTGCAAAGGCAAAGAGCATGATTTGTTGGTTACTGATAATATAAGTTAGTAAAATATTCTTGTCGCCTTCGAACGTACCCGCTACTCCATCCCGCAATATTTGTTCAGTACTTGAAGAGTTGCTCAGAATTTAGAGCCAAGTGATTTCGTTTATTCATTTTTAGATTTACATTTCACAAAAATCTTGTTGGTGGTAAAGAGTTTTGATATAGCCTTGAAAAAAGCTGTTTGAGCCATAAGCTTTTCGTGACGCCCTCATCAGTGGTGGTATCGCGTTAAAAGGGAAGAGCTAGAGAAGTAAGTGTATTATGTGATTAATTTGAACGTAAGGCAATCAAGATAAGCCAATGATAAGATAGTATTGTAAAGCATACCAGAGAAAGATTTTGCAATAGCGAATTGCTAGAGAAAACGCAAAAAGAGACCAAATAGGAACGCTGCAATTATCGAAAGAGTTAAAAGAGTGTAAACAAACTCTTTCTGTCTGCATAACACCGAGCGCGGAGTCTTTTTATAAACAGCACTAAAAGATTGAGGAGGAAAAAGCTGCGTGATGCGGCGAGGATTAAAAACCCATTTTCACTGGCCAGTATTTACGTTGGGAGTCTTTTAGTCCTCTCAAACGTAAAATAAGTCTAATATCTACATTGGTGCAGTAAGTCCTAATGATTTGCATCAAGCGTAGACTCAATGTAGAAATAGAACGGATCAAGAAAATATTACTGGACAATGGCTATCCTAAAAACGTCGTCAACGCCCAGATCACCAAGAAAATCGCTCAGTTCTCCACCCTTAAGTGATTCGTCCCAAAAAAGTGCCCTATGTACTTGAGGGTCCCTTGGATAGATAAGCCCTCCATAAACTTTGAGGAAACCGCCGTGGAAAGTTGCCATGCTTCCGTCAGCACTCACTTGGTCTTTACATCAAAGTGCATGCTGCCAGTAGCCCGCAAGAATGCTCTGCCTACCCCAGAAAAGCTTTGTCATATATGAATACAAGTGCCACTGTCATAGTCGGTACGTGGGGCAAACATCTCAACGACTATAGGATCCCATCAAGCAACATGTTTCGCAATGGTTGAGACAGCAATTGACCCGTCCACGCTGATCCCAACCACACAGATGGTGCTAACGAAACACCAAACCGGATTGTGACTCTGCCATTGGTCAGCATCTTTTAGATAATGATCAATGTGCATTAAACTATAACGAACGGTTTTTTATCCTCGCCGCAGCACGCTGCTCTTTCCATCTTGATCTCTTAGAGGCTGCTTATATCAAGACCTGGCGCACGGTATTACGGAGACAGAAGAATTGTTTCCACTCAAACTCTTTTAATAATCGCGGCGTTTTTATTTGGCCACTTGCTGCGCTTTCTCTAGCATTTCGCTATTGAAAAATCTTTCTCTGGCACCCTTCACAATACTAGCGCTATCATTGGCTTATCTTGATTGCCTAACGTCCAAATTAATCACATAAAACACTTACTTCTCTAGCTCTTCCCTTTTGACGCGATACCGCCACTGATGAAAGAAGCGTCACGAAAAGCTTATGGCTCAAACAGCTTTTTTCTAAACTTACATTTCAACACAATAATTCTACTTGAAAAGATGTGCTAGATGACTTTCGGGCGAAACAATTCTTGTTGCGTTTGCAGTTTTTGAATGATAAACTTTAGTAGCATAACAGGGTAGAAACGGGTACATTTAAACTCGGGTTTTCTTCGTTATTTCATGATCGAGGCCGAGCGTTTTTTCAGCCATGCAGTTTAGTACAGCACTGTTATTATATATAGTAGCTATCGTAATGCCTATATGCCATGGTGAGTAGTGTTCTACTAATTAATAATATCAATCTAGAGATAATCCCCCATATTTTGGATCGTTTATCCACTAACGCTATTTTGGATAGAAAAAAAATGTTACCACTTTAGTAGGTTACTACTAATTGCAATAGTCATTGTAAGAGACTTACACTGTTTTGTGATTATAATATCTTACTCGAAACAAAAGACAGATTTGGCTATTTTAGAAAAAAAATTCGAGGCAGTAGTACTACATAAGGAGTTCGTATAGCTCGTTCTGTGTACAATACGCATTTATGCAACAATGCAAAACCGTGTTAATATATCGCATTTCCAAAATAGTGCATTTCCATTTAGAAATATACCTTCTTGCTAGCTAGTTGAATATAACGAGTTGCTAACAATGAATTTACGTAGGTAATTCGTTAAATAAATGATGGAGAAAAAAATATATTTTATCAAGTTGTACAAACAAGTATCTATAAATCGATGATATTGCTTCATTTTTTTTAATATTTTCATTCAATCATGGGTTATCAATACGTATTTTAGCTAACGTTGATACTGCTATATATGAGTAATACAAAACTCACTGTTTAGCGCAAGATATACCTGGAAGACAACAAGGTAGTGCTTTTCCAACAAAGATGTCACAAGCTCTACATGATTTTGCATTTAAGATGTTGCAATACACCCTGCGAAATTCAGGCGAAGAAGAAAACGTGCTACTGTCACCAATCTCTATGTACAATGCACTATCGGCTTTGTTACCAGGTAAGTTTGTACGTCATCACGTTTTAGCACGATTGAAGAAACTATAAATTACATAGGATAGAAAAGGGCTTGGGGCCACTTACAGACACGAAATATAGCTATTCATCTCAGACAATTAAGTAACTCTCGGTCACTTACAGTGAGTTACGTCTGTATTTCAATACAGCATCGGTAAAAACCGACTCCAGACAAGATTCAAATCCAGCACCAACCAACTTGCTCCGAGTACTTGTCAAACGCATTTCCACTTGACAGTTTATTTTGACTCGAGGGTGTTACTGATGGCAGTAATATAACGATATCTTGCTAAAGTATTTCTACCCAGTGTAGCAACGAGAATCGCGGACTTGAATTCCCTTTAAGTCGGGGTTTATCAATGACTTATGGTAGTTATAGTAAGTTTTGTTACTACCGTAAATACCAGAACTATCACCGCTGTTACAAAGGAATTGATTTCGGCTGCGCATCCATCTTTATTTTACAGTGTATGCCATAAAAGTCGATCCCTTGCTTGGAGCCAGATGTTCTGATAGGTTGATCAAGTATGTTTTCACTTGACTCTTCTTAAATAATGTATAATAAATACACTTGGGCTGGCATTAAACCACCATGATTAATGAGGATATTTGATATTACTGTGAGGTAATATATCGACTAAAATCAATTGCATTTAACTTCATGACTATGATGCATATAGTAAACAAGTCTGTCAATGCTCTTTGGTGGATCATGGAGACAACCGCCCCAAAAGTTTTCTGATTTTCTCGCGATCTCCAGCTACAATTGCCGGCTCATTACCTCATCTTCCACTACCATCTAAGTCACTCATGTAGCTCAAAACTAGTTTTCGTTCATCCTCACTGCCTTTTTCCAGATAGTGTGCCAAAAACGCCTTAAAATCTATTGCTGATAATTTTAATAGATTTTCGTTTGCTAACTGTATGAAATTGATTTTGTAAACAGGGCTAGGAGGAAATTCCAAGAGAGAAGTAGAGAGAGTGCTTGGAGCTAATATGACTCAACGTTTGTTGGAGGAGGAATACAACATGAAAAAAATTATATTCGATGCTGCCACCGACCACTACAACATATCCAGAACAAATCGAATGTTTTTTGATAAGCAATTTCAACTTTACAAGACTTACAAAAACCTAATTGAAAGGTACAGGAAATTGCCGACAAAATTTGTGCTTATATGCGATTTTTAATGCCTTTTCAACAAAATGAAGTATATAGGAAAGTTTCCGCTGGCATAGTCTGCGAACATAAAACCGAGTCTAGAAGCGTTACTAACAGTGAACGCATTTTCACACTTCTTGAAAACCTAAATTGTCACCAGCAACAAATATTTTGCGCAAACAAAATTTATGTGGAATAAAAAAAGTGATACCGTACATCATGGGTGTCAAACTCGTGGGCTTCTGGGGGCCACATAGCATGTTAGCAATCATGCCGAGGGCTGCATGATGTTTTTCGATTCGGAGATCACCACTTCTTTGGGCAAAGGTCTCTCTGTAATGTAGCCTGCAGTGAGGTCGATCTTCAAAAAAAAAAAGGTCGGTAACTCTCCAGCATCTCCACATCATCGCCCTTCGTCAGACATCGTTAGTCAGAAATCGAGTTCTGTGGCACGAAGTGATATTCATTAAGAATTTTAGAATCGTTTCGCGGGCCGCATTAAAAGACTCCGAGGGCCGCGAGTTTGACACCCCTGCCTTACATTTCCGAGAAAAATTTTTGCTACACAAAAAATTTGAATAAAATCATTAAAAACCTTTCTTGAACAAACACAAGATAGCAACAATCGCCATAGCTTTTTGGAAATTAATATTCTTTATTAAAGGATATTAATACTGTTGCAAGCGATTATTTGGATCTTTAATTCAAGTTGCAAAGAAGAAAATTCCCTTATTTTACATAGTTTTCAAACTAATTACTAAAGTTTGGGAAAAGTGAAACAAAATATTAACCTTTGTAAACGTATTTGAAAGAACAAAATATAATACTGGAGTACTTAACCATAGAGATGCAGGAAAATTGTTTCAAAAAATATTGTGAAGATATATTATAGCGAAAGAGTGTTTACATTTACTTATAAGGTAATCTAGCCGAGGCTTCTATAAATACAATGTTTGGCCAATATATCGTATCAATGAAATGGCCATACTGGGTTATTTGAAAAGTATCTTATTGGTTGCAATTAATCACTCTCATAAACCTAGCGATTTTCACTTTTCCCAAGCAAGCTTATATTTAGATACGAAAAAGCGACCATCAAAAAGCTATCCTTTGAAGTGCCCGATTGGGTCAGAAAAAAAGTGAATAAATACGTGTCACGAGAAACGCACAAAGACATAAAACATCTGTTGAAGAAAGGTAGTGTAAATGGGAATACGAAGATGATTCTAGTAAACACAGTTTACTTGGAGGTAAGCATGCATGTTGCATCCAACAAACTTAAACATTTTTAGCCCATTCACATATACACTGAGTCAACGACTTTGATAAATGTTAGCCAAGCTTTGAAAAAGAGGTGACTGCTGGGAGAGTTGCAGTTTTTTTGATTTCTTAGTTCCGCCATTTTATTTGAGTTCCGCGTTTTACTTACACTTTATGTAAATATAACGCGGACAGAGAATTCCACTTTCATAGTGGCCCACGACCATTTTAGCCACCTGCTGAGTGTGCATGCTAAAAGGCAGTTAGACGGATAGGCAAAATTACACATCAATCTACTTACCGTATTTGCCGGTGTATAAGTCGACTCGTTGTATAAGTCGACCCCCTAAAATTCGACGGAAATTTACGATTTTATGATATATCCTTTGTATAAGTCGAGCTCAATTGTTTCATTATCTTAAACTTTAAAATTCAACCAGAAATATGCGAAATTTATTGACGAAATCTATACGCCATTTTGAATACTATTTATGTGTCCTTTTAAGGGCAGTGAACGCAATAGCTGCCCTTGTAAGGGCAACCACATTATTCTGCTTTTACTGGCTTATAACTTTTTGTGAAGTGTAGTAATTACCATCACATTTGAAGCGATGAATACAAAGTTGAATTTCATGACTCGGTGTATAAGTCGAGGTCGATTTTTTTAGGTCGATTTTTGATCGAAAAAGGTCGACTTATACACCGGCAAATACGGTATTAGAAAAAGTTTTCTAAATAAAGTCAATTTTTCGGCAGTAAGCTTGAGCGGGGTGGTTTTTATACGAGTTCTGGATACAACAAATAAGTTTCATATTTTTAATTTGATAGGCCAACAAAAGTCAATTTTTTACCATTAGGTCAATTCTTTTTTAGGGTAATGAAGTCAAGTTTTTATTGCTAACACGGTTAGTGAAAATATTTCTTTCGCAGTAGTAGTTATTCAGTTTTTACCCACTATTGTCGCCTTAGCGGAGATAGCCGGATTCACCTCATTCGCATCGGTGAAAAAAACTGATTACTGCGATAAAACTTACTTAACTTGTTTGTTTTAACTTGCAAAGTTTGCCAATTTTTTGTACGGTAGTACAAATCGCTAGTTGTTACAATTAAACGATTGAGGTGCAGTAATCTAAGTCAGACGAAATTACAGTTGAACCCCGGTTGGCGACCACCTCACTAAAATGACCACCTCTTTAACAGGACCACTTCATTGCCATCCCAAATAATTTGCTATGTTGATGCATTGTATTTTGTTTCACTAACGCGACCACCCCGCTATCCAGACCGCGACCACCATATTCTTGGTCCCACAATGCAAATTAAACTCCGCTAAAGCGACCACATGTGCGCAATAATTTACTTTTGTGACCAAATTAAAAAGATAAGATCACTGTGTGCACACACAAACAAAGAAATTTCGTAACAAATAAACAGTGTGATGTAGGGAAGTGCATGCACACACTAACAAACAAAGAAACTACAGTACTGTACTTACAAAATGGCGTGCGAAGTGATTAAAACCGCTTAACTTAAAAGTTTAAACTCATTCCGTAAAACCCATTCTGGCGAGTTTAGTATTTTTCAATCTGCTGTTGTTTTTAAAGATATGGCGCTTAGTAAAAAGAAATCGCGTGAACTTTCAATCAAAGAAAAAGTTTTGGTTATAAAGCAAAAGGAAAGTGAGGGAAAATCTCAAAGGGAACTCGCTAAGATTTTCGGCGTAAGCAAAACTCAGATACAGAGTACGCTAAAAAGAAAGGCTGATGTTTTGGCTGCATACGAGGATAATTTACCTAATGATCGAAAGAGAATCAAAACGTTTCAATTTGAAGAAGATATCGATTTGCTAACTTTCCGATGGTTTCAAAGAGCTCGGTCTTTAAACCTACCGATAAGCGGGCCTCTGATTCAAGAAAAGGCTCTAAGCTTTGCCAATTCTCTGAAGAAAACTGCCTTTAAAGCATCAAATGGTTGGTTGCACAGATTTAGAACACGGCACAGCATTTCTCATGCTGTTATTAGTGGGGAGAGTGGCAGTGTTGATGAAGATGTCGTGGAGAGTTGGAAATTACGCCTTCCAGCTATCACTGCTGGTTACGCTACTCGTGATATTTACAACATGGACGAGAGTGGAATGTTTTATCGTGCTTTGCCTGACAAAACTCTTAAAGAAAGAAACACTGAGTGCAAAGGAGGAAAAAAGTCAAAAGAACGGATTACGGCCATGTTCTGTGTAAACATGGACGGAAAATTTGAGAAAACTTTAGTGATTGGAAAAAGTAAAAACCCTCGATGCTTCAAGTCTATTGACACAAGGACATTGCCTGTAGAATGGGAGCATAACAAAAGGCGTGGATGACATCAGGGATTTATCAACGGTGGCTTCAAAATTTTGATAGAAGGATGCAAAGACAGAATCGGCAAGTTTTACTACTCCTCGACAATGCTCCAAGCCATCCAAAGGATGTGAATTTGTCAAACGTGAAAGTTGTGTTTTTACCGGCGAATACCACATCTAAACTTCAACCACTAGATCAGGGAATAATCAAGGCAATAAAAACAATCTATCGAAAACGACTTCTGCAGTTTGTGTTGGCTAAAATGGAACGAGGCGAGGACGTAATGACATTGTCAAAATGCGTGTCTGTTTTAGATGCCATACATTGGATCAATACAGCAGTTCAACAAGTCCGCTCTACTACAGTGAAGAAATGCTTCTTAAGATGTGGAATCGGGCATGCTGAAGCTGATGATTCTAGCACTTCGGATGATGAGGACAATGTGGGTCTAAGTGAACTTGTTTCAAGGGTCCAAAGTCATTTAGATCTGCCGAGTCAATCTGTTGATGACTTTGCTGCATGTGACAACGATTTGGAAACGTGTGACAACGCAACCTCTAACTTAGAAAATCGAATTCTAGAAGAATACCACGAGCAGCAAAACAAAGTTTCAAACAGTGATAAATGTGATGATGAAGAAAATCTGCCTGAAGAGAATGAAGAAAGTTCTTCTACGAAGAATTGTAAAAAAAATGCGTTGATATCAATTGGAGCAACACTAAAATGTGTTGAAGATATAAAATCTTTTCTATTGGAAAGAAACGCACCCCATCTTCTCACACCTCTGTATGAAATTGAAAAAGGACTGTGTGAAATGTCAACAGCTGCAATGAAACAAAAATCTATTCGCGATTTTTTTAACGTGAACAGTACCTGCAGTTGTGAATAAATACATACTGTACATGCATTTTGCTGTTTTGTTCTTTTTCGCTTATCATAGGCTACTTAGGCAAATCAATGCCTGCATTTAAGGGTGTAAGTCCAGTTGTTATAAACATGATGCTCAAAGGCAAAATTCACTAACCTGACCACCCCGCTAACCTGACCGCTTTAATGCGGTCCCATGGGTGGTCAGGTTAGCGGGGTTCCACTGTATGTGCGACTGCGTTGATATCGAATAGTTCCGACAATTAGGGGGCGCCACACTGTACATTTGTGAGGAAAAACATTTGCAGTATAGTGAAGAGGCATTTAAGATGCTAGCACAGACCATCTTTTCATACTTAAGGTGCATCAAGAAAAACTAAATAGTTTATTTATGCAGGTGCAGTGTGCATGCTCACTAGCAGATGGTATTTTACTATTCTACAGTGGAATCAACTGTCAAAAGGGTGACGAGACATATTCATTTAGATTTTGCTTTAGTTGGTGATTTCGGTTTTTAAATGATACCAAAAGTTAAAACTACCATAACACCTAAAATTCAATTCATACTTCAAGACTTTCCTGAAGAATTTATGAAAAATCCCAACAACGAAGTATATTGCAATTTGTGGAGCTTTACGGTTACTTTACAACAAACGCTTTCTTGTTGAAAGTCATCAAAATAGGTCCAAACACCAAAAAGCGTTAGGCAGCAGATCTAAACTATTAATCCCACACACTTCGCAAACATTTTTGAGGAACAATAACATTGGTTTTGAGGAAAAAGTAACCAAGGCATTTTTGTCTGCTAATATTCATTTGTAAAAGCTAAAATTTGTAAAATTTTAAGCATATCAAAAACCTATTTCACGATATGGTCACATTTGCGATATGTACCACTTGTAGAAAAACAGCGCTACAATTAAGCGAAAATAAGTTGCAGCAGAAAAGAAAGGAAGCTCATGACAAACAAATTTTTTTGGTTGTCGATGAGAGCACACTATCTGGCATGCAACATTTAAATATTCTAGTCGAAAGCCTAGAAACACCTGACGTCAGTTATTTGTACCATTGTCAACCTCTACCATGAGCGCCAAACAGAAACAGCACAACTCAAGCAGTCAACGATGGTGTTGGATCTCTTGATATCAGCAGAAATTCTTTTTGCTTTTTGTCGTCTGATGCTGCAAAATATGTGGTGGCTGCAGGTGCAATACTAAAAGCTCTGCATTTAAGCTGTTTCGTGTGGACATGGTTAGCACATTTAATGCACTAGTGTGCTATGAAAGTCAACTTTGAAGATGTTGATCAGCTAATCGCAAAAGTCAAATCAGCAACAGTTAAAAACAACACTAGACAAGTCAAATTCGGAACTATTGGTTGCACGCCTCAGCCTGTTGCTACAAGATGGAGAAGCTGGCTAAATGCTGCCTTACATTATCCAAAGAATTCACCGGAAGTGAAAGTGATTGTGGACAGTTTTAAAGAGTCTGGTATTTTAGTAGCTCAAGCAAAAGTTTAGCCGACAAACAACTGGTTTGGTTGCTGAACTTCTCAAAATCAAAGACTAATACAAATGTTTACGATGGAAAGTGCCAAGTGGTGCAAGCAATCTAAGAATCTGACTTCGGAGAAGACACTTGCTGCATTAACCGTTTTATTCAAAAAGGAATGCAAAACAACGGCATTTCTAAAATAATAAATATGGACAGACCAGACATTTCACCGGCTGTTTACAGTGTACTTTAACATTCTCAGCCCACAACTGTTTCTGCAGAAAGTAGTTTTTCCATGCTGGAAAAACTGTTAATCAAAGACAGAAACTTTATGTACGAAAATGCAAAACAGTACTGTACATGACTTCACATTTCAATTCTTGCACCTGTTGTAATTGCAGAGTTAGCTGCTTATCTAAGGCGTGCGTATCGCAAGTTTTGTTGAGGATTAGTGGGTTTACCTTAATAAAATGTTTAAGAATAAAACTCAAAAAACATTTATTTATTCAGTAAAAATTTTGTTAGGTCAATAAAGTATATTGTTTTGCATTTTTAAGTCAATTTTTTACTCTTTAGGTCCATAAAAACTTGCCCTACTAATCATAAGTTCTTGACCTTAGCTTTAAGTTGTTTGAAAGAGATAATCATTTCTCGCACTTACTTTCGCACTTTTAATAGCCATGAAATCAGACAATTAAAACGTTAAAAACAAACACTTCCATGCTGCACCGGATTAAAAGAAATAGTGAAGACGCTCACTCAGCATGTCGTAAAAACCGACTCATGGGCTCACACCAACGGCATACCACCTTGTTCATGGTGAAGCTACCAGTTTGTAGCTTGTACGCAGAGGTAGTTTGATACGAACTACCCCCCCTCTACGTTACGGGGTAAAACCGCATCACTATTTTATGCATGTCTCAGCCCCAAAGCGTAGCCAGAGCCACTGTAGCAACATATAAAAACCAAGAAAAATTATTCAGACTGAGAGTGAACCTTGTGTTGATTAGCTTGATATATCACAAGACTACCACAATAATATTTTCAAACATAAGACTTAAAGAAATTCTGTAAGTTTTTTTGGTATACTAGGTTTTTCTTTCGGACTTTAAAACACAAAAATTTTAAAATGACAAAACACACTCTTTCATTGTACCACTGGATTTTAACAATAACTCAGTCTACATTTTAAAATGCAATTCTGTACATGTGTGATTAAACTCCTACGAAACTGCTGGCCGTACAAACATCAAACTTGGTACAATCAATCATCCCTTGGGTGAGTGACATAACGAGGCTCGTGGCGTCATAATAAAATCATAATCAAAGATGTTTCTTGATGGAAAGCGGTTTTTCGCTAAGACAAAAGCCAGACCCCGACTTATAAACTTTCAAAAACTTTACGCCTTTGGGGAGTACATGCTTTTACCATTTCGAGGAGTAAGTCACAGTTGACGCTTGGTTGCAGAATTGTTCTCTGTATTTTGTCAAAAACTAATCACGATAGAAACGTGATTAAAAGCTTTTTTAGGGGATATTAACAAAGTATTTCTTTGAAAGAAATTCTACAATTTCAGCTGGATTGACAATGTAATAGAATCATCTTACCCGTCTTCCCAAAAACCTATTTTTTGTAATGTAATAAAGAGATCCAGTTTTTTACATCCGGTTTTGTCCGCGTTAACGCAGGTGGCCGCATTCACCTCGTACTTCTCGACAGTTCGTAAACACCATTACGCCACTTAACTCTGTCAATGGCATCTTCCCTTTTCAGTCTAATCTGATTGATATGCTCCTCCACTTGTCTCTTCCACGTCATATTCGGCCGCCCACGCCCTCTTCTTCCCGCCACTTCAAAATCCAACACTCTTCTCAAAACATCACCATTATTCCTTCTCAAAACATGCCCATACCATCGCACTCCACTCGCCCTGGCTAGTCCTTCCAAAGTATACTTTTGTAATACAATAGCAAGTTAAAATATCTATGTGCTGCCGCGTCGCAAGGATAACTAATCTTAAGCTCTAAGACATCAGCTTACCTCGCAAGTGCAGCAAAGTTTGACAAATCAGCAATTTTTCATGCACTACCTCGTACGAATCACAAAGACTATTCTTGTCTCCATCCCAAAAACCTAATCCGTGCATTTTACAATTAAACGATAACCTAACTCATTGTAGTGACTCAACTTTTAAGGGGTGAACTTTGGGCTACCTCTCTCTTTCCCTAGACGCGACTACGCCAAGACAAAGCAACATACGCGCAGCCAGAGGCTTTAGGTCAAACAAATAGACATACAATTATGAAAAGTAGCAAGTAGTATGTCAATATTCAACTGCTTATTCCCAAAAATACTCGACAACCACTTTGGCACCCTATAACAATTGCTTCCATGCAAGTGGTGAAATGAACCAACAAAAGTCTGTGAAACTATTGGCTAATTTTAATCGTTAGCAAGTCCAATTCCAAAGTGCAGCTATGCTGGGAACAGGGCAAACAAGACGTGTCTAGGGACTTCTAAAACTTATAAAACGCTCATGTACAACTTCCATGTTTCTCTATTCAATTTCCATTAATACGAAACGATACTTTCGATTTTGGAACGAGTAGTCGCTATGTGAAAAAACATCAACTTTTTATTACTGTTCTCACAACTACCAATTGAGTAAAACCAACGCAGCCGGCTGAACCGATATTCTTAATCTCGACATCACTGATGGGGACACCGCTGTTGTAATAACCTAACTGTAAGTGCTTCACTTCGAGTTCAACTAACATACGAGCAAACACAGGCTTTACGCCACAAATACATTAACAGTTACCGAAAAGGCTGAATTATTGGGTAACATTTGATGCCTTATTTCTGAAAATGCATTCCAGTAACTTGGCGTTTTCCCACAACTTTGAATTTATTTATTTTAGCAAATGAACACATAAACGTTTGTAAATTCTTTGGCTGTTTCAACTGTGAGCAAGTCTAGTTTCAAAGTATACTCACGCTGCAAACAGTTCAAGCAAGACTTTTACAGGGACTCCAGAAACTTTGGGGAAAACATAGTAGCTGTGCGCAACCTTCGATGTTCTGTTTAATCAATTTCCTTTCAAGAAACGGCACTTGATTTTAAAACGAGAATTGAGTATGTCAAAAAATAGAGGCCACACAGGCAAAGCCGGCTAATTTTCCACATTTTCAAGTAATTGGCACAGTAACTTTTGCTTTCATTCTACATAAATGTTTATTTTAACTATTATTAAATATGTGGTCGTGCTTTAGGCTAATTATCGCAAATTACTAACAGCCTGGTCTACACTGAAGCCCAGCGCGGCGTACTTTTTGTTTGCTTTATTTTGGCTCAGCCGCAAACCGTGCGTGCCAGGCTTAAACCTTGTCATACCGTGCTAACCACGGCTTGCACCAAACCTCAAATAAAAGAAACAAAGAGCTAAGTCGCGCTTGACCTAAGTGTAAACCAGGCTCTAGGCCAAATCAGAAGCAATGTTAGTACTTCAACAAGATGTCTACGCCATTGCTCAATACTATTCATTGCGAAGGCATTTCCTTTTCACAAAAAAATATGTGTTTTTAGGCTCCTTGGTATCTTCCATTTCAAAGTGAATCAACTACACCAGACAACTTTACTTTGAGCAATTTTACAACAATAAAAGTGCCAACAATGCACAATAAAAACGGAAAATGTGGTGCATATAGAAGTGACGACCTTCAGTTGGACATAATCGTCATACCCTTTGCAGGTAGAACGTGAACTAAGCAAAAATCTTATCGTTCGAACCAATTTGCATGAAAACTAAAAACTAATGCTATATCAAAAGCCCTCAAATATGGAACCGTGGACCTTACAGCCTCTGACAAAAAATAAGTACGGTAACTTCTTAGAAAATAAAAACGCCAAACTTTTGTAAAGTATGCCGCCAGACTTTCCCACACCCAGGAACGCAAAACTGAAATAAAATAAATTTTCCAAAAAATGACCAAACACATTTACTACCGCGTATAACCTCTAATTCATCAATATTAATTATGTAGATCCCTTTTAATTCCGATCATAATGAAGCACTATTTTCGAAGACATTATGGAAAAGAAACTATAAAAAAAAGCCATTTTCCCAAGATAAAAGTTCTGACTAAACCTTTAGCAGCGACCCTTGAACAGTTGTTTCTAAATATTTTTCAGGCAGAGAAATGAGTATGGTCGCATTTATACCGAACACTCCTGGTGACTTCACCGTTTTTCAGCGAGACGAAGCCGAGCACCAACTGGAAGACGTTCTAAATACGTTATGGACAACCAACTACCCGGCGCTTCATACGTGTTCTATTAAAATGCCCAAATTTTCGATCTCATATAAAGCTATTGACATGAAGGCGATTTTAAATAACATGGGCGTACACGACATTTTCGCGTCAAATACCGCTAATTTCACAAGCATGACACCTAGCGACAATTTGTACGTAACCAATGTTGAACACGCGGCGGCGATAAAGGTATCTGAAGGCGGAATCAAAGCATCAGCTGCATCGTCGATAATGACGGGATGGAGAATCACACCTCGGCAAGCAAGTTTACAAAAGCCTTTTGTGTTTCTGATTCGCCATGAAGCAACGGGAAGCGTGCTGTTTCTGGGTAAACTAACCAAACCGCATTATATAAATTAAATCGTGATCTATACAAAATATTACAATAAGCGCGGCCATCTCAAGGTCGCGCTCGTGCACACAACACGTGCATTATCGTTTTATGCATACACGCGTTTTATCTTTAAATGAGTCTAGACAAAAAACAAATTAAGAGATGACATGCGCATGGACTACAAATTCAAATAAAACAAATCAGGGCATATTTAGATTTTATTCAGGAAACCCTATGGATGAACAGCCTACGACACGCTAGTGAAGATTTGATTTTGTGTGGGAGATCTATGGATGGCTTGGCATGTGAGATGCTGGTGTGGAATGAGAGAAGTTGAGAATGCTGGTGAGGCACCACCATATTTGGAAAAAAACAAAAACGTTTATTGGTGTAGTAGATTTTACCGCCTTTCATATAAAACTACATGCTAGCAGCAAGACAATCCAGGCGTACTTCAGAATTTTACCTATATACATGCATTTGCTTTGAAGAGCAGAGAAACCTAGCGAAATAACATTTTTTGCGTCAATTGTTATTTTTTTAAATACTAAACATCAGCTATAATATCGTGATGTGTTTACAAACATAGAAATCAAGAATTATTTAGGTTATATTCTTGGGATTCTGCGCTCCCTTGTTCCTACTGAGTATAAAATAGCTAAATTTTTTTAATGGAATTGTCAAGAGCTTGGCACTCCTACAGCATTAGCTGTTACACCAAAACGTAAATGAGCCGGTAACCTTATGATGCGATCTCGTGGGAACAGGCCCAGTTAACTTACAGTTTTTTTGTGGTTAAATGGTACGAATTTATCCAAGATACGGCAGTTTTACAGTTTAGTGTCAGTTGGCAGTGACAGCAAAGGTATCTTGAACAGTATTCAGCAATATCTTTCGGGGGTGTTTTTACGAACTATTAAAAAGTAGCTGCTTTAACGCAATTCGAAAGAGCTTTACACCTAAACCTAAATAAGGTTTAGTAGCTATTCACTACTTTAGATTTTTTGCGTAGTCTTTCCCTTTTCACAAATGTTTATTGCAACAACCTTTTTCTTATCTATGACAACACTGGTGATAAGATAAAAAAACGACATCTTGAATAAAAGATTTCAGAAAAATTGCAAAGCTTTGAAAAGCTAAAAGAAAATGCTTGGCATGCACAATTGTTCGGGTTGAGCAAATTTTCGTTGAAAGATGAAGAACTGACAATTGTTTTGTTTGTTATGATATAAGAAGAAATTTACATATGCAGAAGATCTGAGAAAACAAGCTTGAATCTTTTAGAACTTCGATGCAAAGTTCGTGGTTGTTTCCACTTAAATGCTTACGCTCACAACACAACAGTTAGCATTTTTGATCCCCAATGCTTTCGCAATAAACGAAGCGATGATACCTAAACAAGCAATTTCAAGGGTAGGCCTAGAGAGACACAACATAACCATTCAACAGGAAAAGTACAGAAGCGACATTGTCAATAATAGACCAAGATGAATTACAATCCATTAGGCAGCGTCTAGTTTGAACACTACCTATACAGCTGTACAAAAATACAACACTCAGCTGAAAGTGTTTATTGCAAGATTTTAAACAAACACTGGCAACAGGTGTACATAACGGCTTGCAAAATCGTTTTCACGAGCGTCTACATAGCAACACACAAAATAATAACAGCAATTCAATATTTGATATTTCCTGCCCTTCAGCTTATTACGGCTTTGCTCCGCACGCAATGCTACACTCCCGCCATTTTGTCGGTGCAGATATCACGTGATAATCAAACATATCACTCGATTAATGGCCTTACTAGGAAAAATGTGGAGAGCTGTTTGTGATTCAAGAAACGATGCTTATGACGCCAGCAATTGTTAAAAGGTTTTGCCTTGTATAAAGTGACGCATCACTAAGCTATCACCTACGATGATACTGCAAAGTGCTTTTGGTAACGAATTGCATCAATACCACGTCAGGCAAAATGTAAGAGTTAAGTCATATCGGTTGGCGCACCACACCCTCGAAATTGCTTTTCCAACGCACTTCATACTCTCTACCCTGTAACTTATCACACAACACAGAGCATAAACAATTTGTTCCGAGTAACTTGAGGCAACTTAGCCTTTTTGGCTAACTTACTGCATGTGCTGTTAGAGAATGTAAAAAGGACATAAAACCGATCATGAAAAGAGCAGTAATTGAAAAAATCATCAAAAACGTAGAAGAAGCGATTCTCTAAACAAGCAAGATTTCTATAAAACTCTGGGCCCAGGGCTAAGTTTTTTAGAATCTAGTCCAGCCCAAACAAAGCCTGGGTAGCAAAGCATCAACATTAGGGCAAGCTTACAGTAGCGCATAAAAACAGAGCAGTTGCAAGCGAAAAATACAATACGAAACGAATTTTTGCTTTATCAACTTCATGAGACATGGAGCGAAGAGGACGAGGGATGTGATCGCTGTTTCTCTCTGTTGCCTTAGTTTTGCTGATTTATTCGCACGCTGACTTAAACTCGCCTTTGAGTCGATGAAAGGTCAATCCACACTCTACCGACTTTCCCATTTGGTTGTTGAGTGTGAATTTATCTCCGTGCAAACAACCATATGCAGAAAGACGAAGAGCACGGTTGAAAGATCTTGTTCAAATATTGCTTTAATGTCTGCAAACAATTTCTCTGCCCTGGTAACGTGCACGTCTTTTTCAATTGCCCCAACAGGTTAACTTAACAGTCAAACATGGCAATGAAAAAGCTGCACTTGCTACGTATTACCGCAAAGATTCTCCTATTGCTAAATTTCCCGTAAATGTTATGTAATGTTCGCTAGTCATTTGTTGTGACTCCGTTGTTACGAGGCTGCGTTTTGATGAGGTGTTTATCCACGACTAATTTACCCAATTTTGTTTTGAACTCTAGAAGGCTAGTGAGTCGTTAAAATTTAGGGTGTCTTTCTGGACGAATACAAATAATAACCATGTTCTTTAATTCAGAGATTTGTTGCGTAGCGGCAGCGAGAAAAGCAAATTGCAAATTCAAAGAATTCGATCGCAGTTCACCATATTTAAGGCCAGCAGAACAAAGGCTTCGGGAAGATATTTAAGTAAAACTAATAAACTTATTCGCTGTTCCAAAAACTTTTCCATTTAAAAGTTTACCACTTTTCTTGAGCAAGTCTGTGCTAAACTTTAAATGCTAAAATTTTAGGTTTCGAACAAAGTTACTGATAAGTTTAGACCCGAAAAGTTATTTTTTTTAATTTTCGCAAGCGTGAATGTACATTCGCACCAAGTTGCTAAGATTCCAAGAATAGACGTTGAGATTGATCCAATTCCTTTGGAACTTGCTAACTCTTCAGCCCCAAAATGGCTACCAATCTATATTATCATATACTATTCTATGTTAGACCAACAAAAACACTCTAAAACACAGAAATTTGGTTGTGGAGACCATTTTGCAAAATCAAAAAAAAAATCACAAGCTAGTAGAAAAATACTGCGATAACTGATAGTTTCAGCTGGCTGCTTTAATTCTGAAAAAACTGTGGGCTGATTGAAAGAAGTGAATCACACATTGCTGCCATGCAATGGGTCACTCGCAAGAAGAGTACGAAAGCTTACAAGCACATTAAACGAGATGGGGACATGCTGTACTTAATCAGATAAATTGAACAAAATAATTTAAACCAGTAATTTTATAGATAATGTGATTCCATTTTGCACTTTTCTTTATAGATATACCCATGCACTGTAATACGCTTTCTTCCTACATATTTTAAAAAACTCAAATAGACTGACAAATGAAGATGTATCTGCAATTTTGTGGATAGAAATCGCTAATTCAAACTAACCAAATATATCGTTTAACTACACTTTTTTCGATACCGAGATATTAACTTAATTTATAGCACCCCGAAAAAATTTACCAAAGAAAAACGGCATTCCGAATCCTGAAAACTTTGGATAACACTGTTTTAAAGGTTATGGCATTACAGTAGGTTACTCTGGGTCAGGATCAATTGATTTTAATCATCAGATTAAATCGGTTAAAAAACATTTGAACCAACTAATTAGTAATTCAAATGATCTACTTTCTCGTGTTTAAATCTCTCTTGTAAGTTTTTTTGCAACACAAAACATGCTTTCTCTTATGCCACAAACGGTGAACTTCATCGCACTGTCACCAAATCCAGACACTTCTTGTTTGTTTCCATTTAAGAGAGTGATTGATTGGCGATATGTTCCAACCTCACCATCACCAAACGGTTGTGTTTGTGTGAACGATACCCAGGATGATCTTTTGTGCTGGCAGCTTCTAGCAAGTAGAAAATTTAACGCTAAGTGCCAAGAATTGGACAATTGTCCAGTCTTCCTTCAGAGTTTCCAAGTTTTCATATGAATATTACGAATAGCGGAATACCGAATTTGGAAACTCTAAAGCGAGACTGGACAATTATCCAATTCTCGGCACCTGTCGCTGTACTGCAAATCTGGACGGTAAATGCGCAAGAAATTAATAACACCTGGCAACGCTAATTAAATTAAAACAGTAATGCTGTTTGATTTCACTACACAACATTACAAATTTTGATGCTAGCACGGCATGAGCAATAACCGCTTTATAAATTGCTATGTTACATCAATCAAATGAAGAACATTCAAAAAGAATGCCGCAATTTAAACTTACCATATCTTCATAACCACAAATTGCCAACGAATGACACATACATCAAAAAAAAGGGAAAGAAATAAAGTATTAGAAAATTGATATCATTGTAACGTCATGTGCATGCAAACCTCTGCGATGTTATGATTACGCGAACTCGCATTTTCCAGCGCGGTTGTTTGAGGTTCTTTTTTATTTCGCACATGGTAATAAGGGCGCAACAAAAATCTTTCTGCGTTTTGCAGTTCAGCAAAACTGAATGTTATTTCAGTGCAGTGGGCATTCCTACGGCGTTTTGGTTGTGCTGCGCCAAGTGCCAAAACATTCGTCGTCGGTTCAAACAAATTAAGGAAACAGGCTGCTTGTGTAAAAGGACGAGCCCATGGCGACCAAGGACTTCAGAGGAGGCAGTCTTAAAAGTTCAAGAGATTATTTTCACGAAGCCCACGAAAGTCCACCCGTGGTGTCAGCCATGAACTTGGCATCCCTCAAACAACTGTATGGCGTGAGTTAAGACGAGGTTTAGTCATGAGACCATATAACTTGCATATGGTACAAGCCATTCGTGCTGGTCACAGAGCAAAACGTGTGGAGTTCAGTAATGCCATTTTACGGAATATAGATGACAATTTTTTGCCAAGATTGGTTTTTAGCGATGAAGAGACATTTCATATCAGCGGCAAAGTCAACCTCGACACATTGTCTGAATATGGGACTGGAAAATCCACATAAGATTTTAGAGCATCACCGTGATTCCCCGATAATTAACATGTTTTCTGGCGTTTTCTTGAGAAAAAACTTTAGGCCCTTCTTTTTCCAGGATTGTACAATTCCAGGACAAACTCAACATGAAATGCAACAGCAATGGCTTTTTCCCCAAATCAATAAATATATTCATCTTTCAACAAGACGGAGCACCACCGCATTGGCGGCATAATGTTCAAAGTTTTCTGAACGAAACTCTATCTCAACGTTGAATAGGGCGCACAGGTCCCCAAGACTTAGAACACTTGTGGCCGCCAAGATCACCAGACCTTGGTTAGTCAAAATTGGGACATTCTTTTTGAATCACCCTGTATTTCTATTTCAAAACAAATGCAATTATTGAAATATTGAAGTCTACTATCCAAGTTTGTAGGGATATTGCGCTCCTATATTGTCTATCATGTGACTGCAGTGGTCTTGATTCCAGCAAGCGTTTGTGCTGTTAAAACGTATTGAAACATAATATTAAATACACCCTGATAAGTAAATTTTAGTGCTAGCTGCTCAACTGGTTTTATTCGGTTTTACGAACGCGTTCACACAACAGTACCGCAAGAACCATCTTCTTCACCAAAATTTCGATGAATCCTAAAATTACTAAAAGACTTTTTTAATGTTGAGAAACAAAAAATAATCACATAACATTTAGGTTTTATGCCATTTTTTTAGCCTTCTCCTGAACTACCATTATGCTTTTACCTTGTACAAATCAATTTTAGAGTGTTTTTTTGTAGTTACAACACATTTTACACGTGTATTACACATTAACTTACATCCACGTAAATGCAAATTAAACAAAGATTCTTGTATAACACAATAATAATTTTTACCTGCTCCGCTACGCATAAATAAACTTTCAAGCACGTTGACATATTTGTATGTAACTGCAACAGCAATGGACCGAAGCATTAGAGCTAAACCTGAGCGACTGCACAAAGTACTACCGACTGCTACTAATTACACTTATAAAAGTTAAAATCTTTTATTTCGCAGTGTCGAACACTGGCACCACTCTCCAGCACAATTCTTTGCATATGAAGCTGATATACCTCAGCGCTGCTAAAATATACGGAAGCTCTGTCGCTCTGCAACGCGGATGTTGCCGAGGGCAAACGTGAAGTCACGCCTGTCTAGTCTAATCTGTAGACGCGCTTTGGTTAAGTGACGACAGACGAGACACCAGCGTGCTATAATAAAGAAAAAAATTCAAGTTTACTGCTTGTGCGCAGCGTGTTCAAGTTTAAACAGAGTGCTTGTCCCATCGATGCTTTTTTTCATTTAACTAACGCCATTTTGCAAAATTCAGTAAAACATCTTTGTGCAAAGAAACCATAAATTAATCAAGTGATATATCATTATGGTGTGTGAGAGTCCCAGGGATAAAGACATGTAGTTCATAACATATCACAAAAATGTCTTTTTTGACATTAAGAGTTCATTTCCTTAAGAACTTTTTATTTGTTCAAAATCTTTTGAGAGACATCTCTAAATGTGACCTTGAAAGCAACCACAAGACTGCTGAGAGTGCATTTTTGGGTTAAATTGTAAGATTGCGTAACAATAGGAGTAAATACAACTGGCACTCGTGGCGCGTATATATATGCAGGACAGCATAACGTCGAGCAAACGAACTATGATGTCGACCATTTCCAAGAACGACGTTACCACTTCGCGAACCTGGGATAGTAGCAGTATCTACAAGGCTTCCAACTGGTTTTG
Organism: Trididemnum clinides; assembly: GCA_963675345.1. Taxonomy (NCBI): domain Eukaryota; kingdom Metazoa; phylum Chordata; class Ascidiacea; order Aplousobranchia; family Didemnidae; genus Trididemnum; species Trididemnum clinides. The sequence goes on along the minus strand of OY776292.1, from coordinate 8,829,336 downwards.
CTTTAGATTACGACACGTTTAAATGTCAGTATAAACGGATGGTTTAAAGCTCTTTATCTATAACTGTATAACCAAACACTTAATGGAAGTTGAGCACTGCAGAGATTGATGAATTTATAGGTATAGGTAGTAAAGAGGGTACAAGCGCATAAATCTTGCCTCAGGTGCAAATCCATCAAACGCTTGTCCTGGCCATTATTGCTGCAAGCAAGTAACCTCATGTAACTGAAAAAAAAACGAGGGTAGTCAAAATGTAGATCACCAAATAACATGGACAATAGAAAGAAACAAGCATTTTTTTCATTCAGCCTGTAATAAAATTCGATCATACGGCTGCTACGACTGGCAGAATTGTTTAAAAAAAAATTAAATTGGTTTATGCGGTGCTGCCCAAGCCATTACAGACAGATTTCATCAGCTAAAAGCGGAACAGACACGCTGTTTTTAACTCACGGTAATTCTTCAAAGATAAGCTAAATAATATTAGCGTGACCTTCAGCAGAGCCGTAATAACACCGCAACATCGAGCCATTCACAGCAGCACTGTTAAGGAAAAACCAGCATTGAGCTTGTTTTTCATCACAGCCCGCTCCCCAGATGTTTCAACCGCAACAAGCTGACGAAACCGAAGTGAAACTGTCATGTTCAAGGCGTAATAAAAGTGATCGAAAGCCGCACTTAAGCTATTGCTGAGAAAACAAAGAAAACATGAAGCACAAAAGATGAAAAACAAGGCAGGCTTTATACAAACTCCCACGAATAAAGTCTCCGTTCCAAACCAAGGCACACTAGGCAATAAAATTTTCCCAAAAAAAACAGTCTCTTCTCTTATAAGCACGATCATATTTAATTTCTTGCACATCTCTCAAAAATGAGAGCAACCAAAGAATGTTATGTAATATGCACAACAATATTGCACCATCTACATTACAACTGGCGCTGTGGTGTAGTGGTTAGAGCATCCGCTTCGCAGCCGAAAGCCTAAGGCTCAACTGCCATGCCTAGTCATACCTAAAACTTAAAATAGTATTTGCAACTTCTCTGCTTGACGCTTAGCATGAAAGAGTAAGCGTGGAGAAAAACCTGGCTAGTTTTCTAGAAATGCCTTTGGATAAGGCACTTAATGGGATACCCCCACCTTTATGCGGCAAAGAGGTGGCGGGGACGCAAACCCTATCAAAAACACCGGAGGAAAAAACAGGAAACCACTTTAGTATCTTCCTACGACATCGTCCCATTAAAATAATGACATGAGAAACCTGCCTTAAAATAGATTACCTTATTTAACATTGGGTTGGATCTGATGCGTGCGTTAAAAAGTACAACTTTCTTACTGTAGTGTCGCGGCATCTTGACAAAAACCAGAAAAAAATTGGCTTGTCCCGAATTAGTACACTTTTTTCTCACACAGATTCTGAACTGAGAATTTCAGGCAAAGTCGCTGCTACTGCTAGGAATCGAAAATGCTTTCAGCGATTTCGAGGATAAAAACGTGCTGATTAATTCGATTGAATTTTCAGGAACTCCCAAACAACAGTAACATTGTTCGTGGCTTGGTATTGACCAATGGCACGAAGCTGGAGATCTTGAAACATGTGCAGAACCTGCTTCCATCGACTCCCAGTAACCAGGAAATATAGCTATATTAGGAAATGCACATATGTGTATTGCAAGTCGCACGAACAATCTTCTACCATAGGTTAAAAAAGTTCAAGCTATCATTGCACCCGTTGTTATAATTTTACACCTGTGATAGGCAAGCTATTTTTTGAACTGAAGTCGCGCCAATCTAGAGTCGAACTTCACCGACCCAACCAACTTTTCAAATAAGTTCATCATCAACTCAACAGTTTCTCAAAATAAATTAGGAAAACCAAAAAAACGAACTGTTGAGAAGATATTGTTACACTCAAATTGACAAGAATCTTCGCATTTTGCACCAGCGATAAATTTTGTAAGATAGCGATATGACGACGTTGATTTATTGCCAAGCCATTTGCGTCCGACACAATATCAACAAAATAAGAAAGAGTCAAATGGTCAAGACAAAAATAGAGAGAACGCGCGAGAAAGCGGCTTAATCAATCTTCAATATTCATATCACTTTCATTACCAACTAAAATGTTGCGTAACATATTAGATGCTTAAACAAACGTGTGGCCATATTAATTTGCATATATCAGGCCAAAAGTTACAATGCAGCAATTATCATGATTTTACAAGCCGTAGTGAAGCAGTTAATGAGAAGATCAAATGATTTCCTGTATCAGTCAATTGAAGGATCCAGAGAATGTATGCCTATTGCTACGCTATTACCTGTATTTGCTGGTTCTCAAAAAACAGCTATAACTAACCCAGCCATATAAAGCGACAGCAATGCTACAAACAAATGTAGACAAAAGTTAGACAAGCCAGTTAATTAAACAAAAATATACAGTAGATACAAAGCTGGATAATTTTCTTGTTTTTAAGTCACGCACACAAAACAAGCGTTAAAGTTAAAAGTCGCTGCCACTGGAACACTGGCAAGCGCATGCTGGGGTAGTTTTTGTAATATTATGCAACGAGTGCAAGGTGTACTGACCATTCTGTCAACCAACGTCGCCACGGAAATAGTACCACTACTTTGCTGGGTTAGTATTGTATAACTACTTACCTAGCATGCTGTAGGGAACAACTTTTGGGTGCCCACGAGTGTCATTTCGTCTGGCTGGTGGTCGAGCTGCCAGTCTGCAATTTGCATTTGTGACGACATCGAAATGACCTGCCGCTTCCCTCTAGTCTGACCTTGATTAGATTTGCAGTACAAATCGGGAAAAACCGTTGCGCACCAAGCCTCGATCACAAAGTAGAGGAAGTAAACCATACAAGAGTAAGCTAAGGGAATAACGGGCAAGAACCAAAGAAACGCTAGTTTTACTCACAGCTTGGATACAGGCCGTAAAGACACGCGGCAGGCTCCGAGCTAACAATGATGGTATTTGGCATGCCGACCAATCTATCCTACCTCCTCCCAAAATAGCGGTCAACAATAAAAAGATTCTTCAGCGAACACTTCCTGAAAGGCAACTAGACCTTACTTCGCAAATCACTGGGTAAGCTTGCTTGAAGTAAAAGTGGTTTCTAAGTACACGAGCACACTTCGAATAGTTTCATATTGCTAATCTTTTCAAGGATGAATATAAATGGCGGTAACTCTGATCGCAAACAAGCGGCGCCTATCAATGCTGTAATCAAGCGAATTCGCGCCTGTGAGAACATGAAGTAACCAACAAACATAAGTCAATTGATGAAAACCAAGTGGTTTTATCTCTCCGAAAAACGTGCGAACAAAGTGCTCGAAGATGTTTTTACATTTAACAGATTTTTTTATTTTTTAAAACAGAGTAGGATTAATAATAACGAAGTTGATGAAATCAAGTAAGACAGGTTGTTATCTGGCCGCAGAAAGTGCATAAAACACGTGTTTTAAAACAAGCTATCAGTAATACATCGTCTCAAAGTTCGATCGCTCATGTTCGCTTATCTCTGTCTCACAGGGCTGGATGTTGGTCGTAGCAACGAATCAAAAAATTCTCACAGTTAAAACACATACTCTGGAAAGTTTGCTTTTAGAAGCCGGCTTCGACTCGCCTTCTTCACAAGAGAACGTTCGAGTACAGTGATCCCTCGCTATATCGCGTTTCACCTATCGCGGCTTCGCTGCTTCGCGGAATTTTTTACAGTGCTTTTTTTACAGTGAATCCTGATTGGCTCAGGGGCTTTACTGTTGTCTAGAAGTGAAAAAACATTGTTTTACAACACCGTTCTTTAAACTACGGTATTGTAGTTATTTGTAAGAAAACGTTAATATTTCTATTTCTTAAACACATTTTGGGCCTGAAAAGAGGTTTTGTTTTTTGTTTCATTCTGCAGTACAGTATTGCATTGTAAAATAGCAGTAAAAAATAAAGCTGACTACTTCGCGGATTTCACCTATCGCGGGTTATTTTTGGAACGTATCCCCCGCGATAAACGAGGGTTCACTGTATTTTAGACGGCATTTTGCTGACAATACGCTAATGCTAATGCTCATGAAGCGCTAATTGAGTGTGCGAGTGAAAACTGGATTCAAACAGCAGCAACACCGCATAATTAACTCATGCGTGGAAAAGTAAGGCATAGTAAATGTGCAAGAAACAGTGTGCGACCTTTAACCAAAATGAAATCAATCCAGTTTAGTGTACGTTCAGCCCGGGCGGGGCATACAATTCCTACTATTTCCAAAATGTAAAATATTTAAAGGTCCAAAAACGTAAAATAATAATAGAGCCTAATACTTTTGAATTAAGCAAAATCAAAGTGCTGTTTCTTGCAGCAAGTTACCGTACTAGACATAAAAACCATTACGGCGCTGTAGCGTTGTTAAAACAATACTTTTCTTTTCAACAATTTCACATAACAGCTAAATTTGCACGTGGGCATTCGTCAACTTTCAAGTTGTCACACTTCGTATGTTTTACAAAAACTTCTTTATTGTTTTCAGCTTTGGCAGGAAGCACTACAAGTACGGTTCAATCGCGAAATTTAAAAGCTGGCTTCCGAAAAATTTTGGACAAATTGGGAAAAACCAAAACTTAAAAAAGACCTTTATGAACTTTCCCACCAAACAGTGTCAAAGCTACGAGAAAGCGAAATATTCTCCAAGGCCTCTACCATGTTCAATAAAGCACTTCTCGACACGCATGGCAACGCCATTACTTTTTGCACAGTGCCTAGATAGAATCATCAATGCTTAAAACCTCAAACAAGGCGCGTTAATCTGATATATTGTTTCAAGTGCTCGCCAATTTTACGTAACGTGACCGGCGCCCGTCTAGACGATGACGTCATCTTACCTGTATGATACGTTGAGCGAGGTAGTCGCAACGAACACAGGGAATTCCCCTCTTATAATACATTTCAACATCTTTAGATAAATCTGAAAAGAATGTGATAATTAAAACCTACATAGAACTCGAGTGATGCAACCTTAAGTATCGCCGACACTTTTACAGCCAGCAACTGTTGAACAATCTAAGTGTAACTTTTATACCATCCGTTACTTGGTGACACAATGTCTGATAGTACTAGCTCATGTTACACGCATACTCTTATTGAGTATTCATTTTCATTTTATTTTGTTGAAAATACGCTCAACAGACCTAAGGCCTTCAAAACAGTTTGTGTCTTTTCGTTACAACAAAGCAACCAAACATACCCTGGCTAATTTTTGCAGAATGTTCACGTAACAGGTTGAGACAGGTCCCTACTTTCATACTATCGGCCAATAAACCGATTCTAAATTGTTAGGTAATAGGCGTATCCCAGCAGTTTATATCACTTACAGTTCGCGGAAGCTTAATTTACAGTTAAACAAGTTCGTCTGTTTTTAACATTACCAACATTGCCAACCTTGACAAAAATAGTGTTCAACCACGTGAATGACAAAATGAGTTTTGGCACTTTTTAACAACTGCAAGATAATTGCACCGGTTAAAACTTTTTATTTTAACGAAGCAATTTTAAAAATTGTGCCTCTGCTAAGGGACAAGCAGAAATACTCAACAAAGTTTTAGAAATTACTTGAAGAAAATTAATGCCCAAGTCCTCTGCCAGCGGATGGGAGCGTTTCTGCTGCACTTGATGGCAAAAAAAAACGAAAATTTTAGCTTTTGCCCCAAGCAGCCATTACTGCTGTGGTGGCCGTGTAGTCAAAAATAAACAGCATGAATAAAACATCTTGGAGACGGAGTGCATCGCAACCATCTGAATTAGTTTATTATCGCTGGTCGCATGTGCTTGCTGCGCTGATAAAGATGTGGCATACATTAAAAGCCAGCACGGAACAGTGATTACGTTCTAAAAGCGAATTACCATGGGAATAGCTCATGCTTGCCGGCGGCATATATATTCAATAAGGTTTAGGTAACTCGATAGCACATCGAGTATAGACAAGCGCATGCATTCTAGTTCACCGAAAGTTTAAGTACGCTTATTCGACCAGCGAAGCTAATTAAACAAAAATCACTCTTCTGGCAATGTTTAGTTCAAACAAAGGGAACGCAGCACTGTTTCCCGCCGTTTTTCTTCTAAACAAAAATCCCTCTTCTGGCAGTGTTTAGTTCAAACAAAGGAAACAACGAACCACTGTTTCCCGCCATTTTTCTTCGTACCGTAAGACTAGATCTTGCTGATGCAGTTATGTGTACCAAGGCCCCACTTATGGGGGCTGAGAAGTCATGATATCTTGTCGCTCCAATGCTTCGTCCAAAGTTCGGCATGGTGGTTAGCCTCTTTGAGATCGTTGAAGGAGCGTTGACGCCCTAAGGGGAAATGTCGAAGGATAAGGTCCATGGAGTGGACTTCGCCACAGTCCCAACCGGGACTGGTGACGAATCCCATTTTTTAAGGTTTTGCTTTGTTTTGCCAACGCCAGCTTTGGCTCTGTTTAGAGTGGTTTATTGTTTTCTTCCAAGGTTGGTTGCTGTAGGTAGCGATTCGCCAGGATCTGGTAATGCTTCGTTGGAAAAATTCTGACCACATTTTGAAGTCTATATGATGATGCTGAACTGAATTTTGTAATGCGTCTATTGTTGCAAAACTATTACATGACTTCAGCCGTTGTCGCGCTGATTGGTGGGGCATAAACAGGGTATCTGGGATCATTTTTCTGCTTGTATTTTTCGGTTCTAGTGGTAACTTCATGTCTCATAGAGGCTGAGAAGTAAAACCCCTTCTCCAAAAATGTACATAATCACACTTTTTCAAATAATTAGATCACTCTAGCAACTGATGATCATTTTTTAGAACATTTCTTTTGATTTTTTTAGATCAAGAGCCCCTACGAAGTACCCGGTGATCCTTTTTTTATCAAGAGAGGCTCCTTTGATGAGGACAATCCTGAAATCACTGAACAGCCTATTGTGTTATTTACTCCTTTTCTTCCGTGAGAAAAAACATGACATGACCTAATTTTTCAGGACCACACCGTCAACCCATAATCAAAATTACACGGAGAAAGCGGTTGTCTCCTCCAGCAAGTAATCAATACATTATTGCACATCAATAGCTCAATCACCACGCGAACTGCGTGGTCGATGGCCTCATGCATGTCTCATCGCCCAATGGCCTCATACAACATGCTGGGTGAGTAGCGTCACTATCATAACCGGGCGAAGCACGAACAACCCCTCAAAATCTGCTAACTATGGCCTTGACCAACAGTGGCGACTCCAGCTTTTTATGGCTACTCGGGCTCGTCACTGACAGTGTTGCAAAATATTGCAAAAACAGTACATAAAGCAGTAAAACTAGCAAAACAAAAAATAGCAACAATTTATCCACCCATTTAACTATTGTAAAACGCCTTTATTTATATGGTTATAAAAAAAACGCCTGCTTTTATCAACTGTGCCCGATTTCAACAAAAAAATTAAGTAATAAGTGTCTGAAACAACCCAATAAATGCTCGCATTGTTAGAGCTCAAACAACTGCAATCACGCCCGAGTTAAATTTGATTTGAAAAATGCTTGAAACTCGTTTCTCTCTTTATTCTTCCCACAGCGTGTCTGACTATTTTCCTCCGGCTCGAGCTAGACCAAACGTTGAGCACAAAAAGCAACTGACACCACAAACGCCGGTGGATTGTACGATGCCTGGCTTCTTCTTTGAACTTAATATAAGTTAAGCTAAAAAGTTTGAAACTTTTTTCGCAGAATTTACATTTAACAAAGCCTTTCCTCATTTCGTAACTCAGGCTCAGCCCGAGTGCAAGAGTCGCCACCGTTGAAACCTACTGCCTACTTTCGTATCCAAGTTGACCTAACCCAACAAATTTTTTAATTTCTGTTTAAACAATCGCCAATGACGGTTTGGAGAAATTACTATTGCATGTGCTTACAGTCGTGATCACTCGTATCAAGATAAAGACGTCAGTTTAAAGCGGCCAAAATTGCAGATTTTGCATTTTCCACAGTAACCTATAAATCATTTCGGAAACCGCAACAAAAAAATTAGGCAGAATGTTTCCAGACAAATACAAAATAACTACCTTCGTCTGCAATTACGTGTGTAAATGGTTGATGGGAGTCAGTTATAAGATTCACAGCTTCGCCACCTCCAGCTTGGATAACTCTGAAAACGATTCAATTTTTTATGAAAAACCAATTTTTTTATTAAAATTTACCATAGACATATGCTGTGTTTCTACGAAAAATTCAAAGAAAAAATAAATAAAACAAGCTTAGAACTATGACATTTGCAAGAACTAAATTTCAGTTTTTGCAAGACGATTCCTTGAGTCAAATGAAAAGCTGGTTTTTAGCTTTTGATCCAAACCTGTTAAGACTTGACAGGGTTTAGTAAAATTAACTTGAATAAGCGAACCCTAACTATGACAGTTTAAAGTTTACTTAGCTGAATCTTTGATCATTTATCTAAACAGAGTTAAATAGAAAAGATTTCTTTACTGGGCAAGGCGCTATATTCAATTTCAAAGACTTAAGCTTTACTGCAAAAAAAATACACTAGTTGAAGTCAAAATGCTTTCCTTTGATTCAACAACAGAAAGTTTAAAACTTGGTTGAGTTTTAAAACCGACATTCGCAAGATAGTCTAGTTCTTCATATTCACAAACGTTTCACAGCAAAAAATGCTAAAGAACTAGATAATTCATGAACCCGCATCCATGCCATAATATTAACTTGCCTTCAGCCTTTCAGCTAGAATTACATTTTTTCGTGAGCTGCGGTGAAATATAAACGGTGGAAGTGCAATACAGTAAGTCATAAATCAGGGCAAACTGCGGCCGACGGAAGGATGTGGATTGCGGCGCGCATCTGCAGATTAATCACACGAAATGCAAAAAGGTCTTCAGCTTGAAAACCACGCCCTTTTCAGATTGATCTTAAAACAAGGCAAAAAAAGAACTTTAATTTTAAAACTCCACCCTTCTGAGATCGATCTGAAAAAAATTCACTTACTACCTGTCATTAATAAAATGATCATCGGTCGTGAAATACATGCAGCTTTATTTTAAGTGGATACATTAGAAAACACACGTTTTCAAATTGACACGAAGGCCTACTAATTAACCCAGAGTCGTGCAGGTTTAATCCTTCCAGATTGACTTTATAAAATTCAAACAAGAAATTCTCCTTAAGACAATAATAGCCGTAATACCTTTGGTAGACATCAAACGAACGCTTAACCTTCACGCCGACCACCCAGCCAACAAATGGAGCACTTCCACTGTGACAGTTTAAACTTTTTCTCCATCTAACTGATGCCTGAAAGACAAAGCGCACTGTTTTATTATTTTTGGCGTAAGATAGTTCGATACTGAAAGCTATCAATAGTCGCAAAAAAAAAGCATAAAGAATTTTAAGTTTCCCTTGTAAATTAAACCGAAGATATAGAGGTTAGTAGCAGCCAAACAACGGCAAAATCAAGAAAAAGCTTCTATTTTGCACACCTCCTTTAAACGTGCCTGAAGGGAATCTTAGAATAGAGGTGAATAATTGTTTTAAGAACTGTCTCCCAAAGCTTGGTCTTATCATTAAACCAGCCGAGACGTTTGCCCTAGAAGTCAAGTTTCCGACAGCCCATTGAATAATCAGTAGATTTCGTACGGGAGCTGTAGAATTTAAAGCACGATCGCACAAACTGTGGACTCCGATTGGTCATCCCGAATAAAGGGATGGCTTCGCTGAGGACGAGGAGCGCCTGCTCCAATGCCCCCAACTCCAGCTGGAATGCAGGCCAACTCAGCTTTCAGTCCACAGCATCGCAACCGATAAAACAGTGAAATCTTAACAGATCTACGTTTAAACCAGTTCTTTCAAGACTCCAACGTTTTTTTCGGGATTCCACTACACATTTACTCATGAGAGCAGGTCAAAAGCAGCAGCACAGATAGACATGATGCTTTAGTGTTGCAGAATCTTTTATACATCAGGCCAGAAAACACGTTCTATCTAAGAGAGCTTAGTAACCGTATAAATGCGTTTGCAAACGGGGGCTTATCAAGCTTTTCGTTACCATTTTTCTGGGGCTTACAATCAACGGAGGTTTACGTTCTTTTTTTTTTTACACCGACCCTTTTTCTAACGCTCTCTAATGCGTCTCACACATTAGCAGTAAAGGATCAACCAAGTAACTGGAAAACGCAAAATAGAGCTGTTTAGGGAATAGTTGTGAAAACATTGAAAAAACGTCTTGCTGCGACGATTGTAGTCATCACACGGGGGATATTACAGCGTGCAACTTACAATCAGAGGCGGCTTATATTACACTTCTAGCACCATCACATGCAGCTTATAATCGACGGCGCCTTACATTCCAGTAAGTTCTGTAATTGAAAAAAAACAAAACCCCGTAATCCTGGTACAAACTGAACCCACTTTATCATAACATTAGTGGGCTGGGAACGACAAGTTCATTTAAAACTGTCCTAGCCACATATAGAGCAGTTCACCATCTACTACACCCGTTCGCAGCGGGAAATACATGGTAATTGGAATACAATTCCTTTGTGCTACGTTGCTAAGGAACTACAAACAGCAAATTTTCGAGATTACAAATGTGGCAAACATCTGCAATCTTCTCGTGACGTACTTGCTGTGAAGAAACCCAATATATCAAATCATGCGTGTCGGCATCTGTCATTAAAATTAGTAAGTATGAAAGAGCACAAAGCTGCCACCAAGCGGACATCTTCCCAACATGAGTTCGACCACAAAAGTTTATAAATAACTGTTTAAACAGAGGTAAGATGCATAATAATCCCAGCCGAGCTACACATTGCCGTAGACATACATTTATGCTGCTAGTGGAGAGGATTGCTCAGTGCGCTCGATGCCGACCCACAATTGAGAATGTGACCACACGGCCCGTATAGTTTTTGTGTTGCTGTGTCTTTGGGAAATACACTTTCAGGCAATGTCTTCGTTTGGTTGTAATGCCTGTGGTGGAAACGCACCGCAAAAGCGGTCAGGCAATTGCAGAGCAGACCTGAACGAAAATTCTTCGTGCACCTGTCAAAAATGTTTTGAAGTGATCAGAGGGCACAAATACGTAATTCATGACTTATTATCATACCTCTGCCAATTGCGCTGCCAATGAGTTGGACAATTGCATTGAAACCCATTGGTAATCTTCTTCAGGCAACCACTTTTTAGTCACACAACAATCAACTAAATACTTGTCTGTTAATATCCATTTTCCTGAAAAACAAGTTTATGTCAAGACCTTTATATTAAAAGCAATTTAGATACTGAAACAGACAATTACATAGTTCAGATCATGCTGCAAATGGCTACGTTTATATTACAAGAACTTCATCAACTTTGGCACGACTTAAACAGTTTGCATACTGCCCCTTCATTAAAAAAACAATATCATAACTCTTTCCATAAACAGTAAAACAGCTTATGCTGCGGTTTTAAAATTAAACACATGCAGTCACACACAAGCATGAGTAAAACTGCGCAATCACAAATTTTCCCCATAAAGCTAAACAAATCTTGAAGACTTTGGAAAGTTTAGGCATCAATTAAAATAAATCTGCCAGATAGACTACTCCCGAGTTGAATCATACATATTTGTCTTCTGCTCGTAAAAATGTTTTCGCTCCTGGCAAAACCGCTGAAACAATACATTTCTAACACGAAAAGTGCAAACCAGTGTTGAGCACTTTATTCAAGGATACAATAACAATGGAATTGTGAGGTTAAATGCATGGTCGCTGCTGATATAAACGGTACTCCAACTCACTAAACCAACATTGGAAACAATCTGAAGGCTAAAAATTTAAGTGAACAATGATGTTGTGAGTAGTATCAGCATTTCATAGTAGCTTCAAGCACTGATGTTAAAGAACACTATTAACAAGTAATAGATTAAGATGTCAATTTCAACAATGTCATAAGACAAATCATACCTGCTGCACAAGCACACAAAAACTTTTCACTTTTACATGGTTTCTTTGCTATTACATGAGTGCATGATTTTAAAAAAGCCTGAAAAAAATGAATATTAATTTTGTGCTAACAGATTGCGGTAGAAGTATAAAGCTGCAGATAAATTGAAATAATAACAATTAAAGTTCTTTGGAGGAAGCCGTTATGAAGACAGTGCTACACGGACTTTTGCATAGGCTGTGATTCTCTCCCCCCCCCAAAAAAAATTATAAATTCACAAGATATGTGTACTGGGTATGCATTGAACGAAACTGTATAATGAGACCACCAACTTATTTGCTAAGCAGCATCTTTGAGAAAAAAAAATATCACAAATTGAAAACTTCCGCAAAACATTCACTGACACCACTACAACGCGATAAACCATTATTGTTAAGCAGCAAACTATTTAAAGAATTCAATTTGGTATGTCATATGATGGGAATATAAACCAAAATCAAGAGTAATCTAAGCAATTAAATTGCTTTGATTTGGTTAGCAGATAAAATTAAAAACTATTGTAGAATTTTAGGATCTCAGTCAGGCTGTGGACAAGCTAGCTGCTGCACTTTGATAATCGCAGTGTAGTGATGCTCGTGATGTAAGTTACAGAAAGAAAAAAAGGCGCTGTGCTTGCACAGACTTAACTGATGCCCAACAGTATAGCAATTAAGCAACCGCATGACTTCTAGGTTAATACCTTTAACGTACATCGGGCAACTTCAGCTTTTACTACTCTGTTTGTCATGTGTAACTAGCATACTTTACAAAGTGTAATGTGAATTTTGTCTATTAATCCCTATATGAAAAATGATGCAGAAGTACTAATTAACGTTCAGTCTATATAGGCTAAGAAATGCAGACATCATAGTGTACTTTACTGCAGTCATTTCACAAACTGTAGCCTACGGCCCATATGCATTGATATATCGAGTGGTGCAAAAAAAAAAAACAATAACACTCTTCATTTTAGAATTTTTCAAAAACTGTCCAAGTTATGGTTCTTATATTTGTTATACATCATGACCGAGAGATTCAACACATTTATTGAAAATTTCAGCTTTGTAGGTAAAAAAGACGAAAGAATGCCATCACTTTCAAAATTAATTGCCAGAAAAGGCAGCGCCAAAAGTGATTACAATGCCATTGACACATTCAGGCTAATTGAACAGATAATTGATGTGGCCTCCGCTTTCATTGCAAATTGCTCGCAACCGTTTTTTCCAAGACAAAATCGCATTTTGAACTTCATCCTGAGGTATTTCTTGCTATTTCTGTCTGATTGCATCCTTTAGGTCCTCTTCTTTAAACACAGTGGTCATTCCGCTGTAAACTTTTTTTGAAAGCGAGTCCCATACACAGTAAACCATAGGATTGTAATCCAGACACTGAAAAGGCCATTCATTTTTTTAATGAAATTTGGAATACTGTCTTCCAGATAGCTCTGAATGGCACGGCTGGTATGTGATGTGGCTCCATCTTGTTGAAAAGCATAATCTTCATTTGGGTACATTCTGCGACAGTCGGGTAGAAGTCCCTCATCCAGTAATTTCATGTAACACTCAGAGTTAACCTTAGTGATTTTTGTCTGTATGAAGTAGATGTTTTTCAGCAAGATGGGGCCACGTCACATACTAGCCGTGCCATTCAGAGCTATCTGAAAGACAGTACTTCAAGTTTCATTAAAAAAAAATGGATGGCCTTTCCAATATCCGGATTGCAACCCATGGTTTACAGTGTATGGGACTCACCTTCAGAAAAAGTTTACAGCAGAAGGACCACTGTTTTTAAAGAAGAGAAACTAAAGGATGCAATCAGACAGAAATGGAAAGAAATATCTCAGGATGAAGTTCAAAATGCGATTTTGTCTTGGAAAAAACGGTTGCGAGTAATTTGCGAAAACAGAGGCTACATCGATCACCTGTTCAATTAGCCTGAATGTGTCAATGGCATTGTAATCACTTTTGGCACTGCCTTTTCTGGCAACCAATTTAAAAAGTGATGGCATTCCTTCGCCTTTTTTACCCTACAAAGCTGAAATTTTCAATAAAAGTGTTGAATCTCTCGGTCATGATGTATAACAAATATAAGAACCATAACTTTAATAGTTTTTGAAAAATTCTAAAATGAAGAGTGTTATTGTTTTTTTTTTGTACCACCTGACATAATTTTTTAATTACCACATTTTCAATAACGCAACCTCATTTTCATTTTTAATTTTTCCGTTTCTATCACAGCTTTGACTTTGATTGTAAATATATAAATGTGTGGTGGCAGCACCCATTTAAAATTTTGCCATTTGTTTTTGTTGGTTTTATCTTGCACATGCAGTTTACCATGTATGTGAATAATTTAGGTATGTATGAATGCATACTACGACTACACAAAAGAGTGCAAAACACATCTAATCATTTTGCATTTAGTCAATTATTTTTCGGGTCCATACAGGCTCATATCGGGCACCAAACATTTTCCTTAAAAAAAAACCCAGCATATGAGCAAGTTATTTTCACTTTGCTTGTAAAGTGCTTACTTCAAATATATGTGCCTATACATATACAGTATATCAGGTAGAGAGAGTCTTACATTGCTGGCACAGTGCTCAATAACAACCAAGGTTAGAGCAATACGGAAATAATTTAGTTATATTCCGTATATAATTTAATTTAAATTAGTTCTGATTCTATCAGAACAAGTTGCCATCTGATAGGCCACTTGGTGAAACAGCTGTAGTGGTTTTACTATTTTATTGCGAACTGTATTGTTTTAAATTATATACGTAAATACATAAATAAATATAATAGCCTCAATAAAATATTTAAGAGTGCTTAATAACAACAGTTGGAGCAAATGGATATATATTTATTAACAAAAATGCTACAACCTGTTTCACCATTAAGGCTGTTTAGGTACAGGTTGACCATCACCAATCTGGAATCATTGGGACCTGGGGAGGTGCCAGATTAGCCGTTTATTATCTTAGAATGCACAAACCCAGTTGTTAACCACCTCATCTTCTTCTTCTTTCGGCTTCTCCCTATTCAGGGTCGCCACAGCGCCAAAGTATTTTCCACTTCTCCCAGTCGACTTCGTCTCCTTCCTTAGCTCCAACCCTTTCCATGTCTTCTCTCGCCAAATCCATCCACCTTCTCCTTGGCCTTCCTCTTTTCCTTCTACCTGGCACCGCCATCTCCATCATCGTTTTTCCCACGTAGCCTTCCTCTCTCCTTTTTACATGGCCATACCAGTGTAGCCTTGCATTCCGAAGTTTGTCTCCTAGCTTTGCGATCTTTGCAGTCCCTCTCACGTATTCGTTTCTTATTAAAATTAAAATATCCTCTAAATCATTACAAGTTGGTTAATAGTGAAATGTTAAAGAAATATAGGTAAAATAATTGGTACAGATACAGTACAGAACAAAGCTGGCGTGGTGACTCAGGAAATTTGAAATTACACTGCTGAGTCCAGGTACTGTTTTCCACATCAAATTAGTGCCGAATAACTGATAGCAGGTTTAGTCAATCTGTATTTGCTATTCAAATAGAATTCTATTTGAAATGATACAAAATATAGAAGTTGCTGATTGCTAGGTAGCAATTTTCAGGTGATCTTCTATTAAGAAGGACCTACCTCCAGCAACACACCAAGGTAGGGCTTTCCAACATGACTTGTTGTTGATGTCATGTTGGTGTGTCCTTAATGAGGACCCCATGATATAGGTATTGCTGCATCATATCGTTTGGTATTGTATCTTTTTTTGCACCCATTAAAAAATTTGTTCTTATTCCGCATTTTTATTATTGAGATTTTTTTTACACCTGCCTGATGAGACCCAATAAGGTCAAAACCGGTTGTGGGTTATTGACATAATGTAATAGATTGCTGTATGGTACCATAAGATGTTGGTGATCATTTTCGAGCAAAATTTTCCATTTTACCTATTTGAAATAACAAATGCCTAAATAGCTTTAATGACAAAGGAGGCTGCAGCATTTTTGCTAACAGATACGTATCAATATATATTTATGAGTTGCTACTTGATGAACTGCTTGATGGAACAGCTGTAGTGGTCACATTATTTTATCCTAATGTGTAGTGTTTTAAATTATATACTTAAAGCTCTAACCTTGGTTGTTATCGAGCACTGTGCCAGCAATGTGAGACTTATTCTACATCATATCAACACATATACATGACTACATACACATATTGTTTGTTTGTATTTTTTACACAATATACAGGGTATGACATAAGTAATGCCCTTTGTTTAAGTGGAACAAAATTAAAGCCTTTTTGATTATCCTTTATTTTTTCAAGCATAAATGCATTGCCATAGGTTAATAAATTGATATAAAATTAATACAATGCTTATTCAGTTTAATATTGTTCAATACAAAGGAAATCAAACCAAATTCAAGAAAAAAAAATAAAAGTTACAAAAAATAGAAAGTTTAAAACTTTGTCATTTATTTAAGATGTTCAAAATGTTCCCCCTCGTTTTCCATACAATTCTGAACTCTACCAGCTACACTTTTGCAAACTTTTTGACACATTTCAATGGTAATTTCATGAAATCTATCTAAAATTGCATTCTTTAATTCTGGAATTGTTTAATTGTTTTGATAGCACAATTAAATTGCTTTTGCTCTCTTTCTTTTGTTTATCTCATGGTTGTATAACATATTCGAAAAATGAAGATTTAGTAAATTAATTAAACAAGATAATTTACTCTCTGTTCCTTTGTTATTCTCATGGTTGCATAAAATATTAAAAAAATGAAGGTTTAGCAAATTAATTAAGCAAAATAGTAAAGAAAATATACATTAAAAGATACAAAAATTAAAAAGGGCATTACTTATGCTGCACCGTGCATATTGTGTGTTATTTTGCTTTAATAAAGTTGGTGGAGTAATTTGATATCAAGTGTTGATTTTTTACCTTTGTTTGTGCCACTATGTAAATTTAGTTTTGCATTTTGTGATTGCATTGATTAAAAGTAGCAATAAAAACAGCTTTTTGACAAAAACCATCAAATTGTTCAGCAATCAGCAAGTTAATGAGATGGCTTGCTAACCTGAAGTTAGAGAGTCAATGCTACCAAAAGATGGTTTCTGAATTATTGAGTTTTTGTGAGAGACACTTTAAAGAAATTTCCCATGCTTGTGGCAAAAATGCAGCATGCTAGCAGCAGGGTTCCTTTTAAGATTTTAGTACATGCATAACTATACATACAAATACAGAATTGCTAACAAATATACTAAAACTGTTTGCAAAAATTTTACAAAAACCAATGACAATAACTTTGTGAATATTAATGAACAAAGTTTTACGATGATCATTGTACTTTTTGGAGCTGTATACATGAATAATTTTGATCTTGCTATTCATTTAGTATATAGGCTAACCCAGTAAATAATTTGACGCTGTTAGCATAATTATTATAATACTAATAGCATATACTCATTTACTTTAACAAGTGCTTACATGTCTTGAAACTTTAAATCAAAACTTAAATACTTTTGCTATCCCTTCAAGTAAGAAAATGACCATTGGCACATCATGACCTCATGTGTAGTCATACAAACCAATCATGCAAATTTTGCAGCAACACTTGCCTGCACTTGCTTTTTTTTGATGTGTTACTTACTAAAATCTGGAATTTTATCAGCAAATAGCAAAATAAAAACAGTAAATCATACATCCAGCAGTAAAATTCTAAGAGCAAAAGTGCAGGTAAACTTCACCTGTTCATTATACACAGCTATATTTCAAAGGTTAACCCAAGACTCTCTTTGAATTATATTTAAAAACCTTTAGAAAATTGTAAAGGCATTTGCTTCAACTCTTGCTTCTGTTTGTTAATTTAAACAAAACAAAAATTATGAAACTAAAATACTAGTTAAAGCCCCCCTTATGAATACCACAAACATTATTGCTGATGTCAAAAATAGGCCAAATCCTACATGCATGATTCAAGAAGTGAGTTTATATTAAAATACACTAAATAGTCATTTGCTGGAGAACTTTCTTTACAATATATTTTGCTTTCTCTGATAGTATTTAAATGGAAGATCGTTTTTGCCTAACTTGCAAATCGTGTACTATGTTATGATAGTCCTATATAATACATGTCCAAAATGTCTGCATTATACAAGGTCAGAGTTAGAGTTAGTTGACATCATAACACATGGTGCACATTACAGATGTGTACTATCCAATAAGATCCATATTTTTATAAAAATTTGAAATCCTTTTTAATTGTCTAACTTGTTCTGAAGCAGTTGATTGAAAATTTTGCTAGATTTTTCGAATATTTTTTCACAAGTATTTTTTCACACCTTAAGGAAACACAGGCTAGCAACACAAGCAATTTTAAAGTGGGCTACTTAAAAAAACTGATACAAATACATTATTAAAATTAGGTAATAAATCATTGACAACAAGGCAACATAAAACTATATTTAAGTAATCTGGTACAGGTTATGCTAAGCTTACCAATCAATTTACCTCCAGACTTTCTATATCTTCCATAAGTTGAGCATTTAATGATTGTACTATCTTAATTAACTTGTGTTTTTCTTTTCCACAAAATCCTGTTAGCATGAAGAATCGCATGCTCTTATCACAAACACTTTGGATATTGTTGACATTGTTTGCCATGGAAAATAGAGATCCAATGTAGATAATAAATCAACAAAAATTCAACAGACAGAAAATCTTCTATACACCAGAAACAGCTAGCAATACACTACAATCTGCTAGTAACCAATAAATTAAGGCAGTGGCTATTTTGCCGTCGACGGCAATTTACCCTCAGAGACTATTTTGCCGTGAGTTATTTGTGATTGGTCAATCTTAATGACGTACTAAACATGTGACTTTTGGTCGTTTCTGATTGGTCAATTCTAAAAACCACTTAAAAAAATTTTGCACCCCCAGGTTTCTATCCCCCACCATGTACACTCCCTTCCAGTGTACACTGCCCTGTACATTTACATACCGGGCCTGCCCCTTCAGTGTACACTGCCTTTCTTTTAAAGCCCTGCCAGCTGAGATTCCAACCTGCAACCATGGTATCTCAAAACCAGCGCTCTATCCATTACACCACAGTGTCACTGCTGTGATTATAGCAAATTTGGCTATATAAACACACGTAAATGATTACGGCAAAATAGATTCCAAGGGCAAATTGCTGTCAACGGTGAAATAGCCATGGCCATAAATTTACCATTTACTTAAACTAAGTGTAGAAGGCTATGTACAAATGGTGCCCACCAGTTTACAGGTTTAGCTGTACTAAAAAACCTTCCTCTCAATGCTTTCTGTTTCTGTTTACTAATTGGTTCGTCTGAAAAAGACGCAGATATGCAATACAAAATAACAATGAACTATGAAGATGCACACACAAAAACAAAAGTATTTACAGACCAGGAGATACCGAAAAAACCGCCAAGTTGTCAAGTCAGGTATCTCCTGAGAATATATAACATAAACAGACATGTGCAATTCTCAGAGGTAACAAAAAACTGAAAAAAGAAAAAAGTAAAAAAAAGTGCAAAAACAAAGGAGATATTTGTTGGATGAAACCAAAAGCCTTGTCGAGCATATAAATTAACAGCTACAGTAACAACAAACAATGATTGACCTGGCAATAAAAGGCACAACCGAAATCAAAAGATTTAAGATAAAATTAAGAGCAAGCTTTAATTATCATACTAATGCTTCAAACTTTTTAACTTTTTTGTAATAGGCACCATGACTGTGGCAGGCAACTTGCAGCACACAATGGGAAAGTTTGCGGTAACAGGCAGCTTATGTCCACAGATTGAGTTTTTAGCCAAACACCTTTGAAATACTGATACAGATCTTTTACAGCTGAACTCAAAAGTTGATCTCCCAAGTAAAAAAAGATCTTCAGGCTTGTCTGTTTGTTTAGGAGCCAGTAGAGTCATTATCAAAACAATGATCTCAAGACAAGTTTTCAAGTTTGTTTAGTGACAAAAATTGGCAAAAGAGTCATGCCAAAACGCTGGTCTTTGAAAAAAGATTTGTCAGCACCATAGCCTATACAATAAGTCTTATGCAAATGCATACTTAGCATTATGACTAACCCTTTATATCTTCCACTACCTTGATAATGGCCTAGCTGCAAAAAAAGGTTGCACCGTAACTGACTAAGCAGCCAAAAAAACTACCAAATGACTACAGTTTTCATGAATGTAAGCTCTACATAGCCTAGATTGAAAATCTGACTAGTTTGCCTGTTAAGAATCGTGGCAACATAGCACAGGTTATTTTTACAAATGAAGGTGTGATTGTAACCAAATAAGACAATGTGAAAGCGGCTAAACTAAAACCAAAAAGTCGTATAAACACCTTATATCGTACCGTGCTGAGTTACATATGGCACTATGTTCAACAATGTGACCCCAGCCGTCACTTTTTCGACAATACCTACTAGCCATTGAAGCAGCTGCGTGCCAACTGACTGCTGCGACTTGGAAGTGTAACCAACGTCGCGTTAATTCACCAAACCGTTTCAAGAAAATTAGCGCTTGATAACTTCTTTTGTAATAACTCAGTTTTGGGTAATGGAGAATTTAAGATCAAGGTCTTTATAGTCGTACCTCAAAGCTCAAATTGAACACCGGTATTGAACGAAAGCTATATAAGGATGTATAAAATATTCCCTATTTCTGAGTGTCATCAATCAAAATTTTGAAATTCCGTTTTCCATTTAGCAGTCTCTGCAAAAATTAAATGCTGTATCATCAGCAGGTGGATTATCAATTTTAGGGACTTGACGCAAGATTTTATCAGGGGATCCTAATGGCAGGAATTTTTAGAACGATTTATAGACTTAAAGTTGAATAAATCCCTTGCTATTGGCCAAGTACTCATTGCAGACCTTCGCTTTTATTTGAAGATTACTTCTATTCCGAAGGTCTGAAAAATATGTAAATTTGTTGTAAACTAGGGTTTCGGCAAGTGATGTAGTGAAGATTTATTTATTTACGCGTATGAGCTAATGCTCTGTTTGCATGTCTTTCGTCAGACTGGGCCACCACGACGGGTAGACTGCTTGGCCCCACCATCTGTCTGCCACATAAAGACGGAGGCGTCCCGTTAAGTGCCTTGCCCAAGGACACAACAAGCAAGCTTGCCGGCTCGTTCTCCACACTATCCCTTATGTGCTGAGCGCCAAGCAGGGAAGCTGTGAATACCATTTTTTAAAGTCTTTTGGTATGACTCGACAAGGGAAATGAACCCCAGGTCTACCGACTGCGAAGCGGACGCTCTAACCACTACACCATCGCGCCGATATGTAGTGAAGATCGCAAGCAGCAAGCCAAGATCAAGGCCCCGTATGCAAAGACCAAAGCCAAACCGCTCGGTCAAGACCAAAACAATATAGGACCCAATACCACGTATGAAGAAGAACCAAAACTATAATTAAGCAAAAACCAAAAATCAAAGATATTATTTATATGTAGAGTATGATTAGTGATTACTATTTACTAACATATAGGCCTACGAAGCAAACTACAGTTGCAAATTTCTAAATAGATTGTGTTGTAGTCAGGGATGTGGAAGCAGTTATTTTTCTAACGCTTCCGCTTCCGCTTCCACAAACAAAAAACGAAAAAACGATCGTTGACAATTTTTTTAACTTTTGTGGGTCTGTACCTGCCTTCTCCTACACTTTATCATTTTGAGAAGACAAAAACCTTCATTTATTGCTATTACTTTACATACTTTGCTTGAGCTTATTGTTTCGAACTACTCTGTGTTTGTTTTTCTTAGATATCAGAACTCGTGTTAAATGTAGAACAGTGCTTTTCAATCTTTTTGTCATCGCGGAGCCCCTATTGTACTTTCGCGTTTGTCACGGAACTCCCACTAACAAAAATTTAGAAATCACAAATTGCTTGCAAGAAAATCAAATATTTCGTTGCTATAATTCAAAAAATAATTAAACACTTCAACAAATAGACAGTTATTACAAGTTCGTTCACTACTTACAACTACTTTTACAACAGTTAACCTAATACTTCTCAGATCTAAATCGTATGACCACATATCACAGCTTTCGACAATAACCTGTCGTCACAACAACAAATTACACCGTATAGCGCTGATTTTCCCTCTCTATCCTCAACCAACTCTGACTTTGAGTTAACTTTAACTCTAATCATCATTACCTTCTGTCCGTCCTCAAAACACGTATTGACTCCGATCTTTTTGAATAGTGAAGTGCGAAATTTCTGTCGTATATATAGTATGTACATGTAAAGCGAGCAAAACTGAACTGCACCAATCAACAGCCGCCTCAACGTGATAGTGCGGTCCCCGACCCGTTTTGGTTGGGTCGAAATGACTGTTGGTCTTCCCGAAGATCCCAGTTACCCCGGGCACTCCCCTCACACAAACCATTTTTCGCCGTGCAGCTCCCTGAACGACCGCAGAAGAGTGGCACGCAGCCGGTTCAAAATCGGCCTGTCTTCTCCTTCCTTTCTCTTGACTGTTTTCTCATTCTTCTCCTTCTCCTGATGAGTGTCAAAGTTCATCCAAACCCTTGTCCTGTCTTTCCCTATTTAGTGTTCGCTGGAAATGTGACTTGGCGGGGTAGGTCAGTGCAATGCTGCACATGCTCTAATTGGGTTCATTTAAAGTGCTCACTACTCTCCTTTTCTAGATTCAAAACTCTAGGCAGCTCTCATTTCTGGAGCTGCCCTCCCTGCTTTTTTTGAGATTCTACACCTACCAGCACTGTGACTTCCTCCTCGGACTTCTCCAGCTGGTATACCTCCACTGCTCAATCTGGCCCCCATCTGCTAATGCATCACTTGCACCCCACCCTCACTTTCAGACTTCTTATCCTTTTTCCGCCCACTTTGTATCTTCTCCCTCTGCACCCTCACCACCGCCTCATGTTCCTGGCTGTTTCTCCTTACCTCCTGCTTTCTCTTCCCCTCCCTAACTCTCTTAAGGTTCTTCAATGGAATGCTGGGGGTCTCCGAGCCAGGAGAACTGAACTGCTACACTTTCTTTCGTCTCATCCCGTTGACCTTATATATATCCAGAAACCTAACCTCAATTTATCTTCTTCTTTCCGGATCCCAGGATTCTCTGCTCTGCAATCCCATGGCACCCACTCCCAATCTGGTATTTTTTCTACTGATGTCGCAGATGCTAGCGGCGGCGTCATCATTTTTGTCAAGCAGGGCTTATTCTTCTCTGAGCTTTCTACCTCCTCCCTTTCTTTGCTTGACCCCTACTCTGATTATGTAGAGGTCAACATCTCTCTAAACGGCTCCTCCTCGCTCTCATTTCTTAATGTTTATGCTCCCCTCATTCGTTATTTTACGAAGGATAGCAGAACCAATTTCTTTTCTCTCTCCATTCTTCCCTTCTATGTGGAAGCGGAAGCGGTGGGTTTTTGGTGCTTCCGCTTCCGCTTCCACATCCCTGGTTGTAGTAGGTTAGGCAAAACCTAAATTAGCGCGAAATGCGTTCGATAACGTTCAAATTCGGTTTACATCACAGCTTGCAATTTGGCAGCTATTTCTTAACAACAAATAATTTACTCAAGCTTAGCGTAATATTATCGAACTTCTGTTGTACAGTCGGTTTCTGTTTTAAACGGATATGCGGCCTAAACAATTTAATATGCAGTGCATGTTGGTGCAAGAACTTTACTTCGTTTATTGCTGAAAATAATTTTATATGATTCGACCTACAGTAACAAATTGGGTTGAAAAACTTATTACCTGCCTCTGCAATAAACCAGTCAAGGTATTAGCTACAAAACAAACTACTGCTTTTTCATTCTTCACATTTCAGTCAAGCTTAAGGTCAATGAAATCAACGCTACATATTTTTCTATTGAGAACAAAAAATAAAGTTGGCTATCATCATTCACCACCGCAAAAAAGAGAAACTTGGCCATCAAACAAAATAAATTCCGAATTATATCGGTCTACATTTTCCCTTTCATGCATTTTATTAATATTAGCATACACAACACTGTAAAAAAGTCTGCTTCTGCGTGGCCGACAAATAATTCCGCGAGCGCTGACTTTAGTTTATTAATAGCCCTATTAATTAATTTATAACTGCAAACATTTTGTTGATTGAAAATAAAGGACTTTTTAATTTTTTTCCAAACCTCTTTTTTTATTGTGACAGCTGGCATTTTCCAATCATCAATTTTTAGTTGGTGCATAGAGCTTTTAACTTGCCAACCACGACCTCAATAGTTTGAGTTTTGATTTTACTTTATTAATTTCATTTACATCTCTTTAAAGCCATTTGTTTTGCCCAGACGGCTTCGAACGTCACCATAGTCTATGAAAGTGACAAGCAAAAAAAAATCAATATTCTTCTCTTGATCTCACTCGAAAGAAGCTTCCAACTTCCCACATAGGCTATACCGGGTTCACACAGTTGCATCTGCGAATTGCCAAGAAGGTTCTATATTTTTCTTACTGTAATCTAACAATGTCACTCAAAAAAACTTCTTATCTACTTTTATATTTCGGGGTCGCACAGTCACACCGGCAAAAAGCGCTCTTTTCAAATCTCTAAGGAAGACTTAGTTTTGCTGCAGATCTAAATTGCGTCTCCATTTTGATCGTGGTAAATTTTTTGAAAGCTTTTTAATCTGGAAGGATTTGACACAATCACCATAGAAATACTGTATACGGTCTAGTGACATAAAGACTGTTTGGTCGTTAGACCAGAAAGTTTTCAAGACCACAAGATCCTTAAGGGCTAAGACCAAAATTATCAAACCCAAGACCACGACTTTGAAAAAACGGTATCACTGATTTCGGCCCTAAGCTTATAGGTGAGAAGCATTCAAACAATCAATTTTATTTTATTTTTGCCCAAATCGGCATACATATAAATAAATTTGACAGCAGTGGACAAAAAAAGGAGACGATGGCAAAACGATATGCGTTAATACATGCACATGAAAAAAAATTAGATTAAATGTGAAGATAATGGCAAGGCCATCGCACCTCTAAGATACCAGATAAATAAAAAACACACACGAAGAAAAGCATATACAGTATGTACAAAGTGTCGCTAGATACAATAAAAACAAAAACTGTCAAGTTGTAACCCTAACAAGGGAGGCTATCAAGTGCTACCCCTTGCCCAAGGGTGACCTGGGAGCAACGAAAGCTAAGACAGCGCCTATACGTCTCAAGGCACATAAACCCTGTCGCCGGTTGTAGTTTTAAGTCATACACCTAGGACTAAACATATGACATTTTTCGAGATCATCATTGTTTTAAAGAAATGAAGTGCACAAACTTCTTTAAAATTAGGGTGTAGGCCTAAAAGTTATCAGAGAAGATCTTTTCCTTTGTTTTTGAGATCACGACTACTTTACAGAGCCCTAAAAATCCAGTTTATGGGACTCGTCTGGACTACATTTGTTCAAGATTGTTGCATGATGACATTTCGGAAACACAATCACTGTGGGGGGGGGGAACAGGCTCGGTGATATATAAGAATCGCAACTGTTGAAGAGAAGATCAAGGCACTGAGTCTTATTTCCGTAAAGCTCTCTTTCGGAATTAGCTTAGGTAATAGTGGATTTTGGGTGAACCAAGTGAAGCAGCTGCCTTGGGTACCCTTTTTTAAACATGTCCAATAAGCTATTCTGCCCTTCAAAAAAGTAGTTTTCTCAAAAAATGGTTTTCATCCGGAAACTTGGGCGGTTAGGGGGCCTTCATCAATTCTTGCTTCAGGTCTCCTAAATCCTCCACCTACCACTTAGGTTGGGCTTGACTAATTTGAACAAAATTAATCATCTGTTGACAGAGGTGGGCAGCGCTGCTGTAGTTTTTTGTATTAGTGTCCAGCTACGTAAAGTGGATCTCAGAAGTAACTGTAAGTGGCAGGCCCAGATAGTCTACTTGATTTGTGTAAGGCTAGTCTGGGATTGAGAATCACTCAACTAGATACAGGCATGTGTTCAAAGTCATACTTTTATTCCAATAAGACTGTGTCACGATACCAATAATCAGCGTTTGCTGCAAAAAAAAGAACTGAAATTAAGCAGAGAAACGACACGCCAACTAGCACAATTTAAATACACCGTACATCACCACCAAAATTTGAACTTAATTTGAGAGATATAGCCTTATTGGCCAGTGGCTTCACCATAACGACAATAACACTGTAAACATAACCGCGTTTTAGCCAGACACTTTTAAAACAGGCAACTAACAAATTGGGCAATAATCAGAGATGGGCACTTCCACAAATCGGTCCGCAAATCCACAAATTGCGGAATACCGTTTCTATTTGCGGATTTGCGAACCTAATTTCCTACCGCAAATATTTGCGGTGAAAAAACTGAAATTTACTGCAAATCCGCAAAGCAATATGCAGTGTTGCATGATCCGCTGTAAAATCCGTTTGAGAAGTGGACGACCTTAATATTTCCTAGGTTGAAGGTTAACGTTCAAGTGTTGATGATCTTTTTTTTTGTAGGTCATCGTCTGGTTGACGGCAAAATTTGACCTCCAAAATAAAAAGATCATCACTGGAAGACAAAATAACAGTAAATATTGCGGTCTAAGATTGCGGAAGTGCAATGTGCATTTGCGGTTGCGGAAGTACGAAAAGTTATCGCAAACTTGCGGATTTGCGGAACACCTCTTGCAGTTTTGCGGAATTTTCGGTTACGGAATTGAGTTTAAATTTGCGGTGCCTAGCTCTGGCTATAATTTAGCTAACCTACTGGTACTTACAATTCTGTGCCAATCCAAACTACCAAACAATTGATGTAAAAAACAATTTTGCAGTACGTTTAGCTTGCTTATTTAGCTGAAACACAAACACAAAACTTTATAAAGGTCGACTTGATACCAAAACATTTGGCACTAACTAACTGAATTTGGCGTAATGTATCTTAGCGATAGACAACGTGACAAATGCCTCAAAGCAGTCGCAGCAAATTATGAAATCAAAAGGGAAAACAGGGCCAAACTAAAAATTAGATTAATCGGCCTTTACAGTTACTACATCGATCTGCCATAAATAGAAAAAGATTACCATCTACAAATTGGATGAAGAATACGTAAAATCTTGGCTTGAAAATTGCGATCACAAAAAAACAAAGGTCTTTACCTTTGTTAATGTGATTTATGTGCCTTGTCATTGTTTCACGAATAAGTAAATTTGCGTTGCAAGAATAGTTTTTATATATATTTTGTGTGATTTGTCGTTTTGTTCTGCCGTGATTATTTTAATTGTAAATCTGAATTTGTAAGCCCAAAGTTGGTTTTATATCTCGGCTGTTTTCGAAAAAGACCTTTTTTTCTTTCGCATTTAGATTTGCAACTCACACGCCTTTTCTTACGCCACAATGGTTACGACGTTACTAAGTTTTAGAGTATCCTAATGAATCATGGTTCTTCTCGAAGATTTCTTTTTCGTTTTTTTTTATTGCCGATTACGTAATTTATTAAGGGTGTTTTTTTCTGTTTCACGTGATGTTCTAGCATTTTCTGGAATCTCGTCTCAGTATACAGTGGCAAGCAAAAAAGTAAAAAAAAAGCAAAAAAAAGTAAACCAGCGCGATGGTGTAGTGGTTAGAACGTCCGCATCGCAGTCGGTAGACCTTGGGGTTCATTCCCTAAGTCGAGTTATACCAAAAGACTTTAAAAAATAGTATTCACAACTTTCCTGCTTGGCGCTCAGCATAAAAAAGGAATAGTGTGGAGAACATGCCGGTAAACTTGCTTGTTGTGTCCTTGGGCAAGGCACTTAATGGGACGCCTCCACCTTTATGTGGCAGACAGGTGGCCCATCCATACTTCACCGGATTACAATTGTAAAGCTGCTAACCCAGCATGTTGTAAAAAGCGATTTTTAGTTACCCACCAGTGATAGTTCGTCTTGTTGGTGGTGGGGCTATCAGTCACTCATGACTGGTTCGAAATGGGCTAATATCTTTCCCCTAACCTAATTTCAATTAGGTTGACGGCATGAACCTGAATTGCCGTTCATGCCGTATCTCCATCTCGAGGAAGAGGAGGGGCACCCACAAACAAACAGCAAAAAAGTAAGACTTTTTTATTTTGACAAATTTTCAGCAAGAGTCAACTACCTTAAAATCAAATTGAAATTACATGCTTTCCAGGAGACCAAATCCTTTATCATTAACACATTCTGAAAACTACTCTTTTGTGGCATCATTTGACAAAATTTCAAGCAATGATAAAAAATTTTATCTATTAAAATTTTCAAATTTTTTAGGGGTCTCCAAGCCTCCCAAAAAATTTGTATGGTAAGTAGAAAAAAGTAGATTTAATGCGTAAAAAGTTTGAAAGTCTCATTTGAAAGCTTGGGAAATTTGCTTTCCAGCAATATATAACTTTAAATAGTCTAGGCTAAGCAGTATATGATATTTACTGATCAAAGATGGGTACCGTACATCATACCAGTTCAAAACCCCCCAAAAATTTTTCGACTTACCTTTACTAAATTATAATTTTTAGAAAAACTACACCCTTCAAGAAGATTAAAGAAATTGCAAATATTTCACCACTAAAGTCATTGTTTTGTATCAAGTTTCCAAGGAGATAGAAGCTAAAATACAAGTTCAAAGCTAGCAGAAGTTTGGCTTCTCTAAATCAAAGTTTGCTGTATCCCCCTTGTTTCTGAACAAGTGGGAGGGGTGTAAAAAAGCTTCTGTTTCATTGTAAGTGACAACATATTCTATTTAAACTTGATATTTTCTGAATCTTGAAGATATTCCCTGTTCAAAACACATAATGTTACATGGCTTAGGCTAACCTCTAGCTGATAGTGACTGATCATATTTTAGGTATTAGGTACCGGTCAAAAAGTGTTTTGTACCGGTCGGGTACCGGTCAAAAAAAGTCATGGTCTTCAGAAAGTTGCAAATTGTAGAAAACCTAGGATTTTAGGAAGGTTTTAAGTGATATAACTTGAAAGCTTATGTCCTTAGCATCATTTAGCGATTATTTCTAAAAAATTGGTAGAAAATAAAATCTGTAGTGATCTTTGGGGTAAGATCATTAATTTTTAATTTCAAAGACAACTCAGTACCCATTGGGTGGGGAGGGAGGTAATTTGCACATTCAAAAAATTTTTTTTATATTTGAAATCTCCAAGAAATGGAGATTTTAATGATATATAACACTTGATGTAAAAGTAAACAGACGAGTAATGATTTACAAACAAACTTGGGGTGTATAAATATATTTTGGGGGGGTTGAGACCCCTAAAAAATTTGAAAACTTTAATAGGTAAATTGTTTTATCATTGCTTGAAATTTTGTCAAATGATGACTCAAAAGAGTAGTTTTCAGACTGTGTTAATGTTAAAGTGTTGGCTCTCCTGGAAAGTATGTAATTTTAATTTGACTTCAAGATGGTTGGCTCTTGCTGAAATCGAAAAAAGTCTTACTTTTTTGCTCGCCACTGTATGTAAGGCGGCGAGATTTTTACAATTTAGAGTGACAGAATGACAGAGTAGAGTGAAGCAAAAAGGCTTTTTTCTGTGTTGATTGTTGTGATGGGAATCAAGAGATTATTTTGGTGGGTTTGATTTTGGTTAGTCTCTGATATTTATATATTAAAGTGCTTTGGTTTCTGTGTTTGACAAGCGAAGGAATTCGAAGTTTTAAAGTGGTTTGTGAATATATTTATTCTGTTCTTGATCGAGAAATGGGTGGGTTGAAGTGTCTTAGTGGAAGCCAATCTTTTCCTAACTATTAAGTTGCAACCAGACTTAATTATAGGAGCGATACTACAAGTCGCCTCAATTTTAAGAAGTAAATTAAAGTTGAAATAGAATAAAAAAATTTCTGTTGCACTCTACACATTGGTTTAGTTGTTTTTGTCTTTTAGTAAAGTAATTGTTGTTGTTCTTGATATTATAAGCATTTGGAAGCTTTTTCCTCTTAAGCTGTTGTGTTTGCCGCATCATTTACTACTTCGTCATTAGTTGGTAAGTAAGGAATAAAAGTAGTTCGGAGGATGTGGTTAATGACTGATGAAGTTACTTTTTATATTTCGCAAATTGTTTTCAATTACGTTCAACCCTCAATGGAAAAAAGCAGTGAATTTGGTCCAGTGAATCATTTTGTAAATTAACCAGCCGGCTTTGCTTGCGTCGTCCCTCCATCAGTAATGTCGGGGTTTGGTATTTCGGTTCAACCGGCCAAGCCCGCTTCACCCATCGGGCTCTTGTGTGAGCAGTAGCTAAAAGTTAATGAATTTTATGCACTTTCACAATTCTTGTACACCAAATTGTGATCATCATATTCTCTTAATCATGACTGGCAATGCTCACAAAAAATCTTCTCACAAATTATCGTTAATACAGGGTGGGGCGTAAATATGGAAACACATGAAAATCAATATTATAGTTAAAGAAAAATATATTTAACAAGTTACAGATATGTGCAATTACATAAAGGTTGATTCAAAGCAAAATAGAAATTTTACTCGAAATGCCCCCCTACGCAATTAATTACCGCTTGCAGTCTCCCGCGAACTCTCTCTGCGGAGGCACGCAGCTGTTCCTGTAGAATTTCTTGCCACGCTCGCGATCGAGACCGTTTTAAGTCGTCAGCATTGCGGTGAATTTTTCCACAGGTTTTGGAGAATGAAAGATTTGTCTCTTTTGAAGAGTGGAAGAGGACAATATCTGTCTCTTTTGGAGAGTGAAAAGAGAACATTTTCAGGTCTTTGTGGGCAAGTCGCCTCAGGGTTCTGGGACTCATGTTAGCGGTCTTCGCTAGCAAACTTAGATCGTTGGGGGCGTGGTCTACTACATCTCGGACGAACAGATAAATCACCTCTCTCTTTAAAACGTTTCATGTTTTCCAAACAGCCGATCTCGCCATTGAAAGTGTCTTTGCGATAGCGGAATCGGACTTTCCGGCACGGTGTAATGCGAGTATAGCTTCTTTTTTGCGTGACATTTTCAAACTGGCTAAAGTTTTCCATAAAAACAAATGGTGATGTGATAAAGTATTGCAATGGCTGTTCAATAAACCCTATAGGAACTACGATTGAAAAAAAGATAACTAAGTTTTTTAATTTGTTTCCAAACTTATGCCTCCCCCCCCCCCTGTACAGGAACAGTTGCGTGCCTCCGCAGAGAGAGTTTGCAGGAGACTGCAAGCGGTAATCAATTGCGTAGGGGGCCATTCGAGTAAAATTTCTATTTTGTTTTGTATCGACCTTTATGTAATAGCACATATCTGCAAATTGTTAAATATATTTTTCGTTAAATTATAATATTGATTTTCATGTGTTTCCATATTTATGCCCACCCTGTACTTGTGAGGAAAAAGGGATTGAAACACAATCAAAACTGATTGTAGCGGCGAAATCGTGGTTGCTTTTACAATTACAGAAATAAACTATTTAATGGTAAGCCTATTTTTCGATGTGGTGCTGCCCTTTTCTTATTTATATTTGTGGTAATAAGTTCTTTTGGTTGGGATATTGGTCTTGTTTCCGGCATAGCGACAAAAGCGGCAATGGCTTCCCCAAAATCATTCGCCATATTTCAGTAGTGGCACATCAGGCCCAGTTATTTTCAAACAAATGTTTTCTCTAAATGCAATTTTACAAATTGCTATGGTTTTGGTTTTATGTTGATTTTCCAAAACTTGAGATTTTATCACAATGCTGTAGAGTAGGCTATAGACATAAATAATTTAAGACGCCGCGTATCAGGATGAGAAAAAATCCTTGCTTTATGGTATAAACGACGGCGTCACTCGAAGAGCCCCCATCAGCAACGTCGGGAGTGAGAGTGTCGTTTCAGCTGCCCCAGCTGGTTTCACCTATCAGGCTCTTGTGTCAAGAGTTACCAAAAGTTTTTATGAGTTTTCTCCACATAAGATTTTCACGACTTTTTGTGCTCGTTTTCCTAATAGAATATCTCACTTCAAGATCCTGGCTATGCCTTAGGTCTATGTGTCCTGTTAATTTCTGATATGAACCCAAGGGAGCCTTGTGATTCCTGTAGTTTGGAAGTAGGAAACACATTTCTGATATTAAGCTATTTGCAATCAAAATAGCAAAAATGTCTTTCGTATGGTGTGATTTCACACAGTGACGCTGTTTTCTTTTGATTTCCCCTTAAACTTTTTCAAGTCCTCGCTGGATACGCATTATGTAGGATGTTTTTTCTCCCTGATTGACGTTTCCTTGGAAGTTAAAAGAGTTCTTGGTTTTCCCCAAATGTGTGGTTTGATCTCGATAGCTCCATAAATCTATTTTGAAGCAAAATACCAATGATATATTCCATGTGGTGCAATTCGACACAGTGACGTTGTAAATTTTGATTTCCCCTTAAACTTTCTCAAGTCCCTGCTGGCTACGCATTGTGATTCATTTTCGTTTTTCCTCGCTTAGGTATGCTCATAGCAGTTAAATGAGTTCTTGCTTTTCCTAGATTTTCAAGTTTCATCTCATTAGCTCTATAGAGCTATTATCAATCGAACTCAAAAACATGTTTCTCTTAAGTATGGTACGATTTAACCCCGGCAGGGCATATTATCACCCGAGCCGATTTAAAACGTATCAATTGAAGCAGCTGCGCCAGGTTCACCGTACAAACATTTGTTAGAGCCACAATGAAATGTTTTATTGAACATAAACCATACTTCCTGTGCATGTAATGATAATCATGTTGGTCTACTAATCAAGACTGAAAGTATTTAAAAAGAAAGAATGATGTCACAAACTACCATTCGTAATTTTCAAAAGTGTAAGTAGGGGGAGGGGGGTGAAGCATAACCATATTAATGGTATCGCCGAAATGGAGGTCGTTTTGATAATTAAAGAAATGAGCTATTTAGTGGTAGGCTTATTTGATAATTTAGTGAACCCACTTTTGTATTAATATTGGTGACATTAATATTTTTTCCAGCGCTGTTTGTATTCGGCCTTAGCATGAAAAGGAGCCATGCTTTTCCCCTAAGTCATATGTCGCGTTTTAATAATAATAGGATTTTTGGTTCTATCTCAATCTTAAAATTCTTTTAAAATTGAGGCGACGGATAATAATCGTTCGGATAATTAAGTCTGACTGCAACTTAAGAAAACTTGGAAAAAATTGGCTTCCACTAAAAACACCGTAAACCACGTTAAGAACAGAATATCGTATTCACAGAAATAACACTTCACGACTTCACGCTTCTTCGCTCGACAATCTCAGAACTAATCACTTTACTACACAACCAGGAAAACCGCCAAAACTAATTTCACCAATAACTGTTCAATATTCGGTACCTCTACAGAATCCACAATGAATTATCACAAAAAAACAATAGCCCTTCTTTACTCCGTCAATCAATCTCTCTCTCTCCCCACTACAACGCTTCTCTGCCCTCCAACTCTACTCTACTAAAAAACTCCGATCGCCTTATATATAAATCGAAAAAAACAATCCAGAAATTGCTAGAACAAAATCACGTGAAAAAAAGCACAACTAAGTTATGTAATCGGTCAACGAAATTCTTCGAAGAAGCTAGATTCACTAGATCAATCTGGAATTTTATTACGTCACAAACAATTGTGACGTAATAAACGCGTACTTACAGCCAGTCCAATTGCGAGAAAAAAAGGTCTTTTTTTGAATCAGTAGTCGAGCGAACAAAATAATACAGCACCATACACATATATGAAAACTATTCTTACAAGACAAATTTCCTTGTTCGTGACATCATATAACTTATCGCAATAGGCGGCTATTAAGCTCTTTTCAACCAAAACATTCCCTCTTAATCCAGTGTTACAGATCGATGCTATTATTGTTTAATTTTGATCTTTTTTTAAATTTGGGATTTTATTACATTTAACTTTGTCCCTAATCCAGACCTCCCTACTGATAAATGAAGATTAGTCTTTTGTACTGATAGGCCTATCCTTGCAATTACAAATATCAGTAATGGGCTTTACCATTTATGTTTGCCATCAAAAGGATAGTGGATAATTTTGCTGCCTTCTGCTGTTTTCACTAAAGGGAGCAAGTATTGTGATGTCATTTACGATTATGATCTAACAGTCCGCTTTAAGCCATCAAATATCAGGATTGCTACTCACCACTCTTTCGTTGCTGTAGGCGAATTAATATGAGTTAACTCTCTGACAGCCTGCATGTTCCTTAGCTCTGGTACAAATGCCGCCAAGCTAAGAGCAAACAAACTCAAAATGAATCACTCACAGTTAAGTTATAGCAATAAAAGAGCCCCCAGAATTAATGTCGAGGCTAAGAACATCCAATCAGCTGGCTGCGCCGGCCTCAACCAATTGCAAGGGGAATTGCTTCAATAGTTAGACCATATGTAGCTCGATATTTGCATTTTAAAGCAAAAGATAAGAAAGGATCATCTTTTTCTTGGGTGATCACCAAATGTTTTGCTTGGAGTAGGCTACATATCAAAATTTGTAAACTTCATTTGTCAATGATTCTTTTTTGAATATTTGGTGGATAATGCCAAAGATCCATGCTATCAAGAAAGAATAGCCAAAATGTACTAAAGGACGAAATTGCAATTTTGTAAAGTGCAGGCACTACAATTTTGTTTATTTTTAACCGATATACTACATTTCAAAAATACTTGGAGATTTCATTTTTTGAGGTATCTAAAAACGTCGACAGATGATGCAAAAGAACAATGCTTGTGAGAAAAAGCAGCCAAAATATACCAAAGAACTAACTTTGTTAAACAATTGCAAGTTTGTTAGGTCAAGTAGGATAACTGTTCGACCAAAATTGAAACATCATTTATGGCGACCAATATTTGATCAGCCATTATAAACTAATCCTTAGCCTTAAGTAATTGTAGTCACATATTGCTTGAAAGGAAATTTCCTAAGCTTTCAAAGAATAGTAATTGTTAGTACTTTACTACAACGTTGCTGTATTAAAATACTTGCTTCACTGAGCTCACCACTTTTTGGGAGAGATAAAGAGTTACACCACAGGTCTTAAAGTTCAGTTTTTTCAGTACAAAAACTAATATTAATTGTACATATTGCACACTATCGGTATCACGCTGAAATAGCCTTTAATTTGTTGAAGAAAGTTTAAAAATCAGTTGAGAAATGAGGTCACAGATTAGTTTTTAATGAACTGATTTTGCAAAAAGATTGCAATTGTTGAAAACATCTTGATATTATGATCTGTGGTGGCGAAAGATTTGTGTTGATCGCACGAGACGCATTATGGCATCATAGAGCCAGTTTAAGCGTGGAAGTAAAAAAGAGAAGAAAAATGTTGGAGGGCTTGAACCGACGCGATGGCGTAGTGGTTAGAGCGTCCGCTTCGCAGTCGGTAGACCTGGGGTTCAATCCCC
Source organism: Trididemnum clinides (assembly GCA_963675345.1). Classification (NCBI taxonomy): domain Eukaryota; kingdom Metazoa; phylum Chordata; class Ascidiacea; order Aplousobranchia; family Didemnidae; genus Trididemnum; species Trididemnum clinides. The sequence goes on along the minus strand of OY776292.1, from coordinate 8,793,983 downwards.
TTGTCGGGTCATACCAAAAGACTTTAAAAAATGGCATCCGTAGCTTTCCTGCTTGGCGCTCGGCATTTAGGGAAGGTTGTGGAGAACAAGCCGGCAAGTTCGCTTGTTGTGTCCTTGGGCAAGGCACTTAACGGGACGCCCCACCTTTATGTGGAAGACAGGTGGCCCATAAACCTCGAAAAAGGCAACTCCCAAGCGAGTGCGGACTTCCCGTCCAAAGTATAGCGATGCAATTCGCTTTCTCGTGAATGGAGGATAAATATGGCAAATAAAACAAAAAACAATAAACAAATAAAGAATTGCTTGTAGCATAGTCAAATAGACTTTAAAGGTGTTTTTATCAAATGTACCATATTAATATCTAGTGAAAGAACATTTAATGGCGTTTGTGCGAATCAGTACTTTTTGAGAAAAAGCAAAAAACAGATTGTTCAATGAAGCGTTGATTGTGACGTCGTTTTGGACCTCAAACTAAGAAAAGTTTTTGCAAGGTGGTAAGTCGAGTGTTGGTTATTATTTGAGCAAAAAACGGTTGTCCTCGGTCAGGTAATGCAAATTAAAAAAAAAGAAACATTTTGATTATGACATCATTATGACGTCACTAACATTCTTATGATACTCACCACAGGGTGGCGATCAATCGTGTGCCAAGTTTGATACTTGTACCTCAGGCAGTTTCAGGGGAGTTAAAACAGACTGACATACACACAGACAAAATAGCGTTTTATAGTATAAATGAGACGAATTGTTTTCCTTTTACTTAAGACAGTTACTTTGATCGATTTGTATGTCACTCTCGTTTCTTGCCAATCGCAATGTGACAATTTCGCTGATTGATCTCGTATCTATTTGTCGTCCTAAATAGGTCTGGTGGCCGTTTGTGAGCTTACTCTGCTTTTGGCAGTGCTTAGCGGGGGTAGTAGAGAAGAGAAAATTCATTGTTTAATCATCAACGTAATGCGAGTGGCAAGTTGTTAATGTATTTCTAACAGCGCTTGTCTGTGTCTTAGCTCAACTGGGAACCAATGAACAGCTTGCGCCCTTCATATTGTCAGCTAATGCGAGCTTTGATTCCATGTAATTCGATAATATAGGCTTGCTTCGCTGTGATCATTTCTTTGTTTGCATGGATTGTATTTTAAGAAATTTTTTATTAGTGTTTAATATCTTGTGACAACTAGAGCCAGATACGCCCAGCGTGTCGTGATTGATCCAAGTGGTATAGCTGATTTGTGAACGAAATTTCTGTCTCCTTGTTAATACAGCCTCCATGTTCTGCAAGTTGGTGTGTGCTCATGAGTTGAAGATCTCTGGTGAGCAAGATATTTGTAGACAGGATCTCCCAAATAGAAGCGGCGAAGAAACGGCCAGTATCGCTGTTCCTCACTGCAACAACCTCGTTTTCGGATTGAACATGCATTTATCCGCTGCTTCAAAGCTGATTTTTCCACACAAAGTTTGGCACAAAAACTCTGACTGGCCCGAAAAAGTTTCAACTAACCTTCGTTGTTTTGCTCCTCTACAAAACTTTCTGTAGACACTTTTTCCGCCCTTTCCCCTTTCCCTTTCCACGGTACTCTCGTTTGCTTTTTTGGCCACTACAGGTAAGCCTACGATCAGCGTTTTTTTATTTTGCATAATTCCAAATGTTCTGGGATCAGAGGATGAATTTGATCAATCTGATAAAATAAAAACTACTCTTTTCAGCTCAATGTAACTATGGGTGTGTTTTTAGTCTTTGGTCACAATACAGTTTTCTCAGGATTTGCTTCATTGTGTGTGGCAGTCCTTAGCCTAGCAACAAATTTTTTTAAATCATAATTTTGAGGCAATTAACAATTGTTATCGTTTGAGAATTTTTATAAAGTACTTGTAGTTATGCTGGGACGCTACCCAAGAAAAAACAAAAAGTTGCTTTTCTTGGCTTCTTTTCTTAATGTAATTGCGAAAAATTAACGTATGACGTTTTGCGTATTTTTGAGGAACAAAAACTTGCCTTTAAATAGTGTTAAAATTTTGTTATCATAACAGACGTAACAAACAACGTGAACAAGTGTAAACGTAAATAAAAAACACGCGACGTAATAGTCTAATCACAATCTTGATACGTGCGTCAAGTAGTAGGCTAGTCACGAATATGAGACGTCATATTTGAGTTTTGGTATGTACTAAATGTAAGTACGTGCATTAAAAAATTCTAGGAAGAGAAAATGGTGACCTTTGTAAATATTATGCATTTTACCCTTAACTGATGACTTAATCTTCTTATTTCTGAATCACATCGTAAAAAAAGTTTTTTTTTGCTTTTTTGGAGCTTCACCCTTTATTAGTAATCAAGGACAGCTCAGTAGCCTTTCAGTGATACTTCCGGATATATCTAAGGATTACTCATTACAAAAATGTCATCATTTTTAAAAAACTTTTGTATATAAAAACGAGGAATGCTTTACCAGCTAGCAAATTAGCTGCTTTCGTGGTCTAGCTCTTTGTGGCAATGCAGTAGCTTACAATTCAGCCCACACATTACTTGTAGCAATCAGCGTAATAAATGTCAGCTGAGTGTTAGTTAAACGGATAGACCGCTTTAAAAGCTGTTCAATTTTTATTTTTAATAAGAAAGTTGTTGAGGAAGGAAAAACAAATTCAAAATTTTCCTAAAGCTATGATAGAGTTCTGTAGTTCATGCTTTGTAGAAAACTGCGTCAATCGGTAAATACTTGGAATAGCAAAAGTATATGACCGATGACCGTTTATAGAATTAACTTTGTAATACATTATACGCACTGTCTCACTGTGCATGTATATATGTATTTTATAAAAACCTGTATATTTTTTGAAGTTAATACAAAAGTTTTTTCATAAAAATTTAATCAACTCATGGCTGTCACTAGAGCGTTAGGAAACGCTCATAATACTTTCAGCGCCCTTTATCGTTTGGAGTTAAAAATTTTGGCAGCATGTGCAGCTGTGGCTTGGTCTGAACCACGGAGTGCCGGGATTGATACAACAAGCTTTGATTTGGAAAAGTTTTCACCGAAAAGCGGCTTTCGGTAGCTACGTAGTTTAATTTTTTTTAATACGACTTGTGCGAATTTGCACAAAGAAAAGGTGGACTACGGAAGAATAAGTCTAACCAACTAAAATATCAATAGATTCCAAAGGAATAAATTGTTTTGCTAACAAGACGCAACCGTGAAATTTTCAAGTCATATTTAAACTTCATGTTTTGGTATCATTTGTACAAAAAAGTAACAATTATGTGGCGTAAAGTTTTTATATGTGATGACAGTTAATATCAGTAAAAGTTTGAAACATTAAACGGTCAAGTGAAAGTTCCAACTGTCGTTACAAAAAAAAGCATTTTGTTTTTGACCCAGAGGTTTTTTCAGAACTGCACAACATAGCAACGTGTACAAATGGTGCTATTTATAGTACAACCTCTCGGTACAACAGCCAACTTGGTAATTATGTTCAACTTTGACGCAAAACTTGACGATCCACTAATGATATGCTTGAATTTAAGACTAGAGCTAGACATTTGAAAGGACGCCGACAATAGCACCAGGGCACTAATTTGTTGAAGAGAGATTGTGAGTTACCGCACATAATTTGCCGGAGTGTGGGCAACAGCAATGCTCTATGTCAGGAGTAAGCATACTAGCAGATCCAAAGTGGATCTAAAAACCAGCTGGCTTATGTTTAAAGGCAAGACTTTTCTATGACAGAAGAATACATACATACAAGCTAATATAGTCCACCAGTAAAAGTATAAGTTTTTACTGTTGTATACGCATTTAAAATCAGACTGAAAACCCATAAAAATAGGCAAGCTGCAACCCTCTTGTTGTAAATTATCCTATCAAAAAAATCTGTCATCTTTTATTAGTAGAAAATCCCCCCAAATGCAGAACAGTGTGATGTTTATAATCGTTGGTCATGAGTTTTATAATTGAGTTAAGGACTGCAATGTCAATATCGTCGGTTAAAACAAAAAAATGTTGTTTTTAACTAGTTTAAATTAAACACTAGCCACAAAGTTGCCTGTGGCAATGATAGGCTTTGTAACCCAATGGTTTTATCGTTTTTCAGATTGTACTATAATAAAAGACAATGAAAAAATTCGGCTTTTTTGTTTTGTTTCTTGTGAAATATTTTCAATGTGAGTATGAAACCACAATAACTAAAAAAGTTTTTTGCTTTTGCTGAATGAGTAAAAAATATTTAAGAGTTTAATTCTAGGTCGTCTTACGCTAATGTAACTTTTAAATATATGCCATGCCATTGCATAGTCATGCATATCGCTGAGTCTAGTTATTTCAATTTCAGATTGCGTCGCGCAACCAAGACAATGCGACCCATTACCCCGACAGAGGCTCTTCGTTCAATACAGGTAAGAACATCTTTTGTAAAACCTAAGGTATAGTTTTTATTGCTCGCTATGTCCCAGCCAGAAAAAGATTAGTAGTTAATAGTACACCGAGCACCTAGGCTCTACCATTCACTTGGTGTCAACAGCATCTGCCATGAAGTTAACAGAGATCGGCATTTCAAGATGTAATTTTGTGCTAGACCAAAGATTTTTAACCGCAAAAAGGCCTCCAGGGTCTCATGAGGCGTTTACCATAAAAGGACCATGAGTGTTAAGGGTCTTGGTAGACATGGCTCATGAATAGTTGAGACCCGCTCTGCTAGACATTGGCCGATATTTTCAAAATGAAGAAAATCAGAAAACAAAAGAGATATTTCTTTTCAGTCCCAAATATTCACATCTTTTATCATTCACACGACAAATAGTTTTGTAATAAAGTTGAAGAAGATTTAAAACATTTTTAAAACATTGCTCGCATTCTAACTTGTTTGCAACAGTTGTACCAGAGGAAGACAAAGTGAATCGAGATGTGTGTTCCGTTGTACTGCTGGTTATGAATTATCCCGTCAGACCGCTCGCTTACGTGTGTGCAGGTAAGTGAGTAAATTAGAAAATTTACTTTTTTCTTGGTAGTTTCAAAGATATTCACTTTACGTTCGCTTTTTTAAGGTGCTTTCGTACCAGATGTTTTTGGACAGGACCTTCTGCCATATGTGAAAAAAGGTGATTAAAGTGTATTTAATTCGTTTGCAACTAAAAATGGCGTATTGAAATTTGATTTAAAATGCAAAAAGCTCTTCAAGCAATATGCTAGTGACATCACTGCTATTGCTACGGGCAGATAAAACAGTTTAAAACTTGTGGTTGTTCATTGAAGTATGTTACTATTCAACACGCAGTTTTGCGTCACACGCAGTTCAGTATCTAAGTTGTTGTTGTTCTTGTTGTTACCCGACCCCTTCCTCAGGAAGGAAACATGGCAGAAAACCATGAAGCTTCAGAAGCCGGGTAACCCCTCAAGGCCAGCACCCGAAGCCATATTTAGAAAAGGAATCGCCTGAAGACGAGCGGCCTTAAGTGTCGGTGGCTGGACTGGAAAAAATGAGATAGGAAGCCATGCTCGTCAATAAAATCGACAAGTTGACTAACCAGGCGAAAAAATATCTTCTAAAAATGTAGCAAACACGTTAATGAAAAGAAATTCAATCTTTGGATGCCGTTTAAATCTAATGGGCGCCAAACAGGTTCAGAAGCAGCCCATATAACAAAGATCGCCACAAAGTTTTGCTTCGTTTAGGTCGTTAAAAATTAAATATTCTTTCAAATGCTTTGCGCAAATTTCTTTTTTGTACTTACAGCACTTCCACAACCACAACAACTACCCGTGCTGCTACCACCACCATACCACCAACCACGACTACGCCTTCAGTGACGACATCAACTCCGACTAATGCACCAGGTATTTAAACTTTACGCAAGTCACAATGATCAAAGCCACAGCTGAAATGTAGAAAGCAAGTGGTGGATTGAAGATTTTTGGAGCCAGATGCAAGATTTTATGTGGGGAACCTATTTGCCAAGCATTTGTTGGAGACCTTTGTCTTTTTTTTAATCATTCGAAGATTACTTCTATTCGAAGGTCTGAAGTAGAAAAGTTTGTGGCAAACTAGGGTTTCGACCCTAAACTTACAAGTGAAGACCTTTTTCTTTTTTTTTTGAAGATCAGCACTATTTTCCAGTGTCTAAAAGCAGTTTGTAGGTCTTGCCTAGAAGGGAGGCCCATATTCTCGATTAGATGGGGCCCTAAAAGGGGGTCCTGAGGCATCTGCTTTACCCTAAATCCACCACTGTTGAAAGCTACTATACATTACCCAATAGTTTTAATTCCTCATAGGCGATAAGTGTAAGATAGCAATAAGCTACTTTGACGCGTGTGTCTTTGATAAGACAATAGGCACACTACCAGCAAGCTTATTGACAAGAGTTTTTGGTCGATTTTTGTAGCCTGTTTGTTGTAATTTCTCATGTTAATTTTTACAGCAGTTCCCACGAGCGACTGTCCTTTTCCAAGTCTTGGAAACAATTCGTTTCAGGTAGGATGTGCTGTCAATTTGATCTTACTTGCAAAAAAACATTTTGTAGCATTTTTCGTATCATACTGTAGAAAACTAATCGTGGCCGTCGCTCTGCAACCTGTATCTGTTGCGAACCACCTGAATTAGCAACAGATCCTATGAAAAAGTAAGACTATAAATTTCAAATGCTTTTCATCATGAACAGTTTTACCAATGACATTTTCAAAGATTTTAATCACTAATCGAAGAAAATTTTCTGCACCATGGTGGATGTCGGTTTTCAAACAAAAGCTCACTCACAATGGAAATAACCGGTGGTCTCTTGCTAAAGCAAATATTTTAATTTGGATAGGTAGTGGATACATGGCCTACCGGAGGAATGTTTCGTGTTGAAGTGCGTAAAGATGAAATGATTGCATCTGATGGCTGGTCTGTAGTGGTTGAGTTTTCAAAGTAAGTTTATGCGTGTCACTTTGTATGCTATTTTTACGTTTTTATGGACAAAATTTGAATTAAAAACTTTACGCGAAACTGCTTTCGGAAAAAAGAACTTTGACCAATGAAAGCTCGTAAAAATTAATGAATGCCTTTATTTGTCCGGAAAGTGAGCAGGGTAATTCTACAAAAATTAATCCACATCACCGGGTGGAATGCTAACCAACCTATAGGCTACGACCTTGTAATGCGTGATTTGTAATCAAAGCAACACGTTAAAGGAATGTTGACCTCTGAACCTTGTAACGCTTTGCTAGCCTGAGCTAGCAGCTAGCAGTAGCTCTGAGCGTTTACTTTGATTGATTATCTTTTGACTCACTATTATTAACTATTAATGATCATTTTGTTGCATCAAACAATTTGTCCAAAGTTGAGGAAATGCCATTCCGGTTGAAACGAGGAAATTGAGCAGAGAATCATTTATTAAATCGTTGGCACCAGTCATTAACAAAGTGATATTTTGAAGTGCTTTAAAAAGTTTGAAAATAATAAATGGCGAGCAACAAATTCTTTTCACTGCTTCTTGCTGTTTTGCAAATTTTTCAGTAATCAAGAGAAGGAAATAAATCAATGTCAATGATACCTAAGGCTTATTTTAAGAATGATTTATTTAAATAGAAATATTCAGGTGCCAGAATGATACAAATTTTTGAAAAAAGTGAGATATTTAGATAATCAGACTGTTGTTTCTACTTTCTCTGTTTGCTCCATCCCTAAACAAGCTTAAAACAGGCCTGTGCAACTCAAAATAGTAAATAAGCCACGTTAAAAAAATAAGTTTTTGGGAGCCGCAAGCCAAAGTTTCCAAATGGGGCATGGCCACTTTTGAAGATCAGTTTTTAGAGGTTATTTTGACCATTTTGGCTTCGAAAGAAACGTGAGGATTTTTTTGAGGTCAACTTGTGGTGAGAGCTTGTTAGCCGCAACAACGTCCTCGCGAGCAGTCTTGCGTTCAGAACTGTAATAGAATTCCGCCCTCTCATTGCAAGTTTTGCCACCAGTTGCTTCATTGTACACAAAATAAACCATTGTACTCTCTTCAACTAAAATTCAACGCTTTGAGTAAACAATGCAAAGACGCCAATTTTTTTGAGGTCACACTTCACTTTTTTTTATTATATTTATGCATAGTTTTTTTCCAACAAACAAGCAGACCTTCTTCAACCTAGTCGTTACAGTCACATCAAAGTAGTTTAACTGACTAAATTTGGTGAGTTTAGAGACCTTCCCGACAACATCACTGTTATGTCATGGAGTTCTGAGCTGATATCAACAAAAGGAAAGCACCTTGGTCTATCTAATGCCGTACACAATGCAGACATGGCTGGACGTAAAAGCTTTTCTTTTGCACTCGTTCTCATTGGACCCACATTTGATTCCATGGCTGGTTACAACGGTAAGTATTCTGGTGCATGAGCTTGACTCTAAATAAATATTATTTTTTCTTTAAATCCCCGTGCAGGCTTTGAACTGGAAAGGTTTTAGTTGTTATTACTGTCTGATTGTAATTTTAGTTGATTATCAGTACTAGGGCTACTTTGTTAGTAATAGGTCTAGCTGTCACATTTGGTCTTAGGAAAACCCGAGGCTCTGCAGAAATAGGCGTTCAGATTACTACGGCATTGTCACTAACCGCAAATGCAAATTTTTGTTTAATTTTACTTTTTAGCTACTGTTGGTTTCTATCCTAAAAGAGTTCACAACGCCGCCTGTTTTGCTTTGATGAACGCGCCAGCACCTCTGCCAACTAACAAAACAGAAAGCATTACTTCTGTAAGTAGCTTGTACATATAGAGATTAACTAGCTGGTTTTGCCGGGATTGCCCGACAGGACTACCAGCCTCTTTAAATCTGGTTGGAAACATCACTTCAGCTGAGTGCCGCGGCTTTACCAAAACAACTTTTCTAAGCAATAACAACATGTTGCTATAAACGAGTGTATATCAGCCCCTGGCCCTTAATCCCGATCATCGTTCTTTGCATAAATGGTGGTCTTGCTCACAAACTCTTCATCATTTCACAAATTCTACATGTTCCGTCCAATAAGTATAGGGCACTGAGTCGAAGTTGTAGCTGGGCTCCCCAAAGGTATTTTGTTTTGCGATTACAGAAGAAAGTTACTTGTGGGTAGGCTTATTTCACGACTTGGTACAACAGCTGTGGTAATGATATTTGTGACACCAAGTTCCTTATTTGCACCTGTGTGCTTTGGTCCTGGAATAGAGAAAAAAAGGGTATAGCTGTTCCCCCAACATATTTTGCATCTGATAAACCAGTTTGTCTGCTAAATCTATTTTCCAGAAAAAATTTTTTTTCGTGGGTACGAATGCATATTTGGTGAGAATAATTTTACGATGTAGTAAAAACCTACTTACTAATCGTTTTTTTATTGATTACTCCGCAAAATCGGATTTATAAACTGTGTAGATATGACCGACCTCTCCGCCACCAAATTAAGACTGTTCTTATTCACACACAGAAAACAATTTCACAAACTTTCATGCCGTTATTTAAGCAAGTGCATAGGAGCATAAATTTAAAATAGCGGAAGTGCGCTGAAGTGTTTGATGTACGAGTATATACAGGAATTAAGCTGTGAAGTAATAAGCCCACGAATAACAACGTTTTGGTAATGTTAGGCCCAGATAAAAAACTTAAAGTCTATGGCTGGGCGTTTGTTTCTTTCTTCTTGCACAAACGTAGCCAGAGGAGAGCGAATTGACCTATAGTCCAGCATGTATTTGTACGGTGCAGTAAAATAAGTTGAGTGATAGCATAAGTAAATACCCCACCGACCAGCTCTTTGTGTTAAAAAAGAGGACATTTTTTTCTAAATTCTGCTAGATTACACATTAAAACTCAGCATTTTTTTTACGTTGCTACAGGAGATCAAAATGTCTTGGGGTAAAGAGTGCTCAGGCGCGTGACATGACTATACCACAAAGGTATTCTAATGTGGAGTCTACCTACAGTTCAGTTGTTATAATTTTCGTACTTGCCATTGCACTAGAAAACATATTTACACCAGTATAATGATGTTGCAATGCATCATTCTACTTTAATAGGTAGCACATCAGCAATAGGCTTAGCTGTTTGCGTTTGCTTTCAAAACGGCAGGAGATGATAGGTACAGCTGCTGTCTACTGCTACATTCACTGAAGTGATACCACCCAGCATTAAGACAATACTTACTACTACGAAGAATTAAAGCGTTTTCGAAGCGTTGAAGGAAAAAAGAAACACGCATGCTTAAATAATGAGCTTGAATGTTAAATCGCTTCATGGATCGTCAATAAAACCTATATTGTTGGAGAGTCACTTATAACGGAAGCACCTTGTTAATATCTCCCGTAAAAACTTTCAACTGCGTTGCTGCAGCCAGTACTTTTTGAGAAAATGAAGAAAACAAATTTTGCAATTAAAAGATACTTATGAGGTTGTTCGACTTCCTTAAAGATTGTAATTTCTGGAATTGTGCGAGTCAGGTGGTAGTTTTCTTGTAAGCAAAAAATCGCTTTGTAAAGTGAAGAAATGCTCGTTTTAAAATGTTTTCTTCAATTGTGACTTAAATATGACGTCAGGAACCCCTTAATGCTACTCATTTCCGGGTGGTGATTAACTGTGCCAAATGCTATGCTTGTATGTATGTTATGCTTGCATGTTTTGGAAAATTTAAAACTGTTAGACCGGAACACAGAGAAAATAGCATTTTATTGGTTAGATATAACCAGAGGTGACCAGTAACTAAGTAGTTCTACTTAAGTAAACTACTTAAGTAGGCTTTTGAGTAAAGAGCTACTTACTTGAGTGGTGTCATTTTTTGCTACTTCTACTTTTACTTGAATTGGTTGACAAGGATTTCACGCTCTTTGACTAGTTATAAATTTTACTTTGTTAGATGCAAAAATTTTAATGGACGTTGAATTGGCATATGCGGTAGGCTATGTTAGCATATAAAGCAGCATCGAATTCAAATTTTAATTTTCTGCTAATTGTTTATCAAAGTAGGGCGTTTTTGGTTCAATTTTTGAAAGCCAGTTACTACTGTTCAACGTTAACTAGGCAAGGAGTGATGAGTTATTTTGAGTGATCTGCGCTGTCAAAAATTTTTGATTTTTAAGCTTTCATCGCCAAAAATAAATTTAAATATTTTCCTGGGTTTAATTGTTTATTGTTTGTTTCATTTTTCCAAGCTTAAACTTAAGCTTAAACTACCAATCTTAAACGAGCTACTGCTCTTTTTTAAGACGGTCGCCAGAGCGGACAAAGGAAACCATTTTACTCGCAAAAAAGATTTGGAAGTGTTGTTTTGGGGAGTATTCTTTGGTACTTCATAAAAAAAAAGTTATCATGAAATCTTCACGTCAGAAAATATCTTTAAAATTTGCTCAACACTCTACTGATTCTCCTAAAATTCTTTGGATGTTTAAAGTAAATGAAAAAAGGCTATCTCTAAACAGGTGATTGAGCTATAAAAATTTTTGTTCTTTTTCTCTAATTTTTAGCAGACCACACGATTTATTTCTTATTTTTATAGGATGAATTTTAAATTTCAAAAAGATAGAAGTTGTTTCATTTATTTATTTATTTAGAAGTAAAAGGGCGTTGGTCTCATCGTGTCGCTCCACTTTGAACCTGTTTAAACCGTTAAAAATGTTCTATTGAAAACATGAAATAACAACGAAAAAATATAGGCTAATCAAATTGACCGACCAGAAGTAATGATTATTGGAATAATTAGGCCAATTGTTTGTGTTATGCTCCATTTAGGACCGTTCAGAGAACAATCCGGGCCCGATACCAGCATTAATTTCGGGCTCCCTTTAAAAAAGACCTGGTAAACTGGAGTTGCCGGGTTTTATCCAATTACAAATGGATGAGTGTTTGGCATAAATGCTCATAAATTGCTTTTTTTTCTGCGCTTTTTTTGCTCCACTCTGAAACGAATAAAATATTGCTGTCTGGCGACTTTATTATTCAAATAATCAAGTTTCTATATGTGGGGTAATAAATCAAGCACAGTTGTAATCCTGTCTATGGAATAATATAAGGCTAAAGGTAAGTTAAAAAACGAAATGTAAAAAAACATGCAATGCATCATTATCAGTCACCAGTAATCGGTAAGTAAAATGAAATGTTCCTGTTTATTAGAGATAATAAAACATTACAGGATTGATGTGAAATGATTTTGCAAAATCTGATCATACACAAATTAATTGATCTATATGGAATATCTGGGTTCAAGATTTAGGGGTTTGGGGCTTGAAATTATGTAATGCTTAGGGAGTTATGTGCTTTAAGAGTTTCAGGAACTAGATTTTATGTTTCTGGTCACGGGGCCAGGAAGTATTCTAGGGGGCCAGAATTTTTTAAAGAGGAGTATTTAAGAAAATGTTTTGTGGCCAAAATGAAGAAAACATTAGTCATTACGTCACAAAAATCAGTATATAGGTTATATATTTGCTGACAGAAAAAATAGAATGCTTCGAGCTAATGTATTGTTCGAATTGCACGCTACGTTTTCAAAAATCCGGGCTCCGTAAAAATTTCCGGGCCCGGTACCAAAAGCACCCTCTGAGGCCCAGGAACCCCTTGTCAACGCTCCCGGCTCCATTATCTAGATCCAGATTAGCGGATATTTATTTATTTGGCATCTTTTAATACCAGAAAAAAAAATTAATTTCACTCCATTTCTCTTTATAATTCGTCACACCCGAAAAGGATTCCAAAAGTTTTACACCAAAATTAAAAAATGGTTTTTTAAAGATCTTTTTGACCTAAATTTACATAGTTTTATTCAATAGAAAAAAAGTCTAAAACTGCATTAAGGAAACCCATTTTGAGAGTTTTCTAAGAATAGTGCCATCCCCAGACATAGCATCTTCCGAAGCAGATCCCCTTTTTATAAGATGCCTCATGCTTGCGCCGTACATGTAAACCTTTAACTTGTTCGGCAATGTAAAGAAAGCTGAAAAGTGGCCGGGAAATTTGTATCTAACGAAATTTCTTTTCGCACTCCATGTTATGTCAGCATATTTTATTGAGAACAACTGGTTTACATAGATGCAGAACAAAACTATAAAAGAAATATAACTATTTACTACTTCCACTACTTAAGTAGTTTTAGTTTCAAATACATTTTTATTTTTAACCAAGTAAAAATACTCATCATTACATTTACTAATTGTAAAAAAAGGCCCGTGTCAGTGGCGCTATAAAAGTGGAAAGTAACAGGGTGGATACCATCCCCCAATTTTATGGCAAAATTTTGAATTATTGTTAGTTTATTGGAAAAATGCAAAATGATTTGTTGATTGCATGCACTGTTGAAAAATTTGGGGTATTTAGCGCTTTTGGCCCTTTTTGTGAAGATCCATGATTGATGTTTCACAAATTACAGGTTTTTTTAAGGGGGGTTTAGGAACCCGAGTCGGGTCCCTAAAAATGAAAATTGGGTTCCTAGAATCTGTGGAAATTATATCTATGTGATGAGCAGAGGTTCCCAAACTGGGGTTCGTGACGACTGCATAAGGGGCCCGACTACAAAGTCCCCGAAATCCGTTTCAACGAAGTTTTGCATATGAGCTTTTGCCTGATGATAAAATGGACCGCGAGTGACACAATTGAGGCAACAAAACAGGCGTTGACCTTTTTTTTGAACACCTCCAAATAGCCCCAAGAATAGATGAATGGTACAAAGTGAAGGAAGCCCATTCATAGCGCTGGCGGATAAATGGTCTAAGTAAATTGTTATTTCGTATTTTATTTATTGTTATTGGGGTCCGCAAAAAGGGGTTCACGAAGCGAAAAGTTTGGGAAACCCTATAATAAACTGCAAAGCACATCTAATCATTTTAAATTAGTCAAATATTTTTCGGGTCTCTACAGGTCCATATCAGGCACTTAAAACTTTCTTTGAAAAACCCTGCAAATTTCATTATTTTTTTCACCCCTGCCTTAAGGTACAATAAGCAAAGATCGTATTTTGAAATTGCTTTTAGGGGTGAATAAGGGATAGGGAGTTAAACAAAAAACTCTCCAACCAACAGGTATGTATGTGCTTGGAGATAGGGGAGAATATTTGAAAATTTGTAACCAAATATGTATAAATAAAGAGTTTTGAATCTTATTTTCTTATAATAAATGAGTCACATGTCTATTCAGGGCCTTTCAGAAAATGATTCTATCACTGTCTGGTAATCTACCAAACTTTAAAGAGCGAAAACATTTTTTTATTTCAAATCCGGATGAGATCTTTTCAAAACTTGGGCGTCTTTATAAATTGTTAAAAGTCAGGAGTCCGACTCCTTGGTAACCAAGCATTGATGCCCTATCTAAACATTACTGCTTTTGTTGTACAGCAATTACAATAGTAACTCAAGTTGCTTTTTTTTGAAATGTATAGGATGCATCATATACCACTTCCAATAACATTAAAACAACCGCGTCATCAATACAAACCACAGAAACCGTCCCTCAAACAACCAAATCGACTACTTTCAGTTCTACACAACCACATCCCAAAACCACTGTACCGGCAACAACCACCACTACCAAAACTACAACCACAGCTACCCAATCTATCACAACTACAACCATTCCAGAAGCTACCCAAGCCGCCACTTCCACCGAGCCGCCGCCTGAATTAGATTTTGACCGAGTCCAAGTAAATATTGCTGCCGTTAGAAGGCACCAGAGGAATTGCAACGGTAAGTTTTATATATTAACTTTAGTGCTAGAAAATTGTGTTGTGGCAAACCAAGCTTTTATTTAGTAAAACTCTATACTCAATAAAAAGTTTTGTGTAACGTTAAAGCAATTTCAACGTCGGACGACAAGTCTATGGAGGCCTGCTTTGATAATAAAATTCAGACGTTGCGTATTGACAAAATTTACGTTTCGCACCCCTTAGTGACCGAGAAGCATCCTCAGAACATGATGGTGCTGTTTGATGATGATGGTCCTCGGTAACTGAGTAGAGCGAAACGTAAAATATATTTGTCAAATACCTGAGTCACATGATAACCCCAAACAAGTGGAGTCCAAAAAACCTGCAAAGTGTATCCACTGCTTGACTGTTTTTAAAAGCGAGAGTGTGTGTGCGTATACGTGTGCATTTGCTAGTGTGTGTGCACAAACAGTTTAGGATAATAATTAGTGTAAAATAATAACCACAATCGCTATACGAAAATATGTTGGGTACTTTTTAGTTCTTTCAAACGGACTTTTTGTGTGGAATCCCAGCTATCCCGTTCCTGGTCAAAGTAATAACTTCCGTTTTAACGGAAATGTTATCATCAGCGGAACAGAAAACAGAATCAATGACTGGACCTTGAAAGTGGTTTTTTCAAAAAGAATTCTGAACGTACAGGTGAGCGACAATAAACACAGTTTTGTTTGTTCTTTGGTATATCAGGTTGCGATTATTACAATTATAATATTTTTTTCTTATTAGCTCTGGTCCGCCAAATTTGATCGAAAATCACGTGACGGACGAGTATACATTTTCCGACCTCTTCCATGGAACGCCAACATACAAGATGATTTCTCTTTCCAAATTATACCTGAAATGCAAACGCCATCAATTCCCAAAGGTAAAGTAGTTTTTGCATAAACTGGTGATTACAAAAACTGTTCTTTGCCAAGGTGCTGTAGCTCTATAATCTTTTTGCCATTTCTACTGCAAATAATGTTTTATGCAAAATTTTGATTCTTTTTAGCTGCATCGAGTGTCGCATGACATATTTCCGGGCGCCAGTAGAACAATACGCAGCCTACAGTATCCAGCAAGTTTTTACTTTGAGACAAAAGCACCAATTAACTCCACTAACTGTAGGTCTACCCCAAAGTAGCTTTACATGACTTTAAGATACCCGGATTCCTTATTTCAGATCCAACAAGATTTTTCGGTTAAACTTTAACCAATAAATTTTTTTTTACAGCTGTGTTGTTTCTCTGTCCCAAAGGAAGAACTCTTAATCTAGAAGGAAACGGAATATTTGTACCAGAAAATGATGGTAATGCTGACAATTAGACACTTGTAAAGAGTCTCGCTTCACAATAAAATCAATTTGCTGAATATTTGCTTCCTTAAACAAATATTCTAAATTCTCCACTAACTGAGAGGAATTGAGAATCCATTTTTCGATCAATAATAGGCTATATCATGAAAGAGAGTTAAACTATTTTTTACAATTATTGCCTGAAAGCAGGAGAACGCTCACGACTATACGAAGAACGAATTGAGATCGCTGTTTAGGCCTCCTTCAAATCTGTTACAAACATAACTCAACTTTATTCGAAAACCGTAATATCACGAGAATAAAAATCGCAACCTGTTAATCATGAATCCAACTACACCAATTATTGCTTAGCATTTCTAACGGAGTGGCGTGAGCTTAAATCTTGGCTTAGAAGATGGTAAAATGATTGTATTATTTAGTTAACAACAACAACAACAACAACAACAACAACAACAACAACAACAACAACAACAACAACAACAACAACAACAACAACAACAATAACAATAACAATAACAACAACAACAACAACAACAACAACAACAACAACAATAACTACATTCGTCCCAAACCAACCACTAACCCAACAACCTTGAAACCAACTACTCAACATCCAATTACCACTTCTAGGAGGTAAGTGTTCAAATTGAGCCAAACTAAGTTTTCTCTCCTTTCTGGGATGATTGATTATAAAATAAATGTAAGTTGAGGTTATTTTGAAACAATAGAAACAAAGTTCTCAAGAAGTACTCTTGGAACATATGAAAAGCATAAACCTTTTTTTTGTTTAGAAAAATACACCAACTTACATCCGCTGACTCATCTCACATCCGCTCACTTATGCGGCCTGGCACACTGACTTGTTATACTCTTTGGCTCAAAGTTTCAATATTTTTAAACGTACTCTTTGCAGCACATATTTTTTTTAGACCAGCAAACAACGCAAGGTGCAGAGCTCCTGCTGGAAGATTACCTGCAAGTCGAGGGCAAACGAGAGTAACGTACAAAAAATCACCACTGAATGGTAAGAAGAAGCTTAATTTGTGCTGCATCTAGGAATCCAAATTAAGTAAAAAGACTTCTTAAAGTTAGGAAAAGGGGATAAAAATCTTTTTTAATTGAATGCCCAGGGTACTGTAATACTTTTGAATTCACAGAAGCCACAAAGCTTTTTAATTGAAGTGCTAGACCGATGTGCTGGCAATACGATGTTGACGTGATTTACTACCCTTGGGCGAAGCATTTTTTAAAGTTTTGACCCTAACTGAAAACACGCATCCACAGTCCACACACATTCGTTAGCTTCGAAATGCTGTTGTGCTTAGCTCTATGTTATTATTAGCGGTAGTTATGGCCACCAGCCAATAGGTACTTACCCAAAATTTATACTGTACTGGAAAAATTGTTTTGTTTGTGGTACGTAACGACTTAACACACCACTTCACAGAGAGCCAAACTGCCTAAGTAGTGAAGTTATGAAATGTCTTTTTAACTCGTTTTTCTCTTAAGAAGATAGCATGTGCAATAGCTTTAGAAACATCTTACAAAACTTACAATCTGCAGCTGCATCTGTTTATTCAACTGGTTTAATTCCACGTCCGATGACAATCGTCACAAATCTATTTAGATTTTTTGGCGGCGAAACGGCCAAAAGTTAAAAAAAATATTTGAACGAATTATTTGCTTTCCAGAAAGAAGACCGTACGATTACAATCAAGTTCTTGCCATGTCTATTCTGTTTTATGAAGCACAGCGATCAGGAAAGCTTCCCAGAAATAACAGAATCCCATGGCGAGGAGATTCTGGGCTCCGTGACGGATGCGACGTAGGCCATGACCTCACAGGTGGCTGGTATGATGGTAAGAAAAACAATTTTTCCCTATTGTTAGCGCTAGAAAAGGGCAAAACAGTCCACTTTTAAACGTTGAAATACATTAGCTTTTAGCTACGTCTGTTACCAGGCTTACTCGTACTAGTAAAAAAGTTTTTTTGAATTTTTCCTTTTAATAAATGGTTTCTTTTCTAACTTTTAATTTGCTCTTTGTGGCTTAAACTGGTGAACGCAGTGATTTGGTAAAGTCAGAAAAAACATTCAGTCATTATTATTCTCAGCTACTTTGAATTTAAGATTATGATAGCAGGCGATGACAAAATGCGACGGTATCCTACTTGCAGCCTTCAAGCCAAAATTTCATCGTCTGCCGAACGTTGTGGTTCTTAGTAAAGAGAAGCCTCCTGCCACGAATGCAGTGATGACTACTTATAAGCCAGCTTCAATTTTCTTATTGAAAGAATTTTGAAAACATTTTTGTTGATTTGTTTGACTTGCAATAAAATTAACTTATTTTTTATTTTAGTTACAAAAACTAGTCGATAAAAAATGTTAGCCCGTGGGATCGAATCATGTCATAGCCTGATTACATGTAAAAATCAATTTCCTCCTCCAAAAAGCATAAATGTTTTTCGATTAGCAATTTTCTTTATTTTTGAAGCCGGTGATCACGTCAAATTTGGATTTCCTATGGCATGGTCCGCCACCACCCTTGCCTGGGGAGTGATTGAATTCAAAGAAGCTTATGTTGATTCTGGTGAATATCAAAATGTGCTTCACTCTTTGAAATGGGCAACTGATTATTTCATCAAAGCACACACATCCAAATACGAACTATACGGACAGGTAGATTAATGTCATTTTTTAACCATATTTCAGTGAAGTTAAAAAAGCTGCTTTATTTGCGCTAATGTAGAGCTTCAAAAAAAAGGGTCGGTTTTTATATCAGCAGTTTGATATTTTTATATCCTCAAAACGAGTTGCTATAGACTACTTATTGGTAAGATATTTTTATCAAAAATTTTTTAACATTTTTTTACGAGTGAAGACTTTTTCAGAAAAAAAACGTATCAATTTCACCAATAACTTTTGCCCTCTTTTTTAGTACTACATCTCCTGGCCTAAGGCTTATCCTCGCTTTTCGGCAAGTAAACCTAGGGTAGACCACATTGATATTTTGCGAATTATGCTTTCAAAGATCCGACTCTTTGGAAATTTTCTGCAATTGGAAATAATCTCATATCTACGCTTCTTTGCAAAAGATGCTTGCCGAAAATATCTAAAATGCTTTTGTCATATACGAAATAGCTCATTTATTTATTCAACATTTTATTTTTTTAACAGGTAGGAAACGGCAAAGTTGATCACAGGTCGTGGGGGAGGCCCGAGCAAATGTCGATGGCTCGTCCCAGCTACAAGATTGACCGCAAAAAGCCCGGGACTGAATTGGCCGCTGAGACTGCTGCAGCCTTGGCCGCTGCTTCAGTGGTTTTTCGTGGCACAAACAGCAACTACGCAGATCTTCTTGTTCGTCACGCCAAGGAACTATACGAGTTCGCAGATAAATACAGGCAAGCAGCAGTAGCCGTACAATATTTAAGTGCTGTTTTTCAGACAATTGATTGGGAGGAAGATGCTTTGCGAAATGGCTAAAGGGCTAGATAGCATCAATTTACTTTTTTTTAAATGTTCACATGGCAGAGTGATGATGTTTAATTCAGACAACCAAACAACACAAAAGTTAATAGGTGTAAAAAATAGTTTTTTGTTTTATTCAAAGAAAAAGTAACGCAAATAAACAAAAAAATCAACATTTTTTATTAAGATATAAGCCCGCTTGTTTTTAGTATTCTTCGAAAGATTTTCAGCAAGGTCTACTTCATGTTTTACAGGGGCAATTACCACAAATCAATCAAGGATGCTGCCGGTTTCTACCGATCGTACAGTGGTTACCACGATGAGTTGATATGGGGAGCTTTATGGTTGCACAAAGCAACAGGGAATAGAACCTACCTGTATGACGCTAAACGAAAATACAGGCAATATAATGGCGGTGGTAGACCTAAGGTTTTTTCGTGGGATGACAAGCGTGCCGGTTGCCAGGTGAGATATTAACTGGTTCACTGTTTAGTTTGTGGCACATATTCTGCTGCAAACTTACCAGATCCATATCAAAACGTTTTTCCAGCTTTTGAGCAGCCAAACAGGAAAAGTAATATATGATTGAACACAATAAATGTACTAAACGCCGAAGCTTTCCGCTCCTCATCGGGATTTCAGCAGCAAACTTTATATTTTGCATAAAGTTGACACAAACATCTGTTTTTCCTTCGGTTTCTCCCATTAGGGTTTGCCACAGCAGATCGATTCTATCTACATTGATCTATGTTTTTCGGCTGCCATTTTCAGCTTCTTGTTATGCATATCTTGCTTTACACAGGCCATAGATTTACGTTTTGGTCTTACTTTCTTTCTTTTCTGGCAAGGCGATATTTAAAAATCTTTGACAAACCCGCAGTACATCTTATTTCTTTGCAGCCCAAACCATCAGAAAGTTATTTTTCTCACTCAACCTCAGATTGTTTGTACGTGAACCGCCACTTCGAGTTTCATCTCTTGCTTGTTGAATATCTACGCTGCATCATAGCTGGCCGAACTATAGACTTTGAGATTTTACTTTTTGCTTTGGCTGGTATCGTTTTATTGCATATTACTCTAATTATCTTTCTCCACACGCACCATTCTACTTGTATTTTCTAGTTGATTTGACATCCATAATCACCGTTTTCTTGACAGATCGATATCTCATGGTCGAACTTTGCCACTTTTTCTGAATTTGCGTCATGTAATTTCACTGTCTTTCCCCAGTCCTTTTTATTGACTACACTTAACGCAAACTAACTGAACCAAAATCTGAATAATTATTCCTAATGTAAATTTGAGCTAATTAAATCGTAAACTGCAGAGCTACGACCAAGTCTGGCGAAAAAGTGCAATTTTTTAAGTATCAACTGTTCAACACTCAATGCTAAACGGAAAGGAGCGATTTGCTTCACGAGTTGTACTGGAAAAACGTTTTTTATGATGAAGTCCTCGTAGGAAGCAAAAAGCTTCACCGACTTAATTTTGCGTTCTCATATTTATTATGTTAAATAACTTATTGCTATTGGATTACTAATAAGCTAAAAAAGTTACCTTTCTTTCCAAAACTTTGTATGCATCACAGTTTGTTTTGCTGTAATGCTCATCAGGTGCATTTAAAAATGCAAATGGCCTACTACAAACATCCTAGATGCACCTGAAGTGCTAATAACCGCAAAATAAGTAGTTTTGCTGATAAAATTGAATTATTACAATTTGTTATTTTTGTTAATCAAGCTATGCCTTTAAGTTGTTAAGCGCCCTTGTAATCCGATCAAGTTCCTTTTGCATTGTATTTTATTTGCATTTTTTCTTCTATTCGCTGGAATACTTTTATGGTTCTGCCTTAAACCCCTTGTCTTGAACAACATATGTTCAGACCAGTTTAGAGATGCCAGCAGGCATGGGCTGCCGCTGGCGTAATATTTCAACTAAAATTAAGAGCTGCAAACAAGCCAAGTAAATTGCCGTGAAGTTACTTGACCAAAGTGCTAGCTCAAAAACTCGGACGAGCACTGCAGAGTTATTTACTTGATTGCACGCTCGACAAAGTGCTGAGCTACTGCATGCTGCCTGCTTGCATACCGGCACAGTAGTCTCTGTTTGTGGTTTTATGCTCTTTTTTTCATTATTGATCCTTACGAATTTTTATGAATTGTTGGGCGTTTCATCAAGTACGGTTTGGTTAAGGCACTTTTCTGTTGATTTCGGAGAGAACAAAATTGACTTGACTTTTAAAATTAGGCCTGCATGCTTAAAAACTATAACAGAAAAAAATTATCGTGAAGAAAATAGATTGTTTTACTTTAGGTTCTTATGGCAAATTTTACTGGAGAAGCTGAATATAGACGTCATGTCATGGATTATCAGCGATTTTTATCAACTGCGCCGAAAACTCCGCGAGGTTTAACTTGGCTCGACAAATGGGGATCAAACAGATATGCCGGTAAGTTCAGTAATGAAGACTTATTTAAAATGACATATTTAGCATTATACCAGTTATTTCACTCTTAACATTTTGATCTATAAATTTGACATTTAAGTGACGTTGGGTGCTACAAACAACAAATTTTTGCCCTTTTGCTAGAACACTCGTCCCTCTCAAATGAACTTGCATGATATGGGCCAAGAACAAAAATCAGCCTTCCACGAAAGTCTATAATTTACACCAGGTGCAAATGCATTTTTGAAAGTCACCTATATGGAGATCCTGATTGGAAACCTAGCTCTCGACCAAATGTTTTTTTGGGGAGCTGGGACAATCAAAGCTACAGTGTTTTTAATGGCAAAGATATTGGATGCCTCTAAAAAGCTTTTTACGCTTTTTTTAAACCAAAGTGATGTATCTGAAGGCGCCGTCTTCTCACCCATAGCCTACACCTGTTTGTACTCCGGCAGAAAGAAGTGAAAGTTTTTAAGGCTACACCGGCATATTTGATGGATATTTGTGCGGCCTAACTACTGATGTTTGACAACAAAATTTTTTCTTTAGCGAACGGAGCTTTTATCGCTTTGGCTGCGTCGAAAATAAGCGGAGTAAACAAGCACGCTTATGTTCGTTACGCCCGCTCTCAGATTAATTACATGCTCGGTGATGGAGGACGCAGTTTTGTAATTGGTTTTGGACGAAATCCACCAAAACGACCACACCATCGTTCCAGGTATTTATTATTGGAAAAGCAATCAGTTTACTTTGTGAATACAACGAAACAGCTTTCATGATTGAAAAGCAGCTTAATTTTTATGATACCGATGCATCTGTGTTAGCACGATATTTCTATGGTCAAATTTTCCCTTTAGCAGCAGTGTTGTAAAAGTCATACAGGGCTTTTTAAGGCACAGAAATCTAGTCATAATGGCCTCAACTGCTTACACACGCTCACCTATCGTTGCAAATCGTTTCAAATCTAACTATACCCCATTACGTCAAATTGAGAACTTTGAATTTTGTTTTTTCAGTTCTTGCCGCGCTCCACCAGCTGCCTGCTCCTGGGGCAATGCTTTTCACAATCAAGGTGTCAACCCTCACACACTTAACGGGGCATTGATTGCTGGCCCAGCTCGAGATGGAAGTTTTACTGACGATCGAAGTGATTACATATCAAATGAAGTAGCGACTGATTACAACGCCGGCTTCCAAGGAGCAGTTGCTGGTATGTCGGCTACAGGCTAATATACTGTGTCATGATCTTTTATCAATTCAAGAGGCCTTTAAAATAAAACATCCCACCAAGTGGCGACGTTACAGTACCTTATAAGTAGATGAGCAATTTATGAGAAAAATCGACACCAAGCTGATTGACAGTGGAAGGGAAAATGCTTTGTTAGACGATTTTTATTGTTTATTATGCCTTTTTTTTCTTTTTTTTCAAATGATTTGTTATGATTAAAAAAGCAGGCAGCATTTTACTTCTTCTGGTAATGATTTGGATTTTTAGATTATTTTGTTTTTTCTATATTCAAAACCTTTTTACTTGTTGACAATAACCGCTCTGTTTGTTTCACTAACAATGTTGCTCAAATCGTTTTAACAAAGAATTTTTAGCTGCATCATAAATTTTTATTCTGCGATTGCGGAAAGCAGTGATACCAAAACATTCCATGTTCATGCCTTCTTCGAGGTCGCCCGAACCCTGCTGCTGGCGCAGTACATTTCTGCCACGAGCCTGCGCCCATGCAGGGAAATTGACGTAAAGCGTTTCATCGACAACTCAGTAACGTTGCCATCACAAGTGTTGAACGCCCAACAACTGCTTGTATAGACGGTGGTTCTCCCATTCGACGTCATGGATATCATATATCATTGCACCCATCTGTCCATACACCGGACTATTCATCACTGGCTTTTTTCCCTTATACTTAGAGCCAGGGGCGTACGCAAAAATTCCTGTTTGTGAATTTTACTGGACAGTCGCGATGAAGGCCTTTCTTTTTGGAGATCAATGTTCTGAGAACCATATGAACGGATTTATTGTTGCCGTTATCAGCATAATGACTGAGAATGACATTTTGCGTTTTCCTGAGGAGAAGGCGCGCATAGTAGCCCCTCTCCGCACAGAGCAGATATTTTTTGTCAATGGCGACTATAGGGTATTTTTAAAAGGTTCAGTGTTTTTGCGTTTATTTGGTTATAATGCTACTTTCTCCATAAAGCAACCGGGAAGTATTATCAAAATAGGTCATTTCAGTTTTGCCGTTGTTGATGATGCTCCCCAGTTACCGTTGTAAGCGAAACGTTTAGTAATCTACTGCAACAAAATGGCTCGTAAAAGAGCGATGGACATATTTTTTTTTCTATTATTTCGTCATATTTAACTTTAATTTTTTAACAGGGCTCAAATATTACCAAATAAAAGCTCGTAGAAACTAAACGAAGACAAAAACTGCCAAGAAAATGGAACTGCAATGTAGTTTTACAGTGATAAATTAATCTTCGTTCCGATGGAACATTTTCATGGAACAATTTACTTGTGAATTTATTTATTCTTCTAAGAAGGTTATAGCATATTCGAGCAATTCTTATCTTTTGCAATAAACTATTACCGGTGTAAGGTATATGCTGTATGCAATTCTTTCGTTCGTATCAACTCAGGCTTGGTACTGTACTGTAGTCATGCTAAGTTACCGCGACGTACAGACTGCTCAATCCCACCACCTGTTGATCAAAATAGCCTATAAATCTACTTAATAAAAGTATTGTTACTCAAAAAAAATACTCAAGTGAATGTAGAAAGTAATCATGGGTGTTTTTACTTAAGCAAGAGCAAAAAGGTACTCGAGAGTTAGATTACTAAAGTAGTAAAAGTATGAAATAGTTTTTCCTTCTGCAGTTTTGTCCTGTTTCTCCAAGCCAGTGGCCCTTAATAGAGGGTGCTCACACTATCCAGGGTGAGGGAAGGAATTTCTGAAGATACAGACTTCTGTGCCAACTTATACGGTAGCTTTGTTTACATTACTGAACAATTAATATTTACGTGTATGGTGCAAGCAATAGTGTCACTATGAAAGAGGGTACCCCGGGAGACATTAAATTAGGAGGTGACACTGTTTTTAGAAGACTCGGAAACCTAAATTTTAGTTAACGACTTTCGTTGGAGAAAATTTTGTAATTTGTGTGACACTTTTGGATTCCGTCTCGGGTGACACAAATTGTAATAGGAAGAAGAGAGAAAATCAATCTTTTTATTTTAAAGAGTGTGAGATGTCAAATGAATGCGATCCACTGATACAGACTGAATTGGTGCAATAAAGTACCGACGCGTTTGCATAATTATTCTTTTTAATTAGCCTACTACTTTACCTTGTAGCTCTATTACATTGCCGTACTGTACTAAAGTTAATAGTTAAAAGTCGCTAAAACGTGAAGCAGCTCGATGAAACCGACGTCCGCCTTTATGTGGAAAACAGGTGGCCCAGACACATTACAAATGGCAACTCCCAAGCGAGTGCGGACGTTCCGTCCAAAATATAGCGATAAATATGGCAAATAAGATCAAAAAAAAGTTCTTCAATTTGCAAATATAAAACTTTGATTTTTATTATATGTAAATTTTTGGCGTACAAAAACTGAAGCCAAATCACTTACTCAGCAAAAAACTTCTTAGAAAAGAGAGGCACAGTTTTTGTATCTTGGATCACATATTTGATGATAACTTTTTTGTGAGAGTCAGAAGTATAAGCCAATCTTAAAGAGGTTAGCTAAGGTTAAGCTTGCATAATAATCTTTTTTAGAGGGCGATTGCCCCCTGGCTCCTCCATTCACAGGCGCTGCAGCTGGTTTGCAAACAAACTGATGTATGATTGCAAAGATAAAACAAACAGCAAAAAATTAAATCCTCGAGAATATTTCAATTTACTTGCACCTCTAAAAACTTTTCAAAACCAAAAGGTGAGATAATGGAGCCCACTGATAACTCACACCACCTTGCCTAGTTAGCAGTAGAATGCTTACCAATTAGTTTTCAAAATTGCCCTAGACTAATGAATTTGAAATTGTTTTTTACGCAAGCATATTGCATTTCATTTCAACAGACATCAAATCTTTAGCACCTACAGTCAACTTCGGAAATAAAGAGATCCGCCGGGACCAGCTTAATCAGTCTCTTATAACCAACTTATTAGTTTATATTGAAAATCATTTGGGATTTTTTGCGTAGTCCCTTATAAGCGAAAATCCCTTATATCCAAAGTTGACTGTACTTAAGTAAGTACATGGTTACCGAGAAACCTACTGAAGTAGAACTACTTCGTTACTGATCTCTTCTGCTGTCGACCACGTGAGGTGGAGGAATTGGCATGTCTTTCTCAAAGGATGCTTGAAACATCTTATTTAGAACAAGTCGTTTATATCCCAGGGCACAGCCAGCAACCTGGCCAGGTTTTTCAACACTATTTTTTTTTAGTTTCGAGCTCCTAGCAAAACAGGCGTCAATATCATTTTGAATACCACTTTAGAATGTTGCAGTTGAGGTAAAATCAGCCACCTATACCGCATTCAAGACACTCACTTTAACTACTAGGTAGGCAAACTCGCTCGAGACGGTGTAAGGTTATGCTAGACATCCTTGGGTCAAACAATGGCAAAAACTTGCAAATAGGCCTTCAAAAATGAGGACGCTTTGAAGAGATTGTTTGGTCTTCCGGTCACAGGAATACTTTTCCGGCTCACCTTTAGTGTTATCGTTAATGCGGCATGATTCAATGCTAGTCTGCAACCACGCAGGGGAAATTGCTGTAAAGTACCTTTTCTTAAGAGCACAATAATGCAAAACCCATGCGAGCTTTGAGCTCGCAATCCCACAATTACGAGCCAGCGCTGTATTTTGCTGCCGACCAGAAACAGAAAATGACATTTCAAACCACTCAACCAAGTCTTCGTTGCATATGCTCTGTATTGCCCTTATGTGTTATTGCTGTTGTTTTATACATAGGTGCAGCTTAGGAGGAAGTCCACATGGGCTATGGCCTCCAACAAATTAAAAAAATCCGACTAATGGAGATTTTAAATATTACTTTTACAAAACGTCGATTCTAAAAAACAATTACCCTAGAAAATAAAAGTATCAACCCCTAAAAAGTAGTCATCCAACAAATTTAAAATAAAACATGATAAAGGTGAGAGTGAGAAAATATCGACGAAAGGGTCATCTAACACATGTCATATTTTTGCTTTCATTCACATCAAATTTGCCTGTGGTAACCTTGCTGGTGTCAATCAAAAGTTGTTCTTCAAATTACGACGTTCGTATCTCGTGCCAACGCTGTTCGTTCTGTAACGCTTGCAAGATCAATAATTTCCAACTTGAACAGCAGGCTACTGTAACATATTGGTGGCGCTGAGGATGTCTAGGACATGCAATGTGGCGTTGTTATAATAGCACTAATGTAACTCAAGCTGAGAAAGTATATCGTCATGGCATACTATCATCACAAAGTTAAAAATCGCACGGCGACCACAAACCTAAAATGTCGCTGAGTCACAGTGCTGACATAAACGTGGTGTAACGTTTCACAGGGTCACGATGATTGGCAAAAACTCGTCTCAACGTGATCCGATTTCGAATGACAGTGCAGTTTTCAGACGAGAAAATTTATTGGTTTACAAGAGCGTAACACGCTATGATCTAAACGGGAAACCAACGAAAGGCCATACATGAGCATCCACTTAATACACGTATTTACATATTAATTAATCCACTACGGCAGTGGCTATCAACCTTTGGGCCAGGACCCACAAAAGATATATTGATTTTGTTGCGTTAAATACTTTTATTCTACGTAATTTCTAAGAGAAACATCCTAGAGATAGGGAAAAACTTGGAAATAATGTAAATTTCTGCCAGGCAAGGGCAATAATGCGGTTTATTACTGATGAGGACTGTTATTTTAATGTGCAGGCTATCCCACAACAGAAATTCAACAAACAGCCATTTGCCTCTACTATTAGCTTGTACATGGGTCACACGCCTTAACAGGTTGAAAAGCACTGAGCTAAAATAAGCCAGAAACAAAACCGTAGTTAAAAAAGAGGGCAAAACCATGACTAGATACCCAGAAACCTGAAGATCGATTCACGCAACACACGCAATGTTCAGCGCGTTGTCTTATTAACATGGACATCTTTCGCATCCACCATCATAAATTCAGCGTCACCTTGCTATTTATGAGTTTGTCCTTGTTACGTAGAACATCGATGCTTATTACGTAAAACTATTAAAAATATCATTCACGCGAATACAAAACAATACACAAAACATGCTGTTGACACCTACTTTTTCATCGAACTTGAGGCTTACTTGGCAAACTGTAAAAAAATGCTCTCACATTTGGCTCTCAAAAAACGACTGGCTGATTTAAACTGACAAAATTTACTATCGGCCTACTTCTTTTAATATCAGACCACAGTTTCTCAAAATAAAATGAGGTTTAGAGCAAGTTTTGAGAAGGGCGTTTTAAAAAGCACGGAAGCATACCACACAAATCAGGTTAATCGCGGGAATGCCAAACGATATATTGTATATTTGTTAATCCAAGATCATGGGAGTAACACATTACATTTAACGGAACGAGGACGACTTTGTGAAAGATCTTTTTTGGGGAAAGCGGATGTTTTGCGCATTTTGCATAGTAAGGTAAACGTCTTTTTTTAGGACACCAACTCTTTGAAGGTGATAGTTTTATTTCGGAGATAAATTTTTTTTAATTCATGTAGGGCTGACAACAATCGGAAGGATTTCCTCCCCTAAATTCCACTTGCTTTTCACCTACATTCAAGATAATTGCCTATTTCGTTGAGACTCTTGAAAAGCTTGGCAAATTGACTTTGCGATTCCGTGAATTCATCTTCGTTAAATGCACAGAAGTAATCATCAATATAGTGAGCGTAACTTGTTTTGAAAGCCGAAAAATACTTTAATCAGGAGAAACTTAAGAAAAAATAATTAGTCCAAACAGTAAAGGTATTCGGTGCTTCCAACACCAATATACATGGTCCGAAATTTAATGTCAACGCCAATAATACAAATTAATGTCAGGCCTCAACATCAAAAAATTAGAGCTTTGTAGAATGCATGCGGTTGCCAATAAATTTTTATGCCTGCAATAAATTCTCCTACTTTTCACCCATTAACATGTTTATCACATAATTTGAAGAGAAATTGTCAGTTTAAATCAGCCTTATAGAACGACAACAAATGATGTCATTCTTTATTGTAATCTCATGCATGTAATGGTATACTGTACGACAAAAACTTCTATACACCAGATTTAAAGTGCAAAATAATTTCACTTAACTTATATAAAATTAGTTGTGCAAATTTTTAATTTCTCGCCCATTAACATTTCTATGATTATAATTTTGAAGAGAAATTGTCAGTTTGAATAAGCCACATAAACGACAACAAATGATCTCATTCTTTATCGTAATCTCATGCATGTAATGATATACTATACGACAAAAACTTCTGTACACCAGATTTAAAGTGCAAAATAATTTCACTCGACTTATCTAAAAATTCGTTGTGGAAATTTTTAATACGATACGATCATGTAAAGTGATTACGTAATAGGAAATTTTTCGTTGCGACCATGAGGTGCCATGAAATTCAACTCGGGACCGATGTAAACAATGCCACAAGGATTAATACGTAAATGACTCATTTGGTAGTGCTTTGTGATGTGTTCCATGTCTGTAGTTTCACCAAAACCAGGTATCTGATACAGCTCTCTAAGATATGCCCAAATGTTGGGATAATCAATGATTCTCTTTTTGTTGCATTTGAAATGACCATGATAAACAGGATCGAAACGCACTAAGGTGGTGAAAAATCTCACATCGGCTTCCGTTAGACGATTTCCAACTATATATCTTTGGTTGGACAATATCTCTTCCGCCTTATCAAGATGGGCAAACAGAACCTGAACAGCTGTATCGTAGGCTTGTTGACTGGTTGCAAAACCACATCGATAAACACCATTATTGATGTTGGGATAAACCCAGTCATTGACGGCATCAATTTGAACTCGAAGATCTTCTGGATAAAGATCGAGTTTTCGTTGGGCATCTGTTCCACAAAACTCATCAAAAGCATGGTTAAAGATTCGAATGATTTCACTCGATTCGTTATTGACAATGGTCTTGGTTTTTTTATCAAACAGTACAGGCACTGTGATTCTCCCATCATAATCAGGCGAGGCATTGAAATACACTTCGCGCATATACGAAGCGCCGAAGATTGGGTCTTTCTCACATCCACGAACTTGATCATTAAAGCGCCAGCCATTTTCTAACATCAAAAAATCAACGACGGTAAATGAAATAGCATCTTCCAAACCTTTCAGCTTACGCACAATTAACGTACGATGCGCCCACGGGCAAGCGAGTGACACATAAAGATGGTAACGTCCTTTTTCTGGAGGATATTCACCGCCCACTTTCACTTCATTACGAAAGGTGGATGGCTTACGAACAAATTCACCAGCTTTGTTTACTGAACTCATAACATCTACATGTTTCTTTTCAAATGCCATAGTTGATTTGTTGCGAAAAAAAAGATAGTTACGACTTGTACAAGCAACTTGTCTAACCCTCAACACCTGCAAACAATGCACAGTTATCCAATCAATTTTATTTACAAAATAATACATTGCTAAGTTGTTTTTTTAAATGCCAATGCTGCATAAGTTGTTAAAAAGTGATTCTCTTATTCATGCGAATTACAGCATTATACTCTACTCGCCCAGCATTACTAGATGACAAACCAAAAAACAAAACACTGTTAATTAACATTTCAATAGACGAGGCTGCATTATTTTGAAAATCGCTGCCTGACTAATGAAACAATTTGTCATGGCATTTAACAGAGATGGATCTTGTTTTAAGTATTTGATTTTTAGATTGCAATAACGTATCTTGACACTACCAGCAAAATCTTTGAAGCAAGAATTTTTGAGAAGTCACATATCCATGATATGTTTAACGATTAGGTCTTGCCATTACAAACAACAAGAGTAATAGCTGCCTGGCGTTCATAGGTTGTACTGGTCTTAGAAAAACAAAACAAAGCACTGCTGGAAACTCAAAGAAGTGATGCTTACAAATATAATGAGCAATACAGTTTCTACGGGTACCCAAAAAAGCATTTGGATTGTTTCCAACAAAATCTTAAAGAACGTAAGAGATAACCACCGCGAAAGGTTTCACTAGAAACGTCAAAGCTAAAGGCATACTTAAATAATGTGATAGAGTTGATTTAAGCCACCAATGCCAATTATAGAAAAAGCTTTACACGTGGATATAGGTTAACTCAGTAATATTTGTGACTGCGTGGTGTATTTTCTCGGCAACTTTTCAATTGTTTTATCATAAGTCGTCATTTTTTTCTCTAAAAAAATTTGCTTAAAATAACGCATAATATGGTAAACGATATACAGAACTTAATCGCAATATACGTGTAGATTTTAAGATAATATTTCAACCAATCAATTACCTTAATCGTTAATTGACTGGTTGAAATTAGGGTTAGTTCGGATATCAATAATTTTTATTATCCGGATAACGGATATATCCGTGTACTTGGAATTTAGCTAACCGGTTAACCGGATAATTACTGCTGAATATGAAAAGCGTTGTACAGTTTTATTATAGAAATAAGCACACGTGCAGTACAATCGAATATAAAAAAATCACGCAGATTTAGATGTTCACTGTTTCTGCACAACACATTCCTTATAAAGCACAATGCATCGATTGTGGAATCGTGTAGACGAGACCGGAGTTTTGTAACAACGAGTCCACATGCACTAAATGCTCTTTCTGCTTCCACAGAAGTGGGCTGAATAGTAAGCAGAGCTTCATAGAGTCTGAAGGTTGGCAGATCGTATCCCAGAAGCTTCAAACACTTCACATTCCTTTTGGACCATTCTTCTGTTGAGCTTAGGAGTAATGGAAGGACGAGTAGCTGGAATTGATGCTGACGTGATAGCTCGCTCTAGTAATCTAGTTCTTCCTTGAGAGATGCACGTGATGACTCTCTACATACTGAAGTAGAAGCGAGTGATGCAAACTGGCTTTCTTCTCCTCGACCAGGCTCTGGTACTCCAAACAGCTTTTGCATAAGGGTTGAAGCAAGAGTGTAGATCTTGTTTTTGTTTCCGTATTCGCCAAAAATATCAAACTTGTTCTCCATTAGAAAATTGGGATCATGCAAATATTCAAGTAGATGAACAAGACATGCATTTCTCCTGCCTTTGATTCTTACCTTGTGATGAGATTTAAGAGATGCCGAGTACGCAGAATTAGAATTAGAGAGAGTTTTAAACACAATCATGAATCCGCTCAGCTGTAAGAAGTGTAGCGTTTCTCCTGCAAAGTCCATCTACAGCGTGTTGACAGGTTCAAGGACATCAATCAGATCATGGAGAATTTTAATTTCTGCGTTCGTAATGGTGGTAGAAGTTCCAATTTTGACAAGAGCCATTTTGATACATTTTTCCGCTCTTACAACTACTTTAATTATCTCTAAAAGACTGTTCCATCTTGTCTTTGAATCTGGAATCTACTTCAGCTCTGTGTTCAACTGTGCTTGGATATTCTTTTGCAGAATTTCGTCCTTAAGAGGACTTTTCCGAAACATCTTTACCACTGTTCTAACCTTCCCTATCACTTCCGCAACAAACTGTTGAAGTTCTACGCCAATTGCTTTAGTCTCCACAAGATCTACAGCAGCTTCATCAACTTCTTCCATCTCCTCTTCTGAAGAAAATTCTGAATCCGATCCAGTATTATTATTTTCCCTTTCCTTTTCTAGTCCTTCAATTAGATTTTGCCTTGCACACAAGAAATCAGTTACTGCTAATTGATAACATGCGCAAAACAGAGCTGGTGGACGCAACAAATCATTCTTTTAAAACTCTTCATCACACTAGCTGCATCTGTCGTAGCTGCAACAATGTCTTCCATCTTGAAGCCAAACTCGTGCAATCTTTCTTTCACCAAATTCTCTGCTCTTTGAGCTGGCATAGAATCTTTGATTCTTACCATTCCTAAATTAACAGGGTTTGAATCATAGTGCAGGTTTAAGTTCATGTATCTTCTGCTTCTTGTGCTTGTGTATTCATCAAGAGCCTCTTTTTTATTTCAATCATTTTCTTTATATCACTTTTCAGTGTTTGGGAAAAAGATATGATAATACTTCTGACATTTTGCACCGTTTATGGTAGCTTGTATTCTCTTGCTAAAAATACTTGTCTTAGTTGCTTACTACTAGAAATGGTGTCAAAAGAAATTCTGTCCACAGCTGCTAGCTCTGCAACAACCCTTTCCAGCGACTCTTTGCTTGGTTTAAAATAGTTTTCAATCGTGCTAGTGCCTGCGGAACTTTTGTTTGCATTTTCCAAAGAAACTTGCTGTTTTGCCTTCTTTGTGTCGAGAAGAATTTTATGTTTTAGACAAAGGTGGTTTCTCGTTCCTCCTGTAGATCCACCTTTACAAGAAATCGTGTTTTCGCAGGTTTCACATTTTGCCCTATCACCATTTCTTGATAGTAGAAAGTAGTCCCACACGGAATTTTCACTTCTAAAACGTTTAAATTCCATCTCTTGAATTTAGTCAGTTTAAACTAGGTTGTGTTCAAAGCTTTTTAAGTTCAACTGAAATCTTCTTACAGAATTATATTATATCGACAGAATTATATCCAGATATCGGATAGCAAAAAAACTTCCGGTTAATCGGTTAACCGTTATCCGGATAATCCAACCCTAGTTGAAATATTATCTTAAATCTACACGCATATTGCGAATATATTTCGTATATTCTCATGCATAATAAGGCTTCAATGTTTGCTTCTAGTATGAAATAAGTAAAAAAATGACCACGTCTCAAAAATTGAAGCCAATTTGCAAAAGCTAACGTCATTTTTGTCTTCAGCGTCTAAGATATGCCCTGAAACCAGTCTAAACCTTAAATGCTAAAAAAACTCTGTCACCCGGTATAACCAACAGATTGATGAAACTTAATTTGGTCTCTAGACATAAAACCGGACTTTTGAAACTTTGTTGACGTGTTAAGAGCTCATATGTCTCCAGTTCACCACTCTCTCTGATTACAATAGGTAATTTGGCAAAATGAAAAAATCATGGCAATTAATGAATACAAGAGCACCAAAGAATGTGAGAGAAAATGGCCTTGTAGACAGCAGAAATGGCGAAACTATCAGCAAATGGCGTTACAAACAGCTGAAACGTTTGAATATAAAAGCTAGCTTTAACGCACACATTAGTTCTGCTCAGCCACGAGTGCATGCAAATTATGTGATGGGCCCAACCTACACGGTTTGGTAATATCTTTCATCATGGTTTAACTGGAATTGCAAATAACAGCTTTTAGAGTTATCAAGTCATGTAAAGAAAAGACTGACGAACGCAGCAGCAAAACACTTTTAAAACAAGGCTGTGTAAAATTATATAACTGCTTACCAAAAAAAACCATCAGACACAAATACTTCGATCGGTCAGGTAAAATCCGCATATGACAAGTATCTCAAACCAGCATCCGACCAACCAAGGCTGTCAGGGTATACCCAAGTTTACACAGATTGCCAAAAATTAGTTCAAATAACCAAGTAAAGTGTGGAGTATTGTAGCGATGATCTGACTTGAGCTACACACTGCCTCATGCCTATTGCAGGGTGGGCCAAATGTTTTGCTACCCCCCTGTAAAATCATTTCAACACATAATGTAAAATATATTTGCTTTAAAAAACTTAATTTGTTGTATTTTCAAACCAGTTAAGTTATAAAATTTTTGAGACATAATTTTGTTTATTTGCAGCGTTTTGAAAAGTTTTAAGGATTATTTTGTTATAAGCTATTGAAGTATGTGTGACACAAGCGATTACACTTTGGAAAAAGGAATTGTTGCAAGTGTCACGATTCATGAACGTCCTTAAACAAGAAAGTCCATGAGACAGGTATGGGATGACTTCCAGCAACGATTGAGAAAAGAACCTCCACCAAAACAAACACTCTTCAGATGGAAATACAAACTTTTACAAACTGGGAGTGTAAAAGATAAACAAAGAACTGGCAGACCACAATCAAGAGAAACTCAATGCCAAGAGGTTGACAACACAATTAGCAAGTCTCCAAAAAGTCAACAAGAAAGCTACCAGCAGAGCTTGGAGTACCACGCAACACTTCAAGGAGGCACATAAAAGTTGACCTCAAACAGTTTCCACATGGGTCTATGTTTGTTTAAAAGCTGTTAGATGACAATTTAAACCACCAACGTGACACATGTGGAAGAATTCTCCAGAAATTTCAAACAGTGTTAAATAGACCGAAAGTCTTTTCAGTGATGAATACGTCTCACAGTGGAGTTCTCGATCGTGAAATATTGTGTTTTGGTCCTAGCAGAACTCGCATTATTGTGAAGAAGTGGAAAATCATATTCCACATTTCATGATATGGGGAGTAATGAATAGCGATCACCTGTTTGGACCATATTTCTTTGGTGGACCGGAGAATCATCTTAATTATTTAGCCATTCTTGAAAATTCGTTCATACCATAACTGCAAAGCTTTGGGATTCAAAGCAATGTCTGGTTCCACCAATATGGGGTGCGAGCTCATTTTGCAATAATTGTAAGGAAATATCTTAATGAAGTTTCCCAGTCGTTATACTGGCCGTGGATCTGCCTCCTTGCTAGCTCCACTGGACTGGCCACCTTGAAGTCCTGACTTGACCACAGGTATCAATTCTCTACGGAGCTTCATAAAAGAAAAAGTTGCACAGAAGCGCTATACGAACACTGATGAGTTGAAGCAAGCAATGACAGACGTTTTCAAATAGTTACACCTCGAATGCTTACCAGATGACAGAGCTTAGTGTTGAATTAACCTATGCTATGACAATGATGGGGCGTACAAACGGACACATTAGACTGATAAATAGCAACAATTCTGAATTGGATCACAAGACCTAAAACCAAGTTAAGTTTTTCAAATCAAACTTACCATACATTACAGGTTATACAGTGTATTAAGTTTACAAGGGGGTAAAAAAAAACTTTTGACTCGCTCGGTATAACAAATTGTGATTTGATGCCAAATATTATGTTGCACAGAAGCAGAATCAAGAGACAGGGATACCTGTTGCCTTGAGACTTGAACAACCGCCTAATAGCTAATACAAATTTCTGGTTACTCTACCCAGCTCTTAAGCATATAACTATTTGATGCAATACCAAAATACAAAGATTAGATTTATGATAACAAGGAAATTCATGATTAAATGAAATCAGGGAACTTCATTCTTAAACATTGAAATGCCAAATCTCGAAAATATAAAAATTAATTCTTAAGTACGAAATTACTGACTTCAGGAAATACAAAAAAATGACAAACCAAAGAAAAACAAAAATTACAAAACTAGGAAAATTTATGCAAGTTAAAACAAAACTACAGATATAACCACCAAGAATAAAAAAAGGATAATTGAATTGAGTTAAACTATGCATCTTGAAGTTAAATAACAAAGCCAGTCCAAAGTTTTTTCATATTTCAGTATTGCTCATTTTTGGATCTTATGTATTTTCTTCAATAATTTTTTGTAATTTTTGTTATTTTTATTTATGCTACTGAGCAATTCCTATCCTATAACTGATGCCATTATTCTATAAAAACTAATGCCATGTGCATTGTTATAGTGGTTTTTAAGTTGCCTAGCATTTTCATAGTCAACATTGTCCCAGCTATTGCTTAATGCTTTAACTTGGCGGACCGAACTAGCACATTCAAATGCTACAGCAAATAGTTTAATAACATTCTGTGATGCTTTCTGGCCAATCAGCTATGAACATCTCGGCAGCTTAAAACAGAAAGACTGTAGTTACGTTTGAAATTATTAATGCTAATTGTCACCTGAATGCTCAATGCATGCATTTCCACTTTTCACTTGCTTTCATTTTTAAAAGTCCAAAACATGCATTTACTAGATACTGTAATCAGATCACACCTAAAAATTAAAATTACAAATGTAAGGTAACTAAGGTAGTTACTGAAGTGCAAGTGCAAGTTCAGAATCATGTTAGATACTATCTAAGGTGTAACATTTCTCAAAATTTATGGGCTTTGCTGCCTACAAATTCTTGTAATGAGTGTACTAAGATTTTCTATTTGCCAGTATTAACACTTTCTCATGTGGTAGTTGATTAACAAATGTTTACTCAGTGTATACTGCAGACACAGAAAAATAAGCAATGAAGTAAGTCGATTAGAAAAACTGCAATGTAACCACTCTACTGGGTAGCATGAGATACTTAAAGGAGCTAAGCTATGCATTTCCATAGCTTTATGTATTTCTGCGATTTCCATAATTTAGTTGGTGTTTTTTCTCTATTTATGTAATTCTGTACCAGTATTTAAGCATTCTCCAAAAAGTTACCAGTAAGCTATCTTGCATCGCAATTACTTTATAGTTGAAAAAGCAACCTTCCTACTCCCAGACAAAACTAAAATCCAGATGTACTAAAATTTGTGGCAAAATATAGAATTGTTGAATTTCGGAATTCATATCACCACATGAAATTATGGTGATTCGTGCTAAAAAAATTACTGAGTTACAAAATACAAAAAAATCAAAGAAAAAGAACTACGAAAATTGCAGACACTTATGGAAATAATAAAAACCACCCCATTAGGTTAAATTAGATAACTAACTTCAGTTAAATTAAACATTTTTGTAAATTTTCATATTTTTTCTTCTGTAATTTAGTTGGTGCTTTTGCCCTAGTGTCATACAAATTTTGATATTTCTCTAATTTCATGTTTTAATGTCACTCCCATTCTCAACCAAACAATTCAAACAGCTGTTGATTTAATGTACAAACTTATGTAAAGCCTACTTTTAAAATCTAACGTAGTATGTAGCAGCATAACCATAGCAATACCATGTCTTGTAGAACATGAAGGGTGCCAACCATATTGCATTATGAACATTTCATCCAGCCTTTTCTGGGGACGAAAATCTAAACTCCTGGTGTAATGATCACTTGCTACTGGTCAAATGTTTTTAGCTTTTATGATCCTATTTCAAATAGCAAATGTGGAAATGGATACCATTAAATTACATAAAAGCGTGTCAGAGTTTTAGGGTTGAAATTAGGGCTAGGGTTAGTTAAACCTAAGACTGACGGTACAAAATGCCTAAAAACAAAATATTCAACAATTTGCTATTTGACATATTCTGTACACAATCTAAAATATTGGTAATTTTCCAACATCAACAACGCAATGTGCATAACAGTTGAATCACAATCACTAATATTGAATCTACATTTTACACTGTTGCGAAGTGTTCAATTGGCTTAAGCACCAAATTAAAAAAATAGTACATTTTTAAGAATTAAGTTGAGAAAAATGTACCGAGGTTATACCTAAGCTTTTAAATTTTGTCAAGGAATTATTTTTTCCATCTGTTCCATTGATTTAAATGAACTTACAAGTATGTTTGCACTTCAAGATATCAAATGGTATAACATACTGCATAGTATGGCCAATGTCTTACAAATTTTAAAGTTTTGCACCAGATTGAAATAATTCAAATTTTTTGCAAAAATCACATAATTT
Source organism: Trididemnum clinides (assembly GCA_963675345.1). Lineage (NCBI taxonomy): Eukaryota > Metazoa > Chordata > Ascidiacea > Aplousobranchia > Didemnidae > Trididemnum > Trididemnum clinides. Next base: position 8,755,424 of record OY776292.1, on the reverse strand, counting down.
ATGAATAAGCAGAAATACGTTACATGTGCTAATAAATGACAGCTACTAGTTCAAAATTCAGTGCGGTGGCATATCAGTTTTGGAGTTGGTAGGCCTGGGGTTCATTTCCTAAGTGTAGTCATACCAAAAGGCAAGACATTTAATGGGATGCCTCTTATCATTATGTGGAAGACAGGTGGCAATGAGCTTGGAGAGGAGATGGGTGCCACCAAGCTTTCACAAGCCTACTGCAAGGATATGGAAAAAGAGGAAGAGCTGTCTCTGTTCTCAGATCTTCCCAACAACTCACCAGTAATGGGAGACTTGACTAGTACAAAATATGCTAGTAGTAAAACTTGAAATATGGTGTAACATGTATTTTCTCATGAAAATTGTACTGTGGGCTATTGTATACATTTGGGTTATGACATTTTATACCCGTTTTCACATAAAAATTTTCTGTATCATGAATAGACGAACTTTTGTATAAAAACAATGAAAAAGAACCTTATTTTTCTTAATATTTAAAAAAGATCATCCCCAAACCAAAAATTCAAGCTGCCACGTTTCGCAGCCTTATATATGGGTGGTTGGTAATTCCAAAGCAGAAGCACCATTATGTCATAATTACACATCGTGTTCAGTCTATTTTGTCACAAACAATTCATTGTGCACATTTTCCTACTTTTTCTGATATTATATGGCCATTTTGCACTATTGTGTTGTACTTTTGCAAGCAGACAAATTTACTTAAGCTGCTTACTGTTCTTTGATATGTTTCTTTCCGAAAAAGTAAGTTAGATTTAACAGGTCACATAAAAAAAAGGCAGTGGCTATTTTGCCGTCGACGGCAATTTACCCTCAGAGACTATTTTGCCATGAAGTATTTGTGATTGGTCAATCTAAATAACATACTAAACATGTGACTTTTGGTCGTTTCTGATTGGTCAATTTAAAAAACCAATTAAAAAACTTTTGCACCCCCAGGTCTCTATCCCCCACCCTGTACACTCCCTTGCAGTGTACACTGCCCCGTACATTTACATACTGGGCCTGCCCCTTCAGTGTACACTGCCCTTTCTTTCAATGCCCTGCCAGCTGAGATTCGAACCCGCAACCATGATATCTCAAGACCAGCGCACTATCCACTACACCACAGTGTCACTGGCGAGATTATAGCAAATACGGCTATATAAACACACGTGAATGATTACGGCAAAATAGATTCCAAGGGCAAATTGCCGTTGACGGTGAAATAGCCACTGCCCAAAAAAACAATAATGAATGTAAGAAATATAAGGATATTAGGACCAACAACTTAGTAAGATTCCAAAAGCCACAAAGAAAACAAGGAGCAGTATCTTTGAAAGTAAATTCTACATTCAGAAAAATGTAAAATGTTGCAAAAAATAAAAACTGTTACATGACACCAATATCTTGGGACCAAAATGAAGGTTAGGAAAATGCATAAGCACAAATTTCAAAAGAAATTGTAAACTTGTGGAAGAATAAGTTGAATTTTTTCCGTGTCTCTGATCAGGTTAATCAAGCAAAGCTTGACAAGTTGATGAAAAGTTATGATGAATGAATGTGTCAGGAGGGGAAAGTATGATACTCTGAATTTGCTTTTTAACATTACCATAGTGAAAGACCTATGGCCATCTTCAGAAGACAAGCAGTTGTATCACCCTTAAGTAAAGACCAAAAAAAGAAGCTGGATGTTCTTAAGATCAACTAGCCAGTAAAAAAACATTCACCCTTTGAAAAAAACAAAAATTGCAAGCTAGATGGCCCTCAACATCTCGTGATCTTACCAACTACAAAATACAACAGCACCTAACTGACAACAGACTTAGTGATAACTACAAGAGTGTCAACAAACAAGGCTTCTAAAATATTAAAGCACTGGACAGTTGGTGGTCTTGCCACTCCTTCACCAATTTATAGGGCAACATTTAAAGAGGTTGTTAAACTAAAGCAACAAATGAAACAGAATTTGTAGTTGGAAAACTGGTCTTTACATTTTGTTGTGAAATGCATCGAAGAGAATGAGTATAAAGTAGTTGTGCTTAAAAACGAAAGAACAGAAGTAAAATTGGATGCATTGTGTTTAAAGAATGGCAAGGCTGCCACTACTGCTCAAGCTATACCAAAGTTATTGATGAATATAACTTATGAAATGCAATAAAATTGATCACTACTGATACAACAAGTATTAACACTGGCAAATAGAATGGAGTAGTTGTTCGATTGCAACAAAGATTTTTAGAGAAGGATGGTTGCAAACCTCAGTTTATAAGTTGGTTGTAACATTTCTTATTGCTCCACTTTAAAAAAGCCACATTTAAAATTTTGTGACTTATGTAAGTTAAAAATTTATTTACAAATATTGACTGCATGGACTCAAAAGGAATTATATCTTACAACGCTGCTAAGATTCTACTGACTATCTTGATAATAAGTTCACACCTGTAGGTACCATAGAATCTTTTTTATAGCAAAATTATAGTTTCTTAAGGCCCTGATCTTCCAATAACATGTTTGTACATAACTGGGTGAGCTGCAAATAAACCTTTTACTTATCTGGCCAAGCTTTTAATCAAACCTTTTGATCATCTTCTCTGTGCTAATGATTTGAATCAATTACTCTAGATAGAGGTCAGTGAAAAGTGATGAACTTTTCAGGAAATTTCTGTTTTTAGCTCTAATGCAAATTGTTGTACAGATTAGGTGCTCTCAATCAATTGATTTTATAACCTATTGAATTTCAAATATTAACTCTACAGTATTTGATTGATCTTTGACAAAGCAATGTCAAAAAAAAAAAGAAAACAATTCAAAGAAAATCTTGTTTTTTGAGTGTATGCTAGAAGTTAAGGAAAACTAATCATGAAACGAGCTAGGAGGTTAACTTGTGGTTGTATTTGTACAGGAATATAGCAATTTGGGGCTGAATAATATCTTCAACATTTAAAATGTTGATTTTGTGACAAATGGATAAGGCAAAATCACTCCACTTAGCCTCAAATGCAATGCTGATGCATGTCAGTGATGTCTACAATCTGCACTGGTGCACAATGCACATGATGTCTATGACAATTTTTCATGATGTTAGCAATCTTTAATTCTAACCCTTACCTAAAACCAGGTAACTATAAGTTGGTGTAATAGACTTACTATGCCTGTACCACCTCTACCATAGGTACAGAGTATGGGTGTGCACCACACACTCACAAATTTGGCCGGGTGTGTGGCACACTCGCTACTTCCTTTCCTTATTTCACACAGTCAACAGTTTTTACACAGATCTGCAATGTAACTTGGAAATGCATCCTTGCAAAAAGCATTGCAAGTTCTGTTTTTGATTGCAGTCATTTGAGTATTTGCTCATTAATTATTTATTGTTTGTTCACAAACATAAAACACCCTTAATTTTGATGTTACAAAATTCCTTTGCAAACTCATGACCTAGATTTTACTGTCAAATACTGATAGAATGCTTGTTTGTGCCTACTTTTCCATTAAATCACACTGCTAAATAGGTTGGAAGATTGATGAATATTTGAATTTAGGGCATTCAGATGATTGCTTGTTTCCATTCTAAGAAAAATACATTACTTTGCCAAACCGATTATCATGTCAAAAATCTTGCACACCCGCAAAAAAGTCAAACTTAGCAGTAGCACCTATGATCTCTACTATGCCTAATATGCCTGTTGAGTGCTACCATCTAACACTTAACTGCCTAACCCTAACCCTAACCTTGTACAATATATTGCTGGACATCGCAGACATGTATTATTTAAAACTACTGCTCTGTTCTGGACATACTGACAAATGCTAACTGCTTCAAATAAGATTCATACATAGCTCAAGCCCTCTTTAAATATTCTATCCTCAAGATAACAAAAAGGCAGTGGCTATTTCGCCGTCAACGGCAATTTGCCCTTGGAATCTATTTTGCCGTGATCATTCACGTGTGCTTATATAGCCAAATTTGCTATTATTGCACCAGTGACTCTGTGGTGTAGTGGATAGAGCGCTGGTCTTGAGATACCAAGGTATCGGGTTCGAATCTCAGCTGGCCAGGGCTTGAAAAGAAAGGCAGTGTACACTGAAGGGGCAGGCCCGGTATGTAAATGTATGGGGCAGTGTACACTGCAAGGGAGTGTGCAGGGTGGGGGATAAAGACCTGTGGGTGCAAAATTTGTAGGGTACACTGGCAGTGTACACTGCAAGGGAGTGTGCAGGGTGGGGGATAGAGACCTGGGGGTGCAAAATTTTTTTTTTGGTTTTTCAAATTGACCAATCAGAGACGACCAAAAGTCACATGTTTAGTATGTCATTAAGATCGACCAATCACAAACAACTCACGGCAAAATAGTCTCTGAGGGTAAATTGCCGTCGACGGCAAAATAGCCACTGCCTAACAAAAAATATCCCAATACAGTTTCAACAAGCAACTAATATGGTACCGGTATTAAAAAGGCAGTGGCTATTTCGCCGTCGACAGCAATTTGCCCTTGGAATCTATTTTGCCGTGATTATTCACGTGTGTTTATATAGCCAAATTTGCTATTATCGCACCAGTGACTCTGTGGTGTAGTGGATAGAGCGCTGGTCTTGAGATACCAAGGTATCGGGTTCAAATCTCAGCTGGCCAGGGCTTTAAAAGAAAGGCAGTGTACACTGAAGAGGCAGGCCCGGTATGTAAATGTACGGGGCAGTGTACACTGCAAGGGAGTGTGCAGGGTGGGGGATAGAGACCTGGGGGTGCAAAATTGTTTAAATTGGTTTTTAAAATTGACCAATCAGAGACGACCAAAAGTCACATGTTTAGTACGTCATTAAGATTGACCAATCACAAACAACTCATGGCAAAGTAGTCCCTGAGGGTAAATTGCCGTCGACGGCAAAATAGCCACTGCCTATTAAAAACGATTATTTGCTAAAATACCAACAGCTCTGTAAAGCAAAGCTTAAAGTTGATCAAAGTGGTGTTGAAAAAAAGTTAATCATCAAAAATGACACTGAAGTAGTTAGCCTCTTTAGTGACTTTCACATAAAAATTGCTAAATTTAATTGCATTTGAGGAAAGAACGTTAGGCTCTTCAAGTAATACAAGAGGCCAGCAATGCACTTTGAACAAACTTAATTTTAAACTCATTACCAATAGGTAAGCATGCTGTAGCCAAGGGTAGCTAGGCTAGCAAACACCAATACTAAGTCTAAACCTATGCATCTGAACCTAGGTACAGTACTACTTAACCCAAACTTTGACAATGATGCAAAAATCCATGGAATTTCTGTGATATAGCAATATTTACCTTTATCTCTCTGAAACACTTTCTGCTAATTCCACGTTGTAGTAAAGCCGTAAACTGGTGAATTGCTAACACTGCCACCCACAATACACACAACAAACATTCACGGAGCTCAATCAGGGCGATCTAAATCACCAGAAAAAAATGACACCATAACTGTTAGACACTGCTGACCAAACATACCAAAGGATTTCAAAACTGCTCAGCAAAAATCAATCTAGTCACAATGAAATTTTAGTTTGGGAAGTGACAAGTAAAAAAGCTACAGTACCGGCACTGTAATGTAAAAGTAACCTATTCTGTAAATTATTTTGAGATATAGTGCCAAAACTTGGACAGAATACCAAATGAAATATTAATGCAAAACTGTGGACTCCAAACTCTGCAACTTCTAAAATATTTCCAGCAAAAAACAACACACAATAAAAATCACTGTCATTCTGTCACAATAATCCTCTCGTTTCAACAAGGCAGTGGCTATTTCCCGCGGACGACATCTCACCCTTGAAGGCTATTTTGCTGTAGAACGCTTCTGATTGGTCAACTCGTCATAGTTGTTGCTCACCGGTCATGGTTTGCTGCTTACAGTTCCTTTAGTACAGCGTGGTTTAACTGTAGGCCGCTGGCCAATCTTGGCCAGCGAACTAATTTTTTTGGCCCACGAATAATTACGGTGATTGGTGTGATTACGATGGGGTTGCCATGCATCACTAAAATTCCGGACATGTCCGGAAATAATGTGGCCGTCCAAAAATTTGCTGGAATGTAGGTGATGACCTTTTTTTTATTTTGGAGAACACCTATATATGGGGTAACACGCCTCTAGTTTACAACGTGGCCCGCGGAATAAATTTTTGGTTTTTGATGGTCTGCTATAAAATTAAGTAGAACCACACTGCCTTAGTATAATTCGGCGGAGTAATTTCTTCGTTCCCTGATTATGAGTGACAGTTTGCTGCCAACTGGACTCTGTTACGTTTCAGCTGGTGAAAGCAGATCACGCGAATTAAAAAAAAGTGGAGCAGATCACGCGACTTAACCAGAATTACGGGGATAGCGAAAACACTCAGTTACCTAAAGCTTTCTATAGGTTTACTGTAGTTTGTTGCTCGGGGCGTGACTTCCATAATTAAAAAGGCGATTTCAAAAAGTGCTTACGGAACATTTTTTCAAAAATTGAGTTATCATATGTCACGGGTTCTTTCAGGTGCCCTGAACCATTGCACGAACAAATGGCGTAAAAAATTTTTCAACTGTGTTTTCCAAAATGCAAAATTTAGGAAAATTGGTGTTTTGATCAATTTAAATGTAACTAAATTTCACAAAACGAACTAAAAGCACTAAATTCTTTCCCTACCGAGTGAATAGCAAAAAAAAAGTCCGTATAATGGCAGTGAAAAATCTGCCATAATTTGTCATAATTATTTGCATTGAATTGAATAGGAGTGATATCGTTTTTTGCAAAGCAAATCGATAAACGTGACAGTTGTTGAATGAACATTAAATATGTTGTTTTACTGATGTTAAGGAATGAATCTAAGGTCAAAATAAGATAAGAGGTGCTAAGGTTTGTTTGTAATTGCTAACACTTGGGCTAATTTTATGGGCTAAACATGCACGCTTATTTGTAGCCAGCTTTTGTGAGAGTTTCATATTCGATTAATCATCATGTTTGCGAAAGGTGAGTTTAAGGTAATTGTAATGTGTAACTTGTACAGTATATTTAGTGGCATAAGCATTCTCAAAAGTTGAAAACCTAAGTTATACTGTAGCTTAAATGTCAGAGCAGACTTCTGTATCGTTTGTCATATGTTCGATTAGATATTGTTGGATAAAATTAGTAAGTTTTTTAAAATTTTTTGTCAATAGTGATTGTTGACCAGTCATATTGATATATGAGATGTAATTTTGGGACCTTAACTACTTCTTAAACAAGTTTTTGGCCTGTTGCCTAGGTTGCTGAGGCAAGGGTAGTTTAAAAACTTACGGTACCGATTCATTTATTCATGCGTATGAGCTCATGCTTTGTTTGCATGTCTTTCGTCACACCAGGCCACCTCGACGGGTGGACTGTTTGGCCCCACCACCTGTTTGCCACATAAAGATGGAGGTATGCCGTTAAGTGCCTTGCCCATGGACAAAACAAACAAGCTTGCCGACAAGCTTACGGTACCGGTAGTAATGACGAGATAACGGTTGTTTTTGCTAATGTACCGACTGGTATCTAATTTGTATAGTTTATTTTCAAGTGAGGAGCAAATGGTATTTAGATGGCACTTCTTTTAGGGGTAATTTTTTTTAATTGGCACACAGTAATAAGCTTAGACTAGCCAACTGAAAGACCTAATCTCAACCAAATTGCTTTTGATCAATTTCATTTGTTTCCGAGGATCCAACTAGCCATAATTCATTCCAAATTTTAATTAATTTTTCATTAGTTTTCAAAATAACCCCAATAGTTGGTGTTCGCCCTTTACCGGTACCTCTCCAGCATAAATTACAGCTTTTAGTCAGCCACTTTTTTGGTGCGAAATGTGTGACGTCATATGCAACCATCCTATTGATGATTTTTGTTTTCAGTGTTTTCCTCAAAATTTTTTCCCCCTAGTTACAAAATTAGTTTACTAAAACATAGATTTGTGGTTTTATTTCTTATCCAATTTTCATAAAATTTTCAAAAGATCACGCTATATTCCTCACGCATCGAATCGCATAAATTTTGTGCCTTAATTCTTGGATTTTTTTACCCAAAAAGATCAAGAACTTGGTTGCAGACCACAAAAATTGTAAAATTTTCAGCAAGAGCCAACTACCTTACCTTCTAAACAAGTTGTAATTATATGTTATCCAAGAAAGCAAACTTTTCATCATTAACACAATATAAAAACTACTCTTTTGTGGTATCATTTGATAAAATTTGTAAATTCAAATTTTTTAATTTTTAGAGATCTCAAAACACCCCTGAAAAATTTGTATGGTAGATAAAAAAAAGTAGATTTTGTGCGTAAAAAATGTAATATGTTGCTAAATATTGATCTCATTTGAAAGCGTTGGAAATTTAATTTTCAGTAATATATAATTTTAAATAGTGTTGGTCAGTTGTGGGCAAAGTTTTTGGTCGGAAGGTCGCATTGACCATTCAAAAGTCGCCAACGGTTAGTGCTTAAAATCTTCCAAAAGCTGTATACAATGCAAGAGCTTGCATTAGCTTAAAATCTTGCAATGCCGTATTACATAGCTTTGAAAATGATGGTGTCCAAAAAAAATCAGGTTATCACCCTTTATTTAGACAGAAAATGCGTCAGTTCAAACAAAGAATTGCGCAGCGGTGCTTTCAATGGTGGCTTCTAAAGTTCCTTGCTTTTTTATACATCAAGTGTTCCTGCTGTCGTGCATTGGCAGGCATCCTACTGTTATCCGGGTTGAAACGAGTGCACTCCACTTGTCAACTAGTCACTTCTATCATGATAGCTACTGAACGTAGATGGCGATCTATGTATAAAGCCAGGTGTTCTGCTTGTGGTTTGCAGTTGAAGTTGCTAAGGTTGCTACACTCCCTTTATCATATTAAATTAAATATGTGGAAGTTTGTACAAGTGTTGGCGCGCCGCACAAAATACCCTGGTCTAGGCTAAGCGGTATGTAACATTTACTGATTAATAATGAGTACCGTACATCATATTAGTTCAAAACCCTGCCAAAATTTTCGACCTACTTTCACTAAATTAGAATTTTTAGAAAAACTACATCTTTTAAAACGATAAAACAACATGCAAACATTTTACCACTAAACTTGTAGTTTTGTATTAAGTTTCTAAGGAGATAAAAGCTAAAATATAAGTTTAAAAACTAGCAGAAGTTTGGCTTCTCTAAATCAAAATTTGCTGTATCCCCCTTGTTTCTCAACAAATGGGAGGGGTGTAAAAAAATCTTCTGTTTCATTGTTAGTGACGACATATTCTGTTTAAACTTGATATTTTTTGAATTTTGAAAAAATTTTCTTTTCAAAAGTACATAATATTGCATGGTTTAAGCCAACTCTTAGCAGCTAAGCTCTAGCTGATCATATTTTAGATACTAAATTTAACTAACAAAATTTAGTAATGGTCGGTACCGGTCAACAAAAAGATCATGGGCCTCAGAAAGTTGCAAGTTGTAGACTCTACAAAAGCTGTACTACAATCTACTACAATGTACAAAAGACTCTAAAAAAGCTTTTTTACGATGTAAAAAGCCTAGGCTTTTACCTAAGTTTTGACTGATATACTTTGAAAGCTTATTTCCTTGGCATCATCTAGCGACGATTTCTAGAACAATTGGTAGAAAAATAAAAGCTGTAGTGATCTTTGAGGTAAGGGTGCTTTAACTTCGAAGGCAACTCGGCACCAATTTGGGTGGGGGTAATTAGCATAAAATTTGCATATTAACTCTTTCACGCCCGAGTAAAAAGCAAAAAAAGTCTTTATGGTGGCAGTGCGAAAAACTGTCATAATCAATCATTATGATCTATCCCAAGTTTGTTTGTAAATGGTTACGCATTTGTTACTTTTACATCAAGTGTGATATATCATTAAAATCTCCACTTCTTGAAGATTTCAAATATATAAAATATTTTCTAATATGCAAATTTTATGCTAATTACCCCCACCCAAATTGGTGCTGAGTTGCCTTCGAAGTTAAAGCACCCTTACCTCAAAGATCACTACAGCTTTTATTTTTCTACCAATTGTTCCAGAAATGGTCGCCAGATGATGACAAGGAAATAAGTTTTCAAGGTATATCAGTCAAAACTTGCTTAACAGCCTAGGTTTTCTAGAACTTGCAACTTTCTGAGGCCCATGATATTTTTGCTGACTGGTATCGACGGTTACTAAATTTTGTTAGTTAAATTTAGTATCTAAAATATGATCAGTCATTATCTTCTGGAGGTTGGCTTAAACCATGTAATATTATGTACTTTTGAAAAGAAAAATTCTTCAAAATTCAAAAAATATCAAGTTTAAACAGAATATGTCGTCACTAACAATGAAACAGAAGATTTTTTTACACCCCTCCCATTTTTTGAGAAAGAAGGGAAATATGAAAAATTTTGATTTAGAGAAGCAAAATTTCTGCTAGTTTTTAAACTTGTATTTAGTCGATGAGATGGCATAGTGGTTAGAGCACCCGCTTCGCAGTGGGTAGACCTTGGGTTCAGTCCCCCATGTCGAGTCATACCAAAAGACTTTAAAAAATGGTATCTATAGCTTCCCTGCTTGGCGCTTGGCATTTATGGGAAGTTGTGGAGAACAAGCCGGCAAGTTCGCTTGTTGTGTCCTTGGGCAAGGCACTTAACGGGACGCCCCACCTTTATGTGGAAGACAGGTGACCCGGAAATGGCAACTCCCAAGCGAGTGTGGATTTACCGTCCAAAACATAGCGATACATCGCTTTCTCGTGAATGAAGGATAAATACGGCAAACAAGAAAAAAAAGTAACAGAGCCTTCAGACCAGATCATGAGGAGGGAGAGAGTTAAGATGAGCGAGAGCCACAGTTTGGCAAAAGAGAGTGAGAGGGGATCAGTGCTGGTGCATGGAAGGAAAGCGTGGATTCTACAGTGAAGGAAGGCAGGCTCTAAGGAGGAAAGGGAGGGTGAGCAAGAGAAACCCTCTAGGAGAAGTAGAAGGAAGCATAAGCAAGTGAGTGTATGCAAAAGCTCTCCAGGAAGATCTTCAGAGCCTTGGTTTCATTTCAAGTCTGACCCAACCTGCAATGAAAAAACAGGTTTGGAGACGAAGAGCCCGCTCATAGGATTACAGAGCGAAATGAGTCAGAGTGGCTTGTAGGGGAGGGGGTAGAAAAGTCTCAGAGAGTAAAAGTAGGATGGGGGAAGACGAGAGGCAGTTGTTAATGGCACCACTAGCCGCTTGGTAAAGGCGTTCCAATTTGGTAATCATGGCAACGCTTGAGAAAGGAAGCCATTCGATTGAAACATAAGTGAGAAGAGACTAAAGAAAATCTTTGCAAAGAAGAGAGAGGAACTTCTTAGAAGCCCCCCCACGAAGAAGCAGAGATACAGCATAAGACCTTGAGACAAGGGAAAAACTTGGTCTTTAACGAAGATACAAGTTTAGAAAAGGAAAGAGTGCATTCAAAGGTGACATCAAGGAAAGTTTGAGTGGGATTGCAAAGGAAAAGAAAGTTGAATAAGAAGAGCTGGGGCTGGAGGTTAGCTTGATGGGAATCGAATAAAAAGAAAGAGATCTCACATTTGCTCGGATTGAGAGGAGACACTAATACTCAAACCAGCTCTTCAGTCGAATCAGAGCTACTAATGGCTCTGTTCCTTTTTGTTTTAGCAAGGGCGGGTTAAGCGTCCTCGCCAACTTTTCACTTTTCGGCGCTGAGAGCACCCAGTTTTTTCAAGCTTTTTTGCTAGCCTAAGCCATTTTGCGAGCTCTTCGCTGGTCTTGGCAGCACCATCAAATCTGCCACTTCTCTTCCTCTCAGATTCTCGATTTGTTCTCAACACACGGTCCTCTCCACCATTTTTCCTTTTACTTCAAACTCTTTGGTACATCTGGCAGGAAGTTACTTCTTTCCACTCCTTTGCTAGCTAGCTACAATAGGGGTCAGTTATTCATTTTTTCCGGGGATAACACATCCAATGACTTGGCCTGACATGATGCGCTGCTTCAGCCATCTACAATCCCATGTAGTCTCTGTTCTCTTAAATCTCAAATCCACTCATTTCTCGGACTGGAGGCGTATGGTCTCATTATAATTCTTCAACGCACAGGTTCCCTTAGAATTCAATGAAAATTTTGTGCTTCCTGGTTACACTCACCGCCTCCTATCTCATCTTTGTTGCAACAAACACAGCCTTCTGCTCAACTCTTATTTCTCAAGAATTGGCAGAATTGAGAGTTCTTAATGCAGAGTCTTTAATCATCCTACCCAAAACATTTCTTGTCTCATTCTGCACCGCCCAGCTACGAACTGTTGGCGCTGTTCGCTTTTTGGCGACTACTTTTATCTCTATGACTTCTGGTATAGGCCTTGGGAAGTTGCTCGGCTTCTGGAGCTTCATGGTCTCCCGTCAAGTCTCCATCACTCCGTCGGTGTCGAGTAACAACAATAACAACAGGTTATTATGAATACCAAAAACCTGTAAAATATCAGGGGAATATACAAAATTTGAATGTGAAAAAGGTAATTTTGACTCTCCTTTGCTCATAGTACTTGAACCACCCACTTCCTTAGAAAACTTTTAAACATAGTTTCTTGTGTGCAAATTGCCTGGCACTTCATCCTTTAATTTAAAAATGATTGTGCAATATCGGTACCAAAAATCAAAAATAAACACCTATAGATTGTTGTTTGCATTATTCTTCTCTTTTGTAGGAGCTCAGGAATCGGTAACATCTAACCAACATTTTTACTCTGTGGCATAATCACAAAAAATAATTAAAGTTGTCTCTTACCAGTACCTCTGTTTTAACCTGAAGCAGCATGATTGCATCATCAGGGCAAGTAAATAATTAAATGTTACTCCACAAAAGTTCTTTTCTTGCTATGCATATTTTCAACACCAGTTTGGGAGAAAACTTTAGAGATAAAAATACTGCATTGCAAAAGCTACAGAAAATTAAAAACTTGTTTACATCTTTGAGTTGAAGGTACGTGGTGTCCAAGTCTGTTATAAAGATCGCCATGGGGCAACCTGTCGTCGAATACGGTTAAGTCACCCCCCGTGTACCTTAGTGACCGGCAGGTGACGATTCGACGACTAGAAGATTAGCTCGGTAGAGTTCAATGGCTACCTTCTATGCCTTATCCTTCGACCTAAGGACTTACGCTCGAGAAGCTAGGTTACCAGCCCACTCTTTTACACCACAACTATATCAATATACAAGCTTTCGCACGTAGACAATTACCGACACCACACTTATAGCAGTCGATAGTCACCCTTCTTTACAGTAGTGTTTGGCCCTTGCCTTCTAATTCTTCTCCCTTCTAGCTTGTCTCCTTACTTCCCTTCTTTTCTTTCTTCTCTGTTCTGTTGTCTATTTGCTTTCGTCTCTTTCTTTTCCAAATAATCCACCCGTATATATACTTTCCATTCGTACGTAACCGAAATAAAGTTCCCAAATATTTTAACCAATCAAAATTACTAAAAACTAACAAGAAAAGGTTTCAAAACTGCTAAACAAAGAACAACCAATAAAAATGCATATAAAATAAATCAGAAAAGTTCTGTCTACGGGGGGGAGTACAGGAAATAACTACCAATAAGATTGCTTTAAGAATAAAATAAACAAGCGACGGTTTGTAAACGAGAAATACTGGAAATAATGAACGAAACAGAAAACTACGTCGACACGGGATAATAGCATGAATATTCCAGAGATTATTATTGCTACACAACCCCACAATTCTATCGCTATAAATAGATTGCCTTACAACCCTAGAATAGATGCTTTGATAGTGCTGGATTTAGGGTGAGGTCTGTGAGGGAGCTGCTTTGGGCCCTCTTATTGAGAATAGAGGGTTCCCCTTCCAGACAAGTGCTCTAAACTAGATTTAGGCCCTACGAAATAAAAATGACAACGAACAAAAATTTTTTGAACAAGATTGTGTATTTCATCCCATCAAAACATTGATTATTCTAAAAACAATAAAAAATATTTTCATTTATAAACCAAGGACCAAAACCCTAGTTTGCAACAAATTTACTAGACTTTTGATTTAGGAAAAAACCTCTATAAGAAAAAAATACAAAGGTCCCTTGTGAGTACTTGGCCAATTAGGAGGACCTCAAGAAATCTTGCCTCAGGTCCCTAAAATTCTTTATCCACCACTGAGCCTAGGCCTAGCAAGCCAAGGCAAAGCAGGTCAGTGTTGCCAGTTCCGCAGTTTTCCTGAGGAATCGGGCTAGTTTTGATTAGGCGTTCCGGGAAAAATTAAGCAGTTGCGAGTTGCGGTTTTTTTTACTGGTTTTTGCCATGTCATTGCGCTATTTTCGGCTAGTTTTTGGAGTGACAGCAAGTATAAAAATATAAGCAGTCAAAAGTGTCTCAAATAGAAGTTCTTATTATCGCTAGCGCATTTACGTGGAACAGTCCGAAAATTTCCTTAAATGATCTTAATTCCGCAGAAAAAGGTTGATATTGCCCTAAGCGACTGCAATTGGTGGGTGATGACCTTTATTTTTTGGAAGTCAACGAGAAGCAGATGGCGAACACGCCCAAACCCTGTGGCAATGCAACCTCGGCAACAACGATGGCTTTTTCTCTTTGGATATCATACTAAAGCACTGGCTGACTTGAATGTGCATTTTAGGAAGAATCCAATCACTGTGTTGATGCCGGGCCTGGACTGTACTCTCAACGGCCCTGTGTGGAAAAACTTTGAGGAGCTTTGCAAAATTTGGGCTACTTTTCAACAGACTAGCTTTGGACTATTTTGAGTTAGTTTTAACATACGATTTGGGCTGGAAACTTGAAGAAAATCTGGTGACACTGAAGCAGGTGCTTAGCAGTTGTAGCGATCGTGTAACCTTTGCCCTTATGCCTACCCGCTCGCGTTTGTTTTTGTATATTGCTACCTCGTGTTTTCTTTTTATTTTCGTAGAAGCGTGAGTCATGCATTCCTTCGTCTTTCTATAGCGATTATGTAACCTTTGCCCTCACCTCACCTCACCTATGCGCATCTGTTTTAAATATTGTTGTCTCGCGTTTCGTCATGTTTGCGTAGAAACGTGAGTCATGCATTCCTTCGTCTTTGTAAAGTGATTATGTAAACTTTGCCCTCACCTCACCTATGCGCATCTGTTTCAAATATTGTTGTCTTGCGTTTCGTTATGTTTGCGTAGAAATGTGACTCATGCATTCCTTCGTGTTTCGGAACATTAATCCTTATGCTTCGTTTTATTTATTGTAGAAACGTGACTCATGCATTGCCCCGTCTTCACCCCATGAAAATTTATTCCTTGTGTCTTTTTTTTACATTTTTTTTGAGATATAAATATCTCTTGGTCTTTGGATCAGACATCAAAAAACAGAATTAACTTCTGGACTGAAGATGCTGCTAAATTTTGAAATTGTACTATAATTTTTGGTAAAAGATTTAATAAACAAAACAGAGAAAAGTCGTGCCAACTGAAAACTTAAGAATACAATTTGATGTCAAAGAACTCCCGTGAATTTAAGTAATTACGGGTAGGTCAGTAGGCTCACGGTACAACACGCCACGCCTCTGGCGCTACATTTTCTGGTGCCCCCAGTGAGGAACATCAACCTGTGCCGAGTGAGGAACATCATCCTGTGATGAGTGAGAAACACAGTTATGACATAAAACCACTGTCATTCTGGCAGAAAATAGATCCGCTTTTACTCTTAGGTAAATTCGCGATAAAAATCGAGCGATAACAAACAGAAGAAAAGAGCTTCCTCGTTTGCACGCACCTAACCTATAATTGTTGGAACACCGCAAGTGAAAAATTGCTCGCGTATTGCAAAGTTATGTGGTTGAGACTGCCACAAACCGCTCAGACGCGATGGCATAGTCGTTAGAGCGTCCGCTTCGCAGCCGGTAGACCTGGGGTTCATTCCGCTTGTCGAGTCATACCAAAAGACTTTAAAAAATGGCATCCGCAGCTTCCCTGCTTGGCGCTCAACATTTAGGGGAGGTTGTGGAGAACAAGCCGGCAAGCTCGCTTGTTGTGTTCTTGGGCAAGACACTTAATGGGACGCCCCACCTTTATGTGGAAGACAGGTGGCCCATAAACCTTGAAAAAGGCAACTCCTAAGCGAGTGCGGGCTTCCAGTCCAAAGTATAGCGATACAATTCGCTTTTTCGTGAATGGAGGATAAATATGGCAAATAAAACAAAGACAAAAAAAAACTCTACAAACTTCCTATAGGATGGTTGCATATGACGTCACACATTTCGCACCAAAAAAGTGGCTGACTAAAAGCTGTAATTTATGCTGGAGAGGTACCGGTAAAGGGCGAACACCAACTATTGGGGTTATTTTGAAAACTAATGAAAAATTAATTAAAATTTGGAATGAATTATGGCTAGTTGGATCCTCGGAAACAAATGAAATTGATCAAAAGCAATTTGGTTGAGATTAGGTCTTTCAGTTGGCTAGTCTAAGCTTATTACTGTGTGCCAATTAAAAAAAATTACCCCTAAAAGAAGTGCCATCTAAATACCATTTGCTCCTCACTTGAAAATAAACTATACAAATTAGATACCAGTCGGTACATTAGCAAAAACAACCGTTATCTCGTCATTACTACCGGTACCGTAAGCTTGTCGGCAAGCTTGTTTGTTTTGTCCATGGGCAAGGCACTTAACGGCATACCTCCATCTTTATGTGGCAAACAGGTGGTGGGGCCAAACAGTCCACCCGTCGAGGTGGCCTGGTGTGACGAAAGACATGCAAACAAAGCATGAGCTCATACGCATGAATAAATGAATCGGTACCGTAAGTTTTTAAACTACCCTTGCCTCAGCAACCTAGGCAACAGGCCAAAAACTTGTTTAAGAAGTAGTTAAGGTCCCAAAATTACATCTCATATATCAATATGACTGGTCAACAATCACTATTGACAAAAAATTTTAAAAAACTTACTAATTTTATCCAACAATATCTAATCGAACATATGACAAACGATACAGAAGTCTGCTCTGACATTTAAGCTACAGTATAACTTAGGTTTTCAACTTTTGAGAATGCTTATGCCACTAAATATACTGTACAAGTTACACATTACAATTACCTTAAACTCACCTTTCGCAAACATGATGATTAATCGAATATGAAACTCTCACAAAAGCTGGCTACAAATAAGCGTGCATGTTTAGCCCATAAAATTAGCCCAAGTGTTAGCAATTACAAACAAACCTTAGCACCTCTTATCTTATTTTGACCTTAGATTCATTCCTTAACATCAGTAAAACAACATATTTAATGTTCATTCAACAACTGTCACGTTTATCGATTTGCTTTGCAAAAAACGATATCACTCCTATTCAATTCAATGCAAAAATACTGACACTGGTCAGCCACTTTTTTCAAAAGCGCATTTTGATGAGTTTGATCGCAAGCGTGCAACATTCCTTCTCTCGCAACACTTAGAGAGCGATGAAAACAATGAAAAAATGTGGTAAATGAAATAACACAAGATTGAAAAAGTGAAGTAAATATCACTTAATGATGAAGTTGCATTATTATTTGGTTAATTGCAAACTTCAATCTGTTGCAAATATTTTCAAAATCGTTGAGACTATGCAAAAGGTAACATCAAAATCGGCATCAGCGATCCCAAAAACATAAAGAAACACTAAAAAAAGGAGATAAAAATTTGTTGGGTAGTGGTATTATAGATATGGCGAGGAGTGATGGTGAATGCTGAGGGATATAAGTTGTTAGAGCATGCTGTGTCGATATGAAGGTCTTTGAAAAAGTGCTAGAAAAAATAAATTTCAGGATCGTACACGGTAAAGCAATGCAATTTGGTTTTATGCCTGGAAGCGGCCAAGGAAAAACAGATGCATTAGTTGTGAAAAATCAAGAGGAGGATATCTGTAGAAAGATAAAAGATTTTGTTGAGATAACTTTGCTTTGATTTAAGAGAGAAAGTTTTGGTTTTGTAAAGAGAAAGTTTTGTTGAGATTAGAGATAAGGTTTTGAGAATATTGGAAAAACATTTGATAAAGTTTAAAAAAGATAATGGAGTGAGAAATGAGATGGATAAGACTATCAAAAGTAATTTTTAGAGCATTGTTAAACCTATCTAGAAGCAGAGATGGAAGTTAGAGCAGGATTAGAGCTACCGAAAAAGCTCTGACTAAAGTGTTTGTGATTAAGGTTGATAACATTATGGAGTGTGACTGGGGAAGTTTGGTGAATAAAATTTTGAATGCAGATGACTTGTTTTGATTAGTGAATGAAGAATTTGAGAAAGCAGTTTTGAAATAGAAAGAAGCACTTAAAAGTGAGATAAAGTAGGTTGACATAGGGGAAACAAAAGTGATGGTAAGAGGTTTGAAAGAAAAAATACCAATTAGCAAAGTTGATTCATATGCCTTGTGTAGAATGCAGTTAATGGCCCTTCTGTCAGTATTCCATCCAAGGTTTTGTTTGAAAAGTTGCAAGAGCTCCAATTTGTTGGCAATAAACTGAAAATTAAAGGCAGTGGCTATTTCGCCGTCGATGGCAATTTGCCCTTGGAATCTATTTTGCCGTGATCATTCACGTGTGTTTATATAGCCAAATTTGCTATTATCGCATCAGTGACTCTGTGGTGTAGTGGATAGAGCGCTGGTCTTGAGATACCAAGGTATCGGGTTCGAATCTCAGCTGGCCAGGGCTTTAAAAGAAAGGCAGTGTACACTGAAGGGGCAGGCCCGGTATGTAAATGTATGGGGCAGTCTACACTGCAAGGGAGTGTGCAGGGTGGGGGATAGAGACCTGGGGGTGCAAAATTGTTTAAATTGGTTTTTAAAATTGACCAATCAGAGACGACCAAAAGTCACATGTTTAGTACGTCATTAAGATTGACCAATCACAAACAACTCACGGCAAAATAGTCTCTGAGGGTAAATTGCCGTCGACGGCAAAATAGCCACTGCCAAAATTAAATGATCCCAATTTCTAAATCTAGACAAAATGTGTATTTACTAAACTAAACGTTGCTGTTAATTCTCAGTAGACCTCTTTAAATGTTTCCACAGTGCAAATTTTGTACTTTTTATTGAGTTTATTTCAGGTCATCAGGTGTGTCAGAAAATATCAAAGTAAAGTACACATGCACATGTAATATTGCTCGAAAATATATGTCGTGATAAAAAATCGCATTTGCCTCAAAAAGAATATTTGGTTTTTTAAAAAATATACCTAAAGAGAATTATACCTTCTGTTTTAACTGATCAAGAGAAAATGAAACCTGGTGACCACACATTGTTTAGTGATAATTTTTTTAGACTAAGATGTTTTGATCTACTAAAATTGACTGATTATTTTATTAGAAACAAGATAATAAGGTTAGTGTCAGTCAGTTTAACCAAGCAATTTTTTTTGTGATATTTTTTACCTATAGTCATAAGAAAATCTAGTCTGTTTGATTGTATGTGTGATAATATTACAGTTATTACTGGTATGCATTTAAATGTTTATCAGTTGTACTGTTATGTACATTCAGATGTGCATAGTAATAGCATTTCTTTAATTTTTTTTCTGCAATATTATTGTATGGTTTGGTATGATGATGCAATACCACCACTAATCACGGCTTTGTGTTCTTAAGCTGTTGATGGTTATTCTGGAGAGTATTTGTGTCTTGATTAGAAATTATTTTATCTTGCATGTTGGTGTTTGTTGTGAGCAAGATGCTCAATCTGTAGACTTAACAATATTGCATTTCAAATCTTGTCGGATTCTCTGATATTTGCCATATAGTGTAAATGTTTTCAAGTGCACTGCATACTATATTACTGTAGTACTTGAATGCATACTACACATAACAAGTTTTCTATAATTTTATGCAATATTAGCTACTGTACTGCTTTAACCTCCGATTAATGGCCTGGTGTATGTCATCAAAGCAATTTCCGTAGTTGGTAATGCTAAAATGTGGTTGTGCTCACCAATGTCAGAGTGAGCGGTGCTGATGCCACAGGGAATTTCTGCCACAAGACAGAAAAATTGTCCTAAAGTGCATTTTCCATATGCACGACAATGTAGCCTTCATGAGATTTGAATGCATGAGCACATAAATAATGCATTGCCAACATAAACGTTTGTCCTCTGCTCTAGACCCCAATTAAATGAATATTAGCAGTTGAAACTTCAACCTAAAGTAATTTAAAATCAGTATAAATGTTATAAGTGGTTGATTCTATAGTTTTTTGAAGCAGGTTTTTTTGTTGGAAAATCGATGATTTATTTATGCTCATATGCCAACTTAATATCAGGGCATATGTTTACAAACAACTTTAAGGGCAGTTTCCTTTCTTGTTTTTTAATGCACTTCAATTTAACAACACTATCTTCTAATTTGGCAAAAATAGTGGCATGACAGCATATTTCTCAAAAACAAAGGTAGATTTAAGTTGTGTGCTCTTAAACTTCAATGTATAGCCAATCTTTTTGGCAAATACAAGTTGACAAAAACTTTGAAAGAATACTGCTTGATTTTGTGCTTAACTGTGTGATGAATCATAAAATTTTTCATGCTACATTTTTGGAAAACGACCAAAGTTTTTTTCTGTATACTTTGAGCTAAACTACTTGTGCAAAGTACTTATTAATGTTTTTATATTTCCTTTTCTAGTCAAAAAATATATAACAAATACACCAAACGTTTTTGTAGCCTTTATTAATGGAAAGTTTTTTTTTAGAATTAAACTTGAAAATGTGTTTTGGCCATATATGAAAGGGATTTTATCTGCAAAATGCCATTGCCTGAGGCGTTACTAACTTTGGGTGACAATCCCTATTTTGGTGCTGGTTTTGGGCTATTTGCTCTTGGTGCAGTTGCTGCAGGACTGAGAAAAGGCACTGTTGTAGCTACACATCTGGCTCGTCGATATCTCATGACAACTTTGGAAATACCTGTTTCAGATCACAGCTATCAGTGGGTGCTTGAATGGATCGCAAAACGTCCAGACATGAGTTGCCATTTAAGTGTTAAAACTGCATTTCATAAACTTCATAGCGGTAAAATTGCCACTGGGTTTACCTTTTCCCCTAGTCCAGGATCTCATTATATTTGGTTTAAAAAATTGCCTATTAAAGTTGAAAGATTAAGGGAAAAGCAGATGGTGGATGTAAATCACCATGTTCCATATGAAACTGTTACACTTACTACAATCGGAAGAAATAAAGAGATTTTTCAAGGAATTTTGAATGAAGCTCGGCATCAAGCATTGCAAACACAACAAGGAAGAACTATGATTTTTAAACCTGTTGGTGCTGAATGGCGGCAGTTTGGCGAAGCACAACGTCGACGCCCATTAGCTTCTGTAATATTAAGAGCAGGTCAAGCTGAGCGAATTTTGGATGATATTAAACAGTTTTTACAGTCACAGCAATGGTATGTAGAACGTGGCATTCCTCACAGAAGAGGTTATTTGCTATATGGACCACCAGGTTGTGGTAAAACGAGTTTTATTACAGCACTTGCAGGAGAATTGGAGTATAGCATATGCATTTTAAACATAGGTGATTGGACATTATCGGATGATCGATTGCTACATTTTTTAGTTACAGCACCTCCGCAAAGCATAATTCTTTTAGAAGACATTGACGCTGCATTTGTTGATCGCAGTGCAGTGAAAGTTAGTCAAGATCCTAAATATCAAGGCATGAACATGGTGTCATTCAGTGGTCTTTTAAATGCTCTAGACGGTGTAGTATCATCTGAAGGACGCATTGTTTTTATGACTACGAACTTCATTGACCGTCTTGATTCAGCTCTTTTAAGACCTGGTAGAGTTGATGTAAAGCAAAGTATCGAATGCGTAGATCAAGACCAATTAGTAAGAGCATTTCAGCACTTTTTTGCAGATGCTCCGAGCGACTATGCAAATAGATTTGCATCTAACGTATTGAATAATGTAAAAAATGTCACTATGGCTCAAGTGCAAGGACATTTTTTACTATGTCGCGAAAATCCAGATTATGCTGTTGAAAATGCATATATGGTTGGCCAAAACCAAGAATATTTGAGTAAGTGAGGTGGATGCTTTTTCTCGCTCAAGTTATTTTTTTGTGCTAGCTTTTGGGTCAAGAGGTAATTTGACTTTCATAGACCATGTAATTCTATTAAAACTTCAGCATTTGCTTTGCGAAAGATTACTCTAGTTTATCGCACTTTTAAGCTTAACATTGCATTGCAAGCGTTAAAAAGTTTGTAATGGTCGGTTTAGCTGCATCCAAATTTAATTACGCTTGACTTTATTGATGATCTTGCATGGTTTACTTTAAATTTTTCATGTGATGTGCGCTTTATGCTATTTTCTTTGGTCAGTTATTAAGCCTCGTAATATAAATGATTGCATTTTTTAAATCGTGAATTTCTTTATGTTCCATGAAAGTTCATTGAAAAAATAGACTGTTGTGTCGTTTTACACAAAAATACCTTATGCAATTCGAAAATAGACATTCCTTTCGAAGTTGGTGATTTAGTTAGTAAGCAATAGTTCGGACAGAAATGAATCGTCCATATCAGGCGTCACCAAGCTTTTTTACAAAGGGCCGAATAACTAAAAAAGTTAATGATTAAGGGCCGGATAATACCCACTTTGCTCAATGTAATATGAACTAGTCTGCAAATACTTGCCCACAAACCAGTTAGTAACTGCTGGTCTGCTAATTTCACTTGCTTAGAAACTAGAGGTATTGATCAGTGTATGGTGGAGCTACGAGTAAAGTTTGTGATACACCAGCAAGTAATATTGAAGGGCGATTCAACTTTTTGTGTGAAATTTTTGATATTCTACAAGCCAACGTTTGACCAAAATGGCTATAACTTACCGTACTTTATTGCATTTTTCAAAAGTAAGTTGTACATCCCAAGTTTCAGAAACACATTTGACTGCTGCTAGCGTTTGATTTTACACCAACATACGACGAACGTCAGAAAAGAGACTGCACTAGTGTCACGTATTCATTTCTAATTCGAGTTACACATTACATATTTTCCTCTTCGCAGTGATATTCATCGAGTTTAACACACTTTTACATCCTTTTTCGCCATGCATGTATGCCCCCTGGCAGGATTTTTCTGAAATCGCTGTCAATTCTATGATCACGGCTTTTCAGAATGCTTGCATGCTTCCGAAATAGGTTTTCTTGGTTATAGGTGTAGCATTTTTTGTATGGGTGATGGCGGTATTTTTGTCTGCAGACCTTTTTTCAGACATTATTTATTGGAAGTAAATTCTTGTCGAGTCATACCAAATGACTTTAAAAAATGGTATTCACGGCTTCCCTGCTTGGCGCTCGGCATTCAGGGGAGGTTTTGGAGAATAAGCCCACAAGTTGGCTTGTTGTGTCCTTGGGCAAGGCACTTAACGGGACGCTCCCATCTTTATGTAGAAGACAGGTAGCCCAGTTTTCCCTCCGAAGAGAGGGTTGAGGGCAGGAAGAGCATCTGGCCGTAAAACAAATGCCATGTTATAAAAATGCAGGCATCTGCTGCGCCGACCCCTAATCGGTAATAAGCCGAAAGACAAAAAAGAATTTATTGGAAGTATATGATTGATGATATTCCTGTCTTTGGCCCAAAAAGAAAAAATCTCTTTTGGATGAATCAGCTTTTAAAAAGTTATGTCGCCCTTTTCAAAAATATGTGAGAAAAAATGACAATATTCACGATGGGCAGCTGCCTTGTTGCCCCTACTTTTACGCCTATATCCACGATGATTTTTAGTTTTGGGACAAAAAAAAAGATCACACAGATCCAGCTCAGCTGAATACGGTAATTTTTTCGCTTATTCACCATTGCCATTACAGATGATCAATCGTGAGCATTGAAATACGATTCTAAACCAAGCTTCAAAGGATTCAACTAAAGAGTACATTTTCTAACGCCGAAAAAAGTAAAAAATCAAGGCCGTGCTAATTGTTCTTCGACGAAAAGGATATTGCCACTTTGAATTTCTGCTCGGAGCAATTAAGCAGCGAGTGTATAAAATGATGCCATAACATCTGCTTTAGGCGCTGCTTACACCAAAACCCAACATTCGGAAAATCGAGTCTTGTGTATGCAGCATCAGAACAACGCACCTGTGACATGGCCCGGCGTTCGGAAGTACGCTACTTGGCTGAAAACCACATCCTTAATGCTGGAACAAACTCCATATTTACCAGTCTTGGCAATGTGCAGCCTTTTTTCGTTTCCCAAAATTTCAAAAAACCATCAAGGGACCCATCTCGGAGACGTGCAAGCCTTGGAAAGGGCCATGAGCATGGCACTAAAAGGAGTCTTTGAAGAATCCTTCCAAGGGAGCGTAAATGCTTGACAAAGAAGACTGGAAAAGTGTTTACATTGGAGAGAGATTACTTCAAAATTGAAAACAAACGTAACGGGTAATCTGAATTTAAATTAAATACTCTGTGAACCCAGTCCTGTTTCTCATTCAACCCTCTCAGGCTATAGTATTTAGGAGTAATAACCTAACCCACTAGCCTAAGCCCACCGCAAAGGCGCGAAAAATTTTTGCTAATTTACTGAAAAGTAACTTCGAAATCGATTTTCAGAAATTTTTGGGTCATGGCTAGAGATGTTCTGATATTAATTTTTCCTGATGTATCAGCACTTTTCAGCATCGACCAATATTTACAATTACGGCATCTTATCACTTTATTCAAGCAACATTTCATACAATTTGTTTTTTCCTAACCTTGCTGCCAACTTGCAACTTTTGCAGCTATAAAATCGCATTTATACGTGCGCATAGCGCGTGTTTTTAGGTATCCTGAATCAGCAGTTTGCTGCTGTTACTCGACCGCTTTCTCTTGGTGCGGCATGGCAACAGACCATGAAGCACCAAAAGCCGGGGCAACTTTACGCGGCCTGGAATAGAGATTGCAAGTGTTGACAAAATAAACAGTAGATTCTACTCACTAATCCTATTGATATGAACCCGTGTGCAGTTAACCACTTTTTTCGATCTTAGTCATATGTATATTGTACTTGTTTTCAACAAATTTACCAGCTCATTTCTTTCCATTGTTTGTAACTAAAAGTAAATTGCTGAAGCTTGTACTGTGTTCCAGTTGCATTCTAACAGTATTGGAAGCGTTATGTTAACAGAGTAGCCAAAAAGCTTGTGACGTAAGGGGTCCGTCGCAAGACAGAAAAAAATAAGGCAAGCATCATGAGTCGATTGATCTCATACACTGCACAAGATATTTTTAATCGAGTCCGTTCTTGACAAATATTTCAAAAAGACGGTGAGTGTTGCAAGAAGACACTGCAAGCGTGACGAGGAGGCGCAATATCTTCGATGGAGACTTTGTCGAAAAATTTTAATAACCCCGTTCGTATTCATTCCGAGGAAATACATGCAAGAGATTGCATAAGCAGGGCATCTCACCCGACCAGCTTACCTCCCGTACGTTTCCCAAAAGGAACGAGAAACGGGACACATTGCAGCCTAAAAATAGAGGAAGAGAAAAGGCTAGAAATTTCTGCGGTATGTGAGAAAAGAGAAAAAAAATAAAGATGAGTTTCAAAAACGAAATGGTACTTTTGTTGGTACTTCTGAGACCAGTGCAAAGTTTGTTGGAGAGTGCAAGCTTTAGCAGAAAAACGTAAATAAACTGGGTCCACCGAATAAGAACAGATGATTTCAGTGAGCAATTGAACAGGGTATCAGATTCTTCTTTGTTAAAAATAAGAAACAACAGCTCCATCAGTCAAAAACACGAGATCGTCTTGTAGAAAACAAAGTGGGCAATGGTAGCACGAAAAACATGGGTCGAAGCGAAAGCATGGAGTAGAAAGAGTGGACCACAGAATGAAAGAAAGAGCCAAGAAGAAGGAAGGGGACTGGTAAAAAGAATCTTGCTGGATGATGAAAATTAGAACATGAGTGAACACAAATCCTCTCAAGAAGAACATGAAAAGCCTTGGTTTTGCTTTGAGCTCAGGGTAATCTAAAATTTTAGTATGGGTTTGAAAAAAGCTGTTTGAGCCGTAAGCTTTTCGTGACGCTTTCATCAATGGTGGGTAATAGCCTACGTCAAAATGGAAAATCTAAAGTGAGTAAGTGTTTTGATTAATTTGGACGTTAGGCAATCTAGACAAGCCAATGATAGCGTTAGTATTGTAAAGCACGCCAGAGAAAGATTTTGCAATAGCGAAATGCTAGAGAGAGTGCAGCAAGAGGTCAAATAGGATCGCCGCGATTATCGAAAGAGTTAAGACCGATGGTTTTTTATCACCTAGTTGCGGCATGTTTAGCAATCGCGCGGCACGTTCATTGTCGGACAAGTCAAAAGTGTCCAAGAGGCGTTTCTTAAGCGCTAGATATTTGTGATCTCGTGGGGGATCTTCGAGTAAATCGATTACTCTTTGCGCGGAATCTTGGTCTAAAGCTGCTACACGTAGAAGTACTTCGTGTTGTCAGCAGTGACTTGCCTGAGCGCAAACTGAGCTTCTGTCTGTTGGAACCAGACCCTGGGATGACTAGTCCAAAACTCTGGCAACTTTAGGCTGACTGCGTGTTGCTGCGTCTCTTGCTCGCTTGTCATGGTAAACTTTCCAAATCACTTTAAGGAATGTCGTGGTCACCAATCTAGCTTCACTGTTATCACTCACAACTGTTTGCTAATTGAAGGAAGTATAGCCGTGTCGACTTATAAATAAGAATATAAAAATTCACAAATGACACTTGTAGTCGACTAAAATCTTTATTATTGCAAGCTTTCGTGAGCGAATGCTCACTTCTTCAGGCAAAATAAATTAAGACTAATGAATGAATTGAAAGTAATACAAATAACTATGGCAATAATTAAACATAAAATATCTACACTGTGACATCACAAACCAGTTAGGCAAGGACCGGAGTTAATAAAAAAATAGGAGAATGAAAAAGAAAAAGCGGAAAAAGGAGAAACATAGGTTAAGAACATAAGCAAGAAAGTAGATAAATAGGGAATGGAGGAGAAAGTAAGTGAAGAAAAGGTTACGTAAGGTAGAAATAGTAAGAGGCCAATTATAGTTTTTTTAAGTAATGTGATAGAAAACCTGAGTCCTTGTTTAGTCCTTCTTGGATACAGTTGAATTTGGATATGAGCTTTTGTTCTTCGATTTGTCGTTGTCTCCGGTTCGTGTTGGTTCGTTTTAGTATTGATACTTGAAGATGACTGACTGAATGTTCCGGAAGATTAAAATGCTTGGCAACGGGTTTGTTTTTATTTTTTCGGATATCACTTTTGTGTCCGTTTATTCGCTTTCTGATGTTATTTCCAGTTTCTCCAATATATATAGCTTTGGGACAGAGTAAACAAGAGAGTAGGTAGACGACATTGGACGAAGTGCACGTAAATCTTTCCCGAATGGTGAATTTGTAATTGCTGGGTCCAGTAACAATGTTATCAGTCCTGATATGTGCGCAAAGTTGGCATCTGGGAGTATTACAAGGAAAAGTGCCCGGGTGAGGTTGAGGATTTTTATTGGAGGTGAGTATCCGTTTGAAGTTGGGTGGTTGTCGGTAAGCGATTAAGGGAGGAACAGGAAAAAGATGTTGTAATAGAGGGTCGCTCTTGAGAATAGGTTGTAGTCTTTTGGAAATATAAGCTACAAATCTAATCTGTGGGTGATAGGTTAGGACTAGAGGGATTCGTTTTTTTGGGGACTTAGGTTTGTATTCAAGTAGCGAATCTCTGGGAATGGATCAGGCTCTGTTGATCTGTTTATTTATGGATTCAGTATCGTAACCTAATTTCTGAAAATTATATTTAAGTTGAATGTAATTAGAATCGCGATCGTTATTGTCCGAACAAATGCGGTTGTATCGCAATGCTTGACTGAAAATTATCGATTTGAAGATATGAGGTGGGTGGGAGCTTTTGGGGTGTACGTAGTTGTATTTGTGGGTAGGTTTTTGGTAGAGTGTGGTGACCAGCTTGTTGTCTTTGATCTTGATGATGGTATCTAGAAAATTGATTTCATCCAAAGCAAAATTTATTGTAAGTTGGATATTGCGGTCAGTTAAATTAAATTGTGAAGAGAAAATATTAAGTGCTTTTTCGCCATGGGTCCAAAGCATAAAAATATCATCAATATAACATAGATACAGAATTGGTTTTTGAGTTGATTTTTTCAGAATCCTTTCTTCCAGGTGAGCCATGAAAATATTTGCATATTGAGGAGCCATAGGTGTGGCCATTGCTGTGCCTTTTATCTGTAGATAATGTTCGTCGTGGAATTTGAAGTGGTTGTGTTCTAGAATGAATTTGGTGAGTTGTAGAATTATTGAGGTTGTTTGGTTATTGGGTAATTCAGCGAATCACATTCAAAATGCACGTGGACACCCCCAGAAAGCCGCAATCAAACTTTAGATTGGTATATTGACTGCTTTAGGAACAACGCTCAAAAAGAACTTATAAAATTATCCAAGAAAAAAAGCACCACAAATCTATCCCATAATGAAAAATTAGCTATTAAAACACTGCGATGTAACGAAAATATCATTATCAAACCTGCAGATACGGGCGGAGCCTTTGTAGTAATGAATAAGGAGGATTACATCAAAGAAGCAGAAAGGCAACTCCATGATGAACAATACTACGCAAAACTCACGCAAGACCCAGCAAATGCCTTTAAAAGAGACCTCAAAATGCTTGTTCAGTCATTTATTGAAGTTGATCAAGATCAGATATTAAAGTTAATTCCAGAAGATCCACAACCAGGAAAATTTTACCTCCTACCTAAAATACACAAGCCCAACAATCCAGGACGCCCAATTGTTTCTAACAAACTGACTCTCACTGAAAAAATTTCACATTACGTCGAATTCCATTTAAAACCATATGCCCAAAAGGCGAAGAGCTTTATCCAAAACACCACCGATTTTTTGAACAAACTTAAAAATGTCTCAAACTTTCCCAACAACACTATGTTGGCCACTTTAGATGTCTGTTCTTTATACACCAACGTCTCACATTCTAATGGCCTATCGGCATTAAAGAACAAATTACCCAATAACCAAACAACCTCAATAATTCTACAACTCACCAAATTCATTCTAGAACACAACCACTTCAAATTCCACGACGAACATTATCTACAGATAAAAGGCACAGCAATGGCCACACCTATGGCTCCTCAATATGCAAATATTTTCATGGCTCACCTGGAAGAAAGGATTCTGAAAAAATCAACTCAAAAACCAATTCTGTATCTATGTTATATTGATGATATTTTTATGCTTTGGACCCATGGCGAAAAAGCACTTAATATTTTCTCTTCACAATTTAATTTAACTGACCGCAATATCCAACTTACAATAAATTTTGCTTTGGATGAAATCAATTTTCTAGATACCATCATCAAGATCAAAGACAACAAGCTGGTCACCACACTCTACCAAAAACCTACCCACAAATACAACTACGTACACCCCAAAAGCTCCCACCCACCTCATATCTTCAAATCGATAATTTTCAGTCAAGCATTGCGATACAACCGCATTTGTTCGGACAATAACGATCGCGATTCTAATTACATTCAACTTAAATATAATTTTCAGAAATTAGGTTACGATACTGAATCCATAAATAAACAGATCAACAGAGCCTGATCCATTCCCAGAGATTCGCTACTTGAATACAAACCTAAGTCCCAAAAAAAATGAACCCCTCTAGTCCTAACCTATCACCCACAGATTAGATTTGTAGCTTATATTTCCAAAAGACTACAACCTATTCTCAAGAGCGACCCTCTATTACAACATCTTTTTCCTGTTCCTCCCTTAATCGCTTACCGACAACCACCCAACTTCAAACGGATACTCACCTCCAATAAAAATCCTCAACCTCACCCGGGCACTTTTCCTTGTAATACTCCCAGATGCCAACTTTGCGCACATATCAGGACTGATAACATTGTTACTGGACCCAGCAATTACAAATTCACCATTCGGGAAAGATTTACGTGCACTTCGTCCAATGTCGTCTACCTACTCTCTTGTTTACTCTGTCCCAAAGCTATATATATTGGAGAAACTGGAAATAACATCAGAAAGCGAATAAACGGACACAAAAGTGATATCCGAAAAAATAAAAACAAACCCGTTGCCAAGCATTTTAATCTTCCGGAACATTCAGTCAGTCATCTTCAAGTATCAATACTAAAACGAACCAACACGAACCGGAGACAACGACAAATCGAAGAACAAAAGCTCATATCCAAATTCAACTGTATCCAAGAAGGACTAAACAAGGACTCAGGTTTTCTATCACATTACTTAAAAAAACTATAATTGGCCTCTTACTATTTCTACCTTACGTAACCTTTTCTTCACTTACTTTCTCCTCCATTCCCTATTTATCTACTTTCTTGCTTATGTTCTTAACCTATGTTTCTCCTTTTTCCGCTTTTTCTTTTTCATTCTCCTATTTTTTTATTAACTCCGGTCCTTGCCTAACTGGTTTGTGATGTCACAGTGTAGATATTTTATGTTTAATTATTGCCATAGTTATTTGTATTACTTTCAATTCATTCATTAGTCTTAATTTATTTTGCCTGAAGAAGTGAGCATTCGCTCACGAAAGCTTGCAATAATAAAGATTTTAGTCGACTACAAGTGTCATTTGTGAATTTTTATATTCTTAACTGTTTGCTAGGCATTTCTTTACTGACTACTCAAAAACGAAACATAGCAACTCTACACAACACAATCAATCACTATGACGTCAAAGAGAGCTGCCGCAAAGTAATTCACGAATTACTTTCAAAAGTTCGCTGGAGTTTCCCAGACAATTATCAATTTATAATTCATAATATCTGCTTGTATTATTAATCGATTGACAGCTACGACAGCTTTTGTGTTGGTCATAGTGCTGGGGTGTTTCAAATTCAATAAATTGCTTTAAAAGTCGTGGTTTTATCTTTATAAACTCTTTTGTAATCCAAGGTTTGCGTTTAGAGAATTATTCACATAGGCCTGCGAGGGCCATATTTGTTAATCATTTCGGAGACTGTATCGCGAAAAATAATAAAAACTGTATTGGAATCATCCTAACTTTAACTTACAATGTTTGTTATTTGACCACATTGATCTTCTAAGAATTGATGTCGGTTAAATCGTGACATGTCACGTCTTATACATTTAAGTGATTTATCACGCCTAAATGAAGTTGTTATAATCACAAGTAAACCTAGATGATCCAATATTTCAGATAGCCCAATTCCACTGCGTATGTCGTTATTTAAGTTATTGGTTATAATATGATCTAAGAGGGTTGCTGAAGTAGTAGTATGAGCAGGGGGAGCATAGACGCTAAGGAAAGAGTGCGAGGAAGTTATTTAACGAGATGTTGACCCCTACATAGAGTGAAGGTAAAGCGAAGGGAGAGAGGAGGTAGAGAGTTCCGAACAATATGCCCTGCTTGACGAAAATGACGAAACCACCACTGGCGTGCGGGCCATCGGGAGAAAGAATGCCAGGTTGAAAGTGAGTGCGATCACATCGTAGAGAAACCATGGATTCGGAAAAACAAAGACAAGTTGAGGTTGGATTCCTGGATACGGAAAAGGTCCACTGGATGAACCGAGAGAAAAGTGGAGAAGTTAGGGCTTCTGGTTCGAAGACCTCGGGCTTTTCATTGAAGAACCTTGAGCGAGTCGGGAGAGGAAAAGGAAACCGCAGGTGTAAAAGAAGAGCGAGAAACATAGGGGGGTAAGGAAGGTGCAGAGACAGGAGTTACGCAGTGAGCGGAAGGAGTATAAGATGTTTGTGGGCGAGGGTGGAGCGTTGCATTAGCAGTGTGGCCGGGCATATTGAACAGTGAAGGTATACGAGCTGGAAGGCCTCGAAGAAGTCAAAATGTTGGAAGGTTAAGGATCCCCAGGAATAGCAATGGCACTGTAAGGACAGCTCCAGGAGTGAGAGCTGCTTAGAGCATTGAACTTGGAGCTAGAGAGTAGCGAGCACCTCAGATAGACCCATTTGGAGCAAGTGCAGCATTTTACTGTCCTAGCCCTACAAGTCAAATTTCGAGCGAACAACGAGAAGGTAAAGACGAGACCAGGATTAGAATAAACGTTGCCGTTCATCAAATGAATGAGAATAAGAATATAGGGAAAAGAGATGCAGGCGACCGATTTCAAAAAACTGAGTGCTGATTTCCTGTAGGAGCGCGACGAAAAAATGTTTGGATGAGGGGAGTGTCCTGGTAACTAGGACCTCGATAAGGCCAACAGCCATTTCGACCCACCCCAAACAAGATTGAGATTGATTTCTTACACGATTGTATTGTTCTTTTTTCTATGATGAGAACCTGCACGCCTCCTTTTGTAGCATTCTGCGTCTCATTCCCACCAAATTTTTTCTCGATTTTTTTCCCACAGACTTTGTCACATGTCTGTAGAGCATCATCTTTGAAAGTTTTTTACAAATCATGTGCATCTGTGCTTACTACTTCTGCTCTTTTTTCAAAACTTACTCTTGTTCGGTTTTCATTTAACTTTTCACATTTTTCTTATCATCAGTTTTCTAACCATCTTGTTTGAGAACCTTTGTATTCAGATATACGACCGCCAGCCTGCGATGAAGTTCCCATGGAATTGCTTCTGCTTTCTTTACGTTCTTGCTCTATTTTTTTCCGACAAGCGCAAAATCAATTTCTGTTTATTCACCGGCGATATAGGATATCTTTCTAATGAAATCACGCGTTAATCTCGCACAGCTCTTTTCTGTCACCGAATTCCTGTAATCTTCCTTCCGCACTTTTTTCCGATACCAATCCCCCAAGGCTTATCCTCAAAATCCCCCAGGCATTTCCCCACATGCCCATTGAAATTCCCTTACGAAATGATTTCACAAGAACTTATCAAGTCCCATTCACTCGCCATTTCGTTATAACAACAAACTTTCTCAGTGTCTGGTCTTCTGCTTAGTGGTCCATACGTACACATTATTCGCATTACTTCTCTACCTAAACTTAGTACAAATACCATCACTCTGTCGCTTTTTCTTCCAACTTCCACAACGTTCCCCATGACGAGAAAAAAAAATTTCAATATCTTTTATATTTTTGTAAATATCACTAGCCGATGATAAATATACGCACAACTGAATGACAGTTTTTCCTTAAATTACACTCCTTTATAGTAGCTAAGGTTGCTGAAAATGTAAATTTCAATTTATTGTTATTCAGCTTTATTATGCAATAATTGTAATCACACAATCAGATTTGCGTTTCAACGCAGAAAAATAAAAACTACCGAACAACGTCGGTAACAACATTATTCTAAGGAACAATCACAAACGCTCTGTTTTTGCTACGAAAACATGTTTAACTGCTGCATCCATTGCAGCTTTAGTTCATTTAAATCATTGAATCCAAATAATTACAAACACAAAAAGAATAAACCTTACAATGTAAAGGTGGCTGTACACAGCATATGTCTTTGTGTGGTTTTGTACTGTTCTTTGTCTGGTTCGGAAAGTTTTTTGTTCTCACGCATTTTTGTACAAAATTTTCATCCGCTTGGATACGTTTATGACGCTTTGCAGTACATGGTGTTGCTCGGACATCCCACATTGTCCGCAGCGTAAGCATCATAAGCGCATACGTTTTTCTGGACAAAAACGTTCACAAAGATTTTTGCTGATAAAACCGGATGTTCACACAGCAAGGTATGCTGTGTAACACCTCATAAATACCAAAGCGATTAAAACTTTCCCACCAAAAAAAATGAGTAAGAGCAAAAACGTGCAAAAGCGGACAAAAACCGAACAGAAACCTAACTGTGTACAGCCGCATTAAGAGCGCGCAGTGCAATTACACAAATACATAGAAAACACTGAAGATAAAAGCAGCTGCAAGACGAGATGAACAAAAAAGTTTTCAGGCATATGAGATGAAAGAGCAATCCCACAAACAGCTTTAAGTTTCTTCATGGTTGGCGTAACCCCAAGGGCAATCACACGAACCATAATCCTCTTTGCATTGTATTAACCCGATCTTCGTATGAAGTATAAAAAGTTTATTTGATCCGTGAACTGGAGCAGAAGATCATTTAACTGCAAACTCGAAGATAAAAAGCCTCTTTCAGCTTACACGTGCATAAATTGCAATGGCAGATTGTCAGAACTTTGGCCTTCGAAATATTTCTCGCAACGCCATTGCTCTTATCCATTATCCTATTGATTGTGGTTTTGCAGACGCGTGTGGAAAGTTAATAAACTACGCTGTACTAGAATTCTGGCGCGATATTACGTCTATTTCTTAACACAACGGGAAACAGGTAGCGTAACTGTAAGGAAAGACTGCTGACAATATTACTTAGAACAGTGACTTTCATACTGAAGTTTGTGAGAATATTCAAGGAGTCTGCAAGCTTTTCAGTTAAAGACCAATTTTTGAGGGCCCTCTACCACAAATTGCCCTTCCAAAAAAAGTGGGACACACTACAGCAGGTTCTACAATAATTCTTTCAAACAAAAGAAAGCTACCATCAATTCAATAAGTTTCAGAACCACTGGTCTAAAAAATTGAGAGCGCAAAAAATAATGAACGACAAAATTGAAAGAATATTTATCGCCGAAAACTTTGAATTCGTCACTACATACATGATTATCATAATCGGTTTTCGTGTATGCAACTAACTGTTGAAAACACTAACTGCTACGCAATGTAAATGCAGGCACAACGAACACGCAATTTGACTTATAGACATTAACTGCACTTTCATGTTTAAAGTTTTTTTTTAGAATTGAGACACTGCGCAGTCACGGAAATCATGGATAACCTTAAAACTCAACAAAAACTCGTCTGCCGCACTTCCCTCAACTGAACAAAAATTCGTATTTTGCAACATGCTTGGGGTCATCGCCCTCCTTTACTTTAAGCAAAAACCAAAGATTTTCAATTTCTTCAATAAATTTACTAGATTTTCGCCCCAGCCCAAACAAAAAGCCGGTAACAGCAAAAGCAAGTAAGCTATATCCACCAACTTAATTTAAAGCAAATAAGGTTTACAATTGTTCGTAGCTGATGAAGTGAAAGAAACCTCCAGAGGTACAATTTTGTATCTAAAATATATATTGCAGGTCCAGTCAATGATTGAAGGCATTTATATAAATCCATTTCGTTAAACTCGCTATATTTGTTTTGCTTTTACGGCAGGGGTGTCAATCTTAGGGCCCGCGAAACGATGCTTAATCTATTTCAGCAGTACCGCAACGTTAGATAACACGCAGCTTACAAATCTTTCTTTGTAAAACAACGCAATATGGCAGGGAAATACTTGCGCCAGCGTGCTACGCTGGCTTTGATCTAACAGTTGCGGCGAGACAGGTAATGACCCCCCTTTTTTTGGAGATCAGCACCATTTCGTGGCTGGTGTGCGCCGAAATTTGATCAACTGGCTTCCTGTGCCGGCAGACAAAAAAGTTTGGGGACCACTGATAAACAGTCTTGCCTGCTTAAATTTTTTTTCAATAGAATCTGGCCCGTATAAAATCCAGGTAAGTAAATGTAGCCTGCAGCACTGAATGAGTTTGACACCCCCTGTTTGATGGAGTAAAACAGTGATTGCTTGCTGCGCGAGCAAAATGATTCGATATCGTTGATATAAAGTAGCTAGATTGAATCAAATGCACTTGTAGAAGCAACAGAATGAAGCAGTATAGCATGTTTTAGTTAAGTACAGAATGGATTGCTATATCTTATCTACATAGTTAGGGTCAAACACCTTAAAAACTCACAAATGTTAAACCTACTGTAAGCTAAAGACTAACTTTTAGCTACGCTAACCCAATGATAAGCCTTGCATGCGTGTTTTTAAATTTTACCAGCATCACCTTCTAAAAAAGCCCATTTTACGATGAAATAACTTTATTGTTTGGAAGCTGAAGTTAACCGAAAGTACCATATAAAAGTACTAAGACTATTAGTCTCAACTTCAACTGCGCTGTAATGCCATGCCCAAGAGAAACCGGCCAATTTCAAATCATTGAAAAAGCTGAATGCTTGAAAGATAGAAAAACAGAACTAGTCTGTTTCTACGTTAATAGTGACACCTTAGCAATTTCTACTCAACAATCGCTGGTGACCAATAGAATGCTGCACTTCTCCTTATCATTGGTTGCTACTTCAACGATTTTATAACTCGACCCTCGAATCTGGCAAAAAAGCTCATTTAGCTGAATGACTTCGGTTTATGGCTGCTAACGACTATTGATACAGTTCAGAATTATCAACTAGGTAAAATTAAATCAAATAATCTTCATCTGAGATCAATGGACAATAGCAAAATGAAAGCAAAATTTTTAAGTAAAACAACATCACGAACACCACAAAATATTTGGTAGTGAGGTCCAACTAATAAATTTTCCCTTACCCAGAGAAACTTCACAAATGTCAAAAAAGCATGTTCTACCGATTGGATTCAACGTGGTTTCAAGTTACAAAGAACACTAAGGTAAGAGGATTGAAATCAAAAGGTTACATAGATACTAAACATTACGTATAAATTTACTCTTACGTTATCTATTTACCACAACAAAAAAAGGTAAAAATGAAACATCAAACTATATATTGCACAATGGTAATACATGAAGAAAATGTAAGCAAATTAATTGCTGAACAATAGACACTCAACAAGCTTATCTCAGATAACTTTCTATTATTTGTTGTTTACTTGGCAAATCGTGGTGAGGGCAGTTATAACGAAACGTTACACTTTAAAGTGCTTTTTGATGGCAAATAGAAACAGATATAGACTGATTATACCAGAGTGAGTTGACTGCAGCTGTGGTTGTTACTTTAGACCCACCACTGTATTCTCATGGCATTCCTTTACCATTTTTCGCATCTCTTGAGCATGACGAACTTTAGCTTTCCGTCTTAAGCGCCTAAAGACAAAATGTCAAAATACTTTAATGCAATTCGAAGCGGTTGTGGCAGCTCTACAGCCAAGTATGACACGCCAATTGAGGAGGTTTAAAACAAAAATTATGCTATTTATTGCGCATTATGTTTAAACAAGTCAAGTAGTGATACCCATTAAGAGCATTTGCAAAAGCCAATGACAAGCACACATTTTATGAACAACATTCTTAGAAATGAAAAGGCGATAAATTATTTAAACACAAAAATTGTCCAGCATAAACGAGATAGTGTTGAAAATGACTTACTCATAAAAAATTAATCTTGAAAAAATTAAAGCTTAGTTCAGAATGTATTTTGCTATAGCTATTATCGCCGTCAGTATTTCAAAACACTCTTTCAAAGATAACAATCTCTAGTCAGAAAAAGAACACAAGGCTGATCAAATTGCTGAGCAGTTTCTTTATGTTAAATAACTGTCGGGCATACAGCACAGTGATATAAAACGGCAACTTGTAGTGCACGATTGCAAGTTAAACGCCGACAACGTTTATTCATTGCTGTGGCTTTAGAAACAATATACGATCAATCCCTTCTGCACTAATCAATAGCCGCCTCAACGTGGAGGTGCGGTCCCCGACCCCGTTTGGGTTGGGTCGAAATGGCTGTTGGCCTTCCAGAGGGTCCAGTTACCCCGGGCACTCCCTTTGATTTTTTTGCTATGCTGCCCCCTGAACAACCACAGAAGGACAACACACA
This sequence comes from Trididemnum clinides, assembly GCA_963675345.1. NCBI lineage: Eukaryota > Metazoa > Chordata > Ascidiacea > Aplousobranchia > Didemnidae > Trididemnum > Trididemnum clinides. The sequence goes on along the minus strand of OY776292.1, from coordinate 8,717,796 downwards.
GTTTCTTCAAAATTGGTCGCCTGTTTTCTCTTCTTTTCTCCTGCCCTTTTTCGCCTCTTCATTCTTCTCTTTCTCTTGATGAGCGGTAATGTTCATCCCAACCCTGGCCCCATCTTTCCTTGCTCTGTGTACACTGGAAATGTGACCTGGCGGGACAAGTCAGTGCAATGCTGCGCTTGCTCCAAATGGGTCCATCTAAGGTGCTCACAACTTTTCCTCTCCAAATCCAGAGCTCTTGGTAGCTCTCACTCTTGGAGCTGCCCTCCTGCCGTAACACTGTGACTCCCTCCTCGGACTCCTCTGACATGTATACCTCCACTGTACAATCTGGACCCCCTCTGTTAATGCAGCACTCTTGCCCCACCCTTGTCTCCAAACCTCTTATCCCCTATCTGCCCATTCTGTATCTTCTCCCTCTGCCCCCTCACCACCGTCCCTTGCTCCTGGCTGCCCTTCTGCCTCTCTCCCACCTGACTCTCTCAGGGTTCTTCAATGGAATGCTGGAGGTCTTCGAGCCAGGAGCACTGAACTACTCCACTTTCTCTCAACCCACCCTGTCGACCTTATCTGCATCCAGGAATTCAATCTAAACACATCTTCCTCTTTCCGGATTCCTGGATTCTATACTCTGCGTTCTGATCGCACCCATTCCCGGTCTGGCATTCTTTCTCCTGATGTCACGCACGCTAGTGGCAGCATTGTCATTTTCGTCAGGCAGGGCCTATCTTTTTCTGAACTCTCTACCTCCTCTCTTTCTTCGTTTGATCCCTACTCTGATTATGTAGGGGTTAACATCTCTCTTAACAACTCCTCCTCACTCTCTTTTCTTAATGTTTATGCCCCCCCTATTCACTCCTCCTCAACAGACGGCGGAACCGACTCCTTTTCTCCCTCCATTTTTCCCTCCTCCAGAAATCTCTTCATTCTGGGGACTTCAATTGCCATCACCCCTCTGGGGCTCAAGAGGTACTTCTGACCCCTGCAGGGAGGAACTATTTGACTGGGTCATCTCTTCGGATCTCCTCCCCCTCAATGACCTTGACACACCTGCCTTTCTCCATCACTCCTCTGGCAGTCACTCCTCTCCTGACATTTCCTTTGCTCTCACTTCTCTTGCCCTTTCTTGCTCCTGGGAGGTGCTTCAGGACCTGGATTCTGACCACCTACCTATTCTTCTATCTGTCCCTCTTTCTCCGGCCTATCGCCCCAACGAGCATCCTCCTTCCTTCAATTATCAGAAAGCTTGCTGGGATGGCTTTGCCTTCTACTTTGACTCGCACTGTCCTTCTGCAGAGGAATACTTGTCTCTTTCTCTTTCCTCTGCTGCTGCTCTTTTCACTTCTCTGGCACTGAATGCAGCCAAATCTTCCATTTCTTTCGGCCACATCAAATGTCATCCTAAAGCCTGGTGGTCTGCTGAGGTGGAAGGTGCGGTTAGTGAAAGACGCAAGGCTTTTGCTGCCGCTCACAAAAGTGATGAAGATCACCAGGCTTACATCTCTGCTTCTCGATGCACCTTGCCAGTCATCGCCAAGGCATAGACTGAGGCATGGCAGACGACTTGCTCTTCTCTCTCACTTAAATCTAATCCTAAATCTGTGCACTCTCTTCTTTGCTCTATTGCTCGTTCTCCTTCTTCATCTTCCTCCTGTCCTAACTTCTGCAACTGTTCTTCGAGGATATCGGCTTCAGTCTATGCCGCTTACCTGCAATCCCACTTTTCTGTTTCTCGGCCAAAGGCCCTGCATAGCAGAGCCAGAGGCTACCTCTCTGAGCTCCACCGAACCACGTGCTCAGAGGAGTCTCACTCGTCCTTTTGTTCTCCTTTCTCTCCTGCTGAATTTCTTGCAGCTGCCTCTAACCTCTCCTTGTCCCTTGCCACTGGCCCAGACAAAGTTGCTTATCCCATGCTAAAGCATCTTCCTTGCCCTGGCATGGATTTTCTTCTTCACATCTTCAATCTCTCCTGGACTTAATATTCCTTTCCTTCCATCTGGAAGACATCTTCTATCATTCCCATTTACAAGATGGAAAAGCCCCTCGACTCTCCTGCTTCCTTCTGGCCTATCTCTCTCATCTCCTGCGTCTCAAAGCTTTTTGAATGCATCATTCTATCCCATCTACTCTTCTTTCTGGAATCTAATTCCATTCTCTTTCCCCGCCAAGCCGGTTTCTGCCCTGGATGGTCTACTCTAGATCAAATTCTGTACTTTTCTCAGTCCATTTCGGATGGGTTTAACAAACCCTGGCTGGGCTCTAAGACGATCCTGGCTACTATTGATTTCTCTAATGCTTTTGACTGTCTGGCATCCCGCCCTTTTCCACAAACTCATTTTGGCTGGCCTCCCTCTTGCTTTGCTCGTTGGACTCAATCTTTTCTTTCTGATAGGCACGCTTGTGTGGTTATTCAAAATCACAAAAGCCGCTCCTTTCGAGTCCGTCAAGGTATTCCTCAAGGATCCGTTCTTGGCCCTGTACTTTTCTCTCTCTTCATTAATGATCTTCCTGCTTTTCTGCTTTCTTCCATCACTTGTTCTCTTTATGCTGACGATCTGGCCATTTGGTCCTCTTCTCCCTTGGTCCCCACTGTTGTGGAGGCAACACAAGCAGCTCTGATTCAATTGGAGCGCTGGTCTGAGTAATGGTGTGTTCCTCTCAATCCGAGCAAATGTGAGGCCTCCTTCTTCTTGGTAGATCCCACCAAGCTAACCTCCAGCCCAACCTCCTCCTACTCAGCTTCTGCCTCCGTTTCAATCCAACTCCAACTTTTCTTGGGGTCACCTTTGAACGCACTCTTTCCTTTTCTAAACATGTATCTTCGCTGAATGCCAAGTGCCATTTGCCTCCCCTGCAAGTCATCCTGACTCATTTCACTCTTTTATCTTATGAGCGGACTCTTCGTCTATCAACCTCCTTTCCTATTTCAGGTTTGGCCAGACTAGGAGTGAAACCAAGACTCTGCAGATCGTCCTGGAGATCTTTTGTGTCCACTCACCCGCTCATGCTTCCTTCTACTTGTTTTAGAGAGGCTCTTCTTGCTTGCCCTCCCTTTCCTCCTTGGAATCTCCCTTCCTTCATGGTGGAGTCCACCCTTTCCTCTCCATGCTCTTGCTCTGATCTCCCCCTCTCTTGCCAAGGTGCGGCTCTTGCCCACCTTGACTCTCTCACCCCATGATCTGGTACTATGGACAGATGGCTCTGTTCCTTTTCCTTTTGGCAAAGACGACTCCGGCATTCTTGCCAACTGCTCTCTCTGTGGCACTGAGGCCACCCTTTTCTTTTCAGCAGGCCCAGTGTGTTCAAGTTTTTCCGCTGAAGCCTGCACCATTCTGCATGCTCTTTGCTGGTCCTGGCAACACCATAAAGTCTGCCATTTTTCTTCTCTTTTCTTACTATCTGACTCTCGTTCTGTCCTCACCACCGTATCCTCTCCTCCATCTTTCCTCTTATCTCAAACTCTGTGGCAGTCTGGCAGGAACTGTCTTTTTACTCCTCCTGTTCTATCAGACTACAATGGGTCCCCAGACACTCATTTCTCCTGGGGAACGACGCAGCTGACAAGCTGGCTAGACAGGGAGCACTACTTGCACCCTCTGCAATCCCTTGTAGTCTCTCTTCTCTTATCTCTCGTATCCACTCTTGTCTTTTCTCAAACTGGAGGCATACTGTCTCATCGAAATTCTTTGACACACAGGTTCCCTCAATTTCCATGAGGAACTTGTGCTCCCTCATCATGCTCACTGTGTCCTCTCTCGTCTTTGCTGCAGCGAACACAGCCTTCTTTTAGGTTCTTATCTCTCTAGGATTGGCAGAATCAAGAATTCTTCCTGCAGCGCCTGCGGACACTCATCCCAGGACACCTCTCATCTCATTCTGCACTGTCCAGCTACGGACTCTTTGTCTTTCTATGACCCCTGGTCCAGACCTTGGGGAGTTGCCCTGCTTCTCCCCAAAGGTCTGGACCAGAGGTCTTCCGCCATGCCCCCACCCTCGGAAGGGGGTCGGGTAACCAACAACAACAACATCAATCCCACCTGGAAAGCGCGAGTTGAGCTACATATTTTATTCACCAATCACCAGAAATTCTACTCAGTAATGAACGTGCGATGTCCTTTGGATGCTATCCTAGTTTTGACCGACCTTTTTCAAAGGTAACTTAACGTTGTAAGCAAATGTCACATGACTATGACGTCAGCTAATTTAACAGGGGTTGAGGCTCGGGCTGCTGGCAAGTCCAGGGGTTTTCAATAAAATTCTCTCAGCCACACAGACAATACCTGCAACTTACCGTCGTAGTCACTGGAATCTAGGTATGACGCCTTAAACCGCCCTAACAAAATGGCAGTCGAAACTAGAAGTGATGCCTTAAACCGCCCTAACAAAATGGCAGTCGAAACTAGAAGAGTACCCCTTTTTGCGCTAATCGTGAAAGTGAACTGTGCTGGTCAACCCTGGGGTAGATCAGAACAATTGCACTAAAACAATTCTTGTTTAGACCAATATGTCAAAAGAAAAATTGTTTTAGGTAGAACGGTTTTTCCCAGACCGGTAAAACACACATGACTACACAAAGCAATTCCAGCGTATTTGAATTGATAATCTCCTGGCTAATATTTACTGATGTTTGTACCACTTCAAATTACGGCTCGCCATTTAAAATCATGGTATCAAAGTAATCTTTTTCTAAAACCTTGTTGTTTGTGAACCCAGAGTTATAAACGGCCCCTAAATTATATTTGAAGCCCGAACTCAAGCTGAACCCCAAAATACAAGCCAGATTCCCACCCGAACCTGAAAATTTATTTGAAGCCTGAATTAAGCAAAAATTTACCAAATTCAATCGGCAGGCTGGTTAAAGTTACCTGACCCCTGTTATAATTGCAGGCGAAACCATGATAGCTACTTATTGTTAGTGTGCAAAGAAAAACACACTTCCAAGTGAGCTCTCCTTTCTACATAACAAGCTACGCATGAAAGAGACAAGCACAATTAGCGAGGCGCGCTGATTATGATTAGATCAGAGTAAAAGGGATTGATTCGTGCAAAGAAAGTAAAATTACAATATACATGTGACTGAATGTCACGCCAAGTTCGGGCCCGAATCAAGCCAGAATTTTTTTTGAAATTAAAGCCCGAACGCAGCCTGACTGACAACTCTCAGCAGGCCAGTTCCTTTATTGGGATGACTATCCGCAAAATCTATCAAGTGATTTTAAATCCGCTTTCAGCAACATTGTGCAATGGCTGTACGCCATCATAAGAATATTGTCCTTGACTTACTTTCTTATTTCAAGTAACACAATAGATGATGTCAGTAAGAAAACCACAGCACACGTTATTGGGGTTATTACTCTGTTGAGCGTCTGGTCACTCAGAGGAAGTACAAGGATACCGTCAACAAACGAAATACGATAGGCAAACTCGTAACCTCTATGGGATACAAGTAATAGGGCTTGCTGAATGGCGATTCTGTTTTCTGTTACAACCTCTAAAAATAATAAATGCCATTAAGAACGCAATCCACAAAAAAAGCAATGGTTATATCCAACCAATATTCTACTTTATTGCCGCCTGGAAGACGGCTAATCTTCATGACAAATAAAAAGATTGGTGATTATCACAAAAATTATTTATTTTCACTGCATGTATGTTGACCAGATACATTGCCTGGCTGAGTACTACTGTATATCAAGGAATAGATTTTCAATGTTTATTGCAGAAAACCAAGGAAATAATCTTTGCCACTTTTAATGCAAGTAATTAAAATCAGATTATTGTAAATTACATGTATTTAGTTTTGACATCAGAGTATTTCAAACGCATCAAACAAATTTACAAACTATATAGGAAACCCGTTTAAAACACTTTGAGTCGATAAGATATCAAAAAACATGGCAGCACAAAATTTACTTTGAGGGTTCTTAAAGTGGTAAGCATGGAAAGTACACAAGGGAAAGGGGGCCATGGTTCCCCTTAAATAAATTAAAAAAATTTGTCAAAATCATCCTTTTAAGAAATCTTTTTCCCAAAAAAAGGTCGAGTCATTTTAGGGACAGCTAATAATGACCCATTTGAAGAAATTGATCTCCACAAAGAAAAAATTTTTAATGCCGTAGTGATGAGAAAACGTGGTAAAATGACGAACTGCTTAACCATCTTGAGGATAAAAGGATAATCACGCATCAAGAGAAAAATGGCTTGTTGTTGAATAACAATGAGGGTGCGTTTCAACAAGTTTAAGAGCCCCAATTTATACTGTAAAGCGCAATTCTGTCTTTCCACTTACTTTAACACCTCCAAAACTATTTGACCGACAAACATGAAACTGGTTGAAAACTACCCAGGAGCGGGTGACGACACAATTGATATTTATTTATAATTTGCATTTCTCGACAGAGGAAAACAATTTTTGCTAAAAACGAAAACCTGCAACCGATTTACAAACTCCAAGAAATTTTCAACTATGGAAAACTACGATGAAGTCATCGTTTACGATTAAAAGTAAACTTTGTTTTATTTTGTCTAAAAATACCATAAAATTGCGGTTTAAAACTTCTTCAAAATACACAAGGTGCTTCCTATGAAAATAATTCCTTATCAATTTAAGCTTTTATTTGCCGATGCTACACGCGATTAAACCATTTGGCGTTTTTTTAAACATGCTTTTTCCTTGTTTTCATGAGCGCTTCAAAAACCTTTGCTCCATTTCTAGGCGACCTACAATTTTGTTTCATCATGTTAAATGACCTCACAATGCTGTCTGGTACCATTTCAGTGAAAATAGCAGCATGCAGCAACTGCATTTACGAGGTATTATCCAGTGTCACCTTGAAAACGATTGTCAATAATGAAACACCCCAGTATATTCTATCTGTTACGGTAAAATGCTATATAAAATTCTTACATAACGATTTAAATCTGATTTTTCAATAATGCAATGGCACGTGCGAAAATTACAACTGAAGTGCAGATGGACTCCACAAAAGCACACCTTTGTAGTGCAGTGATGTCGGGTGCCTGAGAACTATTATCAGTGTTTTATCACGTGTACCCTAGTGGATCAAAAGGCCCAGTTTCTAAAGTGAAATCGTGCAGGATTTAGAAAAATTAATCTTTTCTTTAGCTCAGAAAGTCGGTGGAAAGGGTATCCCCTTAAGCCAGAGGTTGCCAACTTATGCACACAGCACATTGGGAAAGAGGTCAGTATTCTTGGCATAACGTATAAAATCATATGTATGAGGGAAAATCAACAGAAAAAATAGATTAAGTAGGTCTACCTCACAAGTATTATTACAAGAGGGTTTGCACCAGAGATAACTTAGTGGATTGGAAGCCAAGTCATGGTTGAGTAATCATGCAGTTTTTGTTTTGAAATATCTTAGCACTACTGTGAAAAAATGATAAAATTTTGCACTAGGCTATAGTTCAATTTTTTTCGATTTGTAATGTTTTGTCATACATTTGAACCTTCTTTTACAAGATTGAAAAAACCATATCACATCTCCCCAGAATGAAGTCATGGTTCAATTCGCTTGAGCTCTTCACTATAAAATTTGCACAGAAATTAGTGGGAAAATATGCTGACAACTGAATCTAAGATGGTTCGCAGCTCTTGGACTAAGAGTTTCATGCGAAAGTGGGAGGAGGAAAGATTATAACTTTGTTGAGTATTTTCATAAGCAAGTGTTAAGCTTTTAATGGGTTTGTTGAAAGCCAGGTAACAGATGTTAACCTTGCTCAATTTCACAAGCATAGACAACCTTACACCTAAACCCATTCGCTAAAAGCACCAGCAAATAGAAAGTATAACAGTACCCAAGTTCAGTTTTGTAGTTCGTTTGCTTGTAGTTCAAAAAGACGAATATTGTCGTAAAAAAATGATGCAGCTTTCTTGAAAGGCAGCTAATGCTACATGTGCCAGTTTAAAACCAGTTGAAAACAGTTTAAAACCGAATGGAGAATCCAAATCCTTTTTTTTTTTAAATTAACACAATCAACATGAAAGCATTTATTACAAGTTTACAACAAAGGCACAATCAGAGAAAAAGTTTATTGCAGTGCAATACATTTAAGCTTTCTACATGTTTGCCTGTGTGGGCGAGTTAGTTTTTGAATCATTGCATGCAATTGATACTTTTACAAAAAGAAAATCTGTGACCAAGCAACGTAATAAAGTTTGTAAGCAGGATATAAACCGAATCTTATTATCCGGTTTGAATTGGCATTTTGGATTCGGATAGTTTGGGACTTGATTCAGATTCGGTATTCTGAATGGCCCATCCCTATTTGTTAGTGTTGAAACAGTTTTGGAGCTGTTCTGATGTAAAATTTGCCTATACTGTGCTAGTAAGCTGAAAACAAGCAGCTATATCGACCTATTTATTGGCAAGTTGTTGGCTTTTAGGTTTGCAGATATCATACAAAAGTGCAAAATGGCACATTACAAATATAACATAGTTACTGCTATGCGAAATGTAGATTACACTAGAATTCAAAATCATGTCTTTATCGATAGCAGGAAGGTGTTGGATATTTATTTTTTCGATGCTTGATCTACTTGACTTAAATTGATTTTTGTTTCATTCGCAAAATTACCAATCCATTAAGGTCTACCCAGTCTTCAATATGAAAAACAGTACACGTTGTGGGAAATGATAAAGCAAAATTATGTCGAACTTGTCAGAAAGATTGCAGTTCGGTAAAATTCGTGTACAAGTAAGCCTTAATTTAGTTGACGATTTTTCTAAAATGTTACAAAAGCTTTATAAGAAGGTATTGAATACAGTTCAGCTGCCTCAACAAAAAAACAATCCTGAATGTTTAAGGCGTTGTATTCAGATGTTATCATTACTTACGGAGAAAAGTATGTAGTATTTGGTTTAATTTTTTACAACTTTACTTGATCAATATGTTGCTTTTTTTTTTTTTTTATGAAACTGGATGTGGCCAGTTTTATGTTTAAAGGATGTTGAGACTGAGTGTAGTTGAATCAAATACTTTGATCTGCATTTACAATTAACATTGGCTGTGTCTGATCATGACATTTCTATTAATGACACAATTTGCTTTGATTCAGTGTTAGAATGTTCATTAACTAAATGTCAGGTAAACAATTTTGAAACTTGTTCTTTGCATATTGATGATATTGTAATGCGATATAAAATGGATATTATTCTATTGTTTTGAATTAAATGATTTTATGCTTAGCAATTTCGACAAAGTTACCAGCGCTATTAATGTAATCCATGCCAATGCGAGGCCTCTTTCTTTTCAGTCGATCCCCACCAAGCTAACCTCTTTTTACTCAACTCACATCTTCCTTTCAATCCCACTCCAACCTTTCTTGGGTCACCTTCGATCGCACTCTTTCCTTTTCTAAACATGTATCTTTGCCGAAGGCCAAGCTTTTTCGTTGTCTCAAGGCCTTATGCTGTATCTCTGCATCCTCACAGGCCCCTCTAAGGAGTCCCTTTCTCTAATGTATAAAGCTTTTATTTAGCCCCTTCTCACATATTCTTCACCTGGATGGTTTCCTTTCTTAAGTGTTACCGATGCAACCAAATAGGAATGCCTTCACTGAGCAGCTAGTCGTGCCATCACTGGCTGCCTCTTGTCCTCCCCTATCCCACTTCTTCTCTCCAAGGCTTCTCTACCTCCCCTAAGAGACACCCTGACTCATTTTACTCTTTCATCTTATGAGCAGGCTCTTCGTCTCCCAACCTCCTTTCCTATTTCAGGTTAGACCAGACATGGAGTGAAGCCAAGACTCAGTACATACTTCTGGAGAGCTTTTGCATCCACTCACCTGCATATGCTTCCTTCTACTTATCCTAGGGGGCTCATCTTGCTTCCCCTCCCACTCCTCCTTGGAACCTGCCTCCCTTCACTGTTGAGTGCACCCTCTCCTCTCCATGCTTTTGCTCTGATCTCCCTCTTGCTCACCTTGACTCTCTCCCACTGATGATCTGGTACTCTGAACTGACATCTCTGCTCCTTCTCCTTTAGACAAAGGCAGCTCTGGTGTTCTTGCCAACTGCTCTCTTTGCGGCACTGAGGCCACTCTTTACTTTTCAGCTGGTCCAGCATGCTCAAGTTTCTCTGCTGAAGCCTAGGCCATTCTGCCAGGTCTTTGGTAGTCTAGGCAACACTAACAAGTCTGCCACTTCTCTTCTCTTCTCCTCCTATCTGACTCTCATTCTGTCCTCACCACGCTGTTCCCTCCTCCATCTTTCTTTCCACCTCAAACTCTCTGGCAGAAACTGTCTTCTCTCTTCTGTTCTATCAGGCTACATTGGGTCCCCAAACACTCATTTCTTCTGGGGAATGATGTGGGTGATGAACTGGCCAGACGGGGAGCACTACTTGCAGCCTCTGCAATTCCTGGTAGTCAAGAGAATCTCTCTTCTTATCTTTTGTATCCTCTTCTCTTTTTTTGGACTGGAAGTGTACTGTCTCACCTAAATTCTTCAACACACAGGTTCCCTCGATTTCCACCGAGGAACTTGTGTTCCCTTGTCATGCTTGCTGTGTCCTCTCTCATCTTCACTGCAATGGACATAGCCTTCTGTTAAGCTCTTATCTCTTTAGGACTGGCAGAATCAAGAATCCTTTCTGCACCTGTGGACACCTTTCATCTCATTCTGCACTGTCCAGCTATGGACTCTTTGTGCCACTCCATCTTTGGTGACTATCTATCTCTCTATGACTTCTGGTTCAGGCCCTGGAAAGTTGCCTGGCTTCTGGGGCTCCATAGTCTTCCACCGTGATCCCATCCCTCAGAAGGGGTCAAGTAACAACAACAACAACAACAGATATTTATAGTGATTAAGGTTGGTGAAAATGTCAAAACGTTCTGATTGGTAGACAACCAAACGTTTCAGCAAGTCCAAATTAATGCTGTAGTTTTAGCGACACTATAACTATCAACTTTTTCACCAACCTCAATCACTATAAATATCTTGCCATAAACGCCAGACTTCATTCTAGTGAAAACTCCTGAAGAGAGCTTGACAAAAACGTTAGGGTTTTCACATACTCTTTTTAAGAGTACAATGAAATGGCTGCTAAAAAAAGCTTTAATGAAATTTTATACCACTTCTCATCTTTGCAATTTTACATTGACTGATTTTGAATATTACATAAAATATGATGGCTTGTTGAATCAAATGTTGGGCTAATCCAGTGGTTTACTAAGTGGGTCCCCAAAATATTGAACTCAAGTACATGAATTTGATTGATGATCAATAACAAATCTTTATATTCAAAATAAGCAAATTTAGCAACAAAAAATGCCTTGAATCAAAAGTTTAGGCAAAGCAATTGATTTCAAACAGTTGATCTCGAAAAGGGCCTTTAGTTTCAAACGACACTAATGTAGTATCAAAAAACGATCTTAGCTACGAGTTTAGATGAAACTAAAATTTCAAAAAGTTGTCTCCATAAAATGGTTTTCAATTTCAAATTGGGAAAACTTTGGATTTGACTAGAAGATGCAAGTATTCATGCATTTTCAAAAGGCACCAACAGAAAGAAAATTTGTAAACTTCTGAGTTTATCAATAAAAATAAGATTCAACTAACATTAAAAGTGTTTATAGCATTAACTTTACAATACCTTAAACATCTAGGATTGCTTTCTTGTTGAGGCAGCTAAACTGCATTCATTACCTTCTTACAAAGCATTTATAACATCTAAGAAAAAAATTGTCAGCTAAATAGTGGCTAACTTAAATACAAATTCCACAAAACTACAATCTTTCTGATGAGAGTGTCCATAATCAATTTTGCTTCATCATTTACCACAACGCGTACATTTTTTCCTAATGAAGATTGTGTGAACCAAAATTGATAATTGTTCAAACAAAACAAAAACCAATCTGGATCAAGCAAATCAAGCATCCAAAAGAATAAATATCAACCGTTAAAGTTGACACCTTACTGCTATTAATAGGTCCATGATTTTGAATTCTAGTCTAATCTACATTTTGCATAGCAGTAACTGGAAACCTAAAAACCGACAACATGCCAATAAATAAAATAGCAGCATGCTGTTAGCTTACCAGCACCATGTAGGCAATTTTTACATCAGAACAGCTCCAAAGCTGTTTTAACACTAACAAACTACTTCGACTCAAAGAAATACTAAGCCTTAGTGATGGTATCTTTTCTCTCTAACTTTTACAGTAAAATACCTGTTGCTTTCCCAACGTGCCATATCACCAACACTAACTGGTTTGGTTTTAAACTGGCACATATAGCTGCCCTTCAAGAAAGCTACATGATTTTTTTGAACTAAACTTGGGTACTGTTATACTTTCTATTTGCTGGTGCTTTTAGGGAATAAGTTTCGATTTAATGGTTTAAGGTTGTCTATGCTTGTGAAATTGAGCAAGATTAAGATCTCACACCTGGCTATTAACTGGCCCATTAAAAGCTTAACACTTGCTTATGAAAATACTCAACAAAGTTATAACCCTCCCTCACCCTACTTTCGCACCAAATTCTAGTCAGAGAGCAGCAAATCTCTCAATTCCAGTTTTCAGCATATTTTCCCACTAATTTCTGTGTAAATTTATAGTGAGGAGCCTATGTGTATTAAAGTGTGGCTTGTTCGTCCGCATTGACTCAGAGGGTATCTTCCACTAAGTTAGCTATAGTTGCATCAAGTCGTGAATTAGCCTACCACCTATAGTATCTTCAAAACTTGGCAAAATGTAAAACTACCTTTTAAAATCAACACGGACACTTCTTGAACGCTGGCATTTGCTGCAGTAGTTTTTGGCAATTTTACAACCAACTTTATAACTGATGAAGTTTTATCAATGATGGTTGGACGACCCCCAATAATATTCACATCACTGGCATTAAATTCACTAAAAAAAACATTTAATTAAATAACCATTGCTTGATCTCAGACAAACTAATAATTTGTTTATACTACTGGACTAACCCAGAAGCAGTTTTGTTAGAACAGAAGTTGTAGCTGGCATCCACTCTGGAGTTATTTTTTTGCTCTCCACAACAAATTGCCCAGCCATGGCTTTTTCAATGTTTTGCTGAGGTACAAATGCAAATTAAAACAGCCGTCAAACGCTGTTACTTTGCAGTTGAACCATATATTTTCTACACCACCAGACAACTTCTGCCTGCAGCCAAAAAGGATGTACTACCCGCTTTTCATCAAAGCAACATTGTTTACCAATTTCTGTGCCACTGCAATAGTCGGTACGTGGGTCATACGTCTCAAAGGCTACAACAGAGGATAAAGCAGCATGTGCCGAAAACCATTCTCCAGAAGCATATTTCTCAGGACTGAAGCACATTGGCCCACTCTTGCAAGCCAATCAGAAGCTTTAAAACTGAAACTTCCTTTTCTGCCATAGGACAACATCTTTTACAAAACCCTACATGCGCGCACGAATATAATGACAACAAATTTTCTATTCTTGCCCGTGGTCGTACTTCTTTTCACCTTTCCACCCTTGAAGCGACGTACATTAAAACATCCAAACCAAATTTATGCAAACAAAAGGAATTCGTTTATGGTCTAAAAATCACACATTATTTTCCGCTCCTTCTATTGGTCGCTTCTTTTACCAATCATGATAGAGCCTTTTTTTTCTCTTTTTTCTTTTTTGTCAACTGTGTCTCTACATAAGTGACTAACTTCACCTTTTCACTCTATTTCTGACAGATTCTCTTGAAAAGTGTCAGACGAAAAGCTTTGAGAAGGGTAAATTTTCCTTGCCCAAACAGCCAGATCCAGATTCTGACAAGACACTCCATTAATTCCAACAGAACCTAACAGCAACTTAACCATCTGGCTTTGTAGTGCAGGGGCGCATCATGATATGCACTCTTCAAGCAAAGACCAAAACTGTTGATGTATCATAGCAGAGCATGCGGCAGGGATATTTACTGATTTTGATATGGTTGAAAGTATGTCGTTGAGAACCAAACTTGATATCTTCCGGCAAAGATTTCCTTGATGAATACCACATTGCAACTTCATAACAGGGTGCCCCATATTTTCCACTAAAAGAATAAAAAGCCCATAGTGTTGTCCCACCATAGGAGATGCACAGTCTCACCAACCTCAAATCTTCTGTAAACCAATCTCTCCTTCCTCAAAATGCTTAGTGAAGGTACCCAATATAAAATTTATTCAGTAAAACCATGCATTAGTTTCAAACAATATAATAATGTTCCTCGTAATTACAGCAGTACCTCACTACAATTGCTAAATGTGGAATATCATTTATATTTGCATTTTTACCACGACCTATGCTAAAAATATTTGCAACTTTAAATGCAACAGTTTGCTGCTCTTTTATATCTGTAGCCATGTCCAATTGTCCATATTTCATCTCTCTACTGAGCAAGTTGACACAGGCTTGTCCTTGATCCTCATAATTATGGTGCTTCTGTTTGATAAATCATCACACATGTCAGAGCAACTGAGAAAGACCTCCTTTAAAATCCCTTATCAGTAAATGTTTTTTTTATGTTTAGCAATGCTTTCTGTGACTGTATCACTACTTTTATGGCTCGGTTTGTGCTACAAATCATATTTGTAAAAATGCTGCTGTGCTTTTTGTGCCTTTTCAGCCTTGTCTTTGAAAGATTTCTTGTGCTTTTTTTCAACATGTCATTTTATGCTTGATGTTTAGCAAAAGATATCTACTCAACAGAACGCAAACATAGCTCTGTCATCTTGAGAAACGAAACCAAAATATTCTGTCGAAGATTCTTGGATTGATCTGCCATCTAATTTTACCCTCTTGCAAGCAACTATTAATTCTCGATTTGAAAAGACAAATTTCAAAAGTATTGATATATTATAGCAACTAGCAAGCTGCAATAAATTAAGTAATTATTAGATACCAGTTGCAAGCTGCAGCAATTTCAAGAGAACTTCAAATCACTAAGTGTGAAAAATCATCTTGCATGCCATTGTTACATTTGTTCCAGGGGTTGCTGACCCCTTGCCAACCCCTGCTGTATTCTTGCTCACACTATCTATATAAAAAGTCTATTTTGCAAAAAATAAGCTCAAAGAAAAGATAGATAACTACAAAAAAATTAGCCCAGCATTCAAAAAGTTTTTAGATATATATATCTGTGATGAGTTATAGACTAGATGTGTAAGAATACCACCATCAAAACAAAATTAACCTAAAGCGAGACATTCCACATTTGGTGTAATTTTCTTTGCAATATACTCCAGTAACATTTGCAATTATGTTTTGAAGAGTCAGTAACTCTTCTTTTTGCCAATCTTTTTGCTGAACAAGATCAAATTGAACAGTGAGGGTGTTAGACTTGGAACCTAAAAACAAATAAACCTGATTATTTACATAAAAAGACTCTTTAAGTAATTTTTGTTCTATGAACAATACAAATTTCTCAAGAGGCAGAATTTGCTACAGCTTACATATTTTAAACACTAGTAGACCTATACACGTTACAGACATAATGATTGATGCGATGGTGTGGTGGCTAGAGCGTCTGCTTTGTACTTAGTAGACCTGGGGTTCATTCCCCTTGCTGAGTCACAACAGAAGACTTTAAAAATGGTATCAAAAGCTTCCCTGCTTGGTGCTTTGCATTTAGGGAAGGTTGTGAAGAACAAGCCAGCAAGTTCACTTGTTTTGTCCGGCAAGGCACTTAAATGGGATGCTCCCACCTTTATGTGGAAGACAAGTGACCTAGACACTACAGAAATGGTAATTCTTAAGTGAGTGCAGATGTCCCGCCCAAAATATAGTGATACAATTTGCTTTTCATAATGGAGCATAAACAAGGACAATACAAAATACAATACAATACTATTTTATAGATATTGACTGATAAAGTGCTAGTATCATAGTTGCAAGGTATTAAACTAGAAGTCTTAGATAATTAAATATTCTTGAATTTCAAAACAACTTGTTCTTTAGTTGGAAACTGACGCTAGGGTTCAGAATGGCAACTAATATTGGGATTTGATTAATAATGATTCTTGCTTGAACCTCACTAGTATCCTTTGCCTCTACATTAAGCTATGTCATTCTATACAAATAGATGTATGTCTGGTAGGTCTGGAATGGTAATTGTTAAAACAGGGGTATGATAATTGAAATAACCTAAAGAAATCTCTCATAAATTCATTTGGTATATCACAGAAATTGAAAAAAAAAAACAGAATATCTGGATTAAAAGTGTCTAATTTCCATTAAAAAATTGAAGATTTAGAGCAGAAGGCATAAAACCTGAAGCCAAAAATGCAACACTTTATAAATACATGATCAATCAGTGCCATAAAATTATTGACAAACATTTGTGACATGTCGTTAAACAACATCATTTTATGCTACCTGTATTGAACTGATTTTCTATGCTTGCAAATGAAAGCGTTTTTATTGCATTTTAAATTGACCAAGATTTTTAGATGCAATTATTTATATGTCATACAAACAGACGTAGCTAAAAGGTAAATATATACATATAAAATAGTCACTTAGCTTCACAGTGCTCAACAGCAAGCTTGCCGGAGTCGTAATATATCAAATAGAAATATATATATGCCTGCAGTCAACAAAAAGTGGAAGTCTTTAAGTTATGATCTACTCCAATTTGGTGTACATGTATTGTTTTGCCAAACAGCTAAAGGTTGCGCATCTCTGTTTAAAATCCTAGCAAAGACAAAATCTAAAAATAAGTAGGCTGCCAGAAGCTTCAAATAAAATATTATAAATTATCAAAATTTTCATTTAATCTTCTATCAACAAAATGAGATCTATTTAAAATCCCTAGATATAAGATTTATTGAAAACAAAGATAAGATTAAGTTTAATCAGAGATACATTGTTGGCCAAATATCATTATCACCACATTAGGTCATTGACAATAAATGCTAATTTAGACCTAACTCCTTATTTTGTATGAGGAGAAGAGCTAAAGGCATTTTTGTTTCAAAACAGAGGTGAAGCCTTTATTATCTGGAGATTACGTATATAAGAGACTTTTTTTTAGCAACAAAATAATGTTAAAACTTTTTTGGAGATCATATGTTTTCAAGTGGCTTTATTTTTTGTTAGTAGTCAAATTACTGGGTGGCTAATAACAGTTTGGCTTAGGGGTTTCATTTCCACAACTTTTACAGTTGTGAACACAACCACAGTACTTCAATAAGTAATATAATCATAAACAATATTACAAATAAACGTATTCTGGAACATTTATCAACAGTCTCCAGATATGTGCATTGTAAATGTTTTGTTCAAGAGAAATATACATTTACTATTGTCAACATTGACATATTGCTTCCAGGATAATAAATCTATTGTATTGGTGGGCAACCATAAAATATAATAATGCAGGAGTACAGAAATTTATACCAAAATATGGAATTACTATATTATTAAAATTCACACAAACACATGGAATTACTAAATTTAAAAGATTCATGGAAAAATATGGAATTACTGAAAAACAAATAATGTCAAAAAAAAAGCAAACAAATTACAGAAATTAATGGAGTTAAATAAAAAACAACAAATATAACCAACAAGAATTAAATTGAATTAAACTCAGCATTTCAAAATTCAACATCAGTAATCAATGTGGTCTAATGATTGGTCATTTGATTTCATCTAATTCGTGTAATCCAGTTTGCATTACTTTTAGTTTTCATAAAACCACATAATAGTGTTGCCATACCAGTAGCCTAGCTTCTCTACTGTTATCCAGGCCAATTTTTGTCAGTAAATTCCTTTCTTTAGGTTTCTTACTTGTCAACATCACATTGGTTGTTCTAAAAAGAACACATTGTGATGTCCTACGATGTGTACAATGAAGAGTTAGGGTCAGTATTTTGGTAACATGTAAGCTACCATTTAAAGATTAACATTACAACAGGAACAACAGTAGCTGCACTTGTTTGAAGTTTTCTAAAGTATCTATCTGTTTGAGACCAAAGTTCTTTAATTAGAATGTTGGTAAAAATTCTGACATTTTGCAGAAACAATAACACAGTATTGCTAATGTCAAGCAAAAATGATTGTTGTCAAGTCTGCATGTCATGGCTCTGTCCGCAATTATATTTTCACTAAGCACTTTGATATTGTTCAAAATTAGCAATATAAAAGCAATAGACTTACAAAAACAAACAAACGAGTAATTTTTAGTTATTCTTACAAAAAAAACAAGCAGCATTTTTTAGTTGCAAGCCACACTTTATAGTGTTTAGAAAGCAATTACCTAGAGTACTAAATCCATGATAACTTTTGGTAGTAATAAAAAGGGTAATCTTGTACTTTAGCGCAGTAAATTATTTAAGCTGAAAGGGCAGTGTACACTGTAGGGCCAGGCCCGGTATGTAAATGTACGGGGCAGTGTACACTGGAACCCACCCTGTACACTCCCTTCCAGTGTACACTGCCCCGTACATTTACATACCAGGCCTGGCCCTACAGTGTACACTGCCCTTTCAGCTTAAATAATTTACCACGCTAAAGTACAGGATTACCATAAAAAGTATGTGAAGCTTGACAATGTAGCCAAAGAAGTTTTCACAACATCAGAAATAAAAACAATACTACCATCCCAGTTTTGTCACATGTTCAAGACACCCACTCTTTTGCAGGGGCTAGGTTGTTGAAAGCATATTATTAGCAACATAACTTCAACAGTAGAGAGCACTAGATCAACTAGTGGAAATTACCCTTATTGGAGGTAATGACCCCGATCGGGGACATTGGTCACGTGTTTATGACGTCAATTCAGTATTGTTCCCCGATCGGGGCATTTTACATCATATCTTCACTACTACTTATTATTGGGATAGGTTGCGTTATGCATTTGGGCCTTTCTCTAAAAGCGGACTTGGGGAGGTAGATTAGTAGTCATGACAACTAAGATCAAAGCCGATAGAAACCGCTATCTTTTATACTTTGAAACTAGAGTGTTGGACATTCTGTAACTGTAAAATCAACTTTATTTGATTTTATAACTAGCCTAAATTATTTTAAAAAATTTACAGCTAGAGTATAATTTTTTTAACAAATCCTGGTTACCGCTGGCTGGTAAGTCAATCTAACATGAAGACTGGATGAAATAAGTTTCGAAGAAAGAAGAGCTCCGGAAAGTTCGCACAAGCATGTATTTGTGTCACACAGCCGAATAACAAATCTCTCTTGCTGATTATTAAAAAAAGTAAAAAAACTTAAAATTACAGCTTGTCAACGACATGAAAGCAAAAAATCTGCTACCATGCTCAAACAACAGGAAAAAATAGATAATTAAAGTATTTGTTTGGATTGTGTAAACTATGCTGAAAAGTTGTGTTTGACTTCTGATAGGAGTTTCACTTTCATCGATGGCAGACAAACATTTTAATGCAAGCCCACTAGTTCTAAAGATAATACGCTCAGTAAGTTAGACAAAGAAATTCCAGTTTTCAACAATGAAAGACTAAATTCAATAATTGATAGGGATATTGAAGAACTAGTAAAGAGAAGTGGTGCTCAGAGCTTAATTGTACTTCATCATTTAACCAGTCTGTACTTCATCATTAACCTGTCCAGTCCCAACGTAACTTGGGGTAAAGCCGAATAGGTCACTCACTTTCCGTTACCTCCTCGAGGCTTTTTGCAAAAGAGTCTCCACCAGAGTTGCGCTGTTGAGGCGACTTGCGGGATCCGGATGGGGTGCAGGTGGCAAGACGTTGCTCATCTCTGCTCTTTCCTTGGTCTACCTTACAGCTGAGTACTATGCACCACGCGGACTACTTGGAGAGTACTTCAGGTAGTCCATGTTTTCATTCCCAGGGTCAGTTATAGGCCCTTCGAATGAGTCTGCCCAGAAAAACTTGGGCAACGCTCAATTTGCCGGCGGACTGGTGTAGGACGTTTTTAAAATGGGGTCTCACTCCATCACCAAATTGCGTATGTAGCCCCACTGAGCAAACTTCAGTATTCGATGGTCTACTTCACCTGATCTATATGGCTATTAGGAACATCAATGATCTCCCTGCTTCTATGCTTTCTTCCATCAGCTGCTCTCTTTATGGCTGATGATCTGTCCATTTGGTTCTTCCTTTCGGTCCCTACTGCGTTGGAGGCCACGCAAGGAGCTTTGATTCGATTGGAGCGCTGGTTTGAGTAGTGGTGTCTTCCTCTCTGTCCGAGCAAATGTGAGGCCTCCTTCTCAGTGAATCCCCACCAAGCTAACCTTCAGCCCAACCTCCTCTTATTCAGCTCCCTCTTTTGTTTCAATCCAACTCCAACTTTTCTTGGGATCACCTTCGACTGAACTCTTTTCTTTTTTAAACATGTATCTTTGCTGAAGGCCAAGTTCTTTGCCGGTCTCACAGCTTTATGCTGTATCTCTACTTCCTCATGGGGCTCTTCTAAGGAGGCCCTCTCTCTCTCTCTTCTGTATAAAGCTTTTTTTTGGCCGCTTGTCACTTATGTTTCACCTGGATGGTTTCCTTTCGTAGGCATTACCAATACCACCAAATTGGAATGCCTTCACCGGATGGCTAGTCGCGCCATCACCGGCTGCCTCTCGTCTTCCCCTATCCCATTTATCCTCTTTGAGGATTCTCTTCCTCTCCTATGAGTCACACTGACTCATTTCGCTTGGTCATTTTTTGAGCGGGCTCTTCGTCTCCCAACCTCCTTTCCTATTTCAGGCTTGGCCAGACTAGGAGTGAAACCAAGGCTCTGCAGATCATCCTGGAGAGCTTTTACGTCCACTCATTTTCTCATGGTTCCTTCTACTTCTCCTAGAGAGGCTCATCTTGTTTGCCTTCCTTTTCCCCTTGGAACCTGCTTTCCTTCACTGTGAAGGCCACTCTTTCTTTCCCATGCTCCAGCTCCGATCCACTCTTTCTCGCCAAGGTGCGGCTCTTGCCCACCTTGACTCTATCCCACCTTACGACCTGGTACTCTGGACGGATAGCTCGGTTCCTTTTCCTTTTGACAATGGTGGCTCTGGCGTACTTGTCAACTGCTCTCTCTGTGGCACTGAGGCCACTCTTTTTTTTTCAGCAGGCCCAGTATGCTCAAGTTTTTCTGCTGAAGCTTGCGCCATTCTGCACGCTCTTTGCTGGTCTCGGCAGCATCAACAAGTCTGCCATTTTTCTTCTCTTCTCCTCCCATCTGATTCTCATTCTGTCCTCATCATCATGTTCTCTTCTCCTATCTGATTCTCGTTTTGTCCTCATCATCATGTTCTCTCCTCCGCCTTTCCTGTTACCTCAATCTTTCTGGCAGGAACTGTCTTCTCTCTCCTCCTGTTCTATCAGAATACAATGGGTCCCCGGACACTTGTTTCTTCCAAGAAACGATGCAGCTGATGAGCTGGCCAGACGGGGAGCGCCACTCGTGTCCTCTGCAATTCCTTGTAGTCTTTTTCCTCTTACCTCTTGGATCCACCCAACATTTTTCTCAGACTGGAGGCGTACTGTCTCATCGAAATTCTTTGACACACAGGTTCCTTTGATTTCCACCAAGGAACTTGTGCTCCCTCATCACGCTTGCTGTGTGCTTTTTCGCCTTTGCTTCAACAGCCAACTGTTAAGCTCTTATCTCTCTAGGATTGGCAGAATCGAGAATCCTTCATGCAGCACCTGCAGACACTTGTCCCAGGATACCACTCATGTCGTTCTGCACTGTCCAGCTACAAACTCTTGGCACCGCTCGCTTTTTGGCAACTCTTTGTCTCTCTACGACCTCTGGAGAGTTTCGTGGTTTCTAGTGCTCCATGATCTTCCGCCAAGCCCCCATCCCTCGGAAGGGATCAGGTATCAACACCATCAAACAAAAACAGGATTAACAAACACCCCATTTGCCCTTTGCCTTGCATAATGTGGATTGTTATCAATCTGAAATTCTGCCTGAACATACTCTAAGTTTTCATTTAAATTAAACAATAGATCTTCTGACATTACAGCTCCAGTTCTTGCAAATTCTTCATAATTATTTAAATCATAAATAAAATAAGTCATTTTAAAACAAAATGCCTGGAAAGGTTTTTGAAAATGTTTCTCTACCATGAAAACCGTATTACAAAGAGCAGATGATAACCTTCGCCAAAAATAAGTGAAGAAAAAACTTAGGGGTACTTGAACTTCCTTTCATCCTTAGCTGGTGTAGGCCAGTGAAATTATTTGCCAAACTGAAAATTTAACCAATTAATCAGCTAAAAGCGTAGCTAATAAAATATAGATTAGCTTGCATGTGAAAAAAATAAAAGACAAATAATAAGCTATTTAATCAATATCCTAGGTTGCTACACATTTAAACTTGAAACTTTTAGTGTTTTTGAAAAATCACAATGGTAAATTTTTTTTCCTCTTCGGTAACTTAATGTTTTTTTGGGTGAGCAACACGATGGAAGTGTTAAAACATCCCGATTTTGCTCCGTTTTTTGCGCATTTTAATTTTGTTAAATTCTTGGGTCCTAAGTAGGGTAAATGACCCCGATTGGGGAGCAGATTTTGCCCGATCGGGGTCATTTCCCTGATGTGAGTATTTTCTACCAGTTGCTCTAGTGCTCTCTACTGTTTAACACTTCTCACAATCTTGGTCATGTGACAATACACACAGCATGACATTGAAATCAGTAGGTTTTAAGTATCACAAGGGGTATAAAGAGAATGAATTATAGGATATTAGGCAATACCAGGAGTATAGTGGGATGGGACACATGGGAATACAGTTTTCACACTTTTTTGTGGCCTGGAAATGCATTTTTATTCTACTTTGTTAAGAGTTCTTTCCAAAAATGCTTTGTAATCCAGCCAAACATTTCCTTATTACACTTGTAAACATAACAGCTGTGAGTGGCTGACATTTATAATAAGTTATAACATTTATAATAAATCAACAAAAGATAGACACAGACACATTATTTCTGCTTCCAAAAATATAGGGAAGTACTGTAGTCTGTAATGTGGTGGTATATCAATTTGATTAACTAAGCAAGGTCAAATGCTGGTAGAGGGTCACTGCCTAGATATTTGTAGAATAACAATCAACTAGATTGAAGGATTAAATTCAAAATGCATTGCAAAATTTAATGCCAGCAGTGTTCCAACACTTCATTTCACCACTACAAACCTGGCTATGATACCTAATGAAACAAAATGTTGCCACAAACTAGAAGAAGATTAAATCAATCTAAAGCTAGTCACTAGTTCTGCTACTAGATAGACTATACCGAACACTTTTTTTTATTTTTTTTCACAATTTATATGGATACCAGTAAAACACAGAAATTATGCTGTGTAACTAACAAACCTTACAACCCTAACAACAACCCACACCATAGTACTAAGACAGTGGCTGCTTTTTCCTTAACGGTATTCTAATCTTGGAGGCTGGAACTGCTGCCAGAATTAGAGTAAATATGGCTATTTAAACACACATGAATGGTGACAGCAAGATAACCTCAAAGGGTAAAATGTTGTGAAAGGTAAAATAACCACTTCCTAATACTAGGCCCAATCCTAATGCTGATCCACAATTCCAAGGAATTTCTGTGCTTTAGTAGCATCTAATTCTCTGGATTGCTCTTCATGGAATTTCACATCTGGTATGTTGTAATTTATTTGTTAGTCTTTTTCTTTAATAGGCAAGACAACGGCATGATGGTGAGATGTTAGAGCGTCTGCTTACAGTTGGAACGCTCAGTACAAAAGGGACAGTGTGAAGCACAAACTTGCAAGCATACCTGTTGTGTTCTTGGGCAAGGTACTTGAAGGGATGCCTCCATCTCTATGTGGCAAACAGGTGGTGGGGCCAAGTCTACCCGTTCTGGTGGCCCAGTCTGACTAAATTCATGCAGACAGAGCATGGGGTTGTACGCGTGAATGAACGAATAAGCTAGATAAAAGTTAACCTACCTTCAGCAATTGCTGTGTGTAAGAAAACACAACAAAATACTCCAGTTAATCCAATAAATTCTGAATAGTACATCTTTGAGCAGTGCCTCTAATAAACTTTATTTTGGTAGCAGAAAGTAGCTCCCCGTCCAGTTCTAGAGTTTGCATTTGCGCAACCAACCCCAATCATGCATCGTACACTTTAGACCGGGTGTATACTAGTTTCGTGCAAATGGTAACTACGCGCTAAAAAGTAACGGATAGTTAAGTAAAGGATAAAAAAAGAACCAACTTAAAATACGGAAATCTGGAAAATTACTATGAAATACAGAATTACGAAAAAATGGAAAAACAACCACCTAAACTACGGAAAATTCAGAAATCTGGAAATTTACAAAAAATTAAATTGAGTTGAACTATGCATGGCTATCTTGTAAATGAGTCGCAGAAATACGGAAATTCACGGAAGATTATGAAAACAACGTCCAAAGATTTAAATGCTAGCGGTTTACTTTCTTATGAATTCGTGCTTTAGATAACAATCATTAAAATGATCAAAAAAATTTATTTTTTAAACTTTTTGCAATCTGAACTTAAAACTTGAATGTCCAATCTTTACTGACAAAATCTCGAATTGATTAAAAAAATGCAAAAACTAAACTACATCACCAACTAATTTACTGACGGAGCACAAAAACTACGAAGTGATTAAAAAGGCAAAATATTCAGCAAAGTAAATTAAAATGAGGTGATGTTACGCAACTTAAAGGTAAAGTATAAAATTAACGCATGAATGAATTTAAACAAAGCATCAGATAAATTAACAAACACATAAATCAGAGGAAGTACTTCCGACAAAATGAATCAAATTAAAAAATTAAATTGAGTTAACTATGTGTTTTTCTTTTTGTTAATAAGTTGGTCCAAAGATTTGGCGTTCAAAAAAACATAAAAATTTGTCGAGCCATAGATCTTACAATTTGTAAGATCTATAGTCCAGCATAGCTTATCGATCAGCAGGGGTGAGGAAAAAGATGGGGAGTTTATTCAGGGACAAAAGATCTGTTTTGTGTCAGATTGAAAGAAGCCAATTAGATGAGTGGGAGATGGGTTTTAAAACTGATTGAAATGATAACAGGGTATACAATCTGGTGTATAGGTTTAGTGGCTGTTGGTCAAATAATAGTTGAGAGCTCGATCGTATGATTAAGGAAATATTTGGAATTGGACTGAGGATTGCCTCGTTAAAGCAATTGATTACAAATTATGGATTACTTTTCCAATTATCAACATAACATATGCCATAAATGTCCCTGGCCTATTCTGTCACGTTTCGAATATGTCCCATGCTTGTGGTGCCCCATGCTCATTATCCTCGATGCCATCACACTCCATGCCTACTATGCCCCATGCTCATTTTACCCCATGCCCATTATGCCTTACTGGTATCCTCATTATAAGCCTTGCCCAATATGTCCCATGTCCATTATGCCTCATGATCATTATGCGCCATTCCTATTTTGCCCCAGCATATCCACATCCACTATATCTGATATCCATTTTGCCCCTTGGCAATGGTTAATCCTCAATTCCTAACGCCATTGTCTCATGGCTTTTGGATAATGACCATCGCACCATCAGCATTGCATGATGACCATTGTTGCATGGCACTTGCCCTATGACCATTGTTCCAAGCCCAAAGCTCCTGGTCACATAAAATCTAACTTGTGGCATACAACGTGCGATTAACCTATGTAAAAACTGGCAACAGTTGCCAGTTCTTCTACTGCATCTCCATATTTCCTAAATAGAATTTTCATGCATTTCTTATTTTTTACATGAAATTCACGTGCATCTTCGGCATTGATGTATCTAAAAACTTTTCCAATTTAACAAAGATTCATCTCACCAATTCATGAACAAATTCTAACCAGCATCTATAAGATGCATTTTGAATGAATTTTATCTTGCATCTTACACTTCAGCCAGCATTTAAATTAGTTTGTCTCTGAAATATGATGCCTGCAATTATTCTGAGACACATGTCAGTCATGCAGGTTTTTACGGCTAACACTGAATTACATTGGCTCTTTTTTTTTACTTTTCTAATTACAAAGTCAGTCTTGTCCACCAGTTGTTGAATCAGTGTCGATTTCATCAAATTCCAAGTGGTAGGAGGGATAATTGAACCCGATAACAATTACTTTTCGGCAATATGCTTCAAATTCTCTCGTTATATTTTTTTTGCGTTTTCATTGGTTTCCAACGTTTGAAAAGCATTAGCAAATATTCTTTACTAGACTGTATGTTCGATAACGGCAATCACGATACAGGATGTCCTTTATCCTCCATTTGTGAAGATTGAAGGCAGCTTCTTTCATGGGAGGAGCGGATTTGGGTAAGCGTGGTCCATTGTTTTCGTTGTAGATGAAAACCGGTGATTGTTCAATTTTATCTTAAATGAGTTGTTTGTTGCTAGAAGTTGACTCTTGCTCGCAGCTTCTACGTCTCTAAACGTCCGCATGAAAGTTAGTTTTCTGAAGGATTCTGTTGTTATTCGGAAACAGTTACGAGACTTTTATGAGCTTTTGGAATGATGTTTAAATCCTCGTAAATAGATCGGTCACTACACCACCGGTACTGGAAGGCAAAGCAGGATGCGACCCCTTAAGAACGGCGTTCCACAGGAATCGGTCGTGGCTACCCTCTTGTTTAATACTACATAAACGACCCGACAGCAACAGCTTCCGGAAAGTTTGCATGTGCTGACAACCTGGCGATCTTGCACTTTGCAAGCAGCTGACAGGCGTTAGAGGAGGCTCTTACTCAGGACATGGCAACTCTATTCTGTTTCCAGTAATGGAAGCTCAAGCTTAGTACAACCAAAAATACTTCCACTTTTATAAGAAGGAGACATGACGTGAGCTCAACGTCTCTGTCGAAGAATAGGCCCTAACTTTTGCGTCAAACTAACTTACCTCGGCATAAAGTTGGATAGAGTGCTCACAATTCGCATACATTTGGAATCACTGCGCAAGAAGCTAACAACTCGCGTTGTGCTTTTGAAACAATCGGTGGGATCAAGCTAGAGTGCGAGTGCCACAGTATTCTTGCCTTCGTCCACTCTACAGTTGAGTACTGCGCGCCTGTTTGGTGTCGCAGTGGTCATACTCCCCTTGTTGACAAGTCGATTATTTATGATGCTTTGCGCATAGTGACTGGATGAATGCATCCCAATCCGTTGGACAATCTCTTTGTTCTAGCGGGTATCCAACCAACTGAGGCTCGCCACTAAAACTCAATATTGTTTCTAACTGGCCTCAACCGGGAGCCAGAACCTCTGGTCGACGAAAGGCTCTTGTCCCCATCTTGTGGACATCTGCGGCAACTTAAATCAAAACAACCATTGGTTCCTGCAGCGCTCTACCTGCTGAACAATCTCACTCAATCAGGCACGAGTACAACACAATGGGCGTATTAAAAATGAAACACAGAGTGGTAGGAAAACACTTCCACATCCATGCACTCATTGCAGCCGTCAGTTCAGTGACATCAGGAATGTTCTTTTCCAGACCTGCTTGGTCCAGATTTAATCGTCTTCGAACTGGCGTTGGGCTATTCCACTCAACAGTGCACAAATGGGGCAGGGCTTGTACTGCGACTTGAGAGTCTGGCGCAAAGGAGCAATCAGCTGAGCACGTAATAACATCCTGCCCTAACTACCACAATCCAAATGAAGCTCGTATTTTCTCAGCTGTTGACATGAGCTTGGTGCCCCGGCTGACAGACACGAGTCCAGGCATTTAGTAAAACTGCTTTCTTAAGTTGAACATCTTCCTCACACGATGAATAAGAATAAGGTAGGTCAAGGTTTTTGTGCATCGATTCCCATGTCAAACAGTTTACTAGTCATCCTTCTGATGTAAGATGGCTCGATGTGGGTAAGTCCGGACAACGACAAATGGTGTTGACTTCAGCGGGCCAGTGGTAGTTTACACATTGTTTGATTTAGAATGGTATCTATGCGTTCAAGAAGACGACTCTTGGCTGGTATCAAGAAGCAGTCAGTATTTTGCAGAGGAGTAGGCGAGAACAAGGGTTTTGTGGGCAGAGTGTTTGGATTCGATTTCCAGCTAGTTCCAAGTTTTCAAATGATGTTAATTTGGGATTCTATTTTGTCAGCGTTTTGTATAGATGAGGCTGTGGTTACGTGTGAACCCTTGGGGCCTAAGAGTTCTCTATTATTTTGCTGCTTTACTCTAGCATGTAATTCTAAGATCGGATTTAGCCAAATTGTTATTTATATGGTGTAAGGCTCAGCAGCCCGTTAATACGCCAACGCGGATCCTATTCGAAAGAGCCGATGGGAAGTAGCAGGCTTCTGTCTTTTTGCCTGCCGCAATCAATGACCTTCACAATTCACGGATCCACAGCACTTTATTTGGACAAACAAGACAGACACAACCAACTAAAAAACCTTGTATACTCAGCTAAAACGCAGGCAATAGTCACACACTAATTTCCAGTACAGTTTTAACCAGCAGATTTTATTCCTAGCCTACCCTTACCTTTCTGCAAATCGGCTTTAAACCGAAAATATCAGTAGGCTACTAGCAACTAATTAAGCGGCCTCCAAGCAAATTTAGTCCGTAACTATTAGTCTTCAGGCGATTAATTAAGATAAAAATGACGCGTTGTAGCACAAAAACACGGTTGCTTAAAACAAAATGATAGACCACGCTAAGCGAAAAACAAGTTGCAGGGTTGCCAAAAAGAAAAAAGGAAATATTAACAGTTCAAACGGTTTTTCAGCGCTGTCACGGCCGACCCAAAAGGTTAAGAAACTAGTTTCGGAAGCTTTTCACAAAATGAAGCGCTGAGGGATCACATGAACAAAATTTTTCACGAAATAATTTGAAACAAAACACAGAATAGCACTAGGGTTCAGCAGATAGTGACACCGCACAACTACCTTAAGCCCTATCAATTTTATCCCCAATGTTTTCGTTGGTATCCGCTTCAAGCAAACAGATTTTAGCGACTTCCCGATCGTAGAAATTTCCATCCGAATCCCTCACGGTAACTCGTCGCACTTGTCTGGATAAACTTCGGTTACAACCGCCTTAGCAAATTTGTAACGCACGCCGGGCTCCCCATGCAAGAGCACTAGATCTCCAATCCCCAAGTTGCGTTGCGGGGCTAACCATTTCTGGCGTTTGTTCAACGTCGGAACATAATCGATGACAAAGCGTCGCCAAAATTCTTCAGCATAAAGCTGTGAGAGACGATACGAAGCTCTCAAACCATCAGAAGAGACAAAAATATCGGGTGGAAAGGCATCGTCCGCTGCGCCAGTCAGGATGTCCTGAGGACATAGGGCCCTTGAATCATCAGGATCAGTACTGGCCTTTGTCAAAGGTCTACGGTTTAAAATCATTTGGACCTCACGAAGCAGAGTTGCAAGGCCTTCGTCTGATAAAGTTCTTAACTTTCGATCATCCATCAGCGCTGTCATAGTTTTTCGTATTAATCTAATCATAGCTTCATATATGCCACCTTGATGGCTGGCAAGTGGGTTAAACCGGAATTCCACTCCACTTTGAGCCAACTCTCCTACGATGCGCTTTTTGTTTAAACGCTCTAGACCTCGCTTCAGTTCAACAGCCGCTCCGCGGAAATTCGAGCCATTATCACAGTATAACACTTTAGTCACTGCTCCAGTAACAGCCAAGAATCTTCAATAAGCCATTAAAAACGACTCAGTGGACAAGTCACATGCGACTTCTAAGTGTGTGGTACGGGTGCAAAGGCACGTAAATATGCAAACGTACCGCTTTAGCTCATTTCGTCCTTGCTTTACTTTTAGGCCACACATGTAATCAATCCCACAGTGCTCAAAAGGAAAGCGCCTAACTGTCACTCGACCAGTAGGCAGCGGCGCCATCTGCTGAGCACTTACACGAGCACTACGATTACGACACTCCATGCACAATTTTTTCAGATAATACTTAATGGTGGCTTTCCCCCCCCACGATATGATACTTTGCCAACAGCTCATTCAACACGAAATTAGCGGAGAAATGGCCGCATCGAACGTGCGCATCCATCACAACAAGCTCGGTCACATGATGGCGCTTGGGTAAGACAATCGGATGCTTTAAATCAAAAGAAAATTCGGATTTTTGTAAACGACCACTTATTCTCATTACACCTTCAAATAAAAAAGGACAATATTTTCGCAGGAGAGTTAATGCTTGCTTAGCTTTAACCCCGTGCTTACCCGCGTCAATTTCATGGCAATCTTCCGCTTCTAGCGCCCCGAGAACACCTGGGAACGACTGATTTTGTGCAATTCGAACAACAAATAGCAGACTGGGCATACTCGGTTACCGATATAGGCCCACTATGAACAGGGACTACATCTTTACCCTGCTTACAATAAATACGATTGCGAAGAAAAACAACCATTCGGCGCCACCACGACACAGCTCTTAAAAGCTGGGGCAAAACACTGTAGGGTGACAAAAGTTGGTTCAGCACAGAGATAGCTGTAGCATGTGATGCCTGATGCGCATCATCATAATTAACATCAATGGCCTTACTGGCCAAAAGTTCACGCGCTTTACCTTCAGTAGGCACAAATTTGCTCATAGCAGCACATTTTTGCTCTCGAATAGAAGCCGGCCATACTTCTTCCTCCTGCGACAAGAAGGTTGGACCATTCAGCCAACTATCTGAAGCCGAAGATCTCGATGGTGAGACACCACGGCTAAAGTCATCAGCCGGATTTCGAGCAGTGTCTACCCACTTCCATTGATGTGGAGACGAGTTCTCAAGAATCTTTTTTACTCTGTTGCTTTCAAAGACGGGGAGGCGTTTGCTTGGATTTTTCAAATATCCCAGAACGGTTTGCGAATCGGACCAAAAGATTAGACGATGGAATTTCAGTTTGTGTTCTCGCATTACGGTACGCGAGAACTCGACTAGCTCCAAGGCAGCATGCAGCTCAGCCCTTGGAGTAGTAGTACAAATCGACGGTAGCACTTTTGACTTTCCGATGACGTAAGACAACCGATACCTGTCTCCATCATGTACGCGCAGGTAGAATGCAATGCCATAACCCACTTTGCTGGCGTCAGAAAAACCATGCAGTTCTACAATTTTGGCTTTGTGCAAATCTAAATGACACCGCGGCAATGCCACACCCTCCAGCCGATTTAGGTTTCTAACCCAATGCTTCCACCTTTTCCTAATTTCCAGAGGAATGTTTTTGTCATCCCAGTCAAAACCCTTTTCTGAAAGGTCCCGTAATATCAACTTCGCGGAGAGTTTAAAGGGATCTAGTATGCCCAAAGGGTCAAAAATACTACTCACGAAGGAAAGGAATCCACGTCGGGTCCAAGCGCAGCTGCACTCTGATATTTTAACACGAAGCAGGTCCTCCTTTGGACTCCAAATCATTCCCAAGCTCTTCTGTTCCGGAAAGTCCCCTCCCTGAAGATCGATATGCTCAATATGTGGTGCCAGTCTCTCAGGATCAATTCCCCTTAGCACTTCAGGCTCATTGCTGGAAAACTTCATCAGTCGAAACCCTCCACAAGACAGCAACTGATCGACTTCTTTGATTAATTTAACTGCCTCCTGCACATTCTCCACACTTGTCAACCAGTCATTAACATAAAAATTTTCCTTAACATTATTAACGGCAGCCTCAGAAAAATCAAACCTGTTGTCACTAGCTGTCCTCGCCAAGGCTTAACTAGCCACACATGGACTGCACGTCAACCCAAAACAATGAACCGTTGACTGGTACACTTTGATCTCTCGGTCTGGGTCCCCATCTTCCCAAAACAAAAACCTTAGCGCGCCTCTATCCTACGGTTTACATTTTACTTGAAAAAACATGCTCTTTATGTCAGCCACTATGGCGACTGGGTAAAGGCGGAAACGAAAAAGTACACCTAGCAAGGAGTTTAAATTGTCAGGGCCCCGTAGCAGAACAGAGTTTAATGAAACCCCTTGATAGGTCGCCGCACAATCCATAACAATGCGAAACTTCTTACTGCTTGCTACATTGTGATGAGGAATATAAAAGGTTCTACCTGGCACAGCGCCCACACGTGGATCTGGCACCTCAACCGCATGCCCCTTGTCTAACATCTCTTGCACCTTCTCCCGGTACTTCTCCCTAACCTCAAGGCTTGCTTTCAAACGTTTTCCCAAACTGTTGAGCCGGTTTTTGGCCATGACGTAATTGTCGGGAACCCTCGACTCATCAGATGACCAAAGTAGCCCAACCTGATAGTGGCCATCTACAAGGGTACAAGTACTATCCAAAATTCTCTGTGCTCGCTCATCATTTATGGATGGCCCCCGCAAATCAGGGTCAGGTTTTTTCCACCGACTTCCGGTGCCTCCACAATCCTGACAGCTCCCATCTCCCAGACATACCAAGCACAAATCTTCCTTAGGAATAGCAACTTGCAGTTCATCCTCCATTCCGGCCATGGTGATACTTTGCCATACAGGAACCAGCCTATCACGCATTTTCCGGCACAAAGCTGGTCAGGACCCGCCTCCCTTCTATCATGGATTTCATGCAGAATCCTGGCATTCAGCCCAATAATAAGATCGACCTGATCCCTCTGAATAATGGGAATTTCAACGTCACCTAAATGGGGATTTCTATCAAAATCCTCAAGGCACGGGGCGCTAGCACTGACATCAGCCAATGTCTCTGTTACAATTGCAGATGACAGCTCATAAAATTCAACACCATCTAACCCGCTTACTAAGAGATCTGTCGTAAAGGTATTCTCAACACTTGTTGAACCATTTGCTAGCCCAATTCTGCTCTGGACTGCCTCACCCTTCAATCCGAGCTCCTAAAATAGTTCCTTCCTGATTAGATGACAATCCCTTTATCTACAGCAAAACGCAGGAACCTCCTCTGCAATTCCTTGGGCAGGCGATGGAAGATTCCTTCAGTGGTGGCAGGGGTATCCAGTTCCTCCTCAACCCCAACGGACCAAAGAAGATTACGGCAACTTAACAGGCTCACATAAAAGTCCTGCAAACCATCTGCAGTAAATTTAATCATGGGCCCCTCTTTCAATGCTCTCAGATGAGCATCTACCTGTAACTGCGGTGCTCCAAATGCCTCCTTTAAATCTCGCAGCGCCTGCTGTAATGCCCTGGTGGGAGACTTGTTAACTTGACAAGCTTCGACTATTCTTCTGGCGCGCCCCTTAGTAGCAGCTGCCAATCGTAAGAGTGCATATGCTGGATCCGTTCTCCCATAGTAGTCCAAAACCGTATCTTGAAACTGATGAATAAATCGTTGATAATGAGCAGGGTCTCCATCGAACCGGTCTTCCATTACTGCGACTGATGGTTCCCTGCAGCGCACCAACACCCGAGCGAGATCATCTGTTACAATCCTGCATTCCTCCCCGCCCGCACTACTTGGAGGAGCGATCTTGGTCAACCCTGCGTTTTGGAAGAGCCTATTAGCAGCTGAAAGACTTCCGCCATCGTCGGCCGACCCATTGGGGATCTCCTTATTTGGCCAAGCCCTGGCACCTTGGTTCAAATATTCTTCACCACTTTGCAAGTCAACAATAGTGGTGTGAGTAGGGCCGGTCCCCTGAGGAGCCGGCCCATTTTGGCCCTTGTGCACAAATCCACCATTAACATCATAACCACAATTTTTCTCGGTATTAAACAAGCCATTTGTGGCAGTACCGGAGTTACCATTCCACTCGGGAGCATTTGCTCTAAGGATCCCCTTCGACACTTTTGCATCTATGGACATGGGCTTGTTCACTTGCAGGTCACCATTCTGGGGTTCTGTTGCCACGTTTCTATTCAAAAAATGCAACACTTTGTCCCTAGAAGTCATTGACTGACCCTCCGTCACAGACAAACATTGTGACATGTTATCTTCTTGTAATTCACTCCCTGCCCAAATCTGTGCCCTGGCAAGCTCCATCTCCGCCCGTAGGACGACTCGTTCAGCTTCCACCTGGGCAGCCCTTTCCTTCAACCTCAACTCCATTTTCACCTGCTCTAACTGAAGTTCTTTTAATTTAACATTGACTTGCTTGTCAGCGACAAAACTACCCGCACTCGACTGGCAAGCACTAGCACCAGGTTTCCCTTTGTTCCTAGACAATGCCCTACCACTATTGCAAGTGCGCGACGAATGGGTCGAAGAGGCCACCTCGACCATCTTTACCAAAAATTGGTCAATCTGACCCTGCACGCCATGATAGTCTTGCTCCATGTCCTTTAACTGACAACTATAATCCAAAAACCAAGGCTGTCATTTTCCAGCACCGAACAAAAATCCTTTATAGCTCTAGTACATTTTTCATACGCCTTTTCATAAGACCCACGCAATGACAACAGATTTTTTACATTACTACCACTGCCTTCCTCTAGAATGGAGGAAATCACCCCCTTAAATTTGTTGAGGGAGGCCTTGAATCCCCCAATGCTCTGCGTGGCAGTCAGCAATTGCCCATTTTCTCCCATTTTTTCTAAGACATTACTTGCCATGGCATCATTTAGTTCAGCCATAGTCACATTCGAATTTACTCTAACACCAGCATTTATAGGGCTAGGCGCGCAACTATCCCTAACGGTACCTGCATTGTTGAATTGCTGTTGACTTGTTGAGGTGTCTTGATCAAAAATCTTCTTGAACAAGAACAGCCGACTAATACTGCACGGAAAATCTTCTTCACACAACAGTTTAACTCCAATTCAAAGGTTTTTTGGCATGTAAGGCTCAGCAGCCCGTTAATACGCCAACGCGGATCCTATTTGAAAGAGCCGACGGGAAGTAGCAGGCTTCTGTCTTTTTGCCTGCCGCAATCAATGACCTTCACAATTCACGGATCCACAGCACTTTATTTGGACAAACAAGACAGACACAACCAACTAAAAAACCTTGTATACTCAGCTAAAACACAGGCAATAGTCACACACTAATTTCCAGTACAGTTTTAACCAGCAGATTTTATTCCTAGCCTACCCTTACCTTTCTGCAAATCGGCTTTAAACCGAAAATATCAGTAGGCTACTAGCAACTAATTAAGCGGCCTCCAAGCAAATTTAGTCCGTAACTATTAGTCTTCAGGCGATTAATTAAGATAAAAATGACGCGTTGTAGCACAAAAACACGGTTGCTTAAAACAAAATGATAGACCACGCTAAGCGAAAAACAAGTTGCAGAGTTGCCAAAAAGAAAAAAGGAAATATTAACAGTTCAAACGGTTTTTCAGCGCTGACATATGGAATGGAAGTACAATGGTTTAAACGGGGGAATATTTGATTGTTTTCGACGATAAACTTACATAACGTGTCTTGAATTTAAACTGATGTGACTGAGACCAGGACACATAGTTGTTGCCAGGGGAAAATGGTGCCATGTTTCCTTTAACTGTTTTTGATTAGATATCATTTATAAGCTATTTTTTATCAAAATAGGATTGTGATAAAACAGGAAAGTTAAGGAAAAGTTGTGAAATGCATTTGAGAATTCCAAAATAATTAAACAGTGTGAGTTTGGTCGATTTGTTCTGAGCACATCAAAATTTCATAAAATTTGTTCTCACATTTTCAAATATTTTTTCTTGTTCAGTTATTGTCAAGTACGTGGTGAAAACGCCTTTAACACGTTTTTGCTTTCAGAGCGAGAGGAAAACGCAAGTGGAAGATCTTTCTCGTGAATCATTTCACAAAATTGTGAAAACATACTGCAGCGACACGCAAACTCCACTCGATTCTTCAAAATTTAAAGCCGGCAATTAGCCCCACAAGCGGGGATAAGAAAAAGTAAAATTACTTTCTTTGATCATGTTGGTTGTTATCAATTTAACAACAATTATAAGTCATGATGACCGTTTTTTAGAAACATTAAAAGACTTTGTCTCTAACATAGCTAAATATTAAAACTACAGTTTTTGGGTTAGTCTCTCCTTTGGCCACAAAATCTCAATAGTGCGTCCATCCTAATTCAAGAATATTGTTGCAAGACCGCTTTTTTGACCAAAGTAACCAGCAAATTAATTATCAAATCAATCATTGCAATATTCAATAGAATAGACAAGCGCATCACGAGGGATAAAACGTTTTATTTTGATGAAAAAAGCATTTCAATACATGACCAAATTAAAGCATGTCAACACAAACTCAAACAATTCGATCATTTAATCTGTTTGAGAGCAACGAAGCTTTTGAAGCCATTTGTCCAGAGATAAAGTATATAAAAATGGATTTAATACACTATTGATAGGTAGAAGAAAAACTGCAGTAATTTGGTACACAATGCCTCCCACGTTTGCGCCTCCAAATTTCACAAACGCTATGATACAAATTGGTATCCAACATGCAAAATCTGTCACGATAATTCTTGCAATGCGTTTCTGCATTTTGGTTTCTCGCTTTTTCAGTTTCGCTTCGCTTTCTGAGTTTATTGGTCGTTGTTTCATTGAGCGTTTGTAAATCAAGATGTAACTCACAGAAATAAACATAAAAGATGCAAAGTTAAGTAGGATTATGGCAAGAGAGTATTCCCAAGCATTGTCTCCACGAATTACAAAGTACCTTGGCATGCATATACTAGTTTCACTGTAATATCCCAATTGGCCTTGAGGAACATAACTTGGAAAAAATCTGTTCAAATATTCAAGTGCTGATTTCAAACTTGTAATGTTGATACTAAAGGCTGATGATATAAGTAAGTTTGAATTGTTTGGGGGATCAATTTTGATTGAGTTAGGTTTAGTCAAAACATCAAAAACATATAAGCGATTCGTAAACTTTAAAAACGAGCATTTGCTCCATTCTCCACTTTTACTAAACGCATTCTCAATCCAAAGATGATGAACGAAATAATCCGAAGCAGTTTCCAAGACTGGCATTACAGCCAGAAACACAGCAACGATCCACGATACAAAGATGCAAACTTTCCATGACCAATCAGATGATGTCATAGATGACAGTGGTCGGAAAACGTGATATAATCTAAACAACGTCAATGTCACCATCAACAAACATGATGCTTCACTCGATAGCACAGCTAAACTACCAATTACAGAGCATCGTAAACTTGTTCTCCATTCTAAATCGATTTCTTTATATCGTCCGGAATAAACGACACTATATATTGATATGGTTATTAAATAAATACCCATTATGAAATCAGCTACAGCAATGTTAAGTATCATAATATGATTACAATGCAATGAAGCTGATGTTGGTTTAACCTTAAAACAACCATTTTTAATCAAGTTAGTGATTACGACATATGCATTTCCTGCAATCACTAAAAACCCAATGATCCAGAAAGCACTTCGTAAACCATCGTTTGCTATCATTTCTGTGTCAGAAGAAAATATGGATGTGTCTTTGGAAAAAAATCGGAGACATTGCTCATCCGACTCGTCTGATCCATCATCGCAGTCTTCTACTTCGTCACATAATTTATTTGTATCAATGCTTATTTTATCACCGGCTTTACAGAAAAATCGTTTTGAACAATGCATTTCGTCAAAACCTCGAGAGCAAGCTGGGTTATTGATAAACATCCAAGCTTCATCAATAATGCCATCACAATAACGATCACCCATCATAAAATATAGATGGCAAATATCATCACAAAACTGAGGACGTTTATCTTTACAACTGCATTCGTCACTATAATCACTACATTCAGGTCGACCATCACACATGGTTGCAACCACTTCGCCGTGTTTAGTTTGGCAACGTACAGACGATATATTTTCAGTCCAAAACTTTGAGATGTTACTGATGAAATATCGTTCATTTAGTGCATTTGTATTTACAAATTTATGATCAGAGGTACAGTTTTTTGAACTGTAATTTGGATTTATTGAATCGAACTCAGAGCAAGACAAATCATTAATATAAGTTTCGCAAAGGCACTCATCCGTTGGAGGAATGCAATCCATACTATCATCACAAACCTGATTTAAAGATATGTTAAAGCTTTTATCAATGCATTCAAAACATGACTGATTTAAAAGGCAAAGATCTGAACCGTCTTTGCAGTGCTTTATATTGTCATGCAAATTTATTTGTGGTAAGATGCAAGCTTGTAATGAACTGGTACACTTGAAACCTGGCTGACCTTTGATTTCGTCACTGTTATCTGGACAGTCAATTTTTCCATCACAGAACTGAGAAGTTGATATCAAACTCCCATCAGAGCATTGGAAGCTCTGTTTGCAGTCACTGCTAGCAACATCATCACAGTATGATGTGCATATGACATCAGTTTTTGAACAATTTTTAAATCGATTAGAGCATGAAAGCGAAGGAACTTTATAACAGGTTGAATCATCACATGATGGAAAACCAATGTGAGTGCAATTTGAAATGCTGTCTAATCTTCGCATTGTCACATTACAACTATTACATCGAACAGTTTTAATAAATTGTTGCTGTTCATCACTACCATCAGGGCAATCTGCATATCCGTCATTGACAAGGTTCTTCGCAATACAGCCTGTAAATTTGCCACGCATGGCACAGGTGGTTGGGATATTCCTGTAGCAGTTGCATTGAAATTGATCTTTTCGGCACGAACATCCAAATTCATCAGAGCCGTCACCGCAGTCTAATTCTTGATCACATTTCCCTGTAAAATTCATTACAAATAACAGATTACTCTTTGGCAAATGACGACTGTGATTGAGTAAAGGCTTCTTAAAACACTCTGACGTTTTTTTGCTTTGCTCAAAACGTTTTTAAAAACTCATATTTTCAAATCGACTTAAAACAAACCAGTTTAAAAAAGTTTTGTATTTGACCAGGTTGGGACTACTTGAGATAACCTTTTTTTTCTTGAAGAACTTTCTTGATATTAAAAACAGCACTAATTTTTCATTTTGTGGTGACATTTTTTGTAAAGGAAAATTTCAAAATTGAAAAAACTAAGCAAGCGGCTTAGTTTTCGCAGAGTTTTGCTGTGGCCCCTTTTACGATCGCCCTAGGTGCAATGAATTCTCGAGACTTTTATGCTGCTACCCTTTCGAGTCACTAAAGCTGATTAAGAATCTAATTACATTAGATGCTATGCATGCAAGTAATATTGTATGGAATAAAGTGAAAAACCCTTCTGTGTGTCTACCAGTGAAATGTTGAAAGCAAATGAGCAAATATTGTTTTACTAAGAGCGTGATATGTAGCGTTGTACCATTAACGGGCCGTTGCGGTCTGCCAGACTTTCATAAGAAAGATTTATTTCTTGTGAAGATCAGATTTGTACCTTTGCGTGCCGAATTGTTTCAACAACAATTGAATTCAAAAATTACACTTTTGAAGTAGTTCATTAAATTCTCGTCTAAAAAAGTATTGCTTAAATATTAAATTTTGAGCGACTATTCAATTAAATCGGAATTTTGAAGGTTTTGTTACTGTATTTGCGTTCTTTGCTCGCTCTCTCTCTCCCAGATAGTATGAGGCAAAATCTTGCTTTTTTGCAAATAGGCTATTTTCCCGTTTTGAATAC
Organism: Trididemnum clinides; assembly: GCA_963675345.1. Taxonomy (NCBI): domain Eukaryota; kingdom Metazoa; phylum Chordata; class Ascidiacea; order Aplousobranchia; family Didemnidae; genus Trididemnum; species Trididemnum clinides. The sequence goes on along the minus strand of OY776292.1, from coordinate 8,678,387 downwards.
CTTATTTCGTGCAGTTTTTCTGGGATTGATTTAACACTTCTGAAATCAGCTTTTACATCAAGGGCCGAGCAAAGGGGAAAAAAGCTATTTAGCTTCACTCATGCGAGTGAACATACAACCACTGTTATAATTGCAAGTCATTCGCAATTGGTCGCAAAATCGATTAGTTAAAACAAAGTGTGAGCAAATGTTATTGACTGATTTCGTTCACAGCTTTGCTTGTGAAGTTTTAAATTTGTTGATATTCTTAGCAAAATCGTTATTCGTTTTACTTGTGCCGAAATCTTTCTGAAATCACAATGATTAACTTTATATTTAAGTAGTAAACACAAGAACCATATGTGCAAGATTAATCTGTAGTCAGGCCCATCTTTTATTTGGAATTAAATGTAATGACAACTAAGTAAAATTTTGTTTCTACTATTTTTAAATATTGTTCAAAATTTTTGCCCAATTATAGGTGTTTTTAGTGCATATATCCTCGAAAATCTTTTGTTTAGAGATCTCAAAGTAGTTGGCCAAAAATCCCAGGGTGGCCTGCTTAATTGATGAGCGAAATTTTTATCGTTTTACTCAATTTAAGATGAACTAAAAGTTTACATCAAAAATTTTTGCTCACTACTGTAATGAAGACAAAACAAAGATGCTAGTCAAAACAAGAATGTATCTTGCAAATAGGGAAATCTTTCAAAATAGGGAAATATCTTAAAAATAAGGGTGGTATGGAATCCCTACTCATGATCGCAACCTCACACTTTTCTACAAATTTTTCCTAATCGATGTAATGGAGTCCCTAGAGCTTGTGACCCTTGCGGCAAACAAGAAAATAGTCCATGTCTAATTTTTACAGTCTCTGGCGTATTTAGAAAGTAAGTTTTTTTGGTAGGCGAGGCGTAGCATCTGGTAAGTCCAATCTTGTTTTAAAATGTGGCATTTATACTAAGTGTTTTCTTACAGTGTTTGCTTTTCTTTAACGGTTTGAAGAGGAGCATCGCTTTTTATTCTCTTCAAATATGCCATTGAATACTGTGCCATCCTCTGCAATAACGTCACCCCCCAATTTCCGAGGAAAGTTTTCGGAAATTGCCAACTATAAGTTATGATTACTTTTTGTGAACTATTCTGTTAGAATGCTGTCTCCAAAAATTGCAATATCGTGCTGCCATCCCCCACTTACACCACAATTGCATGATATTGATATGCTGTGCGGTAGGCTAATTGGTAAATACGCTTTTACTCTATAAACCACGGAATTTAAAACATTAGCTATCATTAGTCAAAAATCAAAATACAATTTGCTTGATATCTAAAGCTTACACAGCACTTTGCTGTAGATTAGTCTGATAACTGAGATACGTCAACCTGGTAGGCTACTTACACTTGTCATAATAGCAGATGTAACCTTGTGGAGGACAATTGAAGGCGTATTTTCTATTGCAATGGCATCGTCTTGCCCGAGGTCCACAATTAAAATATTCCTGACCAGGCAAACCAAAATAGATGGCTGCTAACCAACTGTCAAAAATAAAAAAGTAAAATCAGAAAATTCATTTTCAGCCATAAGACTAGCTTCTGTTTATTATTATTGTTCTCATTATAGTTATTTTATTTGTTACTGATTCAAGGCCATAACATTGTAACAATAGACTACACAAATCATTTACAGTTAGGCACAATATTTGCAGTACAGCTACTGCGATGTAAAATTCTCACAAATATCGCTTTATCACATCCCCATTTGTAATTGATCAATTTTGGTTACACGCTTAATTATTGCCATGTTCACAGCCAGTAGTTTAATTTAAAAGAATTTTTTACTTTTGTGTCGATGATTTGGTGGTGATTTCTTTCAAACTGAGTTAAATCAATTTTGGTTATAATCTCAATCATGGCCACGTTTACAGCTAGTCATTCAATTTGAAAGAATTAACTCCAAATCACCCTTATGAAAATAAAAAAAATTCTTTCAAATGAAATTACTAGCTGCAAACATAGCAGTAATTAGGAATATAATCAAAATGATCAACGATGAGTAGACGGTATGCACTGCAATATCCGCGCCAATTTTCACATCACTTTGTAATGTACCGTAATCGTGCATTGCTCTCACTTTGTATTTTTGTTTGAGAACAAAGCGTAAGGGGAGCACTGCTTTAGATAAAAGTTTCCCCACCAATCCTTTGTATGTACTGCAATTGCTATCATTATAGCGAAAACATGTGCGTAAATTTCTAAACAATTAAAAGTCGCCACATGACTGTACTACCAAGGTATTCTAAAGAGAATTTACTTGCAGATCAGGTATCATAATTTTCCTAATTGCCATTATAATACAGGATACAGGATCCATTACGATACTATGCCATTGCAATGCCATTATAAAACATATCACAAGATCACTCTAAAAGTTGTGCAAAATTCTATAGGTATTATTGCTTTATACGCAACACGCAATCTGTTCATAACAATTTATTGTCAATAAGCCATAATATTTTGTCAAATCAATCATCAAGAAATAAATTTAGAATATGCCTACCCTGCGAATGCCCTCTCACATTTCTTTCTGCCGGTATTGATATTTAGCCTGCGTTGGATCAATTATACGTCGCAGTTGACCCAGATGTATCCTAATTATGCAGGGTGATCCACTTAAAAGTAGCCCGATCTCTCGATAGGTTGTGGCTCACTTAAAAGTAGCGCAGTTACAGGAATTAAGATAGTCGGCCCAATTTTTTTTGAATCAACTGTAAACACTGACTTTTATCTTCACATCTTGGAACAGTTTAACAACCAACTGACACCACAAGACAAATGTAATTCTTTTTCGGACAAGATGGCGCTACATACCACACGTCTCACAGATCACTGACACGAGTTCATGATATGTTTACGGAAGAGAGAACAATAAGCAAAGGGTGATGGCCACCACGTTCCCCGGACTTGTCATCATGTGATTTTTATCTCTGGGGGACTTTAAAACAAAAAGTCTTTGCAAATAATATTCACAATCTAGACCAACTAAAGGAGAACATTACCAACACTATCAGGAGAATCACCAGAGAAGAGCTACAGGCAGTATCTGCAAACGCTGTTAAACGTGCCCAGAAATGCATAGATGTCAACGGGAAGCACTTCCAGCATCTTTTATAACACTACAGGTAATTTAAAGAATAAAAGAATGTTCCTCTTCTCTACTACATTTTCTGGGCTAGTTTTAAGTGGGCCACCCTGTATATAGGCTAGTTATATTTTTTGTGCTAGTACAGAAATTGCTGATCTAATTTGTACAGGAGAGTGAGGGAAAACTTTCCGAACAGAGGACTTTTGAAAATGGGGAGGGAGTCGTGAGCCAAATCAAGCTCTTTATTTGGGTCAACGCAAATTAAGCTGAATTTCTTGCTTTATTGTCTGGACAAAAGAGAAACATGGCACAATGGCTATCTTACTACTGTAGTACTAGGAAGATTGAGAAATGGTTTTGCAATTTTTGAGTTGGTCTACTATAACGTGTGGTCGTAGTCGACGATAAGTATTTTTTACATGCGTAAAAGCCCAAAACCAAATAAGCTTAGCGGTACGAGGGAGGATCTGGGAGGTACAGCCTCCCAGTTTCCTGAAAGGTGACCAAGATTCAAAATCTCTACACTCCCGAAGTGCCGTCATTGTCAAATGCAATCCCAATACCCTTTTTTTATGCCATTCAATTTCTCCAATTTCCTCCTTTTTTGGGGTGAGTAAAGATATCAAATACAGTAATTCTCTCCTTTCCCATTACCAATTTCAGACCGTCAAAATGGTGTAGATCATTTCGTAAACTCTAACCGTCATTGTGGTGTGGTGAAAAGTTGTCAGACCGGTTTAGTGTAGAAATTATTTTCATGGATCAGCCTTTGGGGTGTGGCTTATAAACACAGCAAATAAATGAAATCGGAAAACGTAACACTGTTGATACGAGTAACTCGTATCTATGAAAAAATATCGGCGTATGGTACCCAGAAAAACTGCATATACGTAGCGTTTCAGTCGATTTCTTAAGAGTCTGGGGGTTGAATAAAACACGTGCTTGAACATTTACTTGCGTCTTAAGTTTTTACAGTTAATAGGGTTTCACCGAAACATGACAATGCTTCCTACTGGGTGCCTGGTAAAACACTCGTAAATTTTTTTAAGCATTTGCCAGACACTGACATTTGATTTTTCGATAGCACTTCAAAAGATTCTCTGTTTAAATGACATATTTAGCCCATTTTGAAATCCCGAGTTCTTGAGATATTTCGCGGTGACTACAGTGTCGTACACTTTTGTTAACAGGAGACATGGAGAGATCCAGTGCGGTTTCCTTAATGGAAGAATCCAGACTGTTTCTGTACAGAAGTTTCTGTACCTGGCTTACGCTTTCCAGTAGCAACGGGTCCATCAATTTTTAGTGAAGCAGCAACTGCAGAGAATTGGTGTCGAGTAATTTCTCCAAAGAAGTTGTGAAGGATCTCTGCGCATCTTTTTAATTCCCATGTTGGTTTTTCAGTCTTAAAAAACTATCACAGCTCGTTGAAAACCCGACAACCGTAGCATTTTGGGATAAATAAATGAGTCCGTATTTAGATCGTCCAAGCCTGCCAAAATATAATTGTGGAAACAGCCAATCAGTTTTTAGTCTGATCTTATTGGCTGACAGCAAAGGGAGTCGAGATGACCGTAATCAAGATCGTATTAGTCGAGAGATTGCATGAATAAATAGGTGTAATGCATAAACACTAGATAAAATGAAATTTACGCTTCTTTACCAGGCACCCTGTACTTTTAAAAATTTTCAAAAACTAAGGTTATTGTATTTTATACCGTCAATTATGTAAACGTTAATGATCTTTTCTTTAGCTTTATAGATTAAATGATATCAAAATATTTGCTGTAGGGAAATCGGTGGTAACATCGTCAACCTGTTCAAATAGTGTCAGCAGAATTATGTATCATCTTTGGCATTGTTTTCTTTGATGAATAATTTTGAAAGAAATGGATTTATTTTGTCTTTCTACCTACAAAGCTGAAATTTCAAGAAAAGAGCTAAAGGTTTCTGTCATGATATATACCATATATTACCACCACAGTTTTGATAGATTTTACAAATTTAAAGGTAAATGGTAGTATCGTTTTCTTTTTGCCCTACACAATACAACTTGAAATTTAACACAATTTGTTGTATGTGGCGAGAAAATAAACCCATTGGTGTAGTTGTTACAGCTTTCAATTCTCAGTACCTAGGTCTAGAACTGGGTTCAATTTCCCAAGTTCAATTTCAAAAAATTCAAAAAGTTCAAACAATTCAAAAGGTTCAATTTCAAAAAAGATTTTTTTAGTTATTTTGCTTTTCCCTATAGGTACGAAAGTTACAGCGGAAAAAAACTCGATAAGGTCGCTTGTGGTGTATTTTACGATCCACATTTCTTTTTGGCAAACAGATGGTAGTCTACAGCGCACAACGGCCAAGTCTGACGATCAATCTAAAGATAAAGAAAGCAATAGCGCACACACAAAATTGGAACTTACTTTTCGTCGTTGCCATTAAAACAATCACTGTTGCCGTCGAAAACGATTTGGGGTGAAATGCATTGGGGAAGGGCATTGCGTATTTCTTCACTACATCTTAGTGTCAACGGGCAAGCACTGCATTAAAATTCATCTTGTGAGCAAAAGCAGTCTATTTCATCAGATCCATCTTTGCAATCTCTCCATCCGTCGCACAACCATTCAACTGGTATGCAAGAAGTAGGTAGGCTGTAATTATACTGTTTCAATCCACTTCTTACAGTCTCTTCACATTCACAATTGAATTCATGCCGCGAACAAGCACTAACACAATTACCTAGAAAAATTTGAAGCAGAGATTTAGAATTTGAAAAGATTATTTGTACCAGTAGACCAGGTCTGAGCAACGCAAAACAGTAAAAGGAAGACATTAAGTAAATTTGTTGGGCAGACTGCATGCTGAGGTTCTCAATCTTTTGATGTCAAAACAAACATGAACAACTTTTTTTAAAATCATCTTTTTAGCAAAAGTGATTTTGTCAATTTTGGTCTCGAAACAAACAAGAAGATTTTTTTTGGTAGAAAATCAAATTTTTCAAAGAGATTTGCAACCCTATAAGTGCTGGTTTTTACAATTTTGTAAGGCTTTCTCCATAGAACAATTTTTTCGCATATATCTTTCTATGACGTTGGAACAAAAAGCGTTTGTAAAAAGAGATAAGCGCGCTTTTTACTACATGCTCTGACAGAGGCATAACCCAAAAAACATTTTTAACCAACTTTTTTAGAAATTTTGATATAATATATCAGACAAAATTAACCAAACATTCAATGTTTCATTTCCGTTCCATAATTTTTGTATTTTTACCTTTGAATGCGACATTGGGATACCGCTTTATTTAAAAATTAGGTTGACAAAAATATCTGGTAAAAGACCTTGGGGGCAAGAAGGTATGGCACGTGCCTGTGTCCCGTACGTCCCCCGGGAAACGTCTGTGTGCTTTGGTTTTATTGATCGCCATAAATTCAAGACTGTAGCCCTGACATATGTTGCGTAAATTATTTACCAAGTGCCTGATATTTCACAAATTGTTATTTCTTTATTTCTACGACTGCGCGATGACAAATTACTTTCGTCTGCGGTCGTACACCCTCACGATCCTAAGATAATCTTGTTTACGCTTCTGACGATTGCTTTAACGTAGCTGTATTTTGCGCCATCAAATTGGCGTTAGATTTCCGTTATTTGCCCCCAACAAGGCCTACCAGCCACACCCTACTTTAACAACAATTGTGGAATAGATCCCTGGTTTGTCTCCCTTTTATACTGTTGTGATTGACTTCACTCCGTATTAACTATACATCTGCGCAACCTAATTAACAGAAACTTGAGCAAAATTTAAAAAAACGTTTATTGCTACTTTGTCATAAACCTGCCTTACAGTGACCTTAGAAGATCAGCAGGCAATGCATGATTAAGATCTCGCGGCGATAACGCAGCAATAAAAACTTTGTACCATGGGCAAAAAAATGCAGAAAACCATTCGTTTACTGCGGTGCCAGGAGAAAACAAATTGGGCATAAGTGTTTTATATCGGAAACAACTTTCTGTTATCTCATTTAAATTTTTTTGATCAGAACTGCATGCATATTCTTGTTAAAATGAAAAAAACAAATTATGCTTACAAATGTTGATTATGAGGTCATCTTAAACCTTAAAAAGACACAGTTTTTTGCAGGTTTGAGAGTTGGCTGCTAGCCTCTTGTTGACCTGAACATCGCTATCCTCCGAGAAGAAAAACGCTTTGGCCTGATCATGACATCATCATTTCGTCAACCACCACTTCGTTGTGGTTACCAGCTCATTCTACAAGGCTGAATTTATTTATTTGCTAGTGTGAATGGCCTGCAGCAGGGATGGGCAACCGGAGGCCAGTGCGTTCATTTTATGAGGCCCGCGACTCGGTTTTCAAAAGTTTGTAAGTTTGTTTTCACAGGCATTGCACTTTGTGAAATGTCTTTAATTTGAGACGGGTCAAAAACACCAAAAAAAGAAAAAGAAAAACAAGCTTTCACAGCGAGTTTGGGCAAAACAATTGCCACCAAAATGTTAATCTTCAAAATATAGCCTTTGCTTAGAAAGCGGGCAAAACCACCATGAAATAGCAGGTTTTAGCCATGACTTCCAGGTTTCAAAAAGTTGATCTACAAATAAAGATTTTCAACTTTAAAATGGGCAAAAGCATTGTTTAGAGCTTTCATAATATGACTCCCTGATAGCATAAGTCAAGTTTTGTGCCTTTCTCCATCATCAAGATGCCAATCCCTGGCTTGCAACCAAGCTAAGAAAAATTGTTTAGCAAATCTAGACGTAAGAAATATCAAAAAATTTTTATTGTTGTTGATAAATGCACTTCATAGGTTAAGTAAAGACTTTACCTTCTAGTTCAAGGTTGACAAATATACAAATTCTTTCAGTTTTCAATCAATTTTTTATAGCTAACGAAATTGTTCGCACACCAATATTGACTCACAACTCAGAGATTTCCAAATTTTCTTTTTACCGGTACCATTTTTATACCACTGATTTGTTGCGGCGTTCTAGCAAATATTTACCAATTTTAAAATGGGAAACGTTTTCTTTTTTTTGGAAGATCAACTTTTTGAAAACGTGTGCAAAGCAGTTGATTGATATTGAATTTGCCAATTTTGAAGTTAAAAGACTTTCTTTGTTTTGCAACCGTGTGGTTTGCCAAGATTGAGATTCAGGCCCGTTTTTGATGCCGAATAAAACCTTTTTTAGATGATTAATCAGAATCAAGTATTTTTCTTGGATTGCGTGGCGTCCACCCGCGTAACCGCTGATGAAACTCGAAATTGTATTACAACCAAGAACGCCATGATTACAACTATTTTCCAACTCTCTTCTGCAACAAAACACGTGACTTATTCTGACTACTTTTGAATTGACTGATTGAGCTAGCAGTCAGCGTGAACCAAAGCATACTTTTAGGCCGTAGCAAAGAACCACTACTTACACGATGTCCAGGGCTGCAGGCTGTAGTTGCGATGACTATGCACCAATCGTATTGTCACCTCGCTGGGCATTACCGAAACAAAGCTATAGGGGTATTCTGACCGTGATCGAGAAAAAGCAGGAAAAATATCCTTAGAAAACAAGTGTCCTTTGTGGCGCCAACAGAGATCAAATCGTTGAAGAAAGTTATGAATCGAAAGCATCTATTTACAGCCTTTGATAGAAGCTTTTAATCGCGTCTTTACGCTGAGTACATTACGAGAAAATATCAAAACTAATTCCGCAAAGCAACCTGGTTACAATCAACACTTTGTGAAGGTGTATGACGTTTGCTAATTGATTGGTTAGTTACTGGCTTTGCTTGCGTTGAAAACTGATATTACCCATTGGAAATGAAAATTTCAAAAATTTTTATTTTGTTTATGCAGCGTCGGCGTGAAGTCACCGACTCCTCTATGACACTCAGTGCCGTCGCTACGGGAGGGCCGTGCCCTCCTTACGGCTGTTTGTGCCTCCTATTTTGGGTTACTCTAAATTTTTTTTTGCTTGGAGCACCGCGAAACTACAAGACAACCAACACTAGTATTAAGGAACTTAGATTTCTGATGCAAAATAACGTTCAATCCGACATAATTCTCGATTGATGCTGTCGATTTTTTGCACAGTTGTGGCCCAATCAACTGGTGTGACATAATAATTGTGACGCAATAAACCGTCTTTTCAACAGATACAACAAATGCTTTCATTTCGCTTATTCATTGAGGATGTAAAAGGTGCAAAATGAGTTTTAGAGATTGGTTGCAAAGTTCTCGTTCGAGTGAAAGTTCTGAAAGTTTGCAAGGTCTCAGCTCGTCTGGTAGCTGCAGTGCACCAAGAACATCTGCTGCAAGTAGACTTATTAGCAAACGAAAATTTGCTGATGCTAATGATTTGGTAGTTGACGATCCGAAGCAAGTTAGGCTGCGTGCTTATTCTGAAAGCATGTTTGGGGCCAAGAAAAGGTGCTTCAATGCTGCGTTATATCAAGAGTAGGATTGGTTGGAGTACCGGTATTCTGTCAAGTTTGATGCAGCTTTTTGCTTTCCTTGCCACAATTTTGAGTCTAAAGCTGGAGAGACTTTTGAGGAATGCGTTGTGAATCAACTGTTACAGCCGATGGCTATCGTAATTGGAAGCGTGCTACTGAAATGAATAGAGGTTTTTCTAAGCATGCCCAGCAAAGAACACTTAACATGCTCCAGTACCCGGAAAGAAAAACTCAAACGGTGTGAAATGGGTAAGGAAATTACCTCATTAGTCAAAACAAAAGTAATTAAAAAAATCGACAAGGTAGCTTTTTTGGCTACTCATCAATTGGCGTTGAGAGGAAAAATTGGCTCATTTGAAAGTGAAGACGAAAGGGAAAATGCACTCTTTTTAAGTCAGTTGGATTACACTGTTGAAAAAGACCACCGTGTACGTGCAATAATTAAAACTATCCCATGCAACACACACCAGTCCCGATATGTAAAACGAACTTATTGCTGCTATGAGCTCAGTGGTAATCGAGGGTATTAAGCAAGAAATTGGAAATTCTTGATATACAATCAAAATTGATGGCATCAAGGACCCAACTGGTATGGAAAGCATTTCCATGATTATCCGTTTTTTGAACGAGCATTCTTTGAAAGTAGCAGAACGTCTTTTGGTTTTATCAAGCACCAACTCGGGTGATGCGAAATCGATTACTGACGTGATATTGGCGGAACTTACTAAAGCAGGACTGACTTCATCAAAGACACTTAGTTAAGTATATGACGGCATATCTGTAATGGCAGGACACTGTGAAGGAGTTCAGCGTCTATTGTAGGGATGAGAAAGCAGAAAGATTCCTTATGTGCACTGCCTGAACCATCAATTGCACCTTGTTGGGGTAATGTCGGTTGAACAAGATATCAATGATTTTTTGCACGTTTATGGCAGTCTTTACAATTTTTTTCGCAAGCCTACCGTTGCACTTCACTATAATGGTAAAAATTGAAACTCCTGCTTTAGCAAAGGTGGGATAGTAATCTGGTTACAGTAACAGCTGTTCTCAATTCTTTTCAACATGTAACATCGCTTTTCCAAAAAATGGATACTTCAAGGCACATAAAGCAGAAACACGTATAAAGGCATCAGAAGTGCAGGAACAAAGTTTCTTGTTCATTGCAAAGATACTTGACAAGGTATGTATTGCTGTATAATCATTATTATTGTCTCAGTTTCAAATAATTTGTTGAAGGTATCAATTAAATTAATAAACTTATGCAGAGTTTGTCAGTGTTGTTATGTTGCTGAGCCACCATAACGACGAGTAGACTACTTGGCCCCCAGATTAAAATGAAAGCCATTAAAGGGCTTGCCCCAGATTTTAGGAGAAGGTCATACCACAACCCATTTCAATGTTATGACCAGCTTGATGGCTTATAATATCAAATGGATATAATATTTTGGGGCTATGAGTGGTTTTGGGACTACATGTATCTGCTTCACAGACCTGAATTTGTTTCCCCTGTCGATACTAAAAAAATGATATTCACAGTTTCCCTGCTCGGAGCTAATCAACACAAAGGTAGTGTGGGGAACAAGCCCGAAACTTCAATAGGTATTGTTTGGCAAAGGTATTTAACGTTATATCTGACGCCTCCATATTTAGAGTAGCAAACAGATGGTGGGGCCAAGCAGTCTACCTATTGTGGTGCCCAGTCAAACAAAGGACTAGCAAGCAACACTCAACAGTTAATGTAGATGTATGAAAAACAAAGCATCTAGCTCATGCAAAGAGATTAAAGTATTTTTTTGTGCTTAAATTTAATTGGCATTTTGCGTTTTTTTACTAAATATTGTATAATGCATTATTTTAAATGCAAATATTGTAAGCAAATTACCGTTTGCGTAATGCGAAAGATTATTGTTTGCAATTGCTCCACGCATCGCGTTGCCTTTTAGTTGACCGTAGCCACAGATCGGGCACTTCAAGTGTTTGGTTATTTTCAGTAATTTTACTGTTCTACCATCACAGGTGATGTCTCTGTTTCAAAAACAGCCTCAGGTCACCAGTTTGCTATCTTAATGTAAAAGGCAGTGAATGAATGTGCGTCGGCAATATGGATTACCCGATGGTGCTGTTTGGAAGCTGATTAATTAAACATCAATTAACTGGTTTATACCCTAACAAGGTGTTTGTGTTATTGTGGTCTAAAAAGAGACCTAACGTGTATTACCTAGCAAGATCAAGCAGTCCTATCAAAAGACTGCAAGATAAAACCACTAAGGGTATTACGTTTTGAAACCACTAATTTTGTATTGCATTTTGTAGGTTCTGAGTTTGTTTGCTCCAGCCAACAACAATATCCTTTTAACTGAAAATACTGACTTTTAAATTGGGATGACACTTGTTGCCGCGAGTGTTGAAAAAGTTCACTATCTTCGAACAGAAGAGAAATCTTGTGATATATGGGATGAGGTCGTAACTCAAATTGCCACTCATTCAAAACGAACACGACGTGATAATACATTGCTACAAGACTACAGTATATAGTCGAAGAAACAACCGGAAATATGAAATGAATAAAGTTGAAACGCGGAGATTATTTTATAGCACATTGGATCAAGTCATCAATGAAACAGACGTGCGTTTTAGCCATCAAAATACAAAACTATATGCTGCTGTCTCTGGTCTTCAGCCGCAAAATTGCGACTTTTTGGATGTAAAGATGATCCAGCCTCTTTTGGATTTGGTAGACCGCACAAGTGTGGAAGCAGAATTTGATGTTAAGACGTACGTTGCAAGATTGAATGGTGATGCGAAGACAAAGCCGACAACAACCAAACTCCTTTCTGAACATTGTGAAGCACTTAAGACAATGCCTGCTGTACATCTTTGACTAAAACTAGGAGTCATTCTCGGAGCCTCTACCGCAAAGTGTGAGAACTCGTTTTTTGTTCTGAAAACTATCACGCGAAATTGCAGGCAATCGATGAAGCACGCTCGCAAAGCCTATCTTGCCCAACTTGCGTTTAGTAGCGACTTGACAAAAATACTAAAAACTGATTGGAAAGATATTTTTCAACAGTTTACTACCTCAAATCGTAGTTATTTTAGTTAAATTCAGTTGATTTACTTCATTTTAAACTTTCCGGTGTTTTTTTTTCACAGTATTGGTTCCGCACTTTTGTGTTTTTTTGAAAAAATTCGTTATTTTAGTATTTGACAATGTTTTTTTTACTTATTTATTGGTGATTCAATGCGTATAAACCATATGTATCTTGATGCGTCATGTACTTGAATAAAGTTACCTATATAGCAGTATATTTAACTTTTTAATACCGGCAGTTCGGCGGTTTAAGTTTCAAACACCATTTCATATCCCAAGTTTACACTATTAAACCCATCAAGTCATCAAATATGGCAAACATCTCAAGTTATATTATGTTATAAATTTATCTAATCATCAACAAACAATCAGTCACATCTATTTTAAGATCATGAAGGTTGGCATCGTATGCAATTCAAAACATACTATGTCCTATAATGCCTTTTCTTTAAACAAAAATACAGGATTTTTAAAATTGCACACGATTTGCAGCCGTACAAAATCACTAGCAGCCGTACACAATTATTTTTCAAATTTTGTTAATTGTGTTTATTGTATTTAGAGAATGTGGTAGCATTTTCAAAAATAACCAGTTTCTTGACCATTTAGAAACCGGCCAAAATGGCAGCACGTTATGAAGTGAGGAATTTTATTGTTTTGGTGCAAAGGCAGTGGGGTGCGCGTAACGGTTGGCATAAAACACTACGTTCAGAGACAATTAAAGGTTGTGCTGCAAAGCTTATGACCACTGGCTCTGTGAATGATAAAAGAAGGAGTGGGCGTCCATTTACAAGTCCATCAGCGGAGAAGGTGGAAAGAGTGCAGGAAATGTTTATGCGCAGCCTGCAAAAATCAACACATCCAGCTGCACGTAAAAGTAGACAAACAAGACATATAATACTCTCCGTTTTGCACAAGGAATTAAGTTATCATTAGGAGTAGGAGCTCAAGTTTGCAGACTGCAACGGCAGAACAGAATACGGAGAATTAATGTCGGGTTGTCATGGTGCTTACGGTGAAATATGAGTGGTGCTTGTGTAGAAATATAAGCATTTAGCTTAATTATCCCATTTCAAGTCATTTTTTTTGTGCAATTAAGTTTCCCATATAATACTGAACATGCATCCTTAACTTTTATTGAGTTTAAAGAAAGAATTTGGAATTTGTTACAAATTTTTCAATGCTTAGTTACTTTTCAATCACCCTGTACATTTGATGGCTTTAAGTGCTATTAAAGATTTTCGCTACTAAATAACGTGGTAGGCAACAAAACAAACCTGCTTTTTTACTGCAGGGGTTAGCATTACTATAACTAATGTTTTGACCACCGTGTTGATTTGTCATATTTAAAATAATAAAGGCTTGTAGCGGTTAATTTTTTGGGTCTATATTTCCAAACTACTTCTTTTATGAACAAATTGACAGAATTTACCCGAAACGTTTCAAAAAACAATAGAGCCAATGACAATTCAGCAATTATACACTAGTTTTGTTTTTTGTCTTTGTTTTATTTGCCATATTTATCCTCCATTCACGAGAAAGCGAATTGTATCGCTATACTTTGGACGGGAAGTCCGCACTCGCTTGGGAGTTGCCTTTTTCGAGGTTTATGGGCCACCTGTCTTCCACATAAAGGTGGGGCGTCCCGTTAAGTGCCTTGCCCAAGAACACAACAAGCGAACTTGCCGGCTTGTTCTCCACAACCTTCCCTAAATGCCGAACGCCAAGCAGGGAAGTAGCGGATGCCATTTTTTAAAGTCTGTTGGTATGACTCGACAAGGGGAATGAACCCCTGGTCTACCAACTGCGAAGCGGACGCTCTAACCACTATGCCATAGCGTCGGTTTAACCACTAACCACTAGACAACAAAAAGAATTTTTATCTGTTTTGCAAGTAACAAAATGGTGATTTTGGCTAATTTGAGGCCTTAATTTGAAAAATGATATTAGTTTTCTTCTATCACTCACGGTTTTGAGATAGCCACATGTTTCAATTTTCTCTGATTGTATACAGCGCACATAGTCACAATCTACCATTTCGCACTAAACAGACGACTGCAACAGACAACAGATGTATTTTATTTCGCAATATATCGTGAAAAACGGCTTTGAAAATATTTTATGCATTTGATTTTTTTTTATATGACGAGCCCTTGCTCTCACGTTGTAGGTATCAGCAGAAATCTCCTACCATACTGGCATCGAAACGGCCCTGGTACCGCCCTTCTATGACGGATATATCTTGGTGGAATCTCTCTCCTTGTTCATCACTTACTTCGCCAAGATTAGGAGCAAAGAAGTCCAAGTGGGAATGCAGAAAGTGCATTTTTAAAACATACGAGCTCCTAATTGCTCATATGCTTTCAGCATGCGATCAACAATATCAGTATTTTGGTCATGACAATTATTTCCCAAGAAGTTAGCAACAACTTATTTCAAAACATTCCATGCAGCCGGATCGAGCAGATTAAGTCGCGAATCAAACTCTTCATTTAGCATCAGCTTCCCAATTTCAGGATCCACAAAAACTCAAGCTTTCAATTTTGCGTCACTTTTATCAGCTACAAAAAAATCTTTAAGAAATTTGAAGCCATCGCTATCCCTGTCCATTGCTTTCACAAAATTTTTCATCAAATCAAGCTTGATATGAAAAGACAGTAAAAAGACATTTGCAGGACTAACCAAAGGAATTAGGACATTATGTCTTCCGATTTAGGGGCTTTGTCGAGAAGGCCATACTTTTACTGCATAGTGACGGCTGTCTTGCTGACTGTTCCATACACATAAAAAGCACATATGCCTGGTGTACCCTCACTGCCACCCGAAGAGGAGAGAAACAACTTTCAGATCACTACAAATTTTCCAGTTGTACTTGGGATATTCCTAAAGATTAAGAAGAATTTTCATAGTATCATAGGTTTCTTTTCTGAGGATGCTTTAGCCCACGGAGATTGATGGTTTGATATTACTCTTGTGCAACAACACGGCTTTAAGGCTTATTTTGCTGGAGTCGATGGACAGGATTATGTTTACACTCCTGTTGGGTCATCAACTCGTTTATATCTTTGGAATAGTATATATTTTCTGCACTTGCATAATAACGAGCAAGGTTTTGATTGCGGCTGCGAAAGGACGAAATGGTTGTTCCTGGTTTCAGTAAATTCCACTGTTGGAGTCGACCCCAAAACTTCTGCTTTCTCTTTGGATAAATATAGATCACGCATTAGGTCATTCAGGCGTTCATGATTAATAAACAGTGGCGCAGACTCATGTTGGAAGGAGGAATCTGATTCTATAAGATCGTTTTCACTTTCAGTACTGGTACGTTCATTAACAAACAAGGTATCTTCCTTTTCAGTTGGAGGGTGAAGTACAGGCAGATCTGGGTCGTGGGAAACAGGTTTAATGGCTGACTTGCACCCGGGGCAGAAAATTTTGGATTTATTTTTTTCGAGAAAATCCTCTGATGTTTGTCATGCAGAAGTAGCAATTAGTAGCGTGATCACTCTGCTCACGCCACACCATGGAATTAGCAAAAGACATTTGCTTTCAGAAAACTGCAGACGATGACACTGTTCAGTTGGTAACCGACATGTATTTCGCTTCCGTTTACATTTGCATTCGTTTACTATCCAGCTAAAACAGAAGACTTGTTCTGCAACGGTTGCAGCAAACATGTGGGGCCCATTTTTGATCTTGTTCGCCTACTTGGCATGCAAAATAGTGCTGGCATGCATATCTTATTCTGCTATTCAGCTTTACAGGGTAAGTAAGAGGAGTATACTCGCCGCAAATATAACAAAAGTTGTCAGGGTGATTGACACAACCACGTTTGGGGTTAAAAGCATCATTGTAACAAGTTGTTTTAAAGCGGTAACTTCAATAGTTATATAGCAAATCTGAGCACAAAAAACAACTAAAATAAAGCATCTTCTCTAAAATTCCTAACTGCCGCGAATTTCACTTAAACCCGGTAGCTAAAAGTATCTTGCTAAATTAAAAACAATACTGACACTAATACTATTTAAGCATCTTTTTATAAAGTATTACATCAATTGTTACATCGCAAAAAGAGTAGTGTGAAGTGATAAGCTTCGATTGTTTATCAATAATAGACCTCATTGTTGCGAATGAATTTTAAAGTAGACCCGGATTGGAATGGAAGTAAGTGGAATAAAATGCAAATATCTTAATTTCTAGACGTAAAAGAAAAAATCTGAAAGCAGGTTTGGGCTCAGCACACCTGAAGCATTGGGAAATGATTGTTTTTCTGTGGCGAAACATTTTGTTGTAGACCAGTGTTGTTTTTAATTTTGCATTTTGCGATGGACGTATCACATAGGCATTTTGTGTTGCATAATTAGCAAAAACAACCGCTTTCTGTAGATTAAAATTTAGTGTTTACTTTATATATGAGTGAGATTACGCTTGATTTTAGATCACCGGATGCAGTTTGTTTTTTTTTTGGTCAATCTAACAACATTATTTACATAACATGAAAGGAAATCAAACGTTTGAAAAATTGTTTTTTTGCCTTGTTAAAATATTTTTTTATTTTTTAAAGGTTTAGAATCAGAAAAACTAAACAATGTTAAGATGGGTGTTAGCTGCCCAAATAAAATAACTCAAAAGCAGCAAGCTCGGTAAAAATTAAAATTAGATATTTTTAAACGCATATGGCTAATCGAATATTTCCAATGAGCTTATTTAAAAGCACATCGCAAATGTCGCAAGTGATAAAAATCCAATATTTATTGCGTGCGTTTTATGTTCCTTGTCAAGGTGTTGTTTACATAATATAGCAAGCAGGCCCACAAATGTACATCTATCTTGCAATATTTGATATAGTGGGTTCCTCACAGATACGATGCCGAAAGATTTGTATCCTAGTGCAATGTTTATATGTAGTACCACAAAAACATCAGCTAATGTATACTTGTAAATTCAGAGTGCCAATCTTCACATAAAAATTTTTGGACACTAATTGCCATGAACACAACCACATCCATCTCATACCAATCTTCTTCTTCTTCTTTCGGCTTCTCCCTATTCGGGGTCGCCACAGCGCGAAAGTATTTTCCACTTCTCCCGGTCGACTTCGTCTCCTTCCTTAGCTCCAACCCTTTCCATGTCTTCTCTTGCCAAATCCATCCACCTTCTCCTTGGCCTTCCTCTTTTCTTTCTACCTGGCACCGCCATCTCCATCATCGTTTTTCCCACGTAGCCTTCTTCTCTCCTTTTCACGTGGCCATACCAGCGTAGCCTTGCATTACGAAGTTTGTCTCCTAGCTTTGCGATCTTGGCAGTCCCTCTCACGTATTCGTTTCTTATTTTGTCCTTTCTTGTCACTCCCAGTGCCCATCTCACCATTTTCAACTCTGCAACTTCCATTTTTCCTACCTGTCTTTCCGTCATTGCCACCGTTTCCATTCCATAAAGCATGGCTGGTCTGACAACACTCTTGTACATTTTACCCTTAACTCTTGCTGATAATTTCCTGTCGCACAGAACTCCAGACACCTTCTTCCAATTTATCCAGCCTGCTTGGATCCTTCTCCTCACTTCTTCCTCACATCGTCCATCGCTACTAATTGTTGAACCCAGATATTTGAAATTTTTTGCTCTCTTTAGCTTTTCTCCTTGCAGCTTCAACTCTTCTCCATCATCCACATCCCCAACCTTCAAATACTCGGTCTTGCTTCGGCTCACTTTTAGGCCTCTTCTCTCCAGCGCATTTCTCCACATCTCCAGATCATCCTCTAGCTCCCTGCAATTTTGCCTAGACAGCACTATGTCGTCTGCAAACAGCATATCCCATGGTGCGTCCTTCCTGATGTCCTCCGTCAGCTTGTCCATGATGATGGCAAAAAGGAATGGGCTGAGTGCTGAGCCTTGGTGAAGTCCAACACCTACCTTGAATTCCTCAGTCAACCCTGCTGCACTTCTCACAGTTGTTGTCGCTCCGTCATACATGTCCTTAATAATCGTTACATAGCACTCTGATGTTTCAGCTAACCTCAAGCATTCCCACAGTTCCTCTCTGGGTACCCTGTCGTATGCCTTCTCCAAGTCAATAAAGGCACAGTGCACCGCCTTCTGCCCTTCATTCCACTTTTCCAACAGCATCCTCAAACAGAAGATTGCATCGGTGGTACTTCTTCCTGGCATGAACCCAAATTGTTGCTCACCAATCATCACCTCCTTTCTTATCCTTGCTTCTATTACCCTCTCCCACAGTTTCATAGAGTGACTCATCAACTTGATTCCTCGGTAGTTTCCACATTCTTTGATGTCTCCTTTGCCTTTGTACAAAGGTACAAGGACGCTCTTCCTCCATTCATCTGGCATCTTCTCCCCTCGTAGGAGTCTATTAAAAAAGTTCACTAGAAACTCCACACCTTTATTCCCTAAAGCGATCCATACTTCCACTGGTATGTCATCAGGTCCTTGCGCCTTTCCCTTCTTCATCTTCCTCAACCCAGTCCTGATTTCTTCTACAGATATATCTTCCACGTCCCTTTTTGTCTCTTCTGTTTTCATTTCTCTTCTCTCTCTAGGGTTTTCCTGGTTGAGTAGGTCGTCAAAATATTCCTTCCATCTCTGTTTCACTTTCTCTTCTTCCATCAGTATCTCTCCAGTGTTACTCTTGATTACTCTTACTTGTTGTACATCCTTGCTTTGTCTGTTTCTCTGCTTTGCTATCTTAAACAACTCCATCTCATACCAATACATCTAGTTAAACAAACTTAGTATGCGATCATGAAAGAAAGTAAGGGCACACAAGAGATCAGAGCTACTATTAGAATTAAGTAAGTGTGGTCTTTGACTGTGGGTGTGGTCTCTGACCGTTTTGGCCAATTCTCCGCCATCGTCCAAGCGATCCTTCACAATCACGTGCTGGTGACGCTCCGGTGCCACTCCCAAGTCAATTTTCTTTCCTCGGCTAGTTTTATAAATGTTCTTAAAATCGTTGCTCATTAGATGAAGTTCTGTGGCCTTCCTTAATTTAAAAAAATTCAAAACATACTTGGAAATTCAAGACAGTCCCGGTGATTAGTAATTTACGGGCGGGGCACTCGACTGAGGCTCTTAATCCCTTACTGTTTTGGGAGCTTCAGGACAGTTAGCACCTACTACAATTGCTTACCGTAACTTTTGGTTATCCTTCTTGTTTGAGCTAAAACAAAGTTAAGAAGAAATAATACAAGCAATACGAACAAGCTTTTCATTATCCCGAAAGTGATCTAAATCTAAAAACAATAGCATATAAGAGTTGTATTATCTTGATTTCAGCATTGATTGTGGAAGTGCAACATGTTGGCATGGTGGGGACACATGTCCTAACAACTTGGTTTTGTCTCATAACACTTTGTTCCTCTTTAAACCGAATTTGTGTCCCACAAAATATTTTGTGGTTTCATAACGTTCCAACTATATCAGAAGATCAAAGATAATCACTTTTGCCACCGGTTAAAGCTGCTCGTCTTCAAAGGCCAGTTGAGCATTCTGAAATGAATGCTGAAAATCCACTGATAACCATTGTAAAACACTCTTTGCCTCGTTTGAAATCTTGCTTTATTCAAAATTTTGTCAAACGAATTACTCTTTATCAAAATTGTTGCCTGTTATCAAACGTGTTGCATAAATTTTAGCATAGTTTTGTTTATCTATATGAAGTGCTCAAATTACACAACTTTTGTTTGTTTTGTTATATCGTTTATTTGAACGCCTGTTTGACTTAATTTTCAGTTCTTTCGCTGACTCCCTTTCTGCAACAAGTCATGTATCGTTTGATATGTGGGTTTTTATAGTTTCGTTGGATAAAAATGGTTTTGCTTTACGTAGGTTGAGCATTGCTTGTAATTGAACAGCAAATAGAAAAGTAACAAACGGCCATCATCATTCTAAACACGCAAACAATAGTATTTCGAGCATAAAAACTACAAAATGTTTGATATATATACGGTATATTCTTCGGCTAAGCGACATTTACTCATCTACCCGTAGAGCAAAATATATTGATGCGTCTGCTTTAAATGCTTACGTTTGCCCTCCACTAACACCAAAAGAAGAATGACGATTTCAAAACTTGCAAGTAATTGTATTTGTAAAAGTCGTATTACAATATCCTGGCTGATTAATGAGCAACATGTGCAGCATCCACTCTGTGGCACGTATAAGCGATGATTTATTGCAGGAATTGGTTATTTTCCCAATTGAATTGTGTAATAATCTATCGGCAGCTTGTTAAAATAGTCAACGATCTATATTTAGTTCTAAACTACGTGACAAGTTGCATTGCTAGCTTAACACTCAATAAATTCCTGACTTCTGTTTGAAACTATTTTTTACGACTAAACATAAGAAAAGTATATTTCTGGTGTTTTTAAACCCGGTGTCGTTGAATTACCGTTTGACCGTTATGCACAGAGACCAGCCAACCAAAATTTAAGAAATTTAGATTTTTGTGTCAGATCCAGCAGTTTTATACACACCCTAGCAATCTCCGTTCCACAATAATTTTCCACTACTTATTTCTTATGTGTTTGACCAGCATTTGATCTTGGTGCATTAGTTCTTTCGTCAGGTAAGCAACTGAATAGATAGTGCTAAATTTAATTTAGTTAAGACAACAAATCAATGTTTTTTTGATGACTTACCACTACCACACATCCCAGGCCATATTTAAAATCAATCGACGATGTATAACTTTTATAATCTTAACTTTTTTGTCAATAATTATAACCATGACTATTAGAGGCCTAAAATAAAAAAATATTTTGTTTAGTTTAAAGATTCTTAAAGTACTTCAGATGCCCCTTGAAAATATAGCAAGGTCGTGGATTCCTTTCAGCCTATCATCTGATATATAAAGCGAAATTCTGTCTGTCTTAACTCCTCCAAAACTGCTAGAGGTACAAGCATCAAACTAGATACGATTGATCACATTTTCGGGGTGAGTGTCTTAAGGAGGTCTGTAACGTCACGATGACGTCATAATTGAAGATGATTTTTTTAAAAACCGCATTTTTTGACTGAGAAGCGCGGTTTTTGGCTTAAACGAAAGCCAGTACCAGACTTACCAACTTCAACAAATTTTTCTTCCTTACAATGTCACATGACGTTGTAATATACAATTAATTGTAAAATGTGTTTCGTTAATAGTAATGCAAGAGGCCAGCGATGCACTTAGCAAACTGCAGACAGTGATACTGTTTCGACCTATCAGGTCTCTTCAGTGCAGTTGGTGACCAATAAGAAGCTAGAGGCTTTTAATAAAGCATAGCTTAGACCGTCACACTTGTGGGACCAAATACTAGGTCCACTGTAGTGGATGGTCTGTCAACCTCTGCAAAGCCGTATCACTCGTGAATGAGTGGCGATTGTCGCAGGTGCACTAAGTCTAAAAACTGATAGAACAATAGTGCTGTCACAGCCGAGTAGTCACAAGGTCTTACATATATAGTAATGCAAGAGGCCAGCGATGCACTTAGCAAACTACAGACAGTGTCACTGCCTGCAGTTTGCTAATAGTCCGTGGGCTAACTAAGCCCACCGTGCACCCCCCCACCAATAAACGAAACTATGTTTTTCTAATAGTTTTTTATGTGCTTTTTAATATTAGATATGTTAACACTGAATAAACTCTTACGCACTACCGGTTTTGAGCCACTTTATTTGGTGTACCGACAAAAATTTTTTTACGATTTTCGGGGGGCAAGAAAAACATAAATGGCAATATTTTTATATTGAAATATCACAAATATACAAGTGACCACTCAAAATGTCAGTACTGAAAAGCTCTACAATGTACGTTTTGATTTATGCAAATTCGATAAAAAGGGTGTCAACAAGGGCCATTATGTAATCACCAGTCGCAACCACCGCTAGAAAGCTTGGCACGCGGTTTCTGTTTATGACAATTTAACATACAATGGAGTGTGCTTACATTAAAGCAAAATCTTCACTGTAATGCTCTGTGTTCAAACTTACCAAGCTTGCTAATTTTCGTTTTTCTACTTTTTGCTTAGCAACCATTCCACGTGCTATTTTGTTTTTCTTTGTCTCGTCTTAATAGAAATGGTGTTTAGCTGGCTAGTGCAATTGTAAACGATTGCCAGATTCAGTTTAGTTCGCAGTGATTGAAAGTCGTTTTGAGTGATTTTGTTAGATTTTGGACGACTAACTGAGTTTTTCTAGATAAGAGGTCGGCAGCCTGCGGCTCCGGAGCCGCATGTGGCTCTTTTTCCCCCATCTGCGGCTTTCTTCCTTTTCTTTGAAGCAAGCGAGAGTGTGCAATGCTACTCAGTTCAATGCCTCTAACTACAGTGAAGACCTTTTTCTTTGGAAAACACTTATGACCTATGCTCCATAGAATTATCGTGGCTCTCATCGGTCCCCTTGTTGTGGGAAACGGGTCCAAATGGCTCTTCGACGGTAAAAGGTTGCCGACCCCTGTTTTAGAAGAATGCAAGATGTGTGTGAACAAATTCCGCTAGAATTTGGTGATAATGATGGCTATCTTAGGGGCTGCTATCAGCGGTTTACGATAAACATAAGTTGTCTCAAAGTAACTTCTATGCCTAGAAAAAAACAAAAAGAGAGGATGCCAAGACGAGGTTCTATTGAGGGTAAAGACAAAACTCTCTTTCAACCATATTGCATATTTTGCAAACGTTATGGTCGAATTGGGGTCAAAAAACAAAATGTGTGGACATCATAAAGTTTGACAAACTTTGAACGTGAAGGTGGTCCCACCATTATGAAAATAGCGGAAAAAAGGCAATGAAGAACTTTTAACTCGCATTCGTGGTGAAGATCTTTTTGCAAAGGTAGCTAAATATCATATCACTTGCCGAATGAGGTACTCTGTTCCAAAAAGGGGCAAAGTGACTACATTCGATCAAAGCAGCATCAAAGTGAAATGGAGGAAGTCCATGCTGTTTGTTTTGCTAAACTTTGTGAAGTGACTGATAGAGAAATAATTATCGGTAAAAAGGTCATGAAAATGATAGATCTCCGTAGTTTGTACTGTACATATCCGTCAGAAACACCATTTGCAAACCCTAATTACAGGTCAGAGAAGATCAAGTCAATATTAAATAGCCACGAGGTCTACAACAACAAACTCTGTTTTGTTAGCCTTGGTAAAATTCAGGATCAATATCAGTCAGATCTTGTTTTTAGTAACAAAACTGATCTTTCAGAAGCTGTTAAGCATGGGTATCTATTGGATGTTCAAATAAGATTCAGGATGTAGCCATCCTTCTGCACAAAATAATCAAAAATGCATTTGAAAAAGCGGAAAAATTACCTTGGCCACCAACTGCATCATGCCTAACTACTGAAAACCCTGCCCCAAACAATTTGCAACGCTTCTTGCGCATTCTCATTAGTGGGAAAGCTGAGACATCAGAATCAGAAAGAATAGAGCTTCTCGTTTCATCTATCGGAAAGGACCTGTGTCGGGCAGCAACTAAAGGCCAGTGAAAACTCCGAAACACATTCTGGTTTGCATAGGTTTACGCCACTATTTCCGGAGTGCCAAACTGAGCATATTATTGAACAAATTAGGTCATTCAGAGACTTACTCCTTTTCATTACAACTTCAAACCGCACTTGCAGAGGCTCTTGAAGAGGCACATACTATACTAACACTCTAAATAATACGAAATCCTCATTGCCCATCATTATTTCACAGCGACTTTGATAATTTTGATCAGTTTGTCAAGGACCTTTCTAGTGCAGGTTCGATTCACACCTGCCACGGGATAATGTTACAAGATATTCCCTCTGAGCCTACTGCTGATGAGAACAACACAGATAGCCAGGCAGAAAGCCTGCTATCTCTGCCAAGAACAGGGGCACGCTCTCTGAAATTCTTGACAAATGCTACCTTACCTCTATGCTACATGAATAAGAGGGACAGCCCAAAAACGACAATTTCTTACATAACATTGGTAGAATATGAAGATGCTCTGTCAAAGTCGATGTTGAAGTATCTCCTGTGGTGTATCTGCCGATTGAATAGCAGCACTGTATCTCAGCAAGTACCTGGGTGGGCGGGCTTCATATCTGAAACTGGTCAAGTTCCAAATCGCCTTACCACAATAGACTATTATCCAATCATTAATCACCCTATAATAGACTACTCCACTGTACAAAAGAGTGCCTTAGAATATCAAAAAATGCATCGCGAGAGGCCGGTCAGAAGTACGCCGTCACAACATTTGACTTAGGCGTGTGCATGAAGGCTAACCCTATTATTTGGAAGAATCCAGAACTCTATGATGATCACATTGTAATGATAGGATCCTTTCACTTGATCTGTGCATACCTAAAAATGATTGGTAAAAAAATGAATGAGTCCGGATTTGTTGATATGCTGTTAGAAGCGGGGGTTATATCTGTTGGTTCCATGAATGGTGTGATGTCCGAAAAAAACTACAGTTGTGCAATAAATTGCAGAAAGTCGTGGCTGAAAGCCTGGAAAGACTGCTTCTTGACAGATATTTGGAAACTAGATCTTTAAAAGGCCTACCAGGTGATTTGCTACAAGCAATAGATCATATCATTAACGAGAGAAGTTCAGAAAACTTGGATGCTGCAATGCAAAACAAAGCACTTGCCAATTTTCTTGAAGAATCTTCCTTATTCAGGCAACAGGTCCGCGGTGGAAGCCTTGGTATAACTGCCCAATTTTGGCTGACGTACGTGAATCATGTTTCGTTGGTCCTTTCCTTACTGTATGCTGTAAAGAGCAATGATTACTACTTGTATGGTGCTTGTTTAAGTAAAATGGTGGATCTATTTTGCAGCTTTGATGGTCAAAATTATGCCAGATATCTCTGCTACTTCTCGTTGTTCTTGGTCAACATTGAGAAAACTCACCCGGGCGCCACCGAGTTACTCAAATTATGTGCAATAAGTGTGGCAAGGTCATTCATACCAGCGAACAGGTGTGCAGTGGATAGAACCATTGAAGAAACATTTATGCGACATGCCAAATCTCAAGCAGGCCCGGGCGGGCGGGGTGCCGGCATTTCAGGTCTCCTGAATAACTATGAAGCTTGTCGTCGTTGGGCACGTACAGCCCCTAACATCGAGATATGTTGAAGTAATGCTTCAGGTGGCAAATATGCCCGATGATATTAGTGGCAGAAAACACCGTGATACTCGGCCATCGCAAGTAAAAAAAAGTGAAAAAGCAGCATTTGCTACAGTGGAAGCAATTCAGAATTTCATGGACCTATTCCAAGAAGAGATGGATGATAGACTTTACCGCATTTCATCTGGTGCTGCAGTACCATTAAACATAGAATCAGACATCATGAATGCTGAATTGTCTGGCACTGCTGCAAAGAAACCTTTTATATCTGGTAGATTGCGAAAGAATGAGCAGTTTTTTGAGCCAATCAAAAGGCTGAACCAAAAAACATATGCACATATTGAGAAGGCATTAGTTGTGAAGACATCAAGTAATCGTAAAGTTCAGTACATGCAGCAAGCAAATGTTGCATTTCAATTGTTAGTGCTTTCACAAGAACAATCAGAAAAGATCGATATGAGAGAACTGATGAAATATCCACTTATGCCAGTACTCTCAACAATTGGTACTCCCGACGGCTACCTTTTGAAGGCAGAAAAGAGCAATTGGATGACTTTACCATGCCATCAGATGCCAAAACCTTGAATGTTGAAGAAGGGAATTCAATTTTTTACTGCATGAAAGAAGTGCCAGCTACATTTAAACAGATATGCGAAAAAATATACGATGTCAGTATTGTGGGAAAGTCTGATCTCCTATGTAGCAATGGCATGTCCAAGGAAAATTCTATCAAGAGTTTAAAAAGGACAAGCCGTGGTAGTGGTCAAAAACGCATAATTAAAGGCGAAAGTACAAAACGAACTGAAACCTGGAAGTCATTTCTTAGCAATAACTCTAGCAAACAGCAGTTTGTGAGATTGCTTCTAAAGGTGGGGAGCAATGATGATTTTGGGAGAAAACTTCAAAACAAAACGGTTATATTCATCTGTGAAGAGAAGGCCTACCTACTTAAAGACAACGGAGCATCAGTAATGATGACAGAGATTCCCAAGTTGGAGTCTGATCAAGAGGAAACAGACACAAGGGTTGTTCTATATTGCTTTTATGCAGCCTATGAAGATTTTTTACTAATATAACTATGTTCGAGTAAGAAACCCAGATAGTGGTATTTTCTTCATTCTCCTTTATTATGCATCAAAAATAAACATCACTCTCCTGTTTGACACTGGCTCCAGATGCAAGAGAAGGTTGTTAAATATCTCTCAACTGGCACATGACTTCACGCCTCTTTACTGAGATACTCTGTTGGGTCTTCATGCTTTTTCAAGATGTGACACGACCAGTGCTTTCAAAGGCATTGGAAAGGTGAAGCAGATAAAACTTCTTCAAAAGAAACCACGCTATGAAATTGTTTCCCAGAACCTTAAAAAGTCATGGGATGTGTCGGAAGATTTTTTCTTCAACTGGAAGAATTCACGTGTTCCATGTACAAGCCCAGAGGTCGCCTTTTAAATGTTGATGATCTTCGCTATGAAATGGTTTTGAATAAATTCTGTGGGAAAGAAAATCAACTGAATCCAAACAAGAGCACCGAATGGTCATCCCTTCCACCCCCTAGATCTTGCTTAAGGGAACACATAAAAAGAGTGAACTACCATGTGGCAATTTGGAAACGAGCCCATATTTCCAAACCAGTTGTTTTATTTCCAACTGAGGACAATGGATGGATTTTAGTAAACAAAGTCATTGAGCCAAAGTGGTGTGATGGGGATATACTTCCAACTTATCTCGCTGACATTTTGGACAAAGCAATTGAGACAGAGAATGAGTATAGACTGAGTGGTGGAAGCACAGACCAAATATCCACTGATGACGAAAGTGATGAATAACCTGATTCTGAAACAGACAATGATGGTGACTAAAAATAAAATCAAAGCACACAAAAATTTACATAACAAAAGGAAATGTAAATGATTGATAGGAATTAATAGGCATAATTTCAGCATTTTCTTGAATAAATCAAAACGTACATTGTAGAGCTTTTCAGTACTGACATTGTTGCAGCCACTGCAACTTCGATGCATACATGCGCAGCTATCGCGACAATGAGATCTAGCTACTAAGAGTCGTATGAGCACGAAGATGTTACAAACCACAAACGGAAAGTTACCAACAGCAATGTTAACATATAAACCGAACAAAACCTACGAAAGTAGCTATCATGATAGAAGTGACTAGTCGCCGTATGGAGTGCACTCTTTTGACATCTAACTACAGCCAGATGCCTGCCGTTGCGCTACAATGGTGACCCCGACAAAGAAGCTACATCTCCCCCGATGTAGTTGGACGGCAGCGCCTTCAATCAAGCAACAGAAGCCATCGTTGAGTCGCCGAGCCCTAACCTCAAGACTGCCTTCCAAATGAAGTCTTGATGGAAATCTCACTCATATCGGCCGGCAAGCTTATCTCTCTCATCGATGGCGGGGAAGGCATGTTGCAGCCACTGCAACTTCGATGCATACATGCGCAGCTATCGCAACAATGAGATCTAGCTACTAAGAGTCGTATGAGCACGAAGATGTTACAAACCACAAACGGAAAGTTACCAACAGCAATGTTGATATATAAACCGAAAGAAATCTACATTCAGTAGCTATCATGATAGAAGTGACTAGTCGCCGTATGGAGTGCACTCTTTTGACATCTAACTACAGCCAGATGCCTGCCGTTGCGCTACAATGGTGACCCCGACAAAGAAGCTACATCTCCCCCGATGTAGTTGGACGACAAAGAAGCTACATCTCCCCCGATGTAGTTGGATACGGCAGCGCCTTCAATCAAGCAACAGAAGCCAACGTTGAGTCGCCGAGCCCTAAACTCAAGACTGCCTTCCAAATGAAGTCTTGATGGAAATCTCATTCACTTCGGCCGGCAAGCTCATCTCTCTCTTATCGATGGCGGGGAAGGCATGTTGCAGCCACTACAACTTCGATGCATACATGCGCAGCTATTGCAGCAATGAGATCTAGCTACTAAGAGTCGTATGAGCACGAAGATGTTACAAACCACAAACGGAAAGTTACCAACAGCAATGTTGATATATAAACCGAAAGAAATCTACATTCAGTAGCTATCATGATAGAAGTGACTAGTCGCCGTATGGAGTGCACTCTTTTGACATCTAACTACAGCCAGATGCCTGCCGTTGCGCTACAATGGTGACCCCGACAAAGAAGCTACATCTCCCCCGATGTAGTTGGACGACAAAGAAGCTACATCTCCCCCGATGTAGTTGGATACGGCAGCGCCTTCAATCAAGCAACAGAAGCCAACGTTGAGTCGCCGAGCCCTAAACTCAAGACTGCCTTCCAAATGAAGTCTTGATGGAAATCTCATTCACTTCGGCCGGCAAGCTCATCTCTCTCTTATCGATGGCGGGGAAGGCATGTTGCAGCCACTACAACTTCGATGCATACATGCGCAGCTATTGCAGCAATGAGATCTAGCTACTAAGAGTCGTATGAGCACGAAGATGTTACAAACCACAAACGGAAAGTTACAACAACAATGTTTAGTTATAAACCGAACGGAATCTACGAAAGTAGCTATCATGATAGAAGTGTCTAGTCGCTGTATGGAGTGCACTCTTTTGACATCTAACTACAGCCAGATGCCTGAAGTCCGGCGTCAAAAGAGTGCACTCCATACGGCGACTAGTCACTTCTATCATGATAGCTACTTTCGTAGGTTTTGTTCGGTTTATATGTTAACATTGCTGTTGGTAACTTTCGGTTTGTGGTTTGTAACATCTTCGCGCTCATACGACTCTTAGTAGCTAGATCTCATTGTCGCGATAGCTGCGCATGTATGCATCGAAGTTGCAGTGGCTGCAACATGCCTTCCCCGCCATCGATGAGAGAGAGATGAGCTTGCCGGCCGAAGTAAATGAGATTTCCGTCAAGACTTCATTTGGAAGGCAGTCTTGAGGTTTGGGCTCGGCGTCTCAACGTTGGCTTCTGTTGCTTGATTGAAGGCGCTGCCGTCCAACTACATCGGGGGAGATGTAGCTTCTTTGTCGGGGTCACCATTGTAGCGCAACGGCAGGCACCTGGCTGAAGTCCGGCGTTAAAAGAGTGCACACCATACGGCGACTAGTCACTTCTATCATGATAGCTACTTTCGTAGATTCCTTTCGGTTTATAACTTAACATTGTTGTTGTAACTTTCGGTTTGTGGTTTGTAACATCTTCGTGCTCATACGACTCTTAGTAGCTAGATCTCATTGCTGCAATAGCTGCGCATGTATGCATCGAAGTTGCAGTGGCTGCAACAACATTTTGAGTGGTCACTTGTATATTTGTGATATTTCAATATAAAAATATTGCCATTTATGTTTTTCTTGCCCCCCGAAAATCGTAAAAAAATTTTTGTCGGTACACCAAATAAAGTGGCTCAAAACCGGTAGTGCGTAAGAGTTTATTCAGTGTTAACATATCTAATATTAAAAAGCACATAAAAAACTATTAGAAAAACATAGTTTCGTTTATTGGTGGGGGGGTGCACGGTGGGCTTAGTTAGCCCACGGACTATAAGTGTTTCGTTAATTTACTCAAAAATATACTGATGGTAGAAACGCGATTAAAAACGTTTTGGAGATATCTCAGCCAGGTGTCCTCGATAAAAGGAACCCTACAACAATTAATGATGAATTGGCAATGCAACAACTGGTTCTTTGTTTAAGCAGTCTAAGCTTTCTAAGCATGCTTTTCTTGCTTTTTCTCAGCACGCTTCAACTCGATCTACGATGTTATAATGCTGCCTGGCACGATTAACAAAGTTTTTTGTTAACAGAAATTCATTATTTCACAATGTTTTAAAAAATTGCAACACTTTTACCACACCAGTTTCGTTAAACACTGATTTGTGACCTTTTTCTTCAACCAATTTTCAAAGTTTTTTTAAAAGATTGAAGGGTATTTCAAGCAGAGACGTAGCAGCCGCCCCCCAAACCCCCCAATTTGGGGGGGGCCCAGGCCAACTTTGGGGGCCCAAGTTAGTCTGAAATTGCTTTTTGGCTACGTGACTATTTTCAGTTCAGCAGACTTGTTTACAACCGATTTAAACTGTAGGAAGAAATTGGCTTGTGACATCATAAGTGAATGCAACGTCATTTTATCTCGCAGAATCTAGAATATTTCGATTGATTTTCTGGTAGAATCTTGAATATTCGATTGACGTAACAATGCCGTTGTTACGCAACAATCATAGAATGGTCTGGAATTCTGTTTGGCTATAAATACCGGGACAATATATATACACTGCAGAGTGCAGATAAAGTATTTTATTGACATTGTATAGAATAAAACGTTCAAAAAGTGGTGCTCAAAAGAGAAAAGAAGCAGCCACTGCTCGAGATGCTGTAGCGAAATTGCCCAAGATGACAGATTTTTTCAAGATTACTGAGTAGAGTAGACCTGGCACTAGTACCGAGAGGGATGAAGAAAATTATAGTGTACAAGAAAAAGAAGACTATGACGATCAGCATCAAAGTGATTGTGAATTTCCAGAAAATGTAAGTTGTGATTTACCTGCCAATACGCAACCTTCAATATCAAAAATAACTGAATCTCAATTTACCCCTATCCCTGATGACCCATGTAAATGGCCTGAAAGTATTTCTGATGCTCAACGATATGATATAGTAAAGCGTGGACCACATCAACTAATAATGAATTTTCCATATAATAACACAACTCCAAGGCGACGTTTTTCCTCCAACTATTATAAACGTGTGTTACCTAATGGTTAAAGTGTTTCACGGTCGTGGCTAGTTTATTCTGGGGAATCAGATCAAGTTTTTTGCTTTTGTTGTAAGCTATTTGGAAAAACACTAAGCCCCTTTTGTAGTGGTATAAATACATGGGAGGGTTTTTCGAAAAAACTGAAAGACCATGAAAACGGCATTTCCCACCAACAATGCTGCAGTCAATGGATGTTGCTAGCTGAAGGGATAAGAAATTCATCCACTATCGACAAACGCGAGATGAATATTTTTTTCAATGAAAGACGTTTTTGGAGAAATGTTTTAGAGAGACTTATCGACATTGCCTTGTTTCTATCGGAAAGGAATCTTGCTTTTAGAGGATCTGAAGAAGTCTTAGGATCTCCTCACAATGGAAATTTTCTGGGTATATTTGAGCTTTTGGCAAGAAGAGATCCGATCCTAAAAGAGCTTCAAGACAGAATCAAGAATAAAAACACTAAAGATCACTATTTGAGTCCTACCATACAAAATGAACTAATTGAATTGCTAGCGACAGAAGTTGAAAAAGAAAATTTACAGCAATTGAAATTGGCAAAATATTTTTCTATAATTTTGGACTGCACTCCAGATATGTCACATCATGAACAAATGTCTGTCATTCTCCGTTATGTACTATGTAATGAAGAAGCTGCTGTTGTTAAAGAAACATTTTTTGGCTACTTGAGAATAAGTGACAGTACTGGGAAAGGCTTGTTGGACGCTTTCTTAGAAAAAGCGACCAAACTGCAACTCGAATTGTCTGATTGTCGAGGTCAGTCATATGATAATGGTGCTAACATGAAAGGAAAACATTCTGGGGTCCAAGCAAGAATGCTAGACGTCAATCCCAAAACTGTTTACGTGCCCTGTGCAAACCATACTCTTAACTTAGTTGTTGTTGACAGTGCTAATTCATCGACGGAAGCATTGACATTTTTTGGAGTACTTACAAGGTTGTATGTGCTGTTTTCTTCCTCTGCTCAGCGTTGGGAAATTTTGAAGAAACATGTGGAGCTGTCCATAAAGTCACAATCTGATACTCGTTGGGAAAGCAGAATTAAATGCATCAAACCTCTTCGATACAATTTAAAAGAGGTGTTGCTGGCACTGAAAGACTTGGAAGCCATTTCCATAAAAAGAAAAGATGGAAGAGCTGCCTCAGAAACAAAATCGTTGATAGCTCATTTATCAAAATGGAGTTTTCTTTTGTCGGTGTTTATTTGGTATGATATCCTATTCCAAGTCAATAAAGCAAGCAAGATTCTTCAATCGTATGGAGTCTCCCTTCATACAATGGAAACGGAAATCCAGGCAAGTGAAAAGTTTTTGCAAAACTATCGCACAACGGGTTATGACAGTGCCGCAACATCTGCTGTTGAAATAGCACAGGAATTGGATATTGATCCTTCTTTTCCTCCGTCAAGAAGTGGAAAGAAAAGAAGATTGTTTGATTACCAAGGTGAAGAGGAACAACGAGCTACTCCTGAACTGAAATTTAAAAGCAACTTTTTCTATCCATTAGTAGACCAGGCTATTATGTCAATAAAGGAGCGCTTTAATTTGTTACGTGAGGTTTCTTCCGCCTTTTCGTTTTTGTACATACGAGACAAACTTTTGCTTGTGCAACAAGAAAATGCTCTTCTTACTTGCTGTAAAGAGTTCCAAAAAAAGTTCGGTGACATTGATTCTGATGAAATGAGCGCTGAGCTACAGCGGTTTGTTTTAATTTTACAAAAAAAACGCAATCTCAATACGGCTCAAGACTTTCTGAACTATCTTCTAAAGACTCATTTATTTGAATTGTATCCGAATGTGTACATCGCACTTCGAATCTTACTAACTTGCCCCGTGACTGTTGCCAGCGCTGAAAGAAGCTTCAGCAAATTGAAACTGATCAAAACTTTTAATAGAACGTCTATGACAGACAGTAGACTATCTTCATTAGCCATGTTGTCAATCGAAAATGACTGCGCCCGATCTCTTGATTATGACAATGTCATAACAGCATTTGCGAACAAAAAGGTTCGCTCCAGACTATTTAAATGATAGTGTGTTTTTATAACTTTTTCATGTTTTTCAGTGTCATTGCTTTCGTTTCGCAGTGTCTGCATAAATGTCCTACTGAACTCTGGCATCGGTGCCGAATTTTTTATGACTTGCACCTTCGGTATCGGCATGCTTTATTCTGACATTAGCCTGTTTACTTATGTACAAATTGTGGTGTATTTTCTTAATGCAGCTTTTCAATTTTACACCTCTAAAGTGATATGACCTGTGCGCAGGGGCTCTTGCGCTTACTTTGGGGGGGCCCGAAGTTGGAGTGCTACGGGACTGATTTCAAGGCAATTTTGATAATATATAATATGTACATTTACTATTAGTTTGCACACCAAAATAGCTGAAGTTTAAGATCTGTAGTGTAACTTTTTGTTTTCTTAAAAATATGGTAAGCTGAATAAAAGTAGGTTAGTTTTATGTATAAACATTCCAAAAAGGTAGTAGCAATCAGTGACGTTTAAAAACTAAAGAAATTTGTTTTCCAGTAATATTGTTGTTCTAATTAGTTTAGGCCAGTGGTCGTTAACCTTTTTTGTATGCGGACCCCACCTTGGTACCAAGGAGGGCTTTGGCGGGCCGCACTAATACAACTTTAGATAGGTTGACTCTATGCTTGAAAATAAAGCATTTGCACTCAGTATCCAACGCTACATATTGCTAATATGCACAGAACCACACTACATATTGCTAATATGCACAGAACCACACTACATATTGCTAATATGTATCTAAAAATACTGCAGCAACAAAACTAATTCAACAATGTTAGCCAGATCAAGCTCTTTCAACAATACTGTTGACTTCTTTAACAATGCCTAATGAATAAGGGCACTTGTTTGTGCACATACGCGTAATTATAGCACGGCGAGCGATTTTATCAAAATATTTATTGCCAAGCAAGAGTGGTGTGGTCTCTTCGCATGACAAATGATAACTTGCATTTAACAGCTTCAAGAAAGGTAAATTTTGAAAACACTGCAGTACAAGCAACAATAGTGACTTGGAAACACACCGGCGTAGAATAGGCAACAATAACAAGCAGAAAGGAACCAGAAACTATAAAACACAAGCTTATCGAAAACACCGAAAAAACGTTTCTAGCGTAACTCATGAAAGACAGTAGTGGTGGAAAATATACCAATGTTTGCATGACTTTACAAAGTTAAAGAAAGCAACCCTGCGCTCACAGCTAAATTTAGGTAGATCTTATTGAAATATATGTGTAAGTTTTGCATTGAGAAGCAATATAAGCTCAGTAAAACTAATACAAATTTCTACGAGACCCTTGTTGTTGAATATTTTTGCAAAGAACATCAACGTTTACATTGAAATTCGTAACAGGCATTCTCAAAGTATGATGCAAAAGTTTTTCCGCCAACCTTAATTGGATTTTCGATTTTGCAATCTTCATTTGTGAAAATGTTTGCTCACATACGTAAGTACTACCAAAGACTGTAAGCATCATAGCAGCGTTTTCCTTCAGCTTGGCAAAATCATCAGGAATTCGTAAATAAAACTTTGCTATTTTGCACTCCTTGTACAAATCTTGCCATCTTACTTCAAAGATGCTTGCAGCTCTATAAGTTTCAGTTAAAAGAATGAATCCACATTTGCAGGTAACACAGCAAATGGATTTTTAAATAATCTTATCATAGTTTCATGCTTTTGGAAATCACAGAACCTGTTGGTAAACTCACTTTGCAGTGTTTCAAGAGCTTCAGTATACTTTTATAAGTCGAATCCCAATCCAGTTTCATTGTCAGAAGCCAGTGTTTTACTGTTACTGAAATGTGTGAAGTTTCCCTTTGCAATTTGGTCTTTGAAAAGTAAGACAAAGACAAAAATGTTTAGTTTAAACAAAAATGCTTTCAGACAGCAAACATATCTGAGATCAGATTTTCTTTGCCTTGCAATTTTACATTTAAAATATTTAGATGCTCTGTGATGTGACTTAAAAAAGCAAGCTCACGGAGCCATCTTGGATCAGCAATCAAATCATCCTCTTCCTTTTTTCCTTTCTATTTCAGAAATTCATTTATTTCCTTGCGAAGTTGAAAAAAACGTCCCAAAACCTTTCCTCTGATAAGCCAGCGAACTTTATTGTAGTACATTACATCTCGATATTCACAATCTAAATCGACAAGGAAGGTTTGAAATTGGCGGAGGTTCAAAGCATGATTTTTAATAAAATTCACGTTTGATACAACCACGCTCATCACATGCCTTCAATTTAGGACTTTTCCACATAAAGCTGGTTGGTGAATTATGCAATGAAATTGCATTGATTGCCCACCGTTTGCCTCCAGTACCTTTTCTTTCATGAGTGCTGCAACTCTCTTCTTCTTGCCCACCATATTTCTTGCCCCATCTTTTGTTATGCTTTTCAAATTTTTCCATGAAAGACCTAGGTCGCTCAGAGCTGTAGTAACCTCTGAGAATATATTTTCAGCAGTTGTTGTGCTTTCCAAACTCCGCAGAGAGCATAACTCTTCTGTGATTCTGAATTTGGCATCTATACCACGAATAAAAATAAATAGCTGGGCTGTGTCAGTAATATCGTTGCTCTCATCTATAGCAAGAGAGAAGTACTTAAAAAACTTTGCGCTTGCTTTTAGTGTCTCGTGAAGATGTTCTCCAATGTCTTCGACTCTTCTAGTAATCGCAGAAGCTGATAGATTAATATCCCTAATGCAAGATAGCTTGTCGGGACACGTTTCTTGCCCAACCTTTATCAAGCACTTCTTGACGAACTCACCATCTGTAAATAGTCCGCCGCTCTCCCCTATAAACTGAGCCACGTAAAAACTTGCTGTCACAGCTGACTTGCTGACATCTTGCAAATTCACAAACACGCTTTGTGGTGAGAAAGATTTCTCTTTAAAGTAGCAATGTTTTGATTGCGTACTTCTCCACCTAGCTGCTTGAACTCTTTGTGGCAACTTTCGAAATGGAGTTTTACGTTGTACTCTTTCTGCGCAATTCCTTCATTGCATATTAGACAGGTAGCTTTGCTTTTATTTGGAACAAAAAAGTAATCATTGGTCCACCTTTAATTTAAACTTCTGCCTTCTTCAGTTACTTTACGCTTCCTGTTGTTAGACTTGGGAACCGACATTTTACCACGTTTTAACTTTCCAACAAAATCAGTCCTGTTATCTATATCATCTTGGCTGCAAGCCGCGAATTTCGTAATGCGAAATTTTTTTCTTCGTACGCCAACTCAGTTTTTGCGCGAAGACTTTATCGAAATGCCGATTATAACGTGACAAGGGAATCTTTGTCTTCATTTATACTTCTTTTAACTTATAACTCCCCAGAAAAACTAACAATATAAATACAAGAAAAGCATTTTTTGTTTATTTGTATTCTGATGCCTTCAGCGGGCCGCGCTAAACAGCGTTAGCGAGCCGCCAGTTGGTGACCCCTGATTTAGGCTAAGAATTAGTTCATAAAGGCTGATCGAAATTGGTTGCCATACATCATGTTTTATTTTTAGTGGAACAGTTTTCCTACAAGACCTAAGAAACCTGCAATTTTTTAAAAAAGTTAGTTCTTTGGTACATTTTGACCCGTTTTTTCGAGCAAGCATGGTTCTTTGGCATTATCTATCTAAATTTGCAAAATGATTTATTAAAAAATGAAAATTTTAAAAATTGTAAAATGTAGTTTATCGGTAAAATCATCTAAAAATTTGATGTCTGGGCTGCACACAATTGCAATGTCTAGAAAAAGTTTGCTCTTTGGTACATTTTCATTATTCTTTCTCAAAAGCATGCTTCTTCGGTATTAACAAACATGTAGGTAAAGATGGTTCTGCATTATCTTTCGCTACAAACTATTGGTTTCGAGCTACATATCATCTAAGTGTTGAAGCTATTTTCTTTGCGATTGAGTGAGGCAGACGCAGCCATCTGATTTGATATTCTTAACTACTAATGGCTGCTATGGTAATAACTTAACTCTAGATCAGGGGTCGGCAACCGTTTCCTAGTCGCGGGCCAAAACCAAACTCAACAAGATCTCGGCGGGCCGTAATAAATTTCCGCCGATAATTTGTTGTTAAAAGTGTTATTTTTTGGTATTTTATTATTATGAAAGCTTATTGAAATATCTCTTGATTTTGACAGCTCTTGAAAAAAATACATAAAAACATTTACTATTATTGTTATTATCACAACATTAATGAGATATTTGATGTTGTTTTTGGCTTGAAAGTTTATGAAGGTCCGGCGTTAAATTGGAAGTGGCCAGAAGAATAATATCTTGCAAATGGCCATCATTAAGTTGTGTTTTCAACTTGCTCTTGGTGACCTTTATACACGAAAACAGCTGTTCGCACACATAAGTGCTGCCAAACATTGATGCCGTCTTTTTAGCATGATTGATCAAGTTGAGGTATTGTTTGCATTCTAGATATTTTTCATAAAAATGACGCAGTAATAGACCCTCGGCGTGGAATTTTAATTTTAACTGGCCGCTGCACTGCAACTCAACTAGTTCCATTTGATATTTCTCTTGTACTGGGTTCACCTGTACATCAAAGGGAGTACTGAACAATTTGATATCATTTTCTAGCGAACGAATGTCCCCAAAGCGGGACTAAAATTCAGTTCTTAAATTTCGAATCACAGAAACAAATAAAGTACTGCTCGTCGGCTTGTTTTCTTGTATTGTAGGATAGTGAGCATAATTTCCACTTTCCAACTGACCTTCCCATAGTCGCAGTTTTGTTGTGAATGCGCGTATATAACTCCACATTTTGTGTATCAACTGCTGCTTTCCTTGAAGCTGCAGATTCAACTTGTTCAAATGAGACGTTACATCGACCAAAAATCATAAACTGCTAACCCATTTCTGATCGCGAAATTCTGTAGCATTTATGTTTTTTTGTTCAAGGAAGATTGCTATTTCTCCCCTTAACCTGTATACTCTTTGTAGCATATCACCTCGACTAAGCCAACGGACATTGCAGAAGTACAGCAAGTCACCATATTGACTCTCTGCTTCTAAGAGTAGTTGTCGAAATTAACGATGATTCAATCCTCGCGACAAAATAAAGTTTACAGTCTTCACCACTACGTCCATGATGTTTTTTAAGCTTGCCACCTTTGCACACATTGCTTCCTGGTGAATAAGACACTGTAATTTCACAATATTGTTAATAATTTCGTTGTTTTCCATGTGTTTCTGAAGTAAAGACACGACACCCTTATTTTTTCCTACCATTGACGGGGCACCATCAGTTGTTTTTGACACCAGTCTTGAGAGATTTAGATTCTTTGCTGCAAGGCATTGAAGTAATGCCTTCAGAATATCGGCTCTTGTAGTAGTATTTTTCATAGGAATCAGTTCTACAAATTCTTCAAGAAAATGAAAATTTTCTTTTATTCCACGCACAAATACTGCCAGCTGAGCTGTATCTGTCGTGTCTGTGCTCTGATCTATGGCTATCGAAAAGAACTGTAGTTTTTCAAAGTAATCTTCTTGACTGGATTTCAAGTTCTCGGACATTTCTTCAATTCTCTGGGTAACAGTTCTTCCAGAAAGACTGACATTAAAAAAAAACTCTTTTTTCTCCGGACATATGCTTTCAACAACAGCCATCACTCATTTTTCTGCGAATTCTCCGTCGGTAAACGCTCTCTTGTCTTCGGCTATTATCTGTGCTACCCTATAGCTCGCAAGTGTATTATTTTTCGAATCAGTCGTTTGTTTTTGGAATACAGAACTCTGCTGTTTCAAACTATCTTTGAGTCGATCAAGTTTGTTTTTTCATGCTTGACCCACAAACTTGGAAAAATTTGAATGCTTTGTGTCATAATGACGCTTTATATTGAACTCTTTGTTGACAGCAACAGAAACATTGCAAATCAAACAAGTAGGCTTTCCAAAATGGTTCATAAAAAAGTACTTGTTTTCCCATTCTTCATTAAAACCTCTGCACTCCACATCAACTTTTCTACGTTTTGATAACATTTTAGGATTGCTAAAATGAATTAGGAAAATAGACGTTTACCAACCAGTATTATCTATTGTACAGGACTTAAGTTAGTAAAGAACACGATGGCAAACATATCTGAAAGAGAAAAAACACTAAAACGATCTCTATTGTGTCATAATGATTCATGAGCGTGGTTACTGCACGCTTAAAGAGTCATCGCCGAAAGTAGGATTACCAAAGTGCAAAGAAAAAAAGTACTTCTCCGTCCACACATCACTAAAATGTCGGCACTCGGCATCAACCTTTCTACGTTTTGTTAACATCCTAACCTAAGTAGTCTAAAATTTTTAGTTAACATGATACTTAGGCTAGTCATTCTTCTAACTTTTAACAACACAAAAAATAGCATAGTGTATATGAGACTAAACACATTTCCTAACTGCTGGCATTGCATTTTACCAATACACTGACATTGCCCTGTACTTAAAAACTGAAACTGCAAACATTGCTAGTTATATGCAACCACAATTTTAAAAAGCTTTCCAAAATGTGACAATTGGATTGCCTCCACTCTCACTAATGCGGGCGTCAGCAAACACACACACCTATTGCTTTCTTTCAAAGCATTTTCTTTGTCTGCACGCACACATTCTCATTAGACACGGTCACGCACATCTCTTTTATCTGGGACAAAATAATTTGATACATCACAGTTTTATTGCCGCATAGATTGTTGAAATTCATCAAAATCTAAAATTGCAATCGACATGGCGGGCCGTATTCTTTAATACTTAAGTAAGATGTCTCGGGGCCGGATGATTTTGCTTGGCGGGCCGGATCC
The DNA here is from genome assembly GCA_963675345.1 of Trididemnum clinides. NCBI lineage: Eukaryota > Metazoa > Chordata > Ascidiacea > Aplousobranchia > Didemnidae > Trididemnum > Trididemnum clinides. Next base: position 8,638,018 of record OY776292.1, on the reverse strand, counting down.
GGCCCGCGGGCCGTAGGCTGCCGACCCCTGCTCTAGATGCATCACTTCGGATTACTTTGTTCTTTCACTGGCTGCGTATATGCTAGGACCAAGCAACGTGCGCGCAGCCAGAGGCGTTCGGTCGCACAAATAGGCATTCAGCTACGAAAAAATCGTCAAAGCTGGTCCCAATATTTAATAGGGTATTACTGAAAATAAATATGTAAATTACTTTGGCGCGTCTCATACCCATAGCTTTGTGTAGCGTTTCTTATGTATGTAATTATTTTTTTGCTGGAAACGTCGCCTTGCCTTATCAAATTATGCAAACCTCGTAAGCGCACATGCTTCTGACGCAATGCAACAATTAAGTGACTGCAAACAGAAATGCCACTGTATACATGTACAGGGTGGCCATAAAGTCGAGCACCAAGATAAAACCCGCAATCTATTAATGTTTACAAAAACCATATACAGTAGTAATTTATCAAGTTGTTTCATCAATCTTCCTACAAAGTAAAATAATTTCTGTGCGTTCGTCAATTGTCAGAGACATTTTCAGTTCACCAACGCTACCCTCAATTAATGAGTAATCTACCCGAAGTATTCTGTTCGGTACAACTATGACGCCGACGTACATCAATTGACAATAATCTTGGTGCGCGACTTTATGGACACCCTTATGGACTTCCTCAGGTGAACGTTTTGAACTTACATAGCCTATTGGTTATCTGTCTTGTGTCGTTTTTAATAAAACAACTTGCTAAATTAGTATATGGTTTTCGTAAACAATTTTTAGTTGCGGGTTTTACTTTGGTGCGCGACTTTGTGGCCACCCTGTATATTAAGCAGGCGTATAGCCGTTTTTATTCATTCTATTACGTTCTTGTATTTCTATGTAATCGTTGTGAGTTGAAGTTAAATCTTGTGTGGAAATTTGACATTATGTACAGTATATTCAAAAATACAACAAATTGGCGACGAGGATGGCGGAAAGTTCGAACGTTGAAGGTTCAAAACCAAAAACTGTCGAAGATTTAATTCAACTACTTACTGAGCAGCAGCGCTTGCAACAGGAAAAATTTTTTCGAAATGATGAGTACATTTTCAACAACTTTGCAAGCAAACGTTCCTGTTAGACTACAACAAGAAGCAGCTTCACCTCAAACTACCCCAAAGTTTGAAGCATTTGATTCTACTGCAGAACTGTCGACAGATTACTAGACCCGTTTTTCTACTTTTACGAAGGCAAATTCAGTGCCTGATGTTCGAGTTGCTAAAGTTTTTCTTACAAATCAAACGGCAAGTAGTAGTAGTAGTTGGCAATTTATTTCGCTTCTGTTTTCTCAACACAAAAAACTCAACGATAGGATAAAAACAACGAGCGAAAAAGGAATGCAGATGACAAAACGAATTGACGTTAAACATACCCAAATTTTTTAAGATTAAATTAAAATAATTGTAGAGAGGGGCATGGTCACCGCACCTGACAAAAACATCAAGCAAAAAAATTGAAATAAAAAAATACAACCAAAAAGAAACTAAAAAAGCAGTCAGCCTAATAAACAACATTTTACCCTATGTAAAAATCCCAATAGCTAAAAGAAATACATTCCTCTCAGTGCCAAACTGTTGTTACCCTAACGAGGGGGGCTAGCAGGTACTACACCTTGCCCAAGGGTGACCTGGGAGCAACGACAGTTAAAGAGTTAGCTCCATTACACTCTAGGCTGGACCCTGTCGCCGGATGCAGTTATAGTCTTACTGCCCAGGACTATGCAATTTGCAGATAAGTAGTAGCACTATAACATTGCGTTTGAATTTTTATGACCTGATTTTAATCACGTGATTGTGGATAATTTAAGTAAACCATTGGAAGTGTCACTGTCTTTTTTACTCAAATAAAAATTAATCATTTATTCTAATGAACAGATTGAAGTTTCATGGACCTATATCGCAGGTGAATTTTCCTTATTCTTCTTCTTCATCCGAAATTATTTCGAGGAGCAGTTGTCGCCTGAAGTTGGAGTATAAGACAATCATTAGCTCTTTTTAATTGGTAGTTCGAGAGTGATTGGCAGATTCTGAAAAAGAAAGAAAAACAGCAAATACCTATTCTTTTACTTTTTATTCTACTTTGCAAGCTCGTTTTACAATTAGGTATATCTTTAAGCAATCAAAATAAGTAGGTTTCCAGTCTTAAAGCATAATAAATATTAATCTACTGATTTATAATATATTCTTTAAAGCATTTGATGAACCTGGGAAGTGATTTAATATCTTTAAGTGCTACAGGTAGTTTATTCCATAACATTGGGCCTCTAAATTTCAGTGTTTGTTGTGTGAGTTTTATTCTGCAATATTGAGGGCACAATTTGGACTTGGATCGAGTACGAAGAGTGGCTTTCTCGCTAAGAAAGTTAGAATCAAAGATGTTTGAAAAAGCAGGAGGAAGAGATTTATTAAAATATTTGTGCATAAATTTGGCAATTTCAAGTTGTTTAGACTGTTGTATTGTTAGCAGATTGTGTTGTTGAAAATCGTTACTGTTTTTTTGCTTAGTATTAATCAAATTAATTGCTTTGGTTGAAACTTTTTGCAACTTTTGAATCATAGATGCGTTACCATGGCACCAGGATATTACACAATATTGCACATAGCTATTAATAAGAGAGTGATATAAAGTTAGCAATGAACTTTTATCAAGATACTGTTTTACTTTGTTAATCACATGGTAGCTACATCTGAGTTTTTGCAGCAACCACTGCATATGGGGCTTCCATGAAAGATGTTCATTGATGGTTAAACCCAAAAATTTGCAACTGTTTACTCGTTTTAAATGCTTGTTTTTGAATTGAATTGACAACGCAGCAGGTGGAGGAAGACTATTTGGAGTTCTAAATGCAACATATAGAGTTTTATCAGTATTAAGTGTTAATTTATTTGCAGAAAGCCAGGCCTCGACATGTTTCAATTGAGTATTTGTAACCTCATATAATGCTTTATAAGAACTGCTGTTAAAAAATAAATTGGTGTCATCCGCAAACATTATGGCTTTGCCTGATGTTAAGCATTTAGGAAAATCATTTATGTAAATTAAAAATAGAAGGGGGCCAAGAATTGATCCCTGTGGTACCCCTACCTCGATTGGCTTGAATTTTGAAATTTTTCCATTAACTTCCGTTTGCATCAAGCGACCATTTAAATAGCTTCTGAACCATTCATTTGCTACCCCCCTAACACCAAAGTGATTTAGTTTAGCCAAAAGTATACTGTGATCAATGGTGTCAAAAGCTTTGGAGAGATCTAAAAATACACCAAGAGTATATTCTTTATCTTCAAAAGATTTGGTGATATTTTCAACCATTACAGTAGCGGCATGACTAGTGGAGTGATTTTTTCTAAATCCAAATTGTAAATCATAGAAAAAGTTTGATTGTGACAAAAATGAATACAGTCGATTATATACAATCTTTTCTAATATCTTAGACAGTACTGGGAGCAGACTAATTGGCCGATAGTTATTTACATTTGTTTTTTGCCCTTTTTTGTGTACAGGAATCACTTTAGCTTTTTTAAAGTCTATGATAAATTGACCTTGAGATAAAGATAAGTTAAAAATATGACACAAACCAAAAAGAATGTAATCAGAACTTGATTTTACAACTGATATTGGAATTTCATCTATTCCAGTGCTGTTTTTGGGTTGCATTTTGGAGATAATTTTTTTGATTTCAGTTACCGATGTAGGGTTCAAGAACATTGAGTTGCATATTGGAGAGCCCAAAAATTCACTAAGTTGTTTTTGCGGGGTTGCTAGTTTGTTTACTAATTTTTCACCAATACTAGAAAAATAATCGTTGAAATAGTTAGCTAATAGATTCGAGTCAGTAATCAATTTACCATCTATTATCAGAGAGGGGCATTGGGTGATTTTACTTTTTTTCCTTCCAAGTAGTTTATTTAGGGTTTTCCAGGTTTGTTTCAAATTATTTTTTAGTTTATCAAAAAGAGATGAATAATGCAATTTCTTTTTCTGTTGAATTGTGTGATGGTAAAGATTTCTAGCTTTGTTATAATTCACTTTTGCAGTCAGTGTTTTCTTATTTACATACTTTTTAAAAAGTTTTTCTTTTTCATACATAAGTACCTGAAGATCTTTATCAAACCAGTTATTAGAGTGTGTTTTTGGCCTCGGATTGGTTAGGGGGAAACATGCATCAAAAACTTTATAGTAATGGTTCATGAATAATTCATATGCTAAATTAGGGTCTGGTTCCCTTAAAACTACGTCAATGTCAAAAGTAGAGTCTAATGTATTGTGAAAGTTGTTAATATTTTCTGGGTTGAAGATTCTGATCTTTGAATTGTGAATATTTTTATGCTGGTATGCTTCAAAACATGTGATCAGAGGCAGGTGGTCAGAGATGGGGTGAAGAAGAATTTTTGCTTTTATGATATAAGAATATATGTTTGTCCAGACATGGTCTAAAACTGTTGCACTGGAACTGGTAATGCGTGTTGGTTTATTTATCATTGAGTAAAAACAGTGGTCAAACATTGTATCAATAAATTTACTAGTGTATTTGTTTTCTACTTGTAAAAGGTCATAATTAAAATCTCCATATATAAAGCATTTAGTATTTGGTTTGAGATGACTTAACACACTACTTAAATTAGAAATAAATTGTTGGTTGGAGGTGGAGTCTGTCATTGGTGATCTGTATATGGTCCCACATGTAATAGTATCATGTTTCAATTCAATTTTCACAAAAATAGACTCAAAAACTTTTTCATTCATAATTGAGAGTTCATCAATTACTGTAAATTGCAAATTATTTTTTATATAAAAAGCTACACCTCCACCTTTCAAATTTTTTCTTGGATTTTGTACAAGTATATAATTATCAAGATTATTGTATGGGCCTGAATTAAGTGGTGTAATCCACGTTTCAGTAATGGCTATTATATCTGGTTTTCTTGGTAAGGAAAAAATTAATGCTTCAAGTTTAGTGAAGTTTGCAGTATTTACAAGTGATCTCATGTTTACACTCATGCCAAGAAATTGGTTGGTGAAGTTGTGATTAATTGCAATGTCATGTATGTTTGAAGTATTAATGTACTGGCTACAGTTATCAAATAAACTGTCATCTACATTGTTGTTACCAGTTTGAGGAATATCAAATAAGGAATTCATGTAATCAGCTGAGATATCTAGATCATATGAGAGGTTTGGATAGCATTTATTTTCATTTAGGGGCATAATAGGGTAATGTTGCAAATGCAAATTTGACTCAAAAATTGACTTACAATTAGACTACTGGCAGAGTTGAAAAAAATGCACAATAGCCTTTGTATTGTGTTGTTTATTGTGCTGCTAGAAATAGTGATGGCTTGCGGCATATAATTAGCAGTTAGTACATCAAAAAAGCAGTAAGAGACTATTTTTCAGGAAATCTAATTCTAGCAATGTTAGCGAAATCATCAATTCTATGTCGTTTACCTTCAAAACTGCAAAATATATTACCTTTCTGGGTCCAAGCGTTTTGAAACCCAAAAACTTTTTTAGATTGTTCCAGCAATTTAGATCTGCGCCTTGTCAAAGATTCTGTTATGGCAAGTTTGGGATCTGATTCCTTAGTTGCTTTCAATAATGATTTATTGTTAAATACTTGATTTCTGACAGATCTTCTGACAAATTTAATGATTATTGGATTTTTTCCTTTTCGAGAAGGCAATACATGACAAATATCAATGTCGCTATTGTGAATGGGATGGGTAAATTTTAGTCTAGAATTCAGAGTATCTAGCACAAAATTTTCAAAAGTTACATAACCTGCATTTTCTTTGGGAAGGTCAACACATCCATGTAGAATAAGGGGCAGTTGCTCCTTCCATACTGCTCAAGATCATCCATTCTTTTTTCTTTTTCTTCAATTTGTTTTGCCAAATCCTTTATTGTAGCTTTGATTGCAGTTATTGATTGCGACAGTTCTTCCAGCAGTTCTTTTTGACCTTTGTCACCACTGGTACCTGAAACAAAGGCAGAAGCATCAGCGTTCTCATTTACACTTGATGAATTCAAAAAATTTGACTGATACTCATCTTCTTTGTGTTCAATTTTAGCCAGCTTTTCCAGAACTACAGCCAATTCCCGAGATGTCATTTTAGTTGCAATATTACAAGTAGCAGTTGCCAAAAAATTTGCAGATAGAAATGAAATTGTAGCAGTTCCCAACAAATTTGCAGGTAGAAATGAAATTGCAAGTGTTAAATATCAATAATAATTTATACCGTTTACCAAACACTACAAAACACCTTACCAACACATAACCTTATTCAAATAGAACTATCTACAAGCTACTTTACACTCTTGCTGCTCAAGAAACCCTGCCTAGAACTGTGCATGATCTCACGATGAACGAAATACAGCAATATATGATAAATCAATTCCACCCAAAAAGGTTTGTTGTACGTGAACGTTTGCGCTACTGGAGTAATATGAAAAGAAAATCTGGTGAAATCGTTCAAGAACTGGCTGCTCGCATTAGACAAGCCGCGGCTACTTGGGACTTCGCTAACATTGAAAACCCTTTGGATGAAGCGTTACGCACCCGCTTTATTTGTTCAATCAATAATGAAGCAGTGTTAAAAGCATTATTCAAAATCAATGATGATGAATTGAATTTTGAAAAGGCAGTTCAAATCGCAACGAAGATCGAAGAGGCTGCTATAGTTGCCAAAGAAATTGTGTACGGCACTTCATCCAACGTATATTCTTCAACAGTGGCTCAAGTTTCCAAGAAACGAAACTTCGTGAAAAAACCTGCTACGAACTCTCCCACAAGCAACGACAATACACGCAAGTGTTACAGATGTAGTAATTCTAACCCAGTGGTTCTCAAACTGTGCGTCGCGACGCCCCGGTGCGTCGTTTCAATTTTCCAAAGGCGTCGCGGAATATTTTCAATTTGTGCCATTAAGTCTAGGTTTTATTGCGTCAAAAGAACTCTAATCGTAGATTCCTTTCTTACTTTCTTCTGACATTTTCACAATAGGGCTTTTAATACACTGTTGTAACGGTTGACTTGTTATTCAAGAATCAAATTGCAGAAGTTTAACTTAATTGGCAAAAAATATATAAAGAATAAAACATTCAGTTGTATGTTGGATGAAAACAGCAAAGATGAGTTACAAACTTAGAAGAGCGTAATTTTACGATTGAAGATGACAGACCAGTTCAAAATCTCGGAAGCATAGGGACAGTTATTTATGTAGTTTATGGTTCACATTTATCTCGCAGTACGGCAAACTAAACTGTAGGATGCTGTCTGGTGCGTCGCAAAGTCTCGCAAGCTTTTTCAAATGCGTCGCATTGCAAAAAGTTTGAGAACCACTGTTCTAACCATTTAGCACCGGCCTGCAAACACAAATTTACTACTTGCCGTTATTGTAACATTGTCGGACATTAAAAAATTGCGTGTCGAAAAAAAGCTCAGGTTACCGCACAGCGCAACGTTCAGTGCATGCATGTTAACAATTTACTGAATCCTATTGACAGGTCGCCAAAGGTGGAACGTACAGTTTCGACAAATTCGCAATCAGTACGTTTGGAGTTGGATACGGCGAAATCTGGCAATTTCAAATCAACGCATGTTTGGTCGAAATTGTGCGAACCCATGCTGAGCGATCAGTACATTCAATAGCAACCCGCTTTAAGACACGATATGCCTTTATAGGCTCATTTGTTGCCAATATATTTTATCCAGCCAGCGGCAAGCATGCTGATTGCACATTTTTGGTTAGCAACAGCCCTGAACTTAATTTACTAGGCCGTACAGCAATAAAAACGCTTGATATTTCTGTAGATAACCTTTCGTTTTCTTCTCAAGTTAACACTATTTCTATCTCTGAAAAAGCAAAGTCAAATTTGCAATGGCTACAGAAGATATGCGAGAACTTATGCTAACAGTACGGTGACATGTTCAAACAAAAACTAGAAGTGCTATGGGACTACGAACTGGAAAATTGAATTTAAATCTGATGCAAAATCAGTTTTCAAAAGACCACGGTGGGTACCGTTTGCCATGCTCGAGGACTTATCACATGCTCTTGATGCAGGTATAACCAAAGGAATTCGGACACCTACACAATTCTGCGATTGGGGTACAACAGTGGTGCCTGTACAAAAGGCTCCATGTCCAGATGGTACCGCTTCAATACGGGTATGCGGCGATTATTCCGTCACGGTCAATCCACAATTGGAAGTACATCGACATCCCTTGCCTTCATCCGAGGACTTGATGTAATGCATCGTTTAGGTGGTAGGGCAGGCTTCACTAAAATCGATCTGGCTGATGCGTATAACCAGATACAACTGGCCCCAGAAAGCCGCAAGCGTTTGGCTCTCAGTACACACCGAGGTGTACTGCTTCAAAATGTAATGCCTTTTGGTATTTCTTCAGCGCTAGGTCATTTCCTGCAGATCATGGATGAGTTGACTCGCAATCTTCCAGGAGTGGCGGTGTACTTGAATGACATTTTGGTCAGCGGATCTACGGTTGAAGAACATTTGCGAAATCTCCAGCGCTTGTTAAAACGATTGGAAAATAGAGGCTTGCGTTGTCGCAAGAGTAAATGTGTTTGCACAACCACGTATTGAATACCTTGGGCATGCTCTGACATCTAACGGCATTGCTAAAAGTTCTAAGGTTGATGCGGTTATAGCAATGCCATCCCCTACGGACGTAGCATCATTGCGTTCATTTCTGGGATCTGTGCAATTTTAATCGAAATTCTCATCGTCCAATTTTTCTACTTTTGCAGAACCGTTGTACAGGTTGGCGCAATCCGGCGTCGCTTGGACTTGGAGGAAACAAGAGAACGATGCTTTTACAAAGTTAAAATCGCTGCTTTCAACGGACACTGTTCTGGTTCATTTTGATGCACATGTCCCAATTGGCATTGCATGCGATGCATCAAATGTTGGAATTGGAGCAACCTTGTTTCATGGGTATCCAGACGGAAGCGAACGACCCATTGCTAATGTTTTAAAAACATTTTCTAAATTGCAGCGAAATTACAACCAAATACAAAAGGAAGCGTTGGCCATAATATTTGCATCAAAAAAATTTTACCAGTTTCTATTTGGCATAAAATTCGTCTTGGTGTCGGAACCACTGATTGCAATGTTCGGTCCTGTACTCAAGCTCCTGTGCATCCGTGGAAAATGCCATAGAAGCTATGGAGTAGAATTCACGTGGATCATGCTATCGATTTTCTGGGCCAACACTGGTTGGTTGTGATTAATGCTTTCTCGAAGTACCCGTGTATTAACCCGACAACGTCTGTCTCAACCCGGACTACAATCAATCTTCTCGAAGACAGTTTCACACATTTCGGATATCCGCATACTATTGTTTCGGACAATGCAACCACTTTTACTTCCGAAGTGTTTCAACAGTATTGCAAGAAGAGAGGCATTGTTCACCTTACTGGTACACTTTACCATTCTGCGACAAATGGTGCAGCTGAACGTTTGATTAAAACTTTCAAAGAAGCCTTTTGCAAATCTTCAAAACCTTCAAAGCAAGCCTTGCAAGAATTCCTACTAATGTACCGCCGGACGCCTACTCATTGCAGTTACTCTCCCAGTGAGTTACTTAATTATTTTCATGGTTGTCAGATTCGTACGATGATTGATACTTTGATTCCAGTACTCTTGCAACTACCTCTTCCAAAGAAATCTACAAAAAAATTCGTTTTTTCAAAAGTCGTGATCCCGTTTATGCACTATACTGCAGCCCAAGAACAAATCGCGATCCACGCTGGGTTTTCGGAGTTATTGTAAAAGCCAGAGGCACCCGCCTTTTTGACGTACACATTGTTCCAAATGGACCAATATGGAAACGCCACATTGACCAGATTCGTTGGCGTTATGCTTCACCTGAGGATTACGAGCCGGGTGATCTTCCTACAAGTAAATTGGTGTTCCAGCAACTAAACCTCCGGTTGCTCAACCTCACGTTTCCTCATCTGATCTCATGCCGGAATATGGACGTTATAACCCAAGACGATCTCAGATCTCAGCGAAATCAAAGACGATCTCAACGAAACCGAAAACCGAAGACCGAAACCAAAGATCATCACTGATCTTCCTGCTTCTCTGCCTTTTTTTGTCATTTGCTCTCTATAAGCTGACGATCTAGCCATTTGTTCCTCCTCCCCTCTCGGTCCCCACAGCGGTGGAGACCTCACAAGGAGTTCTGTTTCGATTGCTAGTTTGAGTACTGGTGTCTTCCTCCCAATCCGATCAAATGTGAGGCCTCCTTCTTCTCAATGAATCCTCACCAAGCTAACCTCCAGCCCAACCTTCTCTTACTCGGCTCTCACCTCCATTTCAACCCCACTCCAACTTTTCTTGGGGTCACCTTCGACCTCACTCTTTTCTTTTCTAAACACATATCTTCGCTGAAGGCCAAGTTTTTTCCACGTCTCCAGGCCTTACGCTGTATCTCTGCTGCCTCTTGGGGCCCCTATAGGGAGTCCCTCTCTCTTCTGTATAAAGCGTTTCTTCGGTCCCTTCTCACTTACGATTCACCCGGATGGTTTCCTTTTCTAAGCGTTACCAGTATCACCAAACTGGAACGCCTGCAGTCGCGCCATTACCGGCTGCTTCTCGTCCTCTCCTATCCTATTTCTTCTCTCCGAGGCTTCTTTACCTCCCCTACGAGTCACCCTGACTCATTTCACTCTTTTATCTTATGAGCGGGCTCTTCGTCTCCCAACCTCCTTTTCCATTTCAGGTTTGGCAAGACTAGGAGTAAAACCGAGACTTTGCAGATCGTCCTGGAGAGCTTTTGCGTCCACTCACCCGCTCATGCTTCTTCTACTTGTTCTAGAAAGGCTCATCTTGCTTTCCCTCCCTTTCCTCCTTGGAATCTCCCTTTCTTCACGGTGGAGTCCACCCTTTCCTCTCCATGCTCCCGCTCCGATCCCCCTCTAACTCACCAAGGTGCGGCTCTCGCCCACCATAACTCTCTCCCTCCCTCATGATCTGGTACTCTGGACAGACGGCTCTGTTCCTTCTCCTCTTGGCAAAAGCGGCTCCGGCGTACTTGCCAACTGCTTTTTTTGTGGTACAGAGTCCACTCTTTCCTTTTCAGCAGGGCCAGTATGCTCAAGTTTTTCCGTTGAAGTCTGCGCCATTCTGCACGCTCTTTGCTGGTCTCGGCAGCACCAACAAGCCTGCCATTTTTCTTCTCTTCTCCTCTTTTTGACTCTCGTTCTGTCCTCGCCACCCTGTCCTCTCCTCCCTCTTTCTTTTTACCTCAATCTCTCTGGCAGATCTGGCAGGAACTGTCTTCTTTCTCCTGTTCTATCAGGCTACAATGGGACCCCGGACACTTGTTTCTCCCGGGGAACGACGCGGCTGATGAGCTGGCCAAACGAGGAGCGCTATTTGCGCCCTCTGCAATCCATTGTAGTATCTCTCGTATCCACTCTCGTCTTTTCTCGGAATGCAGGCGTACTGTCTCATCTAAATTCTTCGACAAACAAGTTCCCTCGATTTCCACCGAGGAACTTGTGCTCCTTCGTCATGCTCGCTGTGTTCTCTCTCGCCTACGCTGCAACGGACACAATCTTCTAATAAGCTCTTATCTCTCTATAATTGGTAGAATCGAGAATCCTTCCTGCAGCGCCTGCGGACACTCGTCCCAGGACATTTCTCATCTCATTCTGCACTGTCCAGCTACGAACTCTTTGCGCCGCTCACTCTTTGGCAACTCTCTGTCTTTCTACCACCTCTGGTCCAGACCATGGAAAGTTGCTCGGCTTCTAGGTCTCCATGGTCTTGCGCCATGCCCCCATCCCACGGAAAGAGTCGGAAAACAACAACAACAGCAACAAACCGAAGACCTTCACTTCGTTGCGGACAATTTGGACACTAACGTTTTTCCCCATTATCTATTTTAGTGGGGAGATGTTGTGTTATGTATGTAATTATTTTTTTTGCTGGAAACGTCGCCTTGCGCCTTGCACGCCTTTCCTTTTCAAATTATGCAAACCTCGTAAGCGCACATGCTTCTGACGCAATGCAACAATTAAGTGACTGCAAACAGAAATGCCACTGTATATATTATGCGGGTGTATGGACGTTTATATTCATTCCATTACGTTCTTGTATTTCTATGTAATCGTTGTGAGTTGAAGTTAAACCTTGTGTGGAAATTTGACATTATATTTAAAAAACACTATATTCAAAAATACAACACTTTGAAATTTTGCTTACAAATACAACTTTTGGAATTGCTGGCTGTTTTAATTGCAAGCAAGTTCAGTTTCTACGTAGAAAACAAGCCAAGTAAGATGTGGTCAGGAACTGCAGAAACGTTTGGAAAAAATAGCGGCTATGCGCAACCTCCGTAATGGCTTTTTAAGGCTTAGAAAAATTTGCTCAAAAATGATCACCAGCATCATATGGTACCATACAGCAATCTATTACATCATGTCAATAACCCGCGACCGGTTTCGATCTTATTGGGTCTCATCAGGCGGGTATAAAAAACACTCAACAATAAACATGCTAAAAAAAAACAAATTTGCCATTGGGTGCAAAAAAATGCAATACAAAACAATATGATACAGCAATACCTATATCATGGGGGTCACATTCAAGAACACACACACATGACATGGACAACAAGTCACATCGGTAAGCCCTAACAGGGGTGCAGGATCATTGTCAAGACTTATCATTAATACATGAGTTGCTAGTTGCTAGCCAGCAATTTTCTACCGTATGATGCTGGTGATCATTTTTGAGCAAATTTTTTTATTGTACTTTGATGCTGAAGGCAGATCCCTCTTGATAGGAGATCGCCTTGAAAATTGCTGGCTAGCAACTAGCAACTCATGTATTAATGATAAGTCTTGACAATGATCCTGCACCCCTATTAGGGCTTACCGATGTGACTTGTTGTCCATGTCATGTGTGTGTGTTCTTGAATGTGACCCCCATGATATAGGTATTGCTGTATCATATTGTTTTGTATTGCATTTTTTTGCACCCAATGGCAAATTTGTTTTTTTTAGCATGTTTATTGTTGAGTGTTTTTTTACCCGCCTGATGAGACCCAATAAGGTCGAAACCGGTCGCGGGTGATTGACATGATGTAATAGATTGCTGTATGGTACCATATGATGCTGGTGATCATTTTTGAGCAAATTTTTTTATAGTACTTTGATGCTGGAGGCAGATCCCTCTTGATAGGAGATTGCCTTGAAAATTGCTGGCTAGCAACTAGCAACTCATGTATATATACTTTTTAAGGCTTTGTCGATTTCCTTTAAAAAACAAACTTTTGATTTTGGAACAACAATTTTCTGTGTCAATAGCACATTAACTTTTTATTGCTGTTCTCACAGATATCAACTTGGTGAGGCCGGCTGAACCGGTATTTTTATACTGATGAAGACGCTGCTATTTTTACAACTTAACCGCGAGTGTTTGATTTCGGGTTAGTTTGCTATTTGCCTGGCTGCGTTTATGCCAAAATCACGCAACATGCGCCAAGCCAGAGGCGTTGGCTCATACAAACACCCAAACAGCTGTGATAAAGTTGTAAGTAGTGGGCCTAATATTTAATGACTTAATCCCGAATATTACTTCAGCGCAAACATATCAATTACTTTAGCGCCCTTCCACAACTTTGATTTGCTTTCAATTCAAGCGCTAGCTCAATTTAACAAATAAAAGCTAGTTAAGTTTAAGGAGACCTATAGTAAAAAAGAGCAAATAAGACGTTGTCAGGGGTTCCAGAAACTTGGAGACATGTAGTGGCTATGCGTAATCCCACACAAATGTTTTTTTTTGTCAATTGCGTTTCAAAAACGAGTTTTATTTCGGAACAAGATTTGGCTATGTGAAGAAACATAAACTTTTTATAACTGTTTTCACAACTACCCATTAAGTGAAGCCGGCTTGGCCAGCTGAACCGATATTGTTAACCAGGACATTATTGGTGGGGGTCCTGCCGGGCGACGCCGGCAAAGCCGGTTAATATTTACTAAATATGCGATGACAACTGACAGTTTTTTTTAAATAATTTGTGCTGGCAATAAAATGAAAATAAATGTACTGTAAGTTGCTCCTCGGTAAGCAGAAATCAGCGAACCACAAGCGGTTCTTCCTTCAGCAACGTTAATGGTCCACTGTTCGTATGTTCAAGCGGCCACATGTGTGGCGTTGCTCATTGGCACTTCAATGGTTCCCAGTGGCTAACTAGCAAAAAATAATCGGTCCACCGGCGTTGCAGCTTTGATTCAACCTTCAACTATTGGCCCGCTGTTGTTCATCGCCCGAAGAGCAAGGCACGATGTTGTTCATCGATTAGAAAGCGGCTCAACAAAAAAATGTTGTCGGTCCACTGGTGGTCTGACTGAGCTTCATTAGTGGTCCGTGAGCCTTGCTCATCAGCACATCATCGGCTCCCCAGCTGCTTAAAAGCTTCAAATCATTGATCTACTAGCGGCTCATCATGTTTTAGTTTGTAGTTCATTGTCGGCGAGCATTAGTGCTTAGAGATGCGGTTCCAGCTATCGGTGCGCCACCGATTAACCAGCTAAAAGTCGCAAGTCGATTGGCGTTTCATCTTCAGCTTAACTAGCGGTCTACCAGCAGTTACATTGCCAACAGCCCGAGACTGACTTTGTTTTTCGGTATTTCATAGAAAAGTCTTTAATCCAATAATTGGTTTGCTTTTACTGTTGTAGTGGCCACTTGTCGAAAACAGACAAATCGATGATCGTAGTATTCTAGCCAGTAGTAGATATTGGGTAAGGAAAGTGAGGCAGCTGCCTCAGGCCTCTCCACTCTGAAGAATTCGGTGGCCCCTTTCCAGACAGGTTGAAATTTTGGTGTGAAATCGATTTATATAGAAAAATTTATTTGCTGTTAGGTTCATCTTCAAAAAAAGATTATTAGATTACATTGAATTGACTCGAAGAAAGGTCTGCTTAGAGCATAAGAGACTGCGATCTCCAAAAAAAGGTCTTTATTTATGGTTTACCGGAAAAACAGCTTTTGCTGCCCTCCAACCAGGACTTCTTCAAGGAATCTTAATCAGAGCTTGTGAAGCTGGGAGCCCCTTATGAATTGTTGCATCAGGCCTCAAAAATCTTTAATCCACCAGTGATTGCAACTTATAGTAGCGTAAAAGTAAAAATGAATTGTATTTGATGCCATCCGATGGTTAAATCACAAGAAGAATGGAAACCTGTCATCTTCATCAAAATAGAATTTTTTAACGAGCCAGAGAAGAGGTGGTAAGGCAACCGTTTCTCTATACATAGACATTCACAAATACTAGCGTCCCATTAAATGTAGAGCCAATACAAGTTAAAATATGAATATGTTTGGGTTTCTGTTGCAGTAAAATTTATTTGCTTTGAGCCGGCGCAGCTGGATGAGCAGAGAACCATTCAATCCAAACATGTATGAGGTGCCAACAGCTCTTCACTAGTAAGAAGAGAGCGAACAATTTTAGGGCATCATCACATCTAATGTGTCCCTAATACTTATAAATATGCTCAATAGCATACAAATATCAGTGCATTCGTATTCCTAAATCTGGCTTTGTAACTAACGCTAAAACTGGAATATTGACATTTTAAACTAAAAATAAACATTTTGAAACAATTTTGCTGAAACAAGAAGTAGCAACTACGGTAAAATTAAATGGTGCCATGTCAATTTTTAAGCATGTTAGGAACTTAATGGACGTGCTTTAGGTTGGAGTAAAAAAACTATTTTTGGACATCGAAACACCGTAGTTTCTTAAATCCTGACAAATGGCATAAAACGTCCTTAAAAGTTGGTTTGGGGGCGTTGCCACTACTTCTCAGCCGGCAATCCCTCGAAATGTGCATGCGAGAATGTCAACTTTTATATCTCGGCAACCACTTATCCTAGAATCATAAAATATTGCTTAAAAGTTGCAGAAACACCATGTTTCTATTTGTGCTGACGAGAAAGTTTTCTATACCTTCAATACAAAAATAGTTATAGCCAATAAGCTGAAAAAATGCTTTATCTGAAAGTTTACTCGTTTGTGTTACCATTATCAACAATTCTATCAGTACTAATGGCATTATCAATCAAAATATTCAAAAGACTCAAAGTCTACAAATTTCAATATGTAGCCTACTGCAAGCAAAACACTTGATGATCACCCAAGAAAAATTCGATGGGGTAAACATGATCCTTTCTTATCGTTAGCAACAAAATGTAAGTGTCGAGCTACATATGGTCTAAAGGTTGAAGCAATTTGCTTTGCAATTAGATGAGGTTGTCGCAGCAGCCAGCTGATTTGATGTTCTTAACCTCGACATTATTAATGGGGGCCCCCGCTTTTGCTATAACTCAACTGTGAGTGCTGCATTTCGAGTTAGTTTGCTCTTTGCATGGCGGTGTTTATGCCAGGGCCAAGGAACACGCACGCAGTCAGAAACGTTAGTTCATATTAGTTCGCCTACCGTAACGAAGAAGTGGTAAGTAGCGATCCTAATATTTAATGGCTCAAAATGCATTGTGAGGTCATAATTTGAAATGGCATTCCAATGCTGGCCACTATTTAGTGGAAACAGCAGCAGACAGCAAATTTATCTACTATCGTTTTGATAGCGAGCATAAATGGTAATGCCCGTTACTGATATTTGTAATTGCAAAGATATCGGTACAAAACACTAATCTTCATTTATCAGTAGGGAGGTTTGGATTAGGGGCAAAGCTAAATGTAATAAAATCCCAAATTTAAGGAAAAATCAAAGTTAAACAATAATAGCATCAATCTGTAACACTGGATTAAGAACGAATGGTTTTGTTTGAAAAGAGCTTAATAGACGCCTATTGCAATAGGTTATATGATTTAGGGAAAACACATGAAAACACAAACAGCCCAGGCAAAACTCTCAATGTCACCAATATTAATACGACAGCGGGCCCGCCAAATCGTCAAATAGGCCTACCACCAAACAGCTTATTTCTTTATGAGTCAAAACGACCATCATTTGGGCAACGCCATCACTTTTGATTGTGTTTTTCCCTCCCTCTTACACTTTAAAAAATTACGAATGGTAGTTTGTGTCATCGTTCTTTCTTTTTAAATACTTCCAGTCTTGATTAATAGACCAACATGATCACCATTACATGTACAAGAACTATGGCTTATATTTACTAAAACATTTTGTTGTGGCTCTCACAAATGTTTGTACGGTAAAGCTAGCGCAGCTGCATTCATCGATCGGCATGGGTGATAGTATGGCCTGCCGGGGGGGTAAAATCGCACCATACTTAGGAGAAACATGTCTTTTATTTTGCTTGATAATAGCTTTGTAGAGCTGCCGGAATCAAACCTGAAAATTTGGGAAAAGCAAGAACTTATTTAACTTCAATGAGCGTACCTCTAAGCAAGGAAAAACGAGTATGAATCATAATGCATGGCCAGCAAGGACTTAAGAAAGTTTGAGGCGAAATCAAAACTAACAACATCACTATGTTAAATCGCACCACAAGGAAGATTTTGTTGGTATTTTTCTTTACATTAGCTTTATAGAGCTACCGGGGTCAAACCAAACATTTGAGGAAAACCAAGGACACTTTAAACTCCGCAGGGTACGTCAAGTAGGGAGATAAAAACATGCTACATAATGCGTAGCCAGCGAGGATTTGAAAAAGTTAAAGGGAAAATGAAAAAAAACAGCGTTACTGTGTGAAATCGCACCACACGAGAGACATTTTTGCTATTTTGATTGCAAATAGCTTAATATCAGAAATATGTTTCTTACTTCCAAACTAC
The DNA here is from genome assembly GCA_963675345.1 of Trididemnum clinides. Taxonomy (NCBI): domain Eukaryota; kingdom Metazoa; phylum Chordata; class Ascidiacea; order Aplousobranchia; family Didemnidae; genus Trididemnum; species Trididemnum clinides. The sequence goes on along the minus strand of OY776292.1, from coordinate 8,620,181 downwards.
GGAAAACGCAAGGTTCCCTTGGATTCGTGTCAGCAATCAATATAGCACATAGACTTAAGGCATAGCCAGGATCTTAAAATGAGATATTATATTAAGAAAAGGAGCACAAAAAGTCGTGAAAATCTTATGTGCAGAAAACACATGAGCTTTTGGTATCTCTTCACACAAGAGCCTGGCCGGCTGAACCGACACTCTCAATCCGGACGTTTTTGACGCGGGTTCTTCGGGTGACGCCGTCGTTTATATTATAACGCAAAGATGTTTTCCTTATGCTAATATGCTGCCTGTTAAGGTATTTTTGTTATACTCTACATCATTGTAATAAAATCCCAAGTAAAGGAAAAAATCAACATAAAACCATAACCATAACAATTTGTAAAATTGAATATAGAGAGAACATTTGTTTGAAAAAAACTCGGTCTGATGTACCCCTACTGAAATATGGCGAATAATTTTGGGGAAGCCATGGCCGCTTTTGTGGTTATGCTGGAAACAAGACCAATAGCGCAGCCGAAAGAACTTACCACAAATATGAATAGGAAAAGGGAAGCACCACATCGCAAAATAGACTTAACAGTAAATTATTTATTTCTGTAAGTGTGAAAGCAACCGTCATTTCGTCACTACAATCAGCTTTGGTTGTGCTTCAATTCCTTCTTCCTCACAAGTATTAACGACAGTTTGTGGCAAGATTTTTTGTGAGCATTGCCAGTCATGATTAAGAGAATATGATGATCACAACTTCGTGTAGAAGAATTGTGAAAGTGCAAAAAATTGATTGACTTTTCGCTACTGCTCACACAAGAGCCCGATGGGTGAAGCCGGCGCAGCTGCTTGAACCGAAATACTGAACCGCGACATTACTGATGAAGAGCCCCTGCCGGGCGATGATACTTTGATGGGCGCAAACATGCAACACAGATGGTCGGTGAAGGTCCAAACGATAAATATTACAAATACGTCCAACTTGAAGAATACTATACTGTAGTTGGTGAACCGGGAAGTTGCTACCTTACTCATTTTTCTTCTAAAGATGGTAAAGCCAGAACGATAGCGCAAAACCTATTTAAATCCATCCATGGAACAGAATTGGAAAATAAATTGGTTGGTACTGTGGAACTGATCGTACTGCTTCCATGATTGGAAAATGCTATGATAGATTTGAGGTTTGGAAGAGCTACTGAATAAATCTTCTCAACGGGTTGTGTGCTTTCTACATACCAACGAGCTACCGTTAAAACATGTCTTTGCAAATCTTAATGGTTCAACCAATAGTCCAGATACATTTTTAGGACCCATTGTAAAGAAACTACATGGATCTGTATCCAATATCCTAGTGACTAACTTTAAACACCTATCAGTGCCACTTTCGTCTTTTCCAACACTTCCACCCCACGCTGTAAATGTCTTGATTACAGACCGGTGTTTTGCTTACGAAAGATGTTGGGCTGTAATACATGGAAAGGTTGATGATGATGTGATGTATCTGGAAGTTGGTCTAATTGTACATTTAAAGTGGCTGAGTTTGCGTGCAGAATATTACGTCATTTTGTGTCTCTAGACGGAAATGGCCCAACTCGATGCCACCAACTCGATGACGCCGACTCGATGCCAGGCTTATTTTCATATAACAATATTGCAATAATTTTGGGTTAGGGTTAAATTTATATAGTTTGGCATCGAGTTGGCTGGGCATCGAGTCGCCGGCATCGAAGCGTACCCGACCCCTCTAGACAACCCACCTATGAAATTAGGCATACTGATTTACTTTGGCTTCACAGTTTGTTTTCTGGGTTGGTTTGAAATAAAACTAAATAACCAGATAGCACATTGGTCCAAAAAATTCTTTACTGATAAAACCGTTCGAGAAATTGCTCTACATGTGGTTCAAAGAAACAGTTTTTTGAATCATTCAGAAAATATTTTGATTGTTATGTTAGGCGATAATGATGCAGACACACAAAATATAAGCGTTTCAAAGGTGTTTGCACTTTGCAAACAAATCGCTGAAGAGAATGAAGAAAATAAAATCAGGGTAATTGCCCTAAACGCACCAAAGAGTACTTAAGTTTGTGTGTTTTATGTTCCAACTTAAACTCGAAAGCAAAAAAGTATTATCCGTTAACTGACATAGAGGCAAATGAACAACAACCTTCAGCTATTGAGAAATTAACAGATACTGAAATTAGAGAATGTCTGATAAAATCTTTAAGTTTATATCACATATGCCGCAATCAGACTGTAAAGAGACACGTGAAGTTGCTAACAGAAGCATCTGCTCAAGTAACAAAAAATAAAAGGTGAAACAAACTGATTCGGCAAAAAATCAAATCTCGCAATATGATGAAAAAGTTTGACATAAAAATCATTTCAATTGAATGAATTTAATTGACTTGCTTAATGTTATGTATTTTCTATTAAAATGTTATTGTAGCAAATATTTGTTGCTTTTTTTTATCACTGGTAGGCTGTAAGTTATGCATAGTGGGTTCATTAAAGCGTTGACTGCTATCCGAATGTATCACAAGTTTGTTTTGTAATGCATACCGTATCAATACCGTGCAACTATTGCGACTACTTGATTTTGATGTTTGTGAGCTACTATTTACTCAAATTTTGCTGAACCATTCCAGGTGAAAAAGTTTTTCTACTAGCGAAACTTTCTCCATTGTGCAAAACTTCAGCTTTCCGTGTTTTCCACCTGGTTTTTATGACTAGTTAGCAGATACTTCACAAAATTAATCACAGCTACCAACTCAAAAAAGTAACACAATAATATTCGTTATCTACAAAATAGGAAACATCAATTTTCTGATCAAAATTGGTTTACTGAATTTTTTTTAAACGACAATTAATACCAATAGAAATATCAATAGTGGAAAAACATAAACAGTAGACAAATAATTTGCAGCTAGTAAGCAGCCGGCGGAACGTTCATTCGCGAATGAGCTACGTCCACGGTTTGCTGATTGAACTAAAGCAGACCGCCAGTGGACCGACGACATTTGCTGGTGAGCCGCTATCTGACCGATAAACACGATCATGCCGCGATCCTCTGTCAATTGTCAACAGCAGACCGTTGAAGATTGAATTAAAACCGCTACGCCTTTGGACTGATTACTTTTTGCTAGTTGGCCATTGGCAGATCAATGGAGTGACGATGAGCAACGCCACACATGAGGCCGCTTGCGCATACCGACAGCGGACCGTTGATGTTGCCTACCAAGAATCGCTTGGAGATCGTTGCTTTCTGCTTACCAGGAAGTAGCTTATACTTCTTTCGATTTCATCTTCATCACAAATTATGAATAAAAGCCGTCCGCTATCATCGTATATTTTAAAAAATTGATAGGCTAATAAGAATCTACGACCTCGGCATACTTTTGAGGGGAAATAATGAATCACCAAACAAAAACAGACATCACGTCATCCTAGGCTTAATAGTTTTGCTTCCAATAACTTAGTAAAAAGTTTAGAAAATGAAAGATGAACGTCGTGGATTGTTTGTTAAATACAGCCTGAGATGTGTGGTAATAGTAATTCATCAAAAAATATCTATTTGTCGTCATAATGCAACTAAATTTAGCATCATGCAGAGCACTAATTATTCAGTTGCTTATCTCAATGCATCAAAATCAATGCTGGTCAAGCACATAAGAAAAAAGTCGGAGAAGGAAATTGTAGAACGGAGATTGCTAGGGTTCAAATAAAACTGCTGGATCGAACACACAAACAGAGACGTAGCAGCCGCTCCCCAAACCCCCCAATTGGGGGGGGCCCAGGCCAACTTTGGGGGCCCAAGTTAGTCTGAAATTGCTTTTTGGCTACGTGACTATTTTCAGTTCAGCAGACTTGTTTACAACCGATTTAAACTGTAGGAAGAAATTGGCTTGTGACATCATAAGTGAATGCAACGTCATTTTATCTCGCAGAATCTAGAATATTTCGATTGATTTTCTGGTAGAATCTTGAATATTCGATTGACGTAACAATGCCGTTGTTACGCAACAATCATAGAATGGTCTGGAATTCTGTTTGGCTATAAATACCGGGACAATATACAGGGTGGGCCGTAAATAACGCACCAAAGATTTAAAATAAATTGTGATGTGAAATAATGTAAATATCTTTTCTTTGGGTATCTGTTAAATTTAATTTCAATATCAGTTACTATAACTGTTAAATTTAATTTCAATCAAAGTTTTTTAGTTATGATTTGCCTTTTAAAAAAAATTTATATCATTTTTAGGGTATGCACTTAACAATTAAAGAACGAGTTGAATTAGTGTTAATGTCTGGTGCCGAGCATTTTGAGCATTTGTGATTGTACCAGCGTGTACGTGTTTCTCTGTTCATTTGTTAAGTTTTGTTTTAATAAAAACGTTTGTTATTATTATCTGAATTGTTTTATATGCTTTGGTGCGTTATTTATGGCCCAAAACGTTTGTTATTATTATCTGAATTGTTTTATATGCTTTGGTGCGTTATTTATGGCCCACCCTGTATATATATACCGTATTTGCTCGTTTTGTAGCCCGGGCCCTTATTTTTTTCAACCAAACTCACTACCGGGCCCTTATTCAAACGGGCCCTTATTCAAGCACGGGCGCTTGTTATTTTCAAAGTAAAATTATGCACAAAAATTATCGTTGAAGACAAATATTTCACGACATTAATCCTTTTTCCATGTCAATTTATTCACGTCAAACGCAAATTATTTACGTCTAAAGAGTAATTCCCTCATATTAGTTTAAATTTACTGTTATTCTGGCTACCAGGTATTTTTGATAAATTCATTTTATTTAGCTCTTCTGGTAATGATAACGTTTATTCAAGTTGATACAAGTTCTTACCGAGCATGCAAAAAACTTCAATATCCGTCAACGTTTCGAACAGCTATACAGCTGTTCTTCATCAGGACTACTAATAAACGAAAGCACGAGCGAGGCAATATAAATAGTGTTACATTGCCTCGCTCGTGCTTTCGTTTATTAGTAGTCCTGATGAAGAACAGCTGTATAGCTGTTCGAAACGTTGACGGATATTGAAGTTTTTTGCATGCACGGTAAGAACTTGTATCAACTTGAATAAACGTTATCATTACCAGAAGAGCTAAATAAAATGAATTAGTTTAAATTATTAACAAGCAATAACAAATCAAAATTTGAGCTGCTTCTTATTTCCTATTGTTCTCTACCACTGAAAAACCAGCTTTTACATCGGGCGGGTATTCAAGCACGGGCCTTTATTTATTTTTAAGTTCTGTTCACACGGGCGGCTATTCAAACGGGCCCTTAATCAAGACCGGGCGGTAAAACGAGCATATACGGTATACACTGCAGAGTGCAGATAAAGTATTTTATTGACATTGTATAGAATGAAACGTTCAAAAAGTGGTGCTCAAAAGAGAAAAGAAGCAGCCACTGCTCGAGATGCTGTAGCGAAATTGCCCAAGATGACAGATTTTTTCAAGATTACTGAGCAGAGTAGACCTGGCACTAGTACCGAGAGGGATGAAGAAAACTATAGTGTACAAGAAAAAGAAGACTATGACGATCAGCATCAAAGTGATTGTGAATTTCCACAAAATGTAAGTTGTGATTTACCTGCCAATACGCAACCTTCAATATCAAAAATAACTGAATCTCAATTTACCCCTATCCCTGATGACCCATGTAAATGGCCTGAAAGTATTTCTGATGCTCAACGATGTGATATAGTAAAGCGTGGGCCACATCAACTAATAATGAATTTTTCATATAATAACACAACTCCAAGGCGACGTTTTTCCTCCAACCATTATAAACGTGTGTTACCTAATGGTGAAAGTGTTTCACGGTCGTGGCTAGTTTATTCTGGGGAATCAGATCAAGTTTTTTGCTTTTGTTGTAAGCTATTTGGAAAAACACTAAGCCCCTTTTGTAGTGGTATAAATACATGGGAGGGTTTTTCGAAAAAACTGAAAGACCATGAAAACGGCATTTCCCACCAAGAATGCTGCAGTCAATGGATGTTGCTAGCTGAAGGGATAAGAAATTCATCCACTATCGACAAACGCGAGATGAATATTTTTTTCAATGAAAGACGTTTTTGGAGAACTGTTTTAGAGAGACTTATCGACATTGCCTTGTTTCTATCGGAAAGGAATCTTGCTTTTAGAGGATCTGAAGAAGTCTTAGGATCTCCCCACAATGGAAATTTTCTGGGTATATTTGAGCTTTTGGCAAGAAGAGATCCGATCCTAAAAGAGCTTCAAGACAGAATCAAGAATAAAAACACTAAAGACCATTATTTGAGTCCTACCATACAAAATGAACTAATTGAATTGCTAGCGACAGAAGTTGAAAAAGAAAATTTACAGCAATTGAAATTGGCAAAATATTTTTCTATAATTTTGGACTGCACTCCAGATATGTCACATCATGAACAAATGTCTGTCATTCTCCGTTATGTACTATGTAATGAAGAAGCTGCTGTTGTTAAAGAAACATTTTTTGGCTACTTGAGAATAAGTGACAGTACTGGGAAAGGCTTGTTGGACGCTTTCTTAGAAAAAGCGACCGAACTGCAACTCGAATTGTCTGATTGTCGAGGTCAGTCATATGATAATGGTGCTAACATGAAAGGAAAACATTCTGGGGTCCAAGCAAGAATGCTAGACATCAATCCCAAAGCTGTTTACGTGCCCTGTGCAAACTATACCCTTAACTTAGTTGTTGTTGACAGTGCTAATTCATCGACGGAAGCATTGACATTTTTTCGAGTACTTACAAGGTTGTATGTGCTGTTTTCTTCCTCTGCTCAGCGTTGGGAAATTTTGAAGAAACATGTGGAGCTGTCCATAAAGTCACAATCTGATACTCGTTGGGAAAGCAGAATCAAATGCATCAAACCTCTTCGATACAATTTAAAAGAGGTGTTGCTGGCACTGAAAGACTTGGAAGCCATTTCCATAAAAAGAAAAGATGGAAGAGCTGCCTCAGAAACAAAATCGTTGATAGCTCATTTATCAAAATGGAGTTTTCTTTTGTCGGTGTTTATTTGGTATGATATCCTATTCCAAGTCAATAAAGCAAGCAAGATTCTTCAATCGTATGGAGTCTCCCTTCATACAATGGAAACGGAAATCCAGGCAAGTGAAAAGTTTTTGCAAAACTATCGCACAACGGGTTATGACAGTGCCGCAACATCTGCTGTTGAAATAGCACAGGAATTGGATATTGATCCTTCTTTTCCTCGGTCAAGAAGTGGAAAGAAAAGAAGATTGTTTGATTACCAAGGTGAAGAGGAACAACGAGCTACTCCTGAACTGAAATTTAAAAGCAACTTTTTCAATCCATTAGTAGACCAGGCTATTATGTCAATAAAGGAGCGCTTTAATTTGTTACGTGAGGTTTCTTCCGCCTTTTCGTTTTTGTACACACGAGACAAACTTTTGCTTGTGCAACAAGAAAATGCTCTTCTTACTTGCTGTAAAGAGTTCCAAAAAAAGTTCGGTGACATTGATTCTGATGAAATGAGCGCTGAGCTACAGCGGTTTGTTTTAATTTTACAAAAAAAACGCAATCTCAATACGGCTCAAGACTTTCTGAACTATCTTCTAAAGACTCATTTATTTGAATTGTATCCGAATGTGTACATCGCACTTCGAATCTTACTAACTTGCCCCGTGACTGTTGCCAGCGCTGAAAGAAGCTTCAGCAAATTGAAACTGATCAAAACTTTTAATAGAACGTCTATGACAGACAGTAGACTATCTTCATTAGCCATGTTGTCAATCGAAAATGACTGCGCCCGATCTCTTGATTATGACAATGTCATAACAGCATTTGCGAACAAAAAGGTTCGCTCCAAACTATTTAAATGATACTGTGTTTTTATAACTTTTTCATGTTTTTCAGTGTGATTGCTTTCGTTTCGCAGTGTCTGCATAAATGTCCTACTGAACTCTGGCATCGGTGCCGAATTTTTTATGACTTGCATCTTCGGTATCGGCATGCTTTATTCTGACATTAGCCTGTTTACTTATGTACAAATTGTGGTGTATTTTCTTAATGCAGCTTTTCAATTTTACACCTCTAAAGTGATATGACCTGTGCGCAGGGGCTCTTGCGCTTACTTTGGGGGGGGGGGGGGGCCCGAAGTTGGAATGCTACGGGACTGCACACAAATCTCTATTCCTTAAACTTTGGCTGGTTGGTCTTTGTGCATGCCGGTCAAATGGAGATTTAATGACACCAAGTTTGAAAATATCAGAAATCTAGCGTTCTTATCTTAAGTTGTAAAAAACAGTTTCAAACAGTAGTCAAAAATTTATGGAGTGGCTAAACTAGCAACACCACTCGTCACATAGTTTAGACCTAAGTATAGATCATTGCCTTTTTAACCAACTTGCTGATAGATTATTACCCTATTTAATTTGGAAAATAACCAATTCCTGCAATAAGTCATCGCTAATTAATGCTATAGAGTGGATGATATACAGCTTGCTCATTAATCAGCCATGATATTATAATTTGGTTTGTACAGCAATAATTACTTGTAAGATTAGCAATTACCAGTTTTCGTTTTAGCATCAGTGAAGGGCAGACGCAACCATTTAACAGGTTCCCTGCTAAAAATTTTTGTGATTTTTTTGTCATAGAACATTAAACTGAAACCATTATTCGTAATATTCGTTAATTGCTTCAAAATATTCAGAAAACCTTTAAGTGCTGCTTTTTTAATCGATATAGTGCAAAATGATAGCGTGTTCCAGTTGATTTGCAAATGTTCCATTATTTTTTTTCTGTAATTGTTATATAATGTGACTTAGCACATATTTATAAAAAAAAACTCATCTTTTGAATGTTCAAGCTAATACTCTGTTAGAAGCGAACATATTCTGATAGTGCCACGTAGCAGTTGACGATAGATATAAACATTCAGTTGTCTTTCTCAGTGAACTCCCCCATTAAATCGCCGTGGCCTACATACAAAAGCGTTGAATGTGGTATTGAATCTAGTGAAAGTCTTGACTAACTTTCTTGCAAGACATTGCAATTCCACTTTTAATGTTTTATCCTTAAAACAAACAATTTTCCGCCCTAAACGATCAACTTTTTCAATACTTTAGACACCCCAAAGTAATCTAAACGAGTAAAATATTTTACGGAACTTCACCTTAATGTCTTCACCAAGTATTGGCTCACACAAAAAATCTAAACTCACGACCTACTATTTTCAAACTTTTTAAAAATTTTGTGCAAGTTTGTTAATAAATAACACCAAAATCGCAATTTGATGGTTTCTAAGCTCACTTATTTGCTCAACAAATCAATCGGTCCCTCTCAAACAAAACCGCGTTTCAATGCTTAACTACAGTTTTGACTCTGTATAACGACAATAAACAAATTCTTCAGCAAGTTGAACAATACACCGCTTGTCAAGTCACCATCTTTCATTTGTACGTTTACTTTACAGATGCCCAACACATTGATATGTATGCCCATTCACAGTTAACCGATGTACAAGTCAGATTCTTTCAAATCCAAACCTAGTTTGGCTGTAAATTGTTTGCTTGTGCCATTCAAAGTCGAGCCTGTACCGACCAATGGATTAGTTTTAGCATTGTTTACAACAACTGATGTGTTCGCTTTAGCTTGAGCAATTTTCTTGAACTTTGAAGATAAGCCCATTAGTACTACTGCTTTGCTGTCTATTCCTTGACGACAACGAGTCTAGCAACATACTTTAACACTAGAATTACAGTTTTTTTGACCTACCTAAAATTACCGCGAGCGGTCAAAATGACCGTTTGATTAATTACTAAAAGATATTTAATAATTTGTCATCATTTTGTGTCACAAGCTTCTTTTAACCTTTGCTTTAGACCTAGTGATGTTTTGACTTATTGTAAGTGGGACTTTAACGAGTCTTCAGCTCCGTTATGTGTTGGAATAAACTGCATGGGATCTAATTTAGGGGTGGACAAACTACGGCCAGCCAAAGTATTTTGTGCAGGCCGCCAACACTTATAGAAACTTCCATGTATTTAATTTGATATGACAGGGGTGGCCGCACATGCCTTACTAAAGAGCGAAAAACGATAGAAGCCATCATTGAAAGAGCAGCTACGCAATTCTTAGTTTGAATTGACCCATTTGCCTGTAAATTGCCAAAGAAATAGAGGGTGATGACCATTTTTTAAAAAGATTATTGCAAGATTTTGAGCTTTTCCAAGCTCTTGCATTGCATTCAGCTGTTGCAAAATTTGAAGCACTGGCCCTTGGCCAACTCTTGAACGGTCAATGCGGCCCTCCGACTAAAAAGTTTGCCCACTTCTGTCCTAATCTACAAAATGAATTGTAGGCCTTCAACTTTTTTTCAGCAGCGTTCCTGTAAGTACCTTTAGAGCTTGTAATCTAACTCTTGACTTTGAAGAAAATTTGATAGATTTCAATCATGCCTCGACATTAGCAACTATACAAATCAAATTTCGCTGTGTTAGATATAAAATGCATAATACAATGCCCCCCAAAAAATCTTTACATTTCTTTGGTAAAAAAAATCTTTACATGAAAAATAAGCACGCGTATTTAACTTGATATTTCCGCCAAAAGCATTGCATCACAATAACGCTTATACTTATGTCATAAGCTACTATCTGGTTATGCTTCACCGCAAATCCATTGTTCTGCGGGCTTCGTATAGTTTTATAGCTTGGTGAATAGTAGGTTGGTGAAATTGGACAAAATTTTTTGCTGTTTGAAATTTCGAAAGTCTTTCAAAATTTATCTCAGAAACGAAAATGAGTCAAAAAAAATAATTAAAATGGCAAAAAAATTTCGGGTACTTGTGGGTTATCTGTCACCACTTTTTTTCACCAGGTATTAAATTACTATTATTTAACTGTATATACAATGTTTAAGCCTAAAATGAGTTTGTGTATATTAGGTTAGGTTAGGTTAGGGTTAGGGTTAGGGTTAGGGTTAAGGTTAGGGTTAGGGTTAGGTTAGGTTTATTAAATTTAAAAAAAAGTGGTGACAGATAACCCATAAGTACCAAATTTCGTGTTTTGACATTGTTACAAAAGGGAGATTCTGTGATTGCTGTAGCCAGAGATATTGGAGTCTCAAGAGAGACATTTTTTCAATTATAAAGGTCAGCTGCGTTGTTACCATCCGGGATGATACCGAAGAGAAAGTCGTGCTCTGGCGAACTTGAGAACACCTCACCAAGAATAGATAAGCTTTTGAAGCATAAAGTATCAGCATATCCGTCTACAACTGCCATTGAATTAAAAAACAAGCACAATGAGCTTCTCCACAACGCCTCAACCAAGACAATTCGTTATCGGCTCTAAAGGATCTTGGTCTACCAGGTCGTCGTGCAGCCAAAAAGCTCATGCTCATTGCAGCAATAAAAAATAAGAAAAGGTTCAACTCTTGCCAAAAGCATTGACATTGGACAGCTGCAGAGTAGAGAAAAGTGATGTTTAGTGATAAGAGGACTTTTACAATGGTGAGGGGTGTCCCAAAGATGGTGCGTCGTCAGAGTAATGCATCACGATATGACCCAAAATATACGGTTAAAACCATGAAAGACCCTGGCAGTGTAATGGTCTGGGGAGCTTTCAGTGGAAATCTGGGCCGGGCTGGTTTGTACTTCCTTATAAAAAAAATGTAACAATGAAAGGAAGCATTCATATCAACATTTTAAAAGAGCATCTTTGCAGATCTAAAGGATTTATCAATGTGATCATTTCATGCCTAATAGTGTCCCTGCTCACCACTCAAAGATGGTGACAAAATTTCTTAACATTCATAACATCCATGTTTTAGACAGCCTGGTAATTTACCAGACCTAAATCCAAATGAAAATGCCCGTAATTGCTTAAAAACACAAGATGCCAGAAACGCGACCCAGCAATATCAATAAATTGCAACCGGAGCTGAGAAAATTCTAGGTAGCACTGGACTCAACCTACTTTACCGCCCTTGCTGATTCCATGCCCAAAAAGGTTCAAATGGTCATCCAATCTAAAGGCAAGATGAAAAAATATTGATTGACATTATATTTTAACTGTAATAAAAGACATAAGTTTTAAAATCGTTTCATTTGATTTAATTGCAAAGATATTTGATCAATGTAAAGATTTTTTTTGCCGGCACTATCACCCAGTGCTTGCGTTGTAGTAGACTACTTGCATCATTGCTGTTACTGTTTCACTGCCAAAGCCAACAAATTTGCATGGTGCAGGATCAGTTTTCTGCGCGTTATCAATAGCAGTCTGTGAATTCGCTTCATTAAAAATAATCATTTTCCATGTAGGCCTACTTCGAACCGAGTCTAAATATGTCAACCCATGATCAAAGCGTAACATTACAATGTAAGCGTTACTTTCTTTGGCATGATTAGAGGGCTGAAACCATTTCTGTTTCAAAGAAAGGTTGAGAACCTGTGTTTTTTGCAGATCAATATCTTCAGATTGATGTTTTTTTATTTTCTGCAATAAATAAAAGGGAAGGCCTTTTTCTTCGGAAAAACACTTTTTAAAAGTGAGCATTTACCCAGTTTTGAAATCTTTATAACGGAGCTGAAAAGAAAACAAGCCGCCAGTCCCCCTACTTTTACCTCTATGTCGTTTATTTATCTTTCGCAGTGGTATTTAACTTTTACCTGTTGGTGCAGTTATTGTTGCAAGACTGTTTTACAGCAAAAGATTCTTAATTGCAAAGACAATTTTAATGATGAAAAATTTAGTGGTTTGTGCGCGGTCAAAATGACCGTTTTCGGTGATTTAAGGTAAATCCATTCCCATCCCATCCTGTGGTTATTGCAATGCAATAAAAATTAGCATGCTAAAAGTTATTCAAGATTTAGGAAAAGTCAGGAAATTTCAGTGCTATTTCACGTACCTAATAAGAGATATACAATTAAAAATCAAAAACGGTCAAAATGACCGCTCCGGTAATTCTAGTGTTAAACAACTGGCCCTTCTTAAGATCCTTGACGGAAATAACGTTGCGAGCGGGGCGTGCTTTGCCTGGATGACGCAATTTACCAAAAAATGTACATCTGTTGGAAAGCCATGTGTTATATTGATAATTCTCACTTGCAATTTCACTATGCCTAGCGTTGGACAAGACTGCAGCATTTTGTGAAACCATCAATTGTCCGGAAGCTGCTGGAATCGACATTTTATTTAAATGTTGTCGTCCTTGACTGTCTAAAATGGTGGTTGCCATTTCTTTAGACTCATGGTGAGTGACGATAATGAGTGTACGAGAAGCGTAATTTGACCGAAGAGGCATTGGCTTTACTTGATTGAGCAGTTTTTTATGTGATTGCTCAGTTCACGCTGAAAAAACGCGTGCCTCACCGCTGAATTTATAAGAGAAATGCTGTAGACTTCGCTCTCTGCTCTTGGCCTGCCAAATTCCCGGACCTCACTATGTGTGACTTTTCCTTGTGGGAGTATGTGAAAGACACGGCTTAGGTTTCACCTCTTCTAGCAAATATCCGTTGACATAAAAGATTGAATTACAGGCGCAATCAAGAAGGCGGACCGCGATATGATGAGGCGCGTTTGCGAAGAATTCTCACATCGGCTTGATGTTGTGCGTGCTGCCGGTGGCAGCCACATTGAACACTTGGAAAACATGAAATAAAATTTGAATGCATGCGCAACACAGGTGTCAAAACTAGAGTTTTTTAAGGTTTTTCGTTTTTGACATATCGCATAATAATTTTTGCGTATTCTTTTTGAAACACCCTGTATAATAGAAATAAGTTTTTGCGAAAATTTCTAACTTAAGTGTATGTTTTTATTTTTTAGTACCAAAGATTAATTTGGGTCCCTAGTAAAGTTTCGGAAGAAGCTGTAGGTTTTGGTTAAAACAACGCATTTGTAGCTATTATTTAAATAAATATGCTGAGATTTCAAACCTTAGTTGATCATCAGTGCTATAGGTACCGGTGGGTATGCAATCGGTGCGCGTGCTGCTAGGACTGTGGTATTCCTATAGGCACTGGTACGCCGAAGTATCCACAAGTATTTTTCTTATATTCTATTATTTTGCAAACCAACGACGACGTTTTTGACCCACGGTACGCTAACTGCCGCTTATTTACGTCTTTTTGATTATTGTAGCTGTCGCATTGAATTCTTGGACTACTAAATTGGCGGTCCAAATATTGATTTTTTTTGAGTTGAAATTGCACGTCAGAGTTTGGGATGAGTAAACGCGGTGTAGTGTGTAAGGAAAACAAAAAAGTTAACCTCCCTGTTTCCCAATATTTTATGCTTTTTCCCGGTACCAAGCTATATTCAAGAAACAAAAACATTTTGTGCCTGCAGTGCAATTGTGTGCCTGTATTATATTTTCTTTTGATTTCTCCAGATGGTTTAAATTTCATTAACTTTAGCCTAACTTGGTTTTATCAAAAAACAGAGCTGCTTAATTTTTGTTAAAGTTTATGAGAACTTGTAGTCAATGCCATTCAGGGTGTAACAAAAAACAAAAAAGCGTGAATTAATGCGTAGTCGTGATCGTCAATAACATTTTTTAAAATTTCCTGCTTTTCTGCGCCAAATGTTTTTTGTCTAAATAGCCTACGCGTTTGTTATCGTATTCACCCACGCATAAAATGCTTTTTTCGTTAAATGTTGATATAGAGATAAACACTACAGTAAATACTCCAACATTTGCTATGACTTTCTTGGAACCAAAATTTTAAGATTTAACAAATATACAGAAGTCAATTTCCCCGATTAAATCAACAGAGCGATAAACAATAAATTTGTCTTTTTTTTTCATTTCATTGGTCTATTTAGTCTAAAAAAGCAATATAAGAATATCCAGTACTTATTTTTTTTAGTTTTTACAAAGAGTCACGATCCAAACAACGTAAGTATGGCAAAATGGGCGGGACCATCCCTTAAATACGGGTAATAAAGATGCATTGTCATCACTAAGTCTCATGTTAAGTGTAAGACACTTTTCGTGGCTCCTGGCTAGCGCAATATTCTACATACAACTGCGTACGAAACAAGCCCAAACAATCCGACACAAAGCACAAGATGTGCGTACTGTTTACTTTTAAACGTATTTCAGTACTTAAATTGTTTCCTTTATTTTTTATAACGCCACGTAAAATCATTTTTCCAAAACTTTACAAATACCGAATTTGTCTGATTGACCTTTGTTGAAATAACAGTTTAGCCCTGTACATGGATTAGGGTTTAGTCGCTGCAAAACATTTTATCGCTTCTTTATTAATGTCCTGGGATATGCCCGAAAAACGCCAATACATTTGTGGTAATAAAAGGATCATCCCTCGGTGTTAACACCTGACAACTACAATCATGCTCATAGGAAACAGTTTAATTCTAAGTCGGTAACACCCTGAAATTATTTTTTTGTCAAAGAAAGATTGCAGAGTATAAACTACCACCAAAGGAAGGGCCGGAAAAATGTCCAGTTTACCTTAAATTACCATGCATTTGCAATATCTCCACAAAATTAAAAAAGCAATGCAAACCTGCTATCAGCGCATGTTTTGGTGCAGTAAAATTTCGTGTAGTATTTTCCACAAGAAAGATGATTCCAATGGTTCGCAAAGATGTCGTGCCTACCCAGCAACAAAGTATGGTCGTTTATCAATACGTGTGCCGCTGTGTTTGTCGGTACGTTGGCCGCACATCTCAAAGACTGCAAGATAGAATAAAACAACACATACCAAAAGCAGTAAGAAACCAAACTCAAGCAGATCGTCACTTATTTCAATCCAATCCTACTAGTACTTCGGCAATTGGACAACACTTCCTCAACAATGAAAAATGCGCCTCTTGCTACGATGACAACCAATTTTCTATTTTGGCTAAAGGAAGAACTCTTTTTCATTTATCAACCTTGGAAGCAACTTTAATCAAAATGCTTAAACCAGAGCTTTGTCGCCCAAAACAATTCGTCTACACCCGTGTTTCCCAACCCGAGTCCGCGGACTCATTTGAGTCCGTGGAAGGATTTGATGAGTCCGCGAGCACAACAACAAGTTTCAAAATAACATCAACTAGTTTTAACGATAAAACCTTATAACCGCATATAGGTAACCAGTTTTAACGATTTTGGAACTTTTTTATTCATTGCGCAATGCGCACGCTTTGACTTTTTTGTAATGTTGAAACTTCCCTAGGGAGTGAAATGTAATAAATTTTGTTTTATTACATCACAACAAATCTGTCATGCATGCCTTTGCGCTCGCATTCCTTTTCTCTTTTTTATCTTGCTCCCGCATAGTCCTAACCACGAGGACGAGTCTGAAATTTAAACTGCAGTAAATTTTAACGTAGTACAACAGACGATTTTCAATGGCAAAACGAAAACAAGTATTTTCATATAACGAAGACTTTTTAAAATTTGGATTTACGTCAGTGGAAGTAAATGGCGAGGTCAGGCCACAGTGTGTGTTGTGTTTAGAAGTTTTAGCTCACAGCTCTTTAAAAGAAGCTAAACTTCAACGGCACCTTAGATCTAAACACGAAAAGTACCTTGGCAAAGATTACGAATTCTTTAAGAGCAAGGAACTGCATGTCAAGAGAAGCCGCATTGATCGTCCGAGTATTTGGGGAGGAGTAGCCTACTCTCATAAAGATGCAGTGCTAGCTTCCTATTCTGTTGCGTGGAAAATTGCTAGAGCTAAAGCTGCTCATACAACAGGAGAACGGTTGATTAAGCCTGCAGCCATTGAAATGGCCCGGATAATGTGCGGAGAGGTTGTTGCTAATAAACTGGCTATGGTTCCGTTGTCAGACAACACAATCAAACGACGAATCGAAGAACTTTCAGCTGATATTCTACAGCAGACGATTGCTGCTGTGAAGCGAAGTAAAAATTTTAGTCTGCAGTTAGATGAAACAACAGATATAGGAAGCGACGCCCAGCTGATGGTGTTTGTACGTTATCGCACTGCCGATGACTATGTAGAACAATTTCTCTTTTGTCGACCGCTGACTAAATACACCACAGGGGAAGAAATATATAAAAAGGTAGATTCTTTTTTTGAAGAACATCAGCTTTTGTGGACTGACTGCGTGTCTGCTTGCGCCGATGGTGCTCCAGCTATGATGGGAATCAAAAAAGGATTTATGAGTTTTGCGAAAAAGCAAAACAATGACATTTTAATTGTCCACTGTTACCTTCACAGAGAAAATCTTGCCGCTAAAGACATTCAAGCAAACCTGGCTTCAGTGTTCAAGGAGGTTGTATGTGTTGTCAATTATATAAAATCCCACTCCTTATGCACTCGTTTATTTCGCGTGTTTTGTGACGAAATGGGAGCTGAACACAGTGGACTTCTGTATCATTCAAACATCCGTTGGCTATCAAGAGGAAAAGTGTTGCAGAGAATAGTTAGCTTACGCAACGAAGTAGGTGCTTTTTTAAAAGAACGAAAACATGAGCTTTCAGAGCGATTCAAAGACAACGAGTGGATTGCAAAGTTGTTATTTTTAGCTGATTTTTTCAGTCATTTAAATCAACTAAATACCTCTATGCAGGGGAAAGACAAAATATTTTTGGATGTGTCTAAAGATATTATCACTTTCAAAGCTAAAATGGAGTTGTGGATGCATCGAATGGAACAAGGGAAGATAGCTGCGTTTCCAGCATTAAACTCATTTGTAGAAGAAGAAGAATTTAATTTGGACAGCGTTTGTGAGATATTTCTTGATCACCTTTCTTCATTTCTTTCCGAGTTGGATAGATATATCCCTCCTAATGATTACAGCAAAAAGTTCAACTGGGTACGATGTCCTTTCGAGGTATCAGCTTTGCATGTTCACCCTGATATGGACTGCATAGCTGAACAGCTGATTGAGTTGCAGAATCGACAACTGTGGAGGAACAAGTTCGAAAATGTATCTCTGACTCAATTTTGGGCAGAAGTGCAATCAAAGGAACCAAATCTATCTGATCTCTGTTGGCAGGCAACAAAAGCTCTCCTACCTTTTCCAACTACATATCTCTGCGAAGCTGGATTTTCAGCTTTAGCTATGATAAAAACCAAGTACCGCAACCAACTTCAACCAGAAGATGACATTAGATGCGCGTTGACAACCATAGACCCTAATTTCGACAAGCTAGTAGCGAAAGTCCAGGGACAAGGTTCCCATTGAAAGTAGTAAATGCAGCTTCTGTTTGTGGCATTAAACTGACTGTGTTTAAGTTCTGTAAAGTTTCATTGTGTTTGTTTCGTGGCCTCTTCACTCAAATTGTGATTAAGGGACGTAACGTTGTAAACTAATCATACTCTGTGTGAAGTGGCCTTCATTGTTGCGTTTTGAGTCCGCAAATACTTTGGCAGGTTTGGAATTAGTCCGCCAACAAAAAAGGTTGGGAAACACTGGTCTACACGCTAAAATTACATCATTAATTTGGCCTCGACAAAACGTCTGGTTGTCTACCAATCAGAACGTTCCGACATTTTCATCAACTTCAATCGCTATAAATACCTCTTGAAAAAAGCTAGACAAAAACGTCAGAGTGTTCACCTATTTTTTCTGAGAGTACAATGAAATGATCGATAACAAAAGAACTGTGAGCCAAGAATATGTTTTGGTATCATAGTTGTTGTTTGTCTCCGTCAATATATTTGCGCATAACTTCACCAAAAATTAGCGAACGCGTTCTTCGCATTAATATTGTACATCCTCTATATTAAAGTTTGTCATAAAACGTGATTTCAGCACTCATTTTTAAAAAAAATTGCTTGACCTACGCTACATACTAATGAGTACCGGCACATGGTAGGATGGGAAATCTGCAGTTTGAACACGAAGCTAAAGATTTTGTTCATCACTGACATAGATTGTTCTAGCAAGTGGAAAGTTATGCCCAAAAAATCCTCCACCTGCCCTTACTGGTTTATTTTGTTTTCCACTTATATGCATGGGGAAAAATTATGATCTGCCGCAACGATAGAGCAGAGTGGATGCTCGCTCAATGGTAGCGAGGCCATTTTGCAGTAAATCAAACTTACTGTTTAATATGTGTTCGATGAGCAAAATACGTTTCTGTTTTATTTAATCAAAATATTACTTCATCTTGCTTTTTGGATGTCGAACTACAGTACTTCAACATTATAAAAGTTGGTAGCAAACATTTTGCGACATTATACAGGCCATTTTTACCTTTAAGTACAATCTGCTTATTTGCTACCGGTAATTATCTTAACTGACAACCATATATTTCAACCTTTAAAAAATTTTTGTTGGACTAATCACTCTAATGTCGTACACAATCATCATATTTACCACCAGCCAACAAAAACAGCATGGGCATGTGGCAATTAAATGAATACATAACAATTTTACAGTTCATCGCCTAATCTGCTTCGAAGCATCCAATCAGATTTTCCACAATTATGCAAAGGTGCTTTCACAATACCTAGCCTTTAATACATCAAAAATGTTTTACAGCGGTGAAAACAAAAAAGAGTGCTAATTCCAGGCAAACTTTATAATTTGATATCGACAATGACGTCACTATTTTCTAAGTCATTCAAAAAAAGTCAAATGCTGTTATTTTGACTGTTACTAGTTGAAAGCAGAAAAGTTTGAAATTTTACGCAATCTTTTACTCAATCGCAGAAAACAGTGTTTTCACATTTGCTTGTGGACAAACACGCAATTGAATTAGATTTTTTAACTCGAAAGCAGTTATAGAATTCTACATAAAACGCACAATAAGAGTTACTAAATATTGGGAGAACTGCAGCATCGCAGCACATGCTCGCAACCCTTTCCTGTTTTGCTTTGTTTTAAACTATTTACAGTCCTATTTTGGTACCACGAAAACGGAGAATGAAGAGTTTCAAAACACTAAAAAAGTTACGTGTTTTTATTTCTCCAAAATTTCATTGTTTAAGTGATGATTAGCGACATGACTTCTCGTCAGCTTGAAAACTTCAGTTTTGGGTTCAGCAGGTAAAAGTTTGATTTCCGCGTTACGCAAACCGGTTAAGCAGTTTTGTAGACCTTATCAAAAGAAATTGACTTCTTAAAAAGTCAACGCCGTTATGGGTAGCGCCTACAAGAAAAGTGACGCGGTTGGCGTTAACGCCAAATCGCGCGACATCACTCCTAGCTTACTGAAAAATCTTAAGCTTTATTTCGATTGAGCTACTACATTTGATTACTTTGCAAAAGCATTAACATTTAAAAATATTTATCCGTGAGCCTTTTTGTTTTGCTGGAGTACGTAATAGGCAATGGTAAAGTGCAGAAAAAAATCTCAAATTTGTAATAGCACACAACAACAACAAATTAAAATAAACGAGAAAGAAAGCAGAATATTTTTTAAAACATATCAACGCTTCGCGCGAACGCTTAACTTCAGCCAAAAAAGCCTAGCAGCTACCAGTCCTATTGACTTCTACAAATGTTCGCCGCTAGCATTGAAGAGAGGAAAAAGTTAACTCGGTTAACATGACTAAGCAAACGTACAACACAGCACCAAAGCAAGTTCAAAATGTTCTTGATGCAGTAAATTATGCTACCTTCAATAATTATACAAAAGTCAACGCGTTCATGTACCAAAGTTCACACTACTATTGGCGTGCTTCACGAGTTGTTGAGGTGGTGTTCCCGTTTATAACATTTCGTTACCGAAAGCTTTCGAATATAGCGATACAATTCGCTTTCTCGTGAAGGGAGGATAAATATGGCAAAAAAATAATCCCACTCTAAGTAGACTTTTACGGATGCTGCATAACAGTGGTTTCGTATAAAATGATCTTCATTGAGTAGAACATCATCAACTAACGCAAGGTTTGGATTTAGGTGAATGACTCGTCATACTCTCTATAAGTAAATAACATTAAGTTGTTTACCGTTTTAGCATGTTTTGACTGTTGTTTACTAGGATGCATGACTTTATTGATGGTCTGGCAGCTTGCTAACGTCATTGTAACGTAATTTGGGTAAAGGGTTTGAGAAAACGAGAAACTGTTTCCTTGCATCAAGTCATGACTTCATACACTTTGTTTTTATCGCCATGGTTGCTTAAAGTGAGTGCGATGTCAATTTTTGATGGGTACTTCGTGCTTTGAAGGCAGGAAACCGAAGGTACTTCGGCTACGGCTATGTCTATCAACTAACGTGGAATGATGTAAGCACTGGTATAATTAAACACAATCAGCCGCATAATCAATCTTCATCAGCGTATCTCTAAAGGTGCTTACCAGCTTACTATTCACAAATGCAAGCGTGAATTACTAGTGTAACATTTGTTGTAATGTTCTTCTACCATTAAAAAGAGTAAAGCAAGTAACTGATGGATGAAAAAAAAAGATTTTGACTAGCTAAGGCCCATGACACAAACAAATAAATTTTTTTACCAGCAAATAGCAATCATGTGAGAAAACTTTAAAAATACCTGTAGATTGAATTAGCAGCTCAAAAAATAAAATTCACAAAAAGCCAGTTGAAAGTGACATTTCAATCTTCAAAGAATGAAAACACAAATCTCAATGCATCTGTAGTAGTTTTGTATTTATTTGTGATTACAAGAATATAAGCAAGAGTTTTTAAGTCATTGAAAACTCCCGTGTTAGCAAATAGCGCTTTAGTCGACTTGTTTTCCTGATTTTTGCCGCATAATTTGATAGTGCTTGCAATGCTTAAAAAATAGGAATAGGAAATAGGAAAAATATTACTGATAAAAATGAGATTTAAATTTGTGCGTTCCTAATTTATCTGAAAGAAAATTTTGATGAACAAACAAGATTACAGCTGTTTTTTTGCAGATCGAATCGAAAGAGTTGGATTAATGTGTAGAATATTTTTCCAAGATTTTTAAAAAGTGTTTAAAGCAGACACATTAATATATTTTGCTCTACAGGTAGATAATTTAGATGCCGCTTAGCCGTTAAATACATCTCAAACATTTTGTATTTGTTTTGCTTGAAGTACCATTGTCGGCGTGTTTAGAATGATGATGACTGTTTGTTACTTTTCTATTCGCTGTCGAAGTACAAGCAATACGTATCATGCGTGAAGCATAAATACCGTATGTTTATCTAACAAAATCAGAAAAACCCACTCATCACACATTACATAGCTTGGTTGTGGAAAAGAAAGTCGGCGAAAGAACTAAGCATTAAGTCAAACAGGCGCTCAACCAAAAGATATTACAAAAATCAAACCAATGAAAATTGTGTAACTTAAGCAGTTTTTGTAGATAAACAAAAAAATGCTAAAATAAAATCAACTCGTTTGATAAAGGCAACTATTTAGATACAGAATAATTTGTTTGACAGAATCTACACTATTAAGCGCAATTCTGTGTGTGTATGTGTGTGTGTGTGTGTGTGTGTGTGTGTGTGTGTGTGCGCGCGTGTGTGTGTGTGTCTGTGAGAGTGTGAGTGTATCTGTGCGTCTGTGTATCTGTGTGTTTTAATTCCTCCGATACTACTAAACGTACGAGCATCAAACTCGGCGCGATTGATCACTACCCAGAGATGAGTGCCATATATGGTTCGTGGAATCATGATAAGGTCACAATCAAAGATAATTTTTTTAAATTCGCATTTCTTCACCGAGGAAAGCGATTTTCGGCTTAAACGAAGCTAGTACCCGACTTATCAACTGCAACAAATTTCACTTCTAGAAATCTCACATGACGTCATGATTAACAATTAATTGTAAAATTTGTTTTTATCTTACTCAAGAAGTACTCATTGCAGAAACGTAATTAAATAGTTTTTTGTAAGATACTAACAAGGTGCTTTCGGCAAAAAGACACTTTACAGCAATTAAGCTCAATTGACAATGCAACAACACATACTTTTTTAAGCATATTGTGCCTTCTAAGCATGCCGCTTGGCTTTTTCTGCTCGCTTCAAACTCGCTCTATGATGCCTTAATACGTCTTGTACGATCATCAAAGTCTTTCGGTATCAGAGATTATAATAGGATGATTTTTTCAAAAAATGCAACATTTTTATACAATCATTCAATCTTAAAAACTGACTTGCAACCCCATTTCTCAACCGATTTTTAAAATAATTTTTAAATAAATTAAAGGGTATTTCAAAGCAATTCTAATAATACGTAATTTGTATCTTTACTATTTGTTTTATGCTAAAAATATTTAACTTTGACACCTGTAGTGTAAGTTTTTACCCTTTTCTAAAAGTGGTAAGCTGAGCAGAAACAGGTAACTTTAATATCTAAAGATTGTGGCAAGATATTAACAATTAGTGTTATTTGAAAGCTGAAGAAATTTGTTTTTGCAAAAATATATTGTATAATTCTAATTAGTTACGGTTAAGCATTAGTTTATAATGGCTGATCAGAAATTGATTGCCATACATAATTTGTCATTTTTAGTTAAAAAATTTTCCTACTAGCTCTAAGCAATTAGCAATTTTTATAACAATTTGTTCTTTAGTGCATTTTGACTATTTTCCATCGAAAGCATGCTTTTTCTCTTTATTTATCTGCATTTTCAAAAAGATTCATCACAAAATGAAATCTCTAAACACTTTAGATTGTAGCCTACCATTACAAAAATCACAATTTTGGTGTTTGGGCTTCATATAATTTCGCAATTTTTGGAAAACTAAGTTCGGTCGTACATTTTGTTCTTTCTTTTTTAAAAGCATGAATCTTTGACAGTTTCAAAAAGGTCGAAATTTTCAAAAAGATTGATTTAAACATGAAGTATCTAAAAATTTTAAAACGTAACCTACTCCAAGCAAAACATTGGTGACCCCATACAAAAAAGATGAGGGAAAAAGATGGTCCTTTTTTATCTTTTGCAACAAAACATTGTTCTCCAGCTACATATCATCTAAATGTTGAAGCAATTTTCTTTGCAATTATGTG
Source organism: Trididemnum clinides (assembly GCA_963675345.1). Classification (NCBI taxonomy): domain Eukaryota; kingdom Metazoa; phylum Chordata; class Ascidiacea; order Aplousobranchia; family Didemnidae; genus Trididemnum; species Trididemnum clinides. Next base: position 8,596,309 of record OY776292.1, on the reverse strand, counting down.
AAGCCGAAGCAGCCAGTTGATTTTACATTCTTAATCTCGACCTTACTGATGAGCACCCTGCAATAACTCAACCGTAAATTCTTGGTTTAGGTTAGTTAGGTTAGTTTGCCTTTTGCATGGCTGTGTTTATGCCAGAAACAAGTAACATGCGACCATCCAGAGCAGTTGTTCCCAACCTTTTTTGCTGCTCGTACCCCCTTTTCAGGTCAGAATATTCTTCGTACCCCCAAAAAATTCTGGTGAAATTTTGCAGATATATATTGCTGAATTATATTGGTATTATTGGTCAATTAAACGTTAAACCTGTATTTACACAAAATTGCAAAAATCACACAAAGAAATAAATTGTCAGTTATTTTGTTTGTCACTTCTCAGCGAGATATTTGTTGTTGCTTCATTGATAAAATTCGCTCAAATAATGGTTCGATTTTACTAGTGGCAACACGTAAATCATCTTCCAGTTGTAGACGATTTCTGTACTTATTCTTTATATACATCATGGTTGAAAAGCTACTTTCGCAGTTATAAGTTGTTGAAAAGGGAATTAACACTGTCATGGCTTCCATAGCAAGACTTGGAAAGGCTTTCATAGCAGCACACCAAAAATCTTCTAACTTTGATATGTCAAATAGCAGTTTCAATTCTTGGCAGCTTTTCATTTCGATGAGGTTCTCCTTCAAATTATCATCATCAGACATTTTTGTTAAATCAAAAAGAAATGGATTTATAATCCAATGCTGGTAATAATTCAATTCACCAGCAGAAAAGTAACCATCGAAAGAATCAACCAGAATCTTTAAATGGGAAATAATTTCATTTTTGACATTTTGCAGCAAAGAGTTATTTGCAATTTCATCAAGAGAAGGAAAATTAGCAAGGTTTCCATTTTCAATTCTTCGAGACCACAGGGATAATTTTAGCTTAAAAGCTTTAACTTTTTCACAAGCTGTAACCACATTTATCTGTTGCCCTTGAAGCGACAGGTTTAGCTCGTTTAGGCGATGCATGACATCAGCAATATAAGCCACGCTTTGAACGAACTCATCACTTTCAAGTGAGGCAGCCAGATTAGAATTTCGATGTTGTAAATACAACTTGATTGTTTCTCGAAGTTGAAAAAATCGTGACATCACTCGGCCTCGAAATAGCCACCTTACCTCAGTGTGGTACAGCAGAATATCGTGTTGATTTCCCATTTGGGCGCAAAAAGACTGAAAAATTCTGTGACTCGTGTCATTTTTTCTGATATTATTGACGATCCGAACACATGTGTCAAAGACATCTTTCAAACTTTTCGGCATACGTTTTGAGGCAAGAGCTTGTCTGTGAATCATACAGTGCGTAACTTTTAGTGTCGGTAATTCTTGCTTCAAGAGAGCAGCAAAATCGGAACGATTACCTAACATGGCGGGTGTACCGTCAGTACAGATAGAACCAATCAAACTCATATCTAACTCATGTTTGAAGAAAAATTCTTTCACCAAATTAAAGATATCGAGTGCAGTTGTTGTTTTTTGCAGTGGTTTGCAAAACAGAAAGTCTTCACAGACAGTTTCACCTTTTGCATATCTAACCATAGCTAAGAGCTGACAACATTTTGCAACATCTGTAGATTCATCTAATTGCATGGATATTTTTGTTGGATTGCTTTTTATGTCCGTAATTACTTGCTTCAGAATGTCATCACTCATGTCTGAAATCCTGCTCGATATAGCATTGTCAGAGAGAGGTACTTGTTGTAATTTTTGTTTTGCTTCTTTTCCTAAAACTATACCAGCCATTTCTAAAGCACACGGTTTTATAAGATTTTCAGCAATTGTGTGCGGTTTTTTGTTTTTAGCAATTTCACATGCTACTTTGTAGGAGGCAAGTAGCAGTGGCTTATCTGCTGGTACAAACCCCATCTTTGGAAGAGTTCCACTCGAATCGAAGCGAACTCTTTTAATTTTTAGTGACTCCGAATCTTGACCAGGCTTAACACCTCCATGCTTATTGTTGAAATGTTCTTTTAGTCTGGAAGGTTTCATATTCGCATTGCAAAACAAAACGTTGCAAAGAATGCATTGCGGTCTTTCATTTCCATCACTGCTTTTCGTCATGGTAAAGCCAAAATGTGTGTACTCTTCCCTCCATTTTCTCTTCTTTGCTACTGAAGATTTAGCCATAATAAGCTTATTAAATTTTAGTGACTAAAAGATTTAGCTGATTGAAATTGATCTAAAATTGTAAAAATATATATTCTACACATTAAAATGATTAAATTGATCTAGCAATTATTCAACAAATCTAGCCATTAAATGGCTCGGTGGCTCAAGGATCTTCGTACCCCTTGATGTTCAGTCTCGTACCCCCGGTTGGGAACCACTGATCCAGAGGCTTTATGACGCACAAATAGGCATGCAATTATGAAAAAGTAGTAAGTAGCGGTCCTAATATTTAACACTAGCAATTCCCTCGCAAGCGTACCGTATGAAAAGCAACAAGAAGACCAGGACCAGGGCCATCATTTACGCTAATGATTTCTTTTTTCTTTACTGTTCATTTTTTTCAAGAAAGGGGATTCATGAAGTCGAAAAATATTCATACCACCAAATAACTGATTTGTTTTTTTGCAAAACAAATGCTATTAAGGCGCCCATTTTCAACCTTTTGTTTGTTCTCTCTCACTTATTTGAAGAAGTGGACAGAATTTGTGAAATGATGAAGATTTTCTACGACGTCTCTTATTTGCAAGCAGTTGTACAAATCAGGATTAGGGGCATAGGGGCGATGTCACCATTAGTACCAATGTATTGCTTATGGTCTTAAAAACATAATTGGTTGAAGCCGGCTATACCGATGTTACTAACATATTATAAAGCAAGGATTGTTTTTTTGACTTATATGCTGCCCATTAAGGTATTTACATCTATACTATAAAGCAAATGTAACATTCCAAGTTTAAGAAAAAAATTGAAATAAAACAGACACCTCACAATTTGTAGGGAATTTTTTTTGAAAATGACTTGGCCTCATGGCCTTTTACTAAGATATGACGAATGACATAGGGAAAAGCATAGCCGTTTTTGTCGCTATACTGGAAACAAGGCAAATAGTGTAACCAAAGAACATAATATCACAAAGATAAATGCGACAGGGCCCGCACGAAAACGCAAAATAGGCTTACCACTAAATAGTCTATTTTTGTAAATGCAAAAGAACCCACTATTTCGCCGCCACCATCATTTTTGACTGTGTTTCAATCCCTCCCCTACTCACACTTTTTAAAAGTGTTAATGACAGTGTGTGTATTGTGAGCATTACTAGTCTTGATTGAGAGAATATGGTGATTACCATTACGTGCACAGGAATCGTGGGAGTGTATAAAATTTCCTAACTTTTCGTTAGGCTCACACACGTGCCCGATGGATGAAGCTGGCTAGTTTTGAATAAAGCGAGATTTACAGATGTTAAGCGAGGCAAAAATTGCTTAAGAGCTGTTATTACTAGATTTCCTTCATTTTATTTCAGAATGCTCGACTGACCTTTGAAGGCGAGCACCTTTACCGATGGCAATAAGTGATCATCTCTGATCTTTTGAGGTAGTTGGAACGATATGAAACCACAAAATCTTTTGTGGTTACATCGGATGTGTTCTGACAATAAAGCAAATATTATGATAAAATTTCTTATTCAATTGATTTTTATTAATTTCTGGGTTACAAATTTGGTTCAAAAATAAACAAGGTGTTATGAGACAAAACTAAGTTGTTCGTACATGTATCTCCACCATGCCCACATGTCACTCTTGCACAATCAAAGCAGAAATCAAGACAACACAACCAATATGTGACTGTTTTTAGATTTTTATTACTTTCGGAATAATGAAAAGCTTGTTCGTGTTGCTGGCGTTATTTTTTCTTAACTTGGTTTTCACTCAAACAAGAAGGACAACTAAAGCTTACGGTAAGTAATTGTTTAGGTGCTAACTGTCCCGCAACCCCCAGAACAGCCCCGGATTAGGAGCCTTAGTGCGGTGACCCGCCTGGAAATTACAAATTGCCAATTTGCCACGGATTTTTCAGAACGTTCAGACACTCAAGGTTTAAAAAAGGTCACAGAGTTTTTGCTAGCGGGCAACGACTTGGAGATCATTTACAAAACTAGTCTAAAAAAGAAAATAGATGTAACGGCGTCACCAGCACGTGATGGTGGAAAATCGCTAGGACGATACATGGGCGATGAGGATCATTTGTCAAAACATAACGATCAGAGACTATACTCAATTAACACTAATAGTAGCTGTCATCTTTGCTGTACTCTTATTTTCTTTGATAATTGCGTTCTAAGTTTGCTTAATTAGATATATAGCTATCATGTGGATGTGGTTGTTTTGATTGTAATTGATCTCGAGAAAATTTTTTGTGAAGATTGGCATTTATGAATTTACAAGTATACATTTGCTGATTTTTTGTGATAGTGCATGCAAACCTTGCATTGAAATACTAACTATTTCAACGTCGTGTCTGGAAGGAACCCACCACATTACATATTTCGAGCATAGATATACATTTGAGGGATTGCTTGCTGTGCTTGCCATATTATGTAAACAACACGTTTATAAAAATCATAAAAACGCATGCAATAGATATTTCATTTTTATCACTTGCGAAATTTTTGATGAGCTTTTTGGGTATATTTTTAAATTGTGCCACTGGCGTTGAAAAATATATCCAGTTTTTAGTTTTTCAGTTTTCGTTTGCATACTATTTGCTAATTTTATTTGTTTTGCTTGGGAAACTAACACCCACTTTGACAAAATATGTAGTTTTTCTAATTCTGAATCTTTAAAAAATATAAGAAATGTTTTAACAAAGTAAAAAAACAGTTTTTTAAATATTTTGTAACTTTGACGTTTTGCAATAACATTGTAAGATCGACAAATTAGAAAAACTTGCATGCACTATTTTAAAATCAACCGCAGTCTAACCCAGGGTTGGGTAAACTTTTTAGCCAGAGGACCGCATTGACCATTTGGGAGTTGGCCGAGGGCCAGTGCTTAAAATCTTGCAAGGATTTTGGGCTTTGAAAAGAATGGTCTTCAAAGAAAAAAAAAGATTATCACCCTCTATTTGGACAGAAATGCGTCGATTCAAACTAAGAATTGATTGCGTAGCAGCTCTTTCAATGATAATTTTTATTGTTTTTGGCTTTTTAGAACAAGAAGTATGGTCACCCCTGTCATATTAAATTAGATGTATGGAAGTTTCTTGAAGTGTTGGCGGGCCGCACAAAATGCTCGGGCGGGCCGTAGTTTGGCCAGGTTACAGACTAATTTTTTTGTCCACAATAACAAAACACAAAAAGCAACAGAGAGCAGCACAAGAATTGCAAGATATGTGGACCAGGAAGCAGCGAAGAATCAAAAGGTTATTTATTTAAGCTGCTTCCTGAGGCCAGAAAGCAGTAATGACGAATAGCTACATGTAATAGAAACAGTAAAATTCGACCAGATTATTATAATCCTAATAGTAAATCAAGTGATTAAATGAAAATTTAGTAGTCAATAGACTTCTAAAAAACTATGTTTTAATTGTTTTTATTAGCATATCATAGTTAAATGTTTTAGATTATAAATTGAGTTCAAATCAGAATTTAGTGCCACAAAATGCCAATTGATTTTGAGCAAAAGGGAAAAAAGAAAATTAAATTTTTGGTTCATCTTTATGACATAAGTGCACATCTTGTAAAGCAGTAAAATTCTAAACTAAATTCAATGGAAGCTCGTTGTTAACTATTTTGAACATGAGCTTTCCATGTCCAAGTTTATAGATATCTTGGAGCTTCAATAATTCAAAACTTTTGCAGAGTTTAGTTACATGGCAATACTTTTTACTTCAAGAGATCGTTCTTAATATATTGTTTTGTCTAACTTCAATCTTTTGTAGGCGAAGGTGCCATTAGTTGAGCCAATTTTTTTTCTTTTGACTCTCCTTACCTAACCCAATAGATTTGCGCTTCAGCAAAGGTATTGAAACAAATCGTGTTTTTAGCGTTTCTAGTTTTGTTAACGCATTACTTCTAAAAGCTAAAATTCTTGCCGTTACAAGAGGTTAAGAATAGCCACTCAATTGGCTCAACTATGAAGCCCTGCTTCGTTAGTTGATCCACCTCGTTCTTTAGTTGAGCCACCATTTTTCTTATGGTCTTATCAAAACGTTGAGTTACTGTAGTTTGATTTGCAAGTTAGTTTAAACTCACAGATCAGTTCACGAAACGAATAGTAATGAAGCTTCGCACAAAAATGCACTAAAGCGATACTGAGAACGGCTGAAATAGCACACTTATGTCAATATTAAAAAACAATAAGCATTGCGGGAAAATAGAATTGGCTCAAATGCAGACATAAGCGCAGTGTTACCAAAAACTTAGTTCGGTTGCCAAACGAGTTTTTTAACATAGTTTTAGCTCCGGCGCAAAACAATTCTAGCATCCAGCAATAAAATAAACTCGCATCCAAAAATAAAAACTGTGCATTAAAGGCTAAGTTTCAGCAAATTAGCTTACAGAAAAAGCTAACGTCAAGTCATTATCTGCAAGGATATTTTAACTGTAGTACAGTATTGGCATACAAATGATTTACTATCATCTGTGCAAGCATGGTATACACAACTTTTGCAAGGGCCAACACTACTGCAAGTGGCATTCTTTGAATTATAAAACTTGCAGCTTTGGCAACCGCACTTCATCCAATCTTCAACATCCTCAAAGTATTGTTCGGAACATATGCAACAAATTGCTACTATTGCTACTAGCAATACACCGTTGAACATAATAATACAATATATTTAGAAAATTCAAACGTTTTCGGCGCTACTATCGCCCTCATCAGGATCTATACACAACAATTTAAAGCATTAAAACTTTCGTTGAACGAAAACACAAAAAACATAAAATAACTTGAAAACAGTTCTGATAAAAAACAGTAAAGCTTCATTCTACGGTCTTCGTAATTGTCTGGTCACAGCTAACAAAGAATCTGATAATAGAAACAATTGCCTGCTAGGAGTTGATCGGATTTAAGGTTTTGTAAATAATTGTTTCAAATGAATTAAAATTACCGTAAAGTTCGGTGCAAAATTGTTTGGTTAAATGATTAAATAAATATCTTTGATTAAAAGACGTTTAGTAAAAATGGCGCTCCGTTTGCATACAGTTGTTTGTTTAGCACAGGATTGCTTCTTTTGATCACCAAGGCTTCGTGGATTTTGGCTTCGTAGGATGTTTGGCATTTTCTAATTATTTCAAATTGCTTCATGTTATTCGGGTGAGTTTTGCACGAACCGCATTTTTTTTATATGATCTTTGATGGCACTTTTACTTGACCTTGAAACATTTAAGTGCTCCCCTGCTCTTATACTCAAATGTCTTGCGGACGTACCGATGTACGTGACGTTCACATCACGTGAACAGGTACACTTATAAACAACATTTGAGTACAAGATCAGAGGAGTTTTGCTTTTCAAAGAGAAATATTCCTGCACTTATGTTGTTTTGTAGACGATTGTGATTTTAGTGTCAAACCGTTTCTTTATTAGTGATGTTTGACGGTTTGACACTAAAATCACAATCGTCTACAAAACAACATAAGTGCAGGAATATTTCTCTTTGAAAAGCAAAACTCCTCTGATCTTGTACTCAAATGTTGTTTATAAGTGTACCTGTTCACGTGATGTGAACGTCACGTACATCGGTACGTCCGCAAGACATTTGAGTATAAGAGCAGGGGAGCACTTAAATGTTTCAAGGTCAAGTAAAAGTGCCATCAAAGATCATTTAAAAAAAATGCGGTTCGTGCAAAACTCACCCGAATAACATGAAGCAATTTGAAATAATTAGAAAATGCCAAACATCCTACGAAGCCAAAATCCACGAAGCCTTGGTGATCAAAAGAAGCAATCCTGTGCTAAACAAACAACTGTATGCAAACGGAGCGCCATTTTTACTAAACGTCTTTTAATCAAGATATTTATTTAATCATTTAACCAAACAATTTTGCACCGAACTTTACGGTAATTTTAATTCATTTGAAACAATTATTTACAAAACCTTAAATCCGATCAACTCCTAGCAGGCAATTGTTTCTATTATCAGATTCTTTGTTAGCTGTGACCAGACAATTACGAAGACCGTAGAATGAAGCTTTACTGTTTTTTATCAGAACTGTTTTCAAGTTATTTTATGTTTTTTGTGTTTTCGTTCAACGAAAGTTTTAATGCTTTAAATTGTTGTGTATAGATCCTGATGAGGGCGATAGTAGCGCCGAAAACGTTTGAATTTTCTAAATATATTGTACTAGCAGAAATACCCGTCGTTGCCGGGTGGTTTAAATGCAAAACCTCTGAACAGAATACTTGAAGCAACGTAAGAAATAAAAATATGACCTTTGGGTTAGCTGGAAAAAATATGTTGAATTAATGCTTTTTAGTTTTACGATGAGCTGATACTGTTTTTATATCTAAACAAATATAAATATACATACAGATGTGTTGAGGTTTATTTATGCAAAAAAGCTAGACAACCCCTACCAAATGAAAGCTAGTTTAATAAAAAGAGGAAATGAAATTATAAGTGATTTGGAAAACTTTATTGATTAAGAATAATTATTGAAAGGCAATCAGAACAATACAAATTTGTTTCTCCGTCACTTATTTAGAAAACGTTACATGCTAAATACTTCTTTATACACTATGTTTCGCGTTTTCCTTGTAGGTGTATATATGTATAGATTATTTTTGCTGCCCACTCTTGAAGCTCCAACATATAATTGTCCATGTGAAAAGCATGGTTCTTCCAACTGCAGTCCTGCAACTTTCAGAGACTGACCCTGTGATTTATTAATTGACATCGCGAAGGATAGTCGGACAGGAAATTGGAGTCTTTTAAACTGAAATGGCATGTCTGATGGTATTATAGGTATCCGGGGTATGAACACGTTTGCCCCGGTACCACTTCCAGTTATAATAGTTGCTTCAATACAATTAATCATTAATTTTTTTACTACCAATCTGGTGCCATTGCATAATTTAGGTGGCAATAAATTTCTCAATAGCATTATCGGAGTTCCTATTTTTAATTGAAGGCAGTGAGGGGGAGTACCAGGGGGATCCAATGAGTTTAAAAACTCAATAGGATAATTAATATAAAAATATTTATAAAAAACATTTATCTAAAAAACATTTTATAAAAAACATTTATCTGTCTGTCAGTCTGTTTGTCTGTTCCTTATGGAATCCGTCTGTTCCTCCCTTGGGGTGCATGTATGAAGTTGAAATTACCATCACTGTATTGTACTTTTTTGCGCCTAAGCTAGATGTCAATTGCAATTTAATCCCCCAAACCTAAATACGCAATTCGATTAGAATCGAAGAGTTATCTGAGACCCTCCTGTGGAAAAAGGGCCGTAGCTCCCTTGGGGGGCGAGGTACGAACTTGGAAATAGGCCCATTGACTCCGCTGGAAAAAAATACATCGGAATGCATGTTTTATTTTTTTCTAGGTGCTCCTAATTTTTTTTCCATAAGGAACAGACAAACAGACTGACAGACAGACAAACAAACAGACTTTGGATTTTATATATTAGATTATTATGTTCAACGGTGTATTGCTAGTAGCAATAGTAGCAACTTGAATACTAAAAGTCACCTTTCTACCGAAATTGTATATGCAACAAATATTTTCAAAAATCTTGTTGGTGGTACGAAATTTTACTATAGCTTTGAAAAAAGCTGTTTGAGCCATAAGCTTTTCGTGGCGCTTTCATCAGTGGCAATATCGCGTCAAAAGGGAAGATCTAGAGCGAGTAAGTGTTTTATGTGGTTAATTTGGACGTTAGGCAATCAAGACGAGCCAATGGTAGCGTTAGTATTGTAAAGCACGCCATAGAAAAATTTTGCAATAGCAAAAGTTAGAGAAAGCCCAAAAGAAGGCCAAATGCCGCGATTATCGAAAGAGTTTGAAAGCGAAAACAAACTCTTTCTGCTGCATAAAGCCGGGCGCTGAGTCTTGATAAAAGCAGCCTCTGAGAGATTAAAGTAGAAAGAGCTGCGTGCTGTGGCGAGGATTGAAAACCGCTTGTCATCATAGTTTAATGCACATTGATCATTTTCTAATAGATGTTGACCAATGGCAGAGTCACAATCCGGTTTGGCGTCTTTTCGTTCGCACAATCTGTGTAATTGAGATCGGACGAGTCAATTGTTGTCTTAACCATTGCAGAACATCTTGCTTGATGCGATCTTGTAGCCGTTGAGATGTTCGCCCTAAGTACCGTCTATCACAGTGGCTCTTATATTCATATATGACAAAGCTTCTCTGAGTGGTAGGTAGAACATCCTTGCGGCCCACAGGCAGCCTGCGCTTTGATTTAAAAATCAAGCGGGTACTGACGGAACGATAGCAGCTTTCCACGGGGGTTTTGACCTTTTTCCAAGTTTGTGGAGGGCTTTCCAATCCAAGGGACTCTCAAGTACACCGGGCACTTTTCTGGGCCGAATCGCTTGAGAGTGGAAAACTGAGCAATTTTCTTGGTGATCTGAGTGTTGATGACGTTTTTAGGATAGCCATTGTCCTGTAATATTTTCTTGATTTGCTGTATTTCTCCTTGAGTCTACGCTTGGTGCAAATCATTAGGGCTCGATGCACTAATGTAGATATTAGACTTATTTTACGTTTAAGAGGACTAAAGGACTCCCAAGGTAAATACTGGCCGGTGAAAGTGGGTTTCCGGTATACACTGGTTTCAAAGCCAATATCCGTTCTTTCGACGTAAACATCAAGAAATGGTAGACATTTTCCTTTCTTTTTTTCAAAGGTGAATTTGAGGGATGAATGAAGGCAGTTGAGTTTGGTTAGGAATCCATTTGCTTCAGCTTCGTGATCGAAGATGGCAAACGTGTCGTTAACATATCTGAAGTATGTTGGAGGCTTCTATTATAACTTTTCTTTATAATATCCAACAAAGATATTTTGCTTTTGTCACCAGGCATCTTTTAACTTCTCAATATAGCTCCTCTGGTGTAATTGAAAGTTAAAATGATCTTTATTCAGATTTAAAATCTACATAAAATTCATAAAAACTCAACGTTTCGAAAAACTAAAATCAGTTTTTTTCTTCAGGAATGACTAAGTTCAAACACAGATAACGGTTACAGAGTAATCAACCGAACGAAAAGGAGAAAATGAAAATTATGGCAATAAACAAGTGCAGCAGCGACAACTGGCGGTCAAAAATTTATAAATTTGTACAATTCGGGACAAAAGCTGTTAATTTTATCGTTAAAAGAAAAATCAGTTTTGTGTATATAAAATGATTCTAAAAAACGTCTTTTCTTATAGTCACTTTCAGTAGCTAAAACTTCAGAGCTTTTCAATCCGGTGTCCAATTAAACAAACGTGTTTCACTGGAGCAGATTTCTTTTTTAATTCCTCATTTGTTAGTTGGTCAATCATATCAGGTTTGACGTCCCTTTAATATTCTTTGCGTCGCGTTTTAAATGATCGACCAGTCTCACCAATATGAACGCCTGTGCAATCTAAACATGGAATTTTATATACAACACCGCGTTGATCAAACTTATTTGATAGAATGACGAAAGACAACCCCTTTTTCTTGACTTCAGGATCGTTATACAGGGTGGGCCGTAAATAACGCACCAAAGATTTAAAATAAATTGTGATGTGAAATAATGTAAATATCTTTTCTTTGGGTATCTGTTAAATTTAATTTCAATATCAGTTACTACAACTGTTAAATTTAATTTCAATTCAATTTAATTTAATTTCAAGCCCAAAACGTTTGTTATTATTATCTGAATTGTTTTATATGCTTTGGTGCGTTATTTATATAGTTCAGGATCGAGAAACGAGGGCTGCTGTGGCCAGCATGATTTAGGATGCCATAGAAATTCAGGGCCTGATTTCCATCGCTCACGTTTGAGAAACATTTCGGCTTCTAAACCTCTGGAGGCGTCGTCGGCTGGATTAAATTGTGAAGGTACATATTTCCATTGATGAGGGGAGGAATGATCTCCTATTTGTTGAATCCTGTTGGCGACGAACGTGTGAAAGACTTTGTTTTCACTGTGGACATATTGAAGCACGGAAGTGCTGTCTGTCCAAAAGGTTGACGGTAAGATCTCACACTGCAAGCGAAGTTTTTCACGCAACATTAAATCAACCTTTATAGAAATTGTTGCAGCTTACAGTACAAGCCTAGGGATTGTGAGAACCTTCACAGGTGTTAACTTAATTTTTCCAACCAGGAATGAACAGTAAACAACGCCATTGATATCGACCGCTCTTAGATAGGCCACGTATCCATATGATTTTTCAGAGGCATTCGAAAAATGATTCGCTAATATCAGAAATCTGCAAGTTGTTTATCACGCTAGCCTTTCTTGTCTCAGTAGTTTGATGAATAGTCACGGTGATTACTTCAACCGTAGGAGCGTTCGAGATTTTTAGCTGGTCGATAAGATCGTTGGTTATAAATGAGTTAGTGCTTCCTGAGTCAAGAAAAGCTTGGGTGACAAAAGTCAGGTCAGAACCGTTTAATTTTATCTTTACAGGAATCATAGGCAGTAAATTATGAACGAGTGTACTGCTTGTATCAGCAAAGCCTGAATTTATCTGAACAGGAGACAATGAGCATTCAGGACTGGAATCTTTTATGATTTTAATAGGCGAGGAAGTATCAGGGGGGTGTAAAAGTGTTGTGTGACGGCCGGTGCATCTTTCCTTCTTGCACGGATCGATTCTAGTGCATGTCTTGGCAAAGTGACCCGTAGCAAGGCAACACCAACAGAAATTGTTTTTGTTTACAAAGTCCATGCGGCCCTTGTAGTCAAGGTTTCGAAATTGTCGGCATTGATTTAAGTAGTGCGGGTTATTGCAAAGCTTACAAATTTTGTCGTCATTGTGTGCCTGAGTGGCCATTGTAATTTCCTTGCGACTATGAAAGATTTTTTTATTCATTGGTGGTCTAGTTGAGTAAGTCCATTCACTCGAGAAATTGGTACATTGCCTCGTTTTTAACGAAACATAATCAGCCAAATGCTGAATGCTAATTTCTTCTTTGCGAATATGAATAACGAAATCCGCTTCACTTTGCCAACCGCTTTGCCAAGCGAGAGGCAAACATTTAACGATTTTGGAACGTACATGTAGATTATCTAGTTTATGTAAGTAATTTAGGCCTCTAAGTGTGTTCAAGCATGCAGTGAGTTCAGCAGAGAATCGTATTAGGGAAGGTTTATCATTAAGATGCAAGTCAGGACCATTGGTGATTGAATCAACAGAAGTTTTTGCGATCTGAAATTTTTGACCGAAGGTTTGTCACAGAAGCTCTCTAGCTTTGTTGTAACCAGACTCTTCAGGCATATATTGACAGCCTTGGACTAGAGCATGAGCCGGCCCTTTAGTGTACTGAATGAGAAAATACAATCTACGTTTGGGGTCTGGTACAATATAGGCAATTAAGGAATCAAATGCGTCAACAAAGTTCAGGTAATTCATGGGATTGCCATCAAAAACAGGTGGTTCTAAAGATGGAGCAAGATCCTGAATTATGATGGGTTCATATGCACGAGCAGAGGGTTTACCGATTTCGACAAATTCGGGTGAAAGACCTTTCACTATCTCTTTACTCTTAGAGGCAAGTCCTTGAAAAGGTTACGACTGGCTTTATCATTTTCTGTGGCAGGAATATTTGTAAAAGACACTGTCACACTGTTGGACGCGTTTTTGGGAAGTTTCGCGGTCTGGCCAGCGGGATGCGGGTTCGAAACCTCTGCGAAAAACGGTTGAGAAAAGTTAGAAAAACCTGGGCCGCAACGTGGTGTTTCGATTGTCGACATAATAGCTACCCCAGTGTTAGGTACGCGACTCGCGTTCCCGTATTGAAATGGTGCACAATCCAACACGTTATTTTTAGAGTACACAGAAACATTTCGATTAACGACATCGATATTGTGGGTTACGGCTACTGGGTTAGATAAAGCATTTGTATCGGAATGAGTAATTACACACACGCGTTCTAAAACATTTGATTGTTCAACATATTGTAACAAATTACTCACAGTTTTTGAATTGGTTGGCAATGGCGAAGGAACTTCAAGCTGTGCCTCTTCTTCATAAACAAAAGCCTCAGCAATTGCTTCGTTTAATTCAGCGTTAAATTTCAATTCGGCAAGCTGATGTTGAAATTTTCGTTCTTGCTCTTCACGGGTACAGGTTTGAACTAGCTGTTCTTGCTTATATTTTACACGTTCTTGACATTGCTGCATTTCGAGTGCATGGGTATGAGCTTGCGACTTCAACCTTGATAGGGTAACTGCCATCTTTACTTTGGCGCTTTTCAAGCTTCTTTTCGATGAGCGCGACCCTTTTGATTCGGTTGATGTCGTCTTCAGCTCCGAACTGATCGAAGATTTGTGAGTCGAAGCAATCGAAGATTCTTCTGTACTTGTCACGGATCGAACATTTCTTAAATTTTTATTTTTGGCAAATGTGCTGTTTGCTCGAATTCAATGCTTGATTTTCACTCTGCTGGAGACCTTTAGTTTATGTGGTCCAAAACTGTCTGCCAGCTGTTGGATATTTGTTTTTAACTATAAAGAAAAACCGAATGTACTAATTAACTATTTCGCCGTTTGTCTGTTCGCTTTGTTTTAGGAGTATTTATTTGCACAAAGACGAACCCCCGTAACTGCCTTCATCAAATTTGGACATACGTAACAATTGAATGCTTTGTTCTGCCACCAGACAATCTAATCGTGTCTTTACTTTTCGCTCTACGCACCACTTAATTTCGAAACTGTGATCCTACTGTTTAACTTGCGAAATGCGACAATTGGAATCTATAGAACAAGATCTGAGAAATTCCGGCTTGATTATTCTAGAAAATTTACTACACGTGGCCTGTATCGTGAATTTTGATTGGCTGTTGCTACCGTATATAAGGCCTAAGAGCGTAGTTCTTCGGTTCTGTAAAAAGTTTGAACCAGAGGAAATAACAGTGTTTTGCTGCTGACGACAATCTTGAAAATTAATAATTTGCGTGGGACCTCAAATAGTTCAAAAAACTGTCGCCCTATCAAATATACCATGTGGTCATTTTGGATATCGGAGCTGTAATAAAATTTCGTATCTCAACATCATCACTTTGTGGACACTTGATTTAGCGACTGAGTTTGCGGCTATTTGTCGTGAATTTCCCTATCCCAAACCATATAGCCTGAGCAGCAGCTATATGTAAGTTTTTGAACTCTTTGGAAAGCTAATCTTGAACATTGAATACTTCTTCGTGAACAAAATTGGTTGCTGTTCCCCCCCCCCCCCCCCAGTTCTCTTGTTCTTGAATCTGCGACGTCATATAATGGCTTCTGCAATGCAAAAGGAAGATCTTGCCCAAACTGCACTAACCCAATCAACCCCAGAGGATGAACCGAAGAAAAGTATGTCGCCTGCAGCACCAACGCCTTCAACAACCAAGGATCGAGTCGACAAAAATGACGAACGAAGTGAGCGTTCCAACAAATCAGCTTACAAGTCAAAGGCGCCCAAAAGCGAAATCCTGACTCGATCCAAATCAAAGAAGATGGCTGGCTCTTCGACATTTCCTTCGGTCGCACCATCATCCCACCACTCAAGTACCTCCTGGCGTTCAACGTCAAGCCGGAGCAATTGGTCGAGATCATCTACAAGCAGCGCAAGGGCTCGCAAGGCAGCATTGGAAGCCAGAATCAAGTCGCAGAAACACATTGACGAATTGAAGCAGCAACAAATGCAGCAGCGCCTTCGCCTGGAAGAAAAACAGCTTACCCAAAAACGCCGGGCAGAGGACCAAAGACGTCATGAAGAGGAAAGAGAGTTTCAACTGATGAAAGAAAGAGAGCATCAAGACATGATCTTCCAACAACAATTGGAACATGCTCATTTACAAGCCGAATTGGATCAGGTCGATGCGGAGCTAAGTAGTGAACTTTCTAATATTGGTTGTGCGGATAAACGTAAATGTGATACTAATGTGCTAACATTTGTTGCTAACGATAACGTCCCCCATGACCACCCCGAACAAAGTAAATCTACAGTGGTTGATATGGTCGGAAACAATGCGGACGCCGCAATAAATATACCTAGCACTGCTAATGCCTCAAATAAGGCACTCACCAATTTGCATGATAATCGTGTGAAAAGTGACGTAATTAAATCAGGCCTCACTAGGAATGCTCGTAGTGGCATGCTCACTGATATTAATAAGCCCATGGATTTGAAACCTAAATTTAAAGTGCCGCTCGTGAAAACCGTGCCTGATAACGAATCTTTAATTTTAAGACCTGTGGTTGACGTGTCGAGTTCCGTTTCCGTACCAGTGGCAGTGCCTTGTACTTCGCCTAAAGTTAATGGCGATGCTAACGTAAATTGTGCTAAAATGGTCTCAAACCTTAACCCATATAGTAAGCCGTTTGAAACTAAGACATTTTATGTCCCTAAGGCTTCTAATACTAACGTGCTTGGCTCTAATGGTACTGGGAATACTAGAGTAATGTCTCAATTTAATTGTGATGCGTCAATACACCCAGGGGTTTACGTGCCCACACAAAGCGCTATGCAGACACCTACCTTGTCCGACAATGCTAATCCTATTAATCCAGCTAATGCTTTGGCACATTCCGACGATTCCCAACATAACTCATATTTTACTAAATTACCTACCCTTAAGGTAGAACCTCCGTTTTTCAATGGTAACCCAGCTGACTATTTTAGCTTCATTAGGGCCTTCGACGTCTTGATTGATCAGCAACTGACCGACTCGAATAGAAAGCTGTTCTTTTTGTTGCACTACACTAAGGATATAGCGCACTCTCTGATTAAGGGGTGTCAACATATGCAAACAGCAGAACGAGGTTATCAGGAAGCAAGAGGGTTGTTGCAGTCGTATTTTGGTCAGAGGCATAAGATCATTGAAGCGTGCATTAGACCTATTGTTAAAGGACCAGCGCTTAGCGAGAATGACCATAGAAGCCTGATTAAGTTTTCAGCGGATTTTACCTCTTGTCTGATAACTCTGCAAGGAATGGATTGCTTGAATCGGATGGACAACATGGATATGGTGACAAAAATTATGAATCGCCTGCCGCAACCCTGGATACCTGCCTGGAACCACGAGGTGGACCAAATATTGCACAAACAACACCGAGATATTAGTATCAATGATCTCGGTGAATTTGTGCGACAGAAGACTCGAGAGAGCACCAATCTTTCTCAAATACCCACCTCCTCCAAGTCGTACAGTAGTCAGGAAAACAGTACCAGCCGAAAAACGAAGAACTTTTCCACACAAGTAAAGAACAGCAAGGACACACACGCAGCCAAGTGTCTCATGTGTGAAAAGGAGCACTTCCTAAACCAATGCAAAAGGTTCCGAGACCTTAACTACCACGAGAGGATAGAGTTCGTCAGTCAACGCAAACTCTGCAGAGCCTGCCTAAAGGAAGGCCACTTTGCTAAGTTCTGCCGCCGCAAAAATGAGGCTTGCAAAAAGCGTGATTGTAAGCAGTTTCACACAACACTGCTGCATCCACCAGACGAAGATGAATCAAATCCTGCTAGCAAGCCCGTAAAGGATGGTGAGAACGAGAGTTCCAAGACACCTAAGCAAGTGGTTAAAAATGGACTCATCAATCTGCCGCAGATGGAACAAAGCCTGCTACCCGTAGTACCGGTGAAGATACGAAGAAAAGGGTCTGCTGAGTTAGTTATCACCAAGGCTTTGTTGGACACTGGCAGCACACACTCCTTTGTCACTGAAGATCTTAGAAAAAGGCTAAAGATAGAAGACTGTGAGGAGGTCGGAATTCGCACCATCACGCTCAATAAAGATCAAGGACATCAAAAAACAAAGATCGTGTCTAATCTGGAAGTGACTGACATGGACGAAATCTGCTGCATTCCACTGAGCTCACTTTACTCCTGCAAGAAACTGCCAGTTAACCATAAGGACATCCCAACTCAAGCTCATGCAGACCAGTACGCTGAATTTGAAGATGTCTACATCCCGGAAGTGAAATGCAAAGTTGGTCTATTAATTGGCAATAACAATCGAATGGTGATGCAACCGCAAGAGGTCATAAGAGAACCGTTTGGCAGCTATGCGATTCGTACACCTGTGGGATGGACATTGAATTGCGCAGGCGGTCGTTCGGATCACGTGACTAGCCTTTTTGTCAGGTCCTCATTCGACAGTCAGAACCACCCTATGTGCTCTCTCTGCACCGATATCATGGATTCCTTGGTAAACGGAAAGGAAGAGATGTCAGTCGATCAACAGCGATTCATGAAAGCCGTCAATGAATCTACCAAACAACTGGAGGATCACCATTACGAAATCGGACTCCCGATCAAGTATCCAAATCTCAAGCTACAAAACAACCGAGTTCAAGCACTGCAGAGAGCGAGTCATCTGAGGAAGAAATTCAGCAGGAATGATGGATTCTACAATGACTACAAAAGGTTCGTTAGCGACATGATAGACCAAGGTTACTGTGAGAGGGTTGAGAAGCCAGGACCCGAAGGTAGAACATGGTTCTTACCGCATCACGGAGTTTACCACCCTGAAAAGCCAGGTAAGATCAGAGTGGTTTTCGACTGCTCAGCTCAGTTTAATGGGGTTAGTTTAAATGGTAACTTATTGCAGGGACCGGACCTCACGAATAGCTTACTGGGCGTTTTGATGAGATTTAGAAGGGAGCTAGTGGCAGTTCAGGCTGACATCAAGGCCATGTTCCATCAGGTAAGAATCCCGGTTGAAGATAGAGACCTGCTTCGTTTTATCTGGTGGAAAGATGGAAATATAGATGAAGAAATTGAAGAGTACAGAATGACCGTGTACCCCTTCGGAACCGTGAGTTCACCTAGCTGTGCCAATTTTGCTTTGAAGCGTGCAGCTTCCGATCACAAGCAAGAATTTGACAAGAGAACTGTGGAAACAGTGAAGCGCGACTTCTACGTTGATGACTGCTTAACTTCAGCTCCCACGGTCGAAACAGCCATTAAACTGGTACATGAGCTTCGCGATCTGTTGGATAAAGGAGGTTTTTGCTTGAACAAATGGATAAGCAGTAGTCGAGAGGTCATGGGTTCGATCCCTAAGTCAGAGTGGTCTAAGGAAGCTTTAGATTTGGATTTAGCTAGTGATGAGCTACCCACAGAAAGAGCTTTAGGTCTGCAATGGAACGTGGAAAAAGATTCATTGACATTTAAGGTTCAAAGAAGAGACAAGCCATGTACTAGAAGAGGGATTCTGTCAATGATAAACTCTGTGTTTGACCCACTGGGTTTTGGAGCAGTGGCAGTTTTACCCATAAAAGTATTGCTACAAAAACTTTGCCGTGACAAGTTGGGCTGGGATGACCCGATTCCCCCAAATGAAAAGGGGAAGTGGTTAAACTGGCTCGAGCAACTTCCTAAATTGAAGCTCTTCACATTGCCAAGATGTTTCAAGCCTCCCAAATTTGGCAATATCGTTCACGCACAACTACATCACTTCGCAGACGCATCAGAGGGAGCATATGGATCGGCCACTTACTTGAGGATGATCAACAAAAACGGTGAAATCCACTGCTCCCTCATTTTTGGAAAAGGTCGACTAGCCCCTCTGAAACCACTAATCATTCCAAGATTGGAACTATGCGCTGCAGTGGTGGCCTCCCAGAATGACTTGATGATTCGCAGAGAACTACAAATGCCAGAGTTGGAAGTCCAATCCGTTTTCTGGACAGATAGCGTGACTGTTCTATGCTACCTAAACAATGAAAGCAAGTGCTTCCACACCTTCGTGGCCAATCGAATTCAGAGAATCAAGAACGTGTGTGACCCCTCACAGTGGCATTATGTTCCCTCCAAAGATAACCCAGCCGATCTACTTACACGTGGACTGACCATCGACGAATTTTTAAAATGTAATCGGTGGAAAATTGGACCAGCTTTTTTGTGGCAGCCATCTAATTACTGGCCTACAATTCCTCAAAATCCTACCACACCAGAGTTTACAAGCGATCCGGAAGTAAGAAGAGACCAAACCCTTATTTATGCCGTAAAGGTGCAACCAGACATCAGCCTTTTGGATGGACTATGCAGGAACTACTCAAGCTGGCATAAAATAAAGCGAGTTTGCGCTCAGGTGATTCGTTGCAAAAACATTTGGCTTGGTCGATCGCATTTAAATGTGAAGGATCTTCTGAGTCTTGAAGAGATTCAGGAGGCGGAGTACCTAATTTTCCGACACTTGCAGCGGCGATACTATGGAAAAGAGATCGAGAAGTTGCAAAGAGGTGAACAAATTTCATCTTCAAGCTCATTGCGCAATTTGGATCCGTACTTGGAACATGGAATGCTAAGAGTTGGTGGGCGACTACAAAAGTCAAGTCTTCCACATGACAACAAGCATCAGATCATTCTGCCTAAGTGTTATGAGAGTGAGCTTATCATCAGAGAGCAACACGAAAGACTAGGCCACACGGGACGCCTACACGTCATTGCTAAGCTAAGGGAAAGGTTTTGGATAGTAAGTGTTAACTCTGTGGCGCGCTCTGTGCTGTCCAAGTGCGTAAAGTGTCGCAAGATTCGAGGACAGGCACTTACACAAAAAATGGCTAATTTACCCGAGGAAAGACTTATTCCTGATAAACCTCCCTTCTCCTGTGTTGGAGTGGATTTTTTTGGAACATTTTTGGTGAGGCAGGGCCGATCTAAACTAAAGAGGTATGGAGTACTGTTTACCTGCTTCACCACCAGGGCAGTACACATTGAAGTGGCATATAGCCTGGAAACCAGCTCGTTCATTCAAAGCCTGAGACGTTTCATTGCACGCAGAGGCCAGGTCGCGGAACTTTGGTCTGACAACGGGACTAATTTCGTGGGGGCCCAACGGGAACTTACCCAAGCCATTGATGATTGGAATCAAGCCCAGATAAATGATTTCCTTTTGCAACGCAACATCAAATGGAAGTTTAATGTGCCCAGAGCATCTCACCATGGTGGTGTTTGGGAGCGACTCATTCGCTCTACTCGAAAAATTTTGACTGGCATATGCAACGAACAAATTTTAACTGACGAGAGTTTACTCACCCTCTTGTGCGAGGTCGAAGGCATAATAAACAGTCGACCTCTCACCACTTTAACGGATGACCCTCGAGACTTAAATGTATTAACAGCTAATCATTTGCTCCTCTTAAAGGAACAAGTTTCCCTACCTCCTGGTAACTTTTCAGAAAAGGACAATTTTGCTAGGAGACGTTGGAGACAAGTGCAGTATCTTGCAGATATATTTTGGAAACGTTGGACTAGAGAATATTTGCCATTGTTGCAAAAGCGCTCTAAGTGGGTCAACACTTCACGCAATGTCACAAATGGGGACATAGTTCTTATAATGGATAACTCACCTCGTAGCTCTTGGGTCATGGGCCGAGTAATCGAAACCTTTCCAGACAAACAGGGTCTGATTAGAAGCGCCAAAATACAAACCCAGTTTTCTGTGTGTGTTCGTCCAATTTCTAAGATGTGCGCATTGCTTGAATGTGATAGTGTATGATTCTTATGTAAATTAAATTGTATTTTTGGTGTACATTTTTGCGCCTTTGTGTTAAGCCTTGTGACCCCTCATCGGCTTAAGGGGGGCGGTGTGTCACGGATCGAACATTTCTTAAATTTTTATTTTTGGCAAATGTGCTGTTTGCTCGAATTCAATGCTTGATTTTCACTCTGCTGGAGACCTTTAGTTTATGTGGTCCAAAACTGTCTGCCAGCTGTTGGATATTTGTTTTTAACTATAAAGAAAAACCGAATGTACTAATTAACTATTTCGCCGTTTGTCTGTTCGCTTTGTTTTAGGAGTATTTATTTGCACAAAGACGAACCCCCGTAACTGCCTTCATCAAATTTGGACATACGTAACAATTGAATGCTTTGTTCTGCCACCAGACAATCTAATCGTGTCTTTACTTTTCGCTCTACGCACCACTTAATTTCGAAACTGTGATCCTACTGTTTAACTTGCGAAATGCGACAATTGGAATCTATAGAACAAGATCTGAGAAATTCCGGCTTGATTATTCTAGAAAATTTACTACACGTGGCCTGTATCGTGAATTTTGATTGGCTGTTGCTACCGTATATAAGGCCTAAGAGCGTAGTTCTTCGGTTCTGTAAAAAGTTTGAACCAGAGGAAATAACAGTGTTTTGCTGCTGACGACAATCTTGAAAATTAATAATTTGCGTGGGACCTCAAATAGTTCAAAAAACTGTCGCCCTATCAAATATACCATGTGGTCATTTTGGATATCGGAGCTGTAATAAAATTTCGTATCTCAACATCATCACTTTGTGGACACTTGATTTAGCGACTGAGTTTGCGGCTATTTGTCGTGAATTTCCCTATCCCAAACCATATAGCCTGAGCAGCAGCTATAGTACTCATACGATCAGACTTTAATTAAAGGACCGGTTGTTTGTGCACTTTGCATTACAGAAATTGGAGCCGCACATTTGTCGGATTTAGATTTTGACTTGGATCGAGTAACAACACTAGAATTTGACATATTGGCAGATTTATTGAAAACTAATGTGACTGTTTCTTTTAAAAAGTGTTGGTTGTAACCACGTTGCTTTGCAGAATTAGTTTTTATATTTTTTCATAATGTACTCAGCGTAGAGACGCAGTTAAAAGCCTTTACTAAAGGATGTAAAAAGGTGCTTTCGATCCAAAAATTTCTGCACGGACTTGAACTTTGTTGGCATCACAAAGAACGCTTGTTTTCTAAGGATACTTTTCCTGCTTTTTTTATATCACGCTTTTGGTAGTCCTATAGCTTTGTTTCAGTGATGCACAAAGAGGTCACAATACGATTCGCGGATGGTCATCTTAACTGCAGCCTACGAGCTTACACAACGTACGATCGGCAGTTCTTTGCTACGGCCTAAAAGTGCGCTTCGGTTTACGCTGACTGCTAGCTCAGTCAGTCTACTCAAAAGTAGTCAGAATAAGTCACGTGTTTTTTGCAGAAGGGAGTTTGAAAATAGTAATAATACAATTTCGAGTTTTATCAGCGTTTCCCCGAGCGGGCGCGGCGTAAATCGAACAAAAACAGCGGATTTTGGTTAAACACCTAAAAAAAGATTTTAAACTTCAAAAAAGTCTTACCAAAAACCGGTTTGAGCCTCGATATCAGACGAAACAAGTAAAGTCTTCGACTTCAAAACAAGCAAAATCCCTATCAAACAACGGCTTTGCGCACGTTTCCAAAAGGTTGATTTTAAAAGAGAAAAGGTTTCCAGTTGTAAAATGTTTACTGGTATTTGCTAGGATGCCGCAGCAAATCATTGGTGTTAAAATAATACCGGCGAAAAAGAAAATTTGGAAATCTCTAAGTTATAGGTCTAGATCAATATCGATATGCTAACAATTTCGGTAGCTAGAAAAAATTGATTGAAAACAGAAAGAATTTGTAAATTTGTCAACCTGAAACTAGGAAGCAAGATCTGTACGTAGCTTATGAAGTGTATTTATCAACAACAATAAAATTTTTTGATACTTGGTACGTCTGGATTTGCAAAACAGTTTTTCTAAGCTTGGTCGCAGACCAGGAGTGTGCAATTTTGATGATGGAAAGAATCACAAAATTTGATTTAGGCTTTCATGGAGTCATATTATGAAAGCTGTGAGCGATATCTTTACCCATTTAGAAATTGAGAACCTTTTTTTGTGAATTAACTTTTTGAAACCAGAAAGTTATGGCTAAAGCCTGCTATTTGATGATGGTTTTGCCCGTTCACAAAGTGAAGCCTATTTTTGCAGATTAATATTTTGATGGAAATTGCTTTGCCCAAGTTTTTTGTTTTATTTGCCATATTTCAATATTTATCCTCCATTCACGAGAAAGCGAATTGTATCGCTATATTTTGGACGGGACGTTCGCACTCGCTTGGGAGTTGCCATTTGCGATATGTCTGGGCCACCTGTCTTCCACATAAAGGCGAAGGCGTCCCGTTAAATGCCTTGCCCAAGGACACAACAAGCGAACTTGCCGGCTTGTTCTCCACAACCTCTCCTAAATGCCGAGCGCCAAGCAGGTAAGCTATGAATACCGTTTTTTAAAGTCTTTTAGTATGACTCGTCAAGGGGATTGAACCTCAGGTCTACCGACTGCGAAGCGGACACTCAAACTGCTACGCCATCGCAACCTCGCGGTGTAAGCTTGTTTTTTTTTTATTTGGTACTTTTGACCCGTCTCTAATCGAAGGCATCTTAGAAAAGACAATGCCTGCGAATACAAAACTAATAAATTTCGAAAATCATATCGCAGGCCGCATTAAATGAAGGCACGGGTCTTTGGTTGCCCATCCCTGCTGCAGGTCATTTGTACTTGTAAATAAATAGATTTAGCCTTGTACAATGGGCTAGTAACCAGGACGAAGTGGGTAATGAACGAAATGATGACGTCATTATCAGAAAAATGTGTTTTTCTTCTAGGAGGATAGCGATATGCAGGTCCACAAACAACCAGCTATCGACTCTTTAACATGCAAAAACTGTGTCTGTTTAAGAGTTTAGATGACCTCGAAATGAACATTTCTCGGCCTAATTTGTTTTTTCATTTTAACAAGAATAGGCATACTGTACTGATAAAAAAACTACATAAAACTGCAAAAAGTTGTTTCCATTATTATACACGACTACAGGTCTGTGCAATTTGCTTTCTTCTGGTATCATAGTAAGCGAATGCTTTTCTGCATCTTTTTATGAAGAATGTTTTTGCGAAAAGGGATGATAAAGAGACTGTTTTGACACCAGTACACGCAATGCTTGAACGCATTTGATCTAAAAATGGTATTTTATTGGTTTGTCAAAACACTATCAATGTGTAACTTTCTTAGTGCTCTCACAGCTAGTTCTTGAGTGAAGCCGGTCTAGCCAGATGAACCGCTGTATTTTTTCCCAATTCCCGACACAACTTATCAAAGATCTGAAAGTGACGCAAGGGTAGACGGCGAGGTGTTTACAATAGTCTGCATCCGGCTTGCAACATACGGCCTGACCATCAACACATGTTGACCTCCGAAATACCAAAGAAAGAAAAAGTTATCAAGATGAAAATAAGGAGAAAATCTTTTTAAAAAATATGAGCTCGTATAAAAGAAATTTTGTCTGTTTGTTTCGAGACCAAAATTGGCAACATAACTTTTGTTAAAAAAGTGATCTTAAAAAGCAGATGTTCATGTTTGCTTTGGCACCAAAAGTTTGAGAACCATTAGCATGCGGTCCGCCAAACAAATATTTGCTTAATGTCTTCCTTTTACTGTTTTGAGTTGCGCAGACCTGGCCTACTGGTACAAATATTCTTTTCAAATTCTAAATCTCTGCTTCAAATTTTTCTAGGTAATTGTGTTGGTGCTTGTTCACGGCATGAATTCAATTGTGAATGTGAGGAGATTGTAGGAAGTGGATTGAAACAATATAACTACAGCCTGCCTACTTCTTGCATACCAGTTGAATGGTTGTGCGACGGATGGAGAGATTGCAAAGATGGATCTGATGAAATAGACTGCTTTTGCTCACAAGATGAATTTCAATGCAGTGCTTGCCCGCTGCCACTAAGATGTAGTGAAGAAATACGCAATGCCCTTCCCCAATGCATTTCAAACAAAACCGTTTTTGATGGCAACAGTGATTGTTTTAATGGCAACGACGAAAAGTAAGTTCCAATTTGTGTATGCGTGAGCTCTTGCTATGTTTATCTTAAAACAAATTGTCAGACCAGACCATTGTGACCAGTAGACTACCATCTGTTTGCCTCAAACTTGATGGATTCATTGTGAATTGTCGAATGTTTTTGAGTTGTGGATCGTCAAATGTCTTTGATTTGTGGATCGTCAAATGTCTTTGAGTTCACAATAAGCAAACTTGTCCGGTTTTTTCTACCATCGCTTTCGTGCTTTGAGAAAAGCAAAGTAACTGTAAATATATCTTTACCAGGAAACTAATTCCAGTTCTAGGTCTGTGGTTGAAAAGCGGGCATTGTAACTGCTACATCAAAGAATATATTTTCTCACCACACACAACAAAATATGTTGAATTTGAAGTTGCATCGGGTGGCGCAAAAAAAACAACGATAATATCTTTTATTTCAGAATTCTTAAAAACTGTCAAAGCTGTAGTTGTAGTGCATGGTATAAATCATGACAGATGCGTTTAGCATATTTCTTGTAAATTTCAGCTTTGCAGGAAGAAAGATCAAGAAAAGCCATTTCTTTCAAAATTACACTGTCCAACATCCAAAAAAATTTAAAAACAATTTCATGTGTTTTAGGGTGATTTTGGGTCGGTAAGCACGAATCTGGTGTTAGTTTTTTGTATCAGACTTGGATGTTCTGAAAAATGATTTTTCCTTTTTTTTGTTATTGCAATAGTATTATATTTGATGCGTTTGTGGCTTATACTAATAGCGCACGCAGTGCTTTTAATAACTAAAACAAAAATTAAGTTTTAAGCTTTGTATGGTGCCACTTAAATGGAATTGTCTAGAACAAGGCTTCTTGAACTATGGGCTGCGACCCCAAATGGGGTCGCTTAGCGAAATTTTGGGGTCGCGAGATTTTGATGACTTGCAAGACGGAGTTGCTGTCTTTCAAGACGGAGTGATTAACGGTATGTCCTGTTAAATTTTATCAAAAGATTTAATGAGAAAGAATATTTGGATTAGCTCTTGTGCAAAGTTAAAAATAAACATTGTATGTTGAAGTAGATTTCTTTTAAAAGCAATCATAAAACTGGAACCTGCTGTAATAGCCTAGGGCCTTGGCAAACTTGAAAATGAAAATAACCTTAGTTAATTACTAATCAACTGATTGAGCAAGAAAGAAGAATGATAAATTGAGTTTTAAAAAATATTATTTAAGAAATGTTATCAAGATTATGAATATGAACTTGTTATTTGAATTTGAAAACTATCAAGCTGAAACTTCTGCGAAATTATCGTACATAGAAATACAAAAAAGATCAATATAGTAATACAAAAAGACGAGTTTACTTTTTCAGTCATCTTTGTCTTTATTGCATCATAATCAATTCGCTACTGATAAAAACTTAACCTACTGATAAGCTTGATGAAATAAACTTAATTAATTGATTAATGTAAAATATTTAAATACATGAACTTATAGAATCTAGATGTGTATTTGCGCAAAATAACACTCACAGGCACACAAACAAATGTTTAAATGTGCGCGCGCTCTAACACGTTGTTGTGAATTTGGCATTTGTGGCAGTTAATCAGTTGTCTCTGTTCCATCACAACGCGAGAGTGGACATCACGAGAATAATGTATTTTTTATCGATTCGGTAAGTAATTAATAACTATATGCAATATGTTATCTTTATAGATATATTGATCTTTTTGGGATTAAAATCTTTTTTGGCCATGGATAAATGGCTGAAGTCAAGTAAAAAAGGTCATGACGCAGATGGTAATGCTACAAAGTCTCCTCACGCAAGGCTTAGTATTGACAAACAGGCATGTAATGTGCAAAAAAATGTGATGAACCTTTTCTTCAATTTAGCTTAACATCTAAAAATTGTAATGGCTATGAAAAACCTCGCTGTTTGATCTGCAATGAATTATTAGCCAAAGAGAGTATGAAACTATCAAAATTGAAAAGACATCTTACAGTTAATCAAAGCATACTTCGTGTGCCATTAAACCAAAAAATATTTTGAAAAACTGTTAAAATCGTTAAATAAAGAAAAAATTTTTTGAAAAATTTACGATCGTTAATGAAAAATATTTTTGTATGTTTCTGCACAAATTCTAAAACTATATTTTTTCATGTGTTTGCATATTGTTACCTAATCAACAAATCATCACACAATAGTTTCATATCTTTATTTAATATTTGTCTGGGGTCGCGAAAAAACTTACAATCATAAACGGGGTCGTGAATAAAAAAAGTTTAAGAAGCCCTGGTCTAGAATTTTCTCTGCAAAAGCTAGATTTGCTTACTTTGTTATTAAATGTTCGGGGTTTATGACGTCACAAATGTGATATCGTATAATGTTATATTTAGAAATACGTAATATTTTTCTGCAAGATATGAGATACACGAGAATGTTCATTCATTCTAGTTATTGTGGTAGTGCTAGTTTCGGTACAAGCAACATTCTGGATAGAATCTGTTCGTGTTGCTGCTATTTATTCAGTGGTGAATCTAGTGGGATTCAAGTTCATTAAGTTGAGTTTGATTAGCAACTTGCTGGAGGCAAGACAGGTAAATTACTTTGTGGATTTATGGAAATATATTTGTTCTATGGAGAACGCATGGAAGCCCACATGGAAACATAAAACATGCATGAGAATTACACCCCACGTCGTCGCTATAACGTTGTCAATTGATCTCGTATAGTTCACAATTCTTTTCATCCTAGCTTGGATCAACAAAATTGTGACACTGACATACTGTGCACTACATACTATAATACTTTTGCTTTTTTATAGAATGGTTGCAGATTACAAAATATGTACGTTAGCAACTTTTTAATAGTTGATCGTGACTTCCTTGAGACGTAAATGTAAAAGCGACTCTGACTTCTTTTGTTATATCTGTGGAGAGATGACTGCAAGGAAATTTAGACGAAATATAACTGATCGCATCAAGAAACTATACCTTGCATACTTTGGATGTGCAATAGGTGATCAGGACAAGCATTGGGCTCTTCATGTTTGCTGCCTGGATTGTTTAAATAGGCTCAATAAGTGGTTTGTAGATGAAAAGCCCACATGGTCTTTCGCTGTACCAACGGTGTGACGAGAGCAAAAAGATCACGTAAAAGATTGTTATTTTTGCCTCACAGACACGCAGAGATTTTATCACAAAACCCGAAAGAAGATACTATACCCAAGTTTGCCATTTGCAATTCGTCCAGTAGCACATTCTAATGAGTCACCAGTGCCTAAATTACCAGTCACACTTCCTGAGTCACCGGAAGAATCTTCAGAAAGTTGTTGCGATAGTGTATTTGACGACGAAGCAACACTAACTGTTCACACCTGATAACCCAGCAGAAGTTAAATGACCTTGTCCGTGACCTAAGTCTTTCTTAAAGCAAGAGGGAATTAGTTGGATCTCGGTTGCAACAGTGAAACTTGGTGGATCCTGGGACAAAAGTGACAGTGTTATTGTCGACGACGGAGTTTATATTCGAAATTAGTACCCCCAAATTTACAAAGAGCGCCTTTTCTTGTTCTTGAATTTTTTTAGGATTCAAAATATGTTGGACAGTATTATTTGCCAGAGAAAGCAGAACCGAAGATGATATATGATTCTAATGACACTTAATTGAACATGTTGTCGATGTTACCGTCGATTTTCTACGACAAATTTTTTAATATCATTCCACCTGCAATGCTAAAGAAAAGATAATTAATGTTTACATAATACATGTAGATAGTGTAAAATGTAACAACCATAGTTTTGATAATTTTTGATGATTTGGAAGTAGAAATTCGTTGTCGTCTTTTGATGCCAGCCGATATATAACCCAAGATACAAGTATATGTTGATTCAGGTGTTTTACTCAATATCCAGACACGTAAGAAAACAACGGAAACGTTACGTATAGGCTCTGTTCGAAGGTACTATACGCCGATTTTTTTTCGTAGATACCACAAGTTCTGCGTTTTCCGATTTCGTATATTTGCTGTGTTTATAGGCCACACCTTAAAGGCCGATTCATAAAAATAATTCTTACACTGATCCGGTCTGGAATGCGAAAAGCTGAGGGGCTTTTGCCCTGTAACACAGTGACGGTAACAGTTAAGGAAATGATCTATACTGATATTACGATCGGAAATTGACAATGCGAAAAGAATTATTTGACATCGTTACTTACCCAAAAAAGAAGGAAATTGGAGAAACTGAATGGCATAAAAAAAGGGTTTTGGGATTGCATTTGACAGCGGCGCACTTTGGGAGTGCTGAGATTTTGAATTTTGGTCACTTTTCAAACAATAGCCTGCACCTCCCAGATCCTTACTTGTCCCGTTAAGCCTATTTGGTTTTGGACTTCCACGTATGTAAAAAATAATCATCGTCGACTACGACCACACGTTTGAGTGATTACTAACTCAAAAATTGTAAAGCCGTTTCTCAATCTCCCAAGTACTAGTTTATTGAAATAGCCATTGTGCCTTGCTCCTCTTTTGCTCTGACAGTAAAACAAAAAAGTCAGCTTAATTCGCGTTGACTCATATAAATGATTTTGTTTTTATATTTTTACAGTTGGTTAGCAGCCATCTTTTCTGGTTCATTCCGTCAAGAATATTTGGATTGTGGACCTCGGGCGAAGCAATGCCGTTGCAATGGGAAAGATGACTTCCATTGTTCTCCACCAGGTCACATCTGCTATTATGACAAGTGTAAGTAGCCGAATGTGTTGACGTAACTCAGTTGCCACACTAATGTACATCAAATTGCTGTGTAAGCTTCGAGATTAAGCTAATTGGATTTTGATTTTGGACTGCTGATAGCTAATATCTTAGAATGCGTGGTTTATAAAGTAAAAACATATTTATCTATTAGCCTACGGTACCGCACATGAACATTATGCCACTGGTGTCAGAGGGGGGAAGCGGCACGCTACCAGTGGTACTATTTTCGGAGATGACTTTCTAATAAACTAGTTCATGAAGAGTGGTCATAACTTACTGTATAGTTGGAAATTGCCAATAGCTTTCTTTATAAACTGTAGGATGACAAAAATTAGTTTCTTATTAAGCCAGTGACGGTAAGAACTGACAGGGACTATTTTTAGTTTGCTGCAAGCGTCACAAGCTCTAGCGACGCCACTGCGTCAATTCCGAGAAATTTGGAGAAAAGCGTAGAGTTGCAGTCATGAGCAGGGCTTCCATACTGCTCTTATTTTTAGATTTTTCTCCATTTTGAAAGACTTGCTTATTTTGTCTTACGTCCTTGTTTTGTCTTTATATCAGCAGTGAGCAATAATTTTTGACGTAAACCTTTAGTTTATCTTAAACCGAGTTAAAGGATTAGAATTTCTTTTTGAATACTTCCAGTCTTCATTAGTAAACCAACATGATCACCATTACATGTACAAGAACTATGACTTATATTTACTAAAACATTTCGTTGTGGATCTAACAAATGCTTGTACGGTGAACCTGACACAACTACAGTAATTGATACGTTTTAAATCGGCACGGGTGATAGTGTGGCCTGCCGGGGTTAAATCGAACCATACTTAGGAGATACATTTTTTTTTCTATTTTGCTTGATAATAGGTTTATAGAGCTACCGGAATCAAATCTGAAAATTTGGGTAAAACAAGAACTCATTTAACTTTAATGAGCATATCTAAGCAAGGAAAAACAAATATAAATCATAATGAGTAACAAGCGAGAACTTGAAAAAGTTTGAGGCGAAATCAGAATTAACAACGTCACTGTGTCAAATCGCACCACACATGGAATACATTATTGGTATTTTACTTTATAATAGCTTTATAGAGCTACCGGAATCAAAACAAACATTTGGAAAAAAAGCAAGGACACTTTAAACTCCCCAGGGCACGTCAAACAGGTAGAAAAAAAACATGCTACATAATGCGTAGCCAGCGAGGATTAAGAAAGTTTAAGGAAATCAAAAGAAAACAGGGTTACCGAGTAAAATCGCTTCACACGAAAGACATTTTTGATATTTTGCTTTAGAATACCTTAATATCAGAAATGTAATCCCTACTTCCAAACTACGGGGAAAGTAAGGCTCCCTTGGATTCGTGTTAGCAATGAACAGAGCCAACAAACCTAAGGCAGAGCGAGGATCTTGAAATGAGATATTCTTTTACAAAATGGAGCACAAAAAGTAAAGCCGGGTAGTGTTAAATAAAAAGAGTTTAAACTAAACCATAAAAGGCGTTGTTTTTGAGGTGTCGAAACCTGCTTTAGTTTCTGGCACTAATGCTAAAAGTGAAGCTACGTCTGGACTACGGTCTTTAATCAATGATCATCCAAATCATTTGTGTGTTGGAAGTCAGTTTTTAGGTTTGCAGATGGGGCCCACCAGCAACACAGTATCGTAGGCTATCTTGATATCAACAAAAGTTGCTGTGGCCTTTTTACTTTGAAAGCTGCCCACGATATTTTGGGTTAATGATAAAATGGATCAACGGTTGATCTCCCATGTTGCTAATACACTTGTTTATAAAAAAGTAGCGGGTAAAAAGATAGACGCAGGCGTAAATACGCTTGTTCAAGAATCTGGAAGTTACATAGAATAATGTGATATATTGATAGCTTTTGGAGTCCTATTTTGGTTTATACGTCTTGAGCTAGCAATCACTAAGTCCTTTTTCCCAATTTCAGGGAATTTGGTGTTGCAAGCTGGTAAAAAGGAATTTACTTGAGCAAAGTTTTCAAACAAAAGCGGTATGGAAATAAGTTTTTGCCGGATTGAATCTGGCCCAGTGGCTTTACCTAAATAATGTGTTGCAGGGCAGTGGCAAACTCTTTTGCAGTAAAGGAAAAGTCATTGGGCGTTCTAAAAATTTTTTTCACTATATTGTTTGAGACAAAGTGCCAAGGCTAAATGGAGCTTGAGCAATCTCAGCCTCTTTTGGTTGCGCCCCTTACTGCACCACTTCCAAAACAAAAGTATAAAGTTGTGTATTTCTGGTTCAGCCAAGCTAATCTTTCTCTAAATCGCCATTGTATGAGTAACCCGGGTGTGAGCAAATGTTTTAGATCAGGAGCCGATAAAATTTAAAGGGCGTGCGGGATGATTACAATAAACTCATGAAAAAGTTCACATGGTGCAAAAAGGTATGATACTTAAATTCGACTCTAACCTATATGAGCCAAACATTTTCCTGTTATAGAATTATATTTGCTTGCTTAAAAGTTTTCTTGTTTTAGGGCTGCAATTAATGTGACATTGGGCAATATTTTATGCCAAGATGTCAAAATTTGGCGCTAGCTTGGTGATTGTTGCAATTTTTAACATGGATTAGATATGTGCATCGGTTTGCGGAAAACTGTCTCGAGACTCAGTTTTATTGTTCACTAGCAGATTTCCCCGTCGTTGATCGAGTAAAATGTAAAGACTGATTAAATTTTTACATTGAATAACCATATTTTAACTCTTTCGATCCCGCGCGGGTATAATTACCGGTAAGCGATCTTGATACGTGCGCTTCCGCGACGGTATATATACCGGCAATAACAGAAATGGCGGACATGCGCGCAATTGTTTGCGTACATCTCGTTTAAGCAAAAACGTTTATATATAAACCTTTCTAACATTCTGTTTGTGGTTTGTAATTGAATTTTTACATTGAATAACCATATTTTAATGTGTTTTCATGATTTTTATTTCATCGTACAACAGTACAAATAGGCCTCTAGTAGAGCCCCATAGGCTCGTAGCCCCCCATAGACGATTCTGATCGAAATCAAAATACCGTAAAATAAAAATCATGACAACGCATTAAAATATGATTATTCAACGTAAAAATTTAATTAGTTTTTACATTTTACCCGATCAACGACGGGTATATTTGCTAGTGATCCCTAAAAGTACAGTCTTGCTCATAACCATCAAATTTAGATTTTTATTTGTCACAAATTTTTTTCTGTTTGTGGTATCTAACAAAAACTTTAGACAACTCTAGTATTTTAATATAGGTTGAATAAATATAGGCTCGTAGCCCCCCATAGACGATTCTGATCGAAATCAAAATACCGTACTTGGCTTCCCTGGAAAAAGTTATATAAGATTCATATGTTTGTTTGTATCTAAATGTCTCCAGTTTTATTTCTATAGCGGACATACAGACAGACAAACTTTGAGTTATATATATATAGATAATACTCGTATGTTCATTCACATAGATGAAGCTAAATTGCATTTTCACTCTTTGCTTGGCCTTTGATGAAAAAGCTGATTTTATAAGTGTTGTAAATCAATCAGCAAATGAGTAAATAAATCGAAGAAAAACTGCTCGAAATAAAGCATTGAAAACCGGAAAATATTTGCAAAAGAGCTAGATTTTACCTCCTACTTTTTGGGAGAAATAGAAAGTGAGTAAAGATCGCAAATACAAAAAATTTTCAAAATTCGAATTTACGTAAATAGTCACTCAAAATTTAAGATCTAAACAATACATTTTTTTGATAAAACAGTGAATTTAATGAATCACATCAAAAGTATAGTTGTTAAATTCAACTGTTTTTGTGAGAACTTAGCATACAAAACTAATGCGTTCTTCACAAGAAATTTATCTCAAGTAGTGTTATCTCAAGAAGTACCACCTTGGTTACAGCAAAACTTTTTAACCTGACTGGTTTTAAGTCATTTTGAAAATATGAGTTTTGTTAAATTGTTTTGAGTAAAATCAAAGAACGTCAGACAGTTTTCAGTAAGCCTTTATTTAATCACTGTGGTCAGTTGCCACACAGTAACATGTTATTTGTAATACATTGTCACAGGGAAGTGTGATTAAGAATTACACTGCAGTGACGGCTCTGATGAATTTGGATGTTCGTGCCGAAAAGATCAATTTCAATGTCATTGCTACCGAAATATTCCAACAACCTGTGTCATGCGTGGTAAATTTAAAGGATGTATAGCAAAGAACTTGGTCAATAATGGATATGCAGATTGCCCTGATGGTAGTGATGAACAGCAACAGTTTATTAAAACTGTTCAATGTGGTAGTTGTAATGTGACAATGCGAAGATTAGACAGCATTGCAAATTGCACTCACATTGGTTTTCCATCATGCGATAACTCAACCTGTTATGAAGTTCCTTCGCTTTCATGCTCAAATCGATTTAAAGATTGTTCAGAAACTGATGTCATATGTACATCGTTCTGTGATGATGCTACAAGCAATGAATGTAAGCAGAGTTTTCAATGCTCTGATGGTAGTTTGATATCAACTTCTCAGTTCTGTGATGGTAAAATCGACTGCCCAGATAATAGTGATGAAATAAGGGGTGAAGAAGGACTCAAATGCATTAGTTCATTGCAAGCTTGCACCTTGCCACAAATAAATTTGCATGACAATATAAAGCATTGTAAAGACGGTTCAGATCTTTGCCTTTTAAATCAGTCATGTTTTGAATGTATTGATAAAAGCTTTAACATATCTTTTAATCAAGTGTGTGATGATAGTGTAGATTGTTTGGACAATTCGGATGAGTGCCTTTGCGAAACATATATTGATTTTAGTTTTTGCTCTATGTTCGACCCACTTAATCCAAATTATATTCCAAAAAACTGTACCTCTAATTATAAATTTGTAAACACAAATGCAATAGCTCAACGATTTATCTTCGTTAACATCTCTCAATATTTGACTGGAAGTATATCATCCTTACGTTGCCAAACTAAACACGGCGTAATTACTGCAACCATGTGTGACGGTCGGCCTGAATGTAGTGATTATAGTGACGAATGTAGTTGTAAAGATAAACGTCCTCAGTTTTGTAATGATATTTGTCATCTATATTTCATGATGGGTGATCGTTATTGTGATGGCATTATTGATGAAGCTTGGATGTTTATCAATAACTCAGCTTGCCCTCGAGGCTTTGACGAAATGCATTGTTCAAAACGATTTTCCTGTAAAACCGGTGATAAAATAAGCATTGATATCAATAAATTATGTGACGAAGTAGAAGACTGCGATGATGGATCAGACGAGTCGGATGAACAATGTTCCCGATTTTTTTCCAAAGACACATCCATATTTTCTTCTGACACAGAAATGATAGCAAACGAAGGTTTACGAAGTGCTTTCTGGATCATTGGGTTTTTAGTGATTGCAGGAAATGCATATGCCATAATTACTAATTTGATTAAAAATGGTTGTTTTAAGGTTAAACCAACATCAGCTTCATTGCATTGTAATCATATTATGATACTTAACATTGCTGTAGCTGATTTCATAATGGGTATATATTTAATAACCATATCAATATATAGCGTCGTTTATTCCGGACGATATAAAGAAATCGATTTAGAATGGAGAACAAGTTTACGATGTTCTGTAATTGGTAGTTTAGCTGTGCTATCGAGTGAAGCATCATGTTTGTTGATGGTGACATTGACGTCATTTAGATTATATCACGTTTTCCGACCATTGTCATCCATGACATCATCTGGTTGGTCATGGAAAGTTTGCATCTTTGTATCTTGGATTGTTGCTGTGTTTCTGGCTGTAATGCCAAATTTTAAAACTGCTTCGGATTATTTCGTTCATCATCTTTGGGTTGAGAATGAGTTTAGTAAAAGTGGAGAATGGAGCAAATGCTCTTTTTTAAAGTTTACGAATCGCTTATATGTTTTTGATGTTTTGAATAAACTTTACTCAATCGACTTCGATTCCCAAAACAATTCAAACTTACTGACATCTTCAGCATTTAGTATCAACATTACTAGTTTGAAATCAGCACTTGAATATTTGAACAGGTTTTTTCCAAGCTATGCTCCTCAAGGCCGATTCGGATATTACAGTGAAACTAGCATATGCATGCCAAGGTACTTTGTAATGCGTGGAGACAATGCTTGGGAATATTCTCTTATCATAATCCTACTTAACTTTGCATCTTTTATGTTTATTGCTCTTGGTTATATCTTAATATATAAATGCTCAATGAAACAACGACCAATAAACTCAGAAAGCGAAGCGAAACTGAAAAAGCGAGAAGCTAAAATACAGAAACGCATTGCAAGAATTATCGTGACAGATTTTGCATGTTGGATACCAATTTGTATCATAGCGTTCGTGAAATTTGGAGGCGTAAACGTGGGAGACATTGTGTACCAAATTACAGCAGTTTTTCTTCTACCTATCAACAGTATATTAAATCCATTTTTATATACTTTATCTCTGGACAAATGGCTTCAAAAGCTTCGTTGCCGTCAAACAGATTAAATGATCAAATTGTTTGAGTTTGTGTTGACATGCTTTTTCATCAAAATAAAACGTTTTATCCCTCGTGATGCGCTTGTCTATTCTATTGAATATTGGTATGATTGATTTGATAATTTATTTGCTGGTTACTTTGGTTTAAATAACGCTCTTGCGACAATATTCTTGAAAGAGGATGGACGCACTATCGAGATTTTGTGGCCAAAGGAGAGACCAACCAAAAACTGTAGTTTTAATATTTGGCTATGATTGAGACAAAGTTTTTAATGTTTCTAAAAAAATGGTCATCATGACTTATAATTGTTGTTAAATTGATAACAACCAACGTGATCAAAGAAAGTAATTTTACTATAAGAGTAATTTTACTTTTTCTTATCCCCGCTTGTGGGGCTGATTGCCGGCGTTAAATTTTGGAGATTGTATTTTTCTTGTGTTGTATTTTTCATATTTATCCTCCATTCACGAGAAAGCGAATTGTATCGCTATATTTTGGACGGGACGTTCGCACTCGCTTGGGAGTTGCTGTTTCCGAGGTGTCTGGGCCACCTGTCTTCCACATAAATGCAGGGGCGTCACGTTAAGCTCCTTGTCCAAGGACACAACAAGCGAACTTGCCGGCTTGTTCTCCACAACCTCCCCCAAATGCCGAGCGCCAAGCAAAAAAGCTGTGAATACCATATTTTAAAGTCTTTTGGTATGACTCGACAAGGGGATTGAACCCCAAGTATACCGACTGCGAAGCAGACGCTCTAACCACTACACCATCGTGTTAAAGGCGTTTTTTACCACGTACTTGACAATAGCTGAACAAGAAAAAATATTTGAGATGGTGAGAACAAATTTTGTGAAATTTTGATGTGCTCAGAACAAATCGACCAAACTCACAGTGTTTGATTGTTTTGGAATTCTCAAATGCATTTCACAGCTTTTCCTTATCTTTCCAGTTTAATCTCATTACTATTTTAATAAAAAATAGCTTATAAATGATATTTGGTCAAAAACAGTTTAAATAAACATGGCACCTATTTTCCCTTGGCAACGACCATGTGTCCTGGTCTCACTCACCTCAGTTTAAATTCAAGATACGTTATGTAAGTTTATCGTCGAAAATAATCTAATATTTCACCGCTTAAATCATTGTATTTCCTTTCCACAGAAGAACCAATTTGGCTAAATCCGACCTTAGAATTACATGCTAGAGTAAAGCAGCAAAATAATAGAGAACTCTTAGGCCCCAAGGGTTCACACGTAACCACAGCCTCATCTATACAAAAAGCACAAAACGCTGGCAAAATGGAATCTCGAAATAACATCATTTAAAAACTTGCTGTAACTAGCTGGAAACCGAACACCCTGCCCACAAAACCCATGTTGCCGCCTACTCCTCTGTCGAATACTGCTTCTTAATATCAGCCAAGAGTGGTATTCCTGAACACATAGTCACAATTCTAAATCAAACAATGCGAAAACTACAACTGGCCCGCTGAAGTCAACACCATTAGAGTGGCTGCCCGTACTTACCACATCCAGTCATCGTACATCAGAAAAATGACTAATAAACTGTTTGACATGGGAATCGATGAACAGGAAGCTTGACCTACTTTATTTTTATTCATCGTGTGAGGAAGATGTTCAACTTAAGAAAGCAATTTCGCTAAATGCCTGGAGTCGTGTCTGTCAGCCGGGACACCAAGCTCTTGTTAATATCTGACAAAACACGAGCTTCATTTGAATAGTGGTAGATGTAGCAGGATGTTATTACGTGCTCAACTGTTTGCTTCTTTGCGCCACACTCTCAAGCCGGAGTAGAAGCCCAGTCCCATTTGTGTATTGTTGAGTAAAATAGCCCAACGCCAGTTTGAAGGCGATTAAGCCTGACCCATGCAGGTCTGGAAAAGAACATTCCTAATGTCACTGAACTGACGGCTGCAATGAGTGCATGGAATGTGGAAGTGTTTTCCTACCACTCTGTGTTTCATTTTTAATACGCCCATTGTGTTGTACTCGTGCCTGATTGAGTGAGATTGTTCAGCAGGTAGAGCGCTGCAGGCACCAATGGTTGTTTTGATTTAAATTGCCGCAGATGTCCACAAGATGGGGACAAGAGCCTTTCGTCGACCAGAAGTTCTGGATCCCCGGCGCGCAAGCTAGAAACAGTATTGGTTGGATCCCCGCCAGAACGAGAAGATTGTCCGACGGATTGCAACGCATTCATCCGGTCACTATGCGTAAGGCGTCATTAATCGGCTTGTCAACAAGGCAAGTATGATTTTTCAATCAATCACTTCGTTCTTTCGACAAATTTTCTATTCAAATTTAACGTTTCGATTAAGCAAATGATTGATTGAAAAATCGTTACACTCGACATACGAGGAATGCCTGCTATATTTAAGGCAAGCATGATCGCTGCGACACCAAACAGGCGCGCAATACTCAGCAGTAGAGTGGACCAAGGCAGGGGTGGCTATAAGCAATTCTGTGGCACTCGCACCCTAGCTTGATCCTACCAGTCGCTTCAAAAGCACAACGCAAGTTGTTAATAGACAAAAATGCTAGAGTTTGCTTTCTGGAAGTAACGTCACGACTACTCACTAACACGTATTCCGTGGCGATGATTAATTATCTCATGTTTCGAAACCCATTAAGTTCGAAGAAATTGAAGCAGACGAAAAAACAGTCGGCATTGTATGTTATAGTAGGCCTGATGCATTGACAACCCAGGCTTCATCAGTTTACTTCCAGTATATACAGAGGCCAAGAGACCTAAAGCTTTGAGAAACCTGGACCTCCAATACATTTTCAAGTGTCCTTGTTGTACATCAGTTTATATAAATGCTTTGTCGTTATCGAAGGTGTAATAGTAGACTAAATTATTTTCATTTATTAGGTCGGAGTGGCCATGACAAACTTCAAAAATTTTGCATAAGTCTTAGTGGCAAAGCCACGCCCAGTCAACTTAGGGCATTAACGGTCCATAGGCGTAAAAGAAAGTGGAGATAAAGCTTTCCCTGTCAGCTCCAGAAATTTTATAACTGAACAAAATATATACTATTGAAAAGTTGATCTTGATCAAAAGAAAACAGGTTTTTACCTATGTGATTAAAGATGAAGTTTGGAACATACAGTATATAATCACTTTCAAAAACTCAATTTCCAAACGAAGTCTTTAAGTTTGTTTTTAGTTAAAAATGCCTTCCGGCCCTCCATACAAAACAATGCTTTTGGTTATGCTCCTCCAACGGAAGCAGTGATCCGGAACAAAACGTATTCAACAGCCTTAGTTTGAGGAAACATTCAACAGTGTTGAAATTTGGGAATGATTGCGCTCCCAATTCAATTTTATGTTTGCCCAAATGCAAAACTTTGGCACTGATGTGCATAATCTGCACTTGTTCTGTGTACAGCTTCAGGTACGGCGTCTACAAGGAGCTGCCCGGGTCATTGTTTCCTCAAATTTATTATGGTGCCATCCCGCATGGAAGCAGTGCTCTTGAAAAAACGCATTCAACAACCTTATCTTGAGAGAAAAGATTTAAACATTATGATGTTTTAAAGCGACTTCGCCTCCTGATTAATTTTTGGTGACTCCCACTTTCTCGAACACAGCACCAACAAAAAAGCAAAACCTTAGGTCTCAGATCCTCGTATAAGTCACACTCATACCAGATTTAAAATCAAAAACCGAGAATTTAGTTTTACGCTAAATGCAAAAAATTCTTTCTGTAGATTTGCTACAAAGCGCTGGACAACGATATCATTTATACATGCAAGATTTGACTACCCAAGATATCAACCGATTGAAAGAATATGCATAGTCTCTAATATAGAACTAACATTTTACCGAGGCAATGTTAACCTTTAACCACTCGCGCTGGTGTATTTTGTATACCACACGTGGTTATTTAATCATACCTCTTGTTTGGTCGCCTGGCATATCTTTGGGTTGGACGATTCTCTGCTCATCCAGTTGCGCCGGCTTCACGCAAATAAATTTTACTGCAATAGAGACTCAAAAATAATAATATTTTAACTTTCATTTGCTCTGCATTTAATGGGATGTTGGTATTTATAGACGTCTGTATAAGGATAAACGGCTGGTTTACCAGCCCCCTCTGACACGTTGAAAAACTCTATTTTGATGAAGATGACAGGTTCCCACTTTTTTTTGTGAAGTAAACATCAGATCACACCAAAAACTATTCAAGGCGAGTAAAAATTGGATTGGTTGTAAAGATTAATATGGAACAATCAGGGTATAAATCTCCAGTAGCGTTTCCAAATTTTACAATATAGCCATTTTTCCAAATCTCACTGAGTAATGAAATAGAGCTTTTTCAAAATTATTGGATCACATTTGAGCATTGCTTTTGTTTGATTGTATATTGTTTTCTTTTAGTTAATAAATTATTTAATGGTTCTAGTCCAAAATCCTATGCCAATTATCAGTAATTGTTCTTTGTAAAACAATTTCATGCAATATTATACATGAAAACGCTAAAACAGTTTATACTTTTACCTTGTTATAGGCTACAATATCAAAAGAATCGATTTGCCTGGTTTTCGACAACTGACCACTACATCAGTTAAATACAAGACAAACCAACCTAAACAATGGATTGAGGATTTTTCTCTGAAGAACCGATAAACAAAACCAACTGCAGATCGTTGGCACTGTAACGGTCAACAGACCGCTAGTCAAGTTGAAACACCAGTCGAGCTACGATTTTTATTTCGTTAATCAGTGGCGCACCGATGATCAAGACCATATTATTGACAAATCACGTCAGCCGACAACGAACCACCAGCTGAAAAATGATGTACCGCCAGCTGATCAATAATTTGCAGCTAGTGGAACAATAACATACCGCTGGGCAAGGCTCACCGACCGCCGATTGAACTATGGCAGACTGCCAATGGACCGACGACATTTTGCTGGTGAGCAAGATCATCCCGCGGTCCTCTGACGATTGTCAAGAGCGGACAGATAGTTGAAGATTGAATTAAAATTGAATCGCCGGTGAGCCGATTAATTATTGCTAGTTAGCCGCTGGCCGACCAATGGAATGCAAATGAGCAACGCCAGACATGAGGCCGCTTGTGCATATCGACAGTTGATGCTGCCGACCAAGAACCGCTTGTGGTTTGCTTACCGAGGAGTGGCTTATGTTTATTTTGGTTTTACTTTCGTTACAAATTATGAATAAAAGCTGCGGACTGTCATCGTATATTTCAGTAAACATGACAGACTTAGGCATCCATGACCTTGATGGACTTTAAAAGAGTATCTAAAATATTTTTGAAATCACCGAACCAAAAAAGCAGACATTACGTCATCTTAGACTTGATAGTTTTGCTACTAATGAAAGTTGTACGTCGTGGATCGCTTTTTATAAAAAGGCCTGAGATGTGTGGTAGTAGTAAGTCATCAAAAAATAGCTATTTGTTGTCTTAACCCAACTAAATTCAGCGCTACACAGACCAATAAAAATTCAGTTACTTACCTTACGAAAAACTAATGTATCAAAATCAAATGCTGGTCAAGACATTAGAAATATATTGGGGAAGGAAACTGTAGAACGGAGATTGCTGGGGTTTGAATAAAACTGCTAGATCCAACATAAAAATCTACATTTTTTAAACTTGGCTACGTGGTCTCTGCCCATACCCGTCAAATGATAATTCAATGACGCCAAGTTAAAAAACCCCAGAAATCTACCGTTCTTATGTTGAAAAAATCAAAACAGTTTTAAACAGTACGCAGAAATTTACTAAGTGATAAGCTTGCAATGCAACTTATCACTTAGTTCAGACCTAAATATAGACCGTTGATTATATTATTTAACCAACTTGCCGATAGATTATTACATTATTCAATTTGGAGAATAACCAATTCGTGCATTAAATTATCGCTAATACATGCCACTGAGTGGTTGATACAGGTTGCTCATTAATCAACCATCATATCATAACTTGGTTTGCACAGTAATAATTACTTGTAAGCTTAGCAATTACCGTTTTTTTTTGGTATCAATGGAGGGCAGACGCAAGAGTTTGAAGAAGACGCATTATGATATTTTACTTCACGAGTAGATGATTTAAATGTCGCTTAGCCGGAGAATATATACATTAAAAATTATAGACAGGTGTTTGTTTTGCTCGAAATATCATTGTTGACTTGTTTTTAATGATGATGACCGTTTGTTACTTTTTTATTCGCTGTCCAAATGCAAGCA
Source organism: Trididemnum clinides (assembly GCA_963675345.1). NCBI lineage: Eukaryota > Metazoa > Chordata > Ascidiacea > Aplousobranchia > Didemnidae > Trididemnum > Trididemnum clinides. Next base: position 8,553,037 of record OY776292.1, on the reverse strand, counting down.
ATGAGCAACCTACGTAAAGCATAACCATTTTTATCCAACGAAATCACAGAAACAGAAACCCACTCATCAAACGATACATAGCTTGTTGCACAAAGGAAGTCGACAAAGAAACTTAGAATTAAGTCGAACAGTCACCCAAACAAAAGCTACAACAAACCAAACAAACAAAGATGTGTGATTTAGGCAGTTTATACAGATAAGCACAACTATGCTAAAATGAAATTTACGAAAGCAACTATTTAGACACAGAGTAATTTGTTAAAAAGAATTATAAATAAAGCGAGATTTTAAGGTTTTCAACGAAGTAGAGTGGGTTTTTTCAATAGATTTTCATCATTTTATTTCAGAATGCTTAATTGGCCTTTGAAGACAAGCAGCTCAACACATTGGCAAAAAGGGATCATCTACAATCCTCGGATATAGTTGGAACGTTATGAAATCTCAAAATATTTTGTGGTTTCATCAGATGTGTTCTGCCAATAACGCAGTTTCTAATTCATTCTAACATACAAATATGTTAAAAGAGAAACAAAATCTCATGAAAGCAGCCGAAAGTTTTTGGGACATGTGTTTCAATCATGCCCACATGTCATACTTGCACAGTCGTACAGAAATCGAGATAATACAACCCTTACGTTTCACTGTTTTTAGATTTTTATTACTGTTGGGATGATCAAGAGCTTGTTCGTGTTGCTTGCATTGTTTTTTCTTAACTTGGTTTTAACTCAAGCAAGAAGAATAACTACAGCATACGGTAAGCAATAATTTTTTGTAGGTGTTAAGGTTTTTAATTTCGAAATGGGCAAATTAAGTACCAAACAACAGCTTTGCATTGGCTTTAAAAATACTGATATCCAAAAAAGGGCTCTCAACTATAAACCTGTAAATATCGTCTTGGGTGCCGCAGCTATTCACAGATGGTAAAAGGGAATTAGTGCAAAAATGTGGAAGCCACTGATTTACATAATAATTCTTAAGTCAATATCGGTAAGCAAACAATTCCGTTGGCTATATAAACCATTGATTGAATACTGAAAAAATTCATTACATCGTTTAACCTCGAACAAGGATGCGAAATGTTTACGTTACCTATGAACGGTTATTTATGAATAGAAATAAACAGTTTTTGATACTTGATACGTCTAAATTTGCTAAACCATTAGTCACAGTTTAGCTGGAGGCCAGGGATGTGCAATTTTAATGATGGGGAGAGCCACAAAACTTGTTTTTGGTTTTCTGGGAGCATCTTATGAAAGCTGCGAAAGATGTTTTTGCCCATTCTGAAGTTAAGATCTCAGCTGCAGGCCATTGTAGACATCCCAAAGTGGGTCTTTAACAAAGTGTAATGTCATCGCCAGACGAAAGCTTTTCTTCTCGTAGAATACTCCTGTAATCAGGAAAAACCTAGTAAGTCAAATTTTTGGAAAAATTGAGTTTGACCCATATTTGGATTTACTAAGTTTTCCCATCTGTTGAGCTTGTTAAAATGTGTGAAACTCTTCTCGATTGGCAGTTTTTCATCAGGAAAAACCTAGTAACTATGAGTCCTAAAAAAGAAATACTAAAAAAAATCAACCTTGCAATTCAACTTGCTAAGTTTTTTCCTGATCATTACACACGACATACTAGGTTTCTCCAGATGAAAAACTGCCAACAAGGAACAGATACATGCATCTCGATAAGCTGAAGGGTAAATTTTTAGTATATCCAAACATGGATCTGATATGAGTCAATCCAATGCCGTTGGCTAATTCTGGTCATGTGATTGCAATCGATATAGCAAGTAATCCATCCAATCACGTTTTTTGATCCTGGTCGTGTGATCATAATGCATATGGCAACTGAGTCAATCCAATCACTTTTTTGATTCTGGTCAAGTAATCACAATGAATATGACAGTCTCTATGATTGTAATCTTGTGCTGATATTTCTCAAGTTTTCTGTATATTCATTGGTAGTAAAATTGCATGCCATGGAAAAATGCTCGTAGAATTGGCATTTAAAAAGGCTACGCAGCAACAAATTGATCAGAGAATAGCAATTAAAGCCAATAAAAGGGGACAGAAGGACAACATTATCAGAGTGAACACAGCTGGGTACGCTACATAATGTAAACAAACCGTTTGAACACTTAATAACGGTTTCAGAATACATATTAGGACAGGGGTAACAAAAAGGAAATCGAGAAAATTCATCGACAATGACAAGTAAACACATATTTCGGGTACAAGTAGGTAGCGGTCCTTTGAAATCGATCGCAATACGTTCAAAAGGGTAGCCTTTATAAGTGTACCTTTTTGTGGAATATAAACTCGCGGTTTTAGCTCCGCGCAGAATAGCAGGTCTTTTTAACATCCTCCATCACAAATGGAAGATTTTTAGCCCGAACATAGTGCGCTAGCCGTCTAACCCCAGGGTGACACAAGTTTTGGTGCAATTCTTGTAGAGTAAACGTGTTAACCGAAGCGCAAACCGCATGAGTAAAGACATCAGCAGCAACATTATCACGACCTGGCCGAAATTTTATAGTGTACGAAAACGATGCTAGTTCTGAACGCCAACAATGTATTTTGTTGTTTTTTATTTTGCTTCGTTTTCGATTGTCCAGCATAAAGGCAACCGACTTTTAATTGGTAATCAAGGTAACATGCTGTTGGGCAAGTAAACGCTCCGATTTTCGAATAGCTTCCACAATTGCCGTGGCTTCTTTTTCTACGGCCGGATAACGGCGTTCACTACCACGGAGAGTTCGTGACATAAACGCCACCGGACGTCCCGCCTGATTTAATGTTCCAGAGACAGCCACGTCGGAGGCGTCTCATTCGACGACAAACGGAGCATCTTCGTCTATTGCTTGAGAGATGCATTGGCAATGTCTTGTTTCAGGGATTCAAAATCTTTCACTGCTTCAAAACTTAGCGGAAAACTTGTAACACTTTTTAGTCGAACTATTTTGTCAGAATAATTGGTAACCCATTTCGCGTAGTAAGCAAAAAGTCCCAACATACGCTTCAAGGATATAATGTTATTGGGGCGAAGCAGGTCCAACAAAGGTTGGAACCTTTCAGTATCGGGTCTAATAGTTCCGTTTCCAACCCGATATCCTAAAATACTGATGTCTGAGACCGAAGGTACCGTCTTCGAGGCATTTAGATTTAAATGACGACATTTCAACGCATCGAGAAAGGCAGAAACATTGCATCATGTTCTTCCTGATTCATTCCTCCAACCGTTACGTTATCAAGATATGAAAAGGTATCTTTTAATTTATCTATTTCAACAATTTATCCATTTCATTAAAATTGATCGTTTGTGAATAATCGACACAAAGTCTTTTTTTTCCAGACTCTTTATTATTTACCACCAGTACGTGCGCTCTCCATGGAGAGACGCTGGGGCGAATTATGGCGGCAGAGTGCAATCTATTCACTTCTGCATCAATAAACTTTTGGTCTGCAGCATTGAAGCGTTTTGACTTTGTCGCCACTGGACGGCAATTACTAAGCAGATTGTTAAAAAGTGAAGCGGGTTTGATTCCCAATTCAGACATTGCATTTAAGTGGTTAATCTTTGGCACAAACAAATCTGCTCTAGAACCGTTGTATTGAAAGACAACTCGTTTGTGCTGGGTTTGAAAATCACCTCCCAATAACAAATCAGTACACAAATTTTTCATAATTCCGACACTCACTTGCTGATAAGTTTCATTTTCTATGACTATGTTTACAACGCACCCTCCCAAGATCTCTTCTTTTAAATTGGACGAGGCCAGAGCAACATTTGTCTTGCATGGCTCCACATGGAGCTTAAAGATTTTGACCGTCTTATCTTTGATGAAACTGAGCGAACTTCCTGAATCGATCACCGCAGATAGTTCGTACCCATTAACAAAAGACGAAACAGTGGCATGAGATAAACAAGAAGGTGCTGGTTGTATCGCACAGGATTGTTGTTTTAAGGATGATGTGGACGCCATGTCTTCTACCAGAAAACAATTACTCTTGAACACCGCGCAAAATGTCCCTTTTTCTGACACTTAAAGCAAATAGAATTGCGAGCAGGGCAATTTTTCCTCAAATGAAGAGTCTTGCCTTCACAGAAGAAGCAAGGTTTGTTTATCTTGCAAGGGAATCCTGAGTACTTTGTCCATGTTGCAAAGATGCTTCATTGGACAATCCTGGTGATACAGGCATAACCTGCACTCCGCTGTCCCTTTCATAAGCTTGTGGATGTCTTTGTGCCACTTCTAAGGCACTGGCTTGAGCAAATGCTGTTTGTAAATCCAGCTTTCGATTCTCTAAGAGACGTCGTCGAACAGACGTAGACGTCAATCCGTCAATAAAAGAATCACAAACCATTTCTTGCCGATACTCCTCGCCTGTAACCGCCCGTAGTTACTGTCTTTACTTAGGCTCTGTAAGTTCTGTAGGAATTCTCTCAAACTTTGTCCTGTTTTCTGTTGCGCTGTTGCCAGGATATGTCGGGCAATTATAATGTTAGGTACTTTTACGTACATGTTCTTCAGCTAATCGATTGCATCTTTATATGTATCACGATCTTCGATGAAATCAAATACTTTAAAATCTACCAGACTAATGAGTATTCTCAATTCATTTGCAGCTGGTCCTTGGCCCCGTATTTCAGCGAGAGCCTCGAAATAGTTTTTAATCCAATGCTTCCACTGCTTGGAAGCTTGAGGGCTATCTGGATCAAAGATAAGTCGATCGGGCTTTACCACCTTATCTATTAGTTTTAGTTGACTAAATTGTTGCGTTCTAGCTACCTCGACGCATATACCAAATTATACCATAAGCCTCATAAATCCGGCTTTAATCAACTAAAACGCTTGATATCTAAAAGCATAAAAATAAATAGAACATATACAAAGAAGAACGCCTAAACTAAAGATTTAAACTGAAGCACTAGTAAGACTAACAAAAGCGACTTAACTCTGGACTGATAAGAAACGCAACTGTAACAGAAAACAATGATTGGATCCTAGTGCTTTAGGCTAACATTAAACTAACGCGCAGTTATCATGCACAAATTGCAAACAACGTTTAAACCTGACGCGCAACAAATTTCCATCGATTTACTTTATTTTAATTTTTTTGGCGTTAGTTGTTTTACAGTATTGGTTCCGCAATTGTGTGTTATTATAGTTTTTGACAATGTTTTTGTTTTTACTTTTTAAATCGTGATTCAGTAGTAGCCAACAGTACAACAATATGTATCTCGATGCGTCATGTACTTGACTAACGTGACCTATATGATAGCATATTGAATTTTTAATACCGGTAATTTGGTGGTTTAAGTTTCAAACATCATTTTACATCCCAAGTTTACACCATTAAACCCATCAAGTCATTAAGTATGGTAAAAATCTCAAGTTACATTTTATAAATTTATCTAATCATCAACACACGATCAGTCATCTCTATTTTAAGATCATGAAGGTTTGTATCGTAAGCAATTCAAAATATTCTATATCCTATAATGTCTTTTTTTAAACAAGAATAGAGAATTTTCATAATTGCACCATATTTGCAGCCGTACAAAATCAGTTTTAATATGAAAAATTCAGTCTAAAGTATACGCGCAGGGGGAAAGCAACTATCATAAACCTACCACAAAATAGGTTACGAAATAGCAGGCGAATTGAAGCAAACATACCGTCTATTTTAGTGCCCCCCTCACTTTCGGCTTGTGTCTCACCACTTCGTTTGCTATGGCGACGGCACTGCCTATCTACCATTATTTAAATAGAGCTCGCGTTCTCTCAACTATTGGCAAGAGCATGATGCCTCGGCGGACAGACTCATGCACGGCTACTTAATGGAACTGCTTTCTTAAAGTTAAACATCTTCTTTGCAGGAAGAAGAAGAAGATAAATCAGGTTTCTATCCATCAATTCCCATGTCAAACAGTATGTTAGTCATTCTTCTGATGTACGGGGAACCATTCTAATATTGTTGACTTTAGCAGGCCAGTTGTAGTACGCATTGTTTAATTGAGAATTGTATCTGTGCTTTCAGGAAAACGACTCTTGACTTATATCAAGGAACAATATTCAGCCGCGGAGTGGATGAGAACAAGGGTTTTGTATGCAGGGTATTTAGGTTCGACTACCAACTAGTTCTAGCAAGTTTTTAAATTATGTTATTTATGGATTCTATCTTTCAACGACTAGAGCTCTCTGTAGGTGAAGCTGTGGAGAAGTTTGACCCCTTGGTGGTTGGGATTTCTCTCTTGTTTTGCTGCCTTACTCTGGAATGTAAGTCTAAGTTCCTGTTTTAGCCAAATTGTTATTTATATGGAATGCAGTTGCTATGGTTTTAGCGGTGGTGGAATATTAAACTGTTTTCGACGCCGAATTTACGTAACATGTTTTGAACTCAAACGGATGTAACCGAAACCAGGATAGTCGTCACCAGGGGGAGAGGGGTGCCATGCTTCGTAACACCATCTTTGACCAGATGTCATTTATTAGTAATTTTTAATACAACAGTAAAGCTGTCGTCAAGGAAAAAATTGTGAAATGCATTTGTGAATCACAAAAAAAGATTAAACACTGTGAGTTTGGTCGATTTGTTCTTAGTACATCAAAACTTCTATAAATTTTTTTCTTACTATCCGAAATATTTTTTTGTTAAATCATTGTCAAGCACATGGAAAAAACGCCTTCAACTAGTTCTGAAAAGGCTTTTGCTTCTAATGTGAGAGGAAAGAGCAAATGGAAGATCTTTTTTGTAGATCATCTCACAAAACCGTGAAAATATACTACACCGGCGCGTAAACTTCACCTGAATCGTCAAAATATAACGTTGGCAATCAGCAGGCTCAGCAGCGTGGATAAAAAAATAATAAAACTACTCTCTTTGATCAAGTTGTTTGTTATCAATTGAACATGAACTATGCGACATGATGACCGCTTTTTAGATATATTAAAAGACTTTATCTCAAATATATTCAAACCGACGCGATGGCGTAGTGGTTAGAGCGTTTGCTTCGCAGTCGGTAGACCTGGGGTTCATTCTCCTTGTCGAGTCATACTAAATGACTTTGGAAAATGATATCTACAGCTCCCTTGTTTGGCACTCGGCATTTAGGGAATTTATTTAGGGAATTTTGTGGAGAACAAGCCGGTAAGTTCGTTTGTTGTGTCCTTGAGCAAGGCATTTACCAAACGCCCCCACCTTTATATGAAAGACAGGTGGCCCAGGCACTTCAGAAATGACAACTCCTAAGCGAGTGCGGATATCTCGTCAAAAAGACAGCGCCACAATTTGCTTTCTCGTGAATGGAGGATAAATATCAAAACTACAGGTTTTGAGTTGGCCTCTCCTTAGGCTATTCGATCTCCGTTGTGTGCCAATCCTCACTCAAGAATATTCTTGCAGGAGCGTATTTTCATCAAAATATCCAGAAAATTAATTATAAAATCAATCATAGCAATATTTAATAGAATAAGCAAGCGTATCTAGAGGAATAAAACATTTTATTTCAATGAAAAAAGCATTTCAATACTTGCTCAAATTAAAGCATGTCAATTGCAACCTAAAAAAACTTGATCATTTAATCAGCTTGACGGCAATGAAGCTTTGCAAGCCATTTGTCCAGAGGTAAAGTATATAAAAATGGATTTAATACACTGTTAATAGGTAGAAGAAAAACTGCGGTAATTTGGTACACAATGTCTCCCACCTTTATGCCTCCAAATTTCACGAACGCTATGATACAAATTGGTATCCAACATGCAAAATCTGTCACAATAATTCTTGCAATGCGTTTCTGCATTTTAACTTCTCGTCTTCTCAGTTTCGCTTCGCTTTCTGAGTTTATTGGTCGTTGTTTCATTGAGCGTTTGTAAATTAAAATGTAGCTCACAGCAATAAACATAAAACATGTAAAGTTAAGTGAGATCATGGCGAGCGAGTATTCCCAAGCATTGTCTCCACGAATTACAAAGTACCTTGGCATGCATATACTAGTTTCACTGTAATATCCCAATTGGCCTTGAGGAACATAACTCGGAAAAAATCTGTTCAAGTATTCAAGTGCTGATTTCAAACTTGTAATGTTGATACTAAAGGCTGATGACATAAGTAAGTTTGAATTGTTTGGGGGATCAATTTTGATTGAGTTACGTTTAGTCAAAACATCAAAAATATATAAGCGATTCGTAAACTTTAAAAAAGAGCATTTGCTCCATTCTCCACTTTTACTGAAGACATTCTCAACCCAAAGATGATCAACGAAATAATCAGAAGCAATTTCCAAAATCGGCATTACAGCCAGAAACACAGCAACAATCCAAGATACAAAGATGCAAACTTTCCATGACCAACCAGATGATGTCATCGATGACAGTGGTCGGAAAACGTGATATAATCTAAATGACGTCAATGTCACCATCAACAAACATGATGCTTCACTCGATAACACAGCTAAACTACCAATTACAGAACATCGTAAACTTGTTCTCCATTCTAAATCGATTTCTTTATATCGTCCGGAATAAACGACGCTATATATTGATATGGTTATTAAATAAATACCCATTATGAAATCAGCTACAGCAATGTTAAGAATCAAAATGCGATTACAATGTACTGAAGCTGAAGATGGTGTAGTCTTAAAACAACCATTTTTAATCAAGTTAGTGATTATGACATATGCATTTCCTGCAATCACTAAAAACCCAATGATCCAGAAAGCACTTCGTAAACCATCGTTTGCTATCATTTCTGTGTCAGAAGAAAATATGGATGTGTCTTTGGAAAAAAATCGGGAACATTGTTCATCCGACTCGTCTGATCCATCATCGCAGTCTTCTACTTCGTTACATAATTTATTCGTATCAATGCTTATTTTATCACCGGCTTGACATGGAAATCGTTTTGAACAATGCATTTCGTCAAAGCCTCGAGGGCAAGCTGAGTTATTGATAAACATCCAAGCTTCATCAATAATGCCATCACAATAACGATCACCTATCAAGAAATATAAATGACAAATATCATTACAAAACTGAGGATGCTTATATTTACAACTGCATTCGTCACTATAATCACTACATTCAGGTCGACCGTCACACATTTTTGCAACGATTGCGCCGTGTTTAGTTTGGCAACGTAAGGATGATACACTGGTACTTTCATGTAACGTCAGACCGAATAAAAGTCGATCAGTTATTGAATTTGTTTCTACAAATCTATGATCAGATGTACACTTTTTTGGATTGTAATTTGGATTTATTGAGTCGAAGGTATTGCAAAGTTTTTGATTTAAGTTAGTTTCGCAAAGACACTCATCCGATGTGTCCAAACAATCTACACTATCATCACAAATCTGATTTAAAGAAATTTCAAAGCTTTTATCAATGCATTCAAAACATGACTGATTTAAAAGGCAGAGATCTGAGCCGTCTTTACAATGCTTTATATTGTCATGCAGATTTATTTGTGGCAAGGTGCAAGCTTGTAATGAACTGGTGCATTTGAATCCTCCAATACCCCTTATTTCATCACTATTGTCTGGGCAGTCGACTTTACCATCACAGAACTGAGAAGTTGATATCAAACTACCATCAGAGCATTGAAAGCTCTGTTTACATTCATTGCTTGTAGCATCATCACAGTACGATGTGCATATGACATCAGTTTTTGAACAATTTTTAAGTCGGTTTGAGCACAACAGCGAAGGAACTTCATAACAGGTTGAGTCATCACATAATGGAAAACCAATGTGAGTGCAATTTGCAATGGTGTCTAATCTTCGCATTGTCACATTACAACTATCACATCGAACAGTTTTAATAAATTGTTGCTGTTCATCACTACCATCAGGGCAATCTGCATATCCGTCATTGACAAGGTTCTTCGCAATACATCCTTTAAATTTACCACGCATGGCACAGGTTGTTGGAATATTCCTGTAGCAGTTGCATTGAAATTCATCTTTTCGGCACGAACATCCAATTTCATCCGAGCCGTCACTGCAGTGTAATTCTTGATCACATTTCCCTGTAAAAGTGTATTACAAATAGCATTTTACGAATTGACAATTAACTATTGTCAATAAGTCAAAGTTTACTCAAAAAGTTTGACGTTCCCTTGCTTTGCTTAAAAGATTTTAACAACGTTCTGTTTCATAAAAAACACCTAAATACAAGCAGTTAAAAATGAGTTTAGCCATTCGACCCGATCGCCGTCATTTCAGAAATTCTGTTTTTTGAAATCACCCGTAATAGTGGGGAAAAAAAGACATTTTGAATGTAGACATCGAAGAAAACGTTTTTCGGGAACAATCCTGATGTAAAGAAAAATAAGCAATGTTTTTGTGTGTCTGAGAGTTTTGCTATGGCAATTTTCGAGGTCATTTGGAATTTTATGGACTACGTTGACGTATTTACAGTAATTAACTACAAAGTAAAAGACTTAATATTTACAACTTTTTTGAAATTAGGGGTTTAGTTGTAAAACTTAGAGGCTTTTGTTGCTCGTATGTTTCTTGCTTCACAGCGGAGGGCGAAGTGACTGGGGGCCGAGAGTCTAGCATTAACGATTCGTTTTTGACAACAAATTAGATGGTGGCTTAGGTTGTTATCCTGTCGACTGGGTATTTGTGCCAAAGTAATTATTAATTTTTTCTAAGTTCTAAGAGATTTCACATTAAAACTCGACATTTTGCTACACGCGAGAAATACATCTTAGGGGTTAAGAGTGCTCTGGCGTGCAACATGACTATTGTACAAGGTATTCAAACGTGGGGTCCACCGCCTAGATTTCAGTTATTATAATTTTCGTACTTGCTATTGCATTATCGAAAAAACAGATATAAACCGATACATTAGTGCTGTAATATACCATTGAACATTAACAGTCAGCGAATCAGAAGTAGGCTTTACTATTTCTGTTTGGTTTCCAAATGACAAAGGATGATAAGTGCAGCAGCTGTTTTCACTGACGATCCACCATAAAGTTTAAACATTAGGACGACACTGTGCTTTTTAAAACCGTTCAAGCATAAACACTTTAGTGGAAAAAACCCTCCGTGTAAATGCGACAAACAAATCGCATTTCAATGCACTTGAACTTCTCACTATGAATTTGCACTGAAATCAATGGAAAAATATGCTGAAACGGGAGTTAAGGGGTTTGCAGCTCTCAGACAAGATTTTGATGCAAAAGTAGGCTGAGGGAAGGTTCTAGCATTATTGAATATGCTTATAAACAGGTAATGAGTTTTTAGCTTAGTTGAAATTCAAATGCATAAACCACTAAACACAAACCAATGGACTAAAAGCACCAGCAAATTGAAAGTCTAGCAACGTCCACGTTCAGTGTCATAGTTCATTCAAAAAGTTGAATATTGTCGTAAAAAATGATGCAGTTTTCTTGAACGGCGGCAAATACTGCATGTTTCAGTTTAAAACCAAACCTGTTAATACTGACAATGATTCACGTTGGGAAAGCAGCAGTGATTTTTACGTAAAATATAAAGAGGAAATATATCGTCGTTGAAACTGAGTACTTGTTTGAGAAAAAGTAGCTTTTAGTGTTGAAACAGATTTAGAGCTGTTCAGATGTAATATTTGCATGCATGGTGGTGGCGAGCTGCATGCTATCAACATTAATAGGTTTGGTTTTAAACTGGTCACCCTTCACGAAAACTACATCATCTTTTTGAATAAAATATGACACCGAACTTGGGCCCTGCTAGACTTTTTATTTGCTGGTGCTTTCAGACAATGGATTTGGGTTTATTGATTAAAAGTTGCTTATGCTTTTGAATTTGAGCTAGGCTAAAAACTCATACCAAGCTATTAATTAGTCCAGTAAAAACTTAGCACTTGGTTGTGAACATACTCAATAAAACTATAACCTCCCCTCAGCCTACTTTTGCATTAAAATCTTGTCTAAGAGCTGCAAACCCTCTTAACTCCGGTTTTCAGCATATTTTTCCATTGATTTCAGTGCAAATTCAAAGTGAGGAGCACAAGTGAGTTGAAGCGTGTCTTGATTCTGATGAGCTTTGATCTGTTTTGTTTTAATCTTGTAAAAGAAGGTTCAACTGTATCAGAAAAAATCATTAAAAATTTATAAAATAAAAACAGGGTCTTGTGCAAAATATCTATTGGTGTTGTAGCCTACAGCAATGACAAAGATATTTCAAAACAAAAACTGCGTGACTAATCAATCGTGGCAAGGCTTCCATTCACTTAGTTATTTACGATTCAACAAAATGCCTCAAACTAGTTGTGTGATAGCACAGTGTTGACTGGTACCACAAAGACAAAGCTGTGCAGCAGACAGCATCTGCGCTCGAAGCTGTTGTACAGTATCATTTCAAAAGCAAACAACTTTTATGCTGCCTGTAAAAAAAAAATGATACATAGCAGTATTAACAAGCGTATTGGTTGGCTAAAAACTTGCTTTTTGTCATATAATGGCTGATTACAATAATTTTTTACTGTTGCATAACAAGCCTGATCAATTATAATCTCTAAGCCATGAGTGCACAACTCAAATGAGTAAAAAAGCGACGTTAACCAATATTTTTTGCTGGCTGCATGCCGACGTTGATGCTTTTTTGAGATCTTTTGAGATCTTTTAAAACTTATTGAAATTGATGATTTTAATATTTTGTGCTCAAAACAAGGGTGAAAACCTTTATTTTAAATAAAAGTTTTGAAAAAGCTCATATCCCTATTTTCAGGTATTTCAACCAGTTACGCTCCCGTCAACAAAATCTATACCAGGGGTCGACAATTTTAAAAACCCAGTGTACCAGTTTACGAATTGTTAATGACTTTGGGAGCCAGAGACGTAGCAGCCGCTCCCCAAACCCCCCAATTGGGGGGGGGGGCCAGGCCAACTCTGGGGGCCCAAGTTAGTCTGAAATTGCTTTTTGGCTACGTGACTATTTTCAGTTCAGCAGACTTGTTTACAACCGATTTAAACTGTAGGAAGAAATTGGCTTGTGACATCATAAGTGAATGCAACATCATTTTATCTCGCAGAATCTAGAATATTTCGATTGATTTTCTGGTAGAATCTTGAATATTCGATTGACGTAACAATGCCGTTGTTACGCAACAATCATAGAATGGTCTGGAATTCTGTTTGGCTATAAATATCGGGACAATATATATACACTGCAGAGTGCAGATAAAGTATTTTATTGACATTGTATAGAATGAAACGTTCAAAAAGTGGTGCTCAAAAGAGAAAAGCAGCCACTGCTCGAGATGCTGTAGCGAAATTGCCCAAGATGACAGATTTTTTCAAGATTACTGAGCAGAGTAGACCTGGCACTAGTACCGAGAGGGATGAAGAAAACTATAGTGTACAAGAAAAAGAAGACTATGACGATCAGCATCAAAGTGATTGTGAATTTCCAGAAAATGTAAGTTGTGATTTACCTGCCAATACGCAACCTTCAATATCAAAAATAACTGAATCTCAATTTACCCCTATCCCTGATGACCCATGTAAATGGCCTGAAAGTATTTCTGATGCTCAACGATGTGATATAGTAAAGCGTGGACCACATGTAAAGTGAAAAAGTGAAAGAATTTACGTATGTGATGCTAATGGGTTTTCAAATTGCAGGTCAGTTCTAATCAGAAGCCAAACGCTCAAAAAATTCTTTTAGCTTTTATTGAAAAAATGTACTAACAAGCAGCAAATTACTAAAGAGCGCCATCTTTCATCCATTGATGGCTCAAAGATATTGATGGCCTTCACTTGAAAATGTACCTTCGACGCTAGTTAAGCAATGTGAGAGGGTAAATAATTTTAAAAAGTTGATACCTTATTATATATATATAGAGGGTGAACCACATTCCTCTTGCATTCGTCAATGATTGTACAAATGATGTTACGGAGGGATTCAACGCAACCGTTTTCGCCTCAAAAAAAGAGCTCGAGCAACAGACAGGCAAGAAAAGAGGTGAGAGAAGATGGTGATCTGCTGCGAATTCAAAAAGTATCACGTACCGTTATTGTTTGTTACGTACAACTCAACAAAGTGTAACGTGCAGTAGACAATAAAAGGAACACAAAATATGGTTTATCACTTTTTAGTGTGCCATGGGTAATCACCTTGCGTGCCATTAGTTACCAACCCCCGATCTGAACTACATTTGGTTTGAATAATTTGTTAAATCTCCTCGCGGGCCTGGACCCAACGCGGCCTGCGGGCCTTCTGCTGTGCACACTTGTTTTAAGTCACATTAATCAAATGTAAAAAAATTAAACAATTTGGCAACTTTTTATGTAAAATCTTGCAGGAATTACAAAAATTATCTTCATTTTCAGCACAAAAACCTGGTCAATGTAGTGCTCTTAAACCATAACATAACCTAACATATGAACTTTTTTCCAGCGCACCCAGCGGCAAGTTTTGTTGCTATGTGCAGCCAAACATTTGTCAGCGCGTTGCACGTTCAATAAAAAACAATGGTAGGCCATGGATAGACAAACTTTTTAGCCGGAGGACCGCATTGACCATTCAAGAGTTAGCCGAGAGCCAGTGCTTAAAATTTTGCAATACTTGTATACAATGCCGGTGCCGGGGGAAGTGTGCAAATGCCTAATTTCGGACTTTGAAAATGATGTTCTCTAAAAAAAAGGTCGTCACCGTCTATAGCAGGGGTGGCCAACCTTTTAATTCCATGCGCCAATATTTTTCGCCATTAATTCAGATGCGCCACACAAACATTCATTTCTTTTCACTCCTTTAAAACGTATGGTAATATATACATATTTTGAAGTTATAATTGTTACGTATTGTTACGTAAGGGTTGTCAAAACGTCACAATGTTAATTACTGGACTACATTCTCGCAAAATATAGCCCAAAGTTGGATCGATCTCAAAAAAAAAAAAGGTCATCATCTTTCTAACATCAGAAAAGTTGCCTCTGAATGACAAAGATTTGTACCTCTCCAGTGTGGCCTGTGATCAGAACTTCAAGCGTTTCTTCGACAATTATCCGTTGCAATACTGCCGAAGTTCATTGGTAATTTCAGAATCGTCTCGGGGCCGCGAGTTTGACACCCCTGATATGCTGTATACATTTTTAACTACTGAAAGCCAGATTGATCGAAAAAAACTGAGCAGTTCCACAAAGGACGCGAAGAAATATAAAATCACCAAAATTAGTGAGTAGAAGTGGCTTGCTTTCTTGTCATTAAAAAGATGCAATGCGCCACTTTTAAGCAGCCAATGCGCCACAGGTTGGCCACCCTTGGTCTATAGGAAGGTTGCATATGATGTCTCACATTTCGCGCCAAAAAAAGTGGCCGACCAAAAGCTATAATTTATGCTGGAAAGCTATAGGTCGAACACCAACTTTTGGGGTTATTTTGAAAACTAACGAGAAATTATTTAAAAATTGGAATAAATTATTGCTACTTGGATCATCAGAAACAAATAAATTTAATCAAAAGCAATTTGGTTGAGATTAGGTATTTCAGTTGGTTGGTCTAAGTTTAGTACTGTGTGCCAATTTTAAAAGTTGCCCCTAAGAAAAGTGCCATCGAAATACCGTTCGCTCCTCAGTTAAAAATAACTCCATACCAAATTAGTTACTCATCGGTACTTTAGCAAAAACAACCATTATCTGATCATTACTACTGATACCGTAAACTTGCCGGAAAGCTTGCTTGTTGTGTCCATGGGCAAGGCACTTAACGGCACGCCTCCATCTTTATGTGGCAAACAGGTGGTGGGGAAAAACAGTCCACCCGTCGTGGTGCCCCAGTCTAAAGAAAGACATGCAAACAAAGCATGAGCTTGTACTAGGGTGACCATATTTTCAATACCAAAAAGGGGGACATTTTTTAATAGTTATTATTATCAGCCCTACAAGTTGTTCTGCAAGGCTCGGAAAATTTTTTGAACATTTGCTGGACACTGACCGCTTTGATAATTATATTTTAATAATTAGTACAAATACAGCAGTTTATTTTTTTAATTTATTATGTCAATGAACAAAAAAATGTAAATCGGACAGCTTTTTTATGCTTTGAACTGTCTTCATGCATTTCTAGGCTAAGTTTGCCTTTATTTGCTACAGAAACAAAAGTTCCGTAGCCACAAGTAATCCATTCTGCTTCGAACTCATCTCGTCCTTTTCTAAAAAATGGATACTTCTGCTGAAGTTCTTCAGCAAACTTTGATTTTCTTTTTGGCATACCGCTTTTATTTTTTAGCTTTTTGTTTTATTTTTCAAAAATCACAGCAATGATAATTATAAATAGTTCAACTGAAAATATTGTTTGATCTTTTAAGCGAAAATAAATATGTACCGAAATGGCTTCTTTGAAATTAGGTCAATCGACCAGAACAACAAAGCAAAATTTATATTCGTGTCTCCGCTGCGTAAAATATAAAAAATGCAGTTTGGAAACTTACCGGTATTTGTACTGTTTCGCATGTAATCTTACTCTTTCAAACCTAAAGCAACAGTCAGTCTGAGGTAGACCGTTAGGAAACTACCTTTTATCATTCCTTACCAGGTAAACTTATTATCACTTGAACTAATATGCAGTGACATAATTTTTTGATCACAGGATAAACGCAAAAAGGGAATTTTTGAACGACTTTGGATGACCAAATTAATTTTTATAAAAAAAGGAGAACGAAATAGGCATTTTTGAACATCCTCGGAGGACCAATTACTTTTTACCAAAAAGGAGGACATGTCCTCCAAAAAGAGGACGTATGGTCACCCTAGCTTGTACGCATGAATAAATGAGTTGATACCGTAAGTTTTTAATTACCCTTGTTTCAGCAGCCTATGCAATAGCCCAAAAAATTGTTAAAAAAGTAATTAAGGTCACAAAATTACATCGGATATATCAATACGACTGGTCTGCAAGCACTATTGCCAAAAAGTTACAGATTTCATCCATCAATATCTAATCGAACATATGACAAAAAGTACAGAAGTCTGCCCTGTTGTTCAGGCTACCGTATAATTTAAGTTTACAACTTTTCAGTATGCTTATGCAACTAAATATACTGTATTAGTTGTACGTTACAATTAACTTAAACTCAGCATTACCAAACACTCTGATTAATCGAATACGAAACCCTCACAGAAGCTGGCTACAAACAAGCCTGCATGTTTAGCCCATAAAATTAGCCCAACTATTAGCAATAACAAGCAAACCTTAGCACCTCTTATCTTACTTTGATTTCAGATTCATTCCTTAACATCAGCAAAAACAACATATTTAACGTTCCTTTAACAAATATCACATTCATTTGATTTGCAAAAAACGATGTCACTCCTATTCAACTCAATGCAAAATTGCTGACACTGGTCAGCCACTTTTTTCAATAGCGGATTTTGATGACGTTCGATCACGTGCGTGCAACCTTTTCATAATTCCTTCGTACGTGCTTTACTTTGGGTCAGCTTTTTTGTTCCGTAGCTACAGTTCTGCTAGCAGTAAGCAAAATATGCGCATCCACAGGCTTTAGATCAGGCAAATTATAAAAAGTTGTAAGTATTAGATCCAATACTTCAGAGCTTTTCTTAAAAATATACAATAGTCACTTTGGTGCCCTCCCACAACTAAATTTATGCTTCTACATCCTTGTGCAAATTAATTGAATCACTTGAAAAAATACAAAAAAAGGTGTTTTTTTTCTTTATTTTTAAAACATAAACAAAACAAGCTAGAACATTGTGATAACGGATGTGACCACCACGACTAGCTAGAACCGATTTCACTCGTTTAGGCATCGAATCTATCAATTTTGTGCAGTTTTCTTGGATTTGAGGGTCACGATGCCTATTACGTCAGAGCCTAAATAAACAAAAAGTTTATGACGTCACAGTGTTAATTTATTCCATTATGACAAAACTAATCAGAAGCCAAT
Organism: Trididemnum clinides; assembly: GCA_963675345.1. Classification (NCBI taxonomy): domain Eukaryota; kingdom Metazoa; phylum Chordata; class Ascidiacea; order Aplousobranchia; family Didemnidae; genus Trididemnum; species Trididemnum clinides. Next base: position 8,535,138 of record OY776292.1, on the reverse strand, counting down.
TCTTTTGTGGTAAATGCATTAAAACATGGATGTTACTCCAAGAAAGCCTGCGAAAGTATTGGCTTTGCATCGGCACACAAAGAAGTCGCAAAGAGAGATAGCTAAATGTGTTGGAGTTAATCAACCAACTGTACATAGGCTTATTAAAAAATTTCAAATTGAGAAGGATTTAACTCCTAACAGAAAGGGTAATTGCGGAAGAAAGAAAAAGACGACGCCCAGAACGGATGCTTACTTGCTTAGGGAGAGTAAATTCAACCCCAAAAAACAAATTTTCAACTACAACAAGATTTGGCTTCTGCTGGAGTGATGGTTGATTCCTCAAGTGTGCGCAGGCGACTCCTAGCTGTTGGCCGGAAAGCAAGATGACCAATAAAAAACAGCTCTTGACCACCAAGATGAAAAAGAAACGTTTCATTTGAGTCAAAAAATATAAAGACTGGACACGTGAACAATGGCGTCAAGTTTTATTTTCTGATGAGAGTCACTTTTTAGTCCAGGGAGTGAGGAGTCAGCATGTCCGAATATCAAAAGGAGAGCCCCTAAAGATCAAGCTGATTAAGCAGATCAAGCCACATTGATCAAGCTGTCAAATACCCCCAAAGAAAATGTATCGGGGTTGTTTCAGCTATTTTGGGGTTGGACCACTCAAGCCAGTTGAAGGCATGATGAATTCTAAAAAATATCTTGATGTTCTGACAAAGAGAGTAATACCAGAAATGGCAAGAAAATTCCCGGAAGGTTCAGGGATTTTTCAGCAAGATTTGGCACCATGCCATACCAGTCAAAAAGTCAAAAATTTTATCAATTTGAACAATATTTCGGTGTTAGATTGGCCTGGAAACTCTCCAGATTTAAATCCGATTGAAAATCTTTGGAGTATAATAAAACTACGTCGGCGAAGAAGAGATTGTACCACCACGGTGAAGCTGATAGAAGCCATAATTGACTTCCAAGAAAACTGCAAAAAACTGATAAATTCGATGCCCAAACGAGTGAAATTGGTTCCAACTAGTTGTGGTGGTCTCATCTGTTATTAAAAACTGTGTTTTAACTAGCTTGTTTCGTTTATGTTTTAAAAATAAATAAAAAAACACGTTTTTTTGTATTTTTTCAAGTGATTCAATTAATTTGCGCAAGGGTGTATGTGAGAGGTGAAATGAACCAATAAAAGCTTATGAAATCATTAACTGTTATATTAAGACCAAGTCCATTTCTAAAGTAAGCATATACTGTAAACAGGCCTCTCAAAACGTTTCCATATGGACTTCAAAAGTTTTAGAGAAAATATAGCGGTTCTGCGCAACCACCATTAATGTTTTTCACTTGATTCCTTTCAAGAAACAGTACTTTTGATTTTGGAACAAGAGTTGGAACAATTTGGAACAACTCTTTATTGCTGTTACCACAACTACTTATTGGTGGAAACCAGCGTAGCCGGCAGAACCTATATTTTTACCGGGACATTACTGATGGGGACTCTGCTGTTGTGACAACTTAACTGTAAGTGCTTGACTTTGGGTTGGATTGCTCTTGCTCTGGCTGCGCTTATGCCAACACCAATCAACATACACGCAATCACAGGCCTTAGGCCATACAAATAGGCCTTCAATTACGAAAAAGTTGTGTTTGGTGACATTTGATGCTTTGTTCTTGGATATACATAGCAATGACTCCAGCGTCTTCCCACATCTTTGAGTTTATGCATTTCATGCAATTCATCAAATAAACCCATAAACGTTTGCAAAATTGTTGACTGTTTCAAATGAGCAAGTTCAGTTTCAAAGTACACATATGCTGCAAACAATACAAACATACACTTACAGCGACTCCAAAAATTTTGAGAATAATATAGCACCGCTGCGCTACCCCCCATAATGTTTTGTTTAATGAATTTCTTTTCAAAACCTAGCTCGTTTGATTTTGCAACGAGAATTAGCTGTGTAATAATTACCCCCCAAAATATTACCAATTGAGTGAAATCAGCACAGGTGTCTGAACCGATATTTTTAACCCTGATACTACTGATGGTGGCCGTATGGCCGACTGCGGCTAGTAATTGATAAACACTTCATTATTTTTATATTAATGGGGCAGTTTACAACATACAAAAATCAAAATCCAATCAGCTTACTTTCCTTAGCTCACACGGGAATTTGTTGTAGATTAGAGTGGTAATTGAGGTAAGATCACCCGATACTTACATTGGTCGTAATAGCAGATGTAACCTCTTGGAAGACATTGAAAGTTATTCTTTTTATTGCAACTGCATCTTCTTGCCTGAGGTCCACAATCCAAATGTTCTTGACGAAGCGAATCATAATAATAGGCTGCTAACCAACTACAAAAAAATAAAAACGGAATCAGAAGATCTAGTTATAGTAATGAGACTATAAACTTCTCTTTATTATTATTTTTATTTGTGTCAGACTCCAGGCCGTGGCATCACAACAATAAATAGCACAAATTATTTACAATTATACACAATAGTTACATTACAAGTTTTATCACTACATCTCAAAATAGTGCGTAAAATTTAGATTTCCAATATCATAACAAGTCATTATTCTGTTTACAAAACATTCTTCCTCCTGTGGGGAAGACGAAAAAGAAGAAGGCAGACATTTTTAATCAAGTTAAATCTTTCAATAAGCAAAAAATTCATATTAACGCATCAAATGTTACGATAAATTGATTAAATTAAAACTAGATGAGCTTTGGTAAATTTATCAAAGTCGTGGTAAATCTTATTTGCAGTATTATTTTATTTGCGACAGGTAATTGGTTCGTTATGAGTTATCGTTATTAAACTGTCATAAGTCTATTTTATCAAATTAATAATGAAGAAATAAATTTTAGAATATTCATTTCTATCGTCAGTATTGATATACAAGGTGTCCCAGAAGTGGCGCACCATTCTAATCTGCGTTTTCATATTTGATTTAATTACACGGAAGAAACTAAAAGTACAAGAAAGAGTTAAATTCATTTTTATGTTTGGAAGAGCTGGGACGACACACCAATCTGTAGCTCAAGAATCCAACCTTAATGGCCCTGAGCGAGAACAACCGTTAAGAATAACAATAGCAACTGAGTCCTAAATGACAACAATAACAAGGATGCAATAACTACTTCAGTGCCCGAAAATCAGCACTAAAACGCTCAAGAGAGTGAAAGACAGTTTGATAGAGAGATTTCATGCTTGTTTCATTGCTGTAGGTGCACAGCTTGAGCATCTGTTATGACTGTAATCAATAAAAGCGTTTTCTGTAGAAACCTGGATGGTGCGCGACTTCTGGGACACCCTGTATAACTCGAGCTAGATCAATCATACGTTGCAAATGAGCCAGATTTAGCTCAAGTACATGTAGTTACATTTTCTTTATGATATTATTGCAATTGCAGACCTAATTTAAAGCAGAGAGTGTGAAAACTATACCGTACCGAGAATTTGTCAAAATAAGGAAGGAAAACGTGAGCCAAAATAAAGCTTATTTAAGAAAAAGCAAATTAAGCAAAATTTTTGGCTATTTGTCAAATCCAAAAGATGGCAGTGTCTCTCTAACTACGCTAGTATTTGAGAGATTGAGAAATGGGTTTTACAATTTTTGAGTTAGTAATTACCCTAAGGTGTTGACGTAGTTGACCATAATTATTTTTTACACAGGCAGAAGCGCAAAGCTAAAATGCTCACCGGGGCAAGTGGGAATCTGGGAAGCGCACCCTACCAGTTTTTGGAATGGTGATCAAGATCCAAATTTAGTTCTCCCAACGAGCAGCCACTGTCAAATGCAATCACTATACCTTTTATTTTAAATCATTTAATTTGTCCAATTTCCTCCTTTTTTGGTTCAGCAACACAATCAAATAAATCTCTTCTTTTTGCATTATCAATTACTAACTGATCATGCAATAGCTCATTTCTAAAACAACAACCGTTTGTATTTCTAAAACTACAATCGTTTGTACTGTTTTGTAGTCTCCGAACTTTTTGCTCTCAAGACCGGTTTAGTGTAGCATTATCTTTATGGGATCGGCCTTCAGGGTGTGGTCCACAAACACCGTAAAAAACAAAATCGGAAAATGCGACCATTAGTATCTACAAAAGAGAATCGACATATAATACGACGAGTGCCAATGCATAGCGTGCCATCGCTTTTTTACGAGGCTGGATGTTGAACAAAGCAAGTGCATGCATATTTATTTTTAGCTTGAATTATACAGAGTGGTAGAAAAGGGACTAGGCATTAAAATTTGTAATAAATTCCAAATTCTTACTTTAAACTGATTGAAAGTTAATGTTGCATGTTTTGTATTTAATGGGAAACTAAATTACACAGAAAAAATGACTTGAAATGAGCTAATTAAGCTAAATAATCTTATTTCAACGCAAGCACCACTCATATTTCTCCGTAAAAACCATGCCAACCCGACATTAATTCTCCCTACTCCAATCTGCCGTCACAGTCCGCAGACTTGAGCTCCTGCACCTATTGGAGATTTCACGGACGATAATTTAATTCCTTGTACAACGCGGAGAGTATTGAATGTCTTGTTTGTCTACTTTTACGAACAGCTTGTTCTGTTGATTTTTGCAGATTGCGCATAAATATTTCCAGCACTCTTTCCACCTTCTCCGCTGATCGACTTGTAAATGGACATCCACTCCTTCTTTCATCATTTACAGAGCCAGTGGTCATAAGCTTTCTGGATGTAGTGTTTCATGTCTACCTTTACATGCACCCCCCCCCCCCCCGGCTCTGCCCCAGAACAATGAAATTACCCAAAAATCTTGTTGGTGGTACAGAATTTTAATAAAGTTTTGAAAAAAGCTATTTGAGCCATAAGCTTTTCATGACGCTCTCATCAGTGGCAAAATCGCGTCAAAAGGGAAGATCTAGAGTAAGTGTTTTATGTGGAGGTTAGGCAATCAAGACGAGCCAATGGTAGTGCTATTATTGTAAAGCGCACCAAAGAAAGATTTCGCAATAGCAAAGTTAGAGAAAGCACAGCAGGAGGCCAAATGTTGCCACACTTTGGGGCGCTTTACAATAATAGCACTACCATTGGCTCGTCTTGATTGCCTAACGTCCACATAAAACACTGACTCACTTTAGATTTTCCCTTTTGACGCAATTTTGCCACTGATGAGAGCGTCACGAAAAGCTTATTGCCGATTTTCCTGCTGAACAGTGTTGTAGTGAATTTAAAGTTTTGATTTGTGAAGATTAGTAAGTGCTCAAAAACTTTCGTTTACTTTATTTAAGATTTTAATTTTGGAAGAAACAGAAGACTACATAAGGTTTCAGAAGACAGAGTCTTTGTCGGAAAATGGAAGTGCATGTCGCCCAACCTACATGGGCGGGTCGTGTTAGAAACTATATTAAGAATAGTTTCGAATACAACAAAGATGCGGAGGTCACCTCTAAACTTACAAATGCAAAGGCAGATCAAATGTTTATGAATTACTGCAGGAAATCAAGTTTGCACGAAATAATTTTGAAGGCACAAAAGCAAGACTAGGACAACTGGTAGATTTCACTTTGAACACGAAAAATGCTGCTTTGAAATTGGCGAACCTACTCAAGGGGAAATTCAAAAGTTAAAGATGTAATAGCACATGCCGACAGCATGAGAGATGTCAGAGTAAACTATATACCCCCTCACTTTCCAGACCAACCAATCGTCGATTGTATTATGCTTAACCATGGACAAACTGAAAATCCATACAGAATGAAAGATATATATGGGATTCAAACTGGAACTAGGATTTACAAATTACAAAAAAAAGACTTAGAAGCAAAACCAATTTCAAGTTATCTTTATTTTGGCAAATACAAATTTTCCGTTAAATATGAATGCCAGGAACACACCTGTGCCTATTGTGTAGAAATCGATCACACCGAAAAAGAATGTCCCAAAAAACGAGATTTTAAAACATTCAGAATTGAAAATTTACGAAAAATTCAAAACGAACAACTAAATGATGAAACTAGAACCGAACCGGCCACTCAGAAAATCATCCAACATCCAAGTAATAATTTGAACAACAACAAGAAAGCTGACCAATTAAAACAAAGTGCGCAAAAATCTAGTAAACAACAGTCATCTGTAACCAATTAAAACCCAGAAAAATCGTCACAAGATTGCTACGTCATTATTTCGCAGCAGCTAGACAATGCAAAACAGTCAACAACAACAACAGCTTCTCTTCAAAACAATGTTGTATAATCTTCAAAAAATGAACCAGACAAAATTCTATCAACAAACGAATAACAAACAACAAGTTAAAAAAAATAATTAGATCTTCGAGTTCAAGTCCAGGACAATATTCGAAAAACCCAAACTTAAATCAATGTAATAAAACAGAAAATAAAGTATTTTTTCTTCATATTCTAGTGATAGCGAATGTCATGGAGCTGGCATAGATTTAAATAAAGTATTTCTGAGTTGCTGAAAACTATGGCAAAGCAATGCAAAGATTCGTATTTTTTATGTTGTCTGTTTAAATATATCAAGTGCAAATGTGGATGTAGCTTAATAGATACTGATGGCCAAACTTTTAAATTTAAGGTATGTCTTACTACTGCTGTGCAATGTCCCCATTGTGACGTGTTTAACTTTAGCGAAGGCAGTAGTCGGATTGAATGTACTTCTTGTCACTTTGACTATAACTCAGTCACAGTTCAATACAATTTTATAGTATTAGTCTTCATCTCTGAAACCACATCATATTATCTATTTATTTTATTTAACTAGTATTTCTCTTCTGGCCACATAGCGCTTTACCTTAAGGTCGTGTCTTTCAACTGCCGCGGTTTGAACAATAACGCTAAACGTGCTGCAATTTTCGCCCATCTGCGGCAGTTAGACGCTCAAATAATCTTGCTTCAAGAGACCTTTTCGAAACCGTGTAAAGGGGCAATTTTGACCGACGAATGGACTTCTGGACAGGCGATCTTTAATTCGCCTTCCCAAAATAATAAAATGGCCTCCTGGACAGCAATATTGCTCAATCATCCTGCTTTGATCTTTGGGCCAATTAAAAAGGACGTCGATGGACGGGTGGTGGCTGCTGAAGTCAAACATAATGGCTTCGTGATTATTGTAATAAACATCTACGCACCAGTTAGCTGCCTATCAATTTCAGTACGGAAGGATTTTTTTAAATCACTATATAATGATTTTCATCCCAATATGGTTAACATATTGGGAGGTGATTTCAACACGATGGACGACCCACTATTCGATGTGCACCCTCCTAACCCTAAGAAAACACAAATTACCGAATTAACTGACTTATGTGGTACATGCGACTTACAAGATAGTTTTAGAACCTTTTACCCTAACAAGCAAAGTTTTATGTGGAGAGGTCCACACTCGGTATCGAGATTAGCTCGTATATACGTCAATAAGAATGTTGAAATCATTCAGGCTTTAATGAAACCCAGCCCACACTCGGATTACGATATGGCTATAACACAATTGAACATTCCCCTTCCTGATCCAAGGGAAAAGGTTATCGGAAGAACAACATATCAGTATATAAACTTGAAGAGTTTCAGAAAGAGTTAGAGGTAAGATGGACCAAGTGGAGAACTCTGCTTGGCACAGTATACCCTGACCATTCTAAATGGTGGATAGAAATCAAACAAAAAATTCAAAACTTAGTTAAAAAATGATCTAAAATTAATAACAACGAAAGAGATCTTGAGGAGCTACATTTAAAAAACCAACTTGCGGAGCTGGACCCATTAACACCGAATCCTCTCGTAGTTAAAATTTACTCAAGAGTCAAAAAAGAACTTTCTCAATTGCAAAAAAGAACTTTTGTCAATTGCAAAAAAGAACTTTCTCAATTGCAAAAACAACAGTAGAGATGACGTTTTTCCAAGGAGAAAGCCATCTTGGAGAACGTTCTACCTACAAAATATTTTTTGCAACAAAGGTCCAAACACTGCACTTCACGTCTTCAAATCATGTGAAAAACCCACTATGATATGGCAATTTGTTGACAGTTTAATAGAAAAAATCACCACTATTGCCGTCCCGATAGTACAAGAGACCAATTATCTTTAAATTATTCAATACCTACTTCCTTGTACCAATCAGAGACTGACACGATAGCACTATTAAATACAATTACCAATCATAAAATTTGGAAGGCCAGAAATACAAAAATTCACCAATATATTAAAACAGACGCCAGGTTTACACATTAAGTGCCTTATGACGTAATCTACCTCAGTTATGAGTTAAGTGCCAGTAGATGTTATTAAACGTTTTTCTTCAGTAAACCATTGTGAATGAGTATTTTTACATAGCAATAGCTGCACATAGAAGCCAAACAAATACGTTATAAAATGACAAACTATCAGTTATATGCTTTGAGACAAGAAGTGACAAAAAATGCAGAAGTGCTCAGCACCAGCAGACATAGTCTACATGTGCAAAAAGCGGGCGGCACTTAAAGTGTTAATAGTCATACAAATCAAAAAAGCAATTTTACGACGTCACCGTTTATATCTACAAAAAATCGCTCAGCCTCACTTACTGATTCTACAAAAACTTAAGGAAAATCTATAAAGCATCATGTGACCCCTTGATTAAGAACTGCATTTCAACACCTTGTATTTGAATGTACAATTTTCGTATACTTTTTGTTTGTTTTGTAACAAAGATTTCTTTTGATATTCGCCTGTCAATGTAGTTGTTTACTTCACGAAATTGAAATTACATACGATCTCACGCACTCATGCGTTAAATCGCACAAGAACTAATTTATTTGACTTTTAAGTAAAAAGTGCAAGTTGCATACTAGCGCGTAATGTTTTTTTTACTTGTCACAATGGAATAGCAAGCGACAACCTTTAGTCCAACTTCGAAATTATTGTAACTTACATTGCAAAGTCAAGATCCAAAAATTGTTATCTAGGGCATATTATTCCTTGCAAAAGTAAAACAAAATATTTCATTTATTCAATATTCAGTAAATGAATTAACGAACAAATAATCACTTTACACTTGTTATATGTAATTTGTGCTGTCATGATTATTTAATTGTGTGTTTTTCCCGATATTGTTTATTGTTTGCCTTAACAAATAATAAAAAAGATAGTCGTGAAAAGCTTATGGCTCAAACAGCTTTTTTCAAAGCTATATTAAAACAATGAAATTCCTCAATTCATAACGCGCTGCGATTTTGGCCCGCTCCTGAATGGTCAAGGGACTGGTTATTTTTGAAAATGCTACCGCATTTCATAAATAATGTAAACACAATTAAGAAAATCTGAAAAAAGTGATCCCTATTGTGTTGTCTCACTTAAAACGTTTATCTTCTGGACTTCCGCGATAATAATAAAACCTCAAGCAATTTTTATTGCCTCACTACTTTTCAACCGCTCTGTGTATTGGTTGGTGCGAAGACACAATAACGGTTTCTATTTTAGGAGCTTTCAAAGCATGTTAAAGCTATTGTTGTTATATTTTATATCAACAACTACATGCCAAAAGTCAATCAGATTTCTTTGAGTTTCAGCTTTATAGATTTACCGTTTCTAAAAGTTTTGCCCGGATGAAATGTTGTTGTTGTGATTACCCCTCTTTTTCCTCGGGATGAAGGTACGACACGAAAGGCATTTCAGGTTCATGCCGTCAACCTAATTGAAATTAGGCTAGGGGAAAAATGGCAGCCCATTTTGAACCAGTCACAAGTGACTGGTAGCCTCACCACCAGCAAAGTGGAGTGCCATTGGTGGGTACCCAAGAGTCGCTTTTTGCTACATGCTGGGTTAGCAACCTTATAACTGTAGCCTGGTGAAGTACGGGTAAGCCATCTAAAAGTGGAGGCGCCCCGTTAAGTGCCTTGCCCAAGAGGCGTCCCGTTAAGTGTTCGGATAAAATCGACGGTAACATCGACTATCTGTTCAATTAAATATGTCAGTAGAATAATAAATCATCTTGCCACTGCTTCCTCTAGAATATAATTTTGAAAGAAATGGCTTACGTTGATTTTTCTACCTGGGAAAGCTGGAAATGCTAAGAAATGTGCTAAATGCATCTATTATGATGTATAACATACACAAAATTACATTATTGACAGTTCTTAAAAATTCTGAAATGAAAACTTCGTTTTCTTTTTGCTTCAATCGATACAACTAGAAATTCAGCATATTTTGTTTTGTGCGTCGAAAAATAAATCCACTGGTATAATTGTTACAGCGTTCGCTTTTCAATATATAGACCTAGATCAGGGATTAGTTTCCTCGTATAATATATTCACAGTTGCTTTACTTTTCCCGAAGCACGAAAGCTTTTGTGGAAAAAAGCCGGTAAGTTTGCTTGAGGTGTACTCGAAGATATTTTACTTTCCATCTCTTCGTGGCGAACAGATGGTAGTCTACTGCTCACAACGGCCTGGTCTGTCGATCAGTCTGAAGATAAATAAAGCAATAGCTCACACACATAAATTATAACTTACTTTTCGTCGTTGCCATTAAAACAATCACTGTTGCCATCAAAAACGGTTTTGTTTGAAATGCATTGGGGAAGAGCATTGCGTATTTCTTCACTACATCTTTGTGTCAGCAGGCAAGCCCTGCATTGAAATTGATCTTGTGAACAAAAGCAGTCTATTTCATCAGATCCATCTTTGCAATCTCTCCATCCGTCGCACAACCATTCAACCGGTATGCAAGTAGTAGGTAGGCTGTAGTTATATTGTTTCAATCCACTTCTTACAGTCTCCTCACATTCACAATTGAATTGATGCCGCGAACAAGCACTAACACAATTACCTAGAAAAATTTGAAGCAGTGATTTAGGATTTGAAAAGATTATTTGTACCAGTAGGTCAGGTCTGTGCAAATCAAAATAGTAAAAGGACCGCAAACCTTTGGTGCCGAAAGAAACATGAACAACTTTTTTGTGAGATAAACTTTTTTGATAAAAGTGTTTTACCAATGATGCTCTCGAAACAAACATGAAGACTTTCTTGTAGGGAATTAACTTTGCAAAAACTTTCAACATAATGACATTTTTTTGATGTTTTGTAGGTCAACTTGTATGATTGCGAAAACTGTTACTAAAAGTTACACTTTGATAGTTTTTTGACAAATCGATGATTACCGTTTTTAAATTAAGTGTATTCAAGCATTGCGTCTACTGCTGTCAAAACTCACTTCTCACAAAAATGTTTTTCAAAAAAATTGCAATAGATTTTCTATATAAAGGAAAGGCTAACCTGATAAAAATTGGCCTAATGTTTTTTGCGCCACGTGGTTTGATATCTCTCAACAATTTTCATAAATTTAACTTTCTACAACTCATATAAAAGTAGAAAGGAAGTTTAAGTTCACTTTAGCCTTGTGATTGCAACCATACAACTGCTGATACTGAGCGCTTTTACAATCTAGTAAGTTTTCTCCAAGAAGCCAATCTCTCCGCATAAATCTTTTTCTGATATTGGAACGAAAAGCATTTTTAGATCGGGATAAGCCCGCTTATTATTTAGTGTCCTGGCCATTGTTCAACCGGCCAAACATTTTTAACCAATACTTTTAGAACTGTTGATATACAAGAAAAAAACTTATCAAACACGCGATGTTTGATTTTCGTTTCATTATTCTTCAGATGAATTTCGTATTTTAAATTTTGAATGCGTCATTGGGCTACTGTTTTATCAAAAAGTTAGGTTAAATATGATATCCGTTTTAAGACATTGGGAGAAGAGGAAGCATAGCATCTGTGCACCCTACGTTCCCCAGGAAACTTCTATGTGCTTTGATTTTATTGATCGCCATAAATTCAAGGCTGTAGCCCTAACATATGTTATGTAAGTTATTTACCAAACATCTGATATTCACAAGATGTTATTTATTTTTTCCAACAACATGATAAGATAATACTTTTGTTTGAAACTTCAATTGTTTTATTGTGTATCGTATATTCTGCTTTACAATAACCGGAAAAAGTCAGCTGACATTGCGTAATGAAAATGACGCGGTAAAATACGTAACCATTATAATTTTGCATCGTGACTAAAAGAATGCAGAAAAATAATCTCTTAGTGTAATGACACGAAAAAGCAATTCGCGCGTGTGTGTTTCATACCGGAAACAATTTTTTATAATTTTCTGTAAAAATTGTTATCAGGGCAGTATATCACTTAACTTGATAAAATGAAAAAACAAGTCACGTCAAAAACTGTTTGTTATGAGGTTATCTTATTCTTCAAAGAGATCCAGTTTTTTGCTGTTTAAGCTGGTGATTGCTGGTCGTTAGTTCACTTGACCCCCGTTATTCTCCGAGTAGAAAAAGCTTTCGTCTGGTGATGACGTCATCACCTTGTTGAAGACCGACTTCGATGTGGCTACTAGCCCAGTCTACAAAGGCCTGCAGCTGGAATCCTAGTTTTAAAATGGGCAAAAGCATTGTTCGCAGCTTTCATTATATAACTCCCTAAAAGCCTAAGTTTTGTGGCTCTCTCCATCATCATAGCTGCCCATTCTTGGTCTGCAGCTAAGCTGTGACTAATTATTTTGCAAATCTAGACGTATCAAGTGTCAAAAAATCGTTTATTTCTATTCATAAATAACCCTTCATAGGCAAAGCAAACATAATGCATCCTTGTTTAAGATCAAACGATGTATTAAATTATTTCAGTATTCAGACAATAGTTTCTATATATCCAACGGAATTGTTTGCCTACCAATATTGACTTTGGAATTATTATGTAAATCAGTGGTTTCCACGGTTTTGTACCGATTTCATTTTACCATCTGTGAATAGTTGCGGTACCAAAAACAATATTTACAATTATGAAGTTGAGAGCCTTTTCTTTTTTTGTATATCAGTATTTTTAAAACCTGTGTAAAGCCGTTGTTTGGTACTTAATTTGCTCATTTCGAAATTAAAGACCTTGTTTCTGAACTTTTGGGACAGTTAGCATCTACAACCATTGCTTACCGTAAGCTTTGTTTATCCTTCTTGTTTGAGTTAAAACCAAGTTAAGGAGAAATAATGCAAGCAACACGAACAAGCTCTTCATTATCCTGACAGTGATCTAAATCTCAAAACCGTAAAACATAAGGGTTGTATTATCTCGATTTCTGCTTTGACTTGGTAGTGTGACATGTGGGCATGGTCAAAACACATGTCCTAAAAACTTAAGCTTTTTTCATGAGATTTAGTTATCTCTTTAAACATATTTGTAACCCAGAAATGAATTAGAAACTGCCTTATAGCCAGAACACATCTGATGAAACAACAAAATACAGTAGACGCCGCTTAATATGACCCACCTTGGGACCAGACCATTTTGGTCATAATATCCGAATGGTCATAAAAGCCGAAGCCTCCATAACAGCTCCTGAATCGACGCCGTAAGCCACAAAAAGTCCAAAAACACCGTCAAATTCATCGTTTAACCGAAGTAACAGTGCAACGTTGGCAGTAAAACAAAGTACAGTACTGTGACAGTACAAGAGATGGCAAAACTAAATACAGTATGTAACAATATGTTGAAAAGGTGAAATTACAAGTGCGTGGCGGGAAAAAATACTTTACTGTAATAAGAGAGATGGAGAAAATGTTGGTCATATTATCCGAAATTTGGTCATATTAAACGGAGAATTTTAAATGGAGAAATTCCGGACCATACCAAATTGGTCATAATAAGCGGCTGGTCATATTATCCGTGGTCATAATAAGCGGCGCCTACTGTATAACGTTTCAACTATGTCAGAGGATTACAGATAATTCCTTTGTACCAGTGTGTCTGTCTTCAAAGCTGCTTGTCTTCAAAGACCAATCAAGCATTCTAAAATAAAATGATAGAAATCCATTGATAACCACTCTCAAACACACTCTACCTTGTTAAAAGCCTTTAAATTTCGCTTTATTCAAAATTCTCTTCAACAAATCCCTCTGTATTTAAATAGTTGCCTTTATTAAATGTGTAGATTTCATTTTAGCATAGTTGTGTTTATCTGTATGAACTGCTCAAATTACACATTTTTGTATGATTGTTTTGTTAGAGCCTTTGTTTGGGTGGCTGTTCGACTTAATTTTCAATTCCTTTGCCGACTTCCTTTCTTCAGCTAAGTTATGCATTTGATGTGTGGGTTTTTCTGATTTCGTTATACTTCACGCATGATGCACATTGATTACACTTAAACAGCGAATAGAAAAGTAACAAACAGCCATCATTATTCTAAACACGTCGACAATGGTATTTCGAGCAAAACAAATATAAAAATTTGACATATCGTTTCCGGTAAAGCGACATTTAAATCATCTGCCTGTAGTGCAAAATATATTAATGCGTCTGCTTCAAGCGCTTGCTTCTGCCCTCCACTAATGCTAAAAGGAAAACTGGGAATTAATTGCTGTACAAACCAAATGACTGCAATTGCTGCAATGCACAAACAAAATTACTGTAATTAATTGCTGTACAAACCAAAGTAATTATTGCTGTACAAAACAAATTACAATATCGCGACTAACTAGTGAGCAGCCTGTGTGGCATCCACTCTGTGACACGTATTAGCGATGACTTATTGCAGGAATTGGTTGTTCTGCAAATTGAACAATGTAATGATCTATGGGCAAATTTGTTAAATAAGTTACGGCCTATATTTAGGTCTAAACTACGTGAATAGTTGTATGGCTAGCTTTGCACTTAATAGATTTCTGTCTGCTGATTGAAACTGGTTTAATTTATTCAACATTAGAACGGTAGATTTTTGGGATTTTCAAACTTAGTGTCATTAAATTTCCATTTGACCGACATGGGCACAGATTAACCAGCCAAAATCTAAGGCATGTAGATTTTTGTGTTGGATCCAGCAGTTTTATACAAACCCCTGGAATATCCGTTCTCCAATTTCCTCCCGGACATTATCCGTATGTGTTTGATCAGCATTTGATTTTAATAAATCAGTTTTTTCGTAAGGTATACAACTAAAGAATTAGTGCTCAGCATTGTGCTGTTGGGTTAAGACGACAAATCAATGTTTTTTGCTGACTTACCTTTACACACATCTCAGGCCATTTTAAAAACAATCAACGACATATAACTTTCATTGGTAGCAAGAATATTAAGTCTAAGATGACGTGATGTTTGTTTTTTTAGTTCGGTGATTCTAAAAGTATTTCAAATACCCTTTATAAGTATATCAGGGTCATAAATTCCTATCAGCCTATCATGTTTACTAATTATACGATGACAGCCGACGGTTTTCTTTATCATTTGTAATGAAAATGAAATCAAAACAAATATAAGCTACTCCTCGGTCAGCAAAAATCAACAACCTCCAAGCGGTTCTTGGTCGGTAACATCAACGGTCCGCTGTCGGTATGAACAAATGGCTTCATATTTGGCGTCGCTCATTGGCACTCCATTGATCTGCCAATGGTTCCCTGGAAAAAGGTAATCGATCCACTGGCGGTACGATCTTAATTCAATTTTAAACTATCGGTCCGTTCTTGATCATCACTAGGGGACCAAGGCATGATCTTGATCATGAGTGAGATAGCGGCCAATCAGTAAAATGTTTTTGATCCTCAGGCGGTCTACCTTAGTTCAACCAGCGGTCGGTGGGCGTTGCTTACCGGCACATTGTGGGTCCGCCAGCTGCTTACTAGCTGCAAATTATCTGTCTACTGGCGGTTCATCATTTTTAGCTCGTGGTTCGTTGTTGGTAGACGTTAATGGTCAATGGTATGGCCTTGGTCATTGGTCTGCCACTGATTACCCAGAGAAAAGTCGCAGTTCGACTGGCGTTTCATCTCCAACTTAACTTACGGTTTGTTGACCGTTACAGTGTCAATGGCCAGCAGTTGGTTTTGTTTATCGGTTTCTCAGAAAAAAGTCCTCAATCCATTGTTGTTCGGTTTTTCTTGTATATAACTCTTGTAGTAGCCAGTTGTTGACAACAGGCAAATCGATCCTCGTAGCATTGAATAACAGGGCAAATATAAAAACTTTTTCAGCGTTTTCATACATTGCATATAAACGTTTAGCAAACTAAAATTACAGATATTTCGAAGAAAAAATTTATTGCCTTACGACATCAACTGTTTTATTAACTAAAATAAAATAGCATATAATTACAGAAAGCTGTGCTCAAATGCGATTTAATAATTTTGAAAAAGCTCTAATTGAATACTCAGTGAGCGTTGCTATGAGATCTGGAAAAGTAGCTATACTGTAAATTTTGGCAAAGCTACTATAAATATATAACCTAATTGTCCCATTTTTACTATTCACCAGCAATACAAGTTTCACTCGTGCTGAATTTTATTCAGCGCAATCCGATAGTTAAATCACAACAAAAATGGGAACCTGTCATCTTTATCAAAATAGAATTTTTCAATGTGTCAGAGGAGAGGTGGTAAACCAGCTCTTTCTCCTTAGATAAACATCCATGAATACCACTATACTATGAAAGGCAGAGCCAATCAAAGTTAAGATATTAATATTTTTGGGTTACTATTGCAGTAAAATTTATTTGCGTGAAGCCGACGCAACTGGATGAGCAGAGAACCATCCAATCCAAAGATATCCCAGGCGCAGCAATAGCTCTTAACTAGTGGGGGAGAGGACGAGCAACTTTAGGGCACCATCACATTTAAAATGTGTCACTAATATTTATAAGTATGCTCAGTACCGTACCAATATCACTGCATATGCATTCCCCTATCTCTGGCATTGTAATTAAAACAAAAACTTGACTATTGACATTCTAAACTTAATGTTGGCATTTTGAAACAAATTTGCCTAAATAAGAAAGAACTACGGTACAATTGAGTGATGCGGTGTCAGTTTGTAAATATTTTACCAACTTAATAGACGTGCACTTCTGAATCCACCCAAGCTCTTAATTAGTATATTTTTTAAAAACACTTGGTTCTTCTAACGACATAGCTTCGTCATGCTGGGATGTGAACTCTCTTGCTACTATCTTTACTGCAACTTTCTTTCCTTCGTCCTTGTTAAAATTAAGTGTCATTTCGCAATTCAATCGGTCTTGAGCCATTGTTGTACGTAGGTAACATTTTTACTTAAGATAAGCATAATTTTAGTGTTCATTTACAGCATTAGCTGCAGGCGAATGACATTGATCATTTTACTAAAGTGGTAATAAACATCTGCCTCTCTGTCGTAAGATGAGCTATTAACTCGTCCACATTGCTTAGAAGTACATCTGATTTGATAGTTACTACATCTGATTTTAAATTTTTCATGTGTATCGTGAAACGCTCTGTTTTAACATTGACGCGGTAAAATTCTACTAGCTCTAGATCAGAGACTACGAGTATTTTTTCAATTTTTCTAGCTGTTGATATTTTGGATTGTCAAATCTTGCATATATGGAGGATATTATTGTCCAGCGTCTTGTAGCAAATCTAGCGGAAAAATTCTTTACTTTTGGAGTAAAACTCGATTTCCTATTTCTGATTTCAAATCTGGTAAGGGTGTGCCTTATACGAGGAATCTGAGGCGCCAGTTCTAGCTTCTTTTTATTTTGGACGATGTTTATACAGAGTGCTGTGTTGGCACAGCGGGGCTTAGCAAAAATTAGCTAGGACTCAAAATTGCTCTGAAATGTCATAATTCTTAAATTTTTTCTCAAACTAAGACTGTTGATTACGTTTTTTCAAGGACACTGCTTTTGTTTGGGATGGAACCATTGTCAACTTGAGGAAACAATGATCCGGATAGCTCCTCGTAGGCGATGTATCTCATGTTATATTCAAAACAAGTGCAGGTTATTCACATTGGTGCCAAAGCGTTGCATTTGGGCAGACAGAAAATTGAATCAGCCGTTTACCAAATTTCAAAACTGCTGAATGTTGCTCACACAAATGATGTTAAGTAGTTTTTCTTTAGCATCACTGCTTACCTGAGAGGAACACAACCACGAGCATTGTTCAATTCTAAAGCAAAACAGCAAAAATGTCTTTCGTGTGGTGCGATTTCACACAGTGAGGTTGTTTTTTTTAATTTCTTCTTAAACTTTCTCAAGTCCTCACTGGCTACACATTATGTAGCATGTTTTTTCTCTCGATGACGTGCCCTGGGGAGTTAAAAGAATCATTGCTTTTCCCCAAATGCTTGGTTTGATCCCGGTATCTCTATAAAGCTATTATAAAGTAAAATACTAATAGTATCTTCCATGTGGTGCGATTTAACATAGTGACGTTGTAAATTTTGATTTCTCCTCAAACTTTCTCAAGTCCCTGCTGGCTACGCATTATGATTCATATTTGTTTTTCCTTGCTTAGGTATGCTCATAGAAGTTAAATAAGTCCTTGCTTTACCCAAATTTTTAAATTTGATCCCGGTTGCTCTAAAAAGCTATTATCAAGCAAAATAGAAAAAATATTTCTCCTAACTTTGGAGCAATTTTACCCCGGCAGGGCGTACCATCACCAGTGCCGATTTAAAACGTATCAATGGATGCAATTACGCCAGCTTACAGATTAACCCTACAAACATTTGTGAGAGCAACAACAAAATGTTTTAGTAAATATAAGCCAGAGTTCCTGTACATGTAATGATGATTATGCTGTTTTATTAATCAAGACAGGAAGTATTCAAAAAGAAAAAATGATGACACACAAACTACCATTCGTAATATTTAAAAGTGTAAGAGGGGGAGGGGTGAGAAACATCGTCAAGATTGCTGGTGTTTCCCAAATGATGGTCGTTTCGACAATTAAAGAAATGTACTATTTAATGGTAGGCCTATTTGACGATTTGGTGGCCCCGCTTTTGTGTTTATATTTGTGACATTAAGATCTTTGCGTGCGCTGTTTTGCTTTAATTCGGCCTTAGCATGAAAAGGTGCCATGCCTTTCCTTTAAGTCATATAACCTATTGCAATAGACGCCTCTAAATCTCTTTTCAATCAAATGCATTCCCTTTTAATTCAGTGTCACAAATTGATGCTATTATTGTTTAATTTTAATCTTCTCTTAAACTTGGGGTTTTAGTACATTTATTCTTGAAAAATATAACTAAACTTACTCCGGTACACTCTTCAGTAAACTCTTCTCAATAAAAGCAGTCAAATGTAGCATAGCAAAAATTAACTATACTATCAGACCAGAAAAGGGGAAAATATGTTTTGGAAATTTTATAAATATTTCTTTTATATGTGAAAGCATTTCAAAAAAGAAAAGAAAAATAGCGATAGCTATTTCAAACGGCTTGAATTAAAACATTCTTGAAAGTAAAACGTTAACAAAATTTTTAGACAGTATATTTTTGTGAGCGATGGGGAAAAATTTGCACTCGTGCCTGTTTTAACAACTTTATCACGCACGCAAGATTGGAAAATCTTCCATTACTGGTTATAAACTCCTGTTTTTGTATTACCAAACACTTAATTATGTTATTTGCCTAACTATTGCCGCTTGATTTTGATCTGATAGCAGTAACAAATGACTAGAATTAAATATTCATTCCAATAAACACAAGTACTCTTATTTTTCCTATTAGCACAACCATTCTTATGCTAAAGCTACTGCATAGATAAATAACAAGCAATTTTTGAAACTATTTTTTTGCATTGTAAAATAAATGTAAAATTGGATGAAGTTTATCAACGCTTTTACTTCAGCAAAATTGCAATCATTTCTCTGGGATTTTTAGCACAACTCTAGCTATTAGGCGTACTACTGATAATATTATTTTGCTGCTGAAGGTGGTTTTGTAGATAAGAGATAAAAGCTTGATTTAAATACATATGTTTATGCTTAAAATATTCCGAGGAAAAAATAAACTAACTGCACCTGCTTTCCTCACTAACTGTGAATGTATTAATAACAAATAGCCATATCAGTCGGATTGCCTGCAGGTCACTCTTCGCTAACGAAGGGATTAAGAGTATTGGTCAAGCCGACTGCGCCAGTTCCACCCAACGAGAAAATAGTAATGGTAATGGTAATGGTAAATTGACACAAAAAGTGATAAAATTGAAAGTTAATGGTTTTTAGACATAAACAATTTCTCTCCCAGAGCCAAGCGTACTTTAAAAAGCAATGGAGGCAAAACATTATGGGGTATACGCATAACTCCTACTTCCCTTATCTTGATCTATCTCCTATTTTTTTAAACAAGTACAAAGGTACAATTAAAGTAAGCAAGTAAAATCTTTATCGTTTTCTCCCTTACAAAATATGATATTAAGAATTAAATTTGTTTTATGAGTTGTTGCGTTCCGTTTCGAAATTATATTGGTGACCTCAAGTCCCAAGCTATGCCGGCATAAAGGGCCACACTTCCTCTCGTATTTTCATCCCTGACCCCGGCAAAGTCAATAAACTTTTTTAAGAAATATAGCAAAAATGATTTCTTGTATATTGTATGATTTCACGCAAGGGTGTTGCCTTTAATTTTTTCTCAAATGTCTGAAACCCTTCTTGGCTGCAACAATGTGTTTATTCTTGCATGGGCGTAGCCAGAGAGACAAAAAGGGCCATGCACCCAAATTTTAACCCCAGAACCCGATAGGTCTATTATGTTACTTTCAAGCAAAATAGTGAAAATACTTTCTCGCATACGGTGCGATATTACGCAAAGGTGTTTTTTTTGATTTCCCCTCAAACTTTCACAAAATTGTCATCATCCTATGTCAAACTGACAAAGATTTTCACAATAGATGCCTGAGCTATTGCTGTAGTGAAGCAGGCAGTGATACTTCTGATAACTTTATGTAAGTTGCTATTAGTTGTTCTTGTTTTGCGGTTTCGTGATCAGGCCATTTTTGGTCCATTGATTTCTTTGGAAATCCTTTTTTTAATTATAACTAAGTAAACTAATTGCTATAATTATGATGATTAATTAAGCGCCAAGCAAAGCAGGCAGCGAAGCTACGAATAACACTTTTAAAGTGCTTTGGAATGACTCAACAAGGGAAATGAACCCCAGGTCTGCCGACTGCAAGGCGGACGCTCTAACCACTTAGCCATTGCACCGGTTTATGTACTCATAGCGATGAGCTATGATTGTTATGCAATTATGCTTAAATGTTTTTTCCGCAGAAACAATACCAGCTGAGAGTGATTACAAGTCTAAATGTAACTGCACTTTAGCATTCAAATTAGCAGCAGCAATTTATAGATTTACTTTTTTTACGGTTTAGTACGTTTTTTTATTTTCATTTTATCACAATAACATACCCAATAATGAAATGAACGCATTCAATATATAAATTTTTCCTGGTAAAAAAAAAGTTAAAAAATTAGATAAAAAAAACGTACTGGTGTATCATGTAATGTACGAGTATATTTTTAGTTTAGTTCTAGATTTACATGCTGGAAATAGAGTAACAGTTAGGATAAGAAGTGGATTTAGTGCTAGGGTTAGATTTGTTTTTCTTTTCAGATCACTAACTAGACTTTATCTATGTTGCTGTAGATTACATTCGCAGTATATCAAACAGCACGCCGGCACGCAAAGAAGTTTTCCCTAAATACTGAGAGCTAAGCCAAACAGACCAAATTTCGATAAAAGTTTATGTAAAGAATAAAAATTTCATCTAATCAATGAAATATAGTTTATTGGGTTTGTTGAACATGAAATGGCGCCAACATTCATTTGATGTAAAGATGAAGACCTCCTGAAAAAATGACAAAAACTATATAAATAATAGTTAAGAAAAACAGACAAAAAGCTCCTCTAAAAAATAAGCAAATAATTTAAATCAACGTAAAAAGACGTGTAATATAATTTTCTTTACAAATTTTTTAATCCATTGGTGTCAAAACTATGATCTTTAATTTCTTACAAACTTTGTATTTTATGCTCTTTGTTTGGCAGCTGTGTGTTCGCACAAGATTTTATAAATCGATGGTTGTCACATTGAATGTGGTCCTATGTTTCCGTATATATTGACCCATATTCTTTTATAAGTTCAAACATAGTTACACAAACACTTTTGTGAAAAAAGTAATTTTTAAAGCTCAAACAAAAACGAGCATTTTCAAACTCCTGCATATTCACTGCAAGTTACCATATACCAGTGGTTTTCAACCTTTTTGCTGGAGTGGAGCCCAAAAAAAACATTTCAGTGACTCGAGGAACCCCTGTGCAATAATTCAATTGTCTTATGGTAAAAACAGCATTTAATTTAATTAACAAAATATAATTTATGTAACTTCTGGCGGAATCTTAGGGTTCCGTGGAACCCTGGTTGAAAACCACTGCCATATCCAATTAGATTATAAAACGTGACAATAAGGTGCGAATAAAAAGAGCTGCCAATTAAAATGCAGAGTTTATGACATGTGTTTAGGATGAATCGGGGAGACCACATTATGGAACACGTTCGCAAGGCCAATTTTTTGGATTAATTTTAGGACGCTGGACTTTTGCCTCGCGCTACCTAGAGAGGAAATCTACCTTCAAGAGCAGCGCTGCGTGGAGTGATGAATCGTTTATCATCCTATCACTTGCAGAAAAGTTGTAAAGCAAAAAAATGTTAGCGACAAAAACTTTTTTCGAATCAAGAGGGTTATGGTACAAAAAAGACGTTATCGAAGGGTCATCTAATTTTAGTTCAAATAAAGACCTAAATGTATCACATCACTAACAAAGGCTTATGCTAGTTTTAAATTATTGTTTGCGGAATGCAGTTACATATACTTTTAAAACTATTTAAAGGTCGTCATATCCAACTTCTTAAGTATACTATTCTGTAAGAGTAACAATAACATTTACGACTGGAATAGATAGAGTTAACCTTCAAATTTGTCGTATTTCAAATTTTCTCCGAAATTCGTGAAATAAGTTGGCGGCGGGTCGATGGGATGATTCAACTCTTTCACGTTCAGCCTAAGGGGGACCAATGCTGCAAAATGCAAAATATTAGTTTAAAAATTATCTCGTATTTATTATATTTGCGTGCATTTTTCAAATCGTTGTCGAATGATGGGACTAACGCGCTAATTGAACATCTCGGAATTGTCTTTAAATTCTTCATGGAAAGGTTTTTGCAGCGGCCTAATGTAATGCCAATCGTGAAGGGCTGCTTTTGTCTTTTTGACCACAAATTTAACCATGCTCCTTAAACCACTTAGCCTGTGAGATTACTGCGTACAAGAATGAATACTGCCTAAAGTAATTCTTTATATGATATTCTTTTCAAAAAATATGTTTTTTTGTAAAGTAAACCTCGATGCAGTCAAACTTTTTGCTTTTGCTCTTTTTTGGGTTGACTTGTGGACATTGGCTCTTGTTTTGTTGATAATCAGATACTCTGGTTGCCAGCGTAGTTGACTTGGTGTGGATGATTTTCAATTGGACTGATAAATAGCTTGGACACATCTAATATATAAAATCCAAAGTCTGTTTGTTTGTCTGTCTGTCAGTCTGTTTGTCTGTTCCTTATGGAAAAAAAATTAGGAGCACCTAGAAAAAAATAAAACATGCATTCCGATGTATTTTTTTCCAGCGGAGTCAATGGGCCTATTTCCAAGTTCGTACCTCGCCCCCCAAGGGAGCTACGGCCCTTTTTCCACAGGAGGGTCTCAGATAACTCTTCGATTCTAATCGAATTGCGTATTTAGGTTTGGGGGATTAAATTGCAATTGACATCTAGCTTAGGCGCAAAAAAGTACAATACAGTGATGGTAATTTCAACTTCATACATGCACCCCAAGGGAGGAACAGACGGATTCCATAAGGAACAGACAAACAGACTGACAGACAGATAAATGTTTTTTATAAAATGTTTTTTAGATAAATGTTTTTTATAAATATTTTTATACTAGCTTTCATTTGGTAGGGGTTGTCTAGCTTTTTTGCATAAATAAACCTCAACACATCTGTATGTATATTTATATTTGTTTAGATATAAAAACAGTATCAGCTCATCGTAAAACTAAAAAGCATTAATTCAACATATTTTTTCCAGCTAACCCAAAGGTCATATTTTTATTTCTTACGTTGCTTCAAGTATTCTGTTCAGAGGTTTTGCATTTAAACCACCCGGCAACGACGGGTATTTCTGCTAGTCACTTATAAAATTACCAAAATAATTCGCTAGTTGTATATTCCACTAGATTGTTAGAAGATAGCACTATTATATTTTCAGAAAAGCTTAAATTTTCAAAGAAGTGCAGTTTCTTTTTTTAATCAATGGAAAATGCAAACCGGTTTCCTTCAATTTAAATTAGTCTTGGCTTGACACTAGAAAATGAAAGCTTATTTTTCAGACTTTTGGAGATTACCTTTCTTTTTATTTATAAGAATGTAACTGCGATGGGCATACGATAGTTAACAACTATTCAAAAGTTGTTGAATGCAAACTGACCTGAATGAGTTAATTCGCTTGGTTTTCGCAAAGCTTCCGAAACCTAAAATAAATCAACGAGTTTAAGATTTTGATCAGTGTCTAAGCGTTGGCGGCTCAACCAAGATACCAGCCAGCTTTTGAAAATTATTTATTTTTCTTTTATTTATGAAGCTGTTTTTCAGACATTACAATAGAAATTACATCCTGTGTATCGTTTTGCCGGTGATAGTAACCACACAGATTCTGGATTTAGTTTTTATTTTATTTCCTTGCTAATTTAGTCTCTAATCGCAAATATAGAAAGTTATGGTGGCTGTAGCAATGCACAATTTTTATTCGGTTTGGTACGTTTTTTGTCCGGTTTTGTACCTTTTTTGCTTTCATAAGTATTTCATAAAAAATTCCATCCGCTCAGACACTTGCGTATTGATTTACAATACAAGTTGCAAATTGAATATCTGATTCTATCCGTAAAGTATGTTTCATAAACATATACGTTTTGAAGGAACAAAAACATACAATAAGACGTTTGCTGACAAAACCAAAAGTTTACGCAATAAGGCATGTTATGCAACACCATATAAATATACAAGCGGATGAAAGTTTTGGTACAAAAATGCTCAACAGCAAAAAACACAGCAAACTGGACAACTAACTTACAAAACCTTTTCCTATCAATAGTCGCCTCAACGTGTTGGTGCGGTCCCCGACCCCGTTTGGGTTGGGTCAAAATTACTGTTGATTGGTGCTTTCCGAGGGTCCCAGTTACACCAGGCATTCCCCTTACACAAACCAATTATTCGCCGTGCTGCCCTCTAAACGACCGCAAAAGGGCAGCACACAGCCTTCTTGAAATCAGTCGACTGTTTTCTCTCTTCTCTTGCCCGTCTTCTCTTTTTCTGTTTTTGACAAGCGGCAACGTTCAACTTAAACTTTGCCCCGTCTTTCCTTGTTCAGTGTGCGCTGAAAATGTGACCTGGAGGGGTAGATTGGTACAATAGTGCACTGGCTCAAAATGGGCACATTTAAGGTGTTCAGTACTCCCCTTTTCTAGATCCAAAACTCTACGCAGCTTTCACTCCTGGAGCTGTCCTGTTTGCTGTGAGCCTGCTTCTTCTGAAGATTCCATACCCACCAACAGGGTGTCTTCCTCTTCGGACTCCTCCAGTTTGTATAACTCCACTGTTTGACCTGGCCTATCCGGTTTCCCTCTGCTAATGCAGCTTCCCCGCCCCACCCTAGCCTTCAAACTTTTTACCCTCCTTCTACCACTACGTATCTTCTCCCTCTGCACCCCCCCACCTCCTCATGTTTCTGGCTGTTTTTTATAACTTTTGCTTCCATTTTCCCGTGACTCACCAAGATTCTTTAATGGAATGCTAGAAGGCTCCGGGCCAGTAGCACTGAACTACTACACTTTATCGCGTTTCAACCAGCTGACCTTATCTGTATCCAGGAATCCATATTTAATTCATTTTTTTCTTTGCGGATCCCTAGATTCTCTGCTCTGCGATCTGATTGCACTCACTTTCGGTCTGGCATTCTTTCTCCCGATGACCGCACGCTAGCGGTCACGTCATCATTTTCGTGAGGCAGGGCTAATCCTTCTCTGAACTTTCTGCTTCCTCTCTCTCTTCACTTGATCCCTACTTTGGTTATGTAGGGGTCAACCTTTCGCTAAACAACTCCTCCTCGTTCTCTTTCCTCAGTGTTTATGCTCCCCCAACTCGCTCTTTTTTGACGGATAGCAGAACCGAATCCATTTCTCCATCAATTTTTCCTTCCTCCAGAAATCTTTTTATTCTGGGAGAATTCAACAGCCATCACCCCTTCTGAGGCTCAAAAGGGACTTCTGACCCCCGTGGGGGATGAAGGATTTAATTGAGCCATCTCATCTGACGTCTTTCCTTTCCATAATCCTGACATACTTACTCTTTTCCATCGCTTCTCTGGCAGTCGCTCCTCTTTCGACATCTACTTTGCTTCCTTTTCTCTCCCCCTCTTTTGCTCTTTGGGGGTGCTTCAGGACTTGGGTTCTGATCACCTACCAATTCTACTAATTGTCCCTATTTCTCTGGTCTTTTGCCCCAACGAACGTCACCCTTCCTTTAATTTTTAAAAAGCTTGTTGAGATAACTTTGCTTTTTACTTCGACTCTCACTGCTCTTCTACAGAAGAATTCTCATCTCTTTCTCTTTCCTCTGTTGTGCTCTCTTTACTTTACTGACACTAAATGCGGCCAAATTTTCTATTTCTTTCGGCCGCGTTAAATGTCAGTTTAAAGCCTGGTGGTCTGCTAAAGTGGAAGAAAGCGGTTAGTGAAAGACGTAAGGCGTTCGCTGCCGCTCATACAAGTAGTGAAGATCGTCAGGCTTACATCTCCGCTTCGCGACATGCATCGTCTGTCATCACCAGGGCGAGGCATGGCAAGCAACTTGCTCCTCTCTCTCTCTCTCTCTCCTAAATGTAACTCTAAATCTGTGTATTTTCTTCTTCGTTCTGTCGCTGGCTTTTCTTCCTCCTCCCCTAACTTTTCAAACTGTTCCTCTCCCACGGAGTCAGCTGTGGTCGTAGCCGAATCCCTGAGATAACATTTTTCTGTCTCCCAGTCAAACCCCTTGCTTAGCAGAGCCAGAAGCTACCTTTCCAACCTCAGCCTAGCCACTTGGCCTGAGAAGTCTCATTCCTCTTTCTGCTCCCCCTTCTTCCCCGCTGAATTTCTTGCAGCTGCTACAAACCTCTTCTAGTTTACTGTCACTGGCCCAGACAAAGCTGCCTATTCCATACTAAAATATCCTTCTCGATCTGGCATGGATTTTCTCCTACACATTTTTAATCATTCATGGTCCTTCCATTCCTTTCCTTCTATCTGAAAGACATCTTCTATTATTTCCATCCATAAGATGGGAAGTCTTTCAACTTTCCTACTTCCGGCTTATCTCTCTCACCACTTGTGCCTTAAAGCTTTTTGAAGGCATCATTCTATCTCGCCTCCTCTTTTTTCTGGAGTCTAATTCCATTCTCTCTCCTCGCCAGGCCGGTTACCTCCCTGGTCGGTCTACTCTTGATTAAATTCCTTATTTTTTTTAGTCCATTTTGGATGGGTTTAACAAACCTAGGCTGGGGTCTCGGACAATTCTTGCTACTATCAACTTTCCGAAGCTTTCAACTCTGTCTGGCACCCCAGCTTTTTTCAAAAATTTATTTCGGATGGCCTCCCTCCTTGCTTGCTTTGCTTTCAATCTTCCCTTTATAATAGGCCCGTTTGCGCGGTGTTTTCAAAATCACAAAAGTTGCTTTTTTCGAATTCGTCAAGGATCTGTTTTTGGCCCTGCACTTTTTTCTCGTTTCATCAACGATTTTCCTGCTCCTCTATCTTCTTTCGTCAGCAGCTTTCTTTATGCTGACGGTCTGACCATTCGGTCCTCCTCCCTCTTGGTTCCTGCTGTGGTGGAGGCTACACAAGGAACTCTGACCCGAATGGAGCACTGGTCTGAGTATGGGTGTTTTCTTCTCAATCCGAGCAAATGTCAGGTCTCTTTCTTTTCTCTGGATTCCCTTCTAGCTAACCACCAGCCTCACCTCCTCTTATTCAACTCCTCCCTTTGTTTCAATCCCTCTCAAACTTTCCTTGGAATTACCTTCGACTGCACTTTTCTTTTTCTCAACGTGTATCTTCGCTGAAGGTAAAGTTTTTCTCTCGTTTCAAAGCCTTACGCTGTATTTGTGGTTCCTCATGGAGCCCTTCTACGGAGTCTATCTCTCTTCTGTATAAAGCTTTTTTTCACCCCTCCTCACTTATGCTTCACCCGGATGGTTTGCTATTCTTAACGTTACCAACTTAACCAAATTGGCACGCCTTCACCGAGCGGCTAGTCGTGCCACCTCCGGCTGCCCCTAGTCTTTCCGTATCCCTCTTCTCTTCTCTGAGCCGTCTCTACCTCCCCTACGAGACACCTTGACTGATTTCGCACTATCATCTTATGAGCGGGCCCTTCGTCTCCCAACCTCCTTTCCTATTTCAGGTTTGGCCAGACTTGGAGTGAAACCAAGACTCTCCAGATCCTCCTGGAGAGCTTTTGTGTTTACTCACACGCTCATGCTTTCTCGTATTTCTGCAAGGGAGATTCTTTTTGCTTGCCCTTCTTCATCTCCTTGAAACCTTCCTTCCTTCCTTCACTGTGAAGTCTACTCTCTCCTCCCCATACTTCCGCTCCGATCCCCCTCTCTCTCGCCAAGGTGCGGCTCTCGCTCATCTTAACTCTCTCACATCTCACGATATGGTGATCTGGACAGACGGCTTTGTTCCTTTTACTTTTGGCAAAGGTGGGTCTGACGTACTTGCCTACTGGTGGCGCTAAGGCCACCCTTTTCTTTTTAGCAGGCCAGCATGTTCAAGTTTTTCCGCTGAAGCCTGGACTAATCTGCAAGCTCTTTGCTGGTCTTGGCAACATCAACAAGTGTGCCACTTCTATTCTCTTCTCCTTTTCTCCGACTCTCGCTCTGTTCTTTCTTCCGTCCTTCCTTTTACCTCAAACTCTTTGGAAGGCACTGTCTTCTCTCTCTCTTTCTTTACTATCAAGCTGCAATAAGTTCCTGGACACTCGTTTCTCCTGGAGAACGACACGGCTGATGAGCTGGCCAGATGGAGAGCGCTACTCGTTCCCTCTGCAGTCCCATGTAGCCTCTCTCCTCTTATCTCTCGTATCAACTCTTTATCTTTTCTCGGACTGAATACGTGCTATCTTATCTAAATTCTTCGACACACTGGTTTTCTCGGTTTCCACAGAGAAACTTGAGCTCCCTCGTCACGCTCGCTGTGCCTTTTCTCGTCTCCGCTGCAGCGGACACAACTTTCTGCTAAGCTCTTATCTCTCTGGGATTGGCAGAATCGAGAATTTTTCATGCAGCGCCAGGGACATCTGCCCCAGGACACCTCTCATTCAGCACTGTCCAGCTACGGAAGCTTTGCGCCGCTTGCTTTTTGGTGACTCTCTGTCTCTGTACGACCGCTGGTTTAAGCCGTGGGGAGTTTCCCGGCTTATAAGGCCCCATGGTCTTCCACCATGCTCCCACTTTCGGAAGGGATCGGGTAACAACAACAACGTACAAAACCGGAGAAAAATATATATTGTGCACAGACGATTTCAAGGATTTGAAGTGCTCTTTTATGTTAAACATCAATTTGCAAAAAATACTCTCCAAGTTTAAAGAAATCTCAGATCACTTTATCATGTTTGGTTTGGCACAATTTTTTGGGTGTGATCACCGAAAAGCTTATAATTGCGATATATTTGCCTTCAAATCCTGGTTACCTCATTTTTATTTTCCTGGAAAACTTTTTTTACATTTTCTTCACCAAATTTATGAAGAATATTCAGCGGAATTTGGTAATCCGCGCTTTCTTCCGAATTTGCTACTTTGTATTGTTCGTTCTCAGAAGAAAACTAAAAAATACAAAAAAATATGGGCTAATTGATAGCTTATTAACATAACTAAAGTTGTTAAGTTATAAGTTTTTGAAATAAGTATGTTAGGAAAAAATTCATATGAAATGCCATGAACAGTTTTAGTACATCTTCTGTTTATTTAATATTGCTTTAAATTTGTTATGCAGTGTCAATTTAGAATCATTTTAATATGTAGGAATAATGGAATGGTCTAAAATTAAGAATTAATATCATCATGCTTTCATTAGACTAACGTTAATAATAGTTGCAATTTTTTTTAAGACCGTTCAACAGAAAATCGCTGAGCTTTATATACACAAAAATGGAATCTGCAATAACACACCAACATCTTCTCCGTATTTCGACTTCTTATACTTTTCGCTTTTCCATGAGTCATTGTCACTTCCGAACTCCTGTCTTTGACGTAACGAAATCTTTCATTGATGTATCGATCAGGAGTGTCAGAGTTGTAGAACCCTCCTGGCGCTGATTCATGCATATTGGTGGTTTTTCCAGTAAACTTTTGACCAAGAAGCAGAACATGACCATTGTGTTCATAGAATTTTGGCGTCTCTTGTCGTTGAAATGCCTGGTAATTGTACTGCAGTGTATCTCCCAATCCAACCTACGTCATTAATGTAGCATCAAGCTAACAAAAACTGCTCTTGCAATATGATTAATATAAAAGAAATGCAGACTAGTACTAGTAAATATTGTAATTCTCTTTTACTTTATTAATTGGTTTTGAGCGGAGTAGATCTTTTGCTCCAGTCTCCGTGATTTTCATGCTTGCAGTTTGCATAAAGTTTGTTGTACCGGTGGGCAACCGAAATCTTGGCACACGAATCTTAACTTCGCCACTTGATGCATGACGACCTGAAAGTTTGATGTAAGCAGTGATTTGTCCGACTTGGGTTACGCAAAACTTATTGCCAAAGCTTACATGTACTTGAATTCAATTCCTTTTGCGACTCACATCACAGACTTTAAAAGTAATATGTATAGAAATCCTGGCTGATGCTCAGCAATGGGTAAGGCTAATGAGAGAAAATTTTGCAAATTTTACTCAATTAGATCTACAGGTTCAAGATGTACACATGCTGCTGCAGGCAGGCAGACATCAAATCGCTGAGTAATTTTACAAAACCTTTGAGAGGGCTATGCAAACGCCAGTCATTATTTTGTATTTCAATTATAAACCTTAAATGACAAAGTCAATCTCGATCTTCAACCAACGCTTATTACAAACGGCCTGCATTTATGATCGCTACATTTTCTAGACTGACGTGCGCGTTAAGCTAATAAAGGATTTACGAACAATATAGTGACGTTAAGCTAATTATGGATTAGGATGTTTATATTGAAATAACCTATTTGCAATTGCAGCTAATTTTCTTGAATATACCTCGAACTGGTTCCGACATCGGTCTGTGTTTTGTTGATGAGTTGCGAAAATATCTAGGGGCAAAATCCCGCGAACCAGGTTTGTTTGAGACGGCTGACGAAGCACTTCGGCGAGAACACACACTACCACTCTTATGACTGGAAGAACTTTTTGTAAGTGATCTTTTCAAAGGTTTATTGGTTTCAACGAAGGGATCAAATACAACTTTATCAGCTAATTCTTTTCCGTCTAGACGGCAGATAGGAGGGGGACGAAACGCTGGCAGCTTATAGAAATCTTCGATTGTTTCTTCTCCAACTTTTGGTTTCTTATAGTCTCGTAAGCCCCAAGCGATGTCAATTATTCTTCGGGGAGTAAGGCTCCTTGGCTTCCACTTGGACTTATTGTTATACAAGTCAGTTGCCTCTTGAACAGCTGCAAATCAAAGTATATAATGATTAGATTCAATTTAGTGTAGCTACAGACACAATACAGGGTCCCGCAAAAACTCTTTCTGCTGTTCAATGAAGTCAGTAATTGGTGTTTGAATCTATCTCGGAGTTACCAGGAAAACTGCCTAGAGTTCCGTTATAAACACAGCAATAACCAAGAAAAATTAAGCCTTTGTAAAAAAACGACCAGAGGCGTAAAAAAATTGCGTCTCTCACATCAGTGAAGAATCTATTGTGCAGTGGTAGCCAAGGGTTCAAAAGCTGTGGTGCCCCGTATAATTTTGTACCTATGACAATACTTAGACATAACGGCGTCATCATGACAAGCACAGCACTAAATTTCCATTCGCTTTCCCAATTACGCTTCTGATTTCGTAATGAGACAAACGTCAAACTTTTATGAATAGACTACTGTTAACTACACGTAATTAACCGGACCGAAACCGCTGTTTGCTTTCAAGTTTACAAATTGGGCTCAATCTGTGCCTTGAATTACCGTAACACCATACAGGGTGTATCACAAAGATATTCACCCCCCCTACAGCCAAACTGGTAATAGGTATGACCAAACTATATAGCACATTGTGAAGCTTATGTTGTTAGAAATTAATGTACATTTTCATTTTTTTCCAGATACTTAATAAGAAATACGCTTTAGGGAAAAGTCTAAGCACTCTGTTTGTATCGGTGTTTTCATTTGCTTCACAGCCAAAACAATGATGTGGGTAACAAAAGAAAAAGGTCAAAGCTGGGATGGAACTTATTTTCGAGAACAAATTCTAGTAAAGCATGTTATACCCTTTTTAAAAAATGAAAATAATGTTCTAAGTGTTGATGAAGTTACATTTCTTCATGACAAAGCTCCGTGTTTTAAAGCAATCGCCACTCAACAACTTTTGAAAAGCAACAACATTGATTTCTTCGACAACAGTCAGTGGCCAGGTTCATCACCAGATTTAAATGCAACTGAAAACTTGGGAGCTATTCTGAAAAAACATGTTGAAGATAGAATTTTAAAGATTCCTAGCATGGAAAGAAATTCAGTGGAAACCTTAAAGACTATTATTTCAGAAGAACTAATTAAAATAAAAGAGGAACCTGAAATCTTTGCTAATCTTCTTAAATCGTATCCTGCAAGATTAGATGCTGTTAGAAAAAACCATGGTGGTCATACTGATTACTAGTTAGGATTGATTTAATGTACGGAATAAATTTCTATTTTAATATAATTTATAACAATATTTTTGTTTTTTTCCTAGTCCTTTTGGATTGAGCTCTAGGGGGGGTGAATATCTTTGTGATACACCCTGTATATAGATGGTTACTGACTTGAAAACAATAAAGTTTTTTTATTGTTTCAGCTCTCCTTTAATCAACTGTTCGTCGCGTTGCCCAAGTTCTCATCACTTTATTTCAAGGCCAGCGTCAGATTTGGTGAAGCACTTTGTGCTGTTTGTCAAAAACGGAAAACAACAGTAGCCTATTATAACGGTTGTCTATGATATCACGTATAATCAGCGGCGTAAGCACGGGAGCGGTTTGGGGATCAACTCCCAAGAATATTGACGGCATACAATTTTTTAACTTAATGAAAAATCCATGCAAACATTGGCCGACAACTTGTTCTAGAAAGAAAGAAAATCTTTAGTTTTTGGAGTGATTTTCTAAAATTTTTCTGGGGGCATGCCCCCTAGAATAATCGTGCCACCCTCCCACCCCCATGGCAAATTTCTACCTACGCCATTGCGTATATTGATAAAACTTACCTTTTGGATCATTTAATAGCTTCCAGCACTTCTGATAATTATCAAGAGTTGTTCCAAATATTGTTCTGTCGGGGTTTGCTTTAGTTCTTTCTAGTAGAGTGGCTCTGTAGGCAGGCTGTACGGCTAAAGATGTTGACATTCTTTCTCTTTGTTGATTTTCAATTACAATAAGACTTGATTAATTTTCAATTGAAAATTTTACGCTTTCTGCCAGAAAATAATGTAAGGTAGTCATTAAAACCCCACACTTATTGATTAAAGCGAGCTTTGCAATTGAAGTCTATTTGACCATATACAAAACAATAGCTGCTGATGTCATTGCCTTTTGTTTTATTCGTTCAGAAAGCCACCTCTTAGCGATACCAACTCTAAGTCGCTATAACTAAACTTATTCAGCTTTCAATAATTGTTTTTTTATTTCGGCTTATATAAAGAATTTCTTCAGAATTTTATTTCGTATCTCTTCTGGAAACTTGAACTTGAAAATACACATCTTCTAGTACTTTGAAATCAAAGTGGGACATAGCTGCTAATCTAAACACTGCGTACACTTGTTCAAGCAAACGGGACAAGACGTACTTGTAAAATGACATTTCAAAATAAATTGAACAATAGGAAAAGCCTTGCCCTAACAAATGCTCAAAGAGAGGGCATTTTAATGTCGACTGAGCTTGGTAGGAGTGTTTAGAAAACAAGCAACTGCTTTCATGAACTGAAAACATACGCGATAGCAGAGTTGAAACAGTGAGGCACGCACACGCTCAGTGAATACTATAAACAGAACAATTTGTAAACACAAAGAACTGACAGTGCTAATTTCTTGCGTTTTATGATGCCTGCTGTTTGAAGCTTTAAAGCGGGGGTACTCGCATTGGGAATGCGAGGCAGCATCTTAGAAGTGCGAGATGGTTTTTCAGATTTTTGTGTTGCATTACTGTACTGTCATGATCAGTTCATCCTGCGTCAATTGTTTTGCACATTCTGTGTCTATCCACAGCATGTGTAGTGCATGGCCTTCAATTCAGATCGAGGTGAAGGTGATCTCCAAAAAAAAGATCAACACACGCAATTCCAGCGACGATTTCAATGCATCATAAACCAAGTTCGGGCTGTGGCACCTGATCCTTGCACGGCTCTCAGAAAATAATGTTCCGGGTCACATTCTGACCCGCGGGGGCATGAATTCGTCATATGTTGAAATATTTTAGGGGTGCGAGAACATATTAAAATACTTTAAGGGTGCGGGCCTTTACAAAGGTTGGGAACAACTGCTTTAAAGTAATTAATATGCCATCTTTTTGTATACTTTGTTATAAATTGATTATCGATAAAAATTAAATCGTTTAGTTTGACTTTTACATCCGCAATGTTCAGTAATGATGTTATAGTAGTTTTGCTTATGAACCTCTTAAATTAGTCATTTTCTTTGTGTTAGTTTAGAGCAGGGGTGGGCAATTACTTTCCTGAGTGGGCCACATACAGATAATAAACTTGGTTACTGGGCCGGAGGCTCAAAACTCAATATGAAACCATGAATTATATTTTTTAAACCCGCACATGTTTCATTACAAATCAAGCAGGCAGCTTTTGATTGACCAATGTCTATAAAAAAATACTTCTCTGTCCATTCTTTATTAAAAACACGGCATTCGGAATTTACTTTGCGTTTCTTCTTATTCACACTGATGGATTTATTACAGGGGTTGGTAAATTACAGCAGCTGCACAGTCAGTTGTTATTCTCATAAATTTGTTAAAACTTTGTCATACTCAAGATAATTGTATGGCATTTCCTTCTTGAGATTTATCTTTTTTACTTTTACCAAATAGCTTTTCTAATTACTTAAAGAAACTGTATTGCAGCTTTATTACCTATCTATTTGTACTAAATTTTCTAATATATCTTTGCATTCTAAAAAGGGAAAAATAGAAGTCATTTAGGTTTATAATTTTATTTAGACAACAAGGAACCAAACTAAGATATATACAGATGTTAGTTTTAAAAGTATAATTAGTTTGTTAAAACTTATTAGCAAACACCAAAAGTAAAAAATTTTATATATTCACAATTTATGCCAATGTCTTACAACTTTAACAGTCAAGCGTATTCCAATCACCAATCATCCTACAGATCTGACGCACTTTCGCTGTCAAATCACTCAGATTTTAGTAATTGTGGATTTCCCATTGAGGCCAAGCCACTCAGATTTAAGTAGATAAGTATGCGGTGTAGGTAGACGGTGTAGAAAACAATTCTCCGAAAAAATGAGGATGAGTAACAGCCGCCGAGGAATAAAACCAATACGACAAAAAACTAGTTTGACTGACGTTTCGAGCAATAGGCCTTCATCGGAGGAAGTTGATAGAAAAAGAAGCCCAACAGCTAGGCTAACGTAAATATAATAAGCAGCACAATGTAACAATGGGGGTGCATTATGACGTTATTAGATAGATGCAAATCGCTCATTTATGCCTCAAGGTTGGATGGTACCTAGAAAGAAAATGATGGGCCTTTCCTGTCGTTTACAAATGAAATTACTGTGGCGTGGACTATTGAAATGGCGGGCGACTGGTTTGTCAGAGTCATTGCGTCTCACAAAACGTAAATCTATCACTCAATCGCCTGCCTGCCCGTTTCACTGATGCAAAGCATTAGGCATTTGCTGCAGGAGAAGCAGTAAATAACATTGGAAG
Organism: Trididemnum clinides; assembly: GCA_963675345.1. NCBI lineage: Eukaryota > Metazoa > Chordata > Ascidiacea > Aplousobranchia > Didemnidae > Trididemnum > Trididemnum clinides. Next base: position 8,499,088 of record OY776292.1, on the reverse strand, counting down.
ACTGGCAAATGACATGAATACAGACGAAAAATTGAAGTTAGATCTTGAAATTGATGTACCGGATATAAGGAAAGAACGTGTGCTGCAGCGGGCACGCCTGCACGAAAAAATGCCCTTGAAGGTAGCTCTTCAAAAAACGTAATTTGCAGGCCTAAACGCTGATATGTTAGGCGCCAGTCTTGGCAGAGACGCTAGAGTTTCAGAATGACACAAATAATTCTGATGGGTGAGTTTGAGGTATATGTGGCTCGTTTTGCACATCATACTCGGGGTGGATAATACGTGCAAATGACGATATTTATTTTAGCCGACGATTTGTTTATTTTCATCGATATTTTCAACGGAAATTTATATTCATACAAACTATAGTCGTGGTTTCGGCAGACACAAGTGGGCCGGATGAAACGCTGTGGTGGGCCGGATCCAGCCCGCGGGCCGTAAATTGCTCACCTCTGGTTTAGAGATATCTCAAGCGTGTACCGGCAAGTGTAATTCATTGTAATCAGCTCATTTTTGCGGTTAGGAATATCGATAAAACGCCTTAAATACCCGATGTTTGTAGTGTATGTGATCAGTCTGGTGGTGTGTTAATGCAGGCTTAAAAGTTAGCATCCCTTGCCGTGCTGAATGTTCGCTGCTTAATATACATACAAGAAAAGCAAACGTGTATCTTGCTCGGCCTTATGTACGCTAGAGTGGCCTTTAATCGGGCGCTGGTAGCGATCTTTTGTCCAAATAGGATCACAGTTGAGGCTGGTACACTTTTGGTTTTAAATACCGCAACTGCATACAGCATATTTGACAATTGAAAAAATTACATTCTTTTTTTCGTGTTAGACCAGTGGTTTTCAATTTTTTGAACCCGCTTCCCGGTAAAGTTTCAAAACAACTTTTGCGGCTCGGTGATCTTTCAAAATGTAACAAAAATGTAATATGCACAATAAATTGATAAAGAGAATTTTCTTGAGACAACAGTATGCGTTTCGCATCAGAAGAATTCCACTTAATGAGAAATTTGCTGCTGTCTTCTTGATACAATGCGTGCTAAGCGCGGGTCGAATGAAGTTTCTGATAAACGAAGTAAAGAATTGACATCCACGCGATTTCTCTGCTTGGTCTTGATGAGAGATAAATTTAAACAGCTTTTCTCACAAAGGAAGGTCGAAGGAAAAATCAGCGGCAATTTAATTGCTTTGTCAATGATCGATGGATATTATATATCTAGCATTAACAAATCGTACCTTTTGTTTGTTTTATTATTTTTTCATCGTTAGGATTCGATAAGCTCACTTACAAGTGCGCTCACAAATTTAAGCGGGCTGTTGCTTACGAGGTTAACTACTTGGAAGTGTTAAAAAGTTTAATGGATTTCTGATATAACGTAAAATATTAGCGAACATGTAAGTGAACTTAACGAATTGCAACGATGAAAACATAATAAAACAAACAATGAATACGATTTGTTGATTGTCGCTGTAAACGAGGCTTAACATTGCACGAATTAATGTCCTCTGCAAAGGGGTTAACGGCTTGTTTCCACTAAGCGTAAATTACCGGTGTAGCGCAAAATTCTTTGTTAATTTAATTAAATATGTTTTACCGTCAAAAAAGTTCAGCACTTAAAACTAAACAGTTATGCAAAAATTTTTACGCAAGCTTTATAAATCTGATGAAAGCCAGTTTTGACCATCCAAAAGTTTCCTTTTCAAGGATCTGAATTTTCAGAAAAATACTGGCTAAAACCAACCACTAACTCTTCTAAGTGCTGACTCATTGAAGAAAATAACTTTTTTTGTTAATAGGTGCACTTCCCAGTAAGTCTTGCAAACATGAAAACACATCGATACCGCTTTTCTGCACAAGAACATTTCAAAGCGCCAGCTTCTTCTTGTTTTGGTGAGCAATGTAAATATCCCCTAAGTATGCAAGTGTCCCTGTCCACATCTCCACGGATAAAAATTCTTTTAATAAGGAATTTCTTCCGCGAATAGTAATCTAATGAACTCTTTATTACTTTATTCAAACAAAAATTTGTTAAGCTCTCCATGAATTTTAATTCGCTGTTTCAATTCTACATGCACTTATAGCGCCTTGAAGATTTTGCAATTGAGATATAAAATCGGAATATATTTTGACGGAACGGCAGGAAAGTTGCCTTAAGACGTAAAGGAGCTGTCTCTTAGCTGTCGTTGCTCCCAGGTCACCCTTGGGCAAGGTGTAGCACCTGATAGCCTCCCCTGTTAGGGTTACAACTTGACAGTTTTTTATTTTTACTGTCTCTAGCGACGCTTTGTACATACTGTATATGCTTTTCTTCGTGTGTGTTTTTTATTTTACCTAGTATCTTACAGGTGCGATGGCCATGCCATTATCTTCACATTTAATCTAAATTCTATTCATGTGCATGTATTAACGCATATCGTTTTGCCATCGTCTCCTTTTTTTGTCCACTGCTGTGTAATTTATTTCTATGTATGCTGATTTGGACAAAAATAAAATAAAATTGATTGATTGATTAACGCGCCGGCGGTTGAGAAACACAGTTGTAGATCAGTAAAATAAAGCTGATACTGGTTTTGGACCATTGCAGAGAAAAAGCATTGATTCCAAGGTTGCTATAAATCACGCGTTGTGATCATGCAGAATTGGAAAGAAGATATTGAAAATTTATTTACGTAGAAGCAAACGTTTCGTAAAGTTTTTTGTTACCAAAAAAGCGCTGAGGGTTCACCTAATGAAAGCTGATACAGAAAAATTTTTTGTCAGTACATTTTCCGCCTAACTACTTCACATGCAAATTTGTAAAGCCGACAGTTTCCTAAAAAAACAAGCAAGGTTATTTCTCAGACAGCTCGATTATATGAGTGTTTTCACAATGCACAAATATTATTTCGATATAGGAGAAAAGAGTGAAAAAAGGAGGTGTTCGGCGCTCACCCACTCTATCAAGTACCCTACAAATTACTACTAGATTGTAAACATTGGCGGTTCAAAATTGGACAAATAGTCAGCATCACTGATAGATTTACCAGCCGAGTCTGGGTAATGCGAAGCCTTCTCGTATGCAATAATTTGACTGGGGAGATCTGATAGTGTTTTGCAGCGATTTGTAGGTAGTGGTTGAGGTTCAGATGAAAATGAATCTCTTGATATAAAGTTGAACGTTTTTGGCTTATATTCAGAAGCCAGATATTTCTTTTCCCAATTACGCGGCAAATAGGAATTCGGATTTGAAGTAATTTCAGTTGGGGGATGAGTTGTATAGGAGTCTGAAGAGGTCGCGTACTCAGGAGGTGGAGCAATGATCATTTGGGATCTTTCCATGTTGTCACGTTTGGTTGCAGATTCTAAAGAAGTTGATGATGATGATGCAGTAGAACAAAGTAATAACAGATCGTGTTTTGCTTCGTCGTTATAGCAGTCTGAAACAGCGTTTGGTTGGGTATCTTCATTTGATAAAAATATTTTTGGACGTTTTCTCTGCAGCATTTTACTCTTCGAAAAAATCTTGTTCTCAAAATTTTCTTCCCTCAAAACTGAAAATGTTTGACTTGCTGAAAATGGGAGTTTTAAACTGGCAACTGGTGTGCTATATTTTCCACCAGATGAGTTGAAACTCCTTTGGTACTTTGCACTAGAGTATGGGTGGGAACAATGGTTTATAGTGTGACATTTTGAATCAGGGGATGTGCATCTGAAAAATATATGAAATAAAATCTGTAAATTGGTAGCACTAGTAGCAAGCTAAGAAATTTTAGTTTGAAAAAAATGCTCTAAAAATTGATTAGGTTGGGAAAGCTTTACCAACATGTGACTTTTTTCCACAATCAGTTGCTGTCGAAAGTAATCTGGCTTAGGACAAGTTTCTCACAACCAGATTTCAACATTTATTTCAGCTTAATGTCACGGTTTGTGGAAAAATACTGAGGTGGTTTCTATTGCTTTCCTAAGATTTTCTAATGGGGTTATCTCTTCACCACTTGTCTGCCGCATGAAGATGGAGAAATCACGTCAAATGCCTTTTCCAAAACACGACAGTCAAAGTTGCCGGGTTTATCTACGCACTATACCTTCCGTGATAGCAAGCTGTGAATACCATTGTATTTTAACAGTCTTCGGTATGACTCGACAACATAATTGAACGCAGGTTTACCGACTGTGAAGCGGACGCTCTAACCACTACACCACCCCGTCCGTAGTATTTCTTGTGCGGTCTACGTATTTTTATCAATAAGCAATAAGTAAGTAAACTTTCAGCAATTTAGCTCGGCAGCTGTGAAATGGTTCAAAGCCAACCAATTGCTTTTCGTAAAAATTTTAAATTTTATAGCCTTTTAAAGCGAACAGTCGTGCAACTATTTAAATCACGTCTTACCCGTACACAAGATATTGTTGTGGCCAGTATAACCAGCTGGCAAATTCCTCTCTACTTTCTCTTGTTTTTTTCTTCTTTGCATGTTTACTAAGATGAGTGGTTTTTAAGGCCAGTTTGCATTCTTAAAAAGAGAGCTAAACGTTTCAGTTCCTCTTTTTGGAAGACACTTCCTTCCTTTCTATTAAAGTATGTCCTCTACGGATACCACATTTTCTTGCTTTATACAGTATATGTTTGCTTTATCTCCTTATGGAAACTGCTAATTTTACGAAAAAAAGCTATAAAAATTGGAAAAACCACGTATTTAAGCGGCGTTTTCATTTAGAGAACATAATTCGTTGGCTAGAATTCTACTTTACAATTGTCAAAAAAAGCCGACTGATTCAAGTGTAAAAGGTATAATGTTCTTACTGTAGCTTGGAACAATAAAACGAATTTAACTGCTCAGCTTGATTTAGTAAGTTATTTACTCATCTTCAAATCGAAACATACCTGCATTTTTCTTTCATATGCTGCAACGTGCGATTTGTTGAAACTGCGTATTCTGAGTGACAAGTTCTTGGACTTGAAATATCTGTGTGGATCGAACTTTCTGGAACAGTTTCTGCTGCTCCATTTGTTTTCAAATATTTTAATGTGCGATCAGAGTCGTTTCGACTCACGTAAAATCTTTTATTTTGTTTCACAAAGCAGCAATCTATAACCTAGAGGAAAGAATTGAGAAGTTAATTTTGTTAACTAGAAAAACTCTTCACAAACACCTACGTTGAAACGAAATAATTTCAAAGAAGTGTTTTGACCGAGCAACAATTAGTTTTAGTTGAGAAATATGTGACTTAGTAGTCGCTACTGCAAAAACAATTCGTATTGCTACCAGCATGTTGATACATTCCGGATTGCAAACGAAAGCATTTTCCTAATTTAGATAGAATCTGATTTGAAGAAAATTGAAATTAGTTTACGCAGCAAGCCAAAAGTTTTCGACAAGTTAAGGTAAGAAGGGATCTTGACTTTTTTAGTAAAAACTATAATTGTTCTACTATACTGCATATGCTTCGTTTTTGATTCTTACAGACATCCAAGATTATATCTAAAATCTTTATACAAAGAACAAAAGTTATACTGAAAATGAACTGTAACATAGCTTGCATGCAACCGAAAACGTGCAACTGAGAACCGACATTAAAAGTTACATTAAAAATAAACTCTAGATAGCTGGCATGCGTAACAAATTACGAGGTAAATTGGGCAAAGTAACACAAGAGGTTAGCAATGCACATTGTACGAACTGCAGATGTCGACACCGTTTCAACCTATCAGGTTTCTTCACTGCAGCTGGTGACCGGCAAGTATGATAGCTAGATGTTTTTAATAAAGCACAGCTCAGAACAGGGATGGGCAAACTTTTTAGCCGGAGGGCAGCAATAACCATTCTAGAATTGGCCGAGGGCCCGCGCTTAAAATCTTGCAATAATTTCGGGCTTTGAAAATGATGGTCTCTAAAATACGGTCAACACCCTCTATCTAGACGGAAAATGAGTCAATTCAGACTAAGAACTGCGTAGTGGCTCTTTCAATGATGGCTTCTATGGTTTTTGGCTATTTAGTACGGCAAGTGTGGCCACCCCTGTCATATAAAATTAGATATATAGAGGTTTCTACAAGTGTTGGCGGGCTGCCCGCGGGCCTAGAACGTCAAACTGGTGGGACCTAAACTACTTGTAGATCACCTACTTCTAGGTCACCAACTGCACTGAAGAGAGCTGATAGGTGGAAACAGATTCGCTGTCTGCACTTCGTTGAACAGGTTAAGTTATAACAGTCAGCATTGGGAAATAATGTAACATATGTTACATGATTATTTTTTGTGGCGTCAATATGACATAATAACAACCACTTCATAATGTATTATATTACAATATTGCAAACAAACAACTATGCAAATGTTTCTAACTTCAACAAGTAAATACATTATAGTCTTCAAGTACTTAATTGTACGCTTGCCAAGCATGCCGAAAACAGCTTATACTGATATTAACCATACATCAGCATTTATAACTTGCTGTTCGAGGGCAGGAAACCAGTATTCTTGACAACAAAAGTAACAGAATATTTTTTAACTATAAATCACGGAGATCTTGGCAAAAATGCCTTTGTAATTCACCGGTTGGTGGTTGGTTTCTTTATAAGCAATGAGTCGTCTAGGCAAGCGAGATTTTATTCGAGATTTGTTTGTCATCACAATAATTCAGTTTACAAAACGGCTACATTACCAGTTTCTTACCTGCATTGCCAGACACAAAAAATTTTTTCCGAGAAATGCCGTCGATACAACATTAAATTGGAAAACAACGAGTATGATTAGTCGAATTATAGTAGTTCCAATGTTGATAAAAATAATTTTAGCCAGAATATCAACTGTCAATAATCTTTGTTTTTCTTTCTTTGTTAGTATTCCCAAAGAAAATGAAGGAATTGTAATTAAAACAATGTAGCAATAAAAATATATAAACGCTGCCATTGAGTATGAATATTGTCCAATTGAATCTTCCCAAACTGTATTTTGTAGCTGGATTAGATCTAAGATGTCAATTGCTGTCCATAAAGCTTTTAATTTGACGGTTTTCATAGAATATGAGGACAAGTCTTTCATAAAGTTAGTCCCAACTAAAAGCAAATAAAATGCAGGAAATAAAACCGTTTGACTTAGCGCAAGAAGTTTATTGGCCAAGTAATTGTACTTACAACGATCCAGATCGTGGTTGTAAGTTACAGACTTAAAACTGCGATTTTGAAAGTTGGAGTTTATGTAAACAACAGATGGATAAATTTTTTCCTGGTATGAAGGACATGTTTTCCACAATTGCTCGATCACAAAGTACATTTTGACGTCATAAATAACAATGAATATAAACCAAGCAACGATAGAAAAACCTCGCCTTAACGATTGAATTTCAGCACTAACCCATAAACTGACGTACCTAGAAACATGTAAAGTGAATGAGAGTGTCTGTGAGTTATTTTTGTTTTTAGGTCACAGGATAGCGTTTACTGATATAGCTATACTATGCACCAGAAGAAAAACCATTGTCCAACCAGCTTCAGTGCTGCCAGCAACCCAGCACAGTGGGCTTTTACCACAACACTGCAACCAAAGCAGGAAAATTTGCCTTTCCCAAGAGCACAACAACGCAAAATCCACCCAAGTTGAACTCACGCTGCAAGTAAGTCCTTATTCTGCCAAGCTACTTTAAACTAATTACAAAAATCCTAGTTGTGTGCCTAGGGGAGGCGTTAAATTTATCTTTTAAGGTAAGTAATTATCTTAAAAATGATTTTGGCGTATTCAAACGCTTTGAATACTGACAAACAATTGTCACCTGCATTCCTTTTTTGCTCATTGTTTTTATCCGATTGTCAAGTTTTTTGTGTTGAGAAAACAGAAGCGAAATAAATTGCCAACTACTACTTACTAATTGGAGGGGGAGACAGTCCGATCCACTTAGAAATTAACCGCAGCTTTTTGGCAGTCAGGATCTATGAGAGTTGCCATTATTTTTTTCTTAATTTTAATCTCAGCATTGTTTTTGGCAGAGTATAACAGAACTAAATTTATCTTTACTAGTGAGTATCATCACAAGCTTCACAACAAGAACAACCAAAACAGTTTTGCTATTCGTTCATTTATGTGTATGGGCTGATACTCTGATAATCTTTAGTCCGAACGGGACACTGAGACGAGTAGATAGCTCTGCCCTACCTCCATTTTTCTCGTGAAGAAGGAAGAATCCCGTTGCGTGTTTTACTCAGAGAGCACAATAGACAAGGTTTCAGGCTTTTTTCTCTGCACTAACACCTCGGTCTGATCGTCTGGCAGGGAAGCTGTGAACACCTACATTAAAGTAGGTGTACTTAGCTTCCCTTCTTGGCGAGCAGATCCAAAGATTCCTTAATATGTCTCGGCAAGAGAATTGAAGCCTGGACCACCGACTGCAAAACGAACACTCAAACCGTGCACTCTTCCACTGCACCGGTAAGCTTTTGTCATAAAACTATCGCGTAAAATAGACGGAGGGGTCTGCTGTAAAACGCTGCCCCGCCCAGAGGGACCTGATTCCCTCCCAGCGTTCACTATTAAAAGAATAAGCTTTGGTTTGGTTAAAACAAAAAATTTCATAAATTAGATCTGTCTTCAGCCGATTGTTGTTTTTTGTCGAAGGTTTCGTATGTTCTATTGGGCTTGACAAGGCGGGAAGCGTAGATTCAAGTATTTTACTAAGTAATTAACTATTTTTTAATAAACAAAAGAAAAGAGCAAACACACAAGAAGTTGTGTCACCTTAAAATTATGACATGGCAAAACTCTTCAATTGCGAGCATTATGAGTACACCTGTTCTTCGCTCTCCACGATGTTCTAGGATTAGTGATGTATCCACAACGACCATTGCTGTCATTGTTAGGACACAATGAAGAAATATATGAACACATTTCGAAGATTCCATAGCCTTTTATCAAAAAAATACATAAAGTTAGAATTTAACTAAATTGCCTGTGAAATTAATGTTATTGAATTTCGGACAGCGGACAGGTGAACTATTTCTTTTCAATTTGGTAGCTAAATTTTGTTAGGGAATAGGCGTACAATCTTTTTAAACTGCAAGTGAAAAAATAATAGTGGCAAAGTAAAATGACTTTTCTTTGTTTTGATGTAAACCAGGCTTATGGATCAATTCATAAACAAAATAACAATCTCTTTAATAATTGTTTCGGGTTTTATTTATATGGTAAATGCGATATGCAATGCCAGTTTTGTATTTTTTAACCTATACTCCGTAGTTTATTCTTCCTGAAATTTATACAATAAACCATTAGGCTATTGCTGCTTTTTATATACTTTGTCACTAATACAAAGAAAGAACGATAAAGAACAACGCTTTTCTCAAAACTTGGTCTTGTTCGATTGCAATGATTTCATGCAGACAAAAACAAAAATGTGGTGGGAACGTTGGTTGTTATTGAAAAACTTTTGAAAATACTCAAGGAATTCTTATGGTATATTTTTATCGGATATCATCTTTTTTTTGAGCTATAAACAAGCAAACTAAAGTTGTTGGAACACATCAAAACAATAGCAAATTGAGCTCAGCGTGGGTCCGAGTGGATCTTTATTGAAAGAGGTCTCTTTTTTTCTCAAATTATAAAAGCTATTCTCTAAAAATAGTTTTATTGTCGACGTCAAGCTAGTGCACTTGCACCATGTATCTCTCCACCTCTGCTAAATCTAGCATCGCTGCAAAACTAATATATTTCTGTGTTGCACTATCACCGACTATACAGGCAACGCAACGTTGTGTTTAGAAATTAGTTTTGAAGTGTTACGAGTAGGAGTCAACCGAAGACTTAACTCCAGGCCCGGTCGTAGATGACGATTTTGCTTGCGGTGCGGCTCCAGCCGGTATCTTTGCTGTTGAAGAACGGGTATCTTTAAATCGTTTAAAAGGTATTGTTGGGCATTCATGCTAATAGCCTGCAGCCCAGTTTTGTAGTCTGGTAAGAATTATTTCGAAATTTTACAACGCCAATTTTGCTGTTTGATGAGCAGACTTACCACCAGAAATTTTTATTTCACAACCAGATAGTTTTGTAAACTTCTTTAACCCGTATGGTTTTTCAAAGTTTTTTTCAACCCCGGCTTCGGCCAAAATTCTTGCCCCAATCGATCCCTAGATAGGAGGAAGGTAAAATGGTTTGGATAAAGTAAAAGTAAAAAATTTGTTATTTCCATCCGAAATAGCTTTAAAGCAAATAATGTATCAAAACAGCAGGTGATAAAAGGCTAAAACAGCAAAATGATTTACGATGTACTATGGCTGTCGCTCTTTATATGAGTAGGTCTTTGATTATAACAAAAAAATTGTAACGTAGAAAAAAATAGGCTATAAAACTTTTGCTTATGTCAATGATTAGACTTCAACTGGTTTGATTTTACATCTTTAACTCTTAACTTGCTGTTGTTTGCAATTCTTTTCGCTACCGGTAGTCTGCCTAAAGTACCTATAAGTTTTCTTTTGGTCTTTCTGTCGTAAATAACATTTTGATTTACTTTGTAGAAATCACCAATTTGTCCTTAATAATATGAGTAAAGTATAAATTGCGCTTGCAGTGTGGTTACTAAGTTATCTGAGTATTTCCAGACATTATCGATTGATTGAGTCAAGCCAGCAAGGTTTTTATCAAACTCACATTAACGACTATCGTCATGTAGTCAATCTTGGAAAAAAATTTGTTATCTGACAAAAACAGATCAAAGCCCCTGGAGCTAGGCAGGAAGATTTGTTTGCATAAGCACAACCAACTTTCTAAATTTGGCCTCGCTCATCTCCTTCCGTTCATAAATTATCTCATCAAGATTTATCAATCTCTTACCTAAACTTGACTTTTATGTCAAAAACATTGCGTGGAAACTTAATGTTTATCATCAAACACTTTTTTTTAATAGTTAAGTTTCCATGTTTTCGCGACCGAGCTTACACCGCGATTACCCGAAAAACTTTTGAATTTCGGTAGTACGCTGGTCAACTTTCTACACTTTTTATCTTGTCAGTTTACGCTGCTATTTCAATTTTATTCAACTTCATCAACTATTAATGGAGTTTACAACGGGCGCGACGTTTTTACGTAAAGCCCTGGTTGCTTAAAAACCTGTTTTAAAAGTGGCATAAGCGCTTAATGCCATAACAATCGATTGATCGTCTTATGGCGTAGTCTTGCATAAATAAAAGCAATTTACGTGTAAAAATTCTACTTTGTGCTCTAAAATTCACCTGGCAATTGCCTTAAAATCCTTTTCTTGAACTTTTATCATCGGTTTTATTAAAAGGTCGCTTTTTCCTCCAAAGCGTTAAATACTCAGCAGTTTCAATGTAATAAGAATTTTCCTTTAAACTCTGACCGTCTTCAATTCATCCTGCAGCTCCTGTGGAGAATCTATACTATAAAGCACTATTCTTTACGTGTTTCTTTCTCTCTTTCTCTCTCTCTCTGTGTGTGTGTGTGTGTGTGTGCGTGCGTGGGTGGGTGGGTGGGTGTGGGTGTGTGTGAGTGTAAGTGGGTGGGTGGGTAGGTGTGGGTAGGCGTGTGGGTTGTGGGTGTGTGTGTGAATGAGAAGGTGGATGGGTTGGTGCGTGAGTGTCTTTCTTTTGTGTGCTTCAACTGCACCGAAACTACTGGGCATACAAACATAAAACTTGCCACAATTGATCACCCTTCCGGGATAAGTGCCATAATGGATAACGTCATGATGATGCAGTAGTTGAAGATAGTTCATTAATTTGCATTTCTTCACGAAAGAAAACGGGTTTTGTTGAACAAAAGCCAGCACTCAACTTATCAACTTCAAGAAACTTTATCCTTATGGGAACTAACATGACGTCATAATTTACGATTGGTTGCGAATTTTTTTCTTTATTTTGTCAAAAAGAACAGACCGCATAGAACGCATAAAAAGCTTTTTCGAAAGACATTACCAAGATGATTCTGATAAAAGTTATTCAACAACAATTTCAGCTTCATCGGCAATACAACAAGCGCTTATTCATTATGACGTTTTTTAAGCAGGTTTTCTATTTTTCTTAAACGCTTCAAAAAAGCATTGTTTTGTCGTTGAGTTTCGTCATAAATGCTACTTGGTACCTCTTCGTGAAAATGGCAGCCGGCAGCAGCTGCACATATATTCTACTGCCATTTTGGAACCAATCGTAAATTTTAAAATCCATACCTGAAATGCACAGCCTGTTAAAATAATTATGACACATTACAGCACTAACAAACCGGTTTAAATCTGTGTTTTAATTATGCAATGGCAAGAAGATTAATTATTATAACTTAACTGTAGGTGGACTTCACGTTAGCTTGCCATTGTAGGATGGCCATGTCGCTCGCCTGAATACTTTTAACCGCTAGTACATTTTTTTTACTTGCAGCAAAGCGGAACAAAATGCCGAGTATTAATGTGCAACCTTGCAGGAGTTACAACAAATTATGGAATATAGCAAGTACTTTTCGTTTGTCGAGTATTTTGATTTCATAAACATATATGTTGGTTCGTTCCACGATTTTATTTGTCATCTTAACGTTTCGCTTTCCTTTGCAAGATTTTGCTTCAGAAATTTGGCAAGCTGATAGGTATTTGGGTATTTTAGGAAGAAACGATAGGACAAAGAGGAACATCGGGTATTTTAGGAAATCAATATACATGTATTCTTGGTAAAGCTGAATAACTGCTGCGTCAGGTTTTATACAAATACGAAGAAAATAAAATTTCTTCTTGGGATCTTCTCATATTTAGTATGATAAGGCGGTTCTCAACTTGTCTGAATTTCCGACACGCTAATCTCATCTATAAAATCAAATGACTCCGTCCATGAGTCGATTTAAAAAAAGCGCTATCAAAGGCCATTAAGTCAACAGGCTTGTCAGGCTCCCAATGTCGTCGGAAGTTTCCCGATTGGGGGACTTTCTCCCAATATCCCAATTTAAACCGAAAACTCCTGATTTAGCTCAAAAATTTTCCCCTGATTTAGCTCAAAAATTCAAATATTTTAAAATCCACACTGTTGTTTAAGCAAGCAACTTTAATAAATTAAAAGTTATTTTAATTCGTAAAACATCTTAAAATTCGAACGTTTTCGACTTTCATAAAGCTTTTTTCAAGAATTAAATCTGTAAATGTGACGTAATAAATTAAAAAAAATCAACGATAATTTTAAATAATACACATTATGAAGATATAGTACTTCTAACGGCTGTAAAAACGTAGCCAACATTAAAATGAATAATAGCTGAGAAAGATCGGATGCAAAAACCTTTAAGCTCATCAAAATCAGGACCAAAGACTTGCAGAAATAGCAAGATTACCATAATTATGCGAAAAATCCAATGTGGAATGTCATGTTACAATTACGTACAGTAAGTAAAGTTGTTGTAAAAATTGTGTTTATATATGTTTAGCAAAAACGAAGCTCCACTTGCATAGCATTGTTTATCAAGACTAGAGCTATGACGTTTTATAAGCAAAGCTCCATGAATTTTTGCTTCATAATCTGAATTACATTTCTTTAAAGTGGTGAAAAAATTAATGTTATACTGTAGATTGGAGCAGGTGGGGCATGACAAAATGTGATCCTTAATTGCACTATTTTTTTAATTTGCTAAATTCAGATGCTCCTTCACTCTGGTGATCAAGTGTCGGGAAGACATACCAATGTATGTCAAGTTTGTGTCAAACGAACAAGTAAATTTAAAAACGACATTTGAGCATAAAGGCAAAGGCGTTTCAGATTTTAGGTGAAAATACTGTCCTACTTTATTTGTGCGATACAGAGAAGCAGCTTTACATCAAATTGTTTTAAGCATAATTGAGAGAGAGCTTTCACAAAACCGATTGACGCTTCACTAACATACGGAACAAAAATAGGACATAACTCCACGTTATTTACCACACTTATTTCATCAACAGGTATATCATCAAGTTTGGCTTTAAATTTGTTGTAAATTTTATCAAAAAACCAAGTCGGATAGTTATTGTCATAAAATAAGCGCTTCAACTTTCCCATCTCGACTTCAAATAAATGCTGGCTCGAACAAATAGATTTAGCTCGATTAATTAGGCACAGTATAAGGCTCGATTTCCAAAATTTGGACATATTGCATTAAAGTTCAACAAAATGCCAGTATTAGTCTCTTTTCGCCACACACTTAAATCTAATTCATTTTCTCGAAATTGAACATGAACATCCAGAAATGGGAGCGCCTGCATTGATTTTTTTCATGGTAAACTGCATGTTTGAATGTTGTTATTTAACAGATTCAAAAATTTTGTTATCCATAGATTGTCAACAAAAATTGCAAAAATATCATCCACATATCGTAAATAAATTTTTGGGGTAAAAACCATTTGTTTTATAGAGAAGCTTATTTTCTAAATTTGCTAAAAAAAAGTTTGCTAATGTGGGTCCAAGAGGTGACCCCATTGCTACTCCGCCAATCTGTTTAAATAGTTCACCATTGTATAGAAACATTCCTTTTGTTGCCAATGTCATAAGCTTGATGAAAGCATGCTTTTCCATTGGTGGTGTGCTCGGATTGTCTTTGTCGAATAGATAGTTTCCTATAATTTGAGTGGTTTCTTCTAGAGGTACGTTAGTGAAAAGTGAGACCACATCAAAGCTAACCAAAATTTGATGTGATTCAACTTTTTCCTGTTTTAATTTTTTTTGGTTTTGTGTTACTGTAGTGAGTTTTTTTTTGTATTCCTTTTGGTTTTCTGCATCGTGTTGTCAAAAACACTGATTTCATTTTTCACCAAATGAGCATTTATTGTTAGCCACTAAGACGCAAGAATAACCTTGAATTTCGACTACAGCTTCACCACTTCGTTTAATGCATTGCCGCATTTTTACTGGCTTCTCTCAGAGGAAAGCGCGTTAGAAGTCTTCAGCTGAATGAAGTATCAATAAATTAGTTACTGGTAGCAAAAATGAAAAAGTATACGAGCAATTTTTAACAGAAGTGGTTGCAAGATTACCAATTTATTTCCAAAAGTTGTCAAGATGAATAGTTTGTTAAATGCTTTTCCTGTGGGACAAATAGTATAATGTAGCTTGAAGTAAATATAGTTTTATCGAAAGCTACTAGTTAATATCTCCCGAAAAAGCTTTTGACTGCGATTCTACTGTGTGTAGCTTTTGAGAAAATACAGAAAACAAATTGTGCTATCAAAGGTGAATTGTGACGTCATTTTACACCCAAAAGAAATGAAGTTTTTGCAAGTTGCTAAGTTGGGGGCTGGCTTTCGTTTGCACAAAAAATAGTCATCCTCTGTGAAGAAATCAAGTAATGTTTGATCATGACGTCATCATGATACCACGAACCCCTTATGACTCTGACCCTAAAAAGGTTATGAATTGTGGCAAGTTTGATGTTTACACGCTCAATATTTCTTGGTAGTTAAGCGTATATAGCCTACGTAGAGATAGAACTCTGCTTTATAGTGCAGTATGCATGATCTTTTTAGTATACACGATCATGATTAGGAGCATAGTCAAGGAAATCCACAGTTTGAAGGATAACAAAAAAAACAAGAATCTTGTGTGAAATCCCGCAGTGGACAGCAATTTTTTGTTAAAACATGGCTTTTCAGATCTATGAGAATTGGATGCGAATTCGCAAGCTGGGAATGAAATCTTGTCATGCTTTAACAAAAAAAAATGACAAATGAAGTGCTGGGTCAGAGTTCTAGGACATTGTTAAGTCACGCAAAGTCGGCCGATTTTACTGCGTAGAACCAAACCTGTAGGCAATTACTTACACAAAATATTTTTGCGTTATTATCTTCCTGGGTGCACGACTTAAAACTGCAGCTGGCCGCAGGGTTCTGCCTTGGGACAAAAATAAGCTCTATCTTAAAGGTCGTTGATCCCAGGCCATTCTTGAGCAAGATGTAGAACCTGATTGCCTTCCTGATTTGGTTCGCAATATGATTAGAATAGTGGCAACCCATCACTATTTCAATGCTAATGTGATATTTTGTAATGTAAGCAGCCATGTAATACCTTACTTTCTTTAGCCTACTTCCTGTCTTTTGCGATAACCATACTAGTCAGTAATTGTTTCTCTCTCGCCGTTTATGTATCGTTTCCTGTTTTTCGTGCGCTATTGTTTTATAGTTTCTTCGTTACGTACTACTATGGGCGAAAACAATATACGTACATGCACTGTGAAGGTCAAGGAAGGGAGACCTCGCATATAGGCCAGCTAGGGTATGGTGACACAGGAGCCATGCCCTGCTTCACAAATGTATTCCCGGATCATGATCACTCGGTTGATGAATGTAGCCCGTGCAGCAGGCTGAGCCAATCTGCTTTACCTCGACATTGCTGAAGGGACCCATGCAAGCGATGCCGACAATCCTGGCTCGTGAAAAATAAATGAATGCAAAGTAAATTTATTTTAGATATGAACACAGACAAAAACTGACAAAGCAATGAATGCTTCTTCTCATTTCTAAGAGTTCAAATAGAAACATGTTGTGTGATTTTTTGAGGAGGCCATGTGATGAGCCAAAAGTAGTTGTTTAGGTTTAATATTACTGTTTAGGAAGGGAAGAAGTTGATACTACAATCGGCACTTATTTTGGCTCCTGTATCATTCACTGTAAAATGAAAAAAAAAAAAAGAAGACAAAAGGTCTTATAAACCACAAATAAAAAAATAGTTTTGTTCAATATAAACTTAAGTACGGTGTTCAAATACGTCCTTGGAAAAGACACTTTACGGTTATACAGTGTTTGATCGCCGCCGGATATTACCTGCGGTTATGCTGATATTTAATATGGGTTTAAATCATCTGAGTAAACGTTGTGATTAATATTCACGTAGAGCAGTTCGATGGCACCGCCAAGCCAAATACTTAAAGATTTCTTACGTTTTGACGTAAATATCTGTGCATCTAAGTTTTACTTCATTTTCATAAAAATAATACAATTTCGGTAGAGAGGTGACTTTTTGTATCCAAGTTGTTATTATTGCTACTATCAATACACCGTTGAACATAATAATGCAATTACTGAGACCGCAGAATGAAGTTTTACTGTTTTTTATAATGACTATTTCTAAGTTATTTTGTGTCTTCGTTTAACGAAAGTTTTAATGCTGCAAATATTTGTATACAGATTCTGACGAGGGCAATATGTAGCGCCGAAAACGTTTGAATTCGCTAGATATACAGAGTGTCCCAAAAGTCTTGGGCACATTTCAAGTCCTCATTTCTGCTGATCTATGAATGGTAGTTGAATCAAACTGTTGTCATTTTAATGCTAAATTTATTGAGTTTTTTTTTGTAATGCTGATAATTTTTTCATATATTTTCATGTAGCTTAAATAACTAAGATGACCTAGATCCACTAATGGCTTTCACTCAACCAGAAAAAGCGTTTTGTGTCCTTGAACTTTCAAAAACTGATTTAGCGACACTTGATGATCGCGTTCTCTTGCCCTGATATCCTAGGTCTCCAGATGTCACACCTTGCGACTTCTTTTTGTGGGTTTCGGGAAAGCACTGGTCTATGCGCCTCCCCCTTCCAAAAGATGTAGCTGATCTCAAGGCCGAATAACGGAAGTTGTTGCAACTTGCAACCATAGACAACACAACGCTGGAACGCATTTTAGCAGAAATTTGACTATCGGCTTGATGTGTGGTGTGTGACTAACGGTGTTCACATTGAACATCTTTGAACATTCTATAAAAAACTTGAAATTGCAAGCTTTTAGAATATATCAGATGCATTGTTATTTCCTTAATAGTTTTTGACATATTCAACGTCAAAATGTGCCGAAGACTTTTGGAACACCCTGTATTGTATTATTATGTTCAACGGTGTATTGCTAGTTGTAATAATAACAGCTTTCATTAAAATATTGAAGAAACAATGCATGAACTTTCTACCAAATTAAAGAAAAATATTATTTCAAGAGCATCATTTTAAATTTCATAGTTTTAGAGACGGCACAACGTACGCAGCAAACTGTTAATACTTATAGTCAAACAAATCGTTTCTTTCAACACTGTGTGATACGTTTAAATTATCACCAAGGAAATATTTGGCAGCTCAAGCGGATGTAGCAACTAATTTGACAAAGTGACTAACTCATCAAATCGCAGCTATATAGTAGTCTCGATGAAGTAATATCCGCTTTTCAAGAAGCGAATCGTTATCTAGTCAAGCAGTCTTAGCGAGTGGAAATTTTCCCGCGCTTTGTCATATCGTGCGGCATTGTGCGTTTGAGTTTACAATGGCTGCTTTTGCCACGCCCTTTAAAAATCCACTCTGCCATGAGTTTCTGAGTTCAGCTCGTGGATTAAACAGCGGAAAGTTTTTCGCTGTGGCGTTACAGTAGGGAAGTGTTCACCACAGTTTTATTTGAGTGACCGCAGGTTTCCAAACAGCGAATGTGCTAAAATACAGCGAAAATGCATGTCTAGGCTAAGTTTGCCTTTATTTGCTACAGAAACAAAAGTTCTGTAGCCACAAGTAATGCATTCTGCTTCGAACTCATCTCGTCCTTTTTTAAAAAATGGATTCTTTCGTTGAAATTCTTTAGTAAACTTTGATTTTCTTTTTGGCATACCGCATTTATGTTTTAGCTTTTTGTTTTATTTTTCAAAAATCACAGCAATGATAGTTATAAATAGTTCAACTGAAAATATTGTTTGATTTTTTAAACTAAAATAAATATGTACCGAAATGGTTTCTTTGAAATTAGGTCAATCGACCAGAGCAACAAAGCAAAATTTATCTCCGTATTTCCGCTGCGTAAAATACAAGAAATGCAATTTGGAAACTTATCGGTATTTGTACCGTTTTCCATGTAATTTTACTCATTCAATTCTAAAGCAACAGTCAGTCTGAGGTAGGCCGTTAGGAAACTCCCTTTTATCATTCCCTACCAGTATAACTTATTATCACTTGAACTAATATGCAGTGACATAATTTTTTTGATCACAGGGTAAACGTAAAAAGGGAATTTATGAACGACTTTGAATGACGAAATTAGCTTTTATTAAAAAGGAGGGCAAAAAAGACATTTTTGAACATCCTTGGAGGACTAATTACTTTTTACCAAAGAGGAGGACATGTCCTCCAAAAAGAGGACGTATGGTCACCCTACTAATGAGAGACCATTTAATGGCTCAAGGTATAGTTGGGAAAAAAGTGATAACTTTATTCCAAAAATAATAGCCACAAAACTTGTTAAAAACATACAGCAAACGTTTCCGCCCTCCACTGGAGCTATTTTCTGCGCTAATGATGTACAACAAAAAAGTTGACTATCAACTACACCAAAATAACACTAAAAAGATGATCGCACAACAAAAAGAAATGGTTACGTGTTAAACCAGCTAAAAGGAAAAGGTTTGGAGTCTAAATTTAAATCTGGTTTCAATTGTTGCATACAAAGAGATTCCTGAGTGACGAGTCTGGATTTGTCAAAAGGACTAGTGAGAATATGTGGATCGTTGAAGCTAACTCTATCGTTTGGATTGGATTATAAGTGGTTGCGCACTTCCGAGTTGAGACTGGCTTCGTGCTCATCTAGGCGTTTTTCTAGAAAGAACTACAAGAACAGTTTTACCTAAATACTAAGTTGGTTCAAAATAGGTGGCGTAGAGGGTCTTTATGCTAAATTGTTTTTTGAGGATTTTGGTGACATAAAAAAATCCAAACGTAGTGTCTGGTGAGTCCTTTTAATCAATTGTTCTTATTTTACTCAACATGGTGAGAAATATTACATAGGTAAAGTCATTTGAATAAAAACATTCGGAAGGTTTCTTTTAAACCAAGGGAGTCCGAGAAGGAAGTTTTGGTTGAGAAATGGCCTGATGTAGTTATCGATGAAGTGTGATAGATATTCAATTGGAATACGTGTGTTTTTGATGAAACAAATTTTGTATCTATTTGAGAGTAAGAGTTGCAGATGGTATACGAGCGATGCAGAAGGGAGTCCAATAACTTTCGCTGGTTGCAGAATGCGAAAAAGCTGTAAAGTTTTGTAAAAAGGTTAGTGCTTGTGGGTTGGTGATAGGTACTGATTTTGTTTCTTTTGTCAGATTTTCGATCATTAGAGTTGTGCGATTCTACTTTCTATTGAATTTAATTGTGTACACAGTTTAGATTGCGAAGAAATATATTAATCGAAGAGGTATTAGCGAAAGGGGCAAAACAATCTGCAGCAGAGCAACAAATAAACTTTGATTCATGGTCTAGGGGCGTTGTTTTGATTGTTTTACCAATCACATGATTTGTGATAACGTCTGCCAACAAGAGTCCAATGGTAGAGCCCATGGCCACACCTCCTAGCTGTTTATAGAGCTGTTAAATGGAAAAGCTGTGTTTTCTGTAGACTAGCTCAATAGCTTTCAACTCTGTACTGTTGTCCACTCTGTACTGTTGTCAACATAAATGGAGTCGAGTATGAGGTTAAAGGTAAATGCGATAAGAATGTTGATAAAAAGGCTTTTGAGGTCAATTGAGACCATAGTTTGGTCGGAAAAATTGTGGTTGGAGATTTTGGAAAGAAAGGTATGTCAAGGATGTTGCCTGAAGTTCGCGAAAGATTGCGAAAGCCACATGGCACATTTATGATTAAAGGATACCTGCTTTTGGTGTCAATGCGCCATAATTTTTAGTATTGATATGGCGTAGTTGGTAGTTAAATTTTTGTTGTTTTCCACATTATTTGGGTTGAAAATGGCACCAGTTCAGGGTCGAAACGTTTGCAGTATGTATTTAACAAGTCGTGTGGCTGCTGCCTATTTTGGATAAAACTACTTCATGGAAGCCCTAAACTCCGAAAATTCGAACGGCATGGCTTCGTAAAAAGCCAAAAGCATCGCTTGCCTAAATGTGCGCGCCCAAAGCAAAAAGTTGGAAGGAAACGCAGTAGGAGGTCAAGCCACATTGGCAGACAAAAAAACGCCATAATTACCACAAGAGTTTGAGCCATGATTTGAGTGTGCCAACAAACTCTTTCTGACCACATGCACAGAACACATCTTTGTGACGTAAACAGTCGCTAGAAGCTGAGATGGAAAAAACTACGACTGTATTGAGGATGGAAAGTTGTTTGTTGTCGAGGGTTGATACTCATTTTTTATTTTCTATTAGATGGTGACTAATGGTAGTAACAGTTAGGTTGAATTTCATCTTGCTTGCACAAACTATCACGCTGAAATTGGTGTGAACCAGTCACTGGTCGTTGTAACCACTTCGAAAATTGCTGCAATCCTGTAGTTAATATAAAGCTTCTATGTTATATAACAGTCTATGTTATATAATCCTGTAGTTGCTAATACGTCGATTTCCAAAATAAAGATCATTCTCTTTGAAAGAGGTGAAAAATACTTCAGCCCAACACATTAATGTTGATGATGTGTATGCTATTATGGAAAAAAACTGAGGTTGAGCCCTTTCATGATTACTTAAATACTATATCTACTTCAATAAAGTTCACTAAAGAATTGGAAAAATCAGGACAATTAGCCTTTTTGGACGTAAGCATACAACAGATGGAAGATGGATCCCTTGCAACATGCGTATACAGGAAACCAACACACACGGACAGGTATCTTCAATATTCGTCTCATCACCCAGTTAATCAAAAGGTTAGTGTGGCTCGTACATTATTCTCCAGAGCCAACAGTATCACATCCAATAACGAAAAAAAGATTGAAGAGTTTCATCACATAACAAAAACCTTAAAAAATAACGGATTTCCCTGTGACAAATGTAGTTATAAGAAGTACTTGAAAAACCGTAATTTCAGAAAAACAGAAAAACTGAAACGGTTCACTTCGATTCCCTACGTGCAAGGTATCTCCCAACCTATTAGCCGAATTTTGACTCAAGTTGGTATCGGAGCGGCTTTAAAACCACATCACACGTTGTCTTCGTTGTTTCGCAAACCTAAAGATGTTATTAATTTTGAACAAAAGCGTGGTTTGGTGTATCAATTTTCTTGCCGGGATTGCAATGCTGTGTATGAAGGTGAAACAGGACGTAGTGTTAGAACCAGAAAACGAGAACATGCTGATGCGGTCAAGGCTTTTAACACTAAAAAGTCAGCGCTGAGTCAACATGTTACGGATTTCGATCATAGAATAGATTGGGATAATGTCAAAATACTGAAGTCAGAACCACATGCATACAGACGTCGCGTTGCGGAAAGTTTTTTGATAAATCAAAAGTCTTGTTCATATAACGTTATTAATCGCAATGATGGTACAAATTTTCCGACTGTTTATAGTTTGTTTGTCCCCAATAAATAATGTCTTATGTATCTCACAACACTTTTCACTTGGCCACTCCTGTATCTGTGATGTAACAATGTTTTTGTTATTACGTGATTGCCTGCCCTGTTGATAAATAATTTTTAGTGTTTAGTAATACAGGTAGTCTTTATATTTTTATGTTGTACAGTTTGTATGTTACATTATTAACAGCTACCGTGTTCTGAAGAAGCTCCCCAGTAACTAAAGGGAGCGAAACGTTAAATTTGAATAATAAATTGTCGAAAGAACGTATTGATCTGGTTGAAATATCGTTACACTCGACATACGAAGAATGCCTGCTATATTTAACCCATTCAAAAGAAACTGTGGTTGAGGTTTAAAGAATGCCGTTGTTAAAAGAAACGCTGTGTTTCACCTGTTTAAAGAATAGTGAAGCTGTTTACCCAGCATGTCGTAAGAGGCGACTATTGGGTACTTACCATTTGCAGTCTGACTGTTAATGGTGGGGTTGCCAGCTTAATTGCTTGGTTGGACCACTCATGTCAGAAAACTGAGGTTTGGGGTAAGCAAGGACATGCTCCCTGTAGAAGAATTTTGCTCCAACAAATCCCCATCACCAGAAAAAATATACAAGTGGCCCCCAGTTCCCTGCAGCTCTTGAATGGGGAGGGGGTGCGAAGAATCTCCGGGTTTAAATCTGAATGTTATGGGATAAGATTTGGTACATTAAATGTGGGAAATCTTTGTGGAAGAAAAACGGAAGTGTGTGAAGAACTGAGGAAGAGAAAAGTCGATGTGTGCTGCATCCAGGAAGTAAGATGAAAAGGCCAAGGAGCTCGTTTTGTGGGTACTTCGGGACGAAGGTATAAACTGTGGTGGCCAGGAAATGATGCAGGATTCGGAGGGGTTGGATCTTTGGTGAAAAAGAAATATCTGGAAACGTTGTGGAAGTTAGAAGAAAAAGTGATAGAGTAATGGCGATTGTGCTAACATTAGGTAGAGAAGTGATGCGCGTAATATGTGCGTATGGGCCACAAAGTGGAAGACCAGATGCAGAGAAAGATCATTTTTATGATAAAATGGCAAGTGAGTGGGAAGTTCTAGTGAAATCGCTCTTTCTTTAGGGGATTTTAATGGACATGTGGGGAAATGTGCTGAGGGTTTTGAAGGTGTACATGGGGGAATGGTGTTGGGAAAAGAAATGCAGAAGGAAGAAGATTGCTGGAGTTTTGTGATGAAAGAGAGCTGTGCGTGGCACACACTTGGCTTAAAAAGACAGACAAAAGGAAAATCGCTTATAGTGCTGGTGGATGTGGAACAGAAATTGATTTTGTGCTTGTGGGGAAAAAATATAGAAAGTATATAAGTGATGTGAAAGTGATTCCATGGGAACTTCAGCACAGGCTCCTGGTCGTAGATCTAGATAGAACGGTTCTAAAAAAGGTTGTGAGAAACGAACGGATCATACGGAGAAAGATTTGGAAGTTGAATAAAAACCAAACAAGAGTGAGATTTGAAAAGAGAGTAAAAGAACTAATGAGCACAGATGCGCCTGATCTGTGGAAAACTTTCAAGGATGGTGTTCTAAAGGCATGTGACGAACTGTGTGGAAAGAAGAAGTCTAGGAGAGATCAAGGAGACATGTGGTGGTGGAATGAAGAGGTCAAGGATACCATAACAAGAAAGAAGGCGGCATTCAAAGAGCTGTGCAGATTCCCATTAGAAGAAAATAAGACTTAACACAAACGTATAAGAAATCAAACAAGAAAAATTGTGGCTAGAGCTATGAGAATGAAAGCTAATCAGGAATTGAATAATTTATATCAGAATTCTAATAGTGTTTTCTACTTTCTTAGAAGAATGAAAAAGGAAGGGAAGGATGTGGAAGGAAGAAGGTGCTTAAGAGGAGGAGACGGACGATTGGGTTTTATTGAAGAAGATAGGACAAAAATTTGGAAGAAACACATGGAAAAGATCATGAAAAAAGAGAACAAATGAGACCGCATGGTGGAAACTGATTTGGTAGAAGAACCGGTGGAAAAAGTGGCTCGTAATAAAATTGTGGAAGCAATTCAAAGTATGAAATCAAGAAAGGCAACTGGACCATCGGAAGTAAGTGTGCAGATGATAGTTGCAAGTGGTGAAATCGGGGTTAAAGTGATGATGGAACTATGCCAGAGTGTATTGGATGATAGAGGAATGCCTGATGAGTGGAAAACAAGTGTGATTGTACCTATCTTTAAAGGAAAGGGTGATGTGATAAGCTGTAGATCATACAGAGGAGTAAAACTGCTAGAACATATTATGAAAATTGTTGACAGAGTGCTAGAGACGCGAATACGAACGCTAGTCAATTTGAATGAAATGCAGTTTGGATTTATGCCAGGAAAAGAAACACTGGATGCGATATTCATTGTGAGAAGAATGCAGGAGGAATATCAACACAAAGACAAGAAGTTGAATATGTGTTTTGTTAACATGGAAAAAGCTTTTGATAGAGTGCCAAGAAAAGTGATGGAGTGGGCCATGAGAAAGAAGGGTCTATCAGAGGTAATAGTTCGGCAGTTATGAGCCTTTATGATGGTGCAAAGACAAGAGTGAGGGTGGGATCTGCATATTCAGAGGAATTCGAAGTAAAAGTTGGTGTACATCAAGGATCTGTGCTGTCGCCACTATTGTATGCGATAGTGGTGGACGTTATTACAGAAAATGCAAAAAGGAGTGTGGTTAATGAATTGCTATTTGCAGATGACCTTATTCTCGTGAGCGAAACCATGGAAGACTTGAAGGAAAGGTTTTGGAATTGAAAGGATGCACTGGAAAGTAAAGGTTTAAAGGTCAACACCAGAAAAACAAAATTGATGGTAAGCGAGTCAGAAGGCAAACTATTCAAAAGCATGATAGATCCATGTGGAGTTTGTTGGAGGAGAGTCATGGCCAATTCAGTGTTGTGCACAAAATGTGGAAACTGGGTTCATGGCAAATGTACAAAAATAAAGAAAGTTACCGCTAGGTTGGTAATGCATTTTGTTTGTTCGAAATGTAAAGGAATAATGGAAAGGACGATGGATTCGATCGAGAAGTTGTGCGATAAAGTGGAGACAGTGAATGGATTTTGTTATTTGGGAGACAGACTAAATGCTAGTGGTGGTTGTGAAGCGGCAGTTACAGTAAGAGTAAGAATCGGTTGGGTACGATTCAGGGAATGCGAAGAGTTGTTGCTTGGAAATAGGTTTCCTCTGAAGATAAACGGTAAAGTCTATCGTTGTTGTATAAGATCAGCAATACTGTATGGAAGCGAGGCATGGTGTTTAAAAGAAAATGAAAAAGCAATTTTGAGGAGAACAGAGAGAGCTATGGTGAGAGCCGTGTGCAGTCAGAAAGTTGTAGACAGGAAGACGACCGAAGAACAGATGAACTTGTTGGGATCGAAGGAAACTATAGACCGGTTAGCGACAGCGAATAGAGTTAGATGGTATCGACATGTGCTGAGGAGGGATGACGATAGTGTTTTGAGGGTTGCTCTGAATCTTGAAGTGAGTGGCAAGAGAAAGCGAGGACGACCAAAGAAGACTTGGAAGAAGCAAGTGGAGGAGGAGACAGAGAAGATTGGTTTGAAGAAGGAGGAAGCCCTGAGACGAGACAAGTGGAAGAACGGAGTGCGAGCAATTGCAGAAGGAATGGGGTAAATCCGGCCATCTCTGCTAAAGGGACAATACCGGATAAAAACTGAATAACTACTAACTACTACTACTACTTCCATTTCCTTACTTAGGAAAAGGAATATTTAGATAATTTTTCTATTTGCAGTGGTGGGTATCCCGCTAATGACAAACTCACAGTGCTATCGCTAATCAGCAAAAAATTTGTCTGCGCTACTGCCAACCGCTAAACACCGACAACTTTAGCGCAATAAACGCTAACGCTTGTTCTTTTCAAAAACTACCGGCCGCTAATCGCTAATGTGCTAAAAGCAGTGGTCTCAAGTTTGAATGTCACTCAAAATATTACGATGTAAGAAGAAAACAATAATTTTTTCTCATCCCTGCTGAGAAAATAGTAACATATCAGTACATCTTCTTTGTCGTATGGCAACGGCAGATGCTTTCTCTTAGCCCGGTCCGTGAGTACGCTTGTCCTTCGAACTCGTATGACAGACCGAAACCAAATCGGCCCAAACGGTAGAGCATCTACTGTTACCGACGTTCTGGCAAGACCTGTAAGTGGCAAACGCCCTTTTCAGGGCAGGGTGATGCATCAAAACGCATCGTCAACAAGTTCCGAAGGCCTGCCATCCTTCGGCTGAACATCGAAGGCCTCACTGCAAGCAAGATGAGTGTTCTTTACCATCTTGCTGCACAGTGTGAGGCACTCGTCATCAGTGCATAACTCAAACAAAAACACTTGCTTTCGCAAAGACAGCATAATAAAATTTTGTCGGTGGTACGGAACTCTAATATAGCAATGAAAAAAGCAGTTTGAGCCATAAGCTTTCCGTGACGCTCTCATTGGTGGTGGTATGGCGTCAAAAGGGAATATCTAGAGCAGCGGTTTTTAACTGGGGGGACACGCCTCCCCTGGGAGCGTACATAAGTTTTCAAGGGGCCACGAGCCCCAATGTGTTTTACAACACATTCTTATATTAAATTTGAGATTAATGTTTTCTCGCCTATTGTATGGTTGTCAGTGATTAAATATTGTCTGATATGTTATTGTAAGTAATTGTAGCCTACCATTTTTTTAGAAATGGTTGCTAGATGATGCTAAAAAAATATGTAAAATGTTGATTGAGACTGAGGTAAATACACAACCAAAGTATAACCCTGAATGCCAACGTTAGGTCTGCGTTAGTTTTATGTCATGTATCGCAAGTGCATATTACCAAAGGATTGCATCAATAAAAACTAACTGCGGGTAGGACTCGAATTCTGCTTTTACCAATCAGCCATCGAAACTTAAGATCTGTGCAAATGTCGATTGGTAAACGAACAGACATTGGCAATCGTGATATCGTTTCATGGCGTAGTGCTGAATTTACTGTCCTTACAAGGACTGGCATCACGGTCATTTAGCGTTAAATTTAGGTTGTAAGGTACGCATGCTCTCTATTAAACAAGAAAGAAAGCCGAGATCCTTTGTAAACCGCACATTGGCTTGACTGGTTGATAAAGTGGATGGTCGCTTGCTTTTCTATATCGACGCAAAACCTCTGTAGATCAAAGTCATGATCGACTTCACACGAAGGTCTCAACTCATCTGGCCAAAGCCACCGCACACATTGGCATGATTTAACACAGATTAATCTAAGCAGCATTACTGGTTTGATAGATCGTTCAGTATCAATATCCTGAGTTCCCACGCTGGTACGGATCGCGGGTTCAAAAATCACCCAAAGCCAATTTTTTACCGATCTTACTGTATGATAACGACATAGTTGAGTGTACTTGCCAATCAAACTATTGCCATGAATGGCTCAATTTCGGTTAATTGTGTGTTTTCATGTTCCCGCAATTCTTCGCACCAAGAAAACCAAGACTTATCTCCAACGGCTGTGTTTGATATCTTGCCTTTGATTTGTCTAACGAGTTTTCGTTTCGTTGTAGCAAATAATGTATCTACACAGTACCGATACTAAAATTTTAGAGTTTATGGTGGTTACTGGTTACTAGTTAGGGTTACCATAACTGGAAAAGCAAAAATCGGGACATTGGATGGCGAATTTTCACGAGACGAAATTTATGGCCTTTTCAATTTTTTTCTTATCAAAAGCGGGACGCTGAGGTGCGGCTCTAGACTTGATTGTCGAGGCAAAGTTACAGATGCAGAGAGATAAAGAAAAATAGGGGTGATCTCCAAAAAAAAAAAGGTCATGACCTCCTTGGCTGTACGTTTTGTGTCATTTTCAAGCCCAAAAGTGCATAATTTCTGTAACCAAGCAGGTGTTCACCTTTTTCTTTTTTTTTTTTTTTTTTTTTGGAGATCACCCCAATTTTTCTTTATCTTTTTTAATCTGTACCTTTGCTTCAACAATCAAGTCTAGAGCCGCATCTCAGCGTCCCGCTTTTGTTTAAGAATTAATTGAAAAGTCCATAAATTTGGTTAAATCCGTTCTGTTTGACTGAAGCAAAATACGGGATTTTCAATAAAAAAAGCGGGACAAGGCCTGAAAAAGCGGGACGTATGGTAACCCTATTACTAGTTATTTTTCAATCTGGTTATTTCCCCATTCTAAATAAGCAGGTTTGTCTTTAGACAGTGAGGCCATTGACCTTATGAAGTTTCTAATTAGCTTTTCAAAAATCTAATTTTTTTGCAAAATTTTCCTTTTAGGCCTGTTCTATCACCAAACACAAGCTAATTACTAGACAAAAGTGCCCGGGCTTGTCATGGTGTATGTTTGGCTCTGTAGCAAAAGCCAAGATATCGTTGAAAAATGTAATCGTGAATATTAAATATTGATTTCTGACTAATGTACGAAAAACGTAAAAATCGAGCGAATGATAACAAAGCGAAAGACCGCAGAAACAGGCAGAATAATGTAATGGCTGTTCAGAGAGATTCGACGGGCTATTCAAATCAAGTGCCGGTGCTGGCTGAAAATGACATTTGCTTTCGTTTTATCCCGTTGCAGTAGCAAATGGTAACTATGCAATTCTTAGAAGCAAACGTCTATTTAAAAGCTTACAATACAACTTATTTGCTCAATATCGAGCCAAAACGAAAGTAGTTTCAAGCAGAAATGGACTTATACCGTGATGTTTTCATAGTGCGATCAAAGCTTTCTGTTAAATGCAAAGACGTGAATTCAAATTCTCTCGAAGTCGCCACTGCTGCTACCAACCTAGCTCATTTCCACCTCGAAATCACGCAGGAGAAATCGTTATTGCTTTTTCGGAAATACGGTTTTCGTCAACATCATGCAGGCTTTAAACTTACAAGCTGCAATTGCGAGCACGCCTTTTCGCATTTAGCTGCGTTATCAACAAAATGCTGCAATTATTAACTGGATTCAACAAGCACCTGCAGCAGGACATAATTCAAACATTTTAGTAAACAAAATAGTATGTTATCTAGTTTTTGGCGCTTCTTAATGCAACTGTTTTTAATTGAAACGGTTGTTTTATAAATTTTATGGGTCTAGTATTAGTATTTGAGTCATACATTTTTATCCTCCAGTCACAGAATGACGTTTTCTAGTGCTTCAAATCACTTGAAAATGTGATCTACTACAGTTAATATGTACAATTTCATTTTTCGCACGAAAATCAACTTTAAAGCAATAAGCGTAAAATATATTGTAATTATGGCTTACAAGTCTGTGAAATGATTCAGCAAAGGTATTCAACTTAAGCCAACTAACTGCGAAGCGGACTTGGCAACTTTTACACCTTTAGAGCAAAGTTGATGTAATGCAGTCAAAACGGTCGATTATTTTTGTTAGTTCAAAACGAGCTTCAAAACCTTGCCGAATGATTTTTTTTAAGATTTTATTAGAAACTTCATCGCAAAGTTCTTCTTCGTTACTTTACTGAAACCAGATTTAGCTGCGGGTTTTACTATCTCCGTATCGGAATTGTCGTGCTGTCGAGTAGGTGTGGTAGATGGAGTGTTGAAATGCTGTTTTTGCTGTACCGATGGAATCAGATCTTTCAGAGTGAGCTAAAAAAAGACAATTGAAAAGTGGTACCGATAGAAAACAACAGCAACAACTTGCAAAGTTCTCAATTAGTTTAATCCCCTTTCGAAGATAATACCCTACAAATCTAGCAACAAATCCGAACAGGGTGCAACTTTTTGCCTCGTCTTTTCAAATAAACATTGTTTTGGAAATCATACTTTTTCATCAAGCTAGGTCTTCTTTAAATTCTCCATAATTTCTGAGATAACAGGACAAGCTTATTTTTTGGGAAGCATTTATTGCTTTTAAACCAATTCTCAGTGATAGTCCTGGCAAGCAATTGTAATAAATTAAGTGGGTTACGTAAAGACGTATATGCATGATAATAGTCAAATAATCTTATTGTTTTAGTTTCTAATCCAGTGATACCTAAATTTTGTAATTCGATGCACCCTTTTGAAAACTTGGATCCTCAAGTCCTCAAATCAATAACCGGTCATAGCTGTTCAAAAATATCAGGAAAAAAGTTCAGCCACGTTTTTTTTTATTTGCCATATTTATTCTCCATTCACGAGAAAGCGATGTATCGCTATGTTTTGGACGGTGAGTCCGCAATCGCTTGGGAGTTGCTATTTCCGGGTCACCTGTCTTCCATATAAAGCTAGGGCATCCCGTTAAGTGCCTTGCCCAAAGACACAACAAGCGAGCTTACTGGCTTGTTCTCCACAGCCTCCCATAAACGCCGAGCGTCAAGCAGGAAAGCTATAGATTCCATTTTTTAAAGTCTTTTGGTATGACTCGACAAGGGGAATAAACCCCAGGTCTACCGACTGCGAAGCGGACACTCTAACCACTACGCCATCACGTCGGTTGTTTTTAGTGTTTACCCTAATCTATAGGTCTTCAACCGCCACAACTACAAAGCCGACACGCAGGGTAGAAAAAAACCGTGTAATAAAAATCCCTCAAAAATAAATTGCGCTAATTCAATAAGTTGACCTTTTAAAAGTGTATTACTTAGGCGTTATTTCGTATTGGTTCGACATCACATCTCCTAAATAAATCATTTTCAAACACGTTTTGCTACATAAACAAAACTTATCTTAGATTTTTCGAAAAAAACTTGCGTGATATGAATCCCCGTAGATAATTATATAGAGACCTCCTTGAGATTACATGAACAAATACATGAACTATTTTTTACGAGACCTACATCAAAGAGTGGCATATGCTTTATTTACAGCAAATCTACCAATCAAATTTTCCTTCTAATTATCTCATTCAAACATTACGTCGACATAGTAGCGATGCTTAAGCACTTTGTGTCGTTTGATTCTGTTACAACTTTGAAACAAAAAATATTTCAAGAATTATGTCATAACTTTCACTCTAATCTCTTAATTCAAGCTGTTATTAACCAAAGCGTTAAATTGTCTCGTTAATGTTGAATCAACAGAGGGTGCATATTACACAGCTTTCCCCTACCCCA
Organism: Trididemnum clinides; assembly: GCA_963675345.1. NCBI lineage: Eukaryota > Metazoa > Chordata > Ascidiacea > Aplousobranchia > Didemnidae > Trididemnum > Trididemnum clinides. The sequence goes on along the minus strand of OY776292.1, from coordinate 8,467,758 downwards.
TTGCAATGTTTTTTACACCACCTAAAAAGCCTTCTGTAGACCCAGGGTTGGAAAAGGCTGGTCTAATCTTGGTCAGCGAAACATATCGCTTCCACACACACACGCGTGCGTAATCCGGCAAAATGGTCTGCTAACCTGAATTTCATGGAATCCTGGGCGGCTTGGCGCCTGAATGTTGCAGCATTTTTGCAGAAGTTGAAACAAAGGGAAACTCATTTCTGGAGGTTGTTCAATTCTTCTTCCTTTCAACACGTGATCCTTAACAGAAGAAATGTGTACTTCTGCAAAAATAATCTAACGTTGGTCAAATGACAAGTGAGGCTACGATTCTGCTGCATTGGCAATGAGGCTTAATGTACTGAGTGCTAACTTTGTAGTTCAAACTCAAAGCGCTACTTTGCATATGCAACATGGCCAAGCCGAACCGTTTTTTGCTTACAAGCGCATCCTTCGTGACCAAAATATAGCTTCCGCCGACCTTAGTGATATCTTATGAGCGTCTGCTGAGTTGAACACTGTAAAGTCGTTTCACAGTCTCTTAAGCTCCTCATTCATCTTTTTTTTTGATGAATTTCTTATCTACTAATGACAGTAGGGATGTGCAATTGCGGCACATGACGTGAAATCTTTGTGGCCCATGAAAAATGTTTGGAAATTTTTTGCGAAATCGAAGCAATAACATTTTGGCAAAATATTGATTTCCAAAATAAAAAAAGGCCTTCAATGACCAAATTGGGGTATTTCAACTAATCTATAGTTGTGAAAACTGTGAATTCAAAAACAGGTCTTTACTTCCACATCCCGTAAATACTGTCAATGATTACTGGTGATGAGCTTAATTGAGCCCTTATTAACTTCAACTGGCCCGTGAAAATTTTCAAAAACTCAGCAAAAAGTTGCCTACCCCTGATTTTACCTACCAAGAATGGTAAACAGAACGCTACAAAAACTTATTTCCAATTTACATTGTTATTTATCCATTCTATAGTTAGAGGGCGGACTAGTTAGCAATGGCTGAGATTGTCAGGGAGAGACTTTTGAATAAGATACATGCAGCAAATAGGTCTCTGCATGAAATAAGACACAGGAATCGAATCTCCTATATGCATAACAGTTACAACCCTAATCCATTTGCTATCGAATCCTGTTGTCATGATCAAAATGTTGGTGAAATCATAGCATGCAATATAAGTTATCAATGAAAACAAAAGTGGATGAGCTTTATGCATCTTGCAAATTGATCTATTTATTATTTCAGAATATTTCATTAACCATAAATTCTAGTTATTATTGTTCTTCAAAAACACTTTTATTGTCGCGATAAAGTAAAATAATGGTAAAATTAAGCCAAACTTTTTTTGATAAAAGTTTCATTCTCTTATCTGTAATTGATAAAACGCTGGTGGCTGGTGATGTCGGTAATAACACCGGCGTTTTGATGCCCGCTGTTTTTGGCATTAAACGAGAATAAATCAGCCCTAGATCGAGTTCTTCCACTCGACAAAATGTTTTACGAGCATCCACAGAAATGCAATATTCAAGTTATTTTCCCTTTAAGATAAAAAAGAAGGTCCTTTAGTGTTAAACAAAAACAACTTTGATAAAATGCATATTTCTCTCCTTTGAAATCTAGTAAACTATAAGCAAAATGCTGTAAAATATAAGAGAGATGTTTTTTGGAGTGAAAGCTGTTCTTGGATTATCAATAGTTGCCGGAAAAACAAGAGCCTTTAATCAAATATGTTACTTAAGTATTGATTTCAGTGATGTTTTACTGTAATCCTTAAAAATTTAACAATTTGAATGTTTTTCTACGGGCCTTATTTGTTGCATATGAAGGAAATAAGATCCCCAATTTTTTTTTTCTTTTAAATTATGTAAATAGATTTTACTAAAGTAGCTGTTAAGTTGGATTACAGCTACTGCATGACCGTGCTCTGCCAAACAGTCTAGTAGATTTTGAATATAATGCTTGATTATTGCGACATGTGTATCGAAAAATTGGAGGATCTTATAGGCTGCAATTACTGTAAGCTCATGAGCTGTAAAAAAATTACGAGGTCTGTAAGCAGGTCAAATATAAACTCTGCAGTTATGGAAGTCTTAAGAATGAGATTCTTAAGATTTTTAAGTTAAAAAACTCAAGCTAATTTTGCAAACTCACTTGAATAAGGTGTTTCGCCGTTGCTGAAAATTTCAAATACAGTGCAAGCATAGGACCACACATCTGACTTTGAAACATATGCTTGTGATTGGAAACCTTCTGGTGCCTGCCAACGGACCGCATTTGGAGAAAAAGGCATGTCATCTAATAAAGAAATTTTTGTATCATTAAAAACCCCATCAATGTATTAAGCCGATGCGAATATTATCTTTAAAAACTTGGTTTATTTCGTAATCCAACAAACTTCAACTTGTGAAAGTTAATTTGTGATATTATAACTGTAAATCTGGATCCAACCGCCAGTCGATTCATAGTACATATTTTAAGGAATTCACAGACTTTTCAAACTAGGAGTTCATTTTTTGCAGCAATGTAAAGAATACAAAATGAAAAGAAAATAGGATCTAGTCAGCCATGATTAAATTTTATCCTGACACCAAAACATAGCAATTAAAAACTGCCAAAAACTGATTATAGTGTTTTGTTAATCCCCATTGACTGCGGGAAAATTTTTGCAGTTCTATAAAAACAGCTTTTATGGATGCCCTCTTTTAGATTAATAAAACTGCCGGCGCAATGCCTTAACTACCATTTGCACCGCAACCATGAAAAGGTCACAACAAACCAAACAAATGTAAGCATTGAATTATAAGCATTTCTGAGACTGAGGCTATACTCAAAACTTTAGATCTGATGCATCAAAACTGTGGTTTTCAACTCAAGCAATGGTTTTTAACAACTTTTTGCACCAAAGTCAAAATCGAAAATTTAGCTATCTTTTTTTCTACAGTATAGTTCAATCTTATAAAAATACAACTTGCAATAACTTAGTACCTGGATTTACTGTATATCTTCCATCTACATTCAATTTGACAGTATGATCAAATCCAGAAAGTTTACAGATGGAGCTCCTGGACATTAAAATGCTGCTGGCCTTTACATTTCTATGCACGTAGTTCTGCTGTGATATGTATTCCAATGCATCAGCTATCTACGCACATTGTTATGAATAAAACCGATTTTCCACTTTAAAATTGCAAGCCATGTGCCGTAGAGCAAGGGTGCAACCTGAAGTTCGTTAACAGGAAATTCTAAACCAGGAGTGAAAGTAGCATTTTATCTAATTCCAAATAGTGGGATTTTTAATTCATTGAAGATCAATATTGAAAAGAGACCAGGGCATTTTCAAAACATTTTTATATTGTAAGATATACTAGCTGGGGTAGTGACAGACCAGTCCAGCTCTTACAAGATTTTAGCCCCTGTAGCTACGCCCACGCAAATTGATCGATTTGGAAATTCTTCTTTATCTCTGTACACGGCCAACACTGATCAGCAAGCAGTCAGGGGGAGCTCGATACATATTGAAAATTAATTTGCAATGTTGCAAAACCTTTAATGATATAAGCCAACCAACGAACCAGATTTAATGTCGGATGACAATGCGAGCGGTTTTTAAATATTTGGGCTGGATCTACCACTACACCACGAGCCACGTTCATTGGCTTAAAACTTCATAAATAACCAAATGAACGTAACAACTAATTACAAATTATTTAACTCTGCAAAGAAAGAAAACGTCTCAATGCACTGCAACTATTAACATACCAATCTGAGCGAAATAGGAAGTTACTGAAAAAATTCTTGGAGCAAAAAACACTCCTAACGCTAAAGTGACAAATTCCTAATGGCAAATGTGGTGTAGTCTAGAGATACACGTAACAATCATGAACAAGGTGAAACAAGATTTACATTATGAAGTGCGTTATGCAATGCAATCAAGCGCGTTGAAATCATGTACTAACTAACAGTGGCTTGATCAAGCGTTGTAGGTTCTGGCTAAATTTTGAATCGAGCTATTAGAAAACAGTACGCAAATAACAACATTTTACAAATATATTTTTGTTGCTTTGCATCAAAGGAGAGCGAAGCTTTCATCTCACCCAACTGTGCTCTTAAATGAAATTGCTAATTTTAATGTATAGGCTTCTTTGTCACACCCAAAATTTATCTTAATTAATAGTAAAAACAAGAGCATATTTCACCCATTAAGATAAAGACTTAGCATGGCTTTTGTTGTTCGAAGATGCATAAACACTGGACGGTTTTGGTCTTAACACCCAAAAAACAAGGGCTTGAGAAAATTGTTAAATGAGGTTCCTATACAAAAATGCCAAGATGGCTGTTTTGATTACATCATGAGCCCGGTAGCATCTTCGAAATGAAGAAATGAAAGTTTTGAGATTGCTGAGGAGGTCTGAAGCTGCTGTTGCTGCGCTTGCTCATGTGTGAAAACAAAAACTATTCTAGGAGAATGAGTGTCGGAGTTTAACCATCGAAATTGTTTAAAAATGTATCCAAAATTTTGATAAGTAAAAACGCATAGATTGCCTAAGTAATGCGTTGCTCATTTAACTCTAACATATATTTGTGTGGGTGTGGGAGAGTGTGTGTGTGAGTAAGTGTAAGTGTGAGTGTGTCGTGGTGTGTGTGTGTGTGTGTGTGTGTGTGTGTGTGTGTGTGTGTGTGTGTGTGTGTGTGTGTGTGTGTGTGTGTGTGTGTGTGTGTGTAAGCCAATATACAATAGTCGAAAAAGCGAAAACCTATTTATTTGGTCTTACCTCTATGGAATAACGCAATTTATTTGCTGGAGTTTCAAGTTCATTATTGTGTAAAAGCTGATGCAGCAATCCTCCATTTGGAAAGTATTCGTAAAGCAAAAACATTGTTTCTTCCGAGCTACACTGCAAATGAATGTTATGTCGATAGTTTTTAAATTAAGGAGTATTTTAGACCTTAAAAAAGTATAGAAATAGCCTTAAAGATTTTCATAGCGTTCATAGCGTTAAAGATTTTCATAGATTTTCAAAGCCTTAAATGCATCTTCAGGCTATTTTTAGCAAACTTTTCAAGTGCAAAGAAAATAAAGGCTTTGCACTAAAGGCTGCAGGTAGAAAAAGAACTCTTTTTCCCTGAAATATTTAACTACAATTTTACCTTGATTAAATAGGCCTAACTGTTTTCATTTATAGTCTAACAGCTGCAAAGAGCTTCTTCAAAAAACATTTATTTCTAAAAACATAAAACCTCCTAAAAAAGAAATTGCAAAACTTGGTTGCTGATGAATAGATCGCGTAACAATCGTAAGCTAGCTCATGTTTTTGATCTTGAAAACTTACTGAACTGAAATAGTTAAAAATGTAGTAAAAAGTTAAGAATATTGAAAAAGCATTACAAGCATTACACTTTTGCCGAAATCCTACTGTTGTTTGCTGTTAAGTTAATTTTTCTTAGAATCTGGCTACGTTGTATTTTGGCTTTACCTTACATAATCATTTTCTGAACCTTTGATGTACTTACTCTTCCGATGTATTTCACAATGTTTCTGTGATCAAACTGGCTAACAGCCTGCGATTCTTGCAGAAGATGATTCAACGCATACTTTCCCGTTCTTAGAAATTCTTTTATTAAAACGGACCTTGAGGTGGTTGTAAGTCGCCCTAAATACAAATAATATTGAAAGTATAACTAATACCCAATAGCGTTTGTAAACAAGAATATAATTTTCGCTTGGAAAAGAATGCTTTGCGGAGCGAATAAATTTAACGTGCTACGACTAAAGATTGCTTTAAAGTTTTTTGAAGCGCGATTGCCATTAGTATGATGCATGTGGTTAGAAGTGATGGAAGGTCTTGACGGCGGTGGGGGGAGGGCAAGCTGTTAAAAGGGCACTTTCACTTTTCATGAGACACAGAGAATTGGACGTGGAGTACATTTGAGAATTTTTTCAAAAAAATGCACAAAAAATACTGTAAGTTCCGATTTTAAATTGCTTCGTGTTAATCTCCAAAAAAATAACGTTGTCCAAAACAAAAATTTTTCCATTCTAAAATACTTCACTCGTTGAAATCCAAATCCTTAATTCAACGAGGTAAAAAAGCAATTTTTCAGTAGCGAACAAGGAATAGGGGTGCAACGTGGGCAATTACCCTCCTAGTAAAAGATTTGGGAAACAATTTCCTTCCCCCTTTAGCCTGCAGCTTTCCTGGATGTGATGAATCTTAATTCTAAGGCCTGCTTACGTGTTGCACATTGAAACGAAATTCTTTTGCTCTCAATATTCAAAAAAGTCAATAGGCTACACATTACACTAGCATGTACCACTCCATGTAGAACAAATATTTCCTTCTTTAAGAAGAGTTTGAAACGTAACACATTCTTTCTGAATTATTTTCGCACTATCGCCTTGCATGTTAGGATCCTCATAAGTGTCATCGGATGCAGGATCTGTGGCAGGGCAAGACTCGGTCAATACTTGAGAAATGCCCGATTGCTTTCCTGAAAATATTGGTGTATTATGAACTAAACGTCAAAACGTTATACAGCCTGAGTCAAAAATTTTGAGACCACCGACATTTTTTCTCGTTTTATTCTTTAGAACAGGGCTCTTCAAACTGGGGGTCGCGAAAGGGCTCAATGGGGGTGGCGAGATGTTTCAAGAACATTATTAAAGTATTTACAGGAAAACATTTTAAACAGATGAGAAAATCCGCTTTACGTGATTTTTATTAATGGTTATATTATAGTGTACAATTATTTCTACAAACAACATTATTAATTGATCTAAAGAAAATGAATTTCATAAATTATAAAATTTGTTTGATCGAATTTAGTTTGCATTCGAATTGCGGCTGCTGCCACGTTCACGTTTTGTTTGATGCTGGTAATGAACGAGTTTTAAACCCAAGTGGAGTGGTTGAGCACATAGTACTGTACTTAGTTCTTGTTTGGTTTTCATTCAATTTAGAGCCAGAAGGAGTAACTACATATTATTGTGCTGGTGACATAGCATTTGCAAAGTGATTTTGGTTCTAATTGTTTGCCGTGGCATGGGTATTTACTTGTGAAATTGAAAATAAATAACCTAATGCTATAATTTTAGTTTATCTATCGCAGATGGCAACACGGAGTTCTTTGCTTCTCCATGCATGGTTGCAATTTCTTTCGTACAAAAATATTATTGCAATGCTCTATTAGAAATCGACAACTACTAGTTTATTATTCATAGCTATTTTATTATATTATTTATTTAAAATGTTTAAATATTTGCAATTTACAGTTATTTTAAAAAATGGGTGCCTGCATATAGGATCTACTGTAACGATGTATATCCGATGCCAACGAGAACTGGCTGTTTGACTGGTAGTATTCTTATATTTTTTGCTGAAATGTAACTTAGCAATTAACCTTCTTTTTTTTCCTAAACAATATTCATTTTCGTTCTAGATTTGGTAAAATCATTAAATTAAAAAAGAAAAAGCTTTAAAGTTGCATAGTATTCCGTGAACAAGTAATTTTATAACAACATAGATTTTCAAAATTAGTAATTATAAAACAACTCTTCTCATGGATAAGTGGTTACAATCAAAGCATCATATCTCACCAAACAATTCAATTTTGAGTTGTCAACGCTAACTGAACAACCAAGTGGCAATATGGAAAAGACAAAGACCAATCATTCTTCCGTAAAAAAGAGGAAATACAATGAAAGTTACTTACACTACGGATTTACGCATACCTGCATAAACAATGAGCATCGGCCAATGCGCTTAATTTGTAACGAGAGTTTGGCAAGTGAAAGTATGAAACCTATAAAATTGAAGAGGCATCTAACCGAAAGGCATGCTTTCTATGCTGAAAAGCTGCTGGTGTATTTTGAAAAAGTATTGCAATCAATGAAAAAGCAAAAGTTGCCCATGGAAACACATGTACTTACTAATTCTAAACATTTACGCGCATCTTATGAAGCCTCCTATCTAATTGCAAAGAGCTAAAAGCCATTTACAATTGGCGAAGAACTTGTTTTACCAGTAGCTGTTAGAATGACTGAAATCATCCATAGCCATAAATATGCAGATGAATCAAAAAAAATTTCTTTATCAGACTCAACAGTAAGGAGACAAATCTAAAACATTAGCAAAGACCAATTTGAACAGCTAATTGCAAGAATAAAAGGGAATTCGAAATATGCAATCCAGGTTGATGAAACTACAGATATTTGAAGTAAGGCACAATTGTTGGGATATGTCAGATTTTGCTTCAATAATAATGTTAATGAAGACTTTCTCTTCTTTAGAGTATTAGAGGGACACACAACGAGTGAAGCAATTTTTCATAAAGTTAGTGAAGTTCTCGTAGAAGTTGGATTAAAATGGGAAGACTGTAGGGGTTTGTACTGACGGAGCAGCAGCAATGTTAGGAAAAAATGTTGGCTTTCATGCCAAGGAGAAATCATTAAATAGTGGACCTATTACTTGCACTCACAGCATAATTCATCGAGAAGCACTGGTAGCAAAGAAAATTTCTGCTGAATTATGCGTGGTATTGTAAAATGCTGCAAAAATTATTAATTACATTAAAAGCCGTGCTCTCAATAGCGGTCTATTTTCCAATTTATGTAAAGAAATGGATTCAAAGTTTAGCTCTCTTTTGCTTCATACAGAAGTGAGATGGCTATCAAGAGGCAAAGCTTAAAAAAGGCTGATTGTGTTAAAGAATGAAGTATTACAATTTCTGTCAGAAAGTAATTCGGATTTGGTAAAATATTTTCAAGACAAAAACTGGCTGTGTAAATTTTGTTTTTTGTCAGACATATTTGAAAAACTTAATGATCTGAATATATCTTTGCAAGTAGAAAACTCGATTGTATTTACATTGATATTTAAAATTGAAGCATTCATGAAAAAAAAATATAAGGTTACAGAAGATAGCAAATTCCTCATATGAGATGTTTACGTGTGTGGAGGATTTCATTGAAGAAAATGAGCTAGGTTTTGATGCAATGAAACCACTGGTAATCAACCACTTGACAAGTCTCAAAACTCATTTTGAAAAGTATTTTATGCCAGAATTGGATGCTATCCAATTCCACTGGGTTCAAAACCCATTTGACGTTGGAATAGAAAAAGTAAGCCATCTCGCACTGAAAGCTCAAGAAGAATTTTTAGAACTCTCCAGTGATTTTAGTTTGAAAGTAAACTTTTCAAAAAAAAGCTTAAGCTCCTTTTGGGTTAGTGTGAAAACAGAATACCAGTTATTGTCAGAGCTAGCCATACTTGCTCTTCTTCCTTTTGCCTCCACCTCTCTGTGTGAAAAATCTTTCTCTACACTAACTTATGTTAAAACAAACTATCGATCAAATTTGAAAGATCTGTAACCAGTACTGAGACCCGCCATGACCGAAATAGAACCAAGATTTGATCTTTTTTGCGAGAATATGCAAGCACATTAGTGTTATTAAAAGTATTGTCAATTTTATTTAGTATTTTCTGTATCATCACATTTTACTTTATTTTTATTTTAGTCCCTAGGGGTCGCGAAAAAATCTGGCCGTGCAAAGTGGATCGTGATGAAAAAGTTTGAAGAGCACTGCCTTAGAACATTGTATTTTTGTTGCACCCGATATTTTTGTAAAAATTTTTTTATTGCAAAGAGGAAAGATAGGTCAATCTTAGAAAATATTAGGTGTTTTTAGCAAACAAACTTTAACGCTGAAAACACTCGTCAATGTTTTGTATGGCCACCTCCATTGTTGATTGTGGCTAACAGCTGACGCAGCATACAGGCTTGCCAAGCTCAACTGCAAGATCTCTTTTATCCAAACTTCTTTTGTTGTAAATTTCACAGCTACAGGGCTTGCATGTTGTCTTTCAGACACTTTATTCATCAGAAAAGCCCATAAATTCTCTATTGGGTGAAAGGTTATGGGTGTCTTCTGGCCAATTAACCTCTAAAGAGCTTCAGAGCATTTTAAATGGATATGCTTGGTCTCCAAAAACTGCTTTGCGATCTTGCTTTTGTGACAATGAGCTTTACTGTGCGTAAAAAATGTGCAGTTATGCACATCCGTGTGAAACTATGACTTTTTCTTTAGCAAATCAATATATTCAGATCCGTCCATGGTGGATCCAGAAGGCAAAAAAGGGCAGGTCTTCTGTGCTCTTTGCAGATATCGTTTACCAAGCCATTACACTTGGAAGAATGCATAAGTACAGGTATTGTACATTTTTCTTCATAGCGCATTCCAGCAGGTCTCCACAATTGATACTTTTAAATAAAAAACTATTTTACCAAAGATACGTCAGAGCTATCAGATATCACGTTTTCTTCCTCGTCTCATTGTTCTGTTAGCAGTTTTTTCGGCCACATCCAAACGCTTATTTTTTATGAACTCGGTTAAGCGTGTTTTTCGGGCTGTCCTGAATAACTTTTGTCCGAAATCTGCATATATGCGGCGCCTGTTTTCCCATTAACTACAGTGCCTGTTGCCACCAATACAGCTTGAAATTTTTAGCTGAGCCCATAGGAGATCTTGTCACCATCTTCCTAATGAAACGATTATCCCTGCAGCTGGTGACATTTTTTTGACCTGAAAAAAGATTTTTCTCATTCTTGAAACTGTTTTAAATCTAAAAATTTTTAATTGCATTGTGAACTGCAGTCTTGCTAACGTTTAATTGTTTGACAATCTTTTGTTTAGAGAGATTTATCAAGATAAAACTGACGATATGAGCACGTTTTTTAGCATTAGATGATGCGTTTTTATCCGATTTTACGTCTTGGAACTTAAATCTTTTTGGTGAAATGCGGAGTTTAATTTCTGTCACAGAATCGGCTGCGGAAAGAAAAAAAAAATTCTTTTTGATTTCCGTGGCTAAACTGAACTGGCGCCCTTTTGTGCTCGCACGCCTTGTATTTTCTGTTTGGCGTTGTGAGATTGGAATGCACCTCTCGGGCGTTTTTTGCCTAAAACCGGGAAGGATTTGCATTCTAATTCGCTGGCCTCTCGTTCCAAACAGTAGAGTAAATTGTAACGCTTTGGATTTTTGGTCAGATGCTTAATTTTGTTGCTGCACGAAGCTGAATTTTGTTTCTGCATTTCGTTGTAATTTGAAGAAGCCCTCGGTGAAATTTTGCTCTTTCTTTTTTTCGATTTGGAATTTAATTTAACTGCGTTTTTGAATTTGAATTTTCTTTTACTGAGTTCCTACAATAACGAAGTTTTTATTCAGTCGTTGTGTTTGAAGAAGGAGCGAAGGCCTTGGAGTTCCTCCAGGGCGCTTGTGCGCAAATCTTGGTCGTTGAGGGATTTGTAACAATTTCAAAATTGTTGTGCAAGATTGAAACAACTTTTTATTTTAAAGCGTTTCACTTAGTTTGCTGGCAGTCATATTTCTACTCAGATTAATTTTATTTTCATGCTTCTGAAACACTTATTTTATGGTATTGTATTGTAGCCAATTTAGATCTCTATAATCAAACAATTTTAACTGTTCAGCCAATGACAAGCTTGCCTCCAAATGTACACGTTTATTCTAAAGTGTTCTAAAACTTTTGACCCACGGTTGAAGGAGCTGTTTTACACACAGAGTAGCGTTAATTTCAATTTCGACTCTTATCATAGTTCTACCTGAAATGCTGATATCACATTTTCCTTCTGTATCATATCATAATACAGTGATCCACGATAAACTTTCCACGATTACTATTTGGCTGCTTTGATGACTATAGCTTGAAATTTCTTTTCGAAATACTTCTAATAAACACACACTTATGACTAGTATAAATTACCTTTGTAATATTGTATCAAGCTAGCCACGGTAGGAAAAGATGTCTGTGGTTCGATTGAGTATGTGCTGTTGCTATTTTTTGCTATTTTGTAGTGCAATACTTCGCATTCCCCTTCATCATCTAGGACCAACACAGATAAACGCATGCCGTCAGGGCCTGTAAAATGATTGCAATGAGCAATTTCGTTGGAAAGTATTACTTATACCACTAATACCATAGTTATATAGAAACTGTCCTGCAAGCTTCGGGATACTCTCTTCCAAAGAAGGCATGGGTGCAGTTAAAATGTTCACTAACGGGCATAGGTCGTTTTGCAGTCAACTTTTTGAAAATGGGTCTAGCACAGGAATGGGCAAACTACGGCGCGCCAGAGCATTTGGTGCAGCCCACCAACACTTGCAGAAACTTCTATATATCTAATATAATATGGCATTGTAAGAAGCTCTCGCAAGATTCAAGCTATTGCATTGTATACAGCTATTGCAAGATTTTGAGCGCTGGCCCTCTGCCAACTCTTGAATGGTCAATGAGGCCCTACGGCTAAAAAGTTTGTCCACCCCTTCTCTAGCAGAATCAACTTTCAGGCGTGTGGCTCAGTACAAAGAGTAACACACGTCCTGCAAAATTGTCCCAACTTGCAAACTGCCTGCAGTTTCAATGACATCAGCGACAAGGGCCTCTTTCCTCGTGGTTTTACCTGATTAGGTAGGTGGTGTAAATCTGAAAAAGCCCTTCATGCTGTGCCTCCATCCCAAGAAAGAGAGGGAATCAACACCACAATAACAGAACCTCTTCAATTACTTGTGCTCTGCTTTTTTTAAGTTCATAACTGTGTGCCTGCATACGAATGACGATGAACTGTACGTTACAAAAAGAAAATGGACAAAGACGGGCAGTCTTTATTTTTTAATTGCCTCGAAACCAGTACGCAGAGAGACGGTCTCTTGTTTGTTTGTGGTTACCCCTCCTCTTCCTCGATATGGAGATATGGCATGAACGGCAATTCAGGTTCATGCCATCAACCTAATTGAAATTAGGTTAGGGGAAAAATGGCAGCCCATTTCCAACCAGTCATGACTGACTGGTAGCCCCACCACCAACAAGGCGGACTGCACTTGGTGGGTACCCAAGAGTCGTATTTTACGACATGCTAGGTGAGCAACTTCACAATTGTATCCGGTGAAGACGGTCTCTTCGCACTCAGTGTCAAGCAACAAAACCTCATCTCCAAATCTGCTCTAAATATTGGTAATAAGTTTTATTTCTGGTCGCGAAAACCGTTGCGTGCGAACACAGTTTAAAAGAGTATTTCGGTGAAGAATTTCTTTTGATCCAAATTAAGGATACCTTGTGATATTACATGACTTATGGGAAAGCTATATCAATGTATTTGAATGCTTCCTTTGGCTTGGGAACAGCAAGTGAATCAGTTATCAAGTGATGACATCTTCCGTTTTTCTTTATTTGTTGTTTTTATTACATTATTATTGCAACAACATAGCATTATCGGGTGAGAGGAGATGAGGGGTTGACATTTTGCCAAAACATCCATGTGCATGTCACGTGCGCTGCTTCTAACGTACAATCTACTGACTTTGTGACGCAAAAAACCATAGCTGAAAAAGTACGGAGAGGGAGCTTGGGGGCTGCTGCACCCCACAGATTTTAAAAACTTGAAAAATGTGTTTGAGTTTTTTTGTTACCACAATGATCAAAGCTATTACTCCTGTAAAATTGATCCTCAAGAAAGCCTCCAAGTTGGTTTTGTGACCAAAAGGACCCAAACAATCACTTTCAAAATGTTAATCGCCGGAAAAAAAAACTTCAAATTATTTCTTCCATCACCCCTTTACCGAACCATAAAAACAAAATGTTTCGCCTAGCTACCAACCGGATACTTCCTCTTTTAAAACTAATCACTTTTCTTAAGTATAAAAGAGTGTCCGTAAAGTCTGGACACATAGGTAAAAATTGGTAACATAAAGGTAAATACAGCTTTTTATTTTTACGCAAATAACATCGTCAATAAGATTCCATCATTTGCAATGCAAATGTCAGTGCCTTTTGAAAAATTTTTGTGAGCTTGATACAATAAATCCACATTGTCTTTAGTTTTGGTACATTCACTCCTTACTCGTTGAGTCTAACGTTTTGGATGTGTGGTTTTGTTTTGTACACTTTCTTTTTTAGCATGACCCAGAAGAAGAGATCTAAAAGACTTTTGTTTAGTGAACAAGAATACCACTCCACGTGAAAACGTCTTCCAGTCAAATTAGAGAAACTGTCATTTAACCAATCTCTTATATTTGTGGCAAAATAGGTAGGAGTGCCATCCTGTTGAAGCCACTCCTGTTGCAGACAAATATCTTATGTGTCGATACTACATACTTTGATGGCAGGGTGTAGCAAAAGGCCAGAAAGCTGCAACAAGAGGTAAGTGGAATAAATTTATCTTATCAATGAATTATTTTAAGACGTGTATTTCTTTGCGCATTTTTCAGCACATGATATAAGCATTGCCCCAAGCTCATAGATATAGTGATAAATATCATGGATTATAACATTAGCATTATATAAAAAATAACTTTGGCAGATAGGTCTAACCATGTCGGGTTGGCATCATAAAAGCTGAGAGAGATAAAAGTTTTCTCAAAAGCATCATATAATTTTGAACTCTTTCCTCATTGAAATCTTCCAACTCAAAACCAATTTCACAAAAAAAACGCAGGCTCTTCGTTCAGAAGAATCGATACGGCCAAAAAAGCAAAAATTTACTGAGATACTATCCTGATCTGGAGTAGGATAAGCCAGTATGCAGTGGGAGATATTGGGTGAGGCAAATAAGCTCTGTCTCTACTTTAATAGAGAAGCCTTGCCCCTCCTCTCTTAAGAGTGAAAATTTGGGATATACTTTCGTGTAGCAAGTAGATTGTAGTAATTGTTTTTTTGTGTCATCGTCAAATTTGTTTGCAGTTGCGTTTGTAAAAAGAGCTATTGGTTTTGATCATGTACGTGCAGTGGCTGATTTAGCTGTGCAGAAGTTTAAGACAATCCCTATTGTGATATCCAAAGAATAATTCTAGCAATTAAAGGTTAGTTGCTGCTCTCTTTATTGTGTGAAGCAACATTCAAATTCGCTTTCGGTCCCTGAATTATAGCGTAGTTTCCACAACTTTCTCTTGTCATAAGTTTTGCCGTAAAAAACAGATTTGGTCATTTAAAAAAATGGGAGTATGTGCTTGCGCAGACCGATTTTATTTCGATGAACCGTTTATATATATACAGGGTGAGATAAAAGTAGGTGGACAGCATTTGGAATACGTTTATCTCAAAAGTAGGTGAACAGCAATTGGAATAGGTTTGCGTATCAGTTATATTAATGCAATTGTTTATTATAACTATGTTACTACGTTTACAATTTTATAACTAAAATTTACATGACTTTTATTTTCAACAAAATGGAGCCCCTCCACATTATTCCAAAGGAGTTCGTGAGTATCTTGATGAAAAATTTCCATTGACATGGATTGGTCGAAGAGGCCGAATCGATTGGCCAGCACGTCCACCGGACTTGACCTCTATAGATTTTTTCTTTTGGAGAGTACCAAACGACAAAGTTTATAGTCAAAAACCAAGAAGTGGCGATGATTTAAAAAATTACTTAAGAGATGCATTTCAAGAAATTAATGCCCACAGTGACTTGTGCGAAAAAGTTTGTCGAAGCGTAAGAGACAGACTTCAAAGTTGTGTAAATCAAGATGGAAAACAGTTTGAACATTTCCGTTAATAAATAACATTAAATTTTTATTAATATAATTGTTTTATTACATCTAGTTGTAGGTATACGTGATCTCTAAATAAATGTTTTTTTACTATCCACCTACTTTTGGCTCACCCTGTATATATATAAACGGCACGTAAGTCTTGTGCGTTGTGTTAGATTGTTTTATAAAAGTCAACGTTAATGCTCTTGGGGGGTCTCTTGGCCCTTGGCAAGCCCTGCTGATGAGTCCAAAAGGACGTAACGCGTCCAGGGATGGCTTTGTAAATTTGAAAACATCTCTCAATAGCATTGTTCCCTTCGGAAGCCTCGCGCCTTCAGCATTCGTTTTGTTGTTTTGCTTGTCGCTTATAAGACGCTCTTTATCGATCGTAACCACGAACTAGCAATATAATATCGCTCGCTATGTATGCATCCCCCAAGCTTAATACCCAGGCCCGGAGCATTGGGACCGTTCATGTTAACAAATTCATCGTTTGGTGAAACGCCCGTTCCGGTGTGCTCCTGTGGCGTGGGGGTTCTGTTAGTAGCTCTAGCACTGTGATCGCGCAAACCCTGCCGAAGAACTCTGTGGGGGAATCTCCGCGTGTGATTGTTAAGTGGTATCTGGCGCTAGTGACGTCGCCTATCGGGTCACGCTATGTAACACACTAGTTATTACCCATGCAGTGTGCTAGTTGTCGGAATCGGTAGCTATGATCGGAGTGGAATAGGCGAAGTGGTTGACCTCTTGGCGGCCGTGCATTGTATAAACCGCGTTGCGGTCATTTGAAACCCACCGAAATCAGGTAAGCGCTCTTTTAACGTTACCGGCACATTGTATTCTTAAACGTCAACGCTAATGCGACGCGTCTGTGGGATTCGAACCCGCGTCTTTCGAACTGGCCTTCTCGCGCACCGAGTTTCGCTGCCATGCCTTAAAGCACTGCATTTAGCTTGTAACTTTTGGAAGACTTTTTATGCCTAATCACTGCTTGTGTGATCAGCTTTACATAAGGATATCGGTTTGAGTTCATACTGAGCGGCTAGCAATGCGCCAAAACGAACCTCGTTCAAAAGTAAACGGCACGTAAGTCTTGTGCGTTGTGTTAGATTGTTTTATAAAAGTCAACGTTAATGCTCTTAGGGGATCTCTTGGCCCTTGGCAAGCCCTGCTGATGAGTCCAAAAGGACGTAACGCGTCCAGGGATGGCTTTGTAAATTTGAAAACATCTCTCAATAGCATTGTTCCCTTCGGAAGCCTCGCGCCTTCAGCACTCGTTTTGTTGTTTTGCTTGTCGCTTATAAGACGCTCTCTATCGATCGTAACCACTTGGAACTAGCTATATATATATACTGTATATATCTTTTTTTTAAAAGCTTCAACTTACCGTCTCGAACTAAATAGGTACCTTCATTAGTTCCCCAGTTTTTCAAAAAGTCTTCAGCATTTTTTCTCGAAATTTCACCAAAGTAGCATCTATACGAAATATTGATATAGTTTAAACGTCACAATTATTCTATATATGCTTAAACGTGAGCTTAAACAACTCTAGCTTTTACAGCAAAGCCATAAATAAGACGTCAAATCTGCAAACATAGTACTTCCTAGATCTCGATAATACGTGAAATAAGTCCGACAAAGTACGGCAAGTAAGAACAACAAAAGTTTATGTCTTGTTACAAGTCTAAAAGTCGCTATCTACGAGGTGCATTCAATAAGTTTCCAGACTTTTTTTGTACAGGCATTTATAATTGCCGTAAACTCGAGATATTTCAGTATGTTATTACTATACTCCTTATGAGATGATTGACCAATTTTTTCTTGTTTAGGTGCAAATTTATAGCTACAGTAGGAATTAGAGTACACCTTACTAAATCCTGATTGTCACAGCTGGTGAATTTCAAAAATGCAATCCGGACGTGAGGACACATTAAAAGAACGATATGCGATCAAGTTCTGTTTTAAACTTGGAAAAACTACCACGGAAACGTATGGTATGCTTCAGACTGCTTATGGACCATCTTGCATGAATCGATCATCAGTTTTTCAGTGACACAAGAGATTCAAGGAAGGCAGGGAGTCCGTGAGGGATGATGAGAGATGTGGGAGGAGTAGGGAAGTCAAAACATCAGAGATGATTGGCCAAATAAACGATTTCATGAATAGGGACCGTCGTGTTTCTATAGAGACACTAAGTGCACAGTTTAATGTCAGTGTGGGAGCTGTACACATAATCATTCGTGAGGAACTGAAGATGCGGAAGATTTGCGCGAAGTTCGTCCCAAGAGTGCTCCGGGAAGATCAGAGAGAAAGACGTTGCAATGACAGCAAGGAGATGGTCGAGCTCATTAATTCAGATCCCCAAGTTCTTGATGCCCTGGTAACCTGCGATGAAAGCTGGATCTATTGTTATGACCCAGAGACCAAGAGACCGAGTTCCCAGTGGAAGCATGCTGGATCTCCCAGACCCAAGAAGGCCAGACAGAGCAAGTCCACCCAGAAACTCATGATGATCCCTTTTTTTGACAGCGTGGGCATAATCTACATTCACTGGGTTCCCACTGGAATCACAGTCAACAAGGAGTACTATATTAAAGTTTTAAGGGAGTTCAGGAAGAGATTCCGTCGGAAGAGGCCAGAACTCTTCGAATCAGGTCAGTGGCATTTCCAACAGGACAATGCCCCATGGCACAACTCCATCCTCGTCACAGACTATTTGACCCAGATGGGCATCAAGACGGTTCCCCATCCTCCCTACAGTCCGGACCTTGCTCCCTGCGACTTTTGGCTAATCCCAAAGCTCAAGGAAAACCTCAGAGGCAATCGTTATTCCACAATTGAGGACATGAAAGAGGCTGTGACGAGGGTCCTAAACACGATCACACAAGAAGACTTCCAGGGGGCTTTCCAGAAGTTGTTGGAACGGTACAACAAGTGCATTGATGTCGGAGGAGAATACTTTGAAGGGGACTAGAGTTTTTTGTGTGTACGGTTAATAAAAGTGTCCATACCAAAAAAGTCTGGAAACTTATTGAATGCACCCCGTATAAGATAAACTCATTCAAAAATATACTTACGGGTCTGATTTAATATGATCTTTTTGTGACACCGTGAAGTTTTCATAAGAAAATTTTTTCATTTTCGTTCTTTCAATCGGTAGAAATGTAGCAAAATTGAACTAATCGATACGAAAGCTTAACAAGTTTATTAAAAATTCGCTTAAACAATATTCTAGATTTAATACAAATTATTGTTAGACTTTTTACCTTATCAATAATGTAGGTTATAAACCGCCCAGATATCTTTAATTATTGCTGGTTAATGAACTATATTACTTTCTGTTTGAATTTGCTCTTTCGCGTGCATGGGTGTTGCTTTGATAAGAGATATCCAGCCTACTACAAGCCATTGAAACCGAAAGAAGCATAATTTAATGCAAAGGTATGCAATCTGCCGCCCGTTTATGTGAACAAAGAGCTTGGACTACAGATTATAGGCGTAAAAATAGGAGACTTAGGGGCTACAGCCCCTCTTACATTTCGGCAATCATTAGGAAAAATTGAGAAGTTCTAGCTTTGAGATTACCCGCAATTGGTCAAAGCGCGTGAAAATTTCAACTAGTGAAAACTTTTTCAAAGGAAGTCACTGGTGCGTTGAAGAGTATTTTTTATAACTGCAGCCTATAACGATCGTCAGAATTGCTGCTGATACTCGATTGCAATGTTACTACAAAATCGATCGAGTTAGTTTCGCTTTTCTTGCCACCAGCATAAAGCAAAGTGGTGAAAACCAATTTGAATTTAATCTCGTTTCTTTAAATATCGGCAGTTGGCAACTTGGCTAGCAATTAGGCTTGAGCGCGTTCATTAACGGTAGGCCAACAAAATATATGGGGCTTTGCTGAGTTGAGTGTGAAAGTCTTACAATAAGCTACTAAAAAATGAGCAATGCCATTAACTAAAACAATGTTTATTGAAACAGAGGTAGGAACTAAAGATGTTGTTGGAATTACTACTGCTCTATATTTTGACTAAGTGTCGTTATTGAGATAATTTATTTAATGATATGGATAAATTCGTTGTCAGACTTCAGGGTAACAAGACATGTGATCCACAGTCTTCAAATGCGGACTATATTGCCAAAAATACTCTTGAAAAGCCTAGTTCTAGAACAGAGCAACAAGTTCCGTGTTCTTCCCGTAATGAACATGAACTTTCTCCTCCTAGGCAAAAGCAAATTGTATTAGATACAAAAAAGGGGACAGAAGGAAAGATCATTTTAATAGAACATTTCTGCCACAATGCAGAACAAGACAAAACATTTTCTTTAGTTTGCAAAGCTACAAGAAGGGAAGAAACCCAAACAAAGATGTTGCCACATCACAGGCAACGTGACACTTTAAAAGCATTTGTTTATGAGGGTTCAATAAATTGAAAAAGGCGTTGTCTGCGTTTGATCGCCACGAAAAATCAGGATTACATAGGTCTTCACTTCAGCTAATACCCAACAAAAGAAACAAAACTGTTCGCGAACTGTCACACAAACCGAAAACGGAAGTAATGAAAGAAAACAGAGTAGCTATGGAAAAAATTTTCATCAATTTGAGATTTTTCGGATGCCAAGGTTTAGTCATACGAGGAAAAGAAGAACCTCTAAGGAGTCCCTCTCTCTTCTGTACAAATCTTTTCTTCGGCCTCTTCTCACTTACGCTTCACCCGGATGGTTTCCTTTCCTAAGCGCTACCAATTTCACCAAATTGAAACGCCTTCACCGAGCGGCCAGTCGCACCATCACCGGCTGCCTCTCGTCCTCCCCAATCCCTTTACTACTCACCGAGGCTTCTTCACCTCCCCTACGAGTCACTCTGACTCATTTCACTCTTTTGTCTTGTGAGCGGGCCCTTCGTCTCCCAACCTCCTTTCCTATTTCAGGTTTGGCCAGACTTGGAGTGAAACCAAGACTCTGCAGATCGTCCTGGAGAGCTTTTGCGTCCACTCACCCGCTCATGCTTCCTTCTACCTCTTCTAGGGAGGCTCTTGTTGCTTGCCCTCCCACTCCTCCTTGGAATCTGCCTTCGTTCGTTCATCGTGGAGTCCACCCTTTTCTCTCCATGCTCTCGTTCTGATCCCCCTATCTCTCACAAGGGTGCGGCTCTCTCGCCCCTCATGATCTGGTGTTCTGGACTGACAGCTCTGTTCCTTTTCCTTTTGGCAAGGATGGCTCTGGCGTTCTTGCCAACTGCTCTCTCTCTCTCTGTGGCACTGAAGCCACTCTTTCCTTTTCGGCAGGCCCAGTATGTTCAAGTTTTTCCGCTGAAGACTGCGCCATTCTGCACGCTCTTGGCTGGTCTCGGCAGCACCAACAAGTCTACCATTTTTCTTCTCTTCTCTTACTATCTGGCTATCGTTCTGTTCTCACCACCCTATCCTTTCCTCCATCTTTCCTCTTATCTCAAACTCTGTGGCAGATCTGGCAGGAACTGTCCTCTCTCTCCTCCTGTTCTATCAGGCTACAACGGGTCCCTGGACACTCGTTTCTCCCGGGGAACGACGCGGCTGACAAGCTGGCCAGACGGGCACCGCTACTTACGCCCTCCGCAATCCCTTGTAGTCTCTCTCTCCTCTTATCTCTCGTATCCACTTTTGTCTTTTCTCGGATTGGAGGCGTACTGTCTCATCGAAGTATTTTGACACACAGGTTTCCTCGATTTCCACTGAGGAGCTTGTGCTCCTTCGTCATGCTCGCTGTGTCCTCTCTCGTCTTCGCTGCAACGGACACAGCCTTCTGTTAGGTTCTTATCTCTCTAGGATTGGCAGAATCGAGAATCCTTCCTGAAGAGCCTGTGGACACTTGTCCCCGGACATCTCTCATCACATTCTGCACTGTCCAGCTACGGACTCTTTGAGCCGCTCACTCTTTGGCGACTCTCTGTCTTTTTACGACCTCTGGTCCAGACCCTGGGGAGTTGCCCGGCTTCTGGGGCTCCATGGTCTTCCGCCATGCCCCCATCCCTCGGAAGGGGTCGGGTAACCAACAACAACAACAACAACAACAGGAAAAGAAGAAGCTACTTCTAATCTTGCGATGTTCTTACAAAAGCGAATCGAAGATGTGGCGGAGTGAAAGCAATAGCGTAAACAAAAAGAAAAGATAAAGAACTTATCTCCTGCGATAACCAATGAAATTTCAAATGATTTTAGCCGTGGTGTTTTAACTAAGTTGCAACAAGACATTCAAAAAGCAAAATATTACGCCAATATTTTGGACGAAACTATGGATGTGTCAGGTAAAGAACAAATAAGCATTTGTTTCCGTATCGCTATGAACAATTGAGATGTGCAAGAGGTTTTTTGTAGCTTCTATAAAACTACATCAACCAGAAGTAAAGAGCTATTTAAAATTGTAAGACGTTCTTTCCAGGTTTCAGCTATTAATTGATAAATGTAGAGGCCAGTGCTACGATGGTGCTGCCCATGTTTCCGGGCACGTTAACGGATTGCGTAAGCAGTTGATTGATGAACAAAGTCGAGCTATTTACGTTCACGTTAGAGCGCACAAACTCAATCTACAGTAATTATTCAGGATGCTTTAAAAAATAGCAATGATGTTAGAAATGGGATGGGACTAGTACAAAGCCTTATTGCTCTCGTGGCTCTTCTAAACGATTGTCATGGTTTTACCAGTTTGACACAGTCAAAGGTAACCATTAGCTTGCATTGTTGAGGCCATTTTGCCCCACTCGCTGGATTATGCGACTAATTTCATCGGAAGCCATTAGTCGTAACTATACTCCGGTCATCCTTTGGCTGCAAGAAGTTGACGAGCAAGTACGAACAGATTCTGGGGTAAAAGCTGGTGGTTTTTTGATAATAATGCGAAAGTTCAACACTTGTTTTTACGTTGAAGTGTTGCGGATGGTTTTTAGCATTGTTGAAAGCGCTAGTGCACAGTTGCAGAACGTGCTCAGCTTAATTTTTGCAAAGCCCAAGATATTATTTCTTGCACAAAAGCTTTTATCACTCGCGCAAGGAATGATGCCAGATTTGATAGTGCATGGAGTGGAATTTCGAGTGCTACAGAAGCGAACGATGTTTAAGTTTTATCAGCTTAAAAATAATGTTTGATTTGTCAGCATTAAAACGTTTAGAATTAATACGTTACATTGTGTTAAAATTAAATCATAACAGTCCAGTTGTTGTGACAATATTTAAAAACGAGATTTCAAATCTTTAAAGATATTTCAACTGAAAAAGACGTCAAATATACGTTTCTTCAAACCATCTTTTTAGGTCACCTTAGTAATCAAAGGCAACTGTTTTGTGTATATACGAGTGTGAGAATACCTGTATGTGTTGTATTTTCCTCACTGTATGCATCGTTCAAATTGGTGATAACATAATTTACTGCGTGTTTAACGGTCACGTGTGTCTTACCCATTCATGACGTCTATCCTTTAAAAAACTACTCCCTTATAGCGTCAGTCGATGTAACTATTCACCACAACTGTAATTCAACCAATCCATTCCTGTTTTCTTATCTATCAAGTGGTTAGCGTGATGCGGTTTTAAGCATAATTCGTGACGTTTCATCTTTGTTATAATAAAAATAAAGTCTTGTGTCTGACGATGACCAAAGACGGTTATAAGAATTTCTCTAAGGTGGCAGATCTAACAGTTGAGCGAGTAAAGTTGAAAAATGTAGAAAATCCTAAATCTTGTGAAACCAATATCGCGAAAAGAAGATGTACACCTTTTAAGAGGCGTGTTAAACAGCGTTTGAGAGAAGACGTTCGACAAGTGAAACGATGCTGGTGGATGAAATTGAAAGTACAAAAATTGAAGAGAGGTGTCGGAATTATGTGATAAGGAACCTGTGTCTTAATGTTAATTTGTAATGTGTCACAAAAAATGAGAAAAATTGAAACATTTAAAAATAATCGTAGTTTTGTAATACCGTATAAATATTGGAAATTCAACGCTCTGCGAATTATTTCAAGCTCCATGACAAAAGGTAAACTTAAATCTCCACCCGTTTTGCTTAAAATAGAACTATTGGTTGGTTTTGTTTTTGATAAACTACAAAATTTTTACTATAAAACGGTTAAATTAACCTAGTCTAGAGGAATAATTTTGCTTTAATTGGTAAATGTGTCTTTCTTAGTACATTGAATTTGACTCTTACCTGAGATTTGTAACATTGAAGAACAAGTATTAACAGATTTGATCACACGAACCTTGTATAATGAGTCTGTACAACAACATGCTTACAAGAACCTTTGAGTAAAAACGCTGTCACATGGAATCGAGACTGTTTAAGTAAAACTTTTGACTTCGAAGTTGTTTCTTGGTCTGAAATCGTATTGCATGGTGTAGATCAACTCATAATAAGACGATGTTTGGACGTAAATGAAAAAAAAATGTGTTTCTATTTAAAAATTGTATCTTTTACCGTGTTTTTCTGTTTCTTATTGATAAAGTTTTGTTGATAGATACGGCAGTTCGTTTTGATGTTCTTTTTGCCGTCTCATTATCAGGTGACTTTTTTCCGGGTTTATACATATTTGAAGTTTCGATTATAACTTCCTGAATTGAACAATCTAGTCTGCATGAAACGCTGGCATTGTAAATACGTAATGTAGAAACCACATGAATAGCTAGCTAAATTGATAAATCTTTTATCATAAAAGCGTGTGAACATTATTGGAAACAAATATGCAATTGACAATCTTAATCGTAAAATGTTACAAAACATCTAGCCTCAAAACTGTATCGATAGTTCTAACAGCGACTTTATCACATTCTTTGTACAATATATGATGGATAATTCATAGATTTTTGAGCGGTAGTGATTTTTTGGACACACTGTTTATAAAACCTATATTCAAACGTTGTATCAACCATCTTTACTGGGTAAACTATGAAGTATGAATTGTGTACATAGGGAATGAGAAGTTGCTGTAAATTTAAAATGTTAGATATCTAGGTAATGAATTTAGAAAATCAATGCATACATTCATAGTACTGTCTCAATAAACAGTAATGCAAATAACATTGAAATTTATTTCTACATTAAGAATTTAAATGGTAGTGGCTTTATCATCTTCTTTGTTAAATAAATAATGGATAATAGATGGATTTTTGAACGGTAGTGACTTTTTGGACACAAAGAATCACACAATGGTATATTATCACTATTCTCACTTAGCCGCTTTATACAGCATCGCTTCTACCATGATGGATTGCGCAATAGAGATGCAACTACATTCCCACGGTCTTGTTAAAAATTTACGTCATTACAATAAGGAAGCACAACCTGAAAACCATTATGTAATAACCAGTCATAAGAATGACATCAAACTTTTTGAAATAACACCGTGTTGGAACTAGCTCCCTCAGATTGGTGTTAACGCCCTCAGACCTCCCCACATAAAATTAGTGTCTTATGGTTAGCTCTTTCACAAAAATAAACCTTGAGTTAGCATCTTTAGACCTTCCCCACATAAAATTAGTGTCCTGTGATTAGCTCTCTCACAAAAATAGACCTCGAGTTAGCATCCTCAGACCTCCCCCACATAAAATTAGTGTCTAGGTTTAGCTCCCTCAGACCTCCCCCACAAAAAATCTAGGGTTAGCTCCCTCCGACCTCTTTCAAATAAAAGTCCTTAGACCTATGGTTAGCTTCTTCAAAACTTTTCATCATGTAAGTACGGAGAAAAAGATTCGAGCTTGGGCAAGTGTGGACAAGTCGGAGACAATGTACCCTAACCAACAGCTGAATAAAACGTAATCTAAAAACTTTTGATGGACAAGTCCAGACCAGTCTACACAAAAACGTAATCTTTACACATTATACTCTAAAAACTTTCGACGGACAAGTCCGAACCAGTCTACACAAAAGCAAAAATCATGGTTAAATACGTCATGGATTGCACAATAGGTATGCAACTACATTCCCACGGTCTTGTTAAAGCTTACGTCACGGATTGCGCAAGAGTGATACATTCCCACGGTCTTGTTAAACATGTCATTGAAATAAGATATCACAACCTGAGAACCGTTATGTTAAATCATAAGAATGACATCAAACTTTTTAACACCGTGTTGGGGTGTACTCTTTCAACTTAGTGTTGACTCTCTCAGATCTAGAGTTAGCTCCCTTCGACCTCCCCCCACATAAAATCTAGAGTTAGCTCCCTCCGAACTCCCCCCACATAAAATCTAGGATTAGCTCCTTTGAACTCCTTCAAATAAAATCTAGTGTTAACTCCCTCCGACCTCTTTCAAATAAAATCTAGGGTTAGCTTCCTTAGAACTACGGTTAGTTCACATAGACCTAGAGTTAGCACCCTCAGACCTAGGGTTGGCTCCCTTAGATTGACACTCTCAGACCTAGGGTTAGCTCTGTTAGACTTAGAGTTCGCGCCCTCAGACCTAGAGCTGGCTCTCTTAGACCTAGAGTTGGCACTCTCAGACCTAGGGTTAGCTCTCTTAGACTTAGAGTTAGTGCCCTCAGACCTTGGTTTTCTTAGAGCTAGGGCTGGCTCACATAGACCTAGAGTTAGGACCCTCAGATCTAGGGTTAGCTCCCTTAAAACTACAGCTAGCTCTCTCACATAAAATAGAATTAGAGTTAACACCCTCATATTTAGGATTATCTTCCTCACAAAAAGTAGACTAGCTCCCTTACATAGGATTAGGGCTAGTGTTGGGGTTAAGGTTAGGATTAGAGCTAGGGGTAGGGTTAGGGTTAGGATTAGGGTTCAAAAATTCCCCCACGCGCGACGTCATCGCTCCGCCGCCAGCTCCGCCGCAGCACCCCCGCAAACCGCGCCAAATGAATCATCCTATACTACTAACGTGATTGGATTAGGTCATATCACATCCATGTTTGGATTTACTAAGATTTTACCCTTTAGTTTATCAAGGTGTAGGTAACTCTTTCTTGTTGGCAGTTTTTCATCTGGGAGGAACCAAGTATGTCCTGCATAATGATCACGAAAAACTTAGCAAATTGAATTGCAAGGTTTTTATGAATTTTTTTAGTATTTTTTTAGGGCTTTGGTTACTAGGTTTTTCCAGATAAAATACTGCCAAGCGAGAAGAGTTTTATACACTTCAACTTGCTCAACAGGAGGGAAAAACCTAGTAAATCCAAATATGCATCAAACTCAATTTTTACGAAAATTTGATTTACTAGGTTTTTCCAAATTACAGGAGTAATATATAAATGTCCAAGAATATGAAAATTTCCCCGAAAAAATGCATGAGTGAAAAACCTACAGAACGAGACTAAAACAAATACTGTGTGCATCAAACTAAAAGTGTGTTGCATGTTTTTCCAGCAAATACAAAAACGTTCTTGGTACGTCGTCTGCGCACAAAACGTGATGCTTAATTGTGAAGCAACTTCGTTGTGAAGCACCATGTACAGGGTGATCGCAATCTTCCCGCCGTTTTTTGTAAACACAGATAATGCAAAAACTCATAGCATTGATCACTTTTTTTCTTATTGTATGACATCACCATTGCTTTGTTGTTGATACAAAAGCTTTAAACAAGGGATATAAATTCATTTCACGGTTCATTGTCTCTTAAATATCTATGTATAACATGTTAAAAAAATTTATGAAGATTTTTCAACAAGACGTGCCCCTCCTTATTTCGCGATAGCTGTTTGCCAAGTACTGGATAGTTGCTTTACCAACCGATGGATTGGTCGAGCTGGATCAATCTCGTGGCCTCCTCGAAGTCCAGACCTGTCTGCTTGCGACTTCTGGCTGTGGGGATACGTTCGAAATGAGCTCTACAAGTCTCCAAGACCATCCACGTCATCAAGTTTAAAACAGAAACTTGAATTTACTGAACAATATTCCAAAAAGAATGATTCAGAACTCGTACAGTTCATTCTTACGTCGATGCGAGTTGTGTGTGGAACTACTAAATGGCGGCCATTTTGAACAAAATCTTTAGCTTTATCATATTTTAATTCATTTTGTTTCAATATTTATTTTATTACATAAATTGCAACCAGAAATATTCGTTTTCATTTATGATTGTAAAACGGCGGGAAGATCGCGATTACCCTGCACATAGCCAAGCGGAAGAAAATTTTCGTACAAAAATGCATACGGGGCAAGGACGTATGAAAATGTATACTACGTACATCTGCCTCTAGTTTTTTGGCACGGTAACAAAAAGTTAAAAATAAAACAATTAAAAAGCGACATATTTTGGCTTTTGCTGGAATTGTTTAATTTTCCACAGTTACTAAAACATAGATGTAGATCTAAATCAAAATTAGAAATTCAGAAAATGCTAAATTAAAAAGAAATAAACTTCTCACGACTTAAGACCGGTATATGATCCCTTTTCAAGTGGGGATAGAAATTGGATTTTTCTTTAGGTTTTCATCAAGTATTATTTTTTACCGTATTGCGATAACTAAAATGCAGATTATTTTCTTTTTTCTCCCGATTGCATATCTTGGGTCATACGCGGTTAAACTAATTATACTATTTGAATAAATAGGGTGATATTTCTTTGATCGGCAGTTAGTTAGCTTTTTATACCGTAAACGTCAGCAATATTCGGCAGACAAAACGTTAGCAGCAAAATAAAGAGCATAGATGCTGATTTTTGCACATAGCAAATTGCTACGAAATTTCAAAGCCTTATATGCGACGTAAATATTGGGCGTCCTTTGAAAAAAATTTCATAATTTGTGTGAGTGCTTTTTTGCGTATTCATCATAAGCCAGTCAATAAAATCAAATAAAAAATATATCGGAAATTTCAGGCATAGATATCGGACAAAAACAGTTGCAAAATATATTGAAAATTTCCTTTATCTATCACTGGGCAACATCGGAAATCTAAATGTAATTACACGAGAATTCGTGATCTCAGTGCATCAGCAAAAAAAACACAAAATACCTGAAACTCCACCTTACGCAAGCACTAATTTTGATAAATCAGGTGCAACGTGACACCACCATGGAAAAACTGAGAGACATGTAATTAAAATCGATTAAAATAAGCAATTACATTGCAAACAAAATACCAAGTTTCCAAATCACAGTAGCCTTGCTGCAAAACTATAGGTGTAGTTAGAATTTTTTTATCGGGGGGAGGTGTTGGGCAAGTATCATGGGATTTCGTTAAATACTTTTTCAATGCCATAAACTAAACCGACAAAAAACTCACAATATCTTACTTCCAATGCAAAGCAGGCAGAAACGATTTTAACCAAAAATTTAATCGTGTAACACATAACCGTTTTGTGGGCCACGAGCATAAAATTTCAGAAGCACTAGTCAAGAGCTTTCGAGAGTAATTTTTAGCCATTGTCGGCTGGTGTATCCGATGCAACCCACAATGTCTACTGCATTAAAATGATATCATAATTACACCAAGTCATTACATCACGTGAAATCACTTTTAGAGTTCAATATAGCTCAGATGATTTATACAAGAAATTTTTGATATACCGGGTGGGCAGAAAAAAGTGATAATCTTGTTTAATCAAGAATAACCCAAAAACTAAGCTTTAAATACAAATGAAATATGTTACATGCTGTGAGTAGCTAGTTTTGGTCAAGTGATGAAATTTTCAGCCAAAAATATTGATAGACACAGGAATAATGAGGAAATACAAAACTCTGGTCAAATATGCCATGCTAAATGTTATTTTTTAGAGATGAGCTTAGATTTGCTCTTTCCTCTCTCTGCCCAACCTTACATGGTCGCTGAAAGTTCGATCACAGCTAAAAATAAAAAAGTAGTCACCCAGCTGAGCGTCGATTTCACGTTCACTAGCATCTGAACCAAGTGCGCTAAGTGTTGATAATATCCTAAGGTTACTGTATGTAAAATTTTAATAAATTCGATTTTATTATCGGCAAGAAAATCTTTCACAAATAGCGGTTCAGTTTTTTTGGTGCACCCAATATGTTAAAAGTTCCCACATATTTTGCAGCTGATTTTATTGACTCTTTTACGATAAATGCGCAAAAAAGCACTCGCACAAAATAAGTAATTTTTTTCGAAACGGTGTCCCGTATTCTTGGTCAGGCCTGCACAACTAAAAACAGTTCAAGGACCATAAAAAAACAGAACTATTTTTCGCGGGCTGCATGCTATTGCTATTTTAGCCCTAACCATCTTTCGACAATTTTTTGGTAATTACTAACAACATCTCGAAAGGGACAAATAACAACAAATCATGGAAATATACAGCAAACAGCAAGCATTAACGAAAAATCGATAGAAAACATATATCTCAAAAATGAAGTTTTAAATGAGAAATGTTATATCTTTTGTAGGAAACTAGCAGGTCAAAATTAGGTACGATGTGGGAACTTGATGTTTTTAAGATATCTTCTGAATGCCCGTCAGTAAGCGAGGAACGTTTCTTCACAAATGCAGGTACTCCCAAATAAGCTAAACAATGGTTTTGTCAAAGTAAGTAAATTTTTGAACTCTTCTTTGTGCAAACATTTGTAAAAGTCTTGCAAACTGCTTTCTTCATGTTTACTTTTACATACAGATTAAGCCTGCCAATCGATAATCACCATTTGTAATTGCAAAGACACTTCTTCCGGACCGATTGAAAATGGGTTTTCAATGATTTTTTGATGTAGTTTTTCTTTACGAGAAACAGTAAGCCTGTTATTTAATTCTTCAAAATGCAATTCGATTCGTTAAGCGTATTTGCTTTTGCTTCTACTCTTTTGAATTACGCTGCGAACAGATAGGAAAATGTGCTGATATTCCTAGTACATTTGGCTTTTGAAAAGTCTTTACTTTGCTTTCTAAGCGTTTACCACGGCAAGAAGATCGAACGTCAGTTTTCCTTTTCCTTGAAGCTTAATGTTGAGGTCGTTTAAATGTGAACTACCGTCGCAAAGAAAAAGCTTTCTTTGTTCCAACGTGAACTGTTTAGTTCAGAAAACTTATCTGGCTGTGTTTTCAAAAAATTTGTTATTTCATCTTTCAAAGCAATGAACCGTTTCGGTACTTTTGCATGACTTAGCCACCTTACATCGGTGTGGTAAAAGACGTCACCATATTCTGCACCAGCTTCTTTAAGAAATGATTTGAATAAGCGGTGATTTAGTTTACTAGTTCGAAGATAGTTTACAATCGAAAAACGGCCGCCATCACATGATCAAATTCTAAAACCTTGCTGCATAACACCTGATGATGTATGATGAAATAGCGAGTGATAACCTTTCTTCCAATATGCTCCTGCAGCAAAGGCGTTGCTCCGCCTCTCTTTCCGCACGCAGTTGGAGCACCGTCATGCAAACTCCAACCAAATTTTGGAAATCATCATATATTATAGTTTGATAGTGACGCAATCAACAATTTCGCTGCAGGATATCTTTCCAGTTGTTCGACTCTCCATAGACTGTAGACCAACAAGTTTCTCAAATTCGTTCAAATTATCATGAATGCCTGTTGTAAACGCCAAAAGCTGTGCTGTACCAGTAGAATCTGTATTTTCATCGACAGCCAAACAATGAAAAGAAAATTTCTTTGCTTTTTGTTGTAGATGATTGGTTATGTTCTCCACAATATCTTTAAATCCTCGTTGTACAGTTGTGTTCGAAAAGCTTACGTTTTGAAATTTTTAATCTCACTCAAGCAAATTAAAGAAACTGCACTCAACGTGCATTTTTTAACGAACTCCCCCTCAGTGAAACTTTTTTCTCTAGTGGCAATTTTTCTTGAAATTTCGAGCTAACTCTTGCACAAGTAGAACTTTCACTGCCATGAAGCTTAAAAAATTTCTGTTCAGAGCGAAGATCAGTTGTAAAGTTTTTGCTTTAAGGCTCTTTTCATTTGCGTCCAATTCAGCGAGGTTCCGGTGATTAGTTTCAAAATGGAGTCTAAGATTGTATTCGTTAGGAACTAACACTACTTTCCGGCAAACAAGACACAGTATTTTTGGGTACTCTTGTAAAAATGTATTTATTTGTCCATTCTGGGTTAAACAACCTGCCCTCACTTTCAATCCTCTTCTCTTGTCATCAGTCATTGCAACATGTTTTACTAAATGCTAACAAACAAAACTAACAAATGCTTGTCAGACAAACACGCGTGCGCGTGTTTTTATGATGTCACTGTGATCTTTATTTAAGATTTGTGATGTTATTGTTATCTGTGCTCATTGTAGTAATCATACCCATCAACTAGGTGTGCGCCTTACTGATCAAAAAAGACTTGCAATTTTCATTGGAGGACCGCATGCGGCCCGCGGGCTGTATGTTGTGCAGGCCTGTTCTTGAAAATTAGCAGGTGCAACTTCGCGATTCTGAAATGCGCGCAAAGCAAAAGCTTTTATCGAATGAGATCAAAAGAAGATCATTGATATTCTCGTCAGCTAATTGACTATCGAAACGATGGATGACCTTTGGACA
This sequence comes from Trididemnum clinides, assembly GCA_963675345.1. Classification (NCBI taxonomy): domain Eukaryota; kingdom Metazoa; phylum Chordata; class Ascidiacea; order Aplousobranchia; family Didemnidae; genus Trididemnum; species Trididemnum clinides. Next base: position 8,435,781 of record OY776292.1, on the reverse strand, counting down.
AAACGAACGGCTATTTATTGGTTATAGTTTAGTTAATAGGCCTGTTTGTATACTAGCGTCAGGGCTGCAGATTTATTTGTCAGCGACACAGAAGCAGACCTTCTGCTACGATGTTTTCTATGCAGATATTTTAAAGCGTTTTCAAATAAAATTCAACCTCAGTAGCATTAACTTTTAACAATTATCAGTTTTGATTGGCCGTTGCCGCTTCCAACAACGACTAATTATATGCAGAATAAACAACAAATTCAGATACGCATCAACACTACTTATCTATTTCTCTCTCTCTCTCTCTCTCTCTCTCTCTCTCTCTCTCTCTTTCTCTCTTTCTAAGATTTTTGGTCATAAGTATATGTTTTAGATACGCTAAAAGATTAAAGAAAAACCACAATGGAAATTACAATAATGTCATAAGTGCGAGTTTGCGCAATTCCTTACTCGACCAATGTCATGCCACAATGGCAATCGTACACTCAAAGTGAGGTAAATAAATATATCTATGAAATCAAAAAGGAAGATCATAGAGAGAAGTTTTGGAAATTCTTTACACAACTCCAGATTTTCATATCTTGTAATCTCCTTTATTCAGGAAAAAAATTTGGTATATTTGAAACTGGAGGAACCTCTGCTCATTTATGACCAAAGGCGAAGGATCTGATTGGCGAAAATCGCAAAAACATGCAAAAATTGGCAATTTAGATATTTTTGCGAGATATGAACAATAATATTTCCGTCATACAAATAATATATATGAATATAAACCGCTTCTCTTACTTTAGTAGTCATTGAAAAAACTTCATATACCGTTTTATTTTATAAAGGAATTTAGTTAAATAATTAAGGAGTTAGTTAAATATATAAAATTCATAGATGCTCAACCCTATTTTCAGCTCTCAAATTTCTGCATCGATGACTTGCAACCTGACGTTGGTGTTCTGCCAAAGTTTTTTTCAATTTTTTTCATAGCGTTTTAATTTTTTTCAGTTTTTCTAACTTTTTTGTTTTTCTTTGTTTTTTAAGTAACAATAAAAAGTAAATACGCGTAAAAAAGCGGGAACTGAAAAAATCATCACCATCTTTTCTATTTGACATATGCAATGCTCACGAAAGAATAGAATCAAACTTAAATCTGAATCAAAATACCTGCAAGCATAACTGGCGGGAGCTTGAATTAGTCAAGCATTCTGACGTGCTTGGTGAGACACTCATTTTTATCCCCTATGAAGATATAGTAAGAGAGCGAAAACTGGGAAGTTCATCACAACCTTTCTTACTGGTAGACATGACAAAAGTGCATGGGACTAAAAAATTAATTTAACAGCAACAATTCAAATTTTCAATAAGAATTTGGAAAAGTTTCAGAGTTTCGAATTTTCGGTCATTAATCAGGGATCAATTAATCATTGAAGCCTGGAAGACTAAGTTGTGCGAAAGTGGGAACTGCTAAGTTCACCGTGATCTTTCCCACTGTCAATCCTTTGTGAACACTTCGATTTTTAAAAAGAAATCATTTTCCATAAAAATTCTTTCATCTTAGTCCTTGCGTGTATTTTTTTCCTAATAAAATTATCTCTTCTCTCAGGGCCAACAACAAATGAAGCAGCTTGAGAAACAAGTCGAACTTTTCTTTCAACTGCTTGAGTACAGCAATAGCAATGAGGGAGAGCAAATGGATTATCCTTAAAATGAATCAACGCTGCATCACTCAACGGTGATGCCAACAAAAAGCATTAAAACAAATGAATTTCTTGACTAATCAATTGAGTTTTAAATAAACAGACCGCTTACTTTAAGCCTAACCAATTAATACCAACCAACTAAACCTACATCACCACACTTTCAATAGTACTAAAGATTAATCTCATGCAGCAAACTAAATAGCGACATTTTAGGCTAGACTGCGTTGGTAGAAACGTTACATGCATTGACTATGTTAGGCTACGTACATTTAGCAGCTAAGGTGAAATGATTGGCAGTTGGTGAGTGAGACTAGTTCTGAGGGGAGTGGGTGTCGGCAATATGGGCACAGTTCATGAAATTCAACGTTTACGTTACTACTCCAACGATAATTTAATGATTGGTGTGACAAATTAAAAGGCCGTAATCATATAGTAAATTAGAATATGATAAAAGCCATTAAAACTAAGAAGACCTTGAATTGGTACGTACTTCTTACCTTTACGTTACCTTTTCCTTCCTCTTTATTACGTCACCCTGACTATGTTGTTTACGTTTTTATCACCTTTCTCTTTGACTTGCCAACTGAAGGCGTTTTCGACTTTAGGATCAAGCATCAGTACAATGTTTCAGACAGTTATTTTTAATATCACTTCTCAGCATTTACACGTTCTTTTGGTCAGCTTTAGCTTGCTGCAAATTATCTACGAGATTTTATCTTTTAGATCTAATCTTCAAGATCTAGACCAATGGTTTCCAACTTGGGAGGAATTCTACGCATTTCGGGGAGGAATTTCCACATTCTAAGGTGCACTAGTGAACAGTTCCACATAATTTAATTTTGTTTCATTTATTATTTAATAGAACATTTGTGCTCTAGAATTATTTCATGCTCTCCTTAGCTTAGTTGTTTTTGCAATGTGATGCAAAAAAATGTACTTACACTCATAGGGGTGTTAAAAGATTCCAGGAGAAGAGGGGAAAATTTTGCTGAAGAAGGTTCTTTTCATTTTTCAACTGGCACTTTTACTTAACACAAAGAAAATTTTGTGGAAAATGTTTAAGAGTGCACATCACAAATGCATCGCTGAAAAGTAGGTCCTCATCGCAAAAGAAGGGATAATTAACCCCTGGACGCAAGCTTATCCCCAAAGGAAAAATGATCTTAATCTTCATAAAGATACAAAAGCAACTCCACAAAAGTTTTAACTTAAATTTTGCAAAGCTTTTAAAGGTTCACGAATTTTAAAGGAAATAACGTCAAAGGAAACAAAAATCCATTATTTTTAAAAGGCACTTCTGGTCTGACATCTCTTCTCAAACACGCCCTTTTACACATTCACACCGCAGATCCAACAATTAAACATTTCATTTTGCGTAATTTGACTTAACTTTTTTGCTCAATTGGGAACAATTGCTCAATTGGGAACATCTACTAATCGTTTCTCCAATGAGACTTGATAAAATGTTTGCCCCTGTTTCAAGCATTGCTAAGCACCTGCGTTATACAGTACCAGATCTTTAGTTAAGTATAATGTAAGTAACATTAGGTGAGAATGCAAGAAAATATTCAATGGCTTCATGTGTAGTGCCACACTCATAGATGTTTTAGGTTGTGGAATACTTTTCCTTGCCTCTTTGGTGAGACCTAATCAACTGCGGAGGCAATTCAAGCATTTTTATTTGACCCTGATTGCATTAAAATTTGGTGTTGGGGAAAGGAAAACAGATGGAGAAATAGAGTATATTTCTCCAAGCCCTCAGTCTTTCTTCGGAGGGTGACTTATTCAAGGCAGTGGTGTGGCTGAGAAAACTCTTCTTCGGTTTCAGTCCATCTCTCACTGCACTTTGCCCCAAAAGAAGATCTCTGTTGTCACTGGTTTGCCTCTGACATTCCACATCGCTGACAAATCTCCTTCTGATATCGGGAGAAGCAATGATGAGTAGGAAATTTTCGTCGTTAGTAGACTCGAGAGATCCAGTTGTCAGGGACTAAGACGAGTTTTTTGGTTCGACAAGATCTTTTCCACAATAAACAGTGTCGCGTTTTGATATATAATAATATAGGACTTTCGGTTCTATCTCAATCTTAAATTTGTTTTGAAATTGAAGCGACGCATGATAATCGCTCGGATAATTAGGTCTGACCGCAACATAATAAAACTTGGAAAAGATTGGCTTCCACTAAAAACACCTTAAACCACGTCAAGAACAGAATAATGTATTTGCAGAAATAACACTTCACGACTTCAAACTTCTTCGCTCAACAATCTCAGAATTAATCACTTCACTACACAATTAGGAAAATCGCCAAAACTAATTTCACCAATAACTGCTTAATACTCGCCACATCCACAGATTCCACAATAAATCATCACAAAAAAACAATATCCCTTTTTTACTCTGTCAATCAATCTCTCTCTCCCTACTACAACGTTTTCTGCTCTCTATACTACAAAAAAAAATCCCGTCACCTTATGCATCGAAAAAATAATCCAGAAAACGCTAGAACAAAATCACATGAAAAGAAAAAAAGCATTACTAGTTATGCAATCGGTTATCGAAATTCTTCAAAGAAGCTACAATGACTAGATCAATCTGGAACTTTACTATGTCGTAATAACAATTGTGATGTAATAAAGGCGCAATTTCAGCAAATCCGATTGCGAGGAAAAAAGGTCCTTTTTCAATCAGTAACCGAGCGAACAAAATAATACAACACTATACGCATATGCGAAAACTATTCTCACAAGGCAAATTTCCATATTCGTGACAAACAGGCACATTTCGCTGTTGAATAGGGGCCAAAAATATTGGTTTAATTAGAGATGGTTTGTTATCTCACTGCATTGCTGCAAGTCTTGTAAGTATGTTGTTTCTTATATTATTTTTTGCTTTGGTGTAAACAATACATTCATTTTTTAGGTCAAGCTGCAATTCAGCGTCACACCAAGGTGCACTGGATAGGGTTAGCATTAGAAAACATAAGATGTCAAAAACAAGTCTTGTCTTTTCTATTTTAATTCGAAAAGAGAGTAATGAAAGATTTCAAAAACGTGTAAGGGAGAAAAGCATTAAAACAGGTTAGGAGCTACTGGTCTGGACCAAGGAGAATCAGCGTCAAGTTGCCTTATTTTTGAGAATCAAGACTCTTTGAAATAGTTACTTTTTAATGTTAAATATTGATTCAGATTGTATTTCTAACCGTTTCTATTTTTAAAGCACCTAAGAAAGCGGTGGTAGAAATCGCGATAGCTCGTGTTTAATTCATTAATATAGTTAGCCTTGACAGTGTCACTGTGACTCGTTTGGATTGACTATGCTGTTATTGTCGTTATTGTAGTAATAACATCATTTTCCCTACGTTTTTCAAGGTGGAAACGTCGCTGCCAACTATCAATTAAGTTCATCACATATTCAGTTTTTGGATTTCAAAAACTATCTGTGGTTTTTAGCCAATTACCCTAAAATGAGCTCAAGCACAATTGCTTCCGTCTCTATTTTCCGCACTTATTTTATTTCTGTCTTTATCGCTTCTTAAAGCTAGAAAATTCCAATTTTGTTTTGCTTTGCCTCTGCGTAGACTGGTGCCTCCAAGCGCTTGCTCGATGCTACTTCCTTGTTTGTGAAACTAATCACTTGAGTATTGTGGCCAACAAAACGTTTTGCGAATGCTTTGACGCAGAACTTAAAGATGCAAACCTGCATTGCGCTATTTTTTGCAAACGCAAACCAACTTAGCTTCCTAAATTTCATTGGAAAGCAACCAACGCGGAAGCATAACAAAAGTATTCTAAATCATTAAAGCAAAATATTTTCCAAAACAGTGATTGACGTGGCAAATTTTATTAAAACCTAGCAAGGAAATGATACAAATATTTTGGTAAAGTGTGAACGCAAAGTGAAGCACAAATATACAAAATGTGAAGGTTTAATTGATAACTTTAAAAAGTTTGCCTGGCATTTGAATTTGTTTTTCTGCTCCTTTTTTGTAAAACTAGAGAAGAAAGCTGAAAACTAGGCAAAGATTGTGCCGATTTTTAGAGTTCATCTGGTTTAAAGGAATAGTTCCAAACACATCAATTTGTAGAATTTTACAAAACACACCTGTCGAAAAAAATGTCAGAGGATTAGCATAGATTTGCAGTTTTTGTGACTTCATTATTTGGCAGAACCTACTTGTGCGATCAAGTTTATTGAAAATAAACGATGTTAAATCCCCATTGAGATTACTAAATTTCTGACAGTAATACAGGGTGTTCCAAAAGTCTTGGGCACATTTCAAGCCCTCATTTCTGCTGATCTATGAATGGTAGTTGAATGAAACTGTTGTCATTTTAATGCTAAACTCATTGAATTTTTGTCATTCTGAAAATTTTTTCATATATTTTCATGTAGCTTAAAAAACTAAGATAACCTAGATCCACCAATGGCTTTCACTCAACCAGAAAAAGCGCTTTGTGTCCTTGAACTTTCAAAAACTGATTCAGCGACACTTGATGATCGCGTTCTCTTGCCCTGATATCCTAGGTCTCCAGATGTCACACCTTGCGACTTCTTTTTGTGGGTTTTGTGAAAGCACTGGTCTATGCGCCTCCCCCTTCCAAAAGATGTAGCTGAACTCAAGACCGAATAACGGAAGTTGTTGCAACTTGCAACCATAGACAACACAATGCTGGAACGCATTTTAGCAGGAATTTGACTATCGGCTTGATGTGTGGTGTGTGACTAACGGTGTTCACATTGAACTTCTTTGAACATTCTATAAAAAACTTGAAATTGCAAGCTTTTAGTATATATCAGATGCACTGTCATTTCCTTAATAGTTTTTGACATATTCAACGTCAAAATGTGCCCAAGACTTTTGAAACACCCTGTATAAAAAATTTGCTTTGCTTTTCCACATCGTTTACCGCACCGAGTATTGCCGAGCTTGCAGGGGAAAAGCTGCGCCAAACCTGACATTAAAATGTTGATGCATGTTAAAAATTTGTCGACTTTCCGTTTGCTCTTTTTACTGTTATGATATTGTAAATAGGGATAGCACACATTTTTTTCATTAAGTTTTGGCAGGAGGATTATGTCTGTTTTTGCACCAACCTGTGGTCAGTGCAGTGAACAACAGAACATACCCATGTCAAGCGGCACGTGAAATCATTATGCATGGCCCTTCAGTCAAAAATTTTGGACTTCTTTCTGTTTTACTGTGCTCTCAGTCAAAGTTTTTTCTGAAATGTGTTTTGTTCTTTGCTAGTGATTATTTTTTTAAACTTTAGGCCAAGTCGTTTTTCGGCTGTGAAGAAAGTTCTAAACATTTCAATAGTCATTGGCAAAAATTTGTAAACTATGACGGGTTACGAGTACTATTGCTCAAAAACTGCACGATGTAGTAGGTTTGACGGACTCCCAATGCCTCAATATGAAGTTTGCCTGCGGGCACATCGTAATTATTCCTTTTAGAGTGATTTTCGACAGAGCAAATGTGCAAGGACTGCGGGAGTGGGCTCAGAATATGTGTACTTAGTTATAACTGGAAGGTAAATAGGAGCATCTTCCCAAAACCCTTTTCAATTTTTAACCTGATCGATGATATTGAAACCAAATATCAAACTTTGGAAAATATCGTTGCTGCAAAAAGATGCGCCAATGAAAATATCGAAAAAATAAAGCGCGGCTAGGGAAAGATCAATGTTAATACAATACTTGGCTTATTTTTCAATAGTTTACTAAATGCATTCTGATTTTTTTTCTGCATGAAAAGTTTCACAAATTACAGAATTTAGCTTGCTAAAAGAAATGTTGCACATTGCCAAGGCGAAATATTTAAGGTAAATAAGAATGGAAATTTGACTCTTCTTGCGTCGTAATGACGCTATTAGGAAATTTAGTACTAATCAAATTTCAAAGTTCCAGGAAAGAGTGACGACGCTTCTCTTTCTCTATGACCAAGACACCGTACTTTCTCCACACCCACATGCTCAAGTTTATGTGAACTGATATGTACTTATACTCACGATGTCTACATGGTGTAATCCCGTTGTTTTTGACTACCAGAAATGAAGCTTTTATCTAGATTTTAAAACTTGACGTTAAATTTCTACCCTAACTCTAAATGTTCTATCAAAAATTTGTGCGTTTCTCAAGCTAGGATATATTTCTAAAGCTAATTAGAAGTATCAGTTTCTCTTCTTTTTACTTCTTATCAACACAGGAAGCTCGTTGCGCTGTAGAACTGACTCAGGTAAAGATTACTCACAAGCATTTAAATCAAACCTCATTGCTACTTACTATGACAATGCACATTGGCATAAAGCTCAGCTCCATTTAAAGAAACTAATAATATGACATAAACCGACGCTCTAAACGCTATCAAAATTTGGTAGTTTTCAGAGATTGAATCTCACCTGAAATATCTCACCACGCATGGGTCAACAAAGAACACCCACTGCACAGTCTGATACCTCACCCACAGAGCCTACGCCCACAACGTCTGAAGTCACGCCACCCCTTCTACCGTTACGCAGCAGAACACCATAACTGCGACCACGATATCATTGAGGTCTGGAACGAAGAGTGGGCTAAACATCAACGCCCTAAGCAGCTGACGATAACCCCGGACACTACTGCACCACCTGGATCCGACTTACCTCGGAAATTGTGGGTTATCCTAAATCGCCTTAGAGCTGGAGTGGGGCGGTTTGGCGCAGAAATGCACAAATGGGGACTCAGAACATCAGCCTCATGTACGTGCGGAGCTGCTATCCAAAATGCGGAGCACATCTTGTTCGATTGCAATCTCCTTCGTCCACCTAACACCGTCAAGAACCTCACTAACGTAACTGATGATACAAAGAACTGGCTTTAACATCTAGCTGAAAATCTGCGATGAGCCCTCAAACGAAAAAAGAAGAAGAAGAAGAGATTGAATATTAGCTATGGGTATTTTAATGGTTTACTTGCTGCCTGCCAAGGGCCTCAGTAGAAAGCTTTTTAGAGGGGAGGATGCATAACAATATGGGCTAATAGAAATTTTGCGCACCAGTCTGAATTTTTTGACATATTTTGTACACAAAAGCCTTGAAGCACTTGATGGTTGCATATATAATGCGAAATAAAGGTGAAGACCTTTGTAGGGGTGAGGAGGGGGCACTAGCATTTTTGAAGGGAGATTTACGTGCTTTTCATCCAAATTTTACATCAAGACCTTTTTTTGGCGATCCATTTTCCGTGATCACACTGGTACTTTCGATATCCACTTTACGTCGCTGACCGCAGGTTGCACGTCCTTGTTTTAAATTTGAGGGGAGCCACGGTCCAGCCCTTGCTGCCCACTAAATTTTAGAAGCATACCTTCACAAAAATTAATGTATCAAGAGAATAAATAAGTAAATCTATCTGTTGGTCTTACATCTCTCAGTATGTTAAAAGAAATTCTGGAAGTGAGATTTGAACCCATTTTTACATAAACGGTCGAACAATGGTCACGGCCACCAGGTGTGGAGCATGACTTTTCGGGAGCCAGCGCCTTCCGATTCGGCCGTCCCGAGTCGGAAACGATGCAGATTATGGTATTATATGTGTAAACGGTAAGTTATTATCCTGATCGGCACCTATCCTTTATGACCTATTTAGCTATTTTGATTGGTGTACAAACATTCCATATCAATTCATGGTAAATTTTACTGTAGCGCAAGCTACAAGCATTTACTGAATCAGCCTGTATGGCGATATGCCATAAATCTATAGAGATGGTCACAATTAATCCGCATCTCATAATATTGTATCAAGAGCATAAATGATTGGTCTACGTCTAGGCATTCCCAGCATGTCAACAACAATGCTGGGAATGGGATTAGAACTTACTTCTCTACACTGACGTTCAGAATAGCGACTGCAAAAATAGCGACCTCAAAGAAAGCGACTTCTAAACAACGACTACGTTAGAATGGTATCAGGACAGTTACCCCCTGGGCATTTACCCCCCCCCCCGATCTCTTGGGTTGGAGTTAGGGTTAGGGTTAGGGTTGGAGTTAGGGTAAGGGTTAGGATTAGGGTTGAAGTGGAGTTGGAACCCGGGGGGGAGGTACATGGCCGGATGTATGTGACCGGGGGTAAGTGCCCTAGAACCGTTAGAATAGCGGCTGTCAAAATTGCGATTGCGTGAAAAAAGCGACGCTTAAAACTGCAACTTTACCAGAATTAACTCTCGGTACAAACAATAAAAAGTATTGTTCAATATTTATTTCCAAATTATGGGCAATTGCTCTGAAAAATTGGCAGATATTGGCATTTTTTTACACTATTTTCGATCATTCGAGCTTTAGCTTTTGCAGGATTTGGTGGGTGGCAGTGACTTCCCGAAAAAATTGAAGGATCTCTCTGATCCCGAGACAAAAATTTAGTCACAAGTTGGACTTTGCAACCGATTTTAGAAGTTGATAGTACTTAACTTAGCTTTATCTTTTCCGTCCAAAAATCCTTCAAAAAACACCATATCTTGACCTTTTCTAGACTTCAAAAATTCCATAGTTGAAAATTAGGTTTATGCTTTGTGGCACTAAAACTTTAAAAAGCAATATTTAAACTTGTAGCAAAAACTTTTATTTAACAAACAGTCTTTTTATAGTATTGCGCATTTTCAAAAAAAGGTAAAGTAATCAAATCCTTCTTGCTCTCAAAAGTTGACCGCTGTTTACTCATGACTTGCTGTTTAGTTGCTTAAGTTGCGTAAATAATTGTTGCACAGTCAGGCGCTGCTTTAACAGTAGCTCTTTAAAGTCGACCGTTGTTAACACTTTAATTGCTGTAAATAATTGTTACACAGTCAGGTGCTGTTTTTTCGTTCACCGTTCTGATGCAGTAGCTGTTTCAAAGTCGCTATTTTGACGGTCGCTATTCTGACGCAGTCTGTGGGGTTCGAACCTGCATCTTTTAAACAGGTCTTCTCCCGCGCCGAGAATTGTTGACATGCACCGTGTGCTGCCAGCTATGCCTTAAAGCACCACAAAGTTCATCACCTTTGGAAGGCCTTTCTATGCCTAATCACTTCTTGTGTGATCAGCCTTAAGTAAGAATAGCAGTTTTAATCCATACTTGAGCGGTTAGCAGTAACGTCAAAACGAACCTCGTTCAAAGGTAAATGGCACGTAAGTCTTGTGCGTTGTGTTAGATTGTTTTATAAAAGTCAACGTTAATGTTATTGGGGGATCTCTTGGTCCTTGGCAAGCCCTGATGATGAGTCGAAAATGACGAAACACGTCCAGGAATGGCTTTGTAAATATCTCTTAATAGCATTGCTCCCTTGGAAGCCTCGCGCCTTCCGTACTCGCTTTGTTGTTTCGCTTCTCGCTTATAAGACGCTCTTGCTTATCGATCATAACCACTTGGAGCTAGCAATCAAGTTCTTGATAATTTAAGGTGATACGGATTGATCGAGATAACTCCAGTAAATATAAGGCATGCAGTTAGACAGGCTAATTCAGCAACTGCTCGTAGCTTTCGTTCAAGCAAACTGAACCGTTTGTTCAAAAACCAATTTCCAATCTATGAATCAATGTTTCAGAGATTTAGCATGAAAATTTTTGCGTCTGTTTCTTCAAAATGAAGTCAACATGTATTACCTGAATGATCTTATTGGCACTATGTTAAGTGATGAACTTATAGGTCAAACTTAAAAAAATCACAATAGTATGGTTCATATCACCAAGAAGTTGTTTCTCAAAAAATTTCTTAAGCTCGACTAACTAACTTCTTTCTTAATACTGCGTAAAAACAGCTTTAAGTTGCATGCATTTTAAATGCTTCATCCGACTTTATCTATCTGACTCGACCAAATGAGCTTGTACAGAAGCGAGTATAAAAAAGGTGTATTGCTAATGACGTAACATTCCAACGTGGGAGTTCATACAGCGGAAGTCATTTTGATACGAGCTTTTATTGATCACTTAAGTGCATTGTTCTGAGTTATCTATTGTAGGGGTTTCAAACTGGTGGCCCGCGACGTAATATTTTGTGGCCAGCGTAAGGATTTTGTGGCACTGTGCAAATGCCTGGTTTACGAATTTGGTCTTCGAAAAATTGTTCTCCAAAAGAAAAAAACTTATAAATTGAAATGCTGCCATGAAATAATGGTCTAGAGTTGCTATAAGTCGCCGGTGGTATTACAGGTTACGGCGAGAGAGGTAATGACCTTTTTTTTTCGGAGATCCAGAACCTTTTCGAGCTACATCACACGATTTCCGGAGATCGTTGCCCGGAGAAGTGGTGATCTCCAAATAATGCCGTGGCTGGTGTGCCACAAAATTTGATCAACTGGTTTCCTGTGCTGGTAGACAAAAAGGTTACATGTACAGTCTGGCCTGCTTAAATTTTTTTTTAGCAGAGTCTGGCCCGTATAAAATCCAGGTACGTAAATGTCGCCCACAGCACTTAATGAGTTTGACACCTCTGATCTATAGCTAATCAAGCTAAAAAGCGCGAGCACAAATCTAGAAAACTTTTGAGTGTGTTTGAAAGTTTTTGCCTTTTTTCTCAAAGTACAAGCCTAATTATCATGATTATTTTGATGACATCACCAACTTCAGTATGATTGCTCATATTTTGAGTAATCTGGTTCACAAAAACTAAAACATAAATTTCGCCTTTTTTGATAATATTCTTCTGTTGGTTCATAAACTTTTTCAAAAGCGGTTTTGCGTTGACGTTAGATTAATCTGAAGTAAATCAATTTAGCTGCTCAGGCACTAAATATTCAGAAGAAGTCATGCTTATATATGAACAACGAGCATGAAACATCCAAAATTGTCCAACGCAAATACAAACAAGCAAACAAAATCAGAATAAGAATGTAACTTCTGCAACAACATACACTGCAAATACAATTTTTCACTATATATAATCATCAAATGTAAATAGAAACACACCCAATGAAATTAATAGCAGTGCCATTATAGGTTCAATCTCAACATGCGATAATATTTTTACTTTTTACAAATGTACAGCTACAAAAAAAGCAAGTTTGTGGAACTTTTTCTGTTATCGAGTCCAAAGTCCTCTGAAGTGTCTAATGATTTTTATTTTTTTTTGAAAACATTATCTTTCATCATGCTCCCTTGCTAATGGATCTAATCAAAATCAAGGGGGTCAATATCAAGATATGTTGAACTTAAAAAATATTTCAGACTTATTTTGATTAAAATTTACGGAGCAAGCACCTCGAACGGTCATGGGGTTACCTGAAGCATTTCATTCAACTAATCCCCTTGCTATGTGTGTTGGTGATCTGCCTATTTTCTGGTGACTCCCAACAGCAGCCGCATTTTTAGGTCATTAAGGCCCATCACACTCTTTTAAATCATGACTAAATAAACGCAGTTTCATATTTCACTCTCCGCATCACTCCTAGTGTTAAGCGCCAAGTAGAAGTTCTGCGTATACTCTTAATCTTAGATGGCTGTCTATAAGAATTGAAGCCAGGTCTACCGCCTGCGAAAAAGACGCACCAGCCACCATTTCACCGTATCGGTAAGTGATTATTAGTCTAATTGATTTCAACTAATGCTTTAAATCAAGTGACCAGACAATTTCAACAGGAATCTGGGTGTTGTTTAAAACTATTTTGGCTCACATCTAGGACAATGAGACCTCCAATATACCAAGAGGTACAGAGAAAGGTAGCGTTCAAAATAAGTGCGACAAAAAGTTTGTTGATGGCATCAGAGCTAGAGCCATGGAATAAACAGAGGTTTAAATAACTTTTTTTATGGAAACAAAGCCTAGTATCTTGGAAAATATAAATTGGGATGCTTAAACTAATAAGATAAGTAAGACGACTTTTTCTGCAGACACAAATGTAACTAAAATGATTTGTAGATGATTATTGTATTTGCGGTAACAAATTCAAAATAAAATCAAAAATGATTTTAGAACAAGAATAACATCCAAGATGAAGCTATAAATGAGATTAAAAAAAGGTTTAGAGTTAGAAAAGAGGTAAAGAAATGGTTTAGGAAAGTCCTCAGGCATGTAGCTGGACCGCAACATTATTGATGTCGATTAATTCCTAAGAGAGGTCAGATATATTCTCAAAATATGCTAAATTATACGCATATGTTTACACGAAAAAGGCTAAGTTTATTTCAAGTATGTAGAACTTCTCAGAGCTGGGCACACCGAAAAACAATCAAGAGCAGCGCACACTTCGCAACGGTTTTCAAACCTTAGATGCACGATCACGAATTCCGCAACCGTTTTTTAAAACATTGTGGCCCACTTTTAAATTTTGTACCGATGACCGTTTCAAGTTGTGAAATTAGAAAGCAATTGATTAAGCGTCATCGCAAAAAATGTTTGAAACGAATATCTCGTAACAGCAAAGGTAAAAGTAAGTTAACTACAGCCTAACTTATTGTAAGTTATACACGGTACAAATTGAGGCTCACCAAGCTAAGCCTTCGGTCAGCATGGCCTCTTTGAGGCCAGCATATCGGACCTTGCCAACATCCATTACATATTTCAAAATTAAACAAAAATAAACACAAAAGAGAACATTAAAATACCTACTACTAAAATTTAACATAATTATTCTCTTTCGAATTATCGCAAGCCATGATGTTATTTGGGTTAGCTTTTCTTCTTTTTTTCCCAGCTGCGTCTTTATGTATGGCTTCGACTTCATTTTTACAGAGACCCTACAGTGCCGATATAGACCAAATGGGTTGCATCTTTGGTAATTACTATGTTTCCGTTAACTTAAAGAGCTTAATGAATGATTGGGTTATATTTAGATGAACATATTTTTTTAAACCGTTAATCTTCTAAAACTGAAATTAATTTAGACTGGTCTTTTATGATTTAAATAAAGTGTTCATCTGAATATAACGCAAAAATTCATTAAGCTGTTTTGGTTAAAGAAAACAAACCACTTCTTAATAAAGAGCCATTTGTGAATGGTCGCCCCTTTAAAAAATTGTGATGATGTCAGGGGCTTAGAGAGGCTGACCCAAACTCCGAAACATTGTTTGTAGGCGCCTAAATCACAGATGAAACCGGTCAAGATTTTCACGACCCGACCCAACCGGCAAAAATTGTATTTGTCAGTGGCCGTTTTATCGCCGGTTGACGGTTATTTATGACATATAATGGCGAAAGCATAATTGTACCATAATGGAATGCTCTGACAGGCTACATCTTTGTAAGTACAGAGCACCACTAAACCTATAACTGCTTTTCAAACTTCATCAATACAATAGTATTACAACTAAATACTGCTTCTACAAAGTTACCAAACGAATACTCTGACGTGCGAAAACATTTTTACCCAGCCCACAATGCAAATGCAATTAGTGTGATAGTCGCGTTGGAAGCGATTTGACCTAAACTATTCAATTATAACCACAAAACTTTATGTAGTTTAAAAGGTTTGGCAAAAAAATGCGTTGTGTAGAGATTGCAATTTCACTATAAGAAATTACACGTTGAAAAAAAACAGAACTTCACAATGGCAATTTGCCAATAAAAATATGTTTCTGAAAGCGCAGCGCAAATTACGCATCCAAAAAAAACCTAAACGCGTAACTTTCGAAACTTGAGGCAAAGTTGCGCATTGCCCAGCTCTGTAATTTGCAAGGTATTCTTCAAGTCTGCCCTCTCTACTCCGTTCAAATTATATTATTTAGTATCTCAAAATGTTTCATAATTATATCTGATTTAAACAAATAAGCTCAACATTTCAAATTTCAAATCAAATTAGTTGCAACCGTGTATCATTGATTGCAAAGCAACAAGTAAACGAGTCTAGATCAAGCGTCTCTGAAACAGAAGGTTCAAAGACTAGTAGAACTACGTTTGCTTGTCTTGGTCACAACGTGCAGACCTAGAGGAGCCTCAATACAAGTAAATATAGAAAACTCACATTTACACACAGTGAAACTTACGCCAAAAATCGCAATAGGCTATCAACTGCGAGTAGGTTTGTTTTTTTAGGAAAAACAACCTTTTGTGGGTAC
The DNA here is from genome assembly GCA_963675345.1 of Trididemnum clinides. Taxonomy (NCBI): domain Eukaryota; kingdom Metazoa; phylum Chordata; class Ascidiacea; order Aplousobranchia; family Didemnidae; genus Trididemnum; species Trididemnum clinides. Next base: position 8,420,098 of record OY776292.1, on the reverse strand, counting down.
GATTTGACAAGCGCAAGCATGCGATCTTCATTTTTTGCGATTGACATGTTGGTAGTCAGATATACTTTGTTTATCTCAAGTTCAGCTAGCGAGTGGAATTTAAATCTAGATTTGCAGACATGAGCAGGAGGTCTTTGCGGCTGAACAACAACTACATTTGAACTGGTTGAAGCGTAACTATCAGTCAACTTTTCAATGACAAAATTAGGCTAATTTTGTTTTTATTTCAGATGGCAAATGGATCTATTTTGCTAACATCAAAGCCACTTTTATATACAGGTTTTTAACGGCGCCCCCTTATGGCAGTCGCTTTCGTATTGATTTGATGCAAATATTAAAACACTCATATTTCAGCATTTTTTATCTACTGTATATTTGACATTTAAAATTGCAAAAGTTACATTTTTTAACTGGGCAGTAAATTTTTATTTCTAAGCAACTTCTCCAATCATTTTGACTTGGACTCAATAGGTTTTTGACAGTTTTCTTTAATTTTTGTTTTCCTGTACCCAATCTTCAATAACAACTTCTATCAGCGTAGTCAAGGAGGCGCGATCCATTTCTTCAGGCGTTATTTTAGAATTAGTCAAAAACTCTTTACACGGTTGAGATCAAGGAAGCTGATCCAAAATAAGTTGATCCAAAATAATTACTTTGTTTTCTCTGAACGCATTTTTATCATTATCGGAAATTTTTATTGAAGCGTAGAACATCCTCCAAAACAATCTCTATTGTAGAAATGTTCAGCTCATACGGTGAGGGAACCAATGATCTAATTCAAAGCATGATCACTTCAGCTCGGTATGTTTAATTGATCCACAGAACTGCAATTTGAGACGCGAAAAAAGGCAATCTCGACAGTGGGGTTTTCCAGCAAGATTTTGTTCTCGCTATACTTCAAAAAAGTGACTAATTTTTTCAGATAAAATGGAGTAAATGCTTTAGACCGGCCATGGGATCCCCCTGATGTCAATCCTTCAAAAAACTATGATTAATTTAAAAATTTTATTTGCATAAATGGAGCAAAGGGGAGCGCTTCTTGTTCCGTTTTAACTTTTATACTATTATTAACCATTATGAACCTATGTCCAGATTGAACTACGACTTGTTTTTAAGCCTATTAGTTGTTTTAGGGCGAAACTTCTAAGATTTAGTTTGTAATCTTCGGAGAAATGTATTACAAATGATTATCAGCAAATAAGTATTTTCCAAACAAAGCTATGCACGATTGTTCCAAAATTGAAAATTGTGCACCTCTCTTAAAAAAATTTCTGGATTTGCCCCTGGAATTAACTTACATTCAACAGCTGACAATTTGAATAAAGCAACAGCCAACATAAAGAAATAATTAGGACTTCCACACAGGTTTCTAAAGCTGTAGTGATAAGTGCCACCTGCCTAATGCCAAGCTGGTTTGAACAAGTTTTTGTGTCATCGGCATAATTTTTCAGGAGGAGGTCAAAAATATTTCAAGTGGCATTTCTTCTTGGTTCTACGCTGGATACAGGCCTGGATCTGTTTTAAGGAAACTCATCCAAATAACTCGCATAGTTTGGCAACCTTTCCATTTAAACAATAGCAGCTGCTTCCGCATGCTGTCCACCTTTAATCGACCCACACGCCCGAAAACGTCACTGGCTTTTTAGCGAAGGCCACGCTAAAAATCTTTGATGGCAATTACGTCCGCGTGTCTAAAATGGCATTTGAAACTCTAGGTTTTTTTGTTTCTAAAGCGAAATGAGAAAACATTACTTTTTTTATAACTAAGTTTTTCCAAAAGATGGTGTTTTTAATGCGGTAAACTTATAAGATTACAATAGCAAAATGCTGCAAGATATTTATTGCTTTTAGATAGTTGTAGATTCATGAGACACCGGCATTGCCCCACTATTTTGGCAGCAACCTAATAATTCACTTAATATTATTACAATGAATTAGTAGGATTTGATGCCCTATGACAAATGTACAGTACCCCCTCACTCATTAACGGTTCATTGTTCGCGACCCCGCATACTCGAGGATTTTGCTCTTAAAGCTTTTTTTCATAATTTCGGCAATTTTGTGAATTTCTTGGGCCATTTTTAGCAGAAAAACGTTTTTAAATTAAATATCGAGTTCATTACTGTTTTTTTATTTATCTTTACTATATTATTCCTGTATTAATAAGAAAACTGTTTTTAGAATGTGTTTCGGAAGCATATTTTAGCGTATGTAATGTCATACATAGGCGTTTCAAAAATGCCTCAATAATTCGTGGATTTTTGGGATTCGCGGAAGGGGAAAGAATTAACCCCCGCGAATTTCGGGGGAATACTGTACTGTGTGATCATTTGCTATAGAATTCAGTAGCAAGTAACTTGACCCAATTGTTATTAATCTATGCTACTGAACCAGAGTACCGGTACCGCTAGAACACTAGGTCAATGTATTGATAGTTATTCATATTTAAAATATTTTTGGGGTCGCCAATTATAGCTACTTAAAAGCCAAACAAACTTACCATACTTAAACTACTCGCCAACATTTAATTGCAATCGGCTTGCAGTTTTTTGGCTTGTTGTCCAAATTTATAACTTTAGTTTGATTAATTACAATAAAATTATCACAAAAAGATAGTGTAGCTTATCTTAGTTACCAACTTTCATTTAAGTCCATTCAGTAAAAATATTGCTCTAAAATATTGAAAAGCAAAGAGTTCTGTTATTGTATCCTAGAAAAAAATCCATACTTTTACAAAGCCCATGTTCCTGCACCACCAATTTGACTGGGCGTAAAAAATCTTAAAATTTCGGGTTTTGGGCTCCGATTTCTAGCAACTCAGCAAAAAAAGGAGGCCAAAAATCTCGCGGCTTTTGGACATGTAGATCGGCTTCTCATGTAATTGAATGATATTGATACCATAGCACCCGTTCCTCTTTTGGCTACAATGACTTAGGTCATCAACTTATCCTGACACTTAGCTTCATCGTATAAAAGCATGTTTTTAAGCAAAATTATATTTTTTCATTTCTTCTCCAATTTTACTTTGGATTTTTATGGTTTCTGAACCTATGGCTTCTTTTTCCTACAATTGTTGTTTTCATTTTTTGTATTCCACAAGTATGAAGGTAAAAAGAAATTTACGTTATAACTGTTTAGGTTTTTGATACAAGAAAGGAATAATTATGCACCAACTCGAAGCCATTTGCTAGTCAAAAGTGATAATTTTTAAAAAGCCAGATGTTAATATTTTTTTTGTAAAACTAGCAAAAGTAATGGGCAGTTATCATCTACTCCTAATGATATATGAAAGGTTAATGAAAATGGGGTCACAACTGTCATAATTATCACCAAAATTGTGACCAAAAATGGGAAAGCTAGTGGTCGCTATAAACAACACGGGAAGGGCAACTGCGGCCACTATGTTTGTGGCTGTGAAGGCTTCAAAAATGCTATTTCTCGTGCTTACGAAGCATTTTGCAAAGCACAGCGCATCATCAACCTTGCATCGAGAAGTACTTTTACCGGACAATTATGGATCACGCGTATTTGGTGAGTGTCATTGGCTTTGACATTAGGTATTATTTTCCAATAGTAACGCAAGAGGCTAGTGATGCACTTAACAAACTGCAGACAGTGACACTGTTTCAACCTATCAGGTCTCTTCGGTGCAGTTGGTGACCGACACGACAGAGCGACCTAATGGTAGACCTTCCACAAAGTGGATCTAGTATAGGTCCCACAAGTGTGGCTATACGTTATTATTTTCTGTTTTTTCTTTAAGCCAGTCATAAGTTACAGCTCTTAGATATGTTGTTCTGTATAGAGTTTCCAAACGTTGTCTGAAAGTTGAGCAGAATTTCTCGTTGCAAAATCATCCCGGCTAGAGAATGAAGTTGAATTTTCACGACCTACCGGGACTGGTTAAAGCATTTCGATTATAAGCAGGGTTACCATCTTGGGATTATTTCCAAAATGAGTAATTATTAATGGTGCGTACTTCTAAAAAAAGAGTTAAATTTTAATTTTTGTGCTAAATTTGTCTTAAAAACCGGCTTTTATCTAAATTTTAATGCTAGTGATTACCTCATATTATACAAAGTGAATTCTCTCTCAAAAGCAATTCAACTTAAAAACGGACAAAAACTTCTTTTTAGAGTTTTGTTGTCATTGTACCACCGAGGGCTTATTTATGGTCTAAGTCAGGGGTGGCCAACCGTGGCGCAATGCGCCAAACTTGGCGCATGGCATGGTTAGAGGTGGCGCATTCCATGTTTAAGATGAAAATAAATGAAGTTTAAATACTGATACTAAAGGCGTGTTAGCATAATAGTAGGCCAAGGTTTAGTTCTTGAACGTATCTTGGCTGCATCAGGCGATAACCGCAGTATTATTGCCATTTCAGATGTGTTTTCCAAAAAAAAAAAAAAAATCAACTGCATCATCGCGGCCAGTATGGTTATGTTGGCCGCGATGTTGCTGATGACCTTTTTTTTTCTTTTGGAGATCACCCCTTAATATGGTGTTATTTTGACTTCAAAGTATAGATATACTACCACACGTTTGTGAGCAATGAAAAGAAATGAATGTTTGTGTGGCGCATCTTGAAATGAATGTTTGTGTGGCGAAAAATTTTGGCGCATGGAATGAAAAGGTTGGCCACCCCTGGTCTAAGTAGATTGTAGCTTTGATTATAAGGCAATACTCTGATCACTATCATTAGTGGCTGTGACTAGTGCTGGATACGCTTCCTTCAATGAAAACATTTTTAAAATTTTTGAGTATTTCCTGCCGACATTTCCAATTTTCCGTGTTAAAAAGTGAAAGATTACAATTATGTATCATCAAATGCTGTTCAGACTATATCCGCTCCTATAGCAACGCATGTCAAAAATATTATTGTATTGAACAATTCTAAAAAATCATCAGAATACATACACAAAAAAATGACGTTTGGTACAGAGCTTGCAGAAGCTAAATCTTCAATCCAGCGAGTTAGTACAAAGGTTGTGGGGCACCTTCCAAAAGCTTCAGTCAGAACTTGTCAGCAGAAGATGAGCGTGAAAGATTTTGAACTGTTCTGTTAAAAGTCTTAAGAGAACCGCGAAGCTATCAAAAAGAAAAGCCTAGCAATATTTACTTAAACGTTAGAGAAATATAGCATAAAAGAATTTTTGATGCTCTCAAAAAATTATATTTGTGGTTCTGATATGATGATCCTTATAAAACCCAACAAAAGACTGCTGGGTTCAATGCTTAAACAGTGCGATACTTAAGCTGACAACCAATGCATGGTCAAAGGCAAATCTATTTATATTCTCTGATGTTCTCCCAATAAACTGAGCAATTTTCCAGTGCGCAAAATGTATATATACATTGTTTTTGGAGTTCTTTTGTAATGTTTAATGTGTCGTCAAACATCACACAATAATGTCAAAGCAAAGAACAATTTGCCTTGAAAAGCAAAGCATCGTACTGGCAACTTTAGTCAATGATACAACTTTTTAATCAATGATACAACAATACATGTCGAAACAATATTTACAACAATTGAATATTTTTCTTTTGGTTGGTAAGATATTGGCCAAAATATGCTACCAATCTGTATCACAGCTCATCGACTATTGTTTGATCAAGTGTGGTGAAGACGGAAAATTTATTGTGGCTTGTTGGCAAAAAAAGTCGAAAATGATTAAAGCAACTTCTCTCTCTAATGTACAGGTTGCAGGTTTACTATCAGTTGTGCACCATTGGAAAATCAAAAAACGCTTTGCTCTTCTTAAGAAAATTTCGTAACGAATGTGAGGAAAATAACTATATTTTTATAATTGTTCATTTCTTAGATATAAGCAGTAAATTTGTATAATTTTTATTGTTTTACTTTTCGTGGTTTATTTCATTATCCCGTGGTTCGTTCTCAAACCAGCAACCGCATTGGTGAAGAGAGTAGCCAAGAAAGCAATCTTCCCAGAGGTTGGTAAAGCTATGTTTTTTGCTGAATTTCTTAGTGCCCTTCAAGAAAAGGTCATTACTTCAGCTTTACCTTTTTAAACATCTTGATAAATTGCTTAGTACTTTCGATTTTACAAAAATTCTCTAAAAGTCTCAAAAATTATAAGATACATTACCAAAACTGAGGTCCAGGAAAAAGAATTTTGCTTTCTTCCCATAATTTGTAGTTAAAGGTCAAATGGTGACTACAACTCTACCTCTAGTAATAGCAAACCTACAATAATATAACAAACTAAATTTTTCATTAAGAATTTAGTCTCATTGAGTCGTTACATGTTTTAACAACTTTTAACCATTAACAAAGAATCTATTAAAAGCATAATCAAGATAATAATTTTTTAAAATCAAATGAAATAAACCTACTGCGTAAGAAGAGTGTTACAGCAAGTACTAGAATAATTACATGTCTGTTTGTATTAATATTTTGTACCATTTGAGACTAAATAAAAACCAGTCAAGATTGTTAAAAAAAGAAACTCCTTTCTACAACTTGAGTAGTTCAATTTTTTACTGCTTCTTTACTTTACTTGAGTAAAAATATCTTCAAGTACCTTTTACTTAAGTATTTTTTAGTAAGTATTGGTGAAAATACTTGAACTCAATAAAATTTTTGATCTGCTTTAACTATATGTGAGTAAAAGTCACCAAACCACACGTAATGCAAAAAGCAAAATTATCGAAAAAAGTTCAGTTAATTCAGCTTCTTCTTATTGACAAGATTAGAGCGTTTGCGTAGTTCTTCAGTCACGTGATTTCCTAAGCCAGGAATGTCCAACCTACCTCTCACTGCATTGCTAAATTGTACTCAAAAGTTAGCAAAAAAATACTGGATGTTTGCACTGTTAAACCGAAACAAAAATGCAGCCTTTTACTTCTTTTTTGCTTTCGATCCTTAGTTTTTTCGAAGTAAGAGTTTAATTGATTTTTACATCGGAACTTTTCTTTTGATCATCGGTCTTTTTTTGCCGTTGCCTTTGTTTCCACACGTTTATACTAAAAGTTCGTACAAAAAATAAGTGCTTTTTTGGCCCAATAAAATACCTTAAGTCGTAATTTGGCCCTTTGGAAAAAAGTTTGAACGTCGTTGCCCTGAGACAACTTGAAAATGCCATTCTAGTCAACTGTAGGACCAGGTAAGAAAGAAAAAAATACACCAAACAACGATGTACCAAATCAAAACAATGCACTTCTCAATGCTACTACGCGTATTTTGTACAACAGTATAATTTGAGCAAAGCTATGAAAGTAAACTTTGCGTGCATAATGTAAACTCCACAGAGAGTGCATTGGAATCTGTTTGTTTTCTTTTGTTGAAAGAATACTCGCTACTCTTTGCTCTTTTTTCAAGAAAACGTTTTGTTTTAGACTGGGGATAGTTTTGTTTCAATTTCAAAAAACCAAATATCTACTAACAAAAAATTTTTTGAGATAAAAAATTTACGATATTGGATATATTCGCCCTAATGAAATTTACACAAAAAAGAGGAAAAGCTGTGGTGCTTCCTTTTTTTGGTTTGTTTAAAAACTCTGTTTTATAGTAACTATTAGTTCATCAAATAATGATGTGGAGTACGTCTTTAAGTTTAAGTGGTTCTTTCAGCCGCATGCCTGCAATTGCAAATATTTGAGCTTCTGTTAATCTTTAGGTTTCTCTTACTTCCAGTGAAACTACATCTCCGGGTTGGAAGCCTAAACTCCTTAGAGTTATTTTCTCATTTTTATTCTTTTTCTTTTTTTGAGAAAAATACTTTTGCTGATCCGGTGGAAGACCGGAAATGAGGTAGACAAACCTTTTGAGAGATTTTATGTCTTCATCAAGCCCAAAGACCGCATTGTAAGGAAGGATGCCGCACTTCGCCTGAAAAAGTTCACCAGAAAATTAATGGAAAAAAGAAAAAAACTTTCGTGTTCTGTAAGACAGCTAAATCTTACACAAACTCAACGTTGAAGAAGGGAAAGAAAACCGCTTTCTCTCGCCTGGAATTTGACATTTTTGAAGAAAACTAACAATTATAGTCAATTTGGAGAAATGTCAGTAGCCTATTGTATATTAACAGATTGGAATAATTTGTTTTTACCTGAAATGTAACCTTTTCTGCTGTTTTGCGAGCATTAGAATTGATTTTTTTTCCTTTTTTGTTGGCTTGTCGAATAGTTATTCGACCTGCAAACAAAATTTTAATCATTGCAAATATAAAGAAAAAGCAATTGAAAAAATTGTTTCTGTTTCTCCCTCAAAAAACCTAATTGGCTATTTTGGAATATTTATTGTTAGTTTTGTTTTGTTAAAAATACGCTCACTTGCGCGAACTTCCTAATAAAGTAAAACGAACAAATATTTCAGAATATGCATGCAGAGCGCGCTAGTGATAGCAGTAATTTAGAAAAAATTTTAGAACCAATATTGTTTTGAACACTTTCTTGGCTTAGTCAGCTCTTTCAGATAAATTCAAATTTATCAATAAATGCGGAGAGGTTGATTGGTATTCTATTATATTTCCAAACATACGCCAAAAATATACGACAAAAGTGATTACAACTACAGCAATGCTTTCCAAACTTTTTAGATTGGGGCACACTTTTCTCTGACTTTGGTTTTGAGAGACCACCATCAACTTGGAGACCTTTTTTTAAAGATCGATTTACGAAAGGAAATATGTTGATCACTGAAAAACTCTTTTTATTTTGGAATCAACTATATAAAATCGAGCTTGAAATGTTTCACAGCCAATCTGAAAGAGCTCCTCGGTTTACCGCTGGGTCGCGGCCTATCGTTTGGGAAGCGCCAAACTGGATGAAGCAATTCTCGTGACTAAAGTGCTCTGAAGCTGAAGAGAACTTATTGATCAAAATTGACTTGTTAACGTCTGTCTGCATGCAGCAAAAATGAAACTAACTAACTTGGTTTAGACTTTTTTGTCGATTTTTTCTCGTCATCGCTAGTGACATCACTCTCCGTGTCATAGGCAGTTATGACGACGCCCTTAAAAGTCGTTGAGCGATCACGAGAATCGTAGCCGCTGTTCATCGAATCGCAAAAGTACCTGGAAGCAAACTTTTTAACTTGTTTGTGCGCATGCGCTGCACGTTGGGCCAAAATGTAACCAGGGGATTTATATGTGCTACTGTGGCGTTCCGCATGTTTTGAGGACGAGAAGTAGAGCAGTCCGGTAAGAATGATGTGAGCCCTAAGTGGATGCCGGACGTTTGAATCACCGTTTCACAGTTTTACATGTGGGTTATACTCGCGTTGCCGATGTCCGTAAACCAAAGTTTGATTTCATTCTTACGAAACACACTGGCAGCGCGGATGTTATTCATATGTAAGTGGATCGTTGTCATGTAAAGTGTGTGTTGTTCTACATTTGATTCCGGTACAACAAAGCGCTAAAAAGCAAGTTAGATTTCCAGATTGTAATCTGTAATCGTTCTGGGTATTGCATTGTCCGAGGAACATGCAAAAAATAATTCGACAAAGGGCAAGTTGATGGTTGAAAAACTTACTATTATCCACCCTATTGGCGGCAACATAACTGAAGTATTGTAAACGAGGTAAGTAGATTAGCTTTTAACATATGCTAAAAATGAAGCTTGTAAGTGATGGAAATGATGACGCAGCACCGATTTCTGTACTTGGCCTACGACATTGTTGTTCAATTAAGCATAAGAGCTATTCGAGGTTGTAGGTTGACGTTGCCATCTCAATCTGAATCGGCCAGAAAGCAATTAGACACGGATGTGCAAAATAGGTCTATGGCCTCCAACACCCACTTTAAAAAAGTTTTTTCTTCTGAAAACAATCAGTTTCAGGATCTTGTGAGGTATTCAACACATTGGTATTTGCCTTTTGCATAATTAAAAACCCCCTGCTCTGCAGGATATTTGTCTTTACAATGCCGGTTAAAGGCTTAAAAATTTAAGGTACCGATAACCAAGCCTTTAAATTGAGTCTTGGAAGGTATGAACTCTGCGACTTTATGGTTTACCAGGGGTCGATAACCTACTGGCAGCGGGCTAAATGGGGCCCGACAAGCCAAAATTGTCCGGCCTGTGGCTCCTCAGTTACTTGTAATATCTATATATTGCCCAAGCTTAAATCGTCCTTAAGCCTATTTCTCTACGTGTTTCTCTATTCGTTTCAGTAAGCATAATAGTTTCCTTGCTAAATAGCATATGCTTCATTTGGCTACACTTTGTTTACACCTACAGCCTGCAGTTTTAGAACGTGATCAAGAGTTTACTCAAAAATTGTAGAGAAAAAATTTTAAAGTCGCGGTAGGTGATCATTTTTGTAACTTAAGCATTGCCGCAGGAATTAATTTGTAACAGAGCTTACAAACTGAATTTACAAAGCAAGCGCCGATGCGCAGTACAAAAAGCATGCCTCTTCGAGAAAAAACTAGAAACTACGTAGGCAAATTCTACGTTTCCAATAATTTTCTGAAGATGGCGTCTTAGTTCCAGGTTTGAAGTTAGGTTTTAGTATTTAGACTTGAACGGAGAGTCGAAATTTATGCCGAGGATTTATTACTGCTTGACTTGATAACAAATATTTAAAAAACAAATTATAATTCAACTTGACTTCAGAAAGGACTATTTACACCTGCGAACAAATATTTTCGGCATTGAAACCTAACAAAAAATAGTTGACAACCATTTGCAAAATATTATGCTTTTGGTACAGGCTCTCCTAGAGATCCAAATAGGGCCTATTTCATAGGCCATGTCCCTAAATTTCTTGAAGCCTATAAAGTAAAGAAGGTATTTGTAAGTATATCGACAACAAAGCATCGGCCTCGGAAAAAATTCATTACACGAAATTGAGGGGAAAAAAGCCCCCAAATATTTCTTACTAGTTTAGCAAGGACTAATCTGCTGCCACATCAAGTTTTTAGGGAAAAACAATGAAGAAAACGAATTTTAAAACGTGCACATTATAAAAACAAATTCCTGACTTTCAAATTACGAATTATAAAAACGCCGTTTAAAATGACCTAAACTCTGGATGTTTAGCGCCATGAAAACAATTAAGGAAACAAATTTGCTAGGAAAAATTAACTCGGCCCAATAAAATCTTCAATATTTACAATTGGCACGCTACTACAAAAAGCTTGCCGACTCCAGCTTTAGGTCTATGTAATTTTGAAATCAAGCTTTGATATTCTGAAACGTGTTTTGCTTTTCTGAAAATGATTTATGATCATTAACAAATGGCCTGATGTTATAGAGTCATTATAAAAAAAACTCGTTAAGACATGATTCAATTATAACTTTCGAAAACACAATTTAAAGGCATTGGAGTAAACAGAAATTAAATCGGCATTTTGTAGGAAAATATCTAATTTCTAAACTATGTATAAAGACCTAAACATTTTTAGAGAAATTTTCACATGGCTTGAAGGCATTTCTTTAAATAAACCTTTTTTTATTTATTCAAAGCAATCTTGTAATTTCTGTTGATGAAGTTTTGGTAAAACCGGTTCAAAGGCTTTGCTAGTGTGCATCTATATATGTAAACCGCTATTCTGTCTGTAATTGTGCACGTACGTATTTACGCTTTGAACCCAACGAAACTAATAGACGTACAAACATCAAACTTGGTACGATTGATTACAACTTCGGGGTGAGTGTCATAAGAAACGCTTGATTGCACATGTGGCTTGCTGTATCTTCTCAAAAACTACTGGTTGTAGAAACCCGACTAAACGCATTATCATAGAATATCAACATGATTATTTCGATAAATACAACTCCACGACAATTTAAGCTCATTTGACAATGCAATGAGCAATCGTTTATTTAGGCATTTTAAGCCTTATATGCATGCTTCTCCTTTTCTCTCGCACGCGTGAAACTCGCTCTATAACAGGGGTGGCTACACTTGCCGTAAAAGAAAGCCAAAAACGGTAGAGGCCATCATTGAAAGGGCCGCTACGCAATCCTTAGTATGAATTGACTCAATTTTCTTCCAAAATTTGATGCATTCTTCGTTCAAATAGAGGGTGTTGACTTTTTTTTTCAGAGATCATTATTTCGAAAGCATGAAATTAAGGAGTAACCGGCCCCAAAACCTGACCTGGCGCACACCTGGTGGCACACCTATACACTACATCACTGCACACAAATACAACACGAGTCAAAAGAGCCGTAATCAAGAACCTGAAGAGCCGTAGTTTAGCCACCTCTGCTTTATAAATTATGTATAAATTATAACGTGATGATTCCGTCTGGCACAATTAGCAGATTCTTTCGCGATCAGAGATCGTAATATGGTGATTTTTTCTATATTAGCAACATTTTTACAAAATCAGTTTACTTAAAAACTAATTTGTGACCTTTTCTCGACCGATTTTCTCAATTTTTTTACCAAATTAAGGGGTATTTCAAGGCAATTTTGATAATACAAAATATGTATCTTTAGTATTAGCGTTTGTACTAAAAACGCTGAACTTAACACTGGTAGCGTAAATTTCTGCCCCTCCAAAAAGCGGCCAGCTGAGCAAAAACAGGAAAGTTTAATAATAAAAGTTATGACAAGGTACAAATAATTACTGTCCTTTGAAAGTTTAAGAAATTTAATTTCCAGCAGTATGCGACTCGAATTAGCTAGGATTAAGGATTACTTTATTGCGGCTGATCAACAATTGGTTGCCATACATCATGTTTCACTTTTATTTGAACAATTTAATTATCCTACTTGACCTAACCAACTTTCAATTGCTAAACAAAACTAGTTCTTTGGTGCACTTTGCCTATTTTTCCTCACAAGCATGACGTCTACGAAACTCTCGTTGTCTCTACCTTTTTATGAGCGTTAGAATTGGAAAATATGTGTAAAAACCAGACCAGAATCCAACCACTTGAATTAAAGCTATCAATACTTTGAAAGTTTCTACGTAGCGTATAAGGATTACTATACAAATACTTAAATAGCTAAGCGTGAAATATGAAGCGCTTTGTGGGCCAAACAAAAGCTATTTTCAGAAAAGATACATGAAAAAAATTGACAAGGTTCGGACAGGTCGCCAGGCACGACTCCCTTTCAAAAACCATTTAATAAAAAATCCTAGCCAAAAAAAACAAGAGGACCACAAAAAATTCAGTTTAATATTGTTAAGAAAGCACTAAAAACTTCTCTCGCTCTCGCAATTTATAGATCAGTTCCGATGACGCTAACAGCTTCATTCGTTTTTAGGATCCCTTAACGACAGCGCGGATGAAGGATGAGACAATAATGATAACAATGATATATCCAAGGCAATCCAGCAATCTTTTGTTGTGATTAGAAATAGCTTTTTTAACTGCTGCAGAATGTGAGGTTTTCAAAGTCGAAGATTAAAACTATTTAAGCCATTTGTTTATCATAGTTCAAATATTTTAGAAAGTTTTTGGCAAAACCATGTAGTATAACGGTCTTTTCCAAATAAAATTTTGTTTTCATAAATAATTAAAACAAAATGTATTATTTTAAAAAGAATCGTTGTTGGTTGTCATTTTTAGCTTTGCATGCGAGTGTTCAAAATATTAATTCAATGGCATAGTCTTCTGTTAAATTCAAATTAAATTCATTTTTACGAAAGTGGTAATCGGTTAAAAAAAAGCAATTAACAAAAAATGCTATTTAGTTAAAAATTACTCATGGACGCTTGCATTTCTACTGGAAGTTTCAACTTCGTCTTTGTGCTCCTCTGTATCCTTTAAGATATCTTCCAATTTTAAAGCATTTTTATGGCTCATATTAGAAGCGAAAGATTCACTGTTTTTCACCGACAAGATTTGTGAAGTTTCTTTAATTCCCGGTTGAATTTCATCTTTGCGCTAAAAAATGCGTTCGATTTTTCACGTCATTCAAGTTTTGTTTTGCAACCTACTTTTTGTTAAAAGACTCTAAGGCAGCAACATTATTTATGGCTTTGCTATTGGGTTTACTTTTTCTAATAAATTTTTAAAACACTTAAATTTCCAAAATAGTTTTTATTTACTTGCTGCTACCATGATTAAAAGCAAAACTTACATTTTTTGAAAGAGTGTTGGATAAACTGGAAGCTGCCTCACATGCTTGTAGCCTTCCTTTTTTGATTTCTTCTGGCTTCTGAATGGTAGACTTGGTTATGTCATTGTTTTTGTTTAGTTTGTTTGTTTCGGATGTTTTAGTTGGTGAATTCCACATTTTGGCATTACCATCGGCATCTTCGTTTGTGCTAAGAACATACTAGTATAGATAGGCCACTTATTATCTTATGTCAAGGGATTCGAAGATTTGAAAGAATACAACGAACCAAAAAGTATGGATTGGCTGTCAAATCTTTTTAGAAAAACTTGAGCTATGTTGCTTGTCATGCAAAGAAGACACGATGACGATATTATTTTACAGCTGCAATTACATAAATAGCTTCTTGATAAAGAACTGTCCACATTGGCGCATTTAGAAGCAAAAGGCTAGACGACAGAGTGGATAATTAGCTTAAATCAGGACTCCCACCCCACCTAGATAAGCAAGAACAAGAAAATGTCATTTATTTAAAAATAACGCAAAAAGTTCCAGTCGACCCATCCCCCTTGACAAGTTTCAGGTTCATCTCTGACTGAGCAAGCTAAATCTTATTTCCGAAGCAATGTGTTTTTCACTTCCTGAAATTGACATTTTACACAAAACAAAGTTTTTTTTAGTCGGAATTAAAAAAAAGTTCTTCGAATCATTGAAATACGTTATAAATCAAAGCTGCTTAAATGATTTGTCTACAGTAATTCAGATAACTTTTGGAAGAACGTGACCGAAATATGCGAGACAAGAACTTTTGAAGGTAAACATTTGTGTTCATAAGTTACAAATATCAAATGCATATATTGGAAAAAGAAAAAAATTATTTCAATTTTCACAATCTTAATTAAATTATCACTTCCAATCGAAACCACAAACAAGCAATCGTTGTATCTAATGAATTAATTTGTTTTGCAACAAGAAGTGCATGGCAAGATAAATAAAATTCCCTAGCCTACAATTGATAGTTCAATGCAGTGATCCTTAAGCTTTTTCGCTACAGACAGTTTTAAAGTAGGCACTGTTTTCACTGAACCGTATAACGTAGGCACTGCTTTCAACAACCGGTTTTCAAAGTGTATCGAAATAAATACACCAAAAGAAGTGATCTTCGAAAAATGTTTGTAGGTTACAAAATGAATTGATCTCCCTGATAAAAGGTTTTAATCAATAAGGAGTCACGGCCCGGCAACAGATGTTTGCCACATTGGCAGAAGCCCGTTGGTTGGGGGGTTCTTGATTCTTATCGATATTTAGAGCAGGTTTTGAGACGAGGTTTCGCTGCTTGATACTGAGCGCGATCAAAAGTGAAATCTCGAAACCTCGTCTCAAAACCTACTCCGAATATCAGTAAGAAGTTTTATTCCTGGTTGCCAAAATCGCTATGAGCGAACGCAGCATCAAGTTTGATAAAAGCTATACAATTTTACAGCATAGTCCAATGTCTTCTATATCAACTTTGATATTGCTTAGGGTCTTCACAATATTTTGGTATTCGTGATCTTTAAAAAATGTATTAAATTTTATAACATAATACTTGAAAATATAATAGCTCACTGTATATATTACCCTGCTAAAAAATTGTTGCTTGCATTCAAGTCAAAAATTTTAATTTATTCTTAGAAAAACGATTTCGAGGTCGCCAGGCTAAGTAGCTGATTGGACATAAAGCAAAAAAGAATATTTAAGTAAATGAATGTAGGAAAATGAATTACTCTGCGAGGCTGGCGTCTCCACTTAAAATTTTAATTCCATCTTTTTCTTCCGCGGCATCTTGTTGGATTTTTTCCACTTCAGGAGGAGCACTAGGCTGGCTCATATTATAAGTAGAAAAGGCATTGCTTTCCACCGGCAACGTTTGCAAATTCCCTTCATCTTTGTGTAGAACGTCATCATTGAACTACAAATAAAATCCTTACTCAGCTAGAGGTATTCTTTTTTTATTATTTTTTGTAACAACCACACAAAAAAGAATTTTTAATGCTTTTATTGCATTTGTTCTTAGCAAGTACTGAACTCCATTTTACCTCTAATTTTTTTCAAATATACCACTGCTGCTGTTACCAAAACACAACTCACTTTATTGAAAGGAGCGTTGGATAAATTGGAGGCTGCCTCCAATTCTTGCGGCTTTCCTTTTTTCGCTTCTTCTGGTTTTTGTACAGTTGACTCGGCTATGCCTTCACTTGTGTTTAATTTGTTCGGTTTTAATGCTTTGGTTGCTGGATTCCACTTTATGTTATTACCATCTGCATCTTTGCTTGTGCTGAGAAAATACTTGTACTTTATTATTATATCGTGAGGTAGCTGCCTGCTTTCTGAAGGTTTCTTATGCCTTTTAAAGACTTCGATTGATGACCACTTGTTACTATATGGTGACGACACTACTTTGTAGCTGCAGTCACAAGACTGGCTTTTCGAAAGAGAACTGCTCAAGCTTGGCTTTGGCACCAACGCATCTATATCTTCACTTCCCGAACATGACGCCTCAAAGATTTTGATGAGTTCTTTTACTGACATGGAATGGAGTTCTTCATCACTGCTTTTGGGAAAGTTTTGGGAAAAAGAGCATTGTTCTATGGGTGCAAATGCGACAATGTTTGTGTATTCAGGCAATCTAGAGTTCTGATTATATTTGGCTTGCGATTTCCAATTGTTTGAAGAACTGTTATTAAAATCTTGCTGCTCAGTCGAGCTTCCAGAATCTCGACACGATTTTGAATTTTTGCTTAATTTCTTGTTCGTTTCTGAGCAATCACACCACAACAATTTCTTTCCTTTTAAGTCTTTTTCTTTGCTCAGATTGTACTTGTACTTTACAATAATTTTTCTGACACCTTTTTCTTCATTTGTTATAAGATCTGTTTTTTCTTTTTGATTGCAAGAAAATTGTAATAATTTTCTAACCACCATTCTGATCAAAATGCATTTAAAACCGTGTTATCATAATTTGTTTGCACCTTGCCTCATGCGAAAAAGAAAATTAGTTTACACCTGCTGCTTTACAGTTCTCAATTAAAAACGAAAATATGATCTACTCGCGAAGTTGAAAAACGTGCTACGATTAAGATCAGCCGATGAAATTTTTAAAAAGGGCCCTGAGGCAGACAAGCTTTAAATTCTTGAAGTGTGTCTAATTGTCTTAAAAATATACTAAGAAAAAATACTCGCGATTTTGTATCGAATTTTGTATGTAATAATATGAGCGCAACAAAGGGTTTGACTACGTAATAAGGGGAAATAATAATCTTTTGTGCTAAATTTGAATACTGTCTTGAACAAATGACGAGAGGCTTCAGCCATTTTAGTTTCTGAGTGAAACCCTTGTGGGAGCAAAAGATTTTGGATGCTCCTAGTCGCTGGCGTTGAAGCTGAAGCCTTATGTGATCGTAATCAAAACCAACACTATTATATGATGTTGCCCATTGAGTAAAACATAAATTGTTTTGCAAAGTCATCATTAAAGTTCAAAAATAATTTCTTAAAAATAGTTTGCCATCTTACGTAGTTTTATTTACAGTGTATATAAACTAGTTTGAAGATAAAAATTCAACTTTTTTCGTATATAGGCAATAGACAAATTTTTAGTTTTTGTGGCGTCTGCTTGACAGAGTGCATCCTCTTGGTTTATTCTTAAATAGGGCAACGTATCAAGCTCTCAGAGTAAGTTGTTAACCGAGTCATGACAATATTGGGTGAGCAGCTAAGATTGAGGATCATACAAGATAATCACTTCTAGCTCTTTAGGCAGCAACTTTTCATCCTAGAGAACGGAAGGCTGGCAATGCAAGTAAACAAAACATTTAGATATTTTGAAGGATTCTACTACTCTCCTTCCCCAATTCTTTTCTACAAACATTTGGTCTCTATTTACAGCAGAGATGTAGAAATCTAAGTTTTACATTGGCTACAACAACCAAATATCTTTTTCTCGAGTGCCATGCCGACATTGTTACTTGCAGATATAGAAAACTTGTACACATCTATAAGTTCTACTTGAAAAGTACGTAAGTTTAGTTGATTTTGATCAGAGATATTCCGCCTATCCAACTCCGACATACAGAGACGTAGCAGCCGCCCCCCAAACCCCCAATTGGGGGGGGGCCAGGCCAACTTTGGGGGCCCAAGTTAGTCTGAAATTGCTTTTTGGCTACGTGACTATTTTCAGTTCAGCAGACTTGTTTACAACCGATTTAAACTGTAGGAAGAAATTGGCTTGTGACATCATAAGTGAATGCAACGTCATTTTATCTCGCAGAATCTAGAATATTTCGATTGATTTTCTGGTAGAATCTTGAATATTCGATTGACGTAACAATGCCGTTGTTACGCAACAATGATAGAATGGTCTGGAATTCTGTTTGGCTATAAATACCGGGACAATATATATATACACTGCAGAGTGCAGATAAAGTATTTTATTGACATTGTATAGAATGAAACGTTCAAAAAGTGGTGCTCAAAAGAGAAAAGAAGCAGCCACTGCTCGAGATGCTGTAGCGAAATTGCCCAAGATGACAAATTTTTTCAAGATTACTGAGTAGAGTAGACCTGGCACTAGTACCGAGAGGGATGAAGAAAACTATAGTGTACAAGAAAAAGAAGACTATGACGATCAGCATCAAAGTGATTGTGAATTTCCAGAAAATGTAAGTTGTGATTTACCTGCCAATACGCAACCTTCAATATCAAAAATAACTGAATCTCAATTTACACCTATCCCTGATGACCCATGTAAATGGCCTGAAAGTATTTCTGATGCTCAACGATGTGATATAGTAAAGCGTGGACCACATGAACTAATAATGAATTTTCCATATAATAGCACAACTCCAAGGCGACGTTTTTCCTCCAACCATTATAAACGTGTGTTACCTAATGGTGAAAGTGTTTCACGGTCGTGGCTAGTTTATTCTGGGGAATCAGATCAAGTTTTTTGCTTTTGTTGTAAGCTATTTGGAAAAACACTAAGCCCCTTTTGTAGTGGTATAAATACATGGGAGGGTTTTTCGAAAAAACTGAAAGACCATGAAAACGGCATTTCCCACCAAGAATGCTGCAGTCAATGGATGTTGCTAGCTGAAGGGATAAGAAATTCATCCACTATCGACAAACGCGAGATGAATATTTTTTTCAATGAAAGACGTTTTTGGAGAAATGTTTTAGAGAGACTTATCGACATTGCCTTGTTTCTATCGGAAAAGAATCTTGCTTTTAGAGGATCTGAAGAAGTCTTAGGATCTCCTCACAATGGAAATCTTCTGGGTATATTTGAGCTTTTGGCAAGAAGAGATCCGATCCTAAAAGAGCTTCAAGACAGAATCAAGAATAAATACACTAAAGATCACTATTTGAGTCCTAACATACAAAATGAACTAATTGAATTGCTAGCGACAGAAGTTGAAAAAGAAAATTTACAGCAATTGAAATTGGCAAAATATTTTTCTATAATTTTGGACTGCACTCCAGATATGTGACATCAGGAACAAATGTCTGTCATTCTCCGTTATGTACTATGTAATGAAGAAGCTGCTGTTGTTAAAGAAACATTTTTTGGCTACTTGAGAATAAGTGACAGTACTGGGAAAGGCTTGTTGAACGCTTTCTTAGAAAAAGCGACCGAACTGCAACTCGAATTGTCTGATTGTCGAGGTCAGTCATATGATAATGGTGCTAACATGAAAGGAAAACATTCTGGGGTCCAAGCAAGAATGCTAGACATCAATCCCAAAGCTGTTTACGTGCCCTGTGCAAACCATACCCTTAACTTAGTTGTTGTTGACAGTGCTAATTCATCGACGGAAGCATTGACATTTTTTGGAGTACTTACAAGGTTGTATGTGCTGTTTTCTTCCTCTGCTCAGCGTTGGGAAATTTTGAAGAAACATGTGGAGCTGTCCATAAAGTCACAATCTGATACTCGTTGGGAAAGCAGAATTAAATGCATCAAACCTCTTCGATACAATTTAAAAGAGGTGTTGCTGGCACTGAAAGACTTGGAAGCCATTTCCATAGAAAGAAAAGATGGAAGAGCTGCCTCAGAAACAAAATCGTTGATAACTCATTTATCAAAATGGAGTTTTCTTTTGTCGGTGTTTATTTGGTATGATATCCTATTCCAAGTCAATAAAGCAAGCAAGATTCTTCAATCGTATGGAGTCTCCCTTCATACAATGGAAACGGAAATCCAGGCAACTGAAAAGTTTTTGCAAAACTATCGCACAACGGGTTATGACAGTGCCGCAACATCTGCTGTTGAAATAGCACAGGAATTGGATATTGATCCTTCTTTTCCTCCGTCAAGAAGTGGAAAGAAAAGAAGATTGTTTGATTACCAAGGTGAAGAGGAACAACGAGCTACTCCTGAACTGAAATTTAAAAGCAACTTTTTCTATTCATTAGTAGACCAGGCTATTATGTCAATAAAGGAGCGCTTTAATTTGTTACGTGAGGTTTCTTCCGCCTTTTCGTTTTTGTACACACGAGACAAACTTTTGCTTGTGCAACAAGAAAATGCTCTTCTTACTTGCTGTAAAGAGTTTCAAAAAAAGTTCGGTGACATTGATTTTGATGAAATGAGCGCTGAGCTACAGCGGTTTGTTTTAATTTTACAAAAAAAACGCAATCTCAATACGGCTCAAGACTTTCTGAACTATCTTCTAAAGACTCATTTATTTGAATTGTATCCGAATGTGTACATCGCACTTCGAATCTTACTAACTTGCCCCGTGACTGTTGCCAGCGCTGAAAGAAGCTTCAGCAAATTGAAACTGATCAAAACTTTTAATAGAACGTCTATGACAGACAGTAGACTATCTTTATTAGCCATGTTGTCAATCGAAAATGACTGCGCCCGATCTCTTGATTATGACAATGTCATAACAGCATTTGCGAACAAAAAGGTTCGCTCCAGACTATTTAAATGATAGTGTGTTTTTATAACTTTTTCATGTTTTTCAGTGTCATTGCTTTCGTTTCGCAGTGTCTGCATAAATGTCCTACTGAACTCTGGCATCGGTGCCGAATTTTTTATGACTTGCACCTTCGGTATCGGCATGCTTTATTCTGACATTAGCCTGTTTACTTATGTACAAATTGTGGTGTATTTTCTTAATGCAGCTTTTCAATTTTACACCTCTAAAGTGATATGACCTGTGCGCAGGGGCTCTTGCGCTTACTTTGGGGGGGGGCCCGAAGTTGGAGTGCTACGGGACTGCCGACATATCCGAGCGATTCCGTTTCTGTTGCTAAGAACTCAAAAGAAATGATGTGACTGGAAACACTAAATCAGCTCGAAACTTTATTCATACATTAATACGTTAAGACAAATACATTTCGCTATAAAGCATCATCAGTGCTGTAAAAGAACAATAAAAGCAACTAAATCTAAGGTTCCAAGCAATAACTCTACTGACAAATCTACACTCATCACATAAGTAATTATATATCCAGCGTATCAAAACAAATAATTTCATATTATAGTATTGCAGTATTACCCACAAGGCAGCAGACCATTATGACGAAAAAAATACGATTAAAACGCAGGCTGATAGTAGACTAAATTTAAAGTAGTAAAAATATTAAAGCACAGTGAGAAATAATACTAGGTTATATGCGAGGTAAAATCATTTTATTAATATTTATTTTTGCATTAAGTATGCGATACCATTTGGCTTCATAAAAGTTTAAATTTTCAAATTCAGATTTTATAATAAATATAACAAAAAAACATTGCGCTATATCAGGTTTACCGGTAAATATTTCCTTGTGATGTTTATCATAATGTCTGAGTAGGGCCGAATTATCATTATTTTCAGAGTAGTGAAATTTGTTCCATAGTACTCGATGTTTTGTCCAACGTTGTGAAAAAGATGTCATTGTTTGACCAACATAGTAATTGTCACAGTTTTTGCAACATGCCGCGTAAATACCATAATCTTTGCAGTTTAGTTTTTGGGTCAAAGGACGTACTCCATTAGGTGTTCGTATATGTTTCATCAGTGGGACCATAGAATTATGTGAGCGATGATTGCCACATAGTGCACATTTACCACAGGGCCCAGATATGCCCCCATCCTTACCCTCAAGAGGACCAAATGCAAGCTTTTTATAACGAGCGACAAAATTGCCTAGTGTCTGTGGGCGCTTGTATGCAAGCATTACGTTTGATTGCAGACGTTTTTCCATCTGGCTAGACCGCAGTAGCTTAGGAAACTGGGTAACCCATACGATTTTTTTCTGCTTATTTTTCTTTAATTTGCTGTTGTTAATAGGATGAAATCTATCCACCCAAGACTTGGCCTGCTCAATTATCTTGGATGTGAGGGTTTTAGGAAATTTGGATTTAAAACATTTGTTTTTTAGATATTCCAGACTAGTATCATAGTCGGTTTTGTCTTCGCATATACGCCGCATGCGCATTGCTTCAGATACTACAATAGATTGAAATACCCATAAGGGGTGATACGAAGCACCATTTATGAAAGTCCTGTCAAGGGCAGTTTTTTTGACATAATTACTCGTGACAAATTTAAATGGTGAGTCCGATGAGTGCTTGTGGAGAACGTCTAAAAATTCGACTTGTTGGTCTGAGCATTTGGTATTAAACAATTTAGTGGTTATTTGAAGTCCAACTTTTCCAAGACTATTTTCTATTGCTTTGATTATATTTTGCGTTGAGTTTTCCCCAATAGCAATAAAAATAATGTTGTCGCTTAGAGATGCCCTCACAACAGCTCTCAATTTACAATCGCAATTTTGCGCACTGGGTCAAAGGTATTTTGTTGAATTAATTATGCTTACCCTAGAATCGGTTATTATACAACATGGACAGCACTTTTATAAACAATCTAATGGCATAATTACTGGTGACAACCATTCAGTCTCGCTTGCAAACATAGCTATGCATTTTGCTACAACTCCTGCATTCCCTATTCTAAAAAAAGCGGTTGTTTAGCACGTAGTATGATATTGCTAATAGATTTGTAAGTAAACACATATACTCTAAGCCTGCAGCTCACGCCAATAGTAGGTGTGAACATAATCTTTTTAGAGTGCAATATTTTTCAAATCTTTCTGGGGTTGCAGCAAAGGTTTTTACAAAAGTTGTTTTATGCAGCCCAAAATTGATGTCTTGCACAGGCCTGATTTACAGCTAATGTTTCTTTGTGTTAGTAGTGATTAATTTGTTAGAACTCATAAAAATTGAGCGTTATGAGTTTGTTACTGCAACCCATAAATTTTCAGACCTAAAGAAGAAACAGCGGATCAATAAACCGAATAATACAGATAACTCAGGCTTATGACGTTTTACAGCTTGAAGCAAAAGACAAATACCAAAATCGATACATATTTTTTGTAGGTTACTTTAATATCGTAATTTTTTTTACTTTTAGTAATCTGTGCAAAGAACAATTAAAATCCAATTTTGCTACGTTTTTGGAAATATATAAGCTTTGTTAAAAGCTCTTCTGTTTTTTTAGTCATTTGTTGCAAATACTTTTGTATTCTGTATTCACTACCAAATTTAGTGACATTCTTTTGATAAATCACTTTGTGTTAAAAACAAATTTTGTGTTTGAAACAAAAACAGCTTATAAGATTGAGTTCTTTTGGGATTTTGATCTCACCCAAACTTTTTTAGGCAACATTTAAACTTAACTCAAAAAATACAATTTGAAATATAGGCTACCAATCACTACGATTCCAACGGATCAGCTGAAATTTTTAAGTGATTCAACAACATAAAATTAGTTTAAAAATTAATTGAGAACACTTCCTAAGCGATCTCAAGCATGTTTTCCTTGAGATTTATTTCTCATTACATGTATTACCTAAGCGTCTCCATCAGCAACGTCGTTGTAAAGAGTATTGATTTAGCCGGCTGTGCCTGTTTCACATTCGACAGCTGTTTGACTGGTGCTGTTGCTGTTCGAAATTATAAGATCACTTTAACTACCTTCATGTTTGATTTCCACCACGAATTAGTTGCATTTTTTTAACCACAAACCCTATAGGTTATCAATGACCACTGGTGTAATTTTCATACAAACTACTTGACCCCACGGTGAAATGCGCAACAACAAAGAAGACCATTCAGATATTCTTTAATTATACCTCTTGCCTATCCGGTAGACATGTGCTCAGAAAATTGAAAGTTTCTGAGAATGACAAAGCAACCTCAAAATTAAACTCTTTTCGAAATCGGTAAACCCTGTAAAGAACCATTTTTACGCCATTTCTTCAATTAATATTTTTGAGATACTTTTTATTTTGAAGCACTGCTTTGCAACGTCTTGACATGCTATGCGCAAGGTTGCAAAGTTCAGGGGTCTCATGATGATGCCATATTTGAATTAATTTTTTTTGTGTAATTCTCTCTTGTTGATTGCTTTTCTTTAGCAATGATAACATTGATTCTATGCTGTAAATTTTCCGTAAGGTTGAGATCTGGAGACTATCTGGCTAGGTCATCTGATATATCCCATGAAATTGCATCCACTACTCTCCAACTTCGCTCGAAATCAGGGAGCATTGTCATCTTCCAATACCCGGCTCCCTTCTTCAATTAAACTTCTAGCACTTGGAAGCAATTTCGGTTCCAATGCAGCTGCGTATTTTATCACACCCTCATAGATGTGCTATCTTTCAATGCCATGTGATGTCATACAGGCCCAAATTATCTCATTGGCTGGATGCTTGCTAATAGTCAATATGCATTGAGAGCTATATGCTTCGTGAGGTCTTATGGGCATATAATTATTTCCAGCATGATAGTGATGCTGAAGGTGCTTTCACCACCAAATATCACTGTGTTCCAATTCTCACATGTTTAATTTAAATGCTCTTTTTCTCAAGCAATCGTGGCTTTTTTTTTTCTTCTCCGTGACTTTTGGTTTCTTCTTTGTCTAACATCCCATTAATCCATTTTTCACCAATTTTATAAAATTGAAGATGAAACTTATACACTTGTGTCTTGATGCCATTCTTTGCGAAGATGAAAGCTTGTGAGCCGACAATCAGATAGTAAGAGCCTGATCAGGGTTCGATGTTGTCGGTTAGTTAATTTTCTCTATCTTCCTCTTCCTGTGATCTCAGCAAAATTTCCGGTTTCTTTCCATCGCTTTATGGTTACATTGACTTCAATTTTAGTAGAGCCCACATCTGATACAATCTTTTGTTCCGAAATTTCCAATGATGCAACTAAAAAATCAAACGTCTCTGCTCATAAACAAGATGTTGAAACATCTCGACCCTTGACTGCTAAAACACGGCTAAATTTTTCTTGCTGCCTACCGCTCTCTATTCATATTTTCCGCAAAATGCGGATGCTGTCATTACGTCATAAAACGCATCAATTTGAATTGAGATTGCTCTGTCATTCTTTGTGGTTTAATATTTTCCAAGCAGTTTTCCTAAGTCATAATTAAAAAATATTTGAATGGCCTTCTTTGTCGTTGCTTCTTTGTCGTAGCTCAAGTAGATAATATGAAAATTATGCTTGCAGATTCTGCTTAAAATTCTGCAGTCATTGATATATAACGTATAGGGGTTGCAAGTAATACAACCCTTACACTTGTTAGTTTTCTTTTAGTCATAGAACGTCACAGGCTATTTCAGTCTTTATTTAGGAGAAGCTACTTGCCCAGCATTTCATAGAAGACAACCTCTACCCCAACAATTTGCAGCACGCTTTGTTGATGGTCAGGTAAATAATATGCAATTTGTATATCCGACTGGTTTTCAATTGTCTGCCGCTTTCTCATGGCTTGAATTTGATCTGGTTTGCTATGTCAATCTGAATTTCCATTCATGTCGAGCCTCCAGTCCAAGAAAGAGAAAAGAAACATGTTATAGACTTACTCTAAATTGTAATTTTCCAAGAACAGCAATCAGGGGCTTACGCAGAAATTTACTGAGGGGGCGAGAATGGTTTTTTGCAAATTTCATGGAACGGTGGTGACATTAAAGACCTTTTTTGCAGGTGATCAATATTTTAAGAGCTAAAGTAGGGGATCAGCGTGTTTCCGTTACAAGAATAATGGCTGAAACTCAGGGTTAAAATTTTCTTAAGGGTGGCGCGACAATTACTTTTTGCAAATAATGGCCAAAAAAAACGTTTGACTCTTCCTGAGCAGGGATGGGTGCGAACATAGGAGTCCCCTGCGTACGCCGCTGACAGCAATAAAAAGTTGCAATAAATTGCTGATTTTTCATTATAACTAGTTCTGGCTCAAATTCCAAGTGCTAAAACATTTGGGGAGCATAGCTCATGTACGTTGTATCACTTGGCTACGCTTATATGTCCTGGTGCTCACCCTTTAATTCATGACTGGTTTTACTAAACACAGTCTATTCTATCACAAATGTTTTTGTCTTCTGTAAAGCTAAACCTTCAAGCAGCTCACTTTAAACCAATCATTTAATTTTCACCACGCAACAACTGTAAAAACTACAAAGCAACTCTTGTAAAGTCAAACGTATGCAACTAAAATTATTACAATGAAAGACTGTAGGCAGAAGTCGCGCTTCAACTAAACATCACAATAAAACAGAGCTAGGAATTCGAGACACATTAGAACGCACAAGTAATATTTCTTGCCTTTTAAATTAACAGCACAATCCATTCACGAACTCAGAAATCAACTTGAAAAAATCAAGTTGTCGTCAACTCGAGAAGGCTAACGTCCAAGTTACAGAAACATCACAACCAAGGGTTGCATTATTAGGGGGTTTAAATACTTCTGTCTAGCCAAGCACATTAATTTCTACTGATGAGGAAGGACGTAAACACAGCAATGTTATTCCAAATGGGTTGACAAGGCACTGTTTGAAACTATTGCTATTGACAAAGTTTGAAACCACTTTGGAATGCAACTATTTGACCCTGTGGCGTTATTACGACCAAAAACTAAATCAACAGCAGAGCATATACAGTAGATAAACGAGAAGGTGAGCAGACTTACTTGTTAGAAAAATCATTACCACGTTCTTGTTAAAATGGTAAGCACTATACCAATTGCCGGTACATGACCGAGTAGACTTAGCTATTGTAATCAAGAAATTCCTGCTTAGATCCCGGCCATTTTATCCGCTTGTTTACAGCTGTAATTAAGCTCCAAACTTTATCCTGCAGTTAACCATTTATGCGCTCCCAAATTTACCGTTGTTCAAGCAACATTTTAAAAAGATTTTATTCGTGTTCTTGAACCTCAAACAATATTTTTGAAAAAGCTAAACAGCAAAGTCAAAGAAAATCACGCGACCAACAATTGCATGATGGCACAAATCAAACTTTGTAACACGTTGAGAAGAAAACACAGGAAAAAAGCGTCTGAAACAATTCCTCGGTGTGATACTATCACAAAAAAAATGCTCTTAAAATTATTTTTATCAAAAGCAACTTTTTAGTATCCCACCCACAAATTTAAATTATGTCTCTGCACCAAGTATTTTAGCAAATAAGAAGAAAGTAATTTCTACAAAGAAGCCTTTATGGTGACTTCATCTTACCCTCTAAAGCAGAGGCGTCGAACCCGTGGTCGCCCGCCAAAGCTTTCAAAGTGACCTATCAAGTTTCTGTACTCCAAAAAAATCTGCAGCAAGAACAAAAACGTTTTCTAAATTCTACAAAATTCGTTAAACTTCAGAAATACCACTTGCAATTGACCAACCTTATTTGCAGCCATGTTTTGTGATTAAATGTATTTGACTAGTTCATACTTGCTCGCGCGGTGACGCGATATCGTCAAACTAACAGCGTAACACAGCGCTTCTCAACCAATAAGCAACGGCCGGCAATGGGTTGCAAAGGCCATTTAGGAGGGCAGCAAAGCATTTCAACATGTTGGAATTTTCTAGTATTTAACCAAATGTTTTGTTAAAATTAGTAGATTTACTATAACTTTTCGTTGATTTACAGGTCAAGTTTTACCATAATCAATAAACTCTAAGTGATGTAAATATTTTGCTTTTGTCCTTCACCTCAATTTTTTGATCGTCATTTTTCCGCTATATTTTATGGTGCTACCACCTCAAAAAACAATGTCAGTGACAGTGGGTCTCGGACTGCAAAATGTTGGGGAGGATTGGCGTAACCTGCTGTTACACGTGAACCGATCGTGCTTTCGTGGTTTTACCGATTTGCATGTCAAATAAGGTTCATTTGTTCATGCATATCAGCACATGCCCTGTTTGCTAATCTTTTGTCAGACTGGGCCGTGACAACATTAAGACAATTTGGCCCTACCATCTGTGCGCCTCATAAAGATGGAGGTATTCAGTTAAGAGTTCCATCCAAAGACATAACAAACAAACTTGCCGGCTTTTTCTTTTTACTTGCGGGTTTTTTCAATGGTGAGAGTCAAGTAGGAAAGCTGTGAATCCCATTGTTTAAGTTTTGGTACAACTCGATGAAGGAATTGAGCCCATGTCTACCGACTGCGAAATGGGCAGTCGAACAAATGCATCACCGCGCCCAATGTTGTACTATCATAAGTCATTTTGCAACAGTATAAGTGATGCATTGATGATTGAATTGCAAATAAACCACAGTTTTTCAGCTTGTTTTTTTGATTGTTTAACTTTGCCATGTACTAAGTTGTGACCAGCGAAAATTGTTGAAAAGCAAATGTAGCTCTTTACTAAAAAGATTGGACGCCCATGTTCTAAAGAGATACAATTTCTGCAAGTTGCCGGTTCAGTTGTTGGTTTTCATTTAAGTTAAAAGTCAATTTCTGTTTAAAAATCACTTTTGATAGAGACGTCATCATGACGTCTCCGATCCTCTTATGACACTCACTCTGAGGTGGTGACCAATTGAGTCAAGTTTAATGTTTTTACGCATAGTAGTTTTGGAGGAGTTGACACATACACACACACATGTGCGCCTGCGCGTGAGGAGAAAGAAGTGTGGTTTATAGATTGAAAGTCAAATCATATGATTGCAAAACAAAGCAATTTAAAAATTTACGATCTAATTTTTGTAGAATTTTCGCTTTTAAATTGGCTTGAAATTAATGACAGGTAAACGCAGTAACTAAATATAACTTGCAGTAAGTAAAACGACATCATGCTTGCTACAACATCTGTCAAATTTGCAGGTTGTTATTTTGAATGAGTACATGAGCTGTTCTCAAAGCATTTAATCTGCTTTCATGGAACTGTATTACAATGAACATTTGTCTTTTACTGGTCGGCGAATTGATTGCTTTGTAAATATCAACGCACGGTAAAAGCTATAAAAAAAGCGAAAGTGAAAAGATCATATAAACAATGCCAAGGTATAGATATTTCACTTAATTTAAAGACCAGTCAAGTTTACCTTAAAGCTGAAACAAAAAGCGACGTTGTACTGGGGAAAACATAAACTAACCTTGAAAAGGTACTTTGAAAAACCACTTTAAAACTTAATTTAGTTTATTTGTTTCAGTTTGATTAAGAACGTGAAGGTCCGAAAAAACGTTGGCCAAACCTCAGCTCATTTTTTTATACAGCGATGCAGTTTAGGGGTGCGCAACCTGTTGTGCACCACGTTAAGTTTTGTGGTCGATGGAAGGGTGCAAATGCCCAATTTTGGGCTTTGATATTGATAGTCTCCAAAAAAAGATCGTCGGCCTATATTTGTATGAAAAATAAGTCAGTTCAAACTTAGAATTGTGTAGCAGCACTTTCAATAATCTATTGTTTTTGGCTCTTTAGTACAGCAAGTGTGACTACCCCTGATCTAGAACTTAATTCATATCGAAATGTCGAATGTTAAATAAACAGCAAGTTAGCAAAAAATATTCGCTCAATCACTTTTCATTGGGCAGTTACAGAGTTTTGTGCAATCTAAATGACATGAAACAATGATAAATGAAACGAGATTCCAAGAAAAACTTCATGATTTTGCGTAAGTACGAGATAAAGCATTTTACTTTGTTTTAAATTAAGAAACATTAGAGCTATAAATTAATTTTATAATAAATATCCTATAAAAAATGTGGCAGTTAATATTCAGATCTATTGCCAGTTTTTATCGGTTCTTGATGTTTTGTATGAACAGTTTCAAAAAGAACTGTCTTTATATTCCTAATTTTGTTTTGTGGATTTCGAACTGCAGCATTTCATGGTGGCCATTAAACCCTGAGTCTAAGCTGTAGAATCATAGCAGAGTTATCAAAAATATATTACGCTGTTCTTATTCTGAAGAAATTTTTCCGCTTTTTTGAGAAAAGTTGAAAATATGAATCTACTGCAACAAGAAAATAGCCTATTAGAGCGCAACGTGGAAAATTCAGATTTTTTTTCTATAACCAATGTGCTCTTGACTTCGCAAATAAGAAGGCGTAAAAGCTTTTTGAAATGGTAGTGTTATTTTATTTCACTCACAATTACTACCAAGTAATTATCGTAAAAATACTCCAAACGCTTTCAGTACAGCTTGTTTTTTAGATTAATTCCTACATTTCGTCCAGTAGACCGTAAGATTCACCTGCAATCTTTTCCATACTTGTTTTCATTCAGTGACATCTAATCCTGGTTTTGAGCAAACATAGTGATAGTTAGTTTTACGACTTCAATACTTTGCAGGTGGTACTTCGGGCGAATAAGTCGAGAATATGCGGAGAGCTTACTGATGCGGAACGGCGAGAATCCTGGGACTTTTTTGGTTCGAAAAGCTCTTTCGGAAAAACCAGGTAATGCGGTTCCAACGTAATGGCAAACAGTTTTCTGACTTGAATGGCTTATTCACAATCCAATATGCTCTAAATACAAGAATAAATTTTGTAAGATGTTTTATTTGTAAGCATTTTGTTTTCTCCCGCGCAATAGCAACAATGGATTAATTTATCCTACATATAGAGATATCAGGTGAAAAACATTTTGTATTAGATGACAAGCTTATGCTCGTCCAGTATTTCAATTGACAGGTTTCCTCGCTGTTTGATTGCTTGTGTTGTTGCAAATTGCTGTTTCACAGCTTTACTATTTGGACAAAGACAATATAAAATGAGAAAATATGCGCACGAAATGAATAACCAGGGGCATATATCGTTGTTTCTAGACGAGCCAATTTCACGAGCCAGTCAGAGAGGACATTAAAGTGAATATTGGCGTAAGACCGTGTGTTTTATGAGCAGGGACCGCGATACCTTGAGGATAGGAGACTGGAACCTCCCAATATTAGCCTCAGTTCCAACGCCACGCCATGTCAACTCGAAGCACTGTCCTACCATATTGAGTGGCTGTGTACCCCATACGGAAATAGTGCCCAGAAAATAGTGCATTTAACATCATCAGATTGTGGAAAAATTAAACATTTTTGAGATTTGGTAGCGATTGCTCCCCCAATTAAGTTTTGTACTTCTCCGAATGCAGCCCTTTGCCACCGAGACGTATTACCTGCGCCTCGTTTGTGCGTAACCTCAAATACGACGTCAACGGGGGCCAGCCACGGTTATTGTACCCTACAAATGAATTGTTCCATCTTCTCAAACAGAAGATGAGCCCCAGAAAAAAACATACTTAGCAGCCTTGATTTGAGAAAAAATTTAAAAACCGTGAGACTTTGGAGATATTTTTCCGCCCAATTGAATTGCTTTATAGTTTTTAAAAAGCAACTCGGAAGTTCGCATCCCAAACGGAAAATGACTTTAATTTTTTGGAAAATTTACTACAAAAGATCAGGGGTGCACGCTTGTTACACTAGCAATAATGTTTACAAACTGAAGTTGCAGCAGTCAATTTTTATTTTTATTTTAGCAAAATTCCTTAGAAATATCTGTTTTCAGTTAAAAATATCAATAATCAAGTTCTAGTGCAAATTTTAATGCCAGAGGTGAGCACGCGAATACGACGGTATTGGTATGATGAAAGATTTGTTGTTTGATAGATAAGCTCATACTGTAAGATCGGTCTCAGCAGTTCTGAATTTCAAAGGTGTCGAACAAAAAATTTCATATCTCAGGTCGCATTTGGCCAGTGGGCCACATATTGCACATCCCCAGCATAAATCTTAGTTATTCAGAATTGTTTTTCAAAAGATACTAGAAAATCTTTTTATTAGCCTACTCGCATTTAGCCTATCCCTGCAAAACGATTAATCTATTTTGTCAAAAGATATCCATAGTAAAATCGATTCAATTCAAGTCATTATTGATTGTTTGATTGTTGTTAGCGCTGATAGTCGCTGTAGACAGACATTGACAAACAAGCGACTTATGAAGCTTATTCAGTTTTAACAAAAGAAAAGAGCCAACAGTAACTGATGCTCAGTTTAAAGAATTGGTTTTGTAGAATCGGATCAGCCATACAGACTGTCGATATTGGATTTCAAAGATTTGAAATGTGTCATTTATCATTACAAGATATATTTTCAATTTGGATTTTACTACATTGACAACGATAAACTCTTCCCGGATATTCCACAACTTATTCAATGGTATTCAGGTGCAATGATGCGATGAAAATTTTATTTGTAGTAAAAAATCATTGTGGTAAACATTTTTTACAGTTTTTACTCCAAGGAATATGAAAACGTCAGGGTCAAAACAAACCTTCAGTCACTCTTCTCTGAATACGCTGTCGTTCAGCTTTCATATATCCCTATTTAGCTTTTCAATGTTTTATGTAGCCTGTAACGTTTATTTTGATATGCAGTAACTTTGAACAAAGGATTTGTAGCCAAATCTTTCTGTGATGCTTTAATGCAGTGTTTCTCAACCTTTTTCGGTATGTGGGCCATTTTCAAACTAAATAAAGAGATTTTTGACACAATCATATCATGTTCTTTTCCCAGTTGGAGAGGTGACTTCCTCTTTATGTCAAAATTAAATTATCAACCCCTGACCTAACAGATATATATGCTGTGGCCCCCTAATGGGTTACAGCTCATCAGTTGAGAATCGCTGCTGTAATGGATGGTTGGCAAATTCTAATCATTTGTTTGCTTATATCACACATCTTAAAACATATGTAATCAACATTAAATTTTATGACCACGTCCTTGGCAGCTATAAATTTGGCCCTAAAAATATAGCTTTTGAGGCTTTTTTTCGAATAATCAGTTGTAAACTTTTACAGGCGGTTGTTATCTAATTTATCTTCTGCGATTTCTGATGAAAAAACTAAGCTATTAAATGAAATATCAAGATGGTGTAGGGTAGGCCACTGCAGGGTGGTTGAGTGAGCTTAAAATTGATAAGTTGTTTCCGACAACGGGTTCGTAAACAGCATTTTACTAATTGAGTCTTTTTGCAAAATTTTTTATCTTTAAACAAAGTCTTTTTTTATCTTTGGAAAGTAATTTTTGTTTCGCCTACAGAAAGAATATTACTTTTCCATTATTTTATATCGCAGAAGATGAGCTTACATATGCTACCATTTCGCTATGTTTATTGTATCTGTTCATATTAATGACAATTAAAATCTTTAGACAAACATTCACGGCTTCCGATAAAGCTTTCCACGCCATGCCGAAGACGATTGCTGAGTCTTTCCTCTTCTTACGAAAACCCAGAAGCTTCTTTCTTTTCCGATTTTCCTTCTGTTGCATTGGAAGATTTGAAACTGATAACTAAGCTTAGTTCATCTTCATCAAAGATAAAAGATATCGAATTATGGGAAGGTAGGTTGTATTTCTTAAGTAAGTAAAATTGGTTGATAGATAATAATAAATCAGCTAATCTTAATACAAGCAATAAAGCCATTGAAAGCTTGCGAGTCAATTTCGCTTCTGCATCGGTATGTCAAACCGCCCAGCAAAATACATAGACAAGTAAGCGGAACAGAAAAAAACTTAAAAACTCCGAAAAGATTTTGATAATTTTTCCGCACTTAAAGCAAGTTGCGATAAAAGGGACGTCCAGTGGATACAAGATGGATGCGCGATTGAGATTTTTTGAGGTCCACTGCTTTGGAAATGAGTTTTTTACTCCAAATTTTCAAAAACTTTGGTCTTTCTCCCAACTTTTTTACTCCAAACGCCTATTTTTGGCAAAAAACTGGATGACTTCTGAAACGAATTGTCTTTCTAAACGTTTTGCTGATTGGCTTTTCCTGACAGAAAAACAAAGGTGTTGTTGCAAAAGATTTTAGTGGCTGAGAGAGATTTGTGAGGATGTAGTAAACCTGTAATGTTCTAGATTAGGGGTTCTCAAACTTTTGGTGTTATGGAGCCCATGAAAAAGTTGATCATTATTTTCGGAGACCCACAATAAATTTTAAAAAATAAAAACAAAAAACACATTGTTACTTACCGATTGATGTTCCTGAGTAAACTGGAAGTGCTTTATTTAATGACTCGGATGTATTTGCTGCTTTGTTTTCAAAAGATACTAGCAGATTTTCCCGTCGTTGATCGGGTAAAATGTAAAGACTGATTAAATTTTTACATTGAATGACCATATTTTAATATAGGTTGAATAAATATAGGCTCGTAGCCCCCCATAGACGATTCTGAACGAAATCAAAATACCGTACTTGGCTTCCCTGGAAAAAGTTATATAAGATTCATATGTTTGTTTGTATCTAAATGTCTCCAGTTTTATTTCTATAGCGGACAGACAGACAAACTTTGAGTTTTATATATATAGATAGCAGATTTACCCGTCGTTGGGGGGTAAAATGTAAAGACTGATCATACAGAAAGAAAATAAAACTGAACAATACAACCAGTGTCATAATTTCTTGAGGTGAAATCTACGGTCGTTAGTAACCCTATTTCACATGACTAAAAAAATTTTGCAGAGAAGGAAAATAAATACAGGCTCGTAGCCCCCCATAAACGATTCTGATTGAAATTAAAATACCATACTTGGCTTACAGACAAACTTTGAGGGTTATATATATACAGTACCGGAAAAAATTAATTGGGACAGTTACTTTTCACCATATTTTTACAGTCTTTACAAACAAAAACACATAAATTCAATATCAAAATTGATTTTAATACTGGAAATTATTAGCAAATAAGCTAAATAAACAATATAGGGCACCAAAAGTCCATAAACAGCACCAAAGTTCTCATAAAATGAAACAGGTAGGTTATAGCGTGTTGCCCCTCCTTTAGCTGCAATGACTGCTTTCACTCTTTTTGGCATTGAGGCAACCAAACTTTCAATAGTACTCTCCTCAATGTTGTCCCAAAAACCATTTAGGGTTTCCCACAGCACATCTAAACTTGATGGCTTCGAATTGTGGACCTTTTGTTTTAGAATTGTCCACAAATTCTCTATGGGGTTGAGGTCGGGGGATTGCGCAGGCCAATCCATGACGGATACTCCTTTCCTCTGGAAAAACTCCATCACCCTCTTAGCCTTATGGCATGGGGCATCATCCTGCTGATAGATATACTCCCCATTTTGAAATAGTTTCTCGACAGAGGGGAACATAGCACTATTTAATAGTCTAATGTATTTTTTTGAGTCCAATATGCCCTCAACGCGATACAAGGACCCCGTACCTATACTGCTAAAACAGCCCCAGACCATAAGGCTGCCCCCTCCAAACTTCACTGTTGGGACTATGCATTCTTCTTTGTATCTCTCTCCTGATCTCCTCCTCACAAATACCCTCTTAGCCGGATTGAAGAGTTCAAAGGAACTCTCATCTGACCACAGAACACGGCTCCAGTCTGAAACAGTCCAGTCTTTATGGGCTCGAGCCCAATCAAACCTCGCCTTGCGATTCTTTTTTGACAGCAAAGGTTTCTTTACTGCCACACATCCTTTAAGTCCTGCCTCATTCAAACGTGAGCGGACAGTTCTGCTGGTCACATTGATACCACACTCTTCCTGCCACACTTTCTTGAGGTCACTTGAGGTGAATTGGCGGTCATTTAAGGATCAGCGGATCAATCGACGGTCTTGTCTCTGTGTTGTAGATTTCTTCCTGCCCCTACCAGGCAGATCCTTCACTGATCCTGTGCTTTTATGTTTCTTAACAATGTTTGACACAGTATTCTTGTTTATTCCAAGTTTTTTGGCTATATCTCTAATGCTTTTCCCACTTTTGTGTTCAAATACAACCTTGAGTCGGCGTTCTTCACTCAATCGGTGATGACCCGTCATACTTCCTGAAATACTAAAAAAAAACCGAAAGATTTTTATAATCATGAAATATTTATAATTTTATGCTGGAAGATCATAAAGTACAACCACAATCATCAAACATCACATAAAAATGCATATCAAGCAAATAAAATACACTTTGCTGGATTTAAAACTATGAAAATTTGTGATTAATCTGGTTCTGTTTAAAAGTCATGCTTTAAAGTGCCATAAATATTTTTAAAATCATAAATTGGAAAAATATAAAATTTCATAACCTTTAAATGTGTCCAATATCGCCCATGAAACATCTCACTTAGTCCAAATTTACACAACTTTAAAAACATGTTTGATATTATAACATACCTTAGAGGTTCCGCAAATCTGATAAATCAGCAAAATTCCAGTACAGTATCAAATGATTCCCTTGTAACTGGCAAAATAATCAATAAATATAGCTAAAATGTAATGAAAAACGTTGAACGGATGTATCTAAATGTAAACAACAACAAGCGAGTCTCTTTCGCCATCTATAGGATTTTCCTGAAACGTTTATATTCCATTTTCTACTTCAATAATTACTGTCCCAGTTAATTATTTCCAGTACTGTATATATATATATATAGATAATAACTTTTTTACTTGTGGTTTGTAACGAATGCAACAATGCTTCGCTTGCAGAGAAGGAAAATAAATATAGGCTCGTGGCCCCCCATAGACGATTCTGAACGAAATCAAAATACCGTACTTGGCTTCCCTGGAAAAAGTTATATTAGATTCATATGTTTGTTTGTATCTAAATGTCTCCAGTTTTATTTCCATAGCGGACAGAAAGACAGACAGACAGACAAACTTTGAGTTTTATATATATAGATTTAAATTGCGGTTCAATTGAAGTCACTTGTAAGATTAAATCATTTTCCGCTTTCACCCGGTTTCTATATTTAATTTTTGTTGCTGCATACAATGAGAATGTTTTCTCACACAGATAGATAGTCGGAAATCTTTTTAGCACTTTCAAAGCTTCAAGTGATATTTCTGGAAATTCTTCGATCAGCATGACCCAAAACTTTGTTAGTTCGATTTCTCTAAATTTACTTTTCAATTCAAAGTTCGATGATATATTAATCAGTTGTTCCGTTTCTTTTTATGAGAGGGCTGCTATGTCAGGAAAATCTTGAAATGGGTTCTGAATCCAAAAAAAGTTATCATCGTTGATGATAAAATACCTTCCAAATACTTCAGCTGAATTTCTTAAATGCTGGGAGATAGAAACTTTTATATTTCCTTGCAAAACGAGCCGGCTTGGAAGAAGATATTCACATAAATTTCTAAAGCATTCGTGTTTTCTTTCAAGGATGCATTCTTTCCATAGATTTATTTTCCGTTGAAGTGCAAGGATGGTACCTTGAGCTTTAAAATATGTTACTTTGTTGCCTTGCAACGAAATATTTACTTCTTAAGTGAGCAAAATATCTGCCATATACGCCAACCTTTGAATAGAGGCGCTGCCTGTTAATTTAACAGCAAACTTGTGCTTTTGATCAGATAAAAAGCTGTAAACCTCTTCAGGCAACTCATAAAATCTTGCCAACATCTTCCCTTTGATAAACAGCGAACTTCAGTACGTAACAATAACGCTTTGTGAGTTTTTCCTATATCTTCACCCAGCAATTTAACAATTCTGGAATTAAGTGGCCTAGCTTTAATAAAGTTAATCATTTTTGTCACATCTTCCAGCACTTCAACTATATCAGGGGGCATCCGTTTAACCGCCAGAGCATACCGGTGTAAAAAGCGGTGAATGGTGACAGTTTCCGTGTTTTTACTTTTTATGTGAGCCACAACTCCCCAACATTTACCCACCATCACTGTGGCACCATCTATACATACACTTGAACAGTTTTTCCATGATATATCGTGTTCCTCAAAAAAAGATTGAATCAGTAAAAATATATCTTCACCTTTTGTGTGAGTTTTTAAAAATTTACAGAAAAGTAAGGCCTCTTCAGTCTTAAAATTACAGATGTAACGAACAAATACAAGTCATACAGCTTAATCCTCAACGTCTGTAGATTCGTTCATTTGAAGAGAAAACGTCGGACTTTGCTTTACTCTTTAAATCACTTCTTTTTGGCAATACTCTGCCATTTCGCTAATACGCCTTGAACCTGTACTGTTTGAAAGGGGCACAGCTTCTATGTTGCAAACATAATTTTTGCCTATCATTCACCCAACTAAATCTTTTGCACACGGTTTTATTAAGTTTTTGACTATTGTGTGAGCCTCTCCTCGTTGTGCTATCCGAAAACTAATTTTTTAGGTAGAAAAAAGTGCATTTTTGTGATCTTCACTGACAAACGTTTTAAACATTTTCTTCCTTTCATTTATTTTTAGGTTCTTCTTTGTGAATTAATCAATATTTTCGTTTTTAAGTTGAGAATGCTTTGTTTCTAAATGTCGTTTTAGTTTTGCTGGAAAAAGACTGCCATTTGAAAGAACAGTTCCACATTCTACACAAAGTCCATTTGGCTTTTCCTCATCATCAATCCATGTGAAGCAAAAACTTAGATAACTTTCATCATATTTTCTTTTCTTGGAAGCTTCAGCAGTTTTCTTATTGTTAAAGTTCGATGACGAACACGATGCTATTGCAACAGGTCTTGAGTCATTTGCAGTTAACTTGCTTTCATTTACCTTTACGGTTTTTAGCTATTTATCCATTGTAAGGGGTAATAGCAATGATCTTTTCACCTACGAAATATAAGTAATCACGTTTCTTATATCTATGCCTACGCTGTTAAACACAATCTACAAAAATTAAACTTGTTACTGTAAATGCAACAGGAACAGAGCGAAGACACTGACCAACATGCGTGAATGATGATCGATCAGTTGCCAGATGTTTTCAACCGAAAATAGCCACAAGCCTTACAGAAATTAATCATTGCTAGTATATCAATTTTTTTATGTATAGAAAGAAAAATGAAACAGAATTAAAATACTTAACTTTCTTAATAGGGTTAATACAAGCAAGAAATAAATCTAAATTTTACAGGTAAATTATATTAACGCTGTGAATTTGACACTTGACAAACATACTAATAAGGTAGTGCCAAAATGTGGCAACAAGGCGGTAAATGAAATATGGCAATATCTGTTGGGAACTAATAGACAATGCCTTATTTCAATTACCGCCATGTTGTCACATTTCGACGCTACCGTTGTCAAATTTTATTGATGCCATTATTGCTTCTTGGGCAGTTGCAAAATTAGCCAAGTCAGAATTTTAATAAGTAAACGGATAGCTGGCGGAGTCCCTGGGCTTCTCTCGCGGAGCCCTGGAGCCTTGTACGGAGCACTTTGAGAACCTATGTTCTAGATAATTCTGCTTTTTAAGGTATTGGAAATCTTTTTCAAAAAAATTTTTATTCCAAAAGTTTGACTTCATAACCGCTGGCGAAACGAAAGCCTTTTTCAAAAATCATGTCTTTTTTGTTAAAAGATTATGCAAAGCTGTGTTGTATCTATACTTTCCAGGCATTCTTTTATCCAGCAATACTCCGGTTGTGATCAAGACTCAATCATCATCAGCCAATCCGGACGTTAAAAGGAGATTACTGGAAGAAGCTAGAGCGCTTCAACTATTACATCATCATAACATTATTAAGCTCGTCGCAGTGGTAAGCAGAGTAACAATAAAAAAAATGTTTAGGGCTGCACTGCATCAAAACAAAACCATTGCACTCAGATTCTTCCCAAACAAAATGTCTTGTACATTGAAGCTGATAGAAAATGAATTGAACAAACGCGACTAATTGTTATGGCGTTTACTTATTTTTAAAAGATTTCGAATGTTACATAATAACAAGATCACATCAACTTTGTACCATGGTCGGTCAAAAAAAAATGACAATTTTTTACAGTTCAAATTTGAATTGACCAACAACCAAAAAATGTTTTTTTGTTTTTGACATAGTGTACCTCCTGTGGCACACATTTATTCCAGCTTGATATTAAATTGTCTATTTATTGTCAAAGAATCTCCTGAGCTGCGTTTGGAGCTTATTACTCCCTGCAGCCTTCAGCTCTTAAGTCATCAATCTGAAAGCGAATTTTCCTAATACTTTTCTCAAGCAGGCCAAAAAGGTGAAAACCGAATTGTGCAAAACTGTCTTTTTGATTGGAGCTTGTAATGATAAACCCAGGTCTCATCAGATGTGACTATTTTTGACAGAAAAACAACTCCCTTCTTTCTGTAACTGCGTAATAATGCTCTGGAAGCCCCCAAGTGTTGACTAGTGTTCATCCATTAACATATTGGGAACCCAGCAGCGGCTAACATGTAAAAAATTCAACTTCTCGGACACAGTTGCATACACAGTGCCGTGATACAAGTCCAAGTTTCCAGCTAATTAAGTAAACTATCCATCACATCATATCATATGTGGTCAGCAACAAAGTAGTTCTACTTAAGTATACTACTTATGCAGGTTTTTTAATGAGAAGCTACTTACTTGAATAGTTTCGTTTTTTTGTTCTACCCTTACATGGGTAAATAAGCTTGAAAGGATCGGTGCTTGGGCAACTGTAACTTTTACTCAAGTAGATGCTGAAAAAATGTGTTCGATTGAAATGCTACATGCTAGCATAAAAAACAACTTTAGGTTCAAGGTTTCATCTTTTAGAAAACCTTTTTTTAGAAGTGAGCTATTTTTTTCGAATCTTTAAAACCAAATGATGGCACTATTCAATGATAACTATGAAATAGGCCGTCAGTTATTATTGTCATCAAGTCTTTTGATTTAAAGAAATTATCAGTTTTAGAAGTAAAATTGAACATTTTGCTCAAAAATGATCACCAACATCTATAGTACCATACAGCAATCAATTACATCATGTCAACAACCCGCGACCGGTTTCGACCTAATTGGGTCTCATCAGGCGGGTGTAAAAACACTCAATAATAAACACGC
Organism: Trididemnum clinides; assembly: GCA_963675345.1. Taxonomy (NCBI): domain Eukaryota; kingdom Metazoa; phylum Chordata; class Ascidiacea; order Aplousobranchia; family Didemnidae; genus Trididemnum; species Trididemnum clinides. Next base: position 8,379,059 of record OY776292.1, on the reverse strand, counting down.
TGAAAAAGGACAAATTTGCTATTAGGTGCAAAAAAAGATGCAATATAAAACAATATGATACAGCAATACCTATATCACGGGAGTCTTATTTAAGGACGCACACATGACATGGACAAGAAGTCACAAAAGTTAAGCCCTAATAGGGGTGTAGGATCATTGTTAAGACTTTATCATTTTACAAAATATAGAAATTGCAAGCAGCAAATTAGCAATTTTCAATGCGATCTCCTACTAAAAGGGATCTGCCTCCAGCATCACACTAAGGTAAGATAGATTTCTATCACACTTAAGGTAAAATAGATTTCTATTTTACCTTAGTGTGATGCTGGAGGCAGATCCCTTTTAATAGGAGATCGCATTGAAAATTGCTAATTAGCAACTAACAACTTCTATATTTCAGTTTCAGAAGCAAATTTGAATGTTGATATTTCGCAATGTATTGCTTAATTTTCTGTAATATACAGGGTGATTGCAAAGAACGCCCAAACAGTTAGTGATTTCTACTCTAGGGTTATTGGGTATGGATTGATTACGTTGGTGTCTGGAGTGATGAGTGTTAGTATCGAGAATTTAGCTGTTATCATAGTCATCAGACGCTAGTTTATGTGAACATGTACAGCGGAAAACTTTATATCGCAATATCTAGCCATAGACTTAATTTTTATTTATTCAGAAACTGTGTCTAAAATGGCTACTCGGTTGACTAAAGAACGATGTGTCGCTGCAATAAAACATTACTATCAATCAGGTAAAAACAGAGCTGAGGCCAGCAGAAGACTGCAAACCAGTTCGGCCTACCTCCTCCTCAAGGACGAAACATTACTTATTTGGTAAGGAAATTGAAGAAACGGGTTCCGTGGCTGACATTCATTGATCAGAGAAGCCTTCTACCATTACAATCTCAGGGTTGTAAATAATTGGCCGAAGCTATACACCGAAGTCTTCAAAAATCATCTCAACGTCTTGCAATGAAACTTGAAAAAAGCCAATGGAGTGTTCTCAAATTATCGAAAACATTTGGCATGAAGCCATACATACCCCAATTAGTGCAAGCCTTAACCCTACTCTAGTACCATGAAAAAAATCACGTTAGCAGTACCTTGGGATCAATATGACCCCAATACTGAAAATACCTTTTGACACCAGTAGAAAAACTCAATTTGTTATCAATCCGTGTTTATTGCTTGAAAGATGTAATGGAGTGCACAATGCAGAAATATTTTACTTCTGAGATTGGTTACCGACCATCTTGCTGTGCTCTTCGCAAGTGGTGTTATGACATCTACTGCAGGTGAGTCTGTACCTTTTGTCCTTCGATCTCGGATAAGGGAAGCATCTTTTGCGCCCTGATGGACGATGCTGGGTGATGTTTTGAATAGCTAGAGGTGCTTCTGGTAAAATCCCACCGCTACAAATAATTTGTTTTACAACCTGAGGTGTTTGAGGGGTCACCAATCTGCGCTTAACTTGAGGAACAATCAACGATATAAATAGTTTTCTAATGGGGTCAACATGAACCCAAACAAATAAAATGTGAAATTTACAAAAAAGGCAACATTGAAATTAAGATTGAACAAATAGAAACAGTTAACAAGAACCAGCAAAAAAAATGCGAAGCGAGATGAAAGCTTATAATCTCAAAGTTTGGAATATTTAGCTTATCAAATAAGCCTGGGGTCATATTTACCCCACGGTACCAAAGAAGGGTTAAATGAGTGTGATCCAGATCGACAAATAGAGTTTGCAGAATGTTTCTTGAAAAACGTAGGTGAAGAGCTCACGTACGTCGATAAAGTCTGGTGATCGGATGAGGCCATTTTTAAACTGAACGGCCACATTTACCGCCATAATTGTATTTATTGGTCCGCTGACAATCCAAACATTGTCATAAATAAGAAACTTAACCTTCCAGAAGTTACCCTCTTGTGTGCGATCTCTTCATCAGGAATCATTGGTCCTTTCTTTTTTGATACTACAGTAACTTCACAATCTTACCTGGCAATGCTGAAAGAAAATTTTTTGCCTCGTGTACAACACCAAGAAACACTGTTTCAGCAAGATGGGCCCAGGCCCAGCATGGTGCAGTGGTGCGAGAATGGTTAAATGATAAGTTTGGCGAAAAATAGATTAGCCGACGCGGCTTCATCAAATGGCCACCCAAATCTTCTGATCTTGGTCCGCGTGACTTCTTACGGAGCGTTTTGAAAGATCCTAAAGAAAATGCTAAAAAAAGATCCTAATCTTAAAGGTTCCTAAAGAAGGAACCCGAGAAGCAACGAAGAATCAAAAAACGCAATCACAACTGAGATTTCGGCAATCAACGCCAATCTTTGTCAAACGGTGTGCCTCTTGGTGACTGATCGTTTGCGACGATATCTGGCAGTTGAAGGTCAGCGGTTTGAGCATTTCGGTCGAACAGACTGAGGTTCGTTCTTGAAACTTTCAATTTATTCTTTGATATTATTAATTGCATTCTTAATTATTGTATTATTTGTCCTTGAACAACTTTCTTTGAATCTCAAATCCAACATTTGACAGCATTATGTGGTATTTAAAATGGGGCGTTACTTGCCAATCACCCCGTATATTGGTCAGTTAACAAAAGCCAGAGGGAGGGCAAAATGGCAATTGCCCTTGTGAAAGTTTTATAAAATAATCATTTTGGGCTGAATTATTGGTGCCCTCGAAAAAAGATTATTAAGCTAAATAGCGTTTACAGGTAGGTGTAGGTCGTAGGCTACGTATAAACCCGAGCCTAAAATTGTTCATGGAGTCCGTGCAGTATGCTGTTGAGTTTTCATCCCCATCATGGAGGGCACAAAATACGATTTCATGGAGATGATCATCAATAAAAGTTCTTTCACTTAAAAAATGCCAAAAAAATTGCTTTCAATAAGTTTATTTTAAAAAAGTTTCCATATCAAAAACGGGTGCAACAAGCTGCAAAACTAAATTTGTCTTCTCATGCCACTGGTTCTAATGATCAAACACTTTATTATTGAGCTCGGGTCAGCCTCTCAACGCCCCTGCATAAGCTTTATATTAAATCTTTAAAATTTGCTTAAAGCCTCTGATTTTTTCCAAAATCTTGTGGGGTGTCAATCGTTATCAAAAATGTTATTTGGCATAAAAATTTTTACATCTATCTTCCCCCTGTCCGAAATTTGAGCTGACTACGCCTCTTGCCTAGGTTAGTGCAAATCCTAAACATTGTTGAATTTTATGTTGGTTGGAGAAAATCGAAGTGTCCACGACTGGTTTCACGTTTTAACGACTTTTAAGTATTGGTAAGAACTGTAACCAAACCATTTAGACAACAATCAAAAATAAAACTAAAGAGACCTATAAGAAAAAGCATTAATTATATAAAATAATTACATGCCCAATAAAAACAAGAGGATTGACAAAAGGGGAAGCATTAGGTTTTTGGTTTGTTTGGAAAATAATGACTTTTTTTGTTGATCAACTTTCGGTAGAAGCTTTTTCGACTTTTTTAAAATTCATAATCTTATCCTGGCCAGAGGGGGGGGCTTACATGTCGCATGGTACGAGGGAGGAATGGAACAATGGGCCCTTCCTATAAGCGTACGCAAGGGAGCTATAGCCGCGGATTGATTTTTGGTTGGCGGTTATAGTAGTTCGGGTGACTTAAAAAGGACCCTCACACGGTTTTGTTTTGCGTTCGATTTATTGGTTGACGAACTTCTACCGTTTTCTATAAACTAATTTCAACGCATTAGAATACAGAACAACATTATAAATGGTAACAACAATTTAAGTTAATAAAACATGATAGTGGCTCCTACGGTATAAACTAATTTAAGATATGCATCACTCAACTTACCGATAATTCCGGCAGTTACTTGGTTGAGTAAGGCAATTTAAACATTTAACACCGTTATTGAGTTATAATTATTGGTCTAAATAAACAAAAAAGAATGGCACAATTAAATCAATTTATGATATATATTTACTTTCATGATGAATTTAGAAAACTGTAGCTTTGTTAGCCAGACACGAAATCTGCGGAAGCTTTGTTGGAAATTTTTCATCACTGCTTTTACATGTGGCTACTAAAAACACTCTTTTGAGATGATCTTTTAATAAAATTAAAAAGTATTCCCAAAGATTATGTAAGGTTTCCAAAAATATAATTTGGGAAAAAATGAACAGCTTGACATTTTGAATTTAAACATCACTTAACTAAACAAACTAAAAGACACTGAAACCCAAAAATATAACGGTAGCGCGAATTACAGTTCGAACAGAAAGCCTCAAACTTTTACTTTCAACCCAAACCAAATTATGTTTCTGGCTACGCTAATGCCCATTTCCCTAATTGCGCCACAGTAGGCCTACGCGTCTGCGCTGTACAGGTACTGTAACATTGAAGGACCAATAATTTAGTTTTTTGGTATTACTTACTCTGAAGTGTGGAGTGCACTGGATCAGGAGCATATGACTGTCAACACAAAAATTTTGAAAAAATGAAACTCTTTCCTCCTTTTCCTACTTAAGTACTTCAACTTTTGCTTACTTTTTTACTTTTACTCAAGTAAATGTGTTTGTTGTTACTTTCTATTGCAGGGTGACCCTAAATGAGTAATACCATACTAGCGTCATAATTTGCGCCGTTGTTGGTAGATATTGCACGATATTTACTCAAATTTATTCTAGGCTATAACAATTCAGTCCTGTAAATTTGAGTTCATAACATCAGCAGTTCTGTTATTTAAGCTTTTCAAGCACATGTTTAAGATGGCCACCACATGTTCTTGACTACGTCTTCGGAAAGACTTCCTAAGTCTGCGACCGGCAGAGGTACGTGCTCTTCAACTTCTTAACTTATCTGTCAACCATTGGTTTGTTTGGAAAATGATTGAAAACAAATTGCCTACGAAATTTTACCTGTACAATTTTTATAGACTGTCTCAATGTAAATCTCAACCCCAAACATCTTTTGCTCATTCGTCCAAGACATTTTTCTTAGACTTTTTCGTTAGGCTTATTGTCAACACCTACTTAAGTTAAATCTGAAATATAAGATTGGTAGCATTACTATGAAAAGTTTTATCCACTGCTATGTAGATATCACTCATCTCAGGGTCATTCTGTATTTGACTACTTTTTTTGAATGCTGTAGACAACAATACTTTTACTCAAATAGGTTTTTAGGCTACTTTGACCATCTTTGCAATTAGTCAGGTCTTAAACCGTCAGTGCATGTACTGGAGTAAAGATATCAGCTGGTCTTTTTTTTTCGGATCGTCCTTTATCTTTTTGCGTCCATTTTGAATGTTGTCAAACATTTGTAGAAGTTTGCTCTAGATTTACAAAAAGAATCATATTTTTCAAGCATTTCAAACAGAATCTGACGCGGTTTTACAATCTCCGCCGAAAGAAATGTGATATCTCCTCAGCGCCTCTTCCATGAGCTGTTTGCTAGCCTAGTGGTCACTTTAATTTACCATCAAACCTACGGTAATCTAAAAATATAAAAGGGAGTTGCAGATGGGATGATTACTTCAATTATTGTCAAAATTTCAGAACTTATGATGCTCTCAACAGAGATGGGCCGTGTCACTGTTACCAGTAGGCCCAAAGCGGCTCCGAACACAATCTATTTTGTGTGTGACTGAAAGTTGTTGAGTGTTCACTGGAAAAAATAAAATATATGTAATGTGCTTCTAAACGCACATAACCTGATTTCCTACCAAATAGGCTAAATGGTGAAGCTGTACTATAGAAAACGGCCACGAAAAAAATTTTCTGTTTTCATCAAAATCTGCTTAAATCAGTTTTGGTTACAGAAAAATGTGTTTCGTATTTATTTATTTACTTATAGTGCATAGCAACAAATCAAAAAAGTCATAAAAGACTTAATCACAAACAGCCGACTTCAACTAGGCCAATATAGTAGAGTTCATTAAGTCTTCAGATATCTGAAAATGTCAGTCAATAAATAATGAGATTTTGTCAATTCCTTACTTCAAGAACACCAAAGGAATTGACAAAATCTCATTATTTATTGACTGATATATTTTGAATATATTAAATATTGATATATTTTGAATAAGTAATTAATATATTTTGAATATATTTTGTCATGTGTTTTAATAATTTGAATAATTAATATACTTTGAATAAGCAAGCATTTTTTGTCATCTGTTCACAAATTTTTTATGATCCAAGTTAATGCGATTGCGCTTGACGCCGTGTAGTTTGTTTTCATTTTTCGTATACATTTACAAAAAATCCAATTTCTCAAGTTCAATAAAAATTTCATTGCAGAGCAAAGAAGTTTATTACTTTCAGTTATAAATTTGAATTAAAGTTGTGAAAAAAATTTTGTGAAATCTTTACTGGTATTCGAGATAAAGTGTTCAAATTTTGTTGAGCTGTTGTGTGCAGCGTTGAGTACACTACCCGAAAAAATACCTGGAGTTTTAGGGTTAAGTTTTCTGCAGAAGGTTCAAATTTGAACAAATAGTTAAAGCAGTTTCACAAAAATAGTTTTCGGTTTTTCAAAACAATTATTTAACATAAACGGCATATATTTTGAGAATGATAAGATTTGAGTTTTTCTTTAATACGACTTGGAGTCGAATCTTCTACATTTTGAGAAGAAAGAGATTTTGGCTATTTTTTATTGCGACTTGGAGTCAACGCTGTAAGATTGCTTCTGTAAACATACCATGTTTTGCTGTAGGTGACGACCAATTTGGCTTGTCTTGTCACAGAACTTCAAGAAAATTACGACCTCCTTACTCACTTTTTGCAAACCAACACTTATGAATCATCGCTATCCCAAACTGCAAAGATGGTCTGCGAAGTAAGAACAGTGGCAATTCTGTGCTGTATATTCAGTGGTGTCAAACTGTAATGTAAGCAATCGACCCTTATCCCAAACGTGGCCTTTTTAACGTCTTTACGATTGGTAAAGATGTCCTTTAGAGAAACTAAACGTGCCCTATTCTCAACTCCTTGCCCTTGAGATCTTCCTGTATTGCAAAGTATATCGTATTACTGGCGATCACTTATATTTAAACGGTGTAAATCTTGCTATTATAATCGACGTACGCAATAATAACTACCATGTAGACACTTTTGGGAAATTACGATCATCATCTGAAACAAGTATAAGAGCTGTTTTTTCCTCTCTGAGAATAACACGTTATGCAGCAGAAACTGACTATAGGCCAGCAGGCGTTGATTAAAACAAACATTGGACTCAACATGCATCTTGTTGTAAGCGCAAAACAAGAATAAGAAAGGAGAAAGCTAAATTCAAGTGAAAGTAAGCTACAATTAACAAAAAAGACTACCCTACAAAACGATGCTTTTACATTTATCATTTATTGAAGCAGGAGGTGTTTTTTTGAAATCACTGCAAAAGGCAACCTATCAGAAACAATTACAGTGTAGTGCATTTCTCCCCTTTTAATAGTTGAAAACAATTTGTTCGGAAATTGCTATACTTAGGTGGTATCGGGAGCTTGAGTCTATTTTTTTCTAAAGCGATTCACACTACGCTGAATTACGTTATTTATGAACAATCAAGCCATTTGATTTTTGTTACAGCGAACTATTGAGATATATGTTCAAAAGCATTTTTTGTATTGCAGATTGCTTCTGCACTGCAACATATATCTTCAATGCGATACGTTCATAGAAACATAAGAGCGTGTAACGTGTTGCTTAGTCGCAATATGACGTGCAAGTTAGCTGGATTCGGATATATCGCTTCATTAGACCGTTACGGAAACTACTTCAAAACAGATGGTATGAGTTTTTTCTTCCTGTAAGTGATATGTTAAGATTAATATTCCCTCTAATTTTTTTTCGTCTTGTGCGGAAAATTTTTTGAAGCGTGCACTCTTAAAAATATTTGAAGTTTGCGTTGAAAAAATATAAAAATTTCATGCGCGGCATTATTTGACTTGTGTGTGCGGGCGCACAAGCGCACACGTTAGGGGAACACACTGGTTAAGATCAACACAATCGCGCTGGAATTTTGGAAAAAGTTTAGATACAAGCATTTATTTACCAGCAGAAATATCTGTAGATGGAGGCAGTGCTGACAGCAACAGGTTTCGACTCCCAAATAGTTTTGATAAAAATAAAATATCATCTGAAATCAAAAGAAGGATTTAGATTTATTTTCCACTAATTAGACTCGACTCTTGTTTAAGGAGGTGTATAGTGTTTCCCTTTAAAAAAAGGTCAATCGGAGTAAACTTTTTCTCACAGTAGTTTTGTTGGCGTGCTTCAGGTGCAGTTAAACTTTTACTATTTGTTACTAGATGATGCCCCTTTTCCTGAAGTAATGTGTCGCTGGATGGCGCCAGAAGCAGCAACAAACGGAAGGTATTCTACCGCATCAGATGTGTGGGCTTTCGGCGTACTAGTGTATGAAATTTTCACTAAAGGAGAAATGCCTTACATTGGTAAGAGTTTCAGTTCTACAATTATTTTCAAACAATAATGTCAAAATCAAGAACTGCAAAATCATGCTGACACATATCTGCACCAATCTAACTTTTATAAAACGGTTTTTAACTGCATTTCTTCTGCTCGGTGACAGTGATAAGAACTCGAGTGCATGTGTCGCGTACACACTAAACAATTTTTAAACATGAATGAACGCAATTATTCTGTCTTTAATCTTGAAAACATTCTCCGAGCTAGTAAAATAACGATTGATTTAATTTCTGAAAGATAGTTTTAGGATAGTGCAGAAATACTACTTAAAATCACGCATCATAACAATACAACCCTATGTTTCTTCAAGCATCAGTAACATGTCAAAAACGGAACGTATAAGCTGTAGCTGTCCTTTTTGAACCGCCTTGACATTTAGGTTTGATGTAAATAAACAAAAATCTTGAGAAACAATTTTTACTCGTAATAGCTGCTATTGATCACAAACAAAAAGTTAGCACTATAAACATAAAGCAACAATTTATTCCTAGATAATATCTGGTCTGTAATAATTAAGCAGTAGAGCTCATCGCAAGCCACAAATGCATTCATTAAATTTCAATGCAATATGTTGCCAACTCATTTTTGGTTGAGCTCATTATTTTTTAGATCATAGCCAATTAGTTAAAGTTGTTGCTTCGATTTTTACCTGACTTCTAACGTTGATCCGCATTTGTGATACGAGCCTTGCAAACTATTTTTATCCAGGCGTTCTTAATCCCCACGTAATCAACGAAGTAAAGCGTGGACGCAGATTGCAAAAGTCTCCTGGAATTCCTGACAAGTTTTACAACATAATGATCAAGTGTTGGAAGGCAAATAGTGCGGAGCGGCCAGATTTCTTGCGATTGCTAGTAAGCAAATTAAATTTGAGTTTTGGGCTTGAGAACTCTAGCAACGGTCAAAATATCAGGCTAAGGATTATAGGTGTTTGTCAGGAAAAGACATGAAATTGTTCATTTGCAGTAAAAGTCTGATGCAAAACAAAATAACGATTTAGAGGCTTACAGAGCATAATAGCGTATAGTCCCGTTTGTGAAACGAAAAAAATGAAGTAGAACAGTATCAACCGCTGTTAATTGCAGTACGGAATGACGATGTGGGGCTATTTATTTAACTTTTAATCACTTTAACTCTATCCTTGTTTTGTTTGTATTTGTTGCTAATAATTTTACTGTTGAATTTTCAAAACAACTCCAAAAATTTGATGAATAAGCTGAATATGTAGGCTGAATACTTTGACCTAACGTCAAGTCTAAAGTCTAGGCCAAATTTAAGAAAGTGGTTTGTAAGATTTCCATCAGCCGCAGAATGATGCTCTTTTTGATTTCATTTCATATCCTCCGCCGAACGCTTGCTTACTTTTCTTGCAATGCTAGCTTGTAAACAATCTGTGGTGAAAAAAATCTGAAAAACGAAAACTGAACCAGAGTCTAGAAACTTTTGACGACGATAAAACCGGATTCTCTTAAGTGCAATAAACAGTGGAAATACAGTCTTGGATTCACCTACACCAGGGTTGTCCCCTGCTGCCCTCAAGCCAAATGTTGCTCGCGATTTGCAATTTTGCGGCCCCGCGATAAGGTTTCCAAATGCTGCCCGCGGCAGGGAAATTTAGCAGCTTTAAACAAAAAGCCTATTAGTTTAATCTTGGAAAAACCGATGCCCACAAAAAACAAAGGTCTTCATCACGTTTTTGGGTGGAAACTATTACCAGTAACTGCTTCGAGGCAAGTTTGTGCGTAGAAACAACATGGATTACGATCTGTTACTGGCCCGCGAAATTTTCAAGATGTTTGAAATTGGTCCACCTTCAAAAAAAGGCTGCAAACCAAAGGCGCAATTCTGTTTGTGGTTGTGTCTGTATGTGTGTGCGTGTTTTCATTTCTCCAAAATTGCTGGACATACAAGCATGAACCTTGGCGCGATTGATCACCATCCAGGTGTGAATGTCATAAGGGGGTTCGTGACGTCATGATGACGTCACAGTCAAAGATAATTCTTTTAAATCGCATTTTTTAACTGAGGAAAATGGTTGTTAGCCTAAACAAAAGTCAGTACCCGACTTACTAACTTAAACAAATTTCACTTCTTTAGGTTCACATGACATCATAATAAACGATTAATGGAAAAATGTCTTTTCTTAATTTTTAACTACTGATCGTAAAATCGCGTTCAAAGGCTTTTATGGAATATATTATCAAAGTGCTTTTGATAAAATAACTTTACAACAATTATAGCTAAACAGACAATGTAACAACAGATTCGTTTTTTTAACATTAAAAGCCTTCTAAGCATGCTTCTTCGCTTTTACCTGCTCGCTTCACACTTGCTATATGATGTCATCATGCTGTTTATTACGACCAACCCTTTTAATACTACTGTAGATATGATCATATGTGATGATTTTTTCAAAAATTGTAAAACGTTTACAAAATCAGTTTACAGCTGATTTGTGACCTCATTTCTCAACCGATTTAAAAATTTTTTTAAGATACTAAAGGTTGTTTTAAGACAATTTTGATCGTAAATTAGTTGTACCTTTACTAAATATTGTTCGTGTGTGAATACTTAATTATTATATTAATCCTCACTCTCTCTTTATGATTCTTCGTTCCCTCCTTCAATGTACTTGTCTAGCGCGATGCTCCCGTCTTCTTGTGCTGAAGTCTTGGTCGTGAGGTGCCGCTGTGGAGTTACAGCATAGTGGATTTTATGCACTCCACAAGTAGCAAAACTAGGAAATCCGGTCCCTCACTTACAAAAAGCAGTTATAACTTCGGCAACGGCGTCCATCCAAGTGGTCGAGTAATAATTATCATACATAGAAGAAGGTCTACATCGTGAAGGTTCACTTCCCTACTGGTTTGATACGCACCAATAATGGCGCAACCGGTTTGGTGCTTTCTTATTTTTCGTGTGCGACTACTTAATTAATTGTACCTCTACAAATTGTTTTTATGCTGAAAATATTGAACTTCAAGATCTGTACTGTAACTTTTACTTCCGCACAAAAAGTGGTAAGCTACGTAAAAACCTAAGTTAAATATATAAATGTTGGGATAAGGTACTAACTATTAGTATCGTTCGAAAGCTTAGAAAATTTACTTTTCAGCAATTCGTAACTTTAATTCGTTACGGTATGGATTAGTCCATAATGGCTGATCAATATTTGATTGCCTTACATTATTTTCCATTTTTAATTGAATAATGTTCCTACTAGATCTAAGAAATTTGTAATTTTTGATAAAGTTAAGTACTTTGGTACGTTTTGACGATTTTTCCTCAAAAGCATGGTTCTTTGGCATTATCTATTCATAACACCAAACAATGAAGTCTCTAAATATTTTTGTAGTGTAGCCTACCGGTCAAAAACACTCAAAAATTTGATGCCTGGGCTTAACAAAATTGCAGTTTCCAGATAAACAAAGTACTTTGGTACATTTTAACAATGTTTTCTTAAAAGCATGGCTCTTCGGCATTATTTATGTAAATTTTCAAAAAGATTTATCAAGAAATGAAGTCTCCAAGCGTTTTAAAAAGAAGCCCACTCCAAGCAAAACAATTGGTGATCCCCCAACAGAAATAGAAAGTAACAATGATTCTGTTTTATCTTTTGCAATCAAATGCAAGCGTCGAGCTACATATCATTTATGTGCTGCATTTCGGTTAATTTGTTTTTTGCATGGCTGCACTTATACCACAACCAAGCAATGTGCGCGCAGCCAGAGGTTTTAGGTCGTTAAAATAGGCATACAATCACAAAAAAATGGTAAATAGTGATCCTAGCGTTCGATAGGTTATACCTGAAAATACATATTAATCACTTTGGCGCCTCTATCTCCTACCCTACAACTTTAAAACATGCTTCCATAAACTTCATACAATAAACAAGTAAAAGTTTTCAAAATCGTTTGCTGTTTCAATTGTGAGCAAGTCCAGTTCCAAAGCAAGCCCATGCTGAAAACAGGGTAAGCAGCACGTAGAAGGACTCCAGAAACTTTGGCAGAAACATATCTGCTATGCTCAACACCCTCTTATATTTTTTCATCGATTTCACTTTGAACGAAAATTGGCTTTGTCAAGAATACATTAACTTTTTATTACTTTTCTCGCAAATATCAATTGGGTTAAACCAGCTCAGCCGACTGAACCGACGTTCTCAATTTCGACATTGCTGAAGGCTCGGCTGGCGATGCCTGCAGAGTCGGCTAGTTGACTTTTAAAACCAATTTCATTCAGAAGACGTCATTGTGGAATTTATGCATCTATTATATCTGTTGACATTCTTTTTGACGAAATCAATTTTGCGATCAAAAAAACTGAAGGCTGAATTTATACATTGTGGTTTTATTGTTAAACAGTTTACTCAATAAACTATTTTTATCATCTTTTCAATAGTATGTACTTCCAACTTAACCGTAAATAGGCATTTCTTTTGTTCTTTCGCTCAGAATCTAAATTTTAACCATCTCATAGTTTTCTGTGCACGCGCAATAAAAGCACTGTGAATTGCAGGATTTACTGTATCAAGTCTCCCACCAACATCGGCCTCCTGATGTCTCTGCATCACACGCACCACTAAGAAAAATCAAATGCAACACATTTCGTTGAAGAAGGTAGGACCAAAAAATAATTGAACTGCGGCGAGATAAACACGTCTCAAGCATTTTTAAGTTAAGGTAATTTTATTTTTGGCAAAAAAATGGACGACAAAATTAATGTTTTATTTTTCCGTTTTCTGTTGCTCATTACAAAATATAGTTAGTTGATGGGTAGCTTACAAGATTATTTCGTCCAGCAATAACATTTATTGTTTTTCAGAAGAAATAAAACTCTGATCGCAAAGAAAAATCAATGATCAATATTAAATTCTTGATAGCTTTGACATAAAATTGTGTTGCTTTCGTTTGTGCTTTGTTTGCAATCCAGAGAGTCCTCGGTTAATATTTTTAAAAATTATGCAGAATCGACCATCATATTGTAGTTTCAGATCTCCTGCTTGGTGCTTGCAGTAAGAGCAGGCGAAAAATGTTTTATAAAACCAGGGGCGCGGGAACAATTTTTGGTCAGGGGGCCCAAAACATTGAAGTCATTATAACTTCAGGAAGGCGCATAGACCCTCAACAACCTTTGTTATTCTTTTCTTATTCCTATATTTTTGTCAAAATCTCAATTACGTTGAGCTAAGCTGGCAGCTGAAAAGTTGCAATAAACTTGCTTTGATAAATTCTACTGTATTTTAGCAAAAGCACGCTAGCATAAAGCTGCATAGCCACAAAGAATTAGACAGAAGTCAGAAGTAAAAATATTGTTGGGCAATAATTGAGTGCTGGTAACAACAAAGCTGGACAGATTTATGATGTAACACTCCATTCACAAATTATAAAAGTTGTTGGTTGCAGTAAGCGACAAGATAGTGCCACTATACCCACTAGCCTGCTAAGACTCTTATACTACTATCTAAATTTCCTGATCGCTTATTTTAATAATATTATATAAAAATGGTATGAAAATAATATGTTTGGGTATACTTAGGAAAAGCTTCTTCGCGAATCTGATAGATTATAAAAAATACAATCGGTAATTCCTTAAAACTATCTAGGGGCTCAGCCTTCTTTGGCACAAGCTCAGGGAAAACTTCAGCCCCTTATTGCTTTCCACTTCCCGCGCTACTGTGCAAAACCGAATTTATTTAGTCGTGATTAATATATGCTCTGTGGCTGAGCTTATTTTAGCTTTAGATTGTACTAAGTATAATAAGTAAAAAAATATCGAAAAATAATTTCTCTTGTGTGGGCCCCCTCAAAAAGGATCTTTCGGGACCAAATATCCTCATTGCATCCTTCCTAAATACGGTATCGCACAAGGTGTAGCGTGGAGTTATGTGAATTTGTGCTCGTTTCTACACTACCTGTAAAGTAAAAATATGTTGTTATTGGTGTTGCGTTTATATCAGGCGCATATAGTTTGTTGTTTCATTTGTATGGCTACGTAAAGAAAAGTGACAAATTTTATTTTTTGAATAACTAATTTTTAGCGGACAGGTTCAAAAAGAATTGCATGCGCTAGGTAGCGCTAGAAGCCTAAAAATCTTACAATAAACACTTTAAATCAACCTTGCAATATTTTAGCAGGTGCGGTGGTGTTATAGCAATAATTCCTAACTTTGAAACGAAAGATCTTTAGTTCGAAACTCCATAAAACACCATTGGTATTCGTTGGGAAGGGCATCCAGAATTCAAAATATTTGCTTTGCCACAGCAAAATATGATGCAAAGAGTGTGTAGTGGTGGACATACAGGGATTTAACATCTCTAAGCCAGCAAAATAATGGAAAAAAGAAAGTGAAAGCGAGCAAAAAATAGAACATGAAATAATGCTACATTAAGTTATAAGTGCAAACTCACTCGAGGCCCCGTACAGCAATTAATTTGATAATGAATATATTTCGCCAAAAACACGCAGGAAATCAGATGAAATATAACAAAATATCATGTATACATACAAGTAGCCCGACAAAAGCACTAAATACTCTAAAATTATTCTTTACAATCCTCTACTTCTGAAAAGTTATATATACGGTATAACTTTTAAGAAGTAAAGGATTGGAGAAAACGGCAAAGCAAAACTTTTTAAAATGAAATAAAAATCAGTTTGTCCTCTGCTTTTTTTCGAGTATTCAGCAGTAGTGATCTCGGCAGGCTTAGCGTGCCTGCAATGTTCTTTCGCTTACCTCGTTAAGTCGTGTTCGCAATTTCACCTTGTCAACTTAGATCTGAAATCATGCCCAGAAAATAATCAATCAATGGTTCTGGCCGACAGATGAATAAGATATGCGCTACTTTTAAACGCAACTTCGAAAAGAGAAACAAATTGCTTTCTCAGCAACGGGGCGAGAAATTAATATCTTCCAAATTTTCCAATCTTCCTCAGGTAATTAGATTTGTGTCAATTTCTAAGCAAGAAAATTGATTGCAATGTTAACCTCTTCAGACGGCGATTACTTAAACTTTGAACCAAACCTCTCAAACTTTATCAAGATCTTGTCTTTCGTGTTATTTTATGTCACTCACACTGGCTCTGCAGCTTGAAAGCACATCGCGATTTGACATCTTTTTATCTATTTCTGATAAAATTGTATAGATCCAGAACCCCATTAACGTTATGTGAAAGCCCGAGCACTTGCTGCTGAAAGAGTTTCCCAAAGTTTAATAAAACAAAAAGGTCAATTTTGCTTAAATCTGTGTTGTAAGAAAAGATAAGCAAAAATTCTCGAAAGTCATGATCAAAAAATATTTAGGAGCCGGCGCCACGTAATCCCAAGAGTATTTGATCCCATTACGCCAGTTTAATTTGTCACTATATTGATTTATTTTCAAACGTTGTTACGAAATATTTCTCAGTATTTAAAATAGATCAAAAATGGCTTTTAAATTTCATGACAAGGTGATTCAAAAATATTGGGGAAAGCAGAAATGCTTTAAACCAGTGGTTCTCAAACTGTGCGTCGCGACGCCCCGGTGCGTCGTTTCAATTTTCCAAGGGCGTCGCGGAATATTTTGGTTTTGTGCCATTAAGTCCAAGTTTTATTGCGTCAAATGAACTCTGATGGTAGATTCCTTTCTTACTTTCTTCTGACATTTTCACAATAGTGTTTTTAATGCACTGTTGTAACGGTTGACTTGTTATTCAAGAATCAAATTGCAGAGGTTTAACTTAATTGGCGAAAAATATATAAAGAATAAAGCATTCAGTTGTATGTTGGACGAAAATAGGAAAGATGAGTTACAAACTTAGAAGAGCGTAATTTTACGATTGAAGATGACAGACCAATCCAAAATCTCGGGAGCATAGGGACAGTTATTTATGTAGATTATGGGTCACATTTATCTCGCAGTACGGCCAACTAAACTGAAGGATGCTGTCTGGTGCGTCGCAAAGTCTCGCAAGCTTTTTTAAATGCGTCGCATCGCAAAAAGTTTGAGAACCACTGCTTTAAACAACAAAAAAACTTTTCATCGCCACAAGCGGCACCACAGCCTTCTTTGCTTCTTTCACGTTAATTTTGCTTCAGTTCAGTTGTCGATACAGTGAACCCTCGTTTATCGCGGGGGATACGTTCCAAAAATAACCCGCGATAGGTGAAATCCGCGAAGTAGTCAGCTTTATTTTTTACTGTTATTTTACAATGCAATACTGTACTGCAGAATGAAACAAAAAAACAAAACCTGTTTTCAGGCCCAAAATGTGTTTAAGAAATAGAAATATTAACGTATATATCAACTTTTTTCACTTCTAGACAACAGTAAAGCCCCTGATCCAATCAGGATTCACTGCAAAAAAAGCACTGTAAAAAATTCCGCGAAGCAGCAAAGCCGCGATAGGTGAAGCGCGATATAGCGAGGGATTACTGTACTGTTAAACTTGTCATTGGTTAGCAATTTCACATTACAAATGACATGCTTCGGAGAAAAAAAAAACAATCCACCAATATTTTTTGAGTGCAAGCTAGCCTATCAGTTTTTAAAAATTGAGTCCATTAAGTTATTTAATATCACACGAACCTATCAGATCACGTTTTAACCGATCATTACGCTTGCACGCAGGGAAAGCACGACTGCAACACGATCAAGATGAACAGATGGAATGTGTGGTTAAACCTGATGAAGGGAAGGAAAAATAAGCCACTTCCACGTATACAGCTTACAAGCTTTTTAAAGAATTATGCTGAAGCACAGTTGTAGGGCGTCGCTTATGAGAACATCACTTTTTGGGAACATCACTGAATTTTATTCTCAAAAATTGTTTTGACACTTGGCCTTTTTGCACTAAATAAAATTCCCAAGTAGCTGCGTGTCGAAATGAATCACAAGTTTTTTTAATGAAAAAGCTATTTTGTCCAAAACACGAATCTTCGTTTGTGATATCTTTTCAAGATAGAAGAATCAAATTTTTCCCGAAATGCATAGCCACCTTACTTTTTAAAAATTTTGCAGTAAACGATAAAATAAATTGAGAACTTTTTTATTTTAGTGACGATCTTCCTTAGAAAACAACTCTTGAATGCATGTGCAGTCTTGACTTGAGTAAATTTGTAGTTTATCTCCCAACTTGAGAAGGCAAAAAGTACAAAGCTTAGAACTTGCTCATCATATGGTTAAGCAATTTTTAATTTTGAGCTAAGTTCAAACGCAATAACATGTCTTAACGACTTTCTAAACTATGCCGTAAATAGTTTTATAATGTCAAAAAAGTCATTTCATAAAGATTGGCAACTATTTAATAAGTTACAAACTTAATGAAGTCATATGATGTATTAGGAACCGTATATGGACAGACTAAAACCATACTTGTACTTTTCAACAGTCTTTACAATAATTAGTTTTGAAAACTCATTATTCTTAGAACTCGATATAACGAAATGTCGAATAAACTAAAAATACAAATCACAAAATCTTTTGGCCCAAAATCGGGCCTAATTATGCTGGTAAAGTTACATCTTGCTACATTTCGAGACCGTGACTGACAGCGGGCTTCCTAATATCAACTGCTAGAGCAAACTTAAAATCGTGAGGTCAAGTAATCTTGAAGTTTCTTCCAAATAAACTAACTTCGTTTCAAAAACAATTAAATGACTTTACCAGCACAGAAAAAAGACAAAAAATTAATCACGAAATAGCTTAAAATTATCAAAACGAGGATTTGGCAAAAGAGCGGAAGAAAACTTGAGTCTGGATTAAATTGATAAGTGAAAATAGGTATTTTGTCAAATAGCTAATTTATAAAAAGAATGGAAGTATCAACTAATGGTTGGAAAAAATGGGAATTTTGTCAAAAAAAATAAAATAAAATCGACAAAAATAGACAAGCGATGTTAGTAAAGGCACGCTTTTAAGCAATTATGACTCCTCAAAGACTCATTAAAGTGGCTGAACGAAGATTATCGCAATTTTTAATTCAAGAGCCAATGAGTTTTCTGAGTTTAAATGCCAGCATCTCCACATCAACCTTTATTAGTTGTACTGCAAAGTAGATGAAATTTTGAAAGTAATTATTTTACGAAATATCTGATAAAACTTCTGCATCGGGCAATCAAGTTTTTGAAAATAATTTAAAACTTATTCGCACGTCACTTCTGTTGTGTAACAAAACACTGGGGCCATATTGCCGCCATCTTTGCTTCAACCAGATTAGAATAGTTGAAGCCATCTACCCAGCAAGTCCTAAAAGGTGATTTGTAGGTAACCATGCGCGTCAAGATAGCCTAGAAGTAACGCTGCAGATAGGTAATTGTGAAGTCATGTGTTTTGTGCCTGACGGGAATCCTCAGGATTTGTTTGTTGGTGCTTGATGTCGACTGATGGTTTGGCACTCTGAATTCGCAGGTTTACTCTCTAAAGGAAAAAATGCGGATTTTTACGCTTTGTACTTGACTTCGACTGGTGCTGTAGAACTTTGCATTTGTATGTTCCGTTCCTGACGAAAAAACTCGAAATTTATGGGCTTTGTGTTTCATGTCGACTAATGGTTTAGAAATTGAGATTCTAACTATAGTTACCGATAAAAACACCTGGTATTCGTTTGTGCTTGATGATGCGGAGCTTAGGATTTGCGAGTTTGGTTCGCAATGGCAAAGCTCCGTCTTTCGGTTTGCTGATCTGTAAGTTTTGCGCCGTACCGCTTTTCTAATGCGAGAACTTGGTTTGTTTTCATGAAATGGCCAAATACTCAAACAATTATAAAACTAAAGTTAGTAGGCCCACAAGCATTCTCAACAAGTTTAGAAAAAAAGGAGTTCAATCAATTTAATTCAAATTGATTTTATAACTTTTAGTGTTATTGCATGGCCACATTTTAATAACGCTATAGATTGCGGCGAATAATTTATTTTTTCCAAGTTGAGAAATGTTAACAGCGTTCGTTTAATATTTAATATCATTGATTACGCAAACAACAAAAAGTTAACGGAAGCCATGTTATTCGATCTGCACAAGACTTTTGTTTCTTTAAACTGATCTTTTATTTTTCGTGTTCGCTTCTGAGATCCTACAATCTCGATAAGCTATGATGGTTCAATGAAAGCTAGTTAAATTTACATATCGTTGGAAAAAATACATATTTGCATGATTGCGAAATTGTTTTTTGGTGATCTGTGAACGGTTTCGTTAAAGAAACTTAATACTCGAGTGTAGATGATATTTTGAGCATTGTTGTACCTTGCTTTTAGCTTTATGCTCCGTTTCCAATCAACGTTACTTTTACCAACTTTCACCGACTAATGAAAACAATTGTAATTTTCTGTTTATCATCAAACTTTTTCAATTATTGCTGTAAATACTTGAAAACAAAACCTACTATGACACAATATCTCAACAGGTTTGACTCCATAAAAGCAGCAGAAAAGACTGTAGCAAAAAAAGGTGAAATAAATTATCACACCAGAAAATAAACCAAGATCTTTTAAAGATGTTGCTAAAAGCTTGCGTAGTATTTTTTTTTATTGTATTTCAAAATATAAATCATAAAAAATTAATAATAGGCTCAAATGAGTAACCAGAGGAAACTGGAAAAGGCTGATTACTCCCGAAAGACTTATGAAAGCTCTGCTTTGAACGAATTCCTGAGAGACCCCTTGCCAAAAGTAATCACTAAGGCTTTATTCTGGCAAATGTCTCAAAATCATAAATTTCTAAGCAGATACTTGTTATTTGTAACAAAATCTTGTTGGGCTGCTACAAAACGTTATCACCAAAAACGCTGCAGCATAAAAATCTGTTACCCCTGAATTTTTGAGCTGCCTACGCTTTTAATAAGCTCAACAGGCCAGATAAAGCAATTTTTTGATTGGTATTAATTTGGCTGGAAAAATTGTGATGACAACAATAAACGTCATCACGTTGGCTATTAAGCTTCTGCATGCAGTGATTGTGTTCCTGTAAAAGGAACTCTGCTATGATTTTTCCGATTTTTTGTTCAAAAATAGCGTAGCTTCCAAAGTTTTAAGAATAACAAAGTATTTCTTTTCACTACAATAGCGGATCAAGGCAATGTACTATTCAATTAAAAAATTTGTACACAACTTGCAGCTTTATCGAAAGAAAGTGAAAATCACAGGAACATATTTTTGGCTCATATTAGTGGTTTCCAGCCCTTGATACGCGGCCCATTACCAGCCCATGAGACATTTGCTGCCGATTCGCAAAGATCAAAATTCACCTCATTTTAGGTTGTAACTTCAGGTTGTTTATTTTTATCTATTCTACTGAAAAAAGCAATGAAGATGCCATACGTGAACCAATTGTCACGTTTTACCCAGACGTGCTTTCTCCAAGGTGCTGCTGCGAATATAGCGTTTTCTTTTTGAGTTTTTATCGCATTTACCGGCAACACGTTAAAGGCTGGCACATAGAAATAATGCATACATGCATGTAATCGGTCTGTAGCAAAGAAAAGGTTGGGGTCAATGATAAACTTAATGGCAAACTATGGTGATTTCCTTTGTTAGGCTGATTACAACAAAGAGCAGATTTATCAGCAGTAATCCCATAATTAAGATGAGCGTAAATCTTTTCAAACCTGAAAAGTGGATTTGAAAAAAAAAAAGTCTCAAAAAGTGCAGAAAAATACCAGGAGATTGCAGTTTAAAGAGTAAAATATGCAATGAGTTGTTGACATGAAACGACGTGTAATGGCACAAGAGAAGTAACATCTCATCCAATAAAGTATTTCTCAGTCACAACACCTCGATTCTGCATGTAAGGTAAATCCATTTGCCTTTTTCAATTCTTGCTATGTAGGCTATGGAGTAAGACTACGATTGCACCTCTCTAACCAGGAAATCAATACATTAAATAAATATAATAATATTCAGGAATAAATCTCGGTTAAGCAGGTTACTTTGCGTCATCTTTTTGTTTCAAACAATTAAAATCACTTTTTAATTTAAAAGAAAACTCTTCAAACACTTTTAGCTGCTTTTATGTAAATCTTTTTCTACTGCCATCTTTGAGAGATCTAAAGCAACTAGACTTTGATCATAGATTTCTTAGGAAATTCGTTCGAAAGAAAGCTGAATACTCTAAAACTCATTTTAAAGGCAGAGGAAAGAGCTTTCCCCATCTCTAAATAGACAGATGAACTATAAATTTAAAAGTGCGGATCAGAGGTGGCGCTTAGACCTTCATCACCTCGCCTTATTGCGAAGCCTCAGAAATTTTTAGCGGTGATCCAATGCCTCAAATATAGGTAATAATAACGTGCATCCAATTTGTTTTGGTATCGTGTTTGGTTTTAATAAGATCTTGTGTTACTGTTGTGGTCATGAGCTGCATGAAGTATGGATCAATTATTTGTCGTGCGTCATGCATCCTTTCTATTCTATCAAAACCGTTTAGTAATTATTGAGAGAAATTTGAGTCTTTAAATTTTTAAATCCTTACAGTTGTAATGGATCTACTGTCTGGCAGTATTTCAAAGCTTCCAGCACCTTTCATCTTAAGAAACGATAAGCTTTAAAAATCGGCCCGGAAACCATTGTTTTTCAACGTCTATGTTAGAGACGTGTCACATACCCAATGAAAACAGAATCGCGGTGCTGACGACCTTGCTGTGCTCCATATCGGTGAGAACTGAACTACCACTGAACGATCCCAAGAAAGTTAGAAGAATAAGATCACGAAATACGTGGCAATCTGTAGACCGAAGCTAAGTATTACAAAACAATTGCCACTGTCTTCCGCCTAAACAACCATGAGGCAGACCGGCATAAGAACATCAACGTCAATGGCTGGCCATTGCTATACAAGAGCTAACCCACCCATCTTCCCGTACAATTAGATAGGCAACTCATTAACAAAAAAGTGAATGAAAGACCAGTGTGAAAGAGTTGTGGCACGCAATAGATTTTTAAGATGCTTCAGGGGAACAAGAACACCATGCAAATTAGTTAGGTTTGCCCCATCGAAAAACTACAGGTTAGCCCCTACAAAATATTGCTTACAATCACTGATCTACCATTTTCGACTGGAATCCCGCCAGCTGATTTGAGTAGCAAGCATAAACTGCCTTGTTAGTGAACAAAGTTCTCGGTTACCGAAGCCATTTACTGCATGACTGCATGTACAATCGGAATGGTTTCAAAAAGTAAGGCCTAACATCAAGACGCCCGTTCATTAGGCATGCAGCAAAGGTCCTTTACAGTCGATTTGACATCTTGGACGCCTGAACTGAGAAACCAATTGCCATTATCAATCTGCTGCCACGTCTAGACCTACTCAATCTATCTCCCGTTCTTTCCCTTCCGCCAGCATTGAGCCTACCAAGAAAAAAAAACCTCAACCGCCTCTGAATCGAAATTGGCCGTTTCAACGCCTGCGTGACATAATGAGCGATAAAAACTTTGCTGCTTGTGCATGTGGCAAATCAATACAAGAAGCCAATCACATCGTTTACAACAACATCATCCACAGGCTCCAAAATGGATGGATGGCCTACGTCTCCTGGATAATTCAACAAGGAAATGGCTACGAGGAACTTCACTGCAGATTCGAATTGCTTCATACAAACAACGGCGACGAGAAGGTTTTGTCTTCATTGATTCACACCTAGAAAGTTCATCCATCTTGTACGCCCATTAACTTTTTTACACCTATCCTTGTATTAGAATAGGCTGCAACAAAAACCGACACTTTTTACTTTGTATTGTGTTGGTGATTGTGTTGTGTTGGTGAATTGTGTTGGTGAAAATATCAAGTTCTAATTGTCTGGATAGGTAATTAAAACTTGTTTTAGATTTTCACTAAAGATACGATGAAAATAGGCTACAATGAAAGTGATCAATGATCGTATCTAATGAAGATTTTAGCCTTCTGCTGCGACCACAGCTTACTTAAAAAACTTTTTGTTGAAAATGTTTCAATGCTACAAAAAATGTGAAAGGTTTGCAATAAACACGTTTGAAACAAAAAGCCTGATCTTTGCAAAGGAAGTTCTCATCTTTCAAATGAAAAATAGATGACTTGTAAAAGATAAAATATAAAAAGCATTTTTTACTAGAGTTTGCAAACAAAAAAAAATCTAAAACTAAAGACCTTCAAAAGAGATGACGACTTCCTCGAAAATATGACTCAATAGATAAGGGTACTTCCACTTATATTTTTCGTGGTGTTTGTCAAAAACTTTTCTTTTTATTTATTTTAAACAATATATCATTACTAACTCATCGCCGGAACTTAATTGTGACGTCATTCAAAAAATACCGTTTGTCTAACATGTCACGTTTCCGGGTTAAACAATTGTCTAAGCAACAAGTTATTCGTTGTTGGCTTGAACTTTTTTCTTTGAGACAACCATATGTTTCGAAATAATCTTAGCTAGAAAATGGGTCTTGGCAAAGAAGGTTGAACGGTAGAAGAGGCTCTCATATTTTGGTCAACCTCTCATATATATGCCTTTACTACTATACAGAAAAGCAACAACATCTGTCTATTGACAGCCTTAATTACTTTACCCAATTTCATATTGTAAATACAGCCGCGGTCAGTTTTATACAGTAAATTTTGCATTTTATTTGGTAAAGATGGTAAGTGTTCAATTACCATCAAACATATATGTTATACAATGTAACGAAATCACTCAGAAGTGAAGAGAACATAAACGAAAGCACAAAGAATTGAAAAGAAAAGCAAATTATTAAATTTTGCTTTACTAGTTCATCATTTGCAGTGTTGTTTCCGCCTATGACCTGATTTGCAGTTTGCTCAAGTATTGCATTGTACAATAGTTACCAAATGTTCTTTGCGCACAAAGTCATAGAAAGATGAACATTTGTTTGATATCATTCTTTTCTTTGCTCTTCCACAGAGCTGGCAAAGAATATTACATTTTTTAATAGTAACTCGAGTGGTGCATTTTATGCATCAAATGAAACCTAGAACATTGCATTTTTCTCGCAACACGATTTTGAAAGACAATCTTCAGCAATACCATTGAGTCGTAAAGACAGCGCACTGACGATCGGTGAATCAAGAACCTGTCAGAAACAACTAAAGAGGAGGTGTGCTTAAAGTACCGCTGTGGTGTACAAAATCACCAGCACGAATAGTTAAGAAATAGATATTTTTTGTTGTTTTACATACTGTATTGATAATGTAGGTTACCCAGCATTGAAATACTGAATTAATTGGTCACCTACCGGCTTCACGGTGAGGTGGTTTGAGATCCGTTTCACCGTCGGTAGTTCTGGGTTCAATTTCCGTGTCGAGTCATACCTAATGACTATAAAGAATGAAATTCGCAGCTTCCTTGCTAGGCGTTCAACCGAAAAGAGATAGCAAAGAAAAAGCCTGCAAGTTTGCTTGTTGTGTCTTTTGGAAAGGCACTTAGCGGGATTTCTCTTTCTTTTTTGTAGCAGAAAGGTGGTGAAGACAAAAAGTCTACCTATCGAGGTGGACCAGTCTGACTAAAGACGTACAAACAGAGCATGAGCTCATACGCATGATTAAACAAGTCAGTCCTCACTATCAATTTGCGTGATAAATGAATTTATTGGTATTTCGTAAAACGCGGTGAGGCAAACATGAAATCCAAATTATTTACATGTTGAATCCAAGTTAATTTTTTCTTATAATGCAGGCAAAATGTTATTTTAAAGTATAAGTCATCTACAAAAACAATAGGCAAAGGAAGTGGGAGAAGAGCAGTTTACAGGAAATAAGTTTTCCGTGTCACTGGAGGAAAACCCTTTTTTTGTCATACAACGGCAAGTTTAAATACTTTTGTATAGTCGTGTCGCAAACCTGAATAATCCTAAACTTCTAAGACAGTGTTTCCCTTCCACCGCCTGGTCTGAAATTATCCTTTACCTCCTCTACATTTGGAGGTGTCATTCACCCCGTCAAAAATCTTTCGGCTTGATTTTTTGGTCTAAAAATATCAATTTCCATAAAAAAGGTCTTTGCCTTGTGATGTGGCAACATTTAGCAACTTAACTTTTTCCTGATAGTTACTATATTTGTAACTATCCATTGTGAGAAGCCGGCTTTGCCCGCTGAACCGATATTTTTAGCCTCGACATCACTGATGTGGGCTCTGCAATTGTAATAACTTAACTGCAAGTGCTTAACTGAGGGTAAGTTTGCTCTTTCCCTGGCAGCGCTTCTGCCAAGACCAACGAACATACGCACAAGCAAAGGCTTTGCGTCATACAAATAGACTTATAGTTACGAGAAAGTCGTAAGCAGTGGGACCAATGTTTTATAGCTTACTCCTGAAAACACATATTGATGACTTTGGCGTCTTCTCCACAAGTTTGAATTTATGCATTTCATGCACTTCATTAAATGAACCTACAAACGCTTGTGAAATCATCAACTTTTTTAAATATGAGCAAGTCCAGTTACAAAGTAGGTCTTTGCTGCCTACAGTTCTAAAAGACGTTTCTAGGAACTCCCAGAAACTTTTTAGACACACACTATACAGCGGCTCTGCGCAAACCCAATAGTTCTGCGCAATCCTGTAGAGTGTGGAAAGAATGCATTCACTTTCCTTTTTCTCAACAAAAATAACAAATGCTAAGTTACATCTAGACTTTGTTTGGAATATCTTTTTACACCTCTAATGTCTGCAATGCTGTTTACTTTGGAAAAGCACTTGCAATGATTTCTTGTTATTAGCGGATTTTAACTAGCAGCAGATCTATTAAAAATAAGCCAAGCCTTACAATCAGAAATGTTGAAACTTGGAAATTTCGTTACAGCTCTGAGCAGTTGTTTCCCTATGTTCAGTATACTTGTATTAGTCAAGTGAGTCTATAACATTGAAAGGCTATAAATATACTGTATAAAAAAAGCGCAAAATATGATCTTTACATTGAGCACAAAGCCAACATTTACAGCATTAAATCTCTCAACGTTTTTACGATCTTACCAATCCAATTCGAAAATAAAAAATTTTACTTCAAAACTGGGATCAGTAAGATTTTTATAAACGTCAAATTATAACATACTAGCTGAAGTTGGTTTTTTGCTTTGTTTTCAACATTCGAGAGACTGCTGTTGAAATGTTTAAAATAGCCAATGCCCCGTCAAAAATTTTTTCGCAAATAATTAGTTTTTTAGAAAAAGAAACGATACCAAGTTTTTTGCAATACTAGGCTACTCTTTTTACGTTTAGTATTCGGTTTAGCACCGCCAAGCTTCAAGGCTTCGCCATGATAAGATTTCATTTATTGTTGATTTGCAATAGCTGATGCTTGTTTGTGCACATACCATCAGTTCCACTTTTAAGGGGTCAGATCTTGCTTTTTTGAATAAATCTTTTGTGCTGCTGCCAATTTCTAAAAACGTTTCGGATTTTGTTTATCGGTTGCCACGAAAAACGACTCACCGATGTTGTGGCAAAAAATAATTGGAAGGAATTGGTTTGTCTCTTTTTAAATGTGGCAATCAAATTTACAAAAAGCCTTCGGCTTAACTGGCACTTGACAACTTTTCAAGGCAAAAAAAGTTTATCAGCATTTGATGTGAAAACCACCCATTTTTTTCTTTTCACGAAACATTGGTGCCTGAGAGCAGCATTCATAGTCCTCGCATATAGCGGCCGAACAATTTCAGGAAAGACGATGTATAGAAGATTTTGAAGCAGCCCACAAGCACTTAGCCAAATTTATTTCGCCTGAATTATTAACGCGAAGAACTTGACCAGCTTGACGTCAAAGCGATATTGATTCCAAAGAAAAACATAAAAGATTTTCATCTAGCCCACAGTAGAAACTGTTTAATACAAAAATCAATACAGGCCTTCCCAAATTCTTGTTTTGTGTCACGCCACAAATTGAAATTTTGTTCTATTAAATATGGGCAGAAACTACTAAAAGCATTGCAAGCAGCTGATCCATGAAAGTTAAACTAATGGATTTTTAACTTCGTTAGTTTCCTCTTTCAAAACTAAAGTGAAGAAAATGTTTTATAATGACAAATAAAAAGAAAGAAATAAGCCTGCAGAACTCAAGATTCAATTGAAATGCAACACATGGAGGGCTAGATGACCAAAGCGAAATGCGCCAAATTACACTTTACTGACTTAATATCAAATGCCTGATGTTACTTTTTGCAAGCCACCAATCGAACGTTTTCTTGCTGATTGGAAACCGAAATTTTGCTTTTTGAACGTTTGAGTGACTTGTGTTGCAATGCTTTTTGAAGAGTGGCTGACAGTATTGCTCCTGCTTGATGGTTGGTTGCTAGAGATTAAAATGCAATGCAGCAGCAGCGCTGACGAGTGACGACTGAAAAGTACCTGAATGAATGCTAGTTGTTCTGTTGTAATTTTGAAAGTCAAGATTTTTCTATGATTGAGGATTAATATTGGCAGCTTTTTCTCTCCTCCCTTCTAGCATGAAGATAAGAAAGTTCCAAGTGCTATGAATTAAGTTAATTTTGGTGGCTGAGTGATGTGATATATTTTGTGCTGATTGTTTGTAAGATAAATGTACAATTTATGCGACGTTTGCTTTATTTGTATTGATGGTAAACACAATTATTGGATCATTGTTTTATAGCTTGACGTAAAACGCCGTGGATCCTTTTTCGTAAACAAACTGGTATGAGTTACAGCCAGGCTTGTGTTTTGTAGCTATGACGTCAACGGATACCTTTGTCAAAGCTTCAAGTGATTCGTACAGATATCTAGCAGCAGCACTCTCGTAAATAACCGTATCCGAAATCGGACAACAATCAGTCCTTGATGGTTAATTCATGGTGTTTTGAACTGCTGTGTAAGAGATAAAGATAGAATCAACAGTGCCTGAGGGAAAAGAGCAGTATTTACAGCTTATCTTTGCAGCATTGACAAACAGTGCCGTTCGTAGCTGGTGCACGATAAAATAGTCAAAGTTTTACTTAAACTACGAGTTCAAGATAAAAAGTTGCAATGATTTTTGCGCACTAACTGCAAATCATTGCAACTTGTTGCTTTACATGTTTGCTAATAAGTAAGTTTTTTTCAGACAACCGATTTGTAATATCTTTAGTTGAGCAAAAACTCAGTGTTATTGAAATAGCCAGCCTTTCTTTGGCACTTTTTACTGCAACGTCTTTTTTAGCGTTTTTCTATTTTCTTTTAAAGTAAATTTTGCACGTATTCATATTGTATTCTCTACAACACCTTTCCAATGGTGAGCTCTAAGTACGAAAAATTTATATAAGCTACGCCTTTTCCAAAGTTTTTTCATGGGGTAGCGCAATGACGTAGTGGTTAGAAGGCTTGCTTCGCATTTGGTACCTGAGGTTCATTTGCCTAATCAAGTCGTTCCAAATGTCTTTAAAAGGTAGTATTCGCTGCTTTCTTGCTTGGCTCTCAGCATCAAAGGAATAGTGTGGAAAACAAGCTGGTAAGTTCGCTTGTTGCGTCCTTGGGCAAGAGACTTGGCCGGATGCCTCTATCTTTATGTGGCAGACAGTTGACTGGGCCAACCAGCTTAACTAAAGACTACCAACAAGGGCAAATGAGAAGCTCTTAATCTGAAAAGTTTCTCGAAAAAGAAAGACTTTGCCTATACGAGGAAGAAGATAATGATTGGGCTTAACAAGGAAATTAAATCAAGGTTTAATGCGACTGCGACTCTCAAACCACTAAAGAAATCACTATGGTTTCGGTTTGTTTTGTGGTTGCCAAGGATAAGGAGCGTCTCTCTACAACACACAGAATGTGGTAGATAGGCTAATGATAGCGGTTAACTAGGCTAACGCTTTTCAATATTTAATTTCAGGAAAAAGTGTTAGTATTTATCACATTTTACATCTAAAAAGTGAAAAATGTTAGATCTTTTAAATATACTTCTGTAAGCAAATAGAGCTATACGTAAAGGTCTGTTTACTCAAGCAGATGCCCAGAAACTAAGTCTGGTCAAAAAGATAAGTTGCCATCAAGTTGATGGGATCATAAATATGTATGGTAAAAAAGGATGGCTTATGGCTTTCTTATCAATGCGAACGAAGTTGAAATTAGCTTAGAGTGATCACAACGATGTAAGGCTGGGATTGCCCAACTTTTTGCACCTGATAGATATTTCAAATATTCTGGGTTTTGCAAAAGACTATCGGTTTAAAGCTCTAATAGCACACTTTTGAAATAACAAAGTGCAAGGCTTACCTGTAATTTTATACTATTATAACAACATTCACGTACTTGTTTGTGATTAGTGCTATTTTTTAAACTGGTCAACGGACAACTTGGTCGTATTATGTTGGTGACTGCTGATGAAAGGCAATTTGTTTGAACTTGATCTTTAACTTAAACTTGCTTGAAAGTCTTTATTATGAGTTGGCATTATCTAATCATACACAATATTTCATTGTTCGCACAAACGTCTAAGCAATTAGATACTTTTTGACGAGAAAACTGCTGCTTCTTAAAATGAAATTGTGGCAAACAGGAAGCAATCAAAAGAAAATGAAATGATATTCTTGTTGTTTCAAAATCTATCAGACTCAACTGTCTAGGAGTCATAGTCGAGATTCCTAGCAAGGCGAATAAAAATTATCAAGACTGACTATGACACATTGGCAATAGGAAATGAACTTGAATGGAGCACTGAAGAGACCTTATAGCCGCCGTTTAATTATTGTTGCGGCTATAGGAATTTGATGCGACTTGTGGAGCCTCACACGGGTTTTGTTGTTCTATTTTTATTTGGTTGAACTTGTACCGTTTTCTAAAAATAAAATACACAATTTTCAGCACAGTTAAGTACGATAAAATTACGAAGAATTTAACGTTGAATTCACTTACCGGCAGTTCCGGCAGTCACTTAGGGAGATTGGCTTTTATTTCATCACACCAGCGTCAACTAACAACCACATAACTTGACTTCGCACTACTTCCAATTGAATGTTGCTCAACTCAATAGATTAAAAAACTCATTCGAACAAAAGCCGTCGAAACAGTTGAAAAAAGGTGCAAACTAAAGCGAAGGAAAACAAAGCGAGCTTATCTTCGGGCAAGTGGTTAATTTTACTGCATGGATAGTTTTCGATTTGTTAACACAAGATTTATAGAAGAGGGTTCGAATTCTGAATAAGGAAATTTGGTCTAGTTTAATTTGGCGTTTACAGACCTGTTTGGTCGAAACAGTGTCACTGTCTGAAACACCTCAAGCCAACGAGATAATATATATTAATGCACAATTTATGATTAAGAAACGATTGAGAAAGATTAAAAAAACAGTTACTGTGCTTATTCTTAGGCTACATAATTCATAGCAAACTAACCATAATAAATGATCAATATACGGTTGATACGCTTTTTCTCCTCAAAAGATAGTTGAGAAAATAAAATATAACGGTTTTTTAATCTTACCTGCACTTATCCTTCAAGATTTAGTACACAAATCCACAAGAGTCTTGATTTGATGATTGTAAACAACTGCTCTCAATTCGCTGTCGATGAATTGATCAGACCCATTGCAACACAAATTCACAATATGAAGATGGAGCTCAGAATCATAAGCTTTGCCCAGACATGATTTAATGTAAACTCAAGCTACCAGGAAAGCCGAGCCGATACAATTACCACAGCCATGTAAAACGCAAAAGTGTTTATTTGTCGTAGGTCTGAGAGGCCCAGCGATACAGTTCTAGGATTGATATCCTGATTGGGTTCCATAAATTTAGAGGCATGCTATTTTGCCACTCTGGTGGCGCTAAAGCAGAAAAGAATTCGACTTTTTACTGGTTATATTTCAAATACTAATTTTTTACAATAATGAGAAAAACAATGGATTTTTGGTAATCCACTTTTGAAAGCGAGTTAGGCGGACTTGAGCAGCACAAGCCAACAAAATGCATTGCACATAATAGTGTGATAACATAAAGCAGCTTAACCTGCTCTCAAATGAGGAAAGCGTCTTTGTCGGTGTTCAGATGTTTTGTTGTCATAAGTTTCCTTTTATTTTTCCAAAAAACGAATTTCCAGGAGGCTCATTTGTCTCCATTTTCCGCTTGTGGATAAATCCTACTTGACAACAAAATCAAGTAATGAAGCAGTAACCTATGCCAGCTGTGCCTGAAATGCTGAGGTTTCTTGCAAGTATCTCTACGCCAAATACTCTGTTCGCTACCTTAGGCTCTACTAATGAATTATTGATAACAGCAATGTGGTATTTGCTCGTTTGTAGTTTAGATAGGCAGCCAATACCCAAATGCCATAATTTTAAACGAAATCAGGACGAGGTTGTCTATGACTTAACCAAAATATATCTGTTTTGACATTATTTAAGTAAGTCAAATATTATTTGTCAAAGAATATCTTTAATATTTTTGTGAAGATGACTTGTCTACCGATCATTATTGTTCATAACAGGCTACAGACTACAATAAAAATGAATAAGGTTGAAGCCCTTTCTTCTAATTTTTTTGCCAACACTTTCAGCTAAATTTGACCTCAAAAAAATGTGCAACGATTGGTTTCTTAAATTAGCAAAATTTTTAGCAGATTATTGCGGAGAGATAAAAAATTCTTACAACGTGGCAAATACGCATACCATTTTGTACTTTCGAAATAGGGACCAAAGAACCATTTTATATTTTTCAAGTTATCAAAATTGCTCAAAAAGAATCACCAACATCTGGCTGTACAACACACAATCTATTAAAACATGTCAATAACCAGCGACCGGTTTCGACATCATTGGGTCTAATCAGGTGGGTGTAAAAATGCACCATGATGAAAATGCTATGCCTAAAAGTACAACATATTTGCCATTGTGTGCAAAATAATGATGAAATACAAAGCAGTACAATACGTACACCAAAGGGGTTTCATCTAAGAACACATGGTATGGACAAAACGTCACAATGGCAAGCCATTTTTCTATATATCTAAGTGTGATGCTGAAGGCAGATCCCTCTTAAATAGATGGCCTGAAATTTGCTAGCTAGCAACTAGCACTATCTATACAAGCTATTTCAACGTTAATTGACAGCAGAAGGCAGATTATATATTTGCAGAAATTTTTTTCGACTACTTGTAATGGTTAAAGCATTCCAATACAATTTTCGTCCGGTCAATTTTTTTCAATATTTTTTCACTCATCTTTAGTTAACTTAAGCATATTGTTTGTTAAGAAAATAAAACATTACCACGTCATAATTACCTTTCTATTTATCCTGCTATCATTCATTCTCATAAAGGGTCATGGCATGGATAGCGATTTACCTTTCTCTTTATTAGCAATACAAATTAAAAATGCTGCACCACCATTTGTTTGTTGGCGTGCTGCAGCTATCTTGGGCATTGGGTGGAACTAATGTATAAAGCAGAGTTTTGTCTGTAAACTACTGGATGTATAAACATGAAACTTGGCACGACTTATTAATGCCCCAAGGAGAATGTCATAAAGGGATTGATGACGTTGAATGACTTCATAACCAAAGATGAATTTTTTCAATTTGCGTTTCTTGATAGAAGAAAGCAGTTTCATGCTTGAACGAAAGCCAGCTTCCATTTACCAACTTGCAAACATTTCACTTCTCTAAGGGTTGATGATTACGTCATAATTAACGGTCGATTGCAAGGATTACTTTTTTACTTTCTTAAAAAATACTGACCGCAGAAACGCGCTGTTGAAAGCTTTTTTCGAAGACATTAACAAGCTGCCAGGAATAAAAATATTTTAATAACTTATGAGTTTTGTTGACAACACAAGTAGCAATTAAGCATTTAAGCAATATTTTAAGAATGCTTTTTTACTAAACGCTTCAAAAAAGCGATGTTTGTCTTAATGCTTTCTTGTACCATTATAGTGAAAACAGCGGCAGGAAGCAGCTGCGCTTTAAGCTCTCATTCACAGACGTTTTAAAAGCGAGCTACTGATAGGCTGCCTGTGATAGCCCAAATACCTCAACAATATTAACACACCAAGTAACCCAAAAGCCTGTTTTTTTATTTATGCAGTGGTAAGTTAGAATACATTTTTACGGTCGTGTCGCGGTCTGACTGATCTCAGTCTCAAACACATTTTAAATAAAAGCAGCGAAGTCAAACAATTCGCTGATTTAGTGTATAATCCAGAGAGATTCGCTAAAAATTATTCGTTTCTTCCTAACGAAGACCTGGTGGATGAATCATACATTTAGGCCATAAACCAACCGTCGTAATAACTAAACTGTAGATGCTGGTTTCCGGGTCACTTTACCTAACCCTACCTGCGTTTATGCTGGAACCAAGACCTACAATTAAGATAAAGTTGGTAGCCTACTATTTGATGCCTTATTTCTATAGAATAGATATATAAATCACTTTAACGTCCTTCTACGTCTTTGAATTTATGCCCCCATGCCCTTATTGAAATGAAGGATAACAGTTTGTGAGCTTGTTGGCTGTTCATAAGTGTAATTTTAATCATTAACGAGGCGGATGTTAGAGGCATATTCTATTCATTTTTAAAGTTTGAGGTTCTATACCACTGCGTTAAATCGCACTTTTGGAGGAACCTTTCGCACCTTTCGTTAGATATGAGGTTTGAGTATAAAGCCGGCTGAATCAATATTTCTAATCCGACAAAAAGCTGATTGGAAACCCTGATTGACGTCATAGCAGGCAATTCCTGTAAATACGTATCAATCCATACGGCAGCCTATCACAAACTTAAATTTGTGCTCCCCAATTAAATTTATTTTTATCCGTTTACGTGATCAAATAAATGAACAAAAACTTGTGAAATTATAGTGAACAAATTACTGATACACTGCCTGTTGAAGTTGAATAATGTATTACGGTTCTAACGCACCGGTAAGGCAAAAACCATATACTTTTTTCGACGCCCTTACACAACTTCAAATTTGTGCTCCCATGCACTTGGTGAAATATATGGATAAAAATTTCCTAATTATTCGTTATTTCAATTGTTCAATGATGAGATAGTCTAGTTCTTAAGTACGCCTGAGCTGGAAATAGGACGAATGATACGTTGCCCAAGACTTGGGGGAAATGTAGCGCCTATGCCAGCTATGTTGCCCTTTTAAAAAACGGTACTTTTTGTTTTGAAACGAGAAGTGGATAGATCAAAACTCATTACTATTCATTGTAGTTTTCACTACTACCCATTGGGTGAAACAGGTACAGCCGGCTAAACCGAAGATATCGACTGCTACGTTACTAATGGGGACCCGCAGGCCGACCTGGTAGAACCAGCTAGTGGCCGATAAATCGCTGGAAAATATGGCCACCTGAGCTTTCGTTAGATTTTCCGCGGAACGGATTTTAGTTATCGTTTGATTTTTAGACATCTCTGATTGCATCATGCTTTCATTTAACAATGAACAGCATACAGTCATTTGTTTTCGTTTAGACTTAGATCAGTGGTTTTTAAACATTTTTGATGCGATGCATTTGAAAAACTTGTTAGGTTTGCGACGCATCAGACAGCATCCTGAGATTATAGTTCGCCGCTTCGCAGGGTAAATGTGATCCGAAATCCCGAAAACGGTCATCATACTTGCGAGATTTTGTTTTAGGTCTGTCATCTTCAATCGTTAAATTACGCTCTTCTGAGGTTGTGATTCATCTTTCCTGTTTTTGTCCATTGCTATACCACTGACTGCGTAGTCTCCATTTATTTTGCACCAATTTAAGTTAAAATTGTGAAAATTGATTCTTTAGTAACAAGTCAATAATTTCAACTGCACATTAACTGCTCTTTTGAAAAATGCAATTGATTATGGTTGTTAGAAGAAAATAGATAGAAAATCTTCGTTCAGAACTCTTTTGACGGAATAAAAGAGACAATTATTGATCTACAAACAAAGTTTATTGCGACCCCCTTGGAAAATTAAAACACGCACCAGGTGTCGCGATGCACACTTTGAGAAACACTGAATTACATTACAAGATCGTTGCTGAGCTGAAGCAGCAAGTTGTGCAGTACAATCTAATTTGTGCAGCCGTATTCGATGTCATAAAAAAGAAACAAGCTGCTGAGATGTGAACAACGCACACGTCACTGAAATCAACTACGCATCACTGAACAACCACAATAAGCTTGTTGTAAAGAAAGCCGCAAGCAAGTTGCTGGTTCCCGGAATGGCAGGCCAAGTTACCAAATCGAAACAAAAAGCTATATGCTGTAGTTGCTTTTGCTTAACTAAATTTAGCGTCTGATACACTGCATTGCATCTATTATCACGTGGTCACGAAACGGTTTGTCATAGATTTAACTATGTTTTCGGAGAATGTTTTGAGCTACATGAAAGGAAATGACTTTTTGGTTTTTCTATTGTCCCCAAGCTGGATTTATTGCGTTTGCAACCAGGCGTATCTAGAAACTGCTTTTGCTTACTGAGGAAAAAGGAAACCTGAAAAGTCTTTAGTTTAGGGTTGAATTTCTCGCCGTTCTCCTAGAAACAGCCTTGTCCACATGTATTTCACTCCATCCATTAGAATTTCTATGTTCAAAGGCTGACATGTTTTCATAGCCAAATTGTTTCTTCACGTGGAATTTTGTGGGTAGATTTCATTTTTTGAATTATTAAACAATCAGCTTAACATTTTGATACGAAACAGCTGGCTGAACAAAACATGCTTCCAAAACTGGGTTTTTGCAACAAAATAACAGATCAAACATATTTCGATGCCATCAAGTTTATTTTTAAAGCCATATGTTGCCAAGGGCGCGGCTGAAATGGGGCTGAGAAGATTGAAAAACCCCTGCCCTAAGCCATGGAAATTTGCTAGAAATGAGTGAAAACTTTTTGTGTTAAAGAAACCTCACTTTACCATAAAAATATCGATTTCAGTATCTTACTTATTCAGAAATTCTGTTCGTGGCCTACTGCGGATATTCCACAAAAATGAGTGTTCGAGCACATGACACTCAGAGGGCTCTAATTCAAAAATCTAATAGATCTACATTAATTTATTTGTGGCAATACTACATTAAACTTTGTTTTCCTAAGTTTGAATCAAACACATCTATCTGGATCTTTATCTAAAGAAAGAAGGTATCAGTATCGAAAAAGTTTATTAGAATGTTGCATTGCATGCATTTTTTTCCAATGCTACATTCCTTTACTTTTCTTTCTGCATAAACAAAAATGTTAAGCTGCTTGAATGTTGCCGAATTAAGTTCAAACTATTTTGATGTTTAAAATTTGTTAATAAATTTGTTCTAAAATTATGCTTAAAATTATATTAATAGACTTTAAATAAAATTTTAAACATTTATACAAAAAGAATGAGATGAAGCATGTCCTTCTTTAAACCACTGAGAGGAAACGTAATCTTAAACATGGAAATATCACAAGATTAAATGGGCCAGCAAAAATTATGTTGTGTGGAAATGTTGAAGGAAAAAGGAAATACAAAAGGCCAAGGAAAAAATGAGTGAACGACATCGAAGAATGGACCGTTATAATATTTTCTGCTGCACAGTGGTAAGCATTCAATCGGAAAAAACAGAGGCAACTGGAGGATCTTTGTTCGAAATCGTGCTCCAAAGAAACCGCAGAGTTAACAAATACGAAAAAGAAGAATTATTGCTGGTTAACTTTTTCAATTTCATAAAACTGTGATTATAAATTGCATAATAGCAGTGAAAAAATACACCCAAAGTATTGCCCTAAACTTCTCCAGCGGCGTAATCTTAATGGTATTTTACTTATTTAAAGTAAATTGCCTGAAATATGACTAAAACATCTATTTTCTATATCAGGGGCCACACTTGCTTCATGCTCTAGCCAAAAACAATAGAAACCAAACTTGAAAAAGCCTCAATGAAATTCACCGCTATAGACACAGAGAACACATTGCCGCCAGATTGAAGATAAAGACCTTTTCTCTATTTGCTTGGAGAACAAATTTTGGAAGCGTAGTTTTTTTCCAAATGAGGATGGTAAGCCTTTTTTTTGGTCATCACTACTTTTGGGTGAGAACCACATCACTCTGGAATCTCAACTCTTCTCCTGCATCCTTTCACCGCCAACAACATTTGGCGTTGCGGACTGCAGGCACATATACCCAGGCTACATATTGGAAAACAAAAACAGCATGAATCGAAAGAGCCTCATACGGCAGACCAGTTGCAATTTGGCCACCCATGCTCTATATTTCAAAGAATCGTTTCCGCTTTTTTAACTTGTTTTCACCGTATCATTTATATTTACGTAGATCATATTTTGGATTACTAATTGATTGTTAACTTGTAGCATGCCGTAGACCAGGCTCGTCCAAGCTTTTTTCTAATGGGCCGAATTACAACTTTGCTCTTCTTTTGTCGGCTCACAAAAGCACTAAAATGTAAACTTTCTTTGAACGAATTTGTTGTTTTAGCGTTAAAAACTAAGGACGTGGACATAATAACAATGACCAAAAAAAAGATAAAAGTCTTTTTCGGTATAACAATGCAACCATCTAATACTTTCATGCAAACTTGTGAGCACAATTAAACAATGCAATCGGTCGCACGTAAATATGAATTGGGACGCACCTGGGACATCCCTGCCGTAAATGGTATGCTGTTACTTACGTGCAATTCTTGAACTGAAAAGAACAATGCATTACAATACTAAAACAAGTGTTGCTGTATTGTTGTTCTTAGATATTAGTATTAATTGGTGTGTTTTATTGTTTTCGTTTGTATTTCTGTGCTTTTCTTTTTCCTCACATCCCAGTGTGATAATGGCGTGAGCCAGATGCCATTTGCGTTGCACAAACAAAAAAATTATTTCAAAGAATTTTGACCAAAATGGGCTGAAGAATAATGTGCTTCGCCATTACACACTTTGTACTGTATTTGCATGCTTTGATTGATTCAATATGCTTTGCTCCCTTCCAGTTGAGTGAACGATGAAGATGACGCCATTTGTCAATTTAGCAAGTTGCTCTTTTTCTTTTCGAGCTGTTTAAAAACTTTAAATTTTGAAACATTATGTATTTTTTTTGGAGGGGAAGGCGTTTATCTACAGTTGATTTTAGTGCCAGGACACATTTTAGTCACGGCTGAGTAAATTGGGTTTGATGCTTCATTTTTTTCCACGTCATACTCATTGCTAAGCGCCAAAACGAAGATCAGTGAATACTATTTTCAAGTCTTTAGTGGGACCCCATCATTGAATCAAACCAAGTCTAGAAAATATTTTTAGAACAGTAAAAAACGGTGTTATAATCTTTTGCCGACAAGCTCTGACAACTAGCAAACGTTTAAAGCGAACATTTTAAAAGGTGCTTCTTCATTTCGTGTAGATCTGCTATTTGACGTTCCGCAATATGTACTCAGTGGTAATTAGGACATGTCCAGGCGCTAAAAAAATTGTTCCACTTGAAAGGCTTCAAAAAACCAACACAACATTTATTTGTGTGGTGTTGATAAAATAATTGAATTCTGCAAGCAATGTGCTCTAATATACGTTAAT
Source organism: Trididemnum clinides (assembly GCA_963675345.1). NCBI lineage: Eukaryota > Metazoa > Chordata > Ascidiacea > Aplousobranchia > Didemnidae > Trididemnum > Trididemnum clinides. The sequence continues at coordinate 8,340,171 of OY776292.1, read as the reverse complement.
TCAAGAAGGGTTTTTTGTTTTTTTGCGCTTGTTTTTGGTGATAAAATAATAATATCTGTGCGTTTATTGACGTTGACGTTTTTTTATTTTTTTTACAAAGTAAAGATTAATTATGATAAACGAGTGCAGTTATTTTAGCAAGAAGCGTTTGTTTGCAAACGAATATCAGATAAAATGAGTGATAAGCGATAGCAGATTCAATTAAAAAGCAGTTTTCAAAACTGCTTTTTTCACAAAATTTCAGTTTTAACAAAAAAAGGAAAACCATGGCCTCATTTCAAAGGAAATCAAGGGGACGGTCACGTAGTATGTTTCAACAATTGGACTAGATGTTTTAGGGAGTGGCCTTTAGAGACTAATTGGAAAACGTCCTTTTTGTTGCGGCAATCTTCCCCTTTTTTTATGAAATCAATACCTGTCAACCGAATGTTCTTCTTTTTGTTGAAAGCGGTTGTATTGTGACATCATCTAATCCTAGTCTCCTTCCAGCAGTCAATTTATTGCCTCATCATCCAGCTTCAGTTGACTAGTTCAGAGACTTCTTTTGAACAATATGATGCATTTTAGTCTCGTTGTAAACCAACTAAAATTTGTCATCTGATGACTTTTTTTCTTGGCAACCCGGTTGATAGTTCTCAATTTGCCGACATCACAGCGACCATGTAGTCGGTGGTCGATTTAGGGTGAGGTAAGTAGAGCAATTGCCTTTGGTTCCCCTTTTTATGGAGCCTCCTCATGATTTCTGGAAGGGTTTTCCATTTCAGAAAAGTCTTATAGACTGCCTCAAATTAGTGTTGATCTCTGAAAAAATGCTCCTCTGTTGTAAATTTAGGGCCGAAACCCTTGTTTACAGCAATTTTACCTGTTGCAGACCTTCGAAACAGCATTAATCTCCAAAAGAAAAAAGGTAGTGAGTGCTTGGCCAAGAGGGGCCTCTTATCGGATCTTGCCTCACGCCCCCAAAAACTTTAGTTCACCAATTCTTGTAGTAACCTCGACCAGCATTGCCCGGCACAAGCAGAAGTCATACACGCTTACGCAATAACGGAAGTGACGTCCCAAATTGCAGACGGCAATGTGCTTAGGATGAACAAAAAAAAAGCTTTTAGAAGAATTACCGTGAGTTTTGATGACATTACAAAATTTCAAGCATGCATGCATACGTGATTACCGGTACGTATTTGAAGTTTTAAAGGAGTACGGTTTCTTTGTAGTTCATTTCAAACCCATTACGTTTCAGTATTTATGCTGGCCAGAAATAATTTACTTATTTTCTGGCCTTTATTTTAAATTGATCTTTTTGTACGATATATTTACAAGTATATTCAGAAATCTCTTTTGACGACCAGGGGTGGAGGAAATCTTTATGAAATTAGTTTTTTGAAAGACGAGGCGAAACGCATCTCAGGCATTCATTTTTATGCTTTTTTGACCGAAGATGCCCAATCTTGCCTCGTTGAAGATTGTGATGGCATTTACAGTAGAAAATGTTTTCAACTCTTTTTGAAGCACTACAGTTTTAAACGAATCTGAACTTGAGTCCAACTGTGTTACTCAAGTTCTGTAAGAATCGAAGCAGCTGAATGAAGTTGACTGCCTGGTTTGTATGGTGGAAACATTTGGGAAGTTTTTATTTTCGTTGTACTTTTCTTTCGACTGAGAAAAACAAAGTATATTTAGAGGTTTGTTTAAAATCGGGTAAAAAAAACTTCTAAAAGTTAAAAGTAGTAATATGTGCATTTTTTGTGCACAGAATCAATAATTTTAAAGGTTTGTATGACAATCTCATCAGAAGTTGCAGTTCATCAGATATCGTTTGAGCATAGGGTTGTCAACATCGGTTAGGTTGCAGGGAGGTCCTATTGATTTGCAGTCATTGACAATGTGGTATGCAGTTTGGGGTTCTCCACATTGGCATAGATTGTCATTACCAAATCCCCATTTCACCATTGAGTCACCAAATTTTCCTATTCCGGTTCGCAATCTATTTAGTTGGACCCAGACTTTTCGTGGGAGGCAGTGTCCTAGGGGTTTGTTTGACCAGTCTTGGATGTGTGGTTGCAGTTTATGTGGTATTGGTTCTTGCTGAGGGTCATAGCCTTGTAGGGATTCCAGAAATGGGCGAAGAGGTGATTTTTAAAGGTGATTGGGGTCGAGATTCGTCTTTGACCCCTTCCCATAATAAAATGCTACCCGTTAAAAGGTTTCAGACCTTCGCTTTTAGAAACAAATAAATCTGCTTCAACGCTTTTTGACGTCATCGATAATGTTAAAGCGTAAATTCTCGAAAACTTTCTTGTTAATCAAGCACTGGTTGTTTTGAAACAGACCTATGTAAATAAGAATAACGTTGTTTCGATGAGTCAATCTTCGAAAATACGCTGTTTTTTAACGTAGTTCGGAAATTGACGGTAACTTGCCCATGAAGAGACTTCTGTTTACAAAAATATATGCCACTATTTATGAGTATGAAGCGGCCGGGCATGACAACTGGTCTGAAGTAAGTGTGATAGAGCAATTTTTCTTCGTGATTGATTCTTTAAGTGTTGTATAAAAGTGGCATCGTGCATTACACGACAGAGGTAGTTGATTTCTGCTAATAGTTCATAATAATAGTGATTTGAGTAAATTATGTGACAAAAATCGTGATCGATAAAAAGTTGTTCGAAAACAAGTGCGAAAGACCTGTTGTAAAGCGATTTCAGCATGCAGCTTTTTGCGCACTAGAAACTACACTCTGCTAACAAAATACTTAGGTTAACCACATTTTTCAATGTGCATCAAACACTTTTAGGCATTTGACTGTAAAAGAACCCTGTAACAGAACAAAAACCACACTCAATCGACTAATTCTTAATTGATAGGAGAGTGTCAATATTAATAAGAACTTGTCTACAACCACGATTTATTTTTTATGCGGCCTAAGTTTCAATAGTTGCAGAAAAAAGCTCTCCGAACATTTGGTCTAGAGTTAGACTAGTACCAGTTAAAACTGAGTTTGATGACGTCAAAATCGAATTAAATTTTTGTACAATTTTTCGCTTCATAGAGAATTTGCTTAAAACCGAGGTTAATTATTATGAAAACATTTTTGAAAAAATTTTCAGACATTCATCGTTGCAAAATTAGGCTTCTATTCTTATTAACGAAACTACGTTGTGAACTTTCTATGTCCTTTACGCGTTAGAGAAAATAATCCAACTACTAATGAGACATTCCACTGAAGCATATTTTGTGAATATCATCGCCCAGTTCAGGCAAAAAAAAAGAAGTGTGAAGTGATGATTCACAAAGTTGCCAATGCGGTAAAGCAGTTTTCGAAAGTAAGCTTTTGTTTTTGAAAATGTTGTTACACCAAGCCCGAGTCAAATACCCTTCCTCAAGCGAATAGGTGTCAACAAAAACTTGTGGACATAAAGCTTGTCAAATTGCTTTTAAAAATCTATTTTTCACCTTTTGTATATTTTTTAAGATAAGTATTGACCATTTTTGAAGTAAATGGAACAATTGCTTTTATACCCTCTCCCCGTCCTTTTTCCTGCATCTTATCCAACTCACTACATGCAAGCTGATCTTCCAAAAATACTCATTGCTTTTATCTTTAAACTAATGATGAGCGTTCTCAGTAATTAGGACCAATTTTACGTCAATAACATCTTGCATCATGAGAGTGACGCAACAGCTACCAAGCACTTATCAGTTTTTATAACTTGTTTCTCTTCACTTTTGTCATGATCATGAATTAATTTTTAATGACCGCTTCGGCCTATCATGCTTTAACGATTACGCCAAATATATGTCTCAAAAAACTGAGACGTTCTTTCGAAGAAAACTTCGCTACTCGCTCAATTACCTCACTATTTATCAATATTTTGAAACATGTTTTGTTGAGAAAGTCAGCAGATTTTCTGGGAGCCACAAAAAGCAAAGGTAAACACGAAAAAATATGTCTATCGATGATTATCTCATCAGTATTTCGGTTTGGGAGGACCGCTGGGTAGTTGCTTAGCATAAGGGGTACAAAAAGACCTTACGCTCTCCAGTAGCATAAGTTAGCCTCACTGCCGATATAGCTAATGTTGATTATCTATCTCGTTTTTGCAGTCTTTTGCGATTTGGTACAAACTAAAAGACAAAAAAAGCTAGAAATATCAAAATCATTTTTAATCGTTGTTTTGTTATTGGCTTCGGTCAAGCTTATACTGGCAGAAAATATACTGCGCAAAGACAGGATGGAAATTCCAAAAATATTATCTTCTTCAATCTTTAGTTCCATAGGCTACTTCTTTCCCATAATGGATGAAATCCGTAATTCTTTGATTTTCATAGTTTATAAAAATTGAAAAATGTATGAAAGAAAATTTATGCAAGATTGAAACTTTGTTTCCAATGGTTTTTGAGCTGCATAATTTTTCGCTTGATGCAGTGGTAATTTTTATTTCCAATAAGAGAGGCTTTACAGTATAAAATGAATCATTTTCAAATGTTTGTCACAATCTAAGAATCGGAGGCCTCCTATTCTGCAGAAAAGAAAACTTTCCTCAACTAGTGTGCTCTGCTGTAGTTATTGGCCATTGAAGCAAACACTTTTTGAATCACCTGGAGAATTGCCACCTCAGCATGGCTTGGGGTGATATTTCTTCAGGTGATCCAATATCTGTATGTGATTCGCTGCTTCTATGTAAAGTCTAGGGTGACGATTCTTCGGGTGAAAACTCAGGGGTGAAGATTCTTCAGGTGATCCATTTTTTAAGATATTTTTTTTGTCATCAAACTATAAACCATTATTTTATTGTATGTTTTGCTAACAATTTGAACTTTTTCGTTATCATTGATTTTTACCTTTATCTAGAAATCGATTTTATGTGGACCAATAATAGGCAGCACAACAAGCACTGTTTATTTATCTGCCGTGTATAGAATCCGTAAACGTGAATAAATTGCAGACAAACAAACAAAGTGACTTTCAGGCATACGGTATTTAAAGATCACGTGATTTTCATCGTTTTAAAATGTTTGATTTATTTTTCAAGAAATACTAGATTACTAGTTTAATAATTTGCAATATTAAAAGTTACTAACACCTCGATAGTACTCAAATTCATAAACTCTTTCTTATGAAGTCTGTACCCAATCCACAAAACCCGTGATTCCCATACTGTGGGTCGCAACTTCATAAGGGGTTGGGGCCGAAAAAAACAAAAACATCATTCGGACAAACTTGATTTCCAAGAAAAACGATCTTTGCTTTTGTTTGTAGGCTTGGATGGCGAATACTTGCAGACTATCAGATTTGTTAAAATTGTGTCGCCTAAAATAAAGTTTAGGGACCACGATACTAAGCCACTAAACTCTTTTATCGTTTATTCATTGCAGTAGATTTGTAAGTAGTCTATGCATTAAAATGATTGTAGATAAGGGAAAAACAGTTATATTAATAAAACAAACAAAGAAGAAAAACAAGCAAAGCGGACCGCTAATTGGAGAGGAACCAACCACTACTTTTCTCAACATGTGTAAAATAGGGGTGTGCAATCTAATGGTTCCGATATAAACTTTTGCGGTCAGTGGACAAATATGACTTGCGGTCCGCGCGCACAGCTCGCAATTGTAGGTCGACACCTTAAAAATTCAACCCTTTTTGAGGCCGACTTCGTAAGTTGATCTACCAAACCATAAAATGTTTTTACGTTTGTTACGCGGCAGAAATTGGAAAAGGAGTCACTGTCAAGACGTTGTTGATCTCCGAAAAAAAGCTCTTTTGTCGGCCAGCCCCACATCCAATACACCAGTCCAACACCAATGTTTATTCTTAAAACTTTGATTAACCCGAACAATCTTCGCTCCTGTAAAATCGGCGGGTGTGGGAAATAGGTTACACACCCCTGACGTAAAATATAAATAATGGTACTCCTTCCCAAGATTTAATATCCTTTTACGAAAAATTACATGTGGTGATTTCATTTTTCCCCAGGGAACATTTGTTGTTCCTCCGCTGAAGGGTAAGTATGGTTCACACTGGCATTGCCAGCCAAGCACAAACATAGCACAGTGACTGCAGTTAAATAAATCTTACAGAAATGTAAAGCTCAGTTGATCTCATGATAGGTAAACCGTAGCTGGAATGTGAGCAGCCACAAATATGCAACTGGGGTCCTTCTACAATATAATACTTGATAATTATTAAAAGCTTTTCCGTGCTGCGGTTCTCTTTGGAGATTTTACGTCAAAAACGATGACTTTTAGTCAACAAAATCATCCCCAACCAGCGCTGTCTCATTTGCTAAACAAAAACCATTACATTTTATAAGTTGAAATGATGCAGTTTACAACCGTGGAAAACTGATAAAAGAGTTAAATGTGAGCTACAGAATCAGCTGCTGCAAAGTAGGTTCTCAAACAACGTCTTGGATAAACATCGTCATAGCAGGTTATTACAAAATGTTGATGGCGGGAGGTTTTATACAGCCAAGCAATTATCTCATTAATAAGCTGTTGATGCTTTTATCCAACATAAGAAAGAGATTTTATTGATGCAGTAATTAATTCGGAAAATGTCTGCGGCTAGCTATCAACAAAACAGGCTTGACATGCGGTAAACAATATTTTTATAACTAATTGTCTTCGTCTTTTTAGCTTTTTTGTCGCATGCCATCATTAGCCTTTACACCAGGATTTTCCAAACTTTAGATGGTTAGAAGCCCTTGAAGAGGTCAAACATTGATTGCGGAGCCCACAAAAAATTATATAGAGCTTACATTAACACTTATCAATTGTTATTTGATGGCTAGAATGCATGCTATATTTGGTAATGTTTAATATCTCAAAGTCGGGCTGATAAAAAGAAGAAATTCCAACGTAAATAACGCCTGAGAACGCGTTGTATCACCCAAAATTTGGGTGATCACCAAAAAAAGAGTCATCGCCTCTCTCGCTCTCGTGATTTATGCTTTTCGAGTTCAATTTCATGGGATCGAAGCAGCTCCGTACGCACTGAAGAAAAGAACTCCGTGAGCCGGATAAAAAGCCTCTTGTTTGTACTTTTCTTTTGCGGAGCCCTTGAGCTTCTTTTGCGGAACCCTAGGGCTCCATACAAGATTTAAGAGCATAAAACCTATTAAATGAAATTAATAAATGAGATTCTTCAACTCAAATGCAATTGCTTATTTTAAGATTTATTTTGGATTGAAACCTAAAAAAACGCGATGACTTTCGAGGAATTCACACTCAGCTTTTGGTAACTTTTTCGTTTATCAACCTTTTTGACAATTAAATCAATCAAATAAGCAAGGTTGCAGCCAGGGAGGTCACTAAGAGGCTGAATTCTTTTCTTTTGATCATAACACATACAGTTTGTGCCCCTACAACTTTGCCAGGAAAATCGAGGAAAGACCATTTTTTTGGACACGCTTAAAGAATTTTCCTAAACTTGTGAAAACGTTTTCTAAAAGACATGTATAATGCAAAAAAGACATGTATAATAATTTTGGAGATCAAAAAGTTTGGGAGTTTGCCCTTTTACAGGTGTTGTGGAAGCTACATGTAGTTGACCGTGCTAAAAGTTGTGTTGACTACATGCCACATTTTTGAATAAAGGCAAAAAGATCAGTTGGTTTACAGTAAAAAAGATGTTGAGCTAATCGAAAAGTACTTCACCCTCTAAATCAGAGGCCTTTCAAGTTTTTAAGTCTCAATGCCTCTTATTTGAATTCGCGTAAGTCTAAATACCCCTACTGTACTATTACAGAGTAATCCATTACGCCTCTTTATTCTGAAACGAAAATTCATAACGTCCCCAAAATCAGATCTCAACACACGCTGAAATATTGAGGCAAACTTTACGAAGCCCTGCTCTAAATAAAGCGAGGTTCTATATAATTCAGAGATATTCAACTGTCTAGATTTACAATTTCTTAAATATTATGTAATGCCACAATTTTTCGCTTCGGTTTTTGATTCTTGATACGTGTTATTAACTAAACATTTTGCTCTGGCGGCGAATCAGTAGATGCTGTTTACGACATTAAAAAGATGACATTTTAACTTTCATTTTTAGTCGTTAATCACTTTTGGAGCGCTAGTTTTCATCAGAATTGCTAAGCGTAATTGTGCAGTCAGCTTCAAAGAGTTTTAATTAATTGAAAAAGGAAGAAAAGTGAAAAGGCTATTATCAACTTAAGCACGACTTTGTCTGGAAGAATCACGATCTCTAGCACACAGCCAACTATGATGTTTCAAAGGATGAATTATTGCAAAGGAATTAAAAACTTCCCCAAAGCATGAAAAAATCTTAGTTTGAAAGAACTTCACGAATTAAGACTTCGAAATACAAGGTTTCTTCTTCGACTCCCAACTCGAACGCAAATATAATAACATTAAAGAACCTTATTTTGATTAATTCCTTTGTTGCATTTATGTCCACCAAAATAATCACGTAGTTGCACCTTCCAGTTAAACAGTTCAATGACAGTAGTGACAGAATTTTCGATTCTAACTCCTGTTTACCAAAAAAACAATTCGATCTACCGGCAGTTAAATTGGTGGAATCACTAACCGAGGTTGTAGCGTTTCAGAGAGCTTTGGTTAGTGTCTTTTAGCTGGATAAGATGTCAATCTAAATTAAGGTTTCCTAAAAGCGCGTTATCGTATTTAGTTGTATTAAACCTGCAGCTTTCTTGCTTGTTGTCTGCGTGTTCGCACACACGCGTTGTATTGTCTTTAAAAACTCTTAAGCTAGCGACGCGTACAAATCACACCCGAGCTGCTGTACAAGTTTATACAATTTATTCACAAGCGTTCAACAGTTCCGCGCTTCGAAAGACGTGGCTACACGAGCTGCTGTAGAAGAACGATCAATGATATTACTCAACACATGCAAAAACAAGAACTGAACGACGCTGCAAAAACAAGCAACGCACCACTCCCATAAAACACAATACACTTCACCTTTCTACAAGCCTTTTCAATTGGTCAATCAGACCAATTTTTTATAACTGAACTTCATACATTTAACAGCTTTAACCAGTGGCGTTTTAAATCTTCAGTTTTCAGATCGTAAAAAGACTGCTTTAACCTTTCCAAGGCCTCCACATAAGTATCTATGGACAGATTACCACAGTTAGTGCTTTTTACAGTAGTTATCGTATATTACAATATGACACATTTTTTTGTTCATTTTTTGCTTTTATTTAGTGCACAAATCTACCATTAACTTTTTTTTTGTTTTTGAAGTTTTTTTGTAAACATAAACAATACAGTAAAAATGTGTGCGTACACAAACAATATGTTTTGCACAAACACAATTATTTTTAAGCAATATTACGTGATTTTTAATTAAAAAAAAAACGCATTGTAACAAATGAACACATTGGAGCCAAAAGGCCTTTAAAAAAGTCGTTAAAAATGACGGCGTGAAATGTCACAACAAAATGAGTTTGAAAAGGCAGTTAGTTAACTCAATGAAGCATTTGCTCATTTCCACGTAAACTGCTCTGAAACATTTCATGCCAACTTAAGGAACTTACATAATCATAAAAACATCACAAAAAAAACACAATTACGCAAAAATTTTAAGAAATGTAAAAAAGAATATAAAAATGTTCCGATACGGAAAACAAACGCAACAGCCAAAGTTGACCTATTGTTGCTTTCACCTTCTAAAACGAAGTAAACCAAATTTCATTACGAACGTCATAGACAACTTAATAAACATTTTTACACCAAGCAAGCTGTCTAGAAGAACGTAATAAAGGAGTCTATATATCTGCATGGCAGACATCACTGGGAAAGGGAGCGCAAGACGCCATCGAATTGACCAATGTGCGGCATTGGGGCAGCACAAGACATTTGGGGCTGGTAAATTTCGACATCAACTCCATTGCAGGCTGGATTCATCAAACTATGCATTTTCATAGCCTGTTCAAAGAAAAAGATTAATTTTTAACAAGTCGATAAACAAAAAATACGAACAAACGTCACCATGTAAAGAGACATTTATAATGCCTGTGGAAAATCCATAAACAGGTCCAAATACAGCTAATATCAGCTTACAGTAAATAGAACCTGATACGAAATAATAAAAAGATCTATTACCTGTACAGACGAAGTGTGTAATGGAAGTTGCTTTGGATTCTTTCCATCAACATTCGTGACAAGAGGTTTTCCACCGTACTGCATCAAGAGCTGGACAATCTCGTATTGTTTTTGAGAATCAATTCCATTGTGATGTAGCTCTGCAAATCGCATTCAAATTTACTTAATGTCGTTCACGTTCTATATTTCCAATGTAGCGTTAGTAATATCGAACAGGTGGCGTATTGAGAGATTTTGCCCAAAGGGGACCCGCTTCATTTCCATGAAGTCCACACTTAAGGCGTTTCGAACTAGATCACAAATCACCCAATTACAGTGCCGGTGCGTACCTTTTGCAATATGGAAAGGAGTTGTTCCATCATGAGCAGGCAGGCGTATCATCTCCATCAATTTGCTATCGTTGCCAAACAAAGCTTGTCTAGAACTCATGACAGCTTCAATCAGCATTCTCACCATCATGGTTTCACCGTTCCGCACAACAACATGAAGTGGCGAATAGCCATTGTTATCCTGAATAAATTTGATGATTACCATTTCAAAAATCAATCAATCTTGGCACTTGATGCTTTGAAGCGAGCCACAGCACAAGTCATTTTATGCTCAACTGTAAAGTTTGCACTGATCAAAGGACATAGAAGCATGACTTGTCCTTTTTCTCCAACTAGGTCAACGTACCTGAGCAAGATAGTTTGCACCGAAGTCCAATATCTTCTTAAAGCAGTTGGCGCTCCTTGCTTCTGCAGCAGCATGCAAAGGCGTGCATCCTAACAAAAAACATTTCTTTATATTTCATTGTAAATTTGTTTGGTTCTATTTGACAAACCCTAAGGTTTTTAATGCAAATGTTCAAAAGGCTAAATTGAAGGCAAAAACTTCTTACCTCTTTTGCAGGAAGCCTTAAGCAACATCTGCATCTCACGCGGTTGTAGACTCAGCAAATGGTTCTAAAAGCATAAAAACATTTTAAACTTCGTAATACAATCAGAACCACTAAGCTTTGTTTTTCCAGAAAATGTACAGCTCGGCCTTTTGTCCTTTTGCGAAAAGGAAGCATATCATATTACATGTGACTAATACGTCACAAAAGAAGCCGTAAACTATGGGGCATGGCCTTATTTATAAAGCACAATGGCGTCAAAGTGCTACAGGCAGAAGCCTGTTTTTGTACACGCATACCTAAAACAGATCGTAAAAGATTCTAAAAAGCAGTTAATACAGGGGTGATACTTGTTTCCCTATTCAAGCAACTCAAGACATTTAACTTCTAAAGCAGTTTTCACAAAGAATTATGTGATTAACGTCTTGCGAAAGTATATGCAGAATTGCATTACTACAGAGGCAATTTTTCATGCGGAAAACTTTTTCCACAAAAATGTGCTTACAAGAATGCTGATGTTTTTCAGCGATGCCGCAAAATGGAGCACGTTTTTGCCATCTGCAGTTGTGTTGGTTAGACTCGCTTGGAAGTTGATGAGAATTTTCACCATATCCAGTTGACCAGATTCAATAGCGTGGAATATAGCAGACTGAAAAAAATATTGACCAATGATAAAAGCTTAATCGTTTAAGAATCGGTAATTATAGTAGTATATAGGCATTTAATTTAAGTTAATATAATGTCTGATGCTATGGGTGTTGAAAACTAGCTAGAAGACTATAAGGCAGGGGGGTGCTGCTTTAGGTGAAATCGCCGCTTCTCATCACCAAAACAGAATTTGCTTGCAAAATATGTTTCTATAATACGTTGTGATTGCATTTCAGTTAGCACCGCGTTTTGGTCATAAAAATGTCAGGCGATTAAAACACAAAATGAAAAATAGCTGTCGTCAAGCCGGGCGTAAAATACTTCAAAATGGCTTCCAAATTGTGATGTTTAACTTTCATAACAAATGCGTTATTATCAGCACATGAAAGAGCTCAGAAAGCTGAAGTTGCCTCAAACGGAAAAATTTCGGCAAATTGTTAATTAAATCTTCTTCAGTGGTTAGACTTCAAACGAACCTACATGTTTGGCTGCGAGAAAATTGGACGCGTTGACGTAGTAATCTGAAACTTTCTTTCATAAGCTCGATAACAATCTTTGCAAAACAAAATTCGGGTAATATATCCGAAGAGTGACGTTAGCAACGTCGCGCTACCTAAGCGACAACGGGAAAGAGTAGCTACGTTGGTGCTTTCAACTCGAATGTAATCAGGCAACTGTTTTTGAGTTGACTAAACGACTGGTTTATCCAACATTAGCTGCCGATATTTCGGCAACACAATAACAACGCAATAATCATTCATCTAAATCGTGACGCGTGATAAAACCTCGTTAATAATACAACCACGCCTCGAATAGCAAGACTATTAAACCTTTTTAACATCACTTTTAAACGATTCTAAGAGAACGCCCATCTTGTCTTGCTTGCTTGTCTCGCCAAGCATACACTCTGTGGCGACCGCCAAGTAGTAGATGGTTATTTACGAACAGGTTAAATTAAATCCACATATGGCTTTCGAAGCCAATATAACAAGCGTACAAACAAAACTGGCAGGGAAAAAAATTGTAAAAATAAAACGCGACAATGTGCGTATGTTAGTTTTACCAAAAATTTGATTCGCATTTCGACGCACCGAACACAGCTGAGTTTAGAACGTTAACAACTATACCTTGATCCAGAAATTAGTTTGTTTTGGCCTAGCCATGGTCAAGAAAACGGCTTGGTTGGCAAATTTTTAAATTAAAAAATCTGTCCAAAGAAGCGTCGTCACGAAAAAGCTACAATGACGTATTTAACCATAATCGACTTCCGGCTCGATTAGACAAAAGTGACCAACAGCACTAAGTGGTCAAAAAGTGGCGCGTGTCATTAAGAGCTTCGTGACATAACTAAAGTCAGCGAAGAAATTATTAGTCGGCCGAATTTCTTGCGCCTGCTCTATTTCTGTCATCCTAACTAAGAGAGAGATATTAACCAGCCAACAAATTTCTAGACTAATTCCGTTCAAGTAAGCTGATCATTAGAAACTAGTTAAAGAAGTCTTGCCTATCAAAATTACGACATAGTACGACGCCGATATAATTAAGTCTTAGTTAAAATTGCCTCCTTATCCAACTCTTAATAAACAAACATCAGATTAACATCTAATCAAAAGCCACAATAATTATGATTTAGGCTAATGTTAGTGGATGCATCTTTTTAATGGCAATTAAATGTGAGAGATCACACCTGATCAAGTTGAAAGTTCATCTCTTGACAGATTATTTTACTGTCAAGCCTGAGGCGAGGAAGAAGCTTTTATCTTCAAAAAAACCTTAGCTATACAACAAGTAAATGGGCAATCTAATTTTGTTGCTGCATCAGAGATTTTTTAAAGTGAATTTAGCGATAACTTAAGACTACGTTGGCAAGTTTGCAATATTGAAGTTACTGTTTTGCAAAACCCTGAAAGCAAGCTTGCAATAATTGGAAGTTCTTGTGATTCAAAACTTCACAAAACAATCGCACTTTAAGGCTTGGCTTAGGCGGCCAAAAAATAGTGTTTGGCAGACCTGACTTTTGATTTAAACCGTTGTAATGTCATTAGTTGGATAAGAATGTCAAAAATAGCTCAAAGATATCAAATCAGTTCGAACCAAACCAGAACCGACATCGACTAATTGAACAGTTGCGTAACTACGTTGTTTATAGTCGATTATGCTGTCGGACAAAAAGTAACCATCAGATCAGATCACATTTTTGATTAATTATTTGATTAGTCGGATAAGAATGTCAAAAATGGCTCAAAGATACCAAATCGGTTCGAACCAAACCAGAACCGACATCGACTAATTGAACAGTGGCGTAACTACGTTGTTTATAGTCGGTTATGCTGACGGACAAAAAGTAACCATCAGATCAGATCACATTTTTGATTAATTATTCGATTAATCTATGAACACTATACGTAAAAATTAATTACGATGACAACAAACTCAGGAGTAAATAGGGTCAGTTTCATAGATAATGGAACCACTACCAACCAGCGTAACATAATTTTTTCGCCACCGGTTTTTATTGCAATTAGGAGTAGATCAAACGTAAGTATAAGGGGACTACAATTATGCAGCTATTATCAGTTTTAACATAAATCACTAAAATCTTTTCAATTTAATTTACATTCAAGTTTAAATGCTTGTTTTGTGCCCTACAGGTACACCGTACGGTGGTAGCTACAAGCATTAATCACAGATCAAGTTTACATTTATAAACAAAGAGTAAAGAACAACCAACTATTGTAAAAAGCAATAAGAGTTTTATTGCTGTTTCACAGTAATGCATTTACAAATAAATTAAACCTTACTAAGAAGAGACGTGGCCTTACCTTTCCATTCTCATCACATACGTCAACACACTGAGGTTTGTAGGTGAGTAAAGCGCATACTTGCTCTTGCGCACCACGGCGAACGTTTTGACAGAGTGTTTGGACATCAACTGAAATCAAAGATAAATAAATATAACTTTGCTGTTGTTGATTCCAAATTCATTGGTGATAACAGCGACTGTATTCCATTAAAGAAATGAGAGAAGTCTAAAGCCAAAGAACGCATTAAATTACATGACCACGTAGATAGAAGTTCAAACTTTTTATGAACATCATCTTGCGAATTTAATAAATTCTTACAATTGCATTGATTTTCGAAAGAAATGGAATCGGCGCCTTCATAAGCTGGATATTCTTCAACGGCAAATGGACCTATACAACAAATATAAATTTAAAAATTACCAAAAAGCATCGCACTACTTCACTATCTCACTGAACAAACACTTACTTTGCAAAGGAACTTTTGATCCATAATTAGAAGGGAAACTGACCACCGGTTCCACTGTGTATGGACTGCAAGGATTGGCAACAGTATTTCGCATGCCACAGTTAACAGGAGATTTCACATCGCTGTATTGAGGACTCGGAGAATGAATTCCCTGTTGCATACCAGGGCTTAATTCTGGGGAATGGGGAAACTGTTGCGGAGATGAACATTGAGAACCATACGGGGAATTAGAAGCGAGGGACTGCGGATATGGTTCCGCCAAGCGATCGACCTCTCCGCTGTCAAGTTCAAATTGCAGATCGGGGGAAGACACTAAAGAAGCGGATGTGTAGCTGGGAGGATCATGATGAAGCGGTGACGTATTTCCAAAAGAGGACGTCATAGCCGCCTGCATGAAGTTAGGGGTTTGTATTGGAGGGGTCGGAAAAATTTCTTGTGAGGGAATATGAGAGCAACTCTGTTGAAATTGCAAAGGGGTAGTCGTCGGCAAAGGCTGGGGGAGTGCCTGATTGTTGTATGAGTTAGGGAGAGCGGATTGTTGCTGTAGAGTGGGGGATGACTTTCCATTTGAACCGGTTCGGCTTGCTCGCATTTTCTTCAGCTTTTCGCGGACAGTTAGAACTCGGACACCAGGGTAAGCTACGCAAAAACAAGAGAGTCAATTTACATACAAGTTCGCAGAAAGAAAATTTTTTAATGAAAGTATTGGGTACAACAACTTTACGAGAGTTACTAGAAAATTCTATTAACGCTCAGCAGAATTTTAAAAAAATCTTAATTTTGCGAAGCGCGACCTTTTAAAATTGCCATTATAAAAATTCGAGGCAGCAGCAACATTTACAGTACATACACCTCTAAAGTACATTCCACCAAGTTATAAAATGATTTACAAGAAGTTTTTTCGGATATCTGTCCAATTGACGTTATTTCAAAACTTATTTCCAAGAATTTTTGTACCTTTTAAAAAATTTTAACAGCTTGCTCACAACACGAAATAGAGTATTTGTAAAATAAACTTCGCATGCGGTTAACAAAAACCACAAAACTTTTATTCGCTTAGAACAGAATGTAGTTTATAAAACCTTAAAACAAAAGCGTGAAATAGTTTTCAGGTCAAAACAGGCCGTTTGTTCCTCAAAGCTGCTTTTTTGAAAAACAAAAAAGCCGCATTTGAGGAACAAAGATTTAGTTGCGTCTCCAGCTACTTCATAAGTTTCGTTTGTGGGAAATTTTGAAAACTTTCCGAAGGAAACATATGGCACAAACGAAGCACTAAGGAAATAATGTGGCTCATCGATTCTTTTCAGTTGCACTAGCGGAAAGTTTTTGTTGGGAACACTTTTTATATGACTGCCACGACACAGTACAGTAGTTACGAGCTTCAATAAGTTGGAAAAGCTAGATTTTAGTTAAGTGGTAAACCGATCGAGAGCGGCAGCTATACATTGCATGAGATGAACTCTTCGTTCGTTTGCAACACTACCGTGAAAACCCAAACTATTTTCAAATGCCTTAACCGTGCCTCAATGACGTCAAAATTATTTTTTGCCATGAAAGGCCATTTCCGTAATCTATGAGGTAAAGTTTATAGCACAAACAGTTCTATCACAACAAAAAACGCCTTTGCAATAAAGATTTTTACCGTTTTGTTTTATCACTAGAAGTTAACAACCTAATCATAAGCAATATAACACTTAATAACCAACAGTAGACCTACTGCTAAACATTGCATTGTAGAGAACAATATAAGACTTACGGTAAGCTGTCGAGTTTTTCTGGCTCGGTTTTCGCTTCACTGACGTTTGCCTCGGTTTACCGTTGCCGGTTTTGGGTAAAAAACATCTTTCTAATTTTGAACTGCAAAACAAAACATAAATCTCAAAATGGTAACAGCTACTTGAATTTAGTATTTCAGCTTTTAAATGGAAAGAGAAAAGCTAAACATACCTTTGTGTGCTTTCGTTCAGATTTTTCTTCTTTGCTGCCTTTCCAGATTGCTTTTTGCTTTGCACTTGAGCAACTCGAACATCTGGTTTTTGATCCAGCATTTTCAGCAGATCAAAATCGTCGTTCGGTTTCAGCTGATCCTAAACAGAAATACATTTTTCTAATCAGACATGGTTCAACTGTCAACAAATGTTTTAAAACAACAAGTGGGCACAAGTTAGTGCAAGAACGTAATATACTACACGTTAACATTTAACAAACGGCAGGTAGTCCCACAAACTGCACATCATCATACCTTGAACTCATTAAAGTTTGGCGGTGAATAAGCATTTTCAGTTTCACTGAAACCGATTCCACTGTTTGGGCTTCCAAGCTGGAACCTATAATCACTAGTTTGAGAATTGGGAGACCAACCAAGACCGGAATCTTCGCTTCCTGATGGACTGGGAACCTTGTGTTCAAACCAAGCATGGGAATAGTTCATGTCCATTTTCGCAAATTGTTTTGCTGGACAACACTTTTTTTGAAAAACAGATTTCGTTAAGCTAATTATGATAATAAATTAACAAAGTCTTTTCTCGCAATCTGCAAAATAACATTAACATTATTTTTATGTATTTTGACCAAGGTTAACTTCTTCTACCTCCGTCTTCACACTCGTCTTCCTCGATATACCTTTCTTGCTAAACTAACTCAGCGAACCAACGCAGCGCTAATATATATTTGAGCTCAAGTGTTGCTGCTGCGCATGACTAAACCTTTAACAGATATGAACAGTCGCAAGAAAAAAGCGTACATCAACTTTTGAATTCTTGCCAGCTGCAACGCCTCGAGACTAATAAATGTGGTTCGACATTTTAACCAATTACAGCGCAAGCACTACCTCTTTTTTCTCTTCGCGCTTTACAAAAAAAAAGACAAAAGCTGATGCGGTAAACATACGTCAGAACATAAATTTCACGCAACTAGTCTAGTCGCGCATACATGCAGCTTACTAGCTGGCTCCAGGAATGTTTATAAGGGGGTCCTTGGGGTACCTTTGGTACCGAGCCCAAAAGTTTTTGGGGGGCCCAGATTTTTGAAAACGTCGTGCACAATGTTAACCACAAATTAAACCTAAACTTTCTATTTTTTCTGTTAACAAATGCATAACCTATATAAAAATTTTTATGACATGATAACCAATATTTTCTTTATTTTGGCTACAAAAAATTTTCTTAAATACTTCTTTTTAAAAAAATTCAGACCTTCCTGAATATTTCCTGGCTCCGAAGCCAGAAACGTAAAATCTTGTTCCTGTAGCTCTTAAAGCAAGTAACTTCTTAAACATAACATAATTTTAAGATCCAAACCCCTCAATCTTTAATCCAGATATCCCATATGGATCAACCTATTTGTTTGAGGTCAGATATTACAAAATTATTTCACATCATTTCTGTTTTGTTTCGTTATCTCTATTAAACAGGAAGATTGCATTTTCCTAACCGATTATTGGTGAATGATAATGATGCATTATCATTGCATGTTATCCACATTTCGTTTTTTAACTTACTTTTAGCCTTATATTATTCTATAGACATAGTATTATAACTGTGCTTGATTTATTACCCAACATATACAAACTTGATTATTCGAGTAGTAAAGTAGCCAGACAGCAATTTATTCGTATCAGAGCGGAGCTAAAAAAAAGCGCAGAAAGAAAAGCAATTTCTGAACAATTATGCCAAACAGTCATTCATTTGTAATCGGATAAAGCCCGGCAACTCCAGTTTACCAGGTCCTTGTTAAAGGGGGCCCGTAATTAATGTTGCTAGCAGGCCCGGACTGTTCCCTCAACGGCCCTTGCTGGCTATGCTGGTGTCGCCAATTAGGGCCCCCACCAGTAACGTCTAGGTTAAAAAAAAATCGTTTTAGGCCAGCTGCGCCGGGTTCACATATCGTGCACCTGTATCAACAGAAACAAAAGTTTGTGTTTTTTGTGCACATTCATAATTCTTGAGCCGTAATAGTGATTAATCTCTTTAATTAGGGATGGTAATGCTCACAAAGAAAGAATCTTGCCACAAACTGCCATTAATATTTTTTAAAGTATGAGGGGGGAGAGATTGAAACACAGTCAAAAATGATGATGGCGGCCAAATTGTGGTTGTTTTCACAATTCCATGAATGACATATTTATTGGTAAGGCTGCTTTGCGATTTTGTGCGACCTCTTTGCTATTTTACCAGTCTTATTTAAAGCAAGTGCTTTAAAATAAGAGAGATGTATAATCGTAAAATATAATTTGTTCTCAACCCTGAGCTCCCTATTCCGAAACGCAAATATGGCATCATTTTTCATAATAAAAAGACTTGTGCGTGCTTTACTCGCTCGCTGTTTTTAATCATTATCTTTGTTGGTAGGCTGCTTGTTTTGTTTAAAAAATCAACAGGTGGTTTAAGTGCTGCTTTGGAAGATAAAAGTATTAACGCTCAAGAGACAAAAATCAACAAAGTCAAGTTTACATTTCAACCCGAATGGTATCGGCCACATAAGAGATAGCTTCTCGAAAAAGATTTTTAGATACATGCACAACATGATCCTTAAGCAGATGCCGCATTGCAATTACAATGTTATGCTCTTATATCATTAACATTTTTAACGCATGTATTTACAGTAGAAATGAGCTGAACGTTTTTGGCTTACCACGTTCCCAAAACGTTTGTTTTTTGCAAATTTAAAAACATACAACAAGCAGTGGCATATTTGGAGGGGATGGGCAACGACATTCCTTTCGGTATGACAATAGCAAAAATTTTGAAAAGAAAAAGCCCTTTGTATCTATTTGAACAGCAAATTCAGTAATGTATTGGGTTTCAAGAAGTTGATCTCAAAGAGAAAAAGATCTCTATCTCAAAAAAATAATCCCGATCCTCTCAACAAAAATTGTTTTTTTAAATATACTCCTGCCAACATAATTATTGAGGTATGAGAAAACATTGCCGTTACTTTGTAGTATCCCGCTTATGAGTTTTAACGATTACATCCTTTCCAGAATTGTATCATATTATATTAATACCATATCAATTGTTGCTTTCAGCTTGTAATAAACCACATAGCTAAATGAAATTTATCAGACTTTGCCAAAATAATTACACCAAACAAAAAACACCCAAGCATTTAGTCTACGCACCGGGTCTTCACAAGAGTAAACTAGCTCAAAAACAATTATCTGAAATTAAATTTTGTTATTAATTGTACTGCAAGAACAGTCGTGTGAGTTTTTTCGTTTTAAGCTTGATCCTCTCAATGAAGCACGTGCGAAAGCCACCTGCTTACTGTGAGTAACCGAGTTTTGTATTTAACGATGGTTTAAGGTGTTTGATTAGCAGCCCTTCTATTGGGTCGGTTTTAGCGTACTGCACGTTTCATGCAAAGTTTTGCTCTGCGTCTCTCGGCTGGTTCGCAATCATCGCGACAGAGCTTGATGAACTAGAGAAACTGCGGTTAGTGGAAAGATGGTTCTTAATTCTTGTGAATAGCTGTCAACTCGTTGTACCGATCTATGACAATATACAAAGAGTGGTAAAGGATATTTAGGATTGAAATAAAAAAAAATTTAAAGTTTGGTATGCTATTTTATATCAGTGTATAGTCTGTCTCAAAATATGCAGCAATGCGTCTATCTATCACAGACGTTTGAAAAGCTTTGGTGGTTTTCGTTTGTGAAAATTACTTGAGCTATGTTTAATAAATTTCTTTTACTGATACTAGTTTGGATTACTTCAGAGCTGAAAGGAAACTTTCCCATTTTCCAAATCAGTAGTAACTTTCAAGTTTAAATCAATAAAAACAACCCCATTGACACATCAATTAATTCCTCATAGTTAACGACAATTCAACATTCGACTGTTTTTCTCATGCAGAGAAAGGTAATTTGAAAAGTACTTCCAAGACAAAATGTGTTGTTTATTTAAGAACAAAAACCTTTGACATGGTTTTAAATTTACAGTGTTGTAGCATCATCTGGAGAAAAAAAATTTATAAAATAAAATACGTTATTTGGCGGTAGTGTCATAGTGAAATCACTACCGACGCGAGGGCATAGTGGTTAGAGCGTCCGCTTCGTAGTCGGTAGACCTGGGATTCAATCCCCTTGTCGAGTCATACCTAAAGACTTTAAAAAGTGTCATTCACAACTTCTCTGCTCGGCGCTCGGCATTTAGGATGGTTGTGGAGAACAAGCCGGCAAGTTGGCTTGTTGTGTCCTCGGGCAAGGCACTTAACGAGACGCCTCCGCATTTATGTGGAAGACAGGTGGCCAGGCCTGAAGAGGGATGGGCTACGCCAGGCGTCTTAGCCTAAGATTCGCTGCATGATAAACACAACCAAAAACAAATTGGTCATCTGCAACGCCCCAACGGCAATCGCCACGGGATAAGATAAGTAAAGTAAAAAAGTTTAGTAAAATCAAGGCAATTTTGTTTAGCGTTTAGCGCCTGTATTTCGCATTAAAATCTTCTTTAGCAACTGATAGTCTTTCAACGTTCAGGGATATAATTGTCATCGACGGCTTTGAATATCGCTTTGACAACGACATCTCGATTTATTGAGATATAAAGGCAATCTACGCGCTTTATATGCATGTTTCCACGAATGACGCGGTTATTTCACAAAGTAATAGTATTGCAAATAATAAAAGCCTCCCTCCCATAATTTGACGAGACCATCCCTGGACGCGTTTCGTCCTTTTGGACACATCAGCAGGGTTTGTCCCGTCATCACCAAAAACCAAAAGCCCGTATTTGCAATAATATGAAAAATGTAGCATCATTCTATTACAAATTCCTTCGCACACATCACGCGCATGGTGCATGCTATCACTTTGGTACGGGGATCCCATCCGTATCGAAGATGCAGTGTACCACCCAAAGAGTTTATAGTAATCGAGATCTATTTAAAACCCTTACCTCTATGAACATAACCTCAATAAATCGATATATGATACGGTTGTGGTGATCACGTGCTCTGTTCATAGAGGTGAGGGTTTTAAATAGATCTCGATTACTATAAACTCTTTGAGTGGTACACTGACAATAACATCTGTTCTGGTTTTGGGACGACATTTATTTGAGTACAAAGAAAATTTGTAGCTTGATTAATGACAGGTGCTGTTTTCGTCGACCTATCTGCTGCATACGATACAATAAATCATCGTATCTTGATGACTAAAATCTACCAGATGACCGACGATAAAGCAATGACAACACTCCTTGGTACTCTCTAAAGAACAGAATGTTTTATGTGGTTTTGAATCAGAAGAAACGTCGATGGCAGCAACATCGAAATGGTCTCCCTCAAGACAGTGTTTTAGCCCAGTTGTTGCATAACGCCTACACCAATAATCAACCCACGTACGAAAGAAAATATCTTTTTATTTATGAAGGCAATCTGTGCATTACATCCCAGGAAAGTTCCTTTGAAGTTATTGAACAAAATCCAACAGACTCTCTTACCCTGCTGACTGAGAACTATGCAAAGAACCATCTGAAACCAAATGCATCAAAAGCTCATTCGATCTCAAAAATGGAGAAGCAAACCGACCACTCAAAGTTACTTAGTCCGGAACATCGCTGGAATACCACCCAAATTCTTTACATCTGGGAGTCAAACTCGATCGCACACTCAGCTATAGAAGTCATATCTTGAGCACTAAGGCCAAGGACAACAGCGGGATCAATATTCTGAGGAAACTGACCAACTCGAAATGGGGATGCACGCCTCATATCCTCAGAGCATCAATCTTGGCCTTGTACTATACAGCTGCTGAATATGCATGTCCTGCATGGTCAAGATCCGCACATGCCAGCAAATTAGACCCAGCCCTAAATAATGCTTGTCGAACCATCACTAAACAATGCTTATCTAAAACTTACCAACACTAGCAACCTACATCTAACTGCTGGTATCGCATCACCCGAAATTAGAAGAGAGACGGCCAGAAGAGCGGAACGACTATGCCAATCTACTGACCCATAGCATCCGCTATTTGGATCTGTGCCAGCACCGACGAGGTTGAAATCAAGAAAATCTTTTCTGAGCCATGTTTAACCCCTTGTTCAGTCCAAAGTAGGGACAAACATAAAACAATGGATTGATAAGTTAAAATCCAATCCACCTCTGTCGACATGGGAATTCAACCATCTGAGAGTCTCCCTCTAGGAAGCATTGCACCCTGGCCAACACGGAAAACACTCAATCGGCTTAGATCTAGCGTAGGCCTTACCAAGGCAAATTTACTCAAATGGGGATGCCATACTGGCGACCCCTCGTGTGATTATGGCACAGAGACAAAAACGATGGAACACTTACTGCAATGCCCACAGCTCAAAACACCTTGCTCTCGTGATGATTTGAGTATTTTTAAAGACACCGCACAGAAATGCGTGAAATTGTGGCAATCAACAATCTGAAGACACGACACAGACAGACAGACAGCCTGTATTTTTATCAAATTTTGACCAAACGAAACGATTCTTTCTTTTGGTGTGATGGATTGGTCTCGGAAAAATGACCAGCTTTTATAAAGAAGATATAAGGTATGTGATATAAACAGGCAATTATTTCAACATCAAGAGCAACACTCGTCTTGCAATAAAAACAGATCTTGCTTCGAGCGGTATTACTATTCACTGATCCCTGAAAAAGTTATGAAAATTTTGTTGCAAGTTTTCGTTTTTTTAGGGGCCTACCGTTTTAGTTCTTTCGAACAAAACATGTTTCCAAATAAATGATTCTCAAGCTGGTTTCCGTAGGAAATTTTAAGAGATTTCTGGAAATTTTAAGTTTTAGAGTGTTCGGCTTACTTTTGGGACCCCCATCACAAACTCTGTTCAGAAAAAGGGTCAGTAACATGTAAAGAGTTGCGAATAAGCCATGACATTAGTTCTTTATTAATTCAAAGACGCACAAAGGGTCAACGAGTTTCAATTGTTTGCAAATCATTGGTTCAAATTATGAAAAAAACTTTTTTTGGAAATAGACTTTAGCACAGATAAGTTTCTGGGTTAGGTTCTCTCTTTTTGAAAAAGTCCTTAATTGTTGCACGCCTGCGTACCCGACAACATTTTAATTAATTTAATTTTAGACAACAACTGTTTAATTTCAGCAATAATTAAGTCACAACAATAGATTAATGATAATGACAATAAATTTTGCCCGTGACCTGGAAGCTTCTTGTGCTCCACCAGAAAAGTCCTAGCGTACCACAGGATGAGAACAACTGGTTCATGCATAGACTTTTTTATATTTGCTCTTAAGTTTTTAGAATGAGATTGAAATTGTGAAGTACCTAAACCCTAGTGGGTCAGCAGCATTTCGAAGACAAGAGACAAGAGATTCTCAGCATGACAGAATTGAAAGAAAAGACGAAGGAATGTGGACAAAAGGTGACATAAAAAAAAGAGAGAAAGTCAAAGGATAGAACGAAAAAAGAGAAGGGCTAGAAGAAGAAATAGGGTGGAAAAAAAGGAGTAGCGGTGAACAAAGGGGCAGAGAAAGATGAAATAAAGAGAAAGGATGGTGAAGTTTATAGTTTTAGCAATGCTCCGTAAAAATGCATTTTCCTGTGCCTGTTATGGTTTCGTTGTGCTTTGCACGTTTATGCTGGTAAAAAACAAGCTTCCTAATTATTGTGCCAATTTTTTAGGCCTTTAAGCTAGAGCAGAAGTGTGCATACGGTTTTGCAGGCGGACCAATTTCACTCAACCGGCCAAGGTATTGCAGGTCAAGACTTTCGCTTTTTTGTAGGCTACTTCCAAAACATCGCAGATTTTTTGAATGTCAATCTCAAGAAGACAAGTTTTTTGAATTGAAAACCTTTTTTTTAGGACATAAGCCTCAAAAGCCGGAGTTTTTGAACTGAGAAATTTTTTTGGGGAGTCGGCTAATTTATCTAAAGGGAACATAGTTTTGAAATTCCCCCATTTTCATTTGGACCTACGTCAAAAAGCAAGGTTTTTAAACTAAAGATCTTTTTATTTTATTTTGGGTGATCATTTTACGAACGCATGCCACAAGTTACATTCTTTTACGGGCCGCAGAATTTCGTCTCTAGCGCCGCATTTACACACCTTTGTTTAATATTATTTTTAATCAGTAAACTCCATTGCGCTCTTTTAAGTGAATTTTTTGTACTTGAGTTACAGACCAATTTTGAAAGTTTTGGTAAACTTTCGCAAAAATTTTTTCCAGGTGTACTTAAATTAGACTTCACAATTGATAAAAACTTAAGTCTATGTGATGATATTAAATTCAGTTTAATCAGATTTAATCAAATTATTTGTAGGCCTGTATTTTTAATATCAAAAAACAAGTGATTTGATAGGCTACACAGCAATGCTGTTGGTACCAGTAGACCATTGTATATCGATTCAATTAGCAATAAATTGAATTCTTTTGGATCAGTGATTCCAAATCTTTTTGTAGCCACTGACCCCTTTCAAAAAATTGTCAGTCTTGCGGAACTTTGTCCAAACTTTGTCTGGAACTCAATGAGCGTACCTCTGACGGATGGATATGAATGCCTTTGGTTTTTCTTTTTGGAGATTAATTTTTTAACCACCGATGACCCTTGGGGTCGCGACTCACAATTTGGCAAGCACGGTCAAAGTTAATTACGCAAACCCTCAAAAAATATGGTGTAACATTTAACAAGCTATCAGGTAGTTTACTTGTTTTTAGCTTCATCAAAATTCACAAAAGCATTCACGGACTCCTGAAACCTTCTCACGCAACCCGAAGGGGTCCATGGATTCTTGGTTGATCTCCACTGTTCTAGATCCATCCAGTTACTGATGAAGTCATCATGTGTGCTTCAGTGTGAAATGAATGTTTGATGAAAAGGTCTGCAATTAGTTTGGTCTTTCTAGCTGCTTTAGAAGTCGAGTACATTTGCTTTTAATTGTAAGTGACGTTATCAGAATATTTCTTGTAAAGTAGCTTTTGCGAACCATGCACACCGCAGAAGTTTAACTGATTTAAAAAATGATTCATGTCTGAACATTCTAACGCCTATTCAAATCTGCTTATATCAGTATGAAGTCTTGAGTGATGACGTGCTTAATATACATGTAACCACACTCTTCTGACGTCTTCTTCTAAATCGGCTTGATCCAAAACAACATCTGATAATTTATTAAATAAGTAGGCTTAGTCCAGTCAATACTTTGTTTTCAGCTAACGGGGGATCATCTTGTTCTGCCTTAAAACAAAAAAAAATGAGTTGAATTTATACTTTGACCTTTCCGTCACAGAAAAAGATTTGGTCGATCATCAATTGCAGAAAAACTTGTTTAAATTTGCATCAGAGTTTAAATTTTTGCCCCGAACAGTGCAACCATGCATAAAAAATTGCCGTAGATTGCTTTTCTTGTGAAAACAGCGACGCATTTATTGGAAGGGTTTGATGCTTTACCTGTTGATCATTCCAGCCCTCCGTTTCGCTCGACCGCAACACTGATCAAAGCCACAAAATCTCGTTTGTTCTGTGGCTTGCACACAGTCAAGTCTACAAATATTATCTCACCTCTTCCTCATCAAGGACTTAAGAAACTTGTTCTTATGAAAGTTCGGAACCATTAAATAAAAATCGCTTGATAAATTCCGGTATTTATTGATCTCAATTTGCTGTTTTCTTCTGCTCAACTTTTTTCGTAAGAATGTTGGTCGATAAAACTCAACTTCCAATGCTAATGATGCAAACATTGATTAGAATAATGAGGCATACGCGACAAATTGTAAAGTAGCATTCGCTTGTGACTTGGAGATGCAGTAAAGAGTTTTTTTATCACTTTACCCATACAGCTGTCGGATTCTAACTTGAGGTAAACTGTATAACCCGGTATCCGGACGTTTTTCACTTCCTTTGATGAGTTATTCGAAATATAGGGTTAGAAAAGTCCACACCCAAAACGTCCTACATCCTCTGAATGTCCACAGCCGAAACGTCCACAGCTGAAACATCCTACTTTCGTATAACCCATCTAACACTTTAATATTTACGCGCATTCCCAATTGTTTAAGAGTAGCACTTTTTACGTCACCAACAGCTAAACTAATTTTCCAAAGAAAACAGCCTTATCTCAAGCAAGTGATACTGAGTCGCGATTGATTGTAAGATCAACAGCATAAAGTTGACAGACGTAATGCTTATTAAAGTTAAATTACCAGCAAGTTCATGCGATAATTGTCATCACCATCAAAAAGCTACAAAGTATTGTGCTGATGTCTCTTCAATGTACCTGAAAGTTACAAAAAGAATTGAATTCGCATATAGAAATTGAGTTTAGTTCTAAGTTGATAAATAAAAGTTTAACTCTCTTAAGTTGTACGGTTTTAATAGTGCTGGCTTCAGAGGCGCAAGGCATTTATGTCATTTGCAAGCAGCCAGAAGTGAAGAGAAACAAACATGTTGCCAAGAAAATTTGTTGCAAAAAAACATTAAAAAAATTGGCGCTTAAAAACTTGAAAACTTGTTTTTAGGGACATTCCTTGACAATCGAAAAAAATTTATATTTTTTAAAACTTTACTAAGCATAAATTTGTCCAACAAAATCGGCCTACGGCTGTCCAAATGGAATCTTGTCTTTGCCTGCGCAACCATCAACAAAATAATGAAAAGAGTTACATTTTTAGTCTCTGATCACAAGTAAACATTTTTGCTCGAGCCTCCTCAATTCATAATGATCAACAAGTGAGCTCATGGCTTAGCACATTACTATTACAGGCCAAAGGAGTGCAACGAAGCAGAGCATATTACCTTGCAGTCTCCTTCAACAAAACAAAATTCATAAAAGTACACGCGCATTGAACCAGTATTTTTGATATTATTTTACTCACATAATGTTGAAGTAACAAACATTGTGTAATTTACATTGTATTATGTATTTTATATCACGTAATGTTGAAGTAAATCTTCATTCTAATGTTTAGATGCTACATATGATCAGGTATATTGAGATTGCGTGTGTGCTAAAGCACAAACGGCAGTCTTCTGAATCCGAAAGCTGACTAATGTAGCACCAACAAGTTTATTTTTTTTGTCAAATTAAAAACTCTGCAATAACGTTTAAACAAAGTTATTGTAGAGTTATTGATTTGACTGAAAACAACTGTAAAGCTCAGCAAACTTCCTCCGAAGAGTAAATTAATTTTTTTATGAGCAATGTTATCGGCCATCGATGCCGTAACAGGGAGATAGGAGCAGCTTCCCCTGCTTTTTTGCTGGGGGGTAGAGGAAGCTAAAGTGCCTTTTCGATGTAAAAGGGTTGCAAAATTTTAAAATATCTATATAAAATTTTGTTTTGTTTTCGCTACGTTTTAAAAATATACGATCACAAAACTGCCCAGCGTTAACCTACATATGTAGTACGGCGAGAATATATTGTTTTGGTGCAAAAAATAAACATCACTTTCTGAGAAATCCATTTTATGTTGTAATAAAAAAATTTGCTAACACAACTGCAAAATTACAAAATTTAGTAATAAATAAGCTACACAGCAATTTTTCGCTGTTTTTTGTTTTGAAAACGAAATCGAAATTTGATTTCTTCTGCAAACCTTATCACTGGACAAAAACAAAATTTCTTTTGTTTCATCAGCAAAGGCTTTGCTGTTAATGAAATCAACCCATTGGCAACATTCCGCTGACTTCCCGTAATGCTAAATTTTAAAAGCGGTAAACTGGTTCCAAACCAAGCGTTGCAAATGAATTTGTTAAGAGAAAAAAATCTCGTTTGTTTTATTTTGGATCTCCCAATTGCTAGTTTAGTCGTAACGCACTGCTAGTCTGTAAATATGCAACTATGAGTTTCCTTATAAGTCCAACGCGATCCTGTTTTCATGGACTTGGTATGGCCAAGTACATTATTTAATTATGTGTTGCGGTTTGGCTGCCTACAAAGTGGAATCTTTGTGCAGTAATTATTAGATAAACAGATGTTTTTACGTTAAAACCGGATCAAACATCGTTTTTTGTTGTTGACCAAACGTTCATGTTCCTCAAGATCTACAAAAACAAAAACAAAGCACTCCAACTATGCTGTGTTACTATACAGCACTTTCAACCAGTCATGGACGCGAATAGAAAAAATAATTACCTCAAAAGGGTAAACATAAACAATGAAAAAATATTTCGCGGTAAGCGTCAACTTAAGTTAAAACAAAAATATACGGCGTAAGCGGCAGTGTAAAAAGTTAAGCGTAGGCTGTATATGTTTTACATCGGATAAAGGGCTCAAGCCATTAGGCATGGATCTCACCAAAACTTTTAGTCTACATACATACAGGTGTCGGACTTTTCCCAACACTGTTTGGTATTTGCCGGTTTGATTGTTAGTGTGGCACGAAAGAATATACTAGATGTTCTTAACTGGAATTGGGTGGCTTATGAATAATGGCGCACTTACTGATTCTATGCATAGCGCTTTGGCCGTTCCTCATTTAAGAAAATGAGCCGCTACTCATTTAACGGTAAATAAAAAAATCACGCGATCAACCAATTTAGATATGGTGCTTTTTATGCAAAGATCCGCGAAATGTCAAAAGCTAAAGCTCTTAAGCTCATGATCAGTAAGTAGGATTAAGAACAAAACATAAAATAAACACATTTTGTTTAAAGTTTCCACGCAAAAAGACTAACATTTCAAAATGTTCATCAGTCATTCTGCTGCGCTTAGGCTTCAGCACCTTTTTTCTCAAAATAATCATTTTTTCCACGGCAGCACTCAAGGGTATTGGAGTGTTAAACCGAACAAAAAGGCCTCTGAAAGTCTTGCTGGGAGATGCGTCTAATGTAAATGGACCATTGGTTGACTTTTCTTCTAAATATGCTTTTACCACAGCATCCATGCCGCGTTCTCTAGAGCCCTCATATATAGCGTGGAGCAATCGGCCATTGTCTTGGTTACTTTTCTTCGCATCACTGCACCTTCTCTCGGAGTTGTCAAGCAATCTTGAATCTTTTCGATAAATCTTTTGTGGCATACAGATGTTGAGAATCGATGGCTCTTAGGTAAAAAATCTAAATAAAAATGTAAAGAAAAGTTGCAAAACGATGCCTTCTATTTATATACTGTATAAACAAAAATTGTAATACGCACGTGACCTGCAATTCTTGCGCAATGCTTTCAAGAAGTGGAGAGCAGTATTACCTGTCTGCGTTTGTTTTCGCTGCAAAGCAAGCAACAAACTTGCCATTGTAAGTAGTAAGTGGCCCATGAATACCGTTTCTTCACCTTGTACGATATTCAAAGCAGCATCAATCGGACCGACTATAGCTTTGTATTCTCGCAGAAACGTCAAGTCAGATGGAAAAAGTCTTTTTTTAATTTTATTGTGGTTTAAATGTTAACTTATTGTCATTAAGCACATAATCTGTGAAAAATGTACTGGCTGTGAAAAAGCAAAATTTCAATTCTCTGCAAACGTTTGACAGGCTGGCTCTGTTGGATACGAAAACGTCGACGAAACAAGCAATGCCATCATAAACAGAGTTCCATCTGTTAGTATTTGGGATCAGAAGCAATTTCCCGACTTCACTTTTTTATCATGTCTGAGGCATGAGAGCTTCTGAAACAATCGTCAATAATTAAACAAAAAGCCTAAACATATTTTACTTAGATTACTACTCCCTGAGAACTTAATTTACATGGCACAAACCAACCTCTGTTGCTTATTCCATAAAACAACTGCTTTGCCAAATACGCGTCTGCGGTGAAGTCTTTTGCAGCTACTGTGGGAGAAACTTTCTTCGAGTCCACTGTAGCTACAACGTAGAAAGCTTGAGCTGCTCACCTTTGATACTTCAGTAGATCACACAAACTCTTTTCTGACTAGTTCTAATAGCTGACAAATTATTGATATTGACACGATCTTTATCATTGGTATTCGGTTCAACTTTAAGTGCATTCTCTATGTCTTCCAACACCGCCTTGGAAGTATCACCAAACATTCTGTAAATAAAATTTTTGTCGTTCCCTTTCCTAATTAGAAAACTAGTGAATATCTACTCTATATAAATATAAAAGTAATAAAACTGGTAAATGATGTGAGTTAATTCCTTTCCACTCGTTTTTTTAAAACACGTTTATAGTTAAAAAATGCTTGCAAAACTTTTTGCAGTTCATAGAAAAAAACTTTAACAGTAATCAATTTTGTACAATTTTTTTCCAGACTTTCATTTCTTAAAACGCATAAATACGATTTAAAATGAGATAGCGGTTTGTTTCGATAAAAGTAAGCAGCAAGAGCAGTATACATCTTTAATGCATATTTGTTGGTATGAAATATAGTCACAACCGGTGCAGTTACAGTATAATATGAAAATTGTGACATTCATGTCAAAGCTTAAAAACACAATAAAAATAAATGTCACCCAAAAAACTATTTTTTACATCTGCGGGCTGACAATTAGCATACGTTCGCTAATTCATATTTCGCCAATGGTCGACCTGTTTCAACGCTTTTACGAAATTGCTTCCACTGTCAGCTGTTCAACTGATATTATTGGAAATTACATTGAAGGCTATGTGGACGGCCTGAATGGATTTTGCAATGTTATCGTAAGTATGCCTTCCCATCAAAGGTTTACTAGCCATAACTCTGTTTTCTCGTTTCAGAGTATCCTGGTCTGCCCAGTGGACAGTCATACCAAAACAAGATCAGCAAAACATTCTTCATTAAACTCATTTTTCGAATATTTTGAGTTGTACGTTGCAAAAGTTTTCAAGCCGTTGCAACACAGATAACATTCAAAATATTGCTAATTTGACAATAATTCGCTAAAAAGCACCGAAATATCATGCTAACTGTATGTTTTACAATTTTCACTCACATTTTATTATCTCAATGTGAATGAATTTATCACATTGTGATAAATAAGCAACTGAATTAGGCGTATTGTGCATGGAAATTTTCTCACTTTTTTTTGCAAATGTATGAATTGCAAGCATCCTTGTTTCTGCAAGTCTAAGGATCAGCTGTCGTGGAAAGAAAAGACACTCAGCTGAGAATGTGCTTTAACTCGTTTTGAGAACGTAGCTGAAAGAAATTGTCGATGTTTTACTTTTTCCTTTAGAGGCCGAAAAAAAGTATACATAAGTTCTTCTTTTTTAGCTTACTGGTTGGGCTACTGGCTACAGATGTGACTAAATTGTTCCCGTTGATCTTCCATTTCAGGTAGATTGTGCGTTTAAACAGCAATACTAATTAGCGTAGAAATCATATGTGAAGGTATTAATCAACATTACATAGCCTACAAAGACTTTAGGCTCAAACGCTTTTGACAAGTCAAATCTCACAAGAGAAGAAATTAAAGCCATATCACAAAAATTGCAGAAGTTTTCGATATTAAAAGCATAATACATTTGTCTCCAATACACTTATTGATTTTCCTTCTCGCCATGGAGTTCTTAATGTGTCCAGGAATGAGACTGGGCAAGCCGTAAAGAAGGATGATACTACTATACTCGTTGGCAACATGTTATTGATTACGCAATGGCAGATTTGTGAAGACGAATGATAATGAAACCTTGGTCAACACACTTTACTCTAAGTCTAGTCTACAGCATACTATATTAAATAGCTGTTTCTCAAGAAATTGATGCCATTCCAAATGAAATGGCCCGTTGAGTTATGAAAACTTTTATGTCGTTGATCGGCAGTGAGTGGAGATGCATGGAGTTATAAAGATACCTCTTCATTGAGTTAATCTTTAAAGCTAAAACAAACAAAATAGCATTACATATAAATTTGGAATATAAAAACACATTTTTGTTCTTTACTCATTTCGCTTTTGGTAAACCAGAGGTGTTCGGAACAAATTTTTCTGAGGCGAAACGAAACGAAATTTTACTCTATGAAAGGCGGTTCGCAACGAAACAAAACTTTACTGTAGAAAAAAACAGTTTGAAACGAAGCGAAATTTTACTACAGTAAAATACAGTTCGAAGCGAAACAAAGTTTCATTTCAAAATACCGACACTCACCTGTGTCATCGTCCTTCTTCAAAAGTTCATGTGACGGTGGTAAATGGCCGCTCGGTGTGTTTAATGAGGCTCGCGTGTAAAGCAGGTTCGTCACACGGGATGAGTCCAACCTGTCACGGTTTGGTTTCGAGCGGATAACGACACAAGTTTGCGTGGATTTCAAAACGAAATTCTTTTTTTATAAAAGTTAATTCCATAGCAAAGAGATAACCAAAAACAAAGCAAAACCAAAACAAAACAATTTAACGTCGAAACGAAATATTTTTGTTTCGAACGCCACTAAAGGAAACAAATCTATCAGATAATTTGCCGCATCCAGTAGCTTGTGTAACAAATGGCACAATTACTGAAGATTTCTTGGCATAGGCGAAAAGCTGTGGTTTGCTCGGCAGTTAACTTTGGGATACTAATTCCAAGCAGGTTACGTGCTAGTTATCACAAAGGAATTTATTTTGTTATCTACTATCCTTCTCGTCAATAAATGCTCGGGAGTATTTTGGAGACAATGAGGTTGTCAACGTTGATTGCTTTTTTTTTACTTTCTTAAGCTTTTTGAGTCTGCTCCTTCTTCAAACACCGCTTCCGCGACGTTGAATTAGAACCCTCCGTGAAATAAGTTTAAAGCAATCATTGCAAATTGTATGCACATGCTGGTAATGACTTCTCAATCAGCGTCGTGGCTTCTCACTTCAAAAAATTATTTTTTTCGCTGGCAGACACTTCTGAGGTAAAAAGTGCA
This sequence comes from Trididemnum clinides, assembly GCA_963675345.1. NCBI lineage: Eukaryota > Metazoa > Chordata > Ascidiacea > Aplousobranchia > Didemnidae > Trididemnum > Trididemnum clinides. The sequence goes on along the minus strand of OY776292.1, from coordinate 8,306,573 downwards.
GGTTGTTTCCTTTTCTGAAAGAAAGTTTAGTTAAAGTATTTTTCTATTTAGGGCTAATTTTCCTTGCCATCCTCTTGTTCTTTAGTGGGGAAAATACTTGTTTGCATTAAATAAAATAGCTTTTATATTCGCAATAAAGCCGTGAAAAAAGCGTAAAAATTTGCGTAAATCGTTTGAAATCATTACAACTTGTGATTCACAGACATTACAATATTACAAAGGATAGACACTAGCCTGCAGCCGTATTGCGTTACTTTCGCACTTCAAATATCACCAGAGCTATTGCGTTGTCTTCTAGACTTCGATGAAATCACAATAAAAATCGAAACACAAAGGAATCGACTTAGAAATCGAAACAATTACAGTAGGCGCAAATGAAATGTTGACAAAGTGAAATTTCAACGAAAAGTTGTATTTTGTTGACAGTAACTTATTGTTTTAGCATTGACAGTGAAAACAACGCATGATTTTAGCAATAGTAGTCTTGTTATTTAGTATTTAGTCATAAACCCCTTGGCTTGGATTACATCTTGCAATCTTCGAGGCATTGAATCAGCCTACTTTTCAAAATAATCGGTTTCCATTATAACCCACAAGGTTTTCAGTACATGTGTTAGTTCGGAGATGTTAACTGGCTGGGCTTCTTGTACCTTTTTTTTCATGACATTCCATGCGTTTTCTATCGGGTTAAGGTCGGGAGAGTTACCGGGCCACTCCAAAGTGGTTATATTTTCTTCAGATAACCACTTTTTCACAAGTTTAGTTCGGTGTGCGGGGGCATCATCATACATAAAATGTGTGGGCTGATAAATGCCCCAAAAAGGCAGCAAGTGATTCTGCAAAACTTGGAGATAGTTAGATCCCCGCATTGTGACATTTTTGGGTAGGAAATATAATCCACCTCGCCCGTGGGTACCACTAACCGCACCCCAGACCATCACACCATCTGAATGCTTAACCGTCTTAACGGTGTACCGTGGGTCATGCCTTGATACGTTTATGAGCCTTCTGGTCACTTTTGACTGCCCCTCACCAGTCGGAATGTGCTCTCGTCAGAAAACATCACTTTTCGCCACTGTTGAGGTGTCCAGTGTTGATAATTCTTTGCAAAAGTTAGTCTCTTTTTTCTCATTTTCTCTGTCAGAAGGGGCTTTTTTGCTGCACGCCTACAGTGGAGACCCAAGTCATTTTTCAACCGATGCTGGATGGTTCTGATGGATATTCCCTCCAACAATTTTGGGTGCTTTTTTTTCAAACTTGCAGGTGTGATTGATGGTCTGAGGAGCACTTTTCGCCTTAAAAGATGATCTGTCCTAGCTGTTGTCTTTCGCTTCATACCAAAACCAATTTTTTGTTTCGGAACAGTACCCTCTGGTAGGCCTTTTGTAGCCTTTAACAAGGTGTAAACAGTCTGTCTTGATACGTTCAAATCAGCCACAACTTTTGTTACAGGCACGTTCGTTTTGATTTTTGTTAAAGCCTGAGCCTTTGCAATCTCTGATAACTTCTTTCTTCTCATTTTTCTTTTTATCAAGCAAATGACAACAGCCCAAAATTGCTAAAATTTCGCTTATGAATTGCTGAGTAATGGCAGCTTTACCAGCCTCGTGGTTGCACTACAGCGACACCTGTGGTGGCTGTTACAACTGGTAAGGAGAATGTCTTTCTACTGACCAAAGATCAATTAGAAATACGAGAGAGAACACAAGATAAAGGCTGCGCGAAGTTACGTGTCAACATTTTTTTTGCGTAAATGATGTAAACATTTTTTTTGCGCCCACTGTACAATAGGAATCGAAACATCATTTCCCAGTTTTAATCGAAAATATGCATGATAAGATCTTTTCAAGAAGGGTGCAATAATTGCATGAAGGTCAGGAATTGTAACTCTCCCGAAAGCGTAAACAATTGGTCAAGGTTATTTTTACATTCCCTCAATATGAACTAGTTCTTAAATTAGTAAACAGTTTATCTCTATCAGCTACTGTTTTTCTAATCCAGCACAAAAAGCACAATCAAACGTGTTATCTGATCATAGTTACAATGTAACAAACATTATTGCTTAAGAAAATATCCCATCCCTCTCCCCCTTACCTGCCTACAGTGTTGCCAAATTTTCTTCAAGTTTCCAACGAAAATGCTACCTAAAAACTAGCCAAAAATTTGCAAAGTTAGTCCATACAGGGCCGTTGGGAGAACAGTCCAGGCCTGGCATCAGCACAGTATTTGGTCTCCCATCGATGGCTATAGTCAAGTCAGCCTGTGCTTCACCATGATTTCCAAAAAACAGGTCAACGCTGCTGTGCTGCCATGACCGTTTTGGAAATTTTTCCTTCGATGAGACGGTGATTTCCAAAAAAAGAAATAGGTCATCATCTACCAGGCGATGTCAAATCATCCTAGTTTTTGAAAAATAATGTGAAGTAGTGCCAGTTGAGCCTATTTTCGAGCTGTTTTTCTTACAAATATATGCCGGCGATGGTAACAACCTACATATCACACGCAGTTGTCTTGAACTTTTACACTTGTTGTTACTCCAAAAACTAGCCCGAAATAGCGGAAAGAGATGGCAAAAAATAGCCAAAAAAACGCAACCCGCGACTGCTAAATTTTTCCCGCAACGCCTCATCAAAACTAGCCCAATTCTGCGGGAAAACCGCGGAACTGGCAACACTGCCTGCCTACCAAGCGGCACAAAACTCCTGACACACATACTTCAAAATCTGAAGCAAAACACTTGACAACAGCAACAATGCAATTTGCATTAGTCTTTTATGACATCACACAACAAAATCTTATGTTTTGATGTAAGTCTTTCGGTAAAATTGTAATGTTTTAAAACACCTACTTAGCGTTCACCTACGAAAAATAGTGCTGCTAGTTTTTGATTGAGCTGGGTAAAAAGTAGATTTGCGAAAAAGCTAGACCTGATACAGCAAAACTGTTTGCATTTTTGAAATCAGCCCCACAAATTGCATCCGGAACAGACAATAGTTCTCCAACCTCAAAAAATTCGTTGACTAGTGTTATTATCTGCTCACAATGTGACAAAATTTTAATTGCTTAAATGTTAAAAATCAGTTGCAAATCAAAGAAAAACTGTTTAAAGCTAGGCCTAATTACAATGATCGTTTCTCGCACCTTCTCACGGGCTAGTAAAAAAATTGAAAAAATTATACTGTATTGCTTTTTACGAATTTTTTTATTTATTGTATGATAGCCTACTGAAAAACGTATTTACACTTTGATAATAACATTGATACTGTAAGAAAAAATGGTGCAGGAGAAACAGTTAAGAAAACACAAATGCTTAAGTGGTCTTGGGCTAGGCTAGACCAAACCCTACTTCAGTATTATTTTGTGAATTACGAAGTATGCATAGTTTATTCTTTGTTCGGCGAATTCATATTGCATGTAAAAAGAACTCGACCAAAGCCCCGAAGTGATTTGACTTTCCAGAAAGATATCCTGCTACATATAGCACATAGTACGTTTTTAAGAGGCAAAACCACAGGTGCAAAGGATACATTGCGCATTAGATTAAACAAGGAGGTGTAGCAGCAGAACAGAGTGTACATCATAGCTTAAAGGCCATTCATTATAAACATGTAAGCTATTTATCTTACATACCAGTCAGCTGCGCTACTCCTAACATTTTTTACCAATTGTGTAATTAACAACGTTGAAAATTACAATCGATAACTCACAACTTCACTACAATTATAGTTTTAACCCGTTCACTGCGTAAGACGTGTATACACGTCTGAGTGGCCACGGCTTTTACCGCGCGTGTTATTTCGCTTTCGCGTTTCGTTTTTTGGCTGCGCCAAGGTGAGAAAATCCCGAGTAAGCATTTTGTGCTATTAGAAAAGTTCTATTGCGTAAAACGCTTTCATTGCTAGATCTATTCATTCAGTTCAGACCAATTAATCAAATGCTCTGAAAGGTACAATAATAGCATTTAGACAACTTTTAACGTAATAAGTAGTACGATAATTTAGGTTTTGTAGAATGACTGTTTACAATATCTTATTTTTATGTTTTAGCTTTCCGAATATACTTATAACCTCATTTTAGCTTTTTTTTGACAATAAAATTGTAGACCTAATTGCTACAGAAACAAATCGATACGCCAGGCAGTTTTTGGTGGAATGCTTGGCCAACTTGATGGCGCGTTCAAGTTCGAAAGAGTGGATTGACACCGACAGCAATGAAATAAGAATCTTTCTAGCATTGCTGCTTATGCAAGGTGTTAATCATAAGCCCGAAATGCAGTACTACTTCATCAAACGAGCATCACTATATAGCCCATTTTTTGCTGAGTTCGTGGATAAAAACCACTTTATTCTGTTGAGCAAATTTCTCCATTTCAACAATAATTAGCAATTTGACCCAAAAGGTAATATTTCCGAAAAACTGTTCAAATTGTGGCCTATTCTGGCACACATGATGAAAGCAAAAATTTCTAGCGGTTACAAGCCAGAAAGAAACATATAGTAGTACATGTATTATTTCTTTCCTGCCGGTTACCAATGGCGCTTTCAAGCAGGATCAAACTTGACCTCAAAATAAACAAGATTCAAAGTCATATGCCTTAATTTTAACCTTAACCATTACAACACAGCAGCTACAGAAATTGCAACAAATATATACTTCGTCAAAAGACTTGCACGCAAAATTTCGCTTTCGCTAATTGAAACTGCCCGTCAGGGACTTTCCCGCAAAACTTGGCTGCTGCGAAAATAATCGAGACGAAAAAAATGCGAAACGCGCAATTAAATACGCATTGTAACTCGAAAAGAGAAAAATTAATTCCGCACTTAACGAGTTAAAGCAAAATTACTATTTCAACAATCAACTAAGGCAAAAACCATTTTACAATGTTCAAATTGCAGTCGTCTGGCAAAACACTTTGGCAACGAACAATAAATACCGTTAATCTTTTGGTGATCTACTTTCTAGGGCGACCACAGCAACAGCATCGCGTCGTAGGTAGAACAAGTCCGTTACGTTGGGTGACGTCACCTAGTCACAGAAAAAGTTACGGCCATTTCTGGCATGTGCAGCCGAAGAGAAAGCCTTGCTTATTGTGATATCATAAGAGAGTGTAGCCGCTGTTCGTTTATCGCTCATTTGTTGTCATTATCAAAATTGTTTGGCTGTAAAAGCATCGCATATCCAAATGCTACCGAAAAAAGTTTACGCTGATAATTTTCGCTAGAAAGTTGCTAAAGGTATACGGCGTTCCCTGTTTCGTAGAACCCTCAAAAAATAACGGCGTAAGCGTCATCGTAGACAAAAACTTAGCGTCGTAACTATACGGCGTAAACGTATCTCTGCTTTCAACAAATGCAAAAACCAGTTTTCAGAAACACCAACTTTGAGGGAACGCGCTGGCTGCCGAGATAGTAGGAGTAGTTGGCAGTTTATTTCGCTTCTAATTTCTCGACAATCGGATGAAAACTACGAGCGAAAAAGGAATGCAAGTGACAAAGCAAATTGACGTAAAACATACCGAAATCTTTTAGAGCTACATTAAATAGATCTAATGTAAGGAATGGTCACCGCACCTGTCCAAACAAATAGAGTATTCCGCACAATTAAGTTATTGTTTTAATATGCATCATCGCAACAGGCATTTTCCGTTGTGACTTTGGTCCCAAGTCAAAGTTTCCTTTCCAAAATTCTGCTTCTTCCTCCTTAACCACGTAACATTCTGGCACCCCCGGTGTCGGGTGAACAATAAGCGAATTGCTACAAGCCATTTCACTGCATATGTTTTGGCAGGCCAATTGCAACTTGCACTGCCGAACAAAAGTGACAAACACAAGCGAACAGAACACAAACGTAAAAAGTATACGCAATTTTATGGAATGCTTAAACTTCACATTTCAAAATATGTGGATGCCTCAACAGCATTCTCAACTGCCCTCAATCTACACCAGCATCTCATATGCCAGCCATCCACGGATCTCCCACACAAAATTAAATTTGCTCTAGCATATTGTAGGCTAGTCCAGCCATGGTATTCACCGAATAAGATCCAAATATGCCCTTCTGGGCAACTTTAGATCATGCCATCGATCCATTGCTGCATTACTGCACAAACCTCAAATAAGATAAACAATTTTAACCTATATTGCATAGGCACTTTACGTATCTCAGTCGCATTACGTTAGAATCAACATGCAGGCATAGCATATGAGTATAATTCAGCATATTTCAATCAGTGTAACACAAAATGACAATACGGAACAACGTTGTTTCGGGTATCTGACCCTCATCAGCCGTATGCTTATTTTTTGCAATACCATGAACGAAACACCATCACCACCACCCCTCTTTGGTTCAATCAAGGATCAAAAAGCATATTTGTAAATCATACAATTTTATGTAATGCAAAAAATTCAAATTCTAAATATCGCAATGCCTCACCAGCATTCTCAACTTCCCTCAATCCAAAACAAACAACGTTGTCCCGTAGTAATATGTATTATTACTTTCGACCCGGATTTTACGGAGCGCTTGCGGAGCGGAGCGCTCCTACGTCATTTCCGTTGAACGTGTACGATTTCCGTTGATCTTGTAAGTACATGAACTTGAAAGTATATTTTACTAGCATGAACATGTTGTAACATTGTTTGAATTTGGCAATTGAAAGAAAATGGTTTTATTTGTTTTGTGATTTTATTTGTTTGAGTTCTTTTTAGGAATGGTTTTATTTGTTTGAGTTTTTATTTTATTTGTTTTTGGAAATGATTTTATTTGTTTGTGTTTTTTATTTGTTCTTGTTTTGTTTGTTTTTTGAAAATGATTTTATTTAATGTTGTACCCTCGCTTCAGAATACCCCCATTTCAGAAGTTCTCCAATTAATATTAATTCCACTTTGGTTTTTAACTCGTAAACGATCTTTTGTTCTACTGTAAGCACCGCTGTTGTAAAGCGGAAACATTAACTTCTACGTCATGACTGAAGATAGAAGCCTTTGGTGCTATATCATAAACAAACTTCCTTGCGAGCGGAAGCATCAGTCGCACGTAATCGTTCACTTTGTTTCTTGAAATTGTTTGTAAAATCATATAGCCTCTGATCGATTTCTCGTTTTGATTTGATCTTATGATCCCCTAGAATATTGTTTCTTTACTCTTCTAGATGTGTTTGTTGGAGATATTTTCTTTTACTCGTTAGAGTTATCGTGATATAAGTTCTGCAGTTGGTTAGAATTAATTTACATCTATTTCAGTAGAACTATGTAGGCAATCGATTTAGTCTTATTGCAATACAATCTTGGAGGAAGAAAATTGTAAAAATGCTGTATAGATTTCATAATAGTTACCAGTATGATAAAAGACAGATGTTTGAATGGTAAAAGTTTGCATGTTTATCAATAGCTGAAAACATACGGAAGAAAATAATTTAATAACTTAGTACAACCAGCAGTTTAGAAGAACTAGGGCAGATACAATCTTGGAGGAGTATAGAATTTTTAGAAGAACTAGGGCAAATACAATGTTGGAGGAGTATAGATTTCAGAAGAACTAGAGGCAGATACAATGTTGGAGGAGCATAGATTTCAGAAGAACTAGTCGGAGATACAATGTTGGAGGAGTATAGATTTTTAGAACTAGCTGCAGATACAATACTGAGGGAGTATAGATTTCATAATAGCTACCAGTATGATGAAAGACAGATGTTGAATGGCAATGAGAAAAATCTGCTTGTTTATTATTACTTGTAAGCTTACAGAAGAAAATAATATACAATCATCAGTTTTTCTAGATCATACAGGTATTTTAATCAAAACATTTACCTTTATTACGGCTAGTCGTTAGTTTTAGACTTTTTTAGAGGAAAATAATCAACAGTTTTCTAGATCATCAGGTTTGCTGGAGAAAAATGACATGCAGTGGAGTGACGTTGTGAAAGTACGAGATTGCTTCCAGAAGAGCTTGATGGAAGACATCGTGAAAGAAGCAATATCAAATTTGACACAATTTCAATCAAAACTTTTACCGTTAGTTGTTAGTTTCACACTTTCTTGGAAGAAAATTTCAGTAGCTTGAGCAGACTTTTGGGTAAAATTGAGACAAGATTGCTTCACATAAACATCACGTCAGCAAATCATTATTCTTTTGACCAATCACAAGTCGATGTAGAACTTCAAAAATAGTAGTTTCCTTCAACCCCAGCATATTCATCTGTTCTTCAGTCGTCTTTTTGTCAACAATTTTCTGACCACACATGGCTCTCACCATCACTCTCTCCGTTCTCCTTAAAATTGCATTTTTATATTCTTTTAAACGCTATATCTCACTTAAATCACTATTGATACTTTACATCGTAAAACCGAAAAGATTTAGCTTTAATTGTGTGCAAATCATAAAGCATTCACCTCAAATACATCAAATATACAGCTCTAATCATTTTTCATATGACAACTAGAAATCAAAATTGTATCTTATCATCACACTGTTTTAAGATTTCATCTAGAAATTAGCGAATTTTAAATCCACCAACATAAAATTTATGTTTTTACAATCTAATTAGCTCAACTACATAGAAATAAGCACAACTTTCAACATTATTTGTAGGACATCAAAAAACAAAACACTTTCATCATACTGTTTTAAGATATTTCCAAAATTTAGCAGCTTTTAAACTTACTAACACGAAATTTTTATTACCTTTCAAAATCTACTTAGCTCACCTACATAGAAATAAGCTAAACATTTACAACTTTAACATTATTTGTAGAACATTAACACAAAATTCATGGTTTTCACAGTCTACTTAGCTCACCTACATAGAAATAAGCACAACTTTTAACATTATTTTTAGGACATTAGAAAAACAAAACACAAAAATTATACCCTATTCTTATCAAACTTAGTGTTTGCCATCTACTGTAAATAGAAATTATTGATCCAATTCTTTGACTTTTCGTTGTTTGCTAAAAACCACAAACAGAAAGCTCCAAAACAAATCTAACTGTGTGTTATCACCACTCTAAAACTCATTGATTTAACAAAGATTCTCAACTAACCGTTAATTTGTAAGCACTTTAGCTTGAGCAAACATATTTATGCATTGTGACAAGTCGTCTTAGCTGATCAAAGACTTTTGTTTCGTACAATCAAACTCTTGCACTAAATTTTGATCTATTGGAAAACATTATCTGTAATTCACAACATTCAACTAAAATAAAACTTCTCGCAACATATTGTCTCCCGTATAGCTAAATCAAAAATTTTACTTAAATCCTCGCAAAATTACATTAACTGATATTCATTATACATTTGTTATACGTAATCACTGCTACACACGTTTGCAATTGCAAATTTTCAAATACGCCAAGTTGATTGATTACAAAATCTCTTGCTATCGATTTTTGTGAAACAACTTCAATGCTGTTGTATTAACCATAAATTAAAAATGTAAAACCTGAACTTATTGCTAAACGTTTTCCTATTAGCTTTATCAAATCTAATACTCTGCTAGAAGCAAACAAACACTGATAGAAGCATTCGGCATAAACTTACAGTTTCTTGCAAGCCACTTTATCGTTTTATCTTCTAATCTTTCTTCACAATCAACTTTTTCAATGTTTTGACACCTCAAAATCTAAACTTCACCAAGTATCGGCTCACACAAAAAATCTGAAATCATAACCTGCTATCTTCAATTTTCATCCAAGTCTTTAACCAAACTCACAATTTGATACTCATTTACACAACAAAACTTATCGTTTATTTGCAAGAAGCACAACCACAATTTCTGATATTGCTATACATAATCAAAATTATATTAAAGTTTTGTTCTTCACAAAGCAATAAACTCTTACTTTTACCATCTTGAAAGGATTTATTCAATAAAATATCTGTGATTCATCGCTATAAAAGTTTATCTGTTCACCCTCATCCAAGATTAAATTTGCTACTTGCACCATTTCAAAGTAAAGCTTTTCATAGTTTACCGACAAGAAAAAACTCAGGCTAAGCACTGTCAACAGACATACGCTCCACACATACTAACAAACTTGCATCGAATTACTTCAAAAATTACCCGTTTAGGTAAAAATCTACATCGTACAGTTTATTCTTTCCAATCATGTCATCACCACACTCCTACAAAATAAATGCCCAGACCCGGGATTGAACCGGGGACCTTTAGATCTTCAGTCTAACGCCCTTCCAACTGAGCTATCGATGCAATAATGGCCAGTACGGGGTTCGAACCCCCAACATTCGCGTTTTTAGCTCGACACTAAAACCGACTGAGTTAATCGGTCACTTGTTATAGGCCCAGAAATTTTTCGATTGAGTAGATGGCTGAAGCAACTGTCTTTGATGTTATGAAGAATTCTGCATTTAACGTCTGTAGGAAATAATGATTTTAAAATTTCACAACATTTTCTTGAAAAAGTATTGCAGATTTACCTAGTTACAGTGCTTCGCAGCATCCCGAAGTCTCCAGTTTCAAAATCACAAGCAAAACATTTTCTTTTCCTTTCTTACTGCATTTTCTCTCATACTTCTTTAGGGGTCGCTGATAGTTATTGCTTTAGGCACTGTATCATATCTAATGTGCTAAAGTTAACAATCAATTTAAAGTAAGATATTCATGAAAACTGTAAGCTTTAGGTCTGTAATAGTTTATAAGGGGCAATTAACAAAATCATATTTACTTCTCCCTGAGCAACATGGGATTACGTATTTGACAAAAAAATGCTTATGACAAAGGCCTATCTATATTAATTTTCAATTTTTTAAATGTTTCAAGTTTTTCAAATCTTTTAATCTGAATCTGGCTCCAACATTTGGAGATTTTTCAAACTGTTCTGCTTGCAGATGGTTTCAAAACGCTTTTGAATTATCCATAGCAAAGCTTGCGAGCATGTCGAGATTACAATTGCAACATGTAAGGACAGCACAACAAACAAACAAACAAAAAGTTTTGCAGTGAAAAAAAGACTGTAGAAATTTTTAATTATTGGTAACGCTGAATGAAGATTTGAATTTATTCAAAAATAACTTGGCAAGTGCTTGAAAATACACAGTTTTTGTCTAATTTGCCTCACTACATTCAACTTTTTACATCAATACACTTGAATTCATATCAAAATTTTAAAATCGACTTATATTCATTGGTTGAAAATATTCATGTAATTGGAGACTTTAACATTTCTTATAACTTTTTAGATACAAACTTGGTCACTTGTTAAAATTTTCATCTTCACACAAAAAATTGAACTCGCAGCGTTGAGGCAATTGAACAATAAAAGTTTTATCTGGCACCCTCATGAAATATTTAAGTTGAAGACCACTAAGCTACATTGTGCACGCTCAATGTACTGGTTTTCGATTTTAACTTATCAATTATCACAACTCAGTTTAAACAAAAATGGTCAACGAGCGGACTAATATTTTTTCAACCATCACGCATTTTCGCAATATTTTTGCACTATGTAATACTTTTGTTGCTGTATGTTTATTCAAATCAAAATTCTATCTTATAGTGTTTTCAAACTTAAATTTCCTTACTGTGCATTCACCTCACCATATTTATTACCTCTGTACATAGCAGTGAAATACAACTTTACCTCAACAACTCAAAAATTTTTTGTTACTTCCAACAACAAGTCTAATATTTGTAACTTTTTGACACTACATATTACCGAAACAAAACAATATCAATTTTTGTCAGATTTTAATTTACTTACAAGTTATTTTATGCAACTAAAAATCAAACTAACTTTTTCCCAATTATCAAGCATACAAATATGGTGGTGGTTAGAGCGTTCGCCTCATTAGACTTTGTTCGATTTCTTTGTCAAAGACTTTTAAAACAGTGATTACAGCTTAGTGTTCAGCATAAAAGGTTTGTTTAGAGAAAAAGCCGACTATGTTTGCTTGTTTCATTGTGTTTTACAAACAAACAAAACAAGAACAAATAAAAAACACAAACAAATAAAATCATTTCTGAAAAGAACTCAAACAAATAAAATCATTTCCAAAAACAAATAAAACTATTTCTAAAAAGAATTCAAACAAATAAAATCATTTCCAAAAACAAATAAAATAAAAACTCAAACAAATAAAACCATTCCTAAAAAGAACTCAAACAAATAAAATCACAAAACAAATAAAACCATTTTCTTTCAATTGTCAAATTCAAACAATGTTACAACAAGTTCATGCTAGTAAAATATACTTTCAAGTTCATGTACTTACAAGATCAACGGAAATCGTACACGTTCAACGGAAATGACGTAGGAGCGCTCCGCTCCGCAAGCGCTCCGTAAAATCCGGGTCGAAAGTAATATTACATACTACTTCCCATATTGTCATATAGTGTTATACTGAGGGTAATATGCTGAATTATACTCATACGCTATTTCTGTATATTGATTCTAACGTAATGCGGCTGAGACATGTGAAGTGCCCATGTGATAAAAGTCAAAACCGTTGCCCTCGTATGAGGTCTATGTAGTAATGCAAATAATAGGCTAACATTATACTCAAATGCTATCCCTGCATGTTGATTCTAGCGCAATGCGGTTGAGAGACGTGAAGTGCCTGTGTGATATAGGTCAACGTCGCTTATTTGATATGAGGTTTGTGCAGTAATGTAGAAAAGGGTCAATGGCATGATCTAATATTGCCCAGAAGAGCATATTTGGATCTTTTGCAGCAAGTACTGTGGATGGACTAGCCTACAATATGCTAGTGCAGCTTTGATTTTGTTTGGGAGACCTGAGGATGGCTGGATGTGAGATGCTGGTGTGGATATAGAGAAGTTGAGAATGCTGGTGAGGCATCAACATATTTAAAAATAAAAAACGAAGGTAAAATAGAAAATTTTGCTCAAAAATGATCATCAACATCATACGGCACCATATAGCAATCTAATACATCATTTCAATAACCCGCGACCGGTTTCGACCTTATTAAGTGTCATCAGGCGGGTGTAAAAAACACTCAATAATAAACACGCTGAAAAAAAAATTGCCTTTGGGTGCAAAAAAAATGCAATACAAAACGATATGACACAGCAATACCTATATCATCGGAGCATGATTTAAGGACACACACACACACACGTGACATGGACAACAAGTCACATTGGTAAACTCCAATAGGGGTGTGAAATCATTGTTAAAACTATATCACTTCACAAAATATAGAAGTTGCTAGTTGCTAATTAGCAATTTTCAAATTATTTTTAAATAAGGTACAGAAAAAATCGGGGTACCAAAATAGATGTTTGCACCGGAGCCCGACCTGACGAGGTTACCACCCTGATGATAAGACAGGATACAATTGTTTAGGAGAGCTCTTTGTTTTCAAACTACAACAAAAGACCATTTTTTCACCTCCTGTTTAAAACCTAGCAGATGTTGCCATAAATTGCAAACCAAATAAACTATAGCAAATTAGCCAACCAGTTTGTCAGTTTTGTGTCTTTGTTTTCGTAGGCAATCAAAGTTACATATTCTCTTTGCAATGTAGTTTCAAAAATCGAGAAATATTTTTAAGTTAATACTTATATTTTTTAAGTTGTAGTTGAATATGTTGTATTAAATCTATAAACTTCGCAGTCTGATGCAAAAATTAAAAAAAATAGGCGTAGCCGGGGACGACAAATGGGTAATGTCTCTGTCTTCCAAATTTTGAGGACTCGATCTCGATATATAGTACTGAACTCTTTTGCAGTATTTTAAAGTAAAATAACAAAGATTGCAGACAAAATTACGATAGTTTTTTTTTTCGATTTTTTTATTAAAATCTGGGAAACTCATCAACTTTTTCATAATGTTTGTTTTAAAAAAAAAAAATTGTAACGTAATAGTAGGCCCCAGTAATCTATTTGTCTAAAATGGATGCAAGATGCTCTCAAAACCGTTTGACAGTGATGACTTTTTTGTAGATCAATATTTAAAAGGGTATAATTTTAAAATATCCGAATTTCATGTGTGACACCGTTTTTTTTCGGAATATATGTGAATGTTTGGCCATCCGAAGTTGCAACATTTGGGATCACTTTGGCAGGAAACAAAATTTTGCGCTGCGGGCCGCAGGTTGCACACCCCTGAACTACATTGTCAGTTGCGTTAAAAGAGGATTCATGATATACCCTTAGATTTGGGCCTGATATTTTTTGAATTTTTTTGATAAAGTTGATAAAATTTATCTTCCTATGCTACCAACTGTGTTCCTTGAAAGATTGTAACAAGCCTCAGTCAGATTTACTACAGTATAGCTTGTATATAAAACTGTCCAATATACCACCCTCACTTCAAAATGCAGCTATTCAAGCTACCCCATAAAATACTGAGCTGTGTACGCCACTGCGGGATATAAATAACACAACTTTTTTTTTAATTTGAAACTATTTGTTAATTTTTTTTGGCTGAATGTCTGAATCTGGATTTCTTTCTTAATCCGCTATTTTTGTTATCAGACAGCGGCTGGTCACTAATTAATATTGATACCGTACTCTGTCAGGTTAAACGCACTACAAGCGTTAGGACTCTTAATGAATTGATAAAGTGTAACTTAAGCATGCAAATTGCTTGAAAACTATAAAGCACGTAAAAGATGAGCGCTTTTGTTTTGTGAAAAATTCACCAGAAAAAAAGCCAAGATTTCCGCTGGCCAAAATAAAATAATTTTCCGCCAAAACGGTTTTTTTCAGTCACTGTGACGAAATCATCGTGTGACAAGATCACTGGCCAGCTGCCAGCAAACGAACTCGTCAAATTTTTGGTGATGAGTTCTGGGCAGGAATACAATGAAGTATGGAAATTTAGAAAATGATAAAAACACAAATTGATATTGAATCATAGAATTACTGAATCACGAAAATACGGAAATTCATGTTAAACATGAAATAATGGAAATTTGTTAAAAAGAAGTTACTGATTTACCGTTATACAGAAAAACTACTAACTGAAAAATTGCAAAAGTCACAGATATAAGGAAATTAAAAGAAGTCAATAAAAACTAAAAGAAAAGCTTAATTATTTTATTTGAAAAAATTAGACAATTCCAGCGTTCAGTGAGTAATACTAAGCTTGCAAGCATTTTCATAAATATCTGTTTTTTTGCCATTTCCTGAACACCTAATTTAATGGGCTTTGCTCCATATTTTCATAAATTCCCGTGTTTTAGTGTTGCCCTTGAAAAACTTGGTCATGTAGCAAAAGAAACATAATAACCACATTTACTCGCTTATAAGACAGGGATATTTCCTTGAGATTTCAGGCTCACATTAAAGGCCCTGTCTTATAGGCGAGGTCTACATAGATTACATACATAGATTAGAAAATAGTTCACTCAGAACTGTACAAATATAAGGTGAAGATGGGGCCCGTCTTATAAGCGCATTGTCTTATAATCAAATAAATATGGTACTTAATAACTTATAGTAATGCTGTATACTAGGGATATGCAACCTTTTTTGCAGGAAGGCAATTTTCAAACTACTTGAAATTTTTTTTGTGGCTAGTGGCACATCCCAAAGTTAGCCATTCAATATGTTCAACAGTGTGTTGGGGTAGTGGTTATAGTGTTGGATTCTTGGTCAGCAGACCAAAAAATGCGATTTACAGCTTTCCTACATAGCACTCAGCAATATGAGAAATGCAAAAATGAAATACAAACTGTGCTAATTATCTGTTTATTTAGTTGTGATCAAATGTATCCTGGTGCTAAAAATTGCTGCAGTTAAAAAGCACCAAAACAACATAATATTTCATTACAGCATTGTGCTTAAGTGTCCTATTTATTGTTCAAATTTTTGGAAAACAGTAGCATAGCTTGTAGTGTGTGGATAATATTGACGGAAAAATAGTTATCACAATTGTTCTAAATTAGTTTTTTCAAAATGGATACTATTGCAAGTGCAAGTGATGGACCAGGATTTGTAGGAATCAAATTTTGTCAAGAGTGGTATGTAGCTTGGACCAACTAAGCTATCTTGTAAACTAAACCTTAAGCTAATGTTGTTCTATTCTAAATTGTTTTTGACCTAACTTGCTTGTGGAGTAAGCCAACTGGGATGAGCAATAAATTTGAAATTTTGTGGTGGTACCAAATTACTTTTGCTCTAGGTATATTGGTGCTTTTGTGTTTGTGTTTTCATTTACTATCTGAGGCAATATTTTTTAGAAACAATAAAAAATTAGAAAAGTTTTTAAAAGCTAAACTATGTATTTTGATTCATATTCATAAGCCATCTATAGGCATACAATTATAAGTACAGTACACAATGTATGGCAATATTAAGCCAAACTTTTGCATGCATGCTGTTACGAAAACCACACTGCTATAGATTCTGTAATTGTACCAAGTTAACCAGCTGCAGCTGCTACCTGTTAATGTTGCAGGGCAATATCAACTGCAATTTTGTTGTTGTTATTATGTAATAGCTATTTTGCCACGAATGGCATTTTTTCCTCAAAGGCTACTTTGTGATCACCATTTATGTGTCTTTAAATGGGCACATTTGCTACAATTTTGGTAGTGACGTTGTGGTGCAGTGGAAAGTGCTGCTGTCTTCAAATGTGGCAGTAACAGGTTTTAATCTTTGCCAACAGGGTACTTAGACAAATGCAGTGCATACTTTGGGGGGGAGGGACTAGTATGTGAGAGAGAGTGTACACTGGAGGGGGGCAGATACACAGGGGTACAGTTTTTTAATTTGTCATAGAAATTGATCAGTCAGAAATGACCAAAAGTTATGTTTTTTTTATGTCATTAAAATTGGCCAATTGCAAATGTTTGGCAGCAAAATAGCTTCCAAGGGTAAAATACCATTAACAGCTGCCTTTTTTACTATTTATTTTACTTATGTCTTTTACCTATGAACAGGATAAACAATTAACACTAAATTTTTCTTTACCTAGAAAGACGGCTGCAGTCAATTATCACCTCAATACCATTTTCTGCTTAAAACATTTTTTTAATGACAAAAACTTTCTTACTTATTTCAAGAGTCGAGTTTATTTCAGTGTCGAATTTCAATTGCCTACGTTGTAAGATCAAAAACAAAATTGAAAAGCGGTCAAATATGACTGCTCGTCTTTCTAGTGTTAAAGAATATGACAAAACACAAAGATTCTGCTGACTAATGCTAACCCTAATTCTTACCCTAACTAACAGTAATATTAACAACAGCTCTAGTGCTGATCTGTATATCTACAAATTCCCTGGTTCTCTAGAATGCTTCTTGTGGATTTCTGTGTTTAGTGTATTGCATTGTTCAACACACTCTTTTGCCCAATCTCATCCTGTGATGATTTCTAGTCAGGCTCTCCCAACCAGCTCTTGTTTTATAGGTTCCCAAACTAATCAATAGCATTGCTTAATGTCAGCTTCAGTTTGTGTTTATGGTTTATGTTTTGTAAATTAGCATTTGGCTTTCACCAGGCGAAGTGAGAAAGCTTTCCTCATCAGTTCTACTCGCAATCAATAAAAGTAAACAATGGCAGCAGTTTCTGCACCCAACTTTTAACCATGTTGGCCATCAATATATGATTGCCATTTTTCAATGTTGTACCTGTTTTATAAAAATCAAAATAGTGCTATTACTGAGCACTGCTTGATGTGGTTCAATACTTTTTGAAATTAGTCCAGAATATCAGTAACAAATTACTAATAAAGTCAAGTACTCCACCAACATTGAACTACTTTTAAAAGTGCAGTTGCTCACCTCTACTTTTAGCAATGCTTCATGTTTTGAGCTGTATGAGAGGCATTCAAAAAAATACGTGGAATTTTTCAATTTTTTATTGATTTCTATTTACCATGAATTTCTTTTTCACCATAACCTTCGTCATGGTTGATGTACTTCCCTAGGCGGTGTTTCCATCCATTTATACCATTTTTGAAAAATCCTGCAGACTGATTTTTAAGCCATGTTTTTGCTGCATGTTTTGCTTCATCAGTGCTATTGAATCAGCTGGTCCAATTAAATTCAAGTCTGAGAGGTTTGTCAACAAGGTGATGGCTACTGTTTTCTGGAACCAGGAAGGAGTCGTGCTAGTTGATTGCTGCCACATCCATCTTATAGCCCAGATTTAGTCCCATCTGATTTTTTCCTATTCACAAAATTCAAAGAACATCTGAAAGGAGTCCGTTTTAATACCACTGATGAACCAAAACATGCAGCAAAAACATTACATAGAAATCAGTCTGCAGAATTTTTCAAAGATGGTATAAATTGATGGAAACACTGCCTGGGAAAGTGCACCGACCGTGACGGAGGTTATGTTGAAAAATATATTCATTGTAAATAGAAATCAATAAAAATTGAAAAATTTTGCATATTTTTTGAATGCTCCTCCTATTGGCTAACAGAAGGTGCTTTTGCAAATGTTGTGCTACCGAACATAGAGCACGTCTTCAATGCAAAATCTTTAGATGGGGAACATGCTTGCTATTTACAAGTTTACTTTCATAGGGCGCATCTGCGATCTTGATATTGAAAAAAAAGAGTTTGTGCTTGACTGCTTGTGCCAAGCGGTGAAAACCAATGGAAGCTATTGAGGTCACCAAGCATGAGAAGGCATTGTTAAAACAAAATCACACATTAACCTGCACTTCAGTAGTTTGCTGCTTATCTAAGACTGTGGTCAATGCAATGAATACCGTAAAACAAGGTGGATTTTGCATTGAATAGACAGAAAATAAAAAGTGTGTTGTGTACAAGGGTTTCGATCAACCTGAACTTATTTATAAACTATATGCTCTTAGATTTGCAGCTTCTAGCTAAAGTATTTTGGCTTGTCACTCACAACATAGTGCTCTGAGACTCTTGACTATCGTTTTTTTTGCTGTTTTTTTTTCAGTAATTGATGTTATTTTTTGAACCCACTCCAAGTTAATGTCTCAGCATATTTTTCATTAAGGTTTTTAATGCATCTGGCACAGAAAATACTTACAATTTGCATTTGGCATCATTGCGTTTTGTGATTGCCGTTTGGAGAAATGAGCTAGATTTTGAAAGTGGTTGTACTAGATCTTTTCAAAGCCAAAAGTATTGGGTGAACTGTGAAAAACTTAAGAATACGCTACTCTTGACTACAGCTTTAAGAATCAAACTTCTGCTCCAATTTTTGCTCTGTTGACTATCTGATAATGTTCAACAGTAAATCGCATTTGCTATTATGCTTTGTATCATATTAAATATAGCCAAGTACAACATATAGATATTTGTTCGTTATTTATAGATTGGACTTGTATACTTACTTTTTATCCATGCACGTGAAATTTATTTAGGATTTTTATATATTTTAGCAACAACATGCTTTATCCAAAAGAAGACAAGCAAAACAAGCGATTGTTATACTCGGTAAATTGGTCGTAAATCATCTATTTTTCTATGCGAAGTATCTTTTGTTTTTCATATACACAGGGTGATTGAAAAGTAACTACGCATTAAAAATTTGCAATAAATTCCAAATTCTCACTTTAAATTTATTGAAAGTTAATGCTACATCTTCAATACTATCAGGGAAACTTAGTTGCATAGAAAAATGACTTCAAACGGGCAAATGAAACCAAATAGTCATATTCAACGTAAGCACCACTGGCTTCACCTAGCTTCCTCAAACAACCAGGGATACAACGAACAACTTTTTAAAGGATCTCATCTGGAATGTCACTGAGAACTTTCTGTATTTGTATTTCCAAGTCTTCCAGTGTGTGAAGTTTTGTCTTATACAACTCCTCTTTTGTGTAACCCCACAAGTAGAAATCACACGGAGTGAGGTCTGGGCTTCTTATTTCACCTTCTCTGCTGATCGGCTTGTGGATGATCTATTTCTTTTATCATTCACAGAGCCTGTGGTCATAAGTTTTGCTTAACAACCCCTAATTGTCTCTAAACACAGTGTTGCCTGCCTATTTTGCACACACTTCCATGTCTGCCACCATCTCTGCACCTTGACATTAAAGTTCCATACTTCATAAAGTGCTGCAATTTTGGCTCGCTCCTGAATGGTCAAGCGACTGGTCATTTTTCAAAACGCTGCCATATACAATAAATAACATAAACACAATTAATAAAATCTGAAAAATTAGTAATCCCTATATGTGTTGTTTCACCTGAAGCGATTTTCGTATGGTTTTTGTTGATAATAAAATCACAAGAAATTTTTAATGCCTAGTTACTTTTCAACTACCCAGAAGTTTGTGTGCATTGACCTGCTTTGTGGAGTAGCTACTGATGCTAGCATAGTGCGCTATTTCTAATATATGAGCTAGACCACAATAGCGGGTAGTTTCATTTTGCTATTTTTGCCTTATCTTATACATGGAAAGCTCATGGAGCCCCCAAAATCTTTCTGTGGACCCCTGGGGTCTATGGATCTCCAGTTGAGAACCACTGGTTTAACGGAAGTGCAGTGGGATCCTAAGGCAGTGAATCCACAAAAAATTGTTTGGAAGCATCACATTTTACTGGTAATTCTGCTAAACTTCAATAAAAAAAACCATATTGTGGTAAAAAAAAAATGAAAAAAAGCGAATCCTGATAAACTTCAACAAAAAAAAGCATCACAAATTACTGGTAAAACTCAACCAGAGTGACTTAATTTCAATTCAATCCTACCAGTACTTCGGCAATAAGACAACCCCTCCTCAACAATGAAAAATGCGCCTCTTACTACGTTGACAACCAATTTTCTATTTTGGCTAAAGGAAGAACAATTAGGGAAAGGTTGTTTGATGAAAAATTAAAAAAAACAACCCCTATGTGTGGAATCGTCCCGTGAAGGGTAAAACATTTTTGGTATTTTGCTTAAAAATAGCTTAGTATTCCTAGCGGCTCGAGACCGAGACATTGAAGAGAGGCATGTATTCTTTTTCTCCCCCCCCCCACTGTTCCACTTATGCAAGGACAAGAACATGTAAGGCACAGCCAGGGACTTAAGAAAATTTGCAAAGATATCACGAGAAAACCACACCACTGTGTGATACTGCATGCGCAGAAACAGTTTTTGTGTTTTGCTTGAGAATAGCCCTATACTAACTGGGTCTGGGCTAAAAATTTGCGGAAGAGCGTGGCTCATTTTGCTCCACCTGGCTACATTGCACCACACTTTCGAACACTGAGAACACCAACGTCATACACTTCTTCAATCTTTTTTGCTGTATTTGTTGCCGTTTTGTCTTGTTGATACTCGTACAACATAGTGTGAGGAATGTGCTGTTCTGTAACTTCCATATTGCTATGGGTTAGTGAGAACATAAATTTTTTTTGAACAATAGCAATTTCAAAAGTAACTAAATAAAGCTTTCTTCATTCAGTTATATTTATACATGCATCAAAATGATGAGTTAAATCACCTTCTGCCAAGTTCAAACAAACCCTGTCTAAAAAGCGACATTACTCATGGATGACCTAAATATTTTTGTATTTGTGAAAATGATTACTACAATATTTTGCCCCCTACTTTGACTGTAATGGTTCCCCTGTACTTATGTAAAGGAACAGTACAGGAATTAGAATGGGATGATGGGAATAGGGGTTGCCTTTCGTAATATTGTTGACTCAATTTTCTTTTTAAGTACATTTGGTTTTCGAATAAAAATTGTTTGCATCAAAAAAATATCAACTTTTTATTACTTTTGTCGTAATTACTTGAGTGAAGTCGGCACAGCACGCCGAGGCGATATTCGTAAACTCACTGACGTGGACTATGTAGGCGACGTCGAAAGAACTGACTAGTGTGTTTATACGTATTATTTCTAAGAGTGTCGTAATCCTGCAATGCTATCAGTTAGCCAGGGACTTAGTTTTGTTACCAATAGCTCAAGCTTTTTCCAACGACTTTTCACGCATGTATGTTTATTATAAAATAGCTTTTGTATTTCGATCGTGAGCAGCAAGATGTGCTGTTACCGATGAAATTTTCTTCTAAGCTGCCACGACAGAATCAATGTTTTATGTTTATTCCATGAAGGAATATAAGTTGTGCTTTGTAAATTTGCTCTACTTTACTTTGTAGTGCCGTAACTGCGACTTTCAAATGGAAGCAGACAACATGTGTATTTATGTGAACAAAATTGTGCACGAAGTTAACGAATTGACTCAAATTATAGCTGATGTTGCTCAAGACCCAACTCTACCAAGAACCAAAGATCATTCCTGCCCCATGTAAGTAATTTTTCATTGTTTCATGTGTTTGTTCTGGGCAAATATTACAAGCATATGCTCAATACAGGGTACTAGTAATATGAACTAGAAGTAACAAAGCCTGCGTGCGGCATTTTTAACGTCTTGATCTTCTTGGATTGTTGTTCGAGCAACGATCTTGGAAGTTCATTGTACACTTGATTTCATTGTGATCTAATTTTTCTGCATTTCCTAATATTGCTCTAAACAATGTTTCCAGTTAATTGAATACTTAGTACGCTTTGAAGTGGTTGCACGGATTAAAAGAAGTGAGGCATTTTCTCACCTCGCTGGTTAATGCCGAGGTAATTCGCTTGCGGTATATTATTTATTCATTTAGTTTTCATTTCCAGTAAGATTTTGAACCAGCATTAACCGGCATTATTTGATCAGATGCCATCACAGAGAAGCTGTGTTTTTTCAATCGCAATCTACGAGAGACGAGGAAGGAATGAGGCTGTATTTTGTTTGCACCAACCCACAATGCGGTCATCGATGGACACAATTGTGACGTGTTAAGCAAAACTTTTTCGCAAATCTGCTCATTGGAAAGATGTCAGTGTCTGAAGAAGTGAGCAATAACTCGATGATGGATTGCCAGTGCTTAACTATTGACTTCTGCTTTAGAGCTATTGGCTTTTGACAATTCTGAGAAGAAATTCGGCTTGTAGAACAGTTAATTTACTGATTTATAATTTGAATTTTTCCCAAACCTGCATTGAAAAAAGCATCCATTACTTTTGAACGGAGTGGAAGTAGCAAACAAGCGTACCTGAACTTAAAACACTTGCTACATGTTGTGTTTCAAGCTTTTAGGGATTTTTCAACTCTAGCAGGCTATTCGCTACTTAGTAGGCTTCTAGAATTTGTTGAGGTCGGTGCAAAGGAATATCCCCAAATATTTTTAAAAAATTTGTTTTTTAAGTTTGAAACAAAATCGGAGTACAATTGTCAGTTATTTCTTGTACCCTTCACCAGCTATTTATGTGAAAAAATAGTTTTGTGATTTCATTTATTGCTTAACGTATTGTCTTTGTTATGTTGTGCAACTGACGATTTGTAGCCAGTGCTTACCTCAATGTAGAAATGCTAACACCAAGACAGAACTTCACATGATTATGGTTGAATGTGATGAGTAATAGAATTACTGCTTTGTTTTCCACTCACTGCTTCAATTTTTATTTGGTTGCTTATTGTGACAATTTCAACTCCAAAGCTTTGCTTGCTGAAGAAATTGTGGTTCTTTTACCAAGGTCGTATTGGCTTTGACGCTTTCTTTCAGAATGAAAGACGGGAGTCTGAACGCAAGTTGTTTCTATCGAAAAAGTCTTCTCGTGACCGTAGAGTAAAAATATACAACGTATATTCAAAAGCGTAGCATTTATAGTATTTAGACAATCGTTGCTTCAGTTAAGCATCTTCCAAACTCCAATAACCTTTTCTTTCCATTTGCAGAAGCATTTCAAACCAGTTTCTAATTGACCTAATCTACAACTTCTGTAGCAGTCTGCATTAAAATGAGGTTTGTAAGATGTTCAACTCGCTGTCATTTGCTTTAAATATCTTACAAACCTTATTCTAATGGAAGCTGCTGATTGCTGGTAGAGCAGAGTTTTTAGAAAGTTCAGTCAAGCCTGAAGTACCCTGAGACCAAGTGCTCTGTAATTCTTTGTTTTATTATGGTTCAGTGTAGATCAGCCCTAAGGGTTTTCAGCTGGCAAACAAGATTGATTTTATTGGCTTATTCTACTCTGATGCAAAGGTTAGGATTATTGGTCTGCAATATTAGTTCGTGCTGCGGTCTGAAACGCTTTTTGCTCAATTGTTGTGCACTGAATTTTTATCGATTTGGTTTTTCAGAAGTTTGTTAGGTAATTTATTTAAAATCATTCTTTTGTGTTTTCAAAATGGAGGAATTGCAGCGCAAAGTGAAAGAGCTTGAAGAGGAAATTGCTTTGTTGAAGAGCCAAGAAAATGCCAATCTGCCTGCTCGTTGCAAAGTTGAACGCATGAGTGCTGAGGTTGTTGATTCGAATCCCTACAGCAGGCTCATGGCTTTGAAGAGGATGGGGATTGTTGACGATTATGAAGCGATTCGTAACTACACTGTTGCTGTAGTTGGCGTTGGTGGCGTGGGCAGTGTAACAGCTGAAATGCTGACTCGATGTGGAATTGGTAAACTACTTTTGTTTGACTACGATAAAGTAGAGCTGGCGAACATGAATCGATTGTTTTTCCAACCCCATCAAGCTGGGCTAAGCAAAGTGAAAGCCGCCGAAGCAACTTTGCAGAATATAAATCCTGACGTAGAATTCGAAGTTCACAATTACAACATCACAACGATGAAGAATTTCAAACACTTTATGAATAGAATTGAAAATGGCGGCAAAAAAGAAGGGCAGCGAGTTGACCTGGTGCTGAGCTGTGTGGACAACTTTGAAGCGCGAATGGCCATTAATACTGCCTGCAACGAATTAAGGCAAACGTGGTTTGAATCTGGCGTTAGTGAGAATGCAATATCAGGCCACATTCAGTTTATTAACCCTGGTGAAACTGCTTGCTTTGCGTGTGCGCCTCCACTGGTAGTAGCCACACATACCGACGAAAAAACTTTAAAACGAGAAGGCGTTTGTGCTGCCAGCCTGCCCACAACCATGGGCGTGGTTGCTGGCTTGCTTGTTCAAAATGCTCTAAAGTATTTGTTGAAATTCGGAACCGTTTCTTACTATCTTGGTTACAATGCTTTACTGGATTTTTTCCCCTCTATGCAAATGAAAGCAAATGCTGAATGCGACGACAATTATTGTAGGAAATGTCAAGCATTGTACGCAGCAGAAGAAAGAAAGAGAGAAACGCCAGCAAAAGAGGAAAGTGAGCAAACCGAGTTAAACACTGAAAATGAGTGGGGAATTGAATTGGTAACTGATTCTGGAACGGAAAGTAATGAAATCGAGAAATCATACAATTTAACTGATGGGGTAACGGTGGCTTACTCATTGCCTACAAAGGGTAAAAACAAAGAACAGGCTAAAAATGAACCCATTAATGATGGCGTTTCGTTAGATGAATTAATGGCACAAATGAAATCGTTGCAGTGAAGTTATTCAGGGGTTGCTGTCAGATTCAACTTGCAAACTCAGCAAGCGCACTCTGAAGCATTTCCTGAGATACTCTCACTTCGGCTTCGTGCTTCAGCGTGCGCTTGTATAGCGTTTAAGTGAAAATCTGCTTCAATTTTCTGCGTTGTGTTCGTGATGTTAATTGAAAAGAAAGAGGTGGTGATGGTTTTTCTTTGGGTTTCGTCATGAGATTGCAGCGCTTTATTATATGTTTAATTATCTTCCATTGGTTTGTCCGAGATTGAGGAATATATTTCTCTACGCTTTCGCAGGCCTTGACCTGCTGGTTCAGTGCGTGTCTTCCATAGTTTATTCGGCTTCTAGCTAGACGTTTCACTTACTTGGCGTGTTGAAAAGGTAAGTAGGTGTAGCATGCGCTGGGAACTTTTATTATAGCATTATTGTTAGGTTTAATTTTTTCAAACATATCGCAATTTTTATCCAAATAATACGATCAAAAAATATTCCGGCTTGCTGTTGTAGAAAAAGGGTTGGTAAAAGTTGACCTTTAAGCTGTCAGTAAAAATCTAAAACAATATTTGTTTAATTAATTGAAAAGAAAGAAAACACCCAAACTGCCGTTTTAATGTACAACTGTACATCCTGTGATATGTTTTGCCCGGTATACGATTTAATTAAAATCGATATGCTTGCCAGTTAGTTGCTTACAGTATGATTTGATTTGAAACTCTGTTTTCATTTGTTACTGACTTAACAAGTACCTGGTGTAAATTTTCTAACTCCGGTGTTTGCTTTTAACGCGCACAAGTGAGATGCAATACTGGGTACTATTAAACCGTTTAAGTTGACCACCCATTGGACAGCAGGCAAGTGCTCGTGTTTTGGGCGTTGTCGCGTTGTCGAATTTTACACGAGCACAGTTAGCATTTACGTAAACTCGTCTAATTATGCTTTTATAAGTGTTTATGTCGAAAATCTTAGCCAGTGCTCGTTGCAATTTTCCTTCACTTCAAGTTGAACTATTTCGTGGAATTAGAAGTTCTGTAAGTTTCATTTTACTTTTACGTCATTTCTGCTTATATCACAAAAACAGGAGGAAATGTATAAATACGTTGAACTGATGTACAGTCATAGACGCCCGGTTTTCCAAATTTTTGAGTGCGCGAAACTGTGACGTCATACTTTGGTGACGTGATAATTTGCATAATGAACTCAACAAACAAGCTGTAGCCGATTTACATCAGTAGAGGTGAAAAACCAGCTATGTTTGGAAATTGCAAATGATTTCTTATTGCTATTTCAATTAATTTTATATTAAAATGATTGGCCTCGGATAACAAAATAGCCAAACTGACTTCATTTGTAACCACATGGATTCACTTGATCAACGAGGGGGTTGCTCCCCATTAAAATTTTTGTGGAGAGCGGCGCCCCCGTACTCGGGGCCACTGTGTACTGAATCTTACAGCAGCCTGCTGCGTCCATTTCATCACATGTGAGATTGCCTACTCCAGAATCTACGTTTCTGCTTGGCCAAGTTCAATCGAAAAAGTACGGAGAGCAATTGTTTCTTAATCTTTAGTAATCAAGACGTGACAACAGCGAAAAGCAAGTTCTTTACAAAGATTGATTTTTGCCTTAAGCGCAAAAATGTACTGCAAAACGGTCGCGTGGGTGAGAATTCAGTTTTTAAATCAGCCAAAAGATGGTCACGGTCTGGAAAGTAGGGTTGTCGCATTATTGAAAAAGAATGCAGTGCTTTACGAAAGAAAAGAATTCGGGACCTTAATAAAGTGGTCATGATAACAGTTGTCGAACGGTGGGTCATCAGTGATCGGGGTAACTTTGTGGAAGTGGTCTTTAACTGAGGCTCCACTGTATTTCGTTTTATAAGAGTTGATTTACATTAATTAAGTTGACTTCCAACTGCTTTTGCAATTTTCTGTTAAAGGTTTAATTTGTTGTGTGCAATATTTGGCGTTGTTGAATGTTGTAACTTATTGTTGACAGCTATTAGAAATTGCAATTGTGTTAATGTTGTTTTATTATCTCGTTAAAAATTGCAGTTAGAGTTGATGTAGGCTAGATTATAACAACAAACATGTTGGCCTTAAGCCTAATCTTCCAAATATCAAGCGGAGAGATGTAAATTGTGTTTTCATGAAGGGATTTATTTGCTAAAACCAATTTTATGGCATTGGAAGCATCAAGGCTTTTCTGGGTAGAACGACTTTTTACTGACAACAGTCTTGAGAGTTTTTATCTTTTATCAATTAGATCGTAGTTGCTTGTGATGAATCTTCATTAAACACGAGGCTGTATTCACTTCAGCCATGGCACATGCATTATGCGTTGGGAGATGGAATTACCAGAAAGAAATTTGACGTAAAAAGTGTTCTTCGCCTCGTTGGTGTGTTAACACTTTTCTTAAGCCAAGGATGTTTCTATTATTTCAATGCCCTAGTTGGCCTAGTACATAAGTCGCCATGCCTAAAGATCAAACAAGGCCTTCATCTCTTAGTTGCTGCATTACCGACTCGGTTGTGTGGTTAGGGCGTCCTCTTTGCAGTTCTTCGATTCAATTCAGCTCCCTTATCGAGTCATACCAAAAATTTAAATGATAGAATTCATTGGTTTCTTGCTTGGCTTTCAGCAATAAAAATAACGTGGAGGGAATAATAATTAGAAAGAGCGCAATAAGAACGAATGGCCCGAGCACGTAGCGACGATTTGTTTCACAATTGCATCAGTAGCTGTATAGATAGAGATTGAACTTCCCACATGCCATATCTTCATTGGTCTATTACGATACAGCGGTGGTTAAATAAAACTTACCGTACTATTTGTATTCAGTGTTCACTGTAACAGGGCTACTTTGTTGTGTGTCGTTAATGTTTTAGTGTCTGGGTAAATAGTAATCGTAGAAGTTCATTAAATATCTTGAAGTGTCTTACATGTAAATGTACTATTGTTAGGCTAGTAGAGCAATATTTCTTCGATGAGTAAAAGTAAAGACAGTGGAATTTTCTGTGCTTGGTATCATGGCTACATGTGGAAGTGTTAATAGCTTTGAAACATTTTTCAGAATTCGAAATCTTTTAAGTCCTCTTGTTGTTGTTGTTGTTATCCGACCCCTTCTGAAGGATGGGGGCATTGCGAAAGACCATGGGGCCCCCGGCAACTCTCCATGGTCTGGACCAGAGGTCGTAGAGAGACAAAGAGTCACCGAAGAGCGAGCGGCGCGAAGAGTCCGTTGCTGGACAGCACAGAATGAGATGACAGGTGTCCTGGGACGAGTGTCAATTCTAGAGAGATAAGAGCTTAACGGTAGGCTGTGTCCGTTGCAGCATAGACGAGAGAAAACACAGCAAGCGTGACGAGGGGATCTGCACCAATCAACAGCCGCCTCAACGTCGTGGTGCGGTCCCCGACCCTGTTTGGATTGGGTCGAAATAGCTGTTGGACTTCCTGAGGGTCCCAGTTACCCTGGGCACTACCCTTCATTTTTTCGTTATGCTGCCCCCTGAAAGACCGCAGAAGAGCAGCACTCAGCTTCTTCAAAATTGGTTGCCTGTTTTCTACTTTCTCTCTTCTGCTGTTCTATTGTTCGTCATTGTCTCCTTATTCTTCTCCTTCTCTTGATGAGCGGTAACGTTCATCCAAACCCTGGCCCCATTTTTCCTTGCTCAGTGTGCGCTGGAAATAAAACCTGGCGGGGCAAGTCAGTGCAGTGCTGCACCTGCTCCAAATGGGTCCATCTAAGGTGCTCACAACTTTTCCTCTTCTAATTCAAAACTCTAGACGGCTCTCACTCTTAAGAGCTGCCCCCCTGCCGTGTCCCCACTCGTAATACTGTGACTCCCTCCTCGGACTCCTCCGACACGTATGCTTCCACCGTACAATCTGGCCCCCCTCTGCTAATGCTGCACTCCCGCCCCACCCTCATCTTCAAATCTCGTATCCCCCATCTGCCCATTTTGTATTTTTTTCCTCCGCCCTCTCACTACCGTCCCTTGATCCGGGCTGTCCTTCTACGCCTCTTGCTTCCTCTCCCCTCCCCCTGACCCTCTCAGGGTTCTTCAATGGAATGCTTGAGGTCTTCGAGCCAGAAGCACTGAAATACGTCACTTTCTTTCGTTCCATCCTGTCGACCTTATCAATATCCAGGAATCCAATCTTTACTCGTGTTCCTTTTTCCGGATTTCTGAATTCTTTGCTCTGCGATCTGATTGCAGCCACTCCCGGTCTGGCATTCTCTCTCGTGATGCCACGCACGCCAGCGGCGGCGTCATCATTTTCGTCAGGCAGGGCTTATGTTTCTCTGAGCTTTCTACATCCTCTCTTTCTTCCTTTGATTCCTACTCTGATTGTGTAGAAATCAACATCTCTTTTAACACTTTCGCTGCGACGTAAGCAAGCGTGAGACTTTATTACGGGGCGGGGCAATTTCGTCACACTTACGATTCTCGCTTTAAACTTTCTAGCAATGTGTGGTGTATAAATCCTTTATACCGGTGATAATAAATACCACAAATAGAAATACTTTTGTATGAAACATAATTTTTCCTCATTTCCCTAAACTGTGAAGGACCTGGTTGCTGCAAAGTTGTCGGTGGAATGCTATCTCCATCACTGTCCTTAGTGCCATCTGTAGATCCAGGCAAAGTAAAATCTTCATTTTCTTCTCCATCACTAACGTCCATATCTGATTCACTCTCATCAATATCGCTCCAGTCTGATGCACCATCCATAATAATATCAAAAGCTTGTCTGCTATCCATTAGGGCGTAAAAATCGAAATCAAACCGTATCTAAATTGTAACAAACAAAACTTAATGAAATCTGTAGATTATTTCTGTTTGCTTTTCTTTAACGTTTCTTCTTTTTACGTAGTAAAAGATATTGTAAAATTCCAACAGAAAAAGGCAATTGCTATGAAATCACGTCTTGGCCATTCGCATGTATTTCTACGTCCTTCGCACAAAACCGCTAAAAAATATTTTGAACGTAAATCTACGTCCATCCGCCGCATATGCTATGACAAGAAACGTAGATTTACGTCCTTCCGCAGTGAAGATGTTAACAATTCCTCCTCGCTCTCTTTCCTTAATGTGCATGCCCCCCTATTCGGTCTTCTCCGACGGATGGCAGAACCAACTTCTTTTCCCCCTCCATTTTTCCCTCCTCCAAAAATCCCTTTATTCTGGGGAATTTCAATTGCCATCACCCCTTCTGGGACTCAAGAGGTACTTCCGATCACTGCGGAGAGAAAGTATTCCACTTGGTCATCTCCTCTGACCTTCTCCCCCTCAATGACCCTGACACACCACCCTTCTCCATCGCTCCTCTGGCAGTCGATCCTCCCCTGACATTTCCTTTGCTCCTTCCTCTCTGGCCTTATCTTGCTCCTGGGAGGTGCTTCAGGACCTGGGTTCTGATCACCTACCAATTCTACAAACCATCCCGCTTTCTCCGGTCTTTCGTCCCAACGAACGTCCCCCTTTCCTCAAATTTCAGAAAGCTTGCTGGGATGACTTCGTCTCCTACTTTGACTCCCACTGTCCTTCTGCAAAGGAATACTCGTTTCTTTCTCCTTCCTCTGCTGCTGCTTTTTTTACCTCTCTGATACTGAATGCGGCCAATTTTTCCATTCCTTTCGACTGCATCAAACGTCATTCTGAAGCCTGGTGGCCCGCTGAAGTGGAAGGTGCGGTTAGTGAAAGACGTAAGGTTTTGCTGCCGCTCACAGAAGTGATGAAGATTGCCAGGCTTACATCTCCGCTTCTCGACGTGCCTCGTCAGTCATCGCCAAGGCCAAGGCTGAGGCATAGCAGGCGACTTGCTCTTCTCTTTCACCCAAATCTAACCCAAAAACTGTATACTCTCTTCTTCGCTCTGTTGCTGGCTTTCCTACCTCGTCTTCCTCCTCTCCTAATTTCCCTAACTGTTCTTCTCCCAGGGAATCGGCTTCGGTTTATGCCGCTTACTTGAGATCTCAGTTTTCCATTTCTCAGCCAAAGACCCTGCGTAGCAGAACTAGAGGCTACCTTTCTGAGCTCCGCCAAGCCACGTGCCCTGAGAAGTTTCACTCGTTCTTTTTCTCCCTCTTCTCCCCCGCTGAACTTCTTGGGGCTGCCTCTAACCACTCATTGTTCACTGTCACAAGCCCAAGGTTGCCTATCCCATGCTAAGGCATCTTCCTCGCTTTCGCATGGATTTTCTTCTTCACATTTTTAATCATTTCTGAACTCTGCATTCTTTTCCTTCCGTCTAGAAGACATCTTCTATTATTCCCATCCATTAGATGGGAAAGCCTCTCGACTCTCCTACTTCCTTCCGATCTATCTCTCTCACCTACTGCGTATCAAAGCTTTTTGAACGCATCATTCTATATTGTCTATTCTTCTTTTTGGAGTCTAATTCCATTCTACATCCCCGCCAGGCCGGTTTCCGCCCTGGACTGTGTACACTAGATCAAATTCTGTTTCTTTCTCAGTCCATTTCGGATGGGTCTAACAAATCCAGGCTGGGCTCTCGGACGATCCTCGTTACTATTGATTTCTTAAAAGCTTTTGAGTCTGTCTGGCACCCCGATCTTTTCCGCAAACTCATTTTGGCTGGCGTCGCATTTTGCTTTGCTCCTTGGACTCAATCTTTCCTATCTGATAGGCGCGCTTGCGTGGTTTATCAAAATCACAAAAGTCGCTTCTTGCGAGTCCGTCGAGGTGCTCCGTAAGGATCCATTCTTGGCTCTGTACTTTTCTCTGTCTTCATTAATGATCTTCCCGCTTCTCTGTCTTCTTCCGTCAGCTGCTCTCTTTACGCTGACGATCTGGCAATTTGGTCTTCCTTCTCCTCCTCGGTTGCCACTGCGGTGGAAGCCACACAAGGAGCTCTGATTCGATTGGAGCGCTGGTCTGGGTACTGGTATCTTCCTTTCAATCCGAGAAAATGTGAGGCCTCCTTGTTTTCAGTGGATCCATACCAAGCTAACCTCCAGCCCCACCTCCTCTTACTCGGCTCCCGCCTCCGTTTCAACCCACTCCAACTGTTCTTCGGGTCACCTTCGACGGCACTCTTTCCTTTTCTAAACACGTATCTTCGCTGAAGGCCAAGTTCTTCCCTTGTCTCAAGGCCTTACGCTGTATCTCTGCTTCCTCTTGAGGCACCTCTAAGAAGTCCCTCTATCTTCTGTATAAAGCTTTTCTTCGGCCCCTTCTCACTTACGCTTCATCCGAATGGTTTCCTTTCTTAAGCGTTATCAATACCACCAAATTGGAACGCCTCCACCGAGCAGCCAGTCGCGCCATCACCGGCTACCTGTCGTGCTCCCCTTTTCCACTTCTTCTCTTCGAGGCTTCTCTTCGCTACTTGCGCCCTCCGCAATCCCTTGTAGTCTTTCTCCTTTTATTTCTCGTATCCTGTCCCATCTACATTCATTGTCACACAGGTTCCCTTGATTTCCACCGAGGAACTTGTGCCCCCTCGTCATGATCGCTGTGTTCTCTCTCGTCTACCCTGCAACAGGGACACAGTTTTTTGTTAGGTTCTTATCTTTCTAGGATTGGCAGAATCGAGAATCCTTCCTCCAGCGCCTGTGGACACTCGTCCCACGACACCTCACATCTCATTCTGCACTGTTCAGCTACAGATTCTTTGCGCCGCTCACTCTTTGGCAACTCTCTGTCTCTCTACGACCTCTGATCCAGACCCTAGAGAGTTGTCCGGCTTCTGGGGCTCCATGGTCTTCTGCCATGCCCTCATCCCTCGGAAGGGGTTGGGCAATCAACAACAGCAACAACAACAAGGTGCACAAGTTTCTCGGTGGAAATCAAGGGAACCTGCGTGTCGAAGAATTTTGATGTGACGGTATGCCTCCAGTCCGACAAAAAACAAGAGTGGATACGAGAGATAAAAGGAGAAAGACTACAAGGGATAGCGGAGGGCGCAAGTAGCGCTCCCCATCTGGCCAGCTCATCAGCTTGTCAGCCGCGTCGTTTCCCGGGAGAAACGAGTGTCCGGGGACCCATTGTAGGCTGATAGAACAGGAGAAAAAAGAAGACAGTTCCTGCTAGTGAGATTGAGGTAAAAGGAAAGACGGAGAAGAGGTCAGGTGGCGAGGACAGAACGAGAGTCAGATTGGAGGAGAAGAGAAGAAAAGTGGCACATTTGTTGGTGCTTCCGAGACCAGCAAAGAGCTTGCAGAATGGCGCAGATTTCAGCGGAGAAACTTGAACATACTGGGCCTGCTGAAAAGGATAGAGTGGCTTCAGTGCCACAGAGAGAGCAGTTGGCAATTACGCCAGAGTCGCTTTTGCCAAGAGGAGAAGGAACAGAACTGTCTGTCCTAAGTACCAGATCATATGGTGGAAGAAAGAAAAGATGGGCGAGAGCCGCACCTTGGCGAGAGAGAGGAGGATCAGAGCGGGAGTACGAAGAGAAAAGGGTGGACTTCACAGTGAGAAAAGGCAGGTTCCAGGGAGGAAAGGGAAGGACAAGCAAGAAGAGCCTCCCTAGAAGAAGTAGAAGGAAGCATAAGCGGGTGAGTGGACGCAAAAGCTCTCCAGAACGATCTGAAGAGTCATGGTTTCACTCCTAGTCTGGCGAAACCGGAAATAGGGAAAGGAGGTTGGGAGACGAAGAGCCCGCTTATAAGATAAAAGAGTGAAATGAGTCAGGGTGACTCGTAGGGGAGGTAAAGAAGCCTCGAAGAGAAGAAGTGGAAAAGGGGAGCACGACAGGTAGCCGGTGATGGCGCGACTGGCTGCTCGGTGGAGGCGTTCCAATTTGGTGGTATTGATAACGCTTAAGAAAGGAAACCATTCGGATGAAGCGTAAGTGAGAAGGGGCCGAAGAAAAGCTTTATACAGAAGATAGAGGGACTTCTTAGAGGTGCCTCAAGAGGAAGCAGAGATACAGCGTAAGGCCTTGAGACAAGGGAAGAACTTGGCCTTCAGCGAAGATACGTGTTTAGAAAAGGAAAGAGTGCCGTCGAAGGTGACCCGAAGAACAGTTAGAGTGGGTTGAAACGGAGGCGGGAGCCGAGTAAGAGGAGGTGGGGCTGGAGGTTAGCTTGGTATGGATCCACTGAAAACAAGGAGGCCTCACATTTTCTCGGATTGAAAGGAAGATACCAGTACCCAGACCAGCGCTCCAATCGAATCAGAGCTCCTTGTGTGGCTTCCACCGCAGTGGCAACCGAGGAGGAGAAGGAAGACCAAATTGCCAGATCGTCAGCGTAAAGAGAGCAGCTGACGGAAGAAGACAGAGAAGCGGGAAGATCATTAATGAAGACAGAGAAAAGTACAGAGCCAAGAATGGATCCTTACGGAGCACCTCGACGGACTCGCAAGAAGCGACTTTTGTGATTTTGATAAACCACGCAAGCGCGCCTATCAGATAGGAAAGATTGAGTCCAAGGAGCAAAGCAAAATGCGACGCCAGCCAAAATGAGTTTGCGGAAAAGATCGGGGTGCCAGACAGACTCAAAAGCTTTTAAGAAATCAATAGTAACGAGGATCGTCCGAGAGCCCAGCCTGGATTTGTTAGACCCATCCGAAATGGACTGAGAAAGAAACAGAATTTGATCTAGTGTACACAGTCCAGGGCGGAAACCGGCCTGGCGGGGATGTAGAATGGAATTAGACTCCAAAAAGAAGAATAGACAATATAGAATGATGCGTTCAAAAAGCTTTGATACGCAGTAGGTGAGAGAGATAGATCGGAAGGAAGTAGGAGAGTCGAGAGGCTTTCCCATCTAATGGATGGGAATAATAGAAGATGTCTTCTAGACGGAAGGAAAAGAATGCAGAGTTCAGAAATGATTAAAAATGTGAAGAAGAAAATCCATGCGAAAGCGAGGAAGATGCCTTAGCATGGGATAGGAAACCTTGGGCTTGTGACAGTGAACAATGAGTGGTTAGAGGCAGCCCCAAGAAGTTCAGCGGGGGAGAAGAGGGAGAAAAAGAACGAGTGAAACTTCTCAGGGCACGTGGCTTGGCGGAGCTCAGAAAGGTAGCCTCTAGTTCTGCTACGCAGGGTCTTTGGCTGAGAAATGGAAAACTGAGATCTCAAGTAAGCGGCATAAACCGAAGCCGATTCCCTGGGAGAAGAACAGTTAGGGAAATTAGGAGAGGAGGAAGACGAGGTAGGAAAGCCAGCAACAGAGCGAAGAAGAGAGTATACAGTTTTTGGGTTAGATTTGGGTGAAAGAGAAGAGCAAGTCGCCTGCCATGCCTCAGCCTTGGCCTTGGCGATGACTGACGAGGCACGTCGAGAAGCGGAGATGTAAGCCTGGCAATCTTCATCACTTCTGTGAGCGGCAGCAAAACCTTACGTCTTTCACTAACCGCACCTTCCACTTCAGCGGGCCACCAGGCTTCAGAATGACGTTTGATGCAGTCGAAAGGAATGGAAAAATTGGCCGCATTCAGTATCAGAGAGGTAAAAAAAGCAGCAGCAGAGGAAGGAGAAAGAAACGAGTATTCCTTTGCAGAAGGACAGTGGGAGTCAAAGTAGGAGACGAAGTCATCCCAGCAAGCTTTCTGAAATTTGAGGAAAGGGGGACGTTCGTTGGGACGAAAGACCGGAGAAAGCGGGATGGTTTGTAGAATTGGTAGGTGATCAGAACCCAGGTCCTGAAGCACCTCCCAGGAGCAAGATAAGGCCAGAGAGGAAGGAGCAAAGGAAATGTCAGGGGAGGATCGACTGCCAGAGGAGCGATGGAGAAGGGTGGTGTGTCAGGGTCATTGAGGGGGAGAAGGTCAGAGGAGATGACCAAGTGGAATACTTTCTCTCCGCAGTGATCGGAAGTACCTCTTGAGTCCCAGAAGGGGTGATGGCAATTGAAATTCCCCAGAATAAAGGGATTTTTGGAGGAGGGAAAAATGGAGGGGGAAAAGAAGTTGGTTCTGCCATGCGTCGGAGAAGACCGAATAGGGGGGCATGCACATTAAGGAAAGAGAGCGAGGAGGAATTGCCAAGAGAGATGTTGATTTCTACATAATCATAGTTGAGGTCAAGCGAGGAAAGAGTGGAGGTAGAAAATTCCGAGAAGGATAAGTTCTGCCTGACACAAATGATGACACCGCCGCTAGCGTGCGTAGTATCTGAAGAGAGAATGCCAGATCGGGAGTCGGTGCGATCAGATCGTAGAGCAGAGAATCCAGGGATCCGAAAAGAGGTGGATGAGTTAAGGTTAGATTCCAGGAAACAAATAAGGTCAACAAAATGAGACAAAAGAAAGTGTAGAAGTTCAGTGCTTCTGGCTCAGAGACCCCCAGCATTCCATTGAAGAACCCTGAGGGAGTAAGGGAGAAGAGGAAGCAAGAGGTGTAAAGAAACAGCCAGGAGCATGAGGCCGTGGTGAGGGTACAAAAGGAAAAGATGTGAAGTGGGTGGAAGGGGAATAAGAGGTTTGAAGACGATGGTGGCGCGAGAGGGCTGCATTAGCAGAGGGAGTTTGATGAGCTAGATTAAGCAATGGACGTATACAAGCTGGATGACTCCAAAAGTTGTGCGAGGGGAGTGCCCGGGTAACTGGGACCTTCGGGAAGGCCAACAGCCATTTCGACCCAACCCAAACGGGGTTAGGGACTGCACCACCACGTTGAGGTGGCTGTAAAAGTCAACCAATATATAAGTTTGCTTACTTTTGTCGATCGGCACGTTTGTTTTGAAACAGGTTTTCGACCTGTGGTGTCCAGTTTAACGGAAGCCTGTTCTCTTTATCTTGAATTTCCTTCGTTCGGGTGCTAAAAATTGACTCCATTTATTGGGCATGTGCGATTGGTTTTGGCAGTATCACACTTTTATGTCGCTGGTAATAGAAAGCTCCATATGTTTCAGGTCATCAAAGCATTGCTGCTAAGCCGGTTTGCTACTAAACCGCTTGATACAAAAAGAGACAATCGCTGTGAAGTCCACTTTTAAATAAGTGCCGAAAGGAGAAGTGCTGCTTCGGTATAGTAGTTTCGATCTGTCCTCGCAAAATTTGATTTTCAGAGGAAGCGCCAAGCTGAAAATTAGTTGTTTTGGTCCGCTTTGAGGATTAAAATATATTTCGTAATTAAGGTTTTTTAAGTGGCGCACATTATAGCAGACGCTATAGGCCTCACCAGTAAGCATGATTTATTTTGGTATAGTCGTTTGAACGAGAAGACAGTAATATCAAAGATCATCAAAATCAACTGCCTCATCATCAAAGGCCTTTTGCATAACATAGTTTAAAAAAGCTGTAAAGCACATGCTGATCGAGATCTATTAAATAATGTTGGCCAACATGTTATCAGCAAACTGCAGCATCTGTCGGAACTGACTTCAGTAGAAATTGATTCTACAATCTTCACCATTTTCCCTGTGGTATGAATCAAATTTGTTGGTAACGTAATGACATTGTAATTGTTAACATCACCTTAGACCAGTGTTTCTCAACCTTTTTCGTGCCTTGGCCCCCTTCAAATGTGCACATATTTTTGTGGATCACTTGAATGTGTTAATAGCAATGTCACTGGGATAAGCATAAGATAACATGGCAGTGAAATTGATCTCCAAAAAGAATAAGTCATTGCCTTTCCAGTGCACAGTACGGCCTCTCCAGTTCACAGATACCGGTCTATATGACTTGTCATATGAAGTACAGCATGGAGTTCAGTGCAGTATTTCTCAACCTTGTTCAGCGTTCAAACCTATTTTCAAAATACACAGAGGTCCATGGCCCACCCGACTTACATGCTGTGGCCCACTAACAAGCCATGGCCTACCGGCTGAGAACCACGGCCTTGGACCATTCGAGCATCGAAATAAGCTGATTAACTGCAATTTCGGTAGAAGAACAAAGAGGCTTTGGCTTGATGGTCTTCACTTAATGTGAGGTAATTTTGTTTTAGCTGATGCTCTGACTGCCAGTTGTAAGTTAGACCAGGCCACCAACCCGGGTACAATTCTTAACCCTGCTGCATGAATATAGAGTATATCTCGTGAAAAGTTTTACCCAAAGATTTAATAAACAAACTTGCCATCTTATTTTCACATCAAAACCAAAAAGTGTTTTCTACGTTTTTCTTACGAATTTGATGCTTGTGGTACGTACATTGCAGAAGAGAAAAGCGAATGTTCAAACAACAACATATGTTGTGTTACAGCAGTGTTTCCCAAACTTTTTCGTTTGTTGGCACAGTAAAAAAGCTAGCCAAACTTCGTAGCACACCTGCCACATAAATCTATTCATACTGATTGGGTGTAACATTATAAGTGACAGCGAAAAAAGTGATGAACATTTTTTTGGAGAGCACCAATTTTTTGGGCAACATAACATGATCTCCGACGTTATCTACCATTACTTCATGGCAGCATTAACCAATTTTGGCTGAAAAGTTGTATAAATATTAAGCCACGACACACCTGCAAATCTTCCACGGCACATAGTTTGGAAAACACTGTGTTATACCATATAGCCTGAATAATCAAGCGGATGAATATTTTTCCAGAACAATGCATAGAAGAAAAAGCCTACAAAATCTGCACAGAAGCGTATGCTGTAGGCGATATTTTACTTCCACCTTTTGTATCGTACAATGAATAGGTCTGTTCAAGGTCATATATAGGCTCACTGTAGGCAGGAGATGTTTTGCATTAACCGAAGAAAAAGTTTCCAACATTTTCACAACAGTGGAGAAAAACACCGTTCTAACTAAAAGTAACTAGTGTTCTTAAAAAAACTACAAACTGCAATAGAATTCGTTTACAGCAGCTTTGTTGATAACGTTAACTCGCTTAAAACAGACATTCGCCTGGTCTCAGCACAGCTTCTTACTTCCGCATAGATCAAAGTTTGCTAACTGCATCCCTTACAACGTCATTGGCTTGTGACAGCACCAATGATTTTTCCTCCAGGCTGATATATCTCGAGTGTAACGGCGCACTAGGTCTAGATTCAAGGCAATTGTTTGTGCCAAATATGGTCACTATCTCTCAATGTAGCAGAGACTCCAGCTTGTCAGTTGGCTCTTGTTCACTTTGCTACGGTTTTCGCAGCGAAACTCGAGTTAATTGCTCGTCAAAGAACTTCAAAGATAAACAATAAACAAGTCAAAACAAAAATTGTAGGAGCTGGATTGAAAAATTAGAATGGTTACGTACTCACATCACGCTTTAGCGTATGGGTTGACAATCTTCTTTGTAAATTGTACTCCTTTGTTTCATTGAAGCATTCATAGTACATCCTATAACATTGTATATCTTTGCTGATGTGAACTAGGCAAAAAAAGTAAACCACGTACTCTTTGAAGTCGACTCTTACAGCCCCTTGAGAAACATTTTTTTAGAGAGTTCGACTGCGTGGACACAGATATCACACGAGCTCTACGTGGAATGCACTCCCCGCCTGATTAGATGATAGCTTTTTGTTTGATTGAATGACAGTTTTGAAGTGGTTTATGATAATTTGTCTAGAGCAGATTTTTGCAATTCGCTGGAGGTGCCGCTGCAAAGGAATTTTACTGTTTGTCAAATACTCACAGAAAGAAAAGGATTTTGCATCAACAAAAAGGAAACTTAGTAAAAATAGGGCTCCAAGTGTTAGAAAGAACAGGAGGCAAAAATGCAGCTAGTAAATTAAAGCTTGATGACATGTATTGACAGCTGAGTCGAGCCGTTAGTTGATTAGAAGCAAATCTTTCTGGTGTTTTTTGTTGCCCAGAGGCCACTATGACGCATTGCATTCAGGGCGGTATGCTGATAAGAGTGTCCACTTTACCAGCCCTGAAATCATTTCCTTTGTGGAGTCATACATATAACTTTAAAAAACTATTCACATACTTCCTGCTTGGCGCTCAACAATACAGGGTGCGGACAAAGTTCTTGGACAAAATATAATACTTAATTTAATAACTCTTAAACATATGCATTAACTTCACACTGTTGAACATTAATAATTTCATCACTCCTCTTTCAGATTGTAACATATATTTGTCAAAATTTAGCTTTAATATCGAGTATGAGCGATAAACGTGCAGCCATCATTAAGTTCTATCGCGCGGGAAAGACAAATTTTGAGATTGTGAAACTTCTTAAAGCTCCGAGATCAACTGTTTACCACACGGTTAGCAGGTGTAAAGAACTTCAAAGTACTAAAGATCGTCCTCGAAGTGGAAGACCATGATCTTCTTGGACGCCAAAGATGATTAATGCTGTCAGAGCCTGAATCCGACGCAATCCCAAAAGATCCATGAGGGCAATGGCCCGTGACATGAATGTCATTGAGAAGACGATCAGAAACATTGTTAAAACCGATTTGAAGATGTCGTCTCTTAAAATGCAAACTCGTCAGCACCTCACAGACCTCCAAAAAAAAAAAGACTGGCTCGAGCAAAGATTCTTCTTAACAAGTTGAAGGCAGGTACGGACACGAGCGAAGATTCTTCTTAACAAGTTGAAGGCAGGTACGGACACGAGCGAGATCATTTTCTCTGACGAAAAATTGTTCACTGTCAAGGCAATCTGCAACCGACAAAATAACAGAGTCCTAGCAAAGTTCTCTGCAGACATTCCTAACGCTACGCAAAGCGTTTTCAGGCGACAGAAACCTTCTTCTGTCATGATGTGGGCTGCCATTTCAAAAACATGGAAGTCCCCCCTCATTTTTGTTCCACAAGGAGCAAAAGTGAATACAAAAGCGTACATTGAAACAATCTTGACTCATGCACGTCAAGCAGCCAAAAAGCACTTCAAAGACAAGCCGTTCATCTTCCAACAGAACGGTGCACCATCACACACGTCCAAGAAGACACAGAAGTGGTGCCAAGACCATTTTCCAGGATTTTGGAGCAAGGAGGTTTGGCCACCCTCATCATCAGATCTCAACCCGATGGACTTTTGTGTTTGGTCTCTTTTGGAGGCAGATGCCTGTGCTTCTTCTCATGTGTCAGTTGGAGCCCTCAAGAGTTCTTTTGAGAAGGCACGGGCAAAAATACCCCAAGAAACCCTGCGTAAAGCAGCAGAGGGCTTTCGTGGCAGACTTGAGCATGTAATTCAGGCCAGAGGGGGACATATTGAATGACATTTTGTACTATTGTTCATGAAAGTCATGCCAAATAAAAAAAATTAATTGTTTGTAGTTATATTCATGATTTACAGAATTATCAAATTTTTACGTTGTCCAAGGACTTTGTCCGCACCCTGTAGAGTTAAAATGGAAAACAAAATACGAAAGTGTGTTAAATTTATTTATTTTTAGTTAAGGCTTATCCTGGCGCTAAAAAAGTTGTTAAGTAATTAATCAAAATGCACCAAAAAAAGAGTAATGTTCACAAAAAGTTAAAAATTGAAAAGCGAAATACGTAAACGCAAATTGCTTTACGCATAAAAATCAAAGATTTTTTGGCGTCAAAAGACAAACGTATTGCTACTCACAATGCCAATATTTAAAATTAGAAGTCTAACCAGCTTTTTACAGCATAGGCTACAATAGGGATATCCTTATTTTGCAAGAAAAAATAATTGTTCTTCGAGGACATCAAAAGTATTCAAGGGTCTTTCATTCTGTAATTATGAGGCAAATGCTTTAAATATGGATGCAAAATCAGGAAATTTCGCTTTCGATTGGTTTATCGGAAAAAAATATTTTGGAAAACAACAAAAATGAGGTCAGTGTGACCAAATCGGGGAAAAAACAAACGCTTTCGCAGGTTGAGCTCCAAAAAAAAGCTGTTTCTTTAGTTCAGAAGCAAACGCAAAAGCACCCGGATTTCAATGCCACAATGCTGTCTTTTTTTTTACAGCAAAAAAATATGGTGGCCCTGGAGTAGGCTATGTTGGTATTTTCTCTTTTTTAATCGCACAGACGACACAGGCAAAGGTAACCACATGTAGTGAACACGACTCGTAATAAAATTCTATTATACTTTGTTTTGAGCAATAAGTGACTATATTTCATTTTTGCTACAGCCTAGAACAGTGGCTTTCAACCGGTGTGTCATTTGCAATACTCAGGGGTGCCGCTAAATCTGGTACAAATACTGCCGCCAGTTCTACTGCTTATTTCCGCTTGCTGAGTGCTTTTAGAAAGGATAAGTTAGTTTCGCGTCATTTCTGCACTTGAGTTGGCTTTCAGGAAACAGCTTAACTAAAAAACCGCTCATTTGATTATTCGCTACTTTCTGGTCGATATTGCGGACAACAATGGTTTTGTGTTTTTCACTGCATTTTTTGCTTTTTGTTGACAAAATAAGCGATTGCCAAGCCATTACTTTCAAATTTAATCAAAATTCTTCTCATGCACATGTATTAACGTATATTGTTTTGCCATCCTTTTTTGTCCACTGCTGTCGAATTTTGTTTTCTTTTCATGCTGATTTGGGCAAAAATAATCATAAACAAATGAAGCAATCAATCTCTCAATTTAGCGTGAAAATCAAATTAATAGCCTTTGTTTTTTGTTCAAATTCTTACGAAGTCAACTTCAATTTCAAACTCTAGCCCTTTATATAAGTTAAGACACAATCAGCTTTTAGTGCAAATATGATTTATTGTTTCATGGTATACTCGTATGTTGCCTTAGTAACATTTTATCGTAGGGTACTGACAACGAGTCAAATTGAGGTGATACGGTTGAGGCCATTTTTGTTGTTCTTGTACTTCCGAGGAAAATTTTTTGACTAGAAGTTAGGAACAAAGGCACTCTAATATAAAACCTACTTGTTACGGATGTTGCTATCGTTCCCCAGACTGATCGATTAGCCTCGATGAACTCTGAGTGTAAAGGGTTGGAATAGTATTGCACACACTATGCTCAACCTTAATCTCCAATGCGCAAGCCCAAGGGAGAGTTGCTCGGCTTCTCCAAGTTCTGTAGCAACGAGAGAGAGGCGAAAACTGTAGGTACACGATGTCACTGAA
Organism: Trididemnum clinides; assembly: GCA_963675345.1. Lineage (NCBI taxonomy): Eukaryota > Metazoa > Chordata > Ascidiacea > Aplousobranchia > Didemnidae > Trididemnum > Trididemnum clinides. Next base: position 8,263,418 of record OY776292.1, on the reverse strand, counting down.
AGTCATTACTCTCAATTCTCTATGCAGGCAGTCCATGTAAATGGGTTGTCGGATTGCTTACCTGGAGTTGACTTAGATAGTCGGCAGCATTGTGAGCGACCGAGCAGCTATTTTTAGAGATACCACTGCTTTCTCCGAAAGGAGAATGATCGAGAAAAGAAAGACTAGACAAATCTTATCTCTACATCACCCGGTTGGCTTGCCGGAAGTCACTCCGCTTTTTTGCTGTGCGGCCGAAAAACACAGCGCTTTTGAAATCACAATTGCGCAGGTACGGACATGTCTTCAGGATAAAGAATCACTCTCTACGCTATATCATTTTCTAATCTGGGCACCTCTACGAAGGATCCCAAGAAAAACTTTTAAGGAAAATCTCTGCCAGCCCATCATATTGCCCACTGCCAGTGGCCAGCACTTGCTGCCGACCGAGTGCCCTTGAGACACATAGTATATCAGTCTATCTCGTACTAGGAGGTTTTCCACATATCCATTCCTGAGAAGAAACGACAAAAAAAGAAAAATCGTGCAGCAACTTCATCATCGATTGCCCAACATTTTCTTGCAGCCGCTGTGGCCGCATCTATTTATCACCAAGCGGCCTTTTTGGTCACCAGCGAGACAGCAGTAGGTGTGAATAACCACCTTGATCTTATTAAGCAAAACCAAGCCATCGTGTAAATGATATGTGTTCATCATTTTTTATGAATGCTTAAGCTCATAATGGCATAATTTTTGGGTGAGCTAATCAAACAAGAACAGCATTAGGAATTCAAAATATTGCTCATGCTACAAAATAGAGATCTGCAAAGTTTCTCAGATTATCTACCAAACTGGTGACGTTATTGGGCATAAGATCACGCACAAATTTAACACTGACACTGGAATAAATCTTGCTACCATAGTATAGTATGGGCCGCATAGCCTACAGTTCATTTTGTGTATTTTTTATGAGCGGCTTGTAAGTTATAAATCTTATAAGTTATAAATATATTATAAACCTCAAGTTTTTTCGATTCTAAGACGTCAGTTATCATACCATCACCTTAATACTGTTATTTCTGAGAGCAAAGCAAAACGAGTGACCAAATACTTTTCAACTAGTAAGCGTTTTTACATTATTTTACCCACAAAGTTATCAATCTACCGATTTGTGGTCGCGGTTATGTCGGACTCTCAGCGTGAGTATCACGTGACAACGAGACAGCAGTCAAAAGGCGCGATGGCGTAGTGATTAGAGCGTCCACGTCGTAGTCGGTAGACGTGGGGTTCATGCCCTAAGTCGAGTCATACCAAAAGACTTTTAAAAATGGTATTCACAGCTTCTCTGCTGGACACTCAGCATAAAAAAGGATAGTGTGGAGAACAAGCCGGCAAGCTTGCTTGTTGTGTCCTGGGGCAAGGCACTTAACGGGACGCCTTCATCTTTATGTGGCAGACAGGTGGCCTACCCATATTTCACCGGGTTACAATTGTGAAGTTGCTAATCCAGCATGTCGTAAAAGGCGACTCCTGAATTCCCACCAGTGGCAGTCCGCCTTGTTGGTGGTGGGGCTACCACCCACTCATGACTGGTTTGAAATGGGCTGCCATCTTCCCCCTAGCCTAATTTCAATTAGGTTGACGGCATGAACCTGAATTGCCGTTCGTGCCGTACCTCCATCCCGAGGAAGAGAAGGAGTAATCACAACAACAACAACAACAACAACAACGAGACGGCAGAGTGTCAAATGTTGCATGAAAACCAACTGGAATAAAATGAATTATCAATCTTTTACAAGTGTAAATGCAAGAATATTTTAAATTGTATTAGATTTTTGTAATTAAATACAACATTAACAAGTTTTTATTGATTTGTTAATAATTATAGTTACTAGTTAGTGAGTAGAAAATTTGATTTTGCTGAAACATCCAACTATTTAAAAAATTCTTGATCGCTGGCAGGGAGTGTGTGGTGGGAGTAGTACTACTTTTGATGAAAACAACCGCTGTGGTGCAAAGGGTAAGAGAGATGCAGGAGAAGGATAGGTAATACCATTGTCTACATCATCAGCAGCGCTCCCACAACCGAACACCCCCAACGAGCGCTACTACCAATGAAGAATTTTTTAAATAGTTTGGTGGTTTAGCAAAATCAATTTTTTTACTCACTACCTAGTAACTATAATTATTAACAAATCAATAAAAACCTGTTAATGTTGTATTTAATTACAAAAATCTAATACAATTTAAAATATTCTTGCATTTACACTTGTAAAAGATTGATAATTCACTTTATTCCAGTTGGTTTTCATGCAACATTTGACACTTTGCTGCCTCGTTGTCACGTGATACTCACACTGAGAGTCCGACATAACCGCGACCACAAATCGGTAGATTGATAACTTTGTGGGTAAAATAATGTAAAAACGCTTACTAGTTGAAAAGTATTTGGTCACTCGTTTTGTTTTGCACTCAAAAATAACAGTATCAAGGTGATGGTATGATAACTGACGTCTTAGAATCGAAAAAACTTGAGGTTTTGTTTTATTTAGCATACGTTATACGGTAACGGTTTTCAAATACCGTGTTGGATGCGAGCTTTAAGCATGAATGCAGCAAGATTTTTCACGATTTTAAGTTTGTATGTTTTGTGTAAGTTTGCCTCAAAGCTGTGTGAGTTTGATTTTTGGTGAAGACGAATATTTTAGTGCACGACTTAATCATAAGTTTGACTTTATTGTATCTCAACTTATTAATAATATTACCGATAACTAGTTTGGTATTTTCGGTCTAATTTTATAACTATATATGATGCTGATGTGACGTATCTTAAAAACTAAAGACTTGAAATAAAACAGCTTTGAAATAAATTTGTTCAACGTAGCAAACTCATATTGCTGCAAGTATTTTGTTTTAAAGAACAGCGAAATAGACGGTTTTCAAGCACATTTCAATCAAATAGACCAACTAATGTGACCACGTGTGTCTATTCTTCTGTTCTCTTTGATGACGTCAAAACGTTTTTGAATCGATATTACCCTGCATTCGATTTTTTTGCGCGTTTTGTATACATCATTCTGTCGTTTACTAGAGTCCCAGCGTCATGCTTCATTAATTGCTGCTCAGTAGCAACTAAGTTGAAGTGGAGGTAGACTAAAACGAGGTTTAGTTGGGAAATTTTTTCTAAATTCTTTGAAAAACACGTTTGAAATCAGGATAATACAACCACGATTTCCAACGCTTTTAAAATTGCACAGGTCTGGAGAAGTTATATTTAAAGTTTATTGGTTTATCTGACCTTGGTTAAAACTATTTGGTTAAAAAGACATTTGGAATATCAAAAATCATCGTTCAATCTAGACTCCGTTGATTCACGATAAAGACTAACGCTTTGAAAGGTAAATGAATATAGAATCATTTGGTTGCTCCTACAAAATTGTGTTTCGCACAGTTTAGACCCTACGCTTTGTCAATTCGTTCGACGTATTTCTCTGGTGCTATATCGCTATTCTTTTGTTCTTTAACCCTGTTAAAGACTGTTGCATTACATTAATATGTATTCACAATACGCTCCGAACAGATCTACAAACGAAGGCAGTTGTGTTGCAATGTTTCTAGATTTGGAAAATGTTATTAATTTATGAATAAAACAATATTACTACAAATAATTTCGTTTGCAGACTTTTTAAAAATAAGCACAGCGCAAAAATCAACATTTTTCTTATTAGTGGTTTTGTTGTAGAACATTGTGATCAAAAATTTCTTGTTTAACAGCTCCCAAAAAAAATGTTGAAAAAAAAACATTTAACTGTTGAAAAACACAAAGTCTGATGAAATACGGACCCGACATAGGCAGCATTTTTCCTCTTTTTTGCTACATTCGTAACATGTTGCCATGTGACCGCATGGAAAAGATAGTCAGTTTTTTGCTGCCACCAAGCAGACGTAGCACATGCATCGCTGACAAGGGGTTTCAGTTCTGGCTCAGAATCGTTTTCTGGTGCCGATATTTCCACTAAGAATCTTGGTTGCGATATAATTGATTCGTTGTCTGCATCGCTTTCGGTCGATAGAAATCTGGAAGATGAAGAGTTTGACACTAGTCGACGCCACACCCTATCTGTTTTGAGTTCTATCTCGTTTGGATGGAACACCGCATAACGCCGCTTATATCCGATCCTTCGTTGTCCTAGATGTTGTAATAGGAATTGTCATTGTGGTCTGTACCTAAAAAAAAACGTTGTTTAGACTCAAGTACTTTACAACCATATGTTTTGGGAATTGTTCTAACGCTACCGCTACTTTAAGGTGTTGATAATGGTAATTGTTATAATGTCACGTTTGTTAAGGTAAGGTTTTAGCATAAGCTTTATCAAACTTGGAAAAGGCAAACTTGCTAACATTTAAAAACATATGTGGCTGATTTGATAAAAGTTAATCACTTTTGACACGTTTTGAGTACTTTTAAAAGGTATAAAACGTTTTCTAATTATCTTTACGACAGTTCTTAGCATTATACATTCTTTATCACAGTTTATACTCACCAAGCGTGTGTGTTTATGGGCATTGAGACATTGAACGCTTCCAACGCCAGACCACACACATTGCAAACAACTGCTCCTTCACATTGTTTGTTTTCGAGCTAGCGAAATCCTGGATATGCATTGGTCACACGTTCTGTTTCGCTGTAGAATGATAACGTAATGTATCTTTCAACCAACTCTTCAAGAAATTCTATGTTGTATGTTTTAGTCATTTTTTTTGAGATGATTGTGGGATTTACAACCTCGTAATTTGTACTCTTTACGTTGGAAAACAGAAATTCTACTTTAAAAAAAGGCTTTTGCTACAAGTTGGCGACTTTTTTTTGGCAAATTGCAGAAAATATTGTTTTGTTGATAACATTGGTGGGAATTCTCAGTTTTTCAAAAAAGTTTTGGAGGCGAATATTCGTTTGCTGCGAAAAGACCATTGATAATGGCCTTTTCGCAGAAAATTTTGATAGAGAATATTTGTTTGCTACAAAAATGCTATTGTTAATGGGAATATTTTGATAAAGAATATTTGTTTGCAACAAAAAGGCTCTTGATCATGGGAAAATTTTGATAGAGAATATTCGTTTGCTACAAAAATGCTATTGTTAATGGGAATATTTTGATAAAGAATATTTGTTTGCTACAAAAAGGCTCTTGATCATGGGAAAATTTTGATAGAGAATATTCGTTTGCTACAAAAATGCTATTGTTAATGGGAATATTTTGATAAAGAATATTCGTTTGCTTGCTATTGTTGGTGAGAATTCTCAGAGTTTTAGGAAAAACATTTGCAAAGATATTAGTTTGTTGCAAAAATGCTATGGTGGAAATTCTCGGTTTTTCAGTAAAAGATTTGAAGCATTTATTGGTTTGTTTTGGGACCTGAGAATATCTTTGTGCAACCTCTTGAGGTATCTTCCATGTAACGCTTTGTTGGAAGCTATTTTTAAATAAACGATGAGAAAAATCTTGTTAGCAACAGGTATAAAAAGTGGATTCTGTATAAAAACGATAATGAATAGTATAGCTTGCAAAACATTAACCACTGCTTTCCAGCAACGGTCGTAAATCATTTGCTAGATCTTGAATGACATCAACTTTTTTAGTTTCAGAAACACAATCGCAACTTAGAGATTTGTGTTTTGAAACAAATTTTAGATATGATCGCAAAACCTTGGAACCACTTTGCCGTGCAACTACAAAATTGTTAAAATATATCATAACTTACAGATTTTTAAATGGTGACGTAGCGTGCTCCTATAACAAACACAAAAAACCTTTTTTGAATACTTTTATTACAGATCGAGTAAAATGGTGGGGATTTCATCACCCGATACAAGTTTTGAGTTAAAAAGAATCCAATCCTTTTTATGCTGTTTGTATAAAAAATACGGTAATTTCGAGCTCTAAAGTTTCAGTTTGTAATCTCTATGGGTGTTGTTCTGTAAAACATTTAAATACTGGTCAAAATGAAACCAGGTGCCGGAAAATCATGATTGTCATAAAACCTCAATTTTATAGTTTTAGTACATAAGTACTTATTAGTTTTTTTAATTACAAAATCAATTTTTCAACAGTTGATGAATCGGTGTTGGTTTAATTAAGTTCAAGTCGTAGGATGCAGAACTAAATCCGGTAACAATTACTTCTTGGCAGTAGGCTTCAAGTTCTTTGGTTAAGTTTTCTTTTCTAATATTTTACTAATTTCCAACGCTTGAAATACATAATCAAATTTTTCATTTTCATGATTTTAACACATCATCCAAACATGCTAACGTTTTTTTTTGCATCAACTCCTTTTCGTCGTCGTTGGTGACAAAGCACCCTCAAAGTTTGACACGTTGGTGACGATGTCTACACTCTTCCCTTTTCCACAAACTTATTTAGACTGGCCTCCCTCCATGCTTTGCTCGTTGGACTCAATCTTTCCTTTCTGGCAGGCGTGCTTGCGTGGTTTTTCAAAATCACAAAAGCTCCTTGCGAGTCCGTCGAGGTGTTCCTCTAAGATCCGTTCTTGGCCCTGTACTTTTCTCTCTCTCTTCACCAATGATCTCCCTGCTTCTCTGCATTCCTCCATCAGCTGCTCTCTTTACGCTGACAATCTGGCCATTTGGTCCTTCTTCCCCTTAGTTCCTACTGCGGTGGAGGCCACAAAAGGAGCTCTGATTCGATTGGAGCGCTGGTCTGGTTACTGGTGTCTTTCTCTCAATCCGAAAAAATGTGAGACCTTCTTCTTCTCAGTGGATCCCCACCAAGCTAACCTCCAGTCCAATCTCCTCTTACTCAACTCCCGCCTCCGTTTCAATCCCACTCTAACCTTTCTTGGGGTCACCTTCGATTGCACTCTTTCCTTTTCTAAACATGTATCTTTGCCAAAGACCAAATTCTTCCCTCGTCTCAAGGCCTTACGCTGTATCTCTGCTTCCTCTTGAGGCCCCTCTAAGAAGTCCCTTTATTTTCTGTATAAAGCTTTTCTTCGGCCTCTTCTCACTTACGCTTCACCCGAATAGTTTCCTTTCTTAAGCGTTATCAATATCACCAAATTGGAACGCCTCCACCGAGCAGCCAGTCGCGCCATCACCGGCTACCTGTCGTGCTCCCCTTTCCCACTTCTTCTCTCCGCGGCTTCTTTACCTCCCCTACGAGTCACCCTGACTCATTTCACTCTTTTATCTTATGAGCTGGCTCTTCGTCTCCCAACCTCCTTTTCCTATTTCCGGTTTCGCCAGACTAGGAGTGAAACCAAGACTCTTCAGATCGTTCTGGAGAGCTTTTGCGTCCACTCACCCGCTTATGCTTCCTTCTACTTCTTCTAGGGAGGCTCTTCTTGCTTGTCCTTCCCTTTCCTCCCTGGAACCTGCCTTCCTTCACTGTGGTGTCCACCCTTTCCTCTCCATGCTCCCGCTCTGATCCTCCTCTCTCTCGCCAAGGTGCGGCTCTCGCCCATCTTGACTCTCTCGCCCCTCATGATCAGGAACTCTGGACAGACAGTTCTGTTTCTTTTTGATTTGGCACAGGTGGCTCCGGCGTAATTGCCAACTGTTCTCTCTGTGGCACTAAAGCCACTCTATCCTTTTCAGCAAGCCCAGTATGTTCAAGTTTCTCCGCTGAAACCTGCGCCATTCTGCACGCTCTTTGCAGGTCTCGGAAGCACCAACAAGTGTGCCACTTTTCTTCTCTTCTCCTCCAATCTGACTCTAGTTCTGTCCTCGCCACTCTGTTTTCTCCTCCATCTTTCTTTTTACCTGAAACTCTGTGACAGATCTGGCAAGAACTGTCTTCTCTTTCCTCCTGCTCTATCAGGCTACAATGGGTCCCCGGACACTCGTTTCTCCCGGGAAACGACGCGGCTGACGAGCTGATGAGCTGGCCAGACGGGGAGCGCTACTTGCGCCCTACGCAATCCCTTGTAGTCTTTCTCCTTTTATCTCTCGTATCCACTCTTGTTTTTTTTCGGACTGGAGACGTACTGTCCCATCTAAACTCTTTGACACGCAGGTTCCCTTGATTTCCACCGAGGAACTTGTGCTCCCTCGTCACGATCGCTGTGTTCTCTCTCGTCTACGCTGCAACGGACACAGTTTTTTGTTAGGTTCTTATCTCTCTAGGATTGGCAGAATCGAGAATCCTTCCTCCAGCGCCTGTGGACACTCGTCCCACGACACCTCACATCTCATTCTGCACTGTCCAGCCACGGACTCTTGGCGCCGCTCACTCTTTGGCAACTCTCTGTCTCTCTACGACCTCTGATCCAGACCCTGGAGAGTTGTCCGGCTTCTGGGGCTCCATGGTCTTCTGCCATGCCCTCATCCCTCGGAAGGGGTCGGGCAATCAACAACAGCAACAACAGCATGTCTACATTCAACAACACGTGATATGCTTTAAAGCTTAATTTCTAGGTAAATTGTCTTGAGAAATATAAGACCTCAAAATCATAACAAGCAAATTAACGGAAAAATCTTTTGTTTTGTTGAACATAGATATCTATTTCTTTTACTTTTTATAATACTGTGTGTGGATTTTTATGAATAACTCTTGGGAAAGATCACGACTGTAGTTTTTCAATTTTAGTGCGGTGATAATAATGTCGGCTTTGATCCCGCAATTTATCACAATGAGTGCATTTGTATACGCCACAATAATACTCAAAGTCAGTAACTACATCTAAACGAATCTTCCAAACATTTAATTTTGTTGTTTCGGTATATACCTCTCGTCTTCTTGGAACCAATTTAGATACACCCCTCTAATTCCTAAGCAGTATGATTAAGTTTGAAAAAAAGGTTCTAATCCAACAAAATCACATCAACAAAGTCGTGAGAAGCAATATTAAAATGAACGCAATAATCAATAAAGAATTATTTTGCTTCACGCTCGCAACGACGTCTATCAGTTCCTTGATAACTAGCCAGACATCAATAGAAAGCATAAATTATATCATCACCTGAAACGTTTGACGCTTCTGTCTCAAAAGGATCATCTTCCAGATTGTTCGCATAAAACATGAAGCTTGCAATTTGCACCACCTTCCATTTAATATCAGGGTTAGGCAAGTCGTTGTAAAAAATGCCTCAGCCAGTGATTTTAAAGTGCTTAACAATTCTTTTCGATGGCTTGCTAACAAAGCTGTTTCCAATATTTAAACTTTGTTCAAACTTGAATGATAGTATAGCAATTCCTCTGTTTTTAAGTATAAATCTGAGATTGTATTTGATTTTAAAAATGCTGGTTTGATATTCCATGATTCGATGGTAATCTTTTCGATTACATCTTTAAAATCTCTATCATAAAAAAAATGAAGATATTTTGTATTTTTTTGTAAGTGTGTGAATATTGTTGCATAAACGCTCTCATTTCAGAATTGCCTTACGTCAATTATTGGCTTTCGCTTTTTTCGATGTTTCTATACTGGTTGGTTAATAGTATGTTTAATTTTTAGACTCTTTGTTTCTGGAATCTTTTAAGTTTTTGTAAGAGGTACGGTTTGTACATTTTTCTTTTGAAGATTTCAAATGTCTTTTTTGGTGGGCGGTTAGAGGAGCTTTATCCGGAAATAGCAGGAGCTTTTTCAGTTGGTTTTTCAGTTGTCGCGTCATCTGGATCTGCTTCGTTTGAATCGGGTAACTAAACAGCTTACCAAATCGAGAGATGTTTTATATTTTCCCGTCATGAGGATACATTCTCCATCTTTAACCAAAACATTGTGTTTACATTTATGTTTTTTTCAGATTGGTTGCTCTTGCAAACGTTTTCTTACATTTCGAACATAATGCTTTCGTTTACCTGAAGTGTGTGCTTGCTTCATACCTACGCAAATATGCGGTTCGCTGGAAAACGTTTTTGCATAAATCACCGATATATCTATTCTTTTACCATACGTATTTTTCTTGTGCCTTGATAAACATCTTTTCTCATTAAAAACTTTTATCACGTATGTCATATTTATACACTTCTATTTCGTAGAATGTTCTAACTTAAAATAGAATCGACTACGTCCAGATGGATTGTGAAATAAGGATACAATCGCATTCCCACGGTCTAGTTAAAAACAGAATAGATTACGTCATATTTAAATCATTGAAATTAGGAATCACACCCTGAAAACCATTATGTAATTGTGTAATAAGTAGGACAAGTACCATAGGGCGGCAAGGATTTCACCAAACTCTTTGAAATATTCTACAACCTAATGACATCCACATCGTGTTAGGGTGGAATTAGCTCCCTCAGATTAGTGTTAACTTCCTCAGACCTGCCTCACATAAAATATGGATAGCCCCTTGGACCTCCTTCAAATAAAATTAGTGTCCTTAGACCTGTGGTTTGCTCCCTTAGAAGTACGATTAGCTCACAAAAATTAATAGACCAAAGGTTAGCTCCCTTACATAGAGTTAGGGTTAAGGTTAGGATTAGCGTTAGGATTAGGGTTAGGATTAGGGTTAGGATTAGGGATAGGATTAGGATTAGGATTAGGGTTATGATTAGGGTTAGAATTAGAGTTAGGGTTAGGGTTAGGGTTAGAAACACCGTCACCAGAACCTCCGCAATCCGCGCCAAATGAATCATTCTGTACCATTTGAGTACCACTGGTTTAGTCAGTAATTTTGCTAATTATGATTTTTTCTGTTGTAGATTTTTCCTGCGACGTTTGATAACACTTGTCAGAATAAGTTTAGTGGCATGTAAGTGAATAGCTGGCCGAATCAAACTAATGGCAACTAATTTTGAAATTTTACTCTGTTTTTTAAATCACACCAAGATTTCAAGAGATCTTCCGTTTTAATATTGCTGATGTAGTTATTACTACGGCACAAACACATTTGTTATCGCAGTGCTTTCCAAACTTTTCCACTTTGCGACTTATTTTTACCAATGTAGATTGGCTGCAGGACCATCGTGGTTCATTTCTCTTCACTCGAAGACCTTTTTTTGCAGTTTCCCTTTGAGAAAGGGTTTATTTTGCCCATATCTGTTACAGTAAACCTTTTTTTAGATTTCAACTTTATGAAGTCAAAGTAAAAATGCTTCGTGCCTCACCTGAAACAGCTTTGCGGACACCCTGTGAGTTACAATCTACAGTTTTGGAAACGATGAGTTGATATGCTGTGCAGAAAATGCTTTCATGCAACAATTTAACTACTATTAGTTCTCAAAGCTGATTGCTAATCTACGATTGCAAAATTTAACAAATGTTTTAGCGCAAGTTTTGAGTATACGATTGTTAATTCCACTCCTTAAAATAACGGAGCATATAGCTATACACATAACTATTAAATACAAAATAACATTTTGAGTGAACTATAAGGTTTGATCTGTGCCTACATTTAAAGAAATTGAAAATTAATGCAGTTTAGGCCATTTTCATCAGATTTTGTTCAAGTGCAGATACAAAAGCGGTGCAATTACACAAAACACTAAATGCCAGCACAAAATTCTATGTTTATGGCCAAAAATTTCAGGTTATGGAGAAATGCCGTATGCCACTAACTTATGTGCACAAACTCACGTTGAAACATGTGTATCTTATTGCAATTGTACACTAATCGTGATTGTTGTGACAACACAAACGTTTGATTGATGCGAAAAAAAGCACTGTATTGTCTATCAACAGATGTATTCACAGCTTAACAAACACTTTGTTACCAATGTAAAATAGGCAAATCACAGAAAAAATTGATGAGCCAAAGAAAACTGCGTTCAGATTTGAACTTAGCGTATCTAATATCGCTTAATAATTCCATTCATTAACCAAAGAAAAAGCGTTATTTTGTAGACTAGTGAAATAGGTTTGGAGAATAGCCTACCGCAGGGACGATAGTGAAAATCTTTTCTGTCTTAATCAATTCAAAGTGACTAATTCTTTGAGAAAGCATGGAAGTATATGTTGTGAAAGGATTTTTTTTACAGAAACTACAGAAAAGAATGTTTTTGAACCTAATAATTTGAGCTGTGTGGCAAACAAAGCCGCAACATATCTATTAATTTTGAAACGGCAAACCAACATTTTATTTTTGACCAATGCAGTAGATTCCGCTTAATTGGGCCGCCGTTTAATTGGGCCAAATTGTGAAGAACGAAATTTAATCAAAGATAATGCACTACGTTAAATCCGCATAATCGGGCCACTATTCCGCTTAATTGGGCCACAACTATAGTTACACATACACCGGTGTAATTGCAAAACCGCCTTTGTAATGTAATAGAACTCAATATCACAAAGCCAACTATATTAAGTAACAATTGAACAATACAGGCGCAACTTATTTTGCCATTTCATGCCCTTGGACATGGTAATTGTTGTGTTTTGTTGCAAATTTTGTGAAGTCCCAAGCAGAGATGCCACGAAAACATTTAACAATTGCTGAAAGAATTGCTGTCCTGAGAAAAAATAAGAGCAACCTCCAAACATTAGTCATCACCAGCTAGCTGAGATAACTGGTGTACCAAGGACAACCCTGGCACGGATACTGCAAGTAGTAGTAGTAGTAGTTATTCAGTTTTTATCCGGTGTTTTCCCTTTAGCAGAGATGGCCGGATTTACCCCATTCGTTCTGCAATTTTACGCACTCCGTCCCTCCACTTGTCTCGTCTCAGGGCATCTTCCTTCTTCAAACCAATCTTCTCTGTCTCCTCTTCCACTTGCTTCTTCCAGGTCTTCTTCGGTCGTCCTCGTTTTCTCTTGCCAGTCACTTCAAGATTCAGAGCAACCCTCAAAACACTATCGTCATCCCTCCTCAGTACATGTCCATACCATCTAACTCCATTCGCTGTTGCTAACCGGTCTATTGTTTCCTTCAACCCTAACATATCCATCTGTTCTTCAGTCGTCTTTCTGTCTACCACTTTCTGACCGCACATGGCTCTCACCATAGCTCTCTCTGTTCTTCTCAAAATCGCTTTTTCATTTTCTTTGAGACACCATGTCTCACTTCCATACAGTATTGCTGATCTTACGCAACAACAATAAACTTTACCTTTCATCTTCAGAGGGAACCTATTTCCAAGCAACAATTCTCCACATTTCCTGAATCTTACCCAACCGATTCTTACTCTTGCTGTGACTGCCGCTTCACAACCACCACTAGCATTCAGTCTGTCTCCCAAATAACAAAATCCATTCACTGTCTCCACTTCATCGCACAACTTCTCGATCGAATCCATCGTCCCTTCCATTATTCCTTTACATTTCAAGCAAACAAAATGCATTGCCAACCTAGCGGTAACTCTCTTCATTTTTGCACATTTGCCATGAACCCAGTTTTCACATTTTGTGCACAACACTGAGTTAGCCATGACTCTCCTCCCACAAACTCCACATGGATCTATCTTGCTTTTGTATAGTTCGCCTTCTGACCCGCTTACCATCATTTTTGTTTTTCTGGTGTTGACCTTTAAACCTTTACTTTCCAGTGCATTCTTCCAATTCCAAAACCTTTCCTTCAAGTCTTCCATGTCTTCACTCATGATAACAAGGTCATCTGCATATAGTAATTCGTTAACCACACCCCTTCTTGCATTTTCAGTAACAACGTCCACCACTATTGCAAACAATAGTGGCGACAGCACAGATCCTTGATGTACACCAACATTTACTTCGAATTCCTCTGAATATGCAGATCCCACCCTCACTCTTGTCTTTGCACCATCATACAGGCTCATAACTGCCCGAACTATTACTTCTGATAGACCCTTCTTTCTCATGGCCCATTCCATCACTTTTCTCGGCACTCTATCAAAAGCTTTTTCCAAGTCAACAAAACACATATACAACTTCTTGTCCTTCTTTTGATATTCTTCCTGCATTCGTCTCACAATAAATACCGCATCCACTGTTCCTTTTCCTGGCATAAATCCAAACTGCATTTTATTCAAATCAACTAGTGTTCGTATTCGCCTCTCTAGCACTCTTTCAACAATTTTCATGGCATGTTCTAGCAGTTTCACTCCTCTGTATGATCCACAGCTCATCACATCACCCTTTCCTTTAAAGATAGGTACAATCACACTTGCTTTCCACTCATCAGGCATTCCTCTACCATCCAATACACGCTGGTACAGTTCCATCATCACTTTAACCCCGATTTCGCCACTTGCAACTATCATCTCCACACTTACTTCAGATGGTCCGGTTGCCTTTCCTGATTTCATCCTTTGCATTGCCTCCACAATTTCATTACGAGCCACTTTTTCCACTGGTCCTTCTACTACATCAGTTTCCACCATGTGATCCCATTCGTTTTCTTCATTCATGATCTTTTCCATATGTTCCTTCCAAATTTTTGCCCGGTCTTCTTCAATAAAACCCAATCGTCCGTCTCCTCCTCTCAAGCACCTTCCTCCTTCCACATCCTTCCCTTCCTTTTTCATTCTTCTAAGGAAGTAGAAAACACTATTAGAATTATGATATAAATTATTCAACTCCTGATTAGCTTCCTTTCTCATAGCTCTAGCAACAATTTTCCTTGTTTGATTTCTTATACGTTTGTATTGAGTTTTATTTTCTTCTGATGGGAACCTGCATAGCTCTTTAAATGCCGCCTTCTTTCTTGCAATGGTATCCTTGACCTCTTCATTCCACCACCACATGTCTCCTTGATCTCTCCTAGACTTCTTCTTTCCACACACTTCGTCACAAGCCTTTAGAACACCATCCTTAAAAGTTTTCCACAAATCAGGTGCATCTGCATTCACTAGTTCTTTTACTCTTTTTTCAAATCTCACTCTTGTTCGGTTTTCATTCAACTTCCAAATCTTTCTTCTTATGATTCGTTCCTTTCTCACACCCTGTTTTAGAACCTTTTTATCTAGATCTGCGACCACCAGCCTGTGCTGAAGTTCCCATGGAATCACTTTTACATCCCTGATATACTTTCTATATTTTTCCCCCACAAGCACAAAATCAATTTCTGTTTCACACCCACCGCCACTATAAGTAATTTTCCTTTTGTCTGTCTTTTTAAACCAAGTATTTGCCACGCACAGCTCTCTTTCATCACAGAACTCCAGCAATCTTCTTCCTTCTGCATTTCTTTTCCCAACACCATTCCCCCCGTGAACACCTTCAAAACCTTCAGCACATTTCCCCACATGTCCATTGAAATCCCCCAAAGAAACAATGATTTCACTACAACTTCCCAAGTCCCACTCACTCCCCATTTCATCATAAAAACGAACTTTCTCTGCATCTGGTCTTCCACTTTGTGGCCCATACGCACATATTACGCGCATCACCTCCCTACCTAGAGTTAGCACAATCACGATTACTCTGTCACTTTTTCTTCTAACTTCCACAACGTTTCCGGATATTTCCTCTTTCACCAAAATTCCAACCCCTCCGAATCCTGCATCATTTCCTGACCACCACATTTTATACCTTCGTCCCGAAGCACCCACAAAACGAGCTCCTTGGCCTTTCCATCTTACTTCCTGGATGCAACACACATCAACTTTTCTCTTTCTCAGTTCTTCACACACTTCCGTTTTCCTTCCACAAAGACTTCCCACATTTAATGTTCCAAATCTTATCCCATGACATTCAGATTTTAACCCGGAGATTCTTCGCACCCCCTGCCCATTTAAGAGCTGCCGGGGACTGGGGGCCATTTGTATATTTTTTCTGGTCATGGGGATTTACTGGAGCAAAATTCTTCTACAGGGAGCATGCCCTTGCTTACCCCCAACCTCAGTTTTTTGACATGAGTGGTCCAACCAAGCAATTAAGCTGGCAACCCCACCATTAACAGTTAGACTGCAATTGGTAGGTACCCAATAGTCGCCTCTTACGACATGCTGGGTAAACAGCTTCACTATTCTGATAACCGGTGAAGCACGGCACGGCAAGACTTCGGATAATCGGGTCAGCCGCTTAATCGGGCCAAATGGTGCTTGTCCTGTTGTGACCCAATTAAGCGGAATCTACTGTAAAAGATTTTATTTGAGTTTATTTTTATCAAATTTTGACCTTTTTTAATCTTACGAAGTTATTTCTAATATGTTGAGACCAGTGAAGGCTCCCACGCAAAGTACTATCAGCTAAGGCAGAAGTCTCAGCTTTACTCTCACATTTGAACAAACATTTTATCGTAAGTTGATTTTGCGCCCGTAAAGCGATATCAATAACTAAATACATTGAAAATATCTCCTAGGTAAATTTTTGTGGTTGAACTTGCCTCATGAATATTTATTGAGCATGTGATGCACGTGGTTTCGTTTCCTCACCTTGCTCTAACAAGCAAGATATCAAGTGGGCAGTGGCGGCGGAAATTTTTTATTTTTCCTATATTGTTGACAAACTGCTAATTTAAAATTTTCATGTGCGATATTAAAACTATAATTATCTTCAAAATGGGCATTACAAACGGTGTGATTAGACATCTTTTTTCTACGTGAGATTATCGTATTACGTACCGGTACTTGCTAATTTTGATTTATTTACTTGCCGGCACTATCCTTTTGATTGAGGCAGGTTGGACCACCACATGTTCGCCCTCTCACCCGCGCCTGCACTGATCAGATTATTTAATTCTATTCTTATCTTATAATATCTTTTTCTTTCAAAATCTTTGTTGATTCGTTAATTACAAATTTTTTCCTGATGGCGAAAAAAATTTTTTTTTTTAATCTTCTTAGTGTGTAGGCCTTGCTGAGGTGATGTAGCCATGCTTAGTGATATATTTTTTTTGTTGATCTATCGTCCTGCATGCTTAACGTATTACGCAGTGTTGCCTCTTCCTTTTCTTGATTCACTGCAGCTACCCTACCTGCTGTATTTCTTTTTCTATTTTCCTGTGCGCGGCGAACAAAAATGAAATACTGATTGATTGATTGTCTTTGCAGTTCGATGCGGGTTGCTCTATTGCTGATTGCAAAAACAAAGTTTCAGTCGTGCTTAATTATATCTCAACAAAAATTGCTGCTCAGATCATTGCTGGAATTGCAGCAAATTATTTGGAAAGTCTTTTCGAATTCCATGCAACTTTTGCTACAGACCATCTAGTTCGCGTTGGTATTTGTTATCGCACTAGTTTTTACATCAGAAAAGTTTAAAGCAAAAAAAGACCACGGTTTTGAAGAGAGTAATTTGACAAGAATCATTTAAATTTTTTATACATAATGACCTACAACACATTGCTTTATCATCTGCAAGACGGTGCGCACTATTGTTGTTGAAGATTTCTGAACTGGGATGGACAAATACGGAGTGGAAAAAGTAGTGCAATATTTAAATCTCTTTAGTTTGGAAATGTTTGGTAGTTCTTTATCTTCGCCCACTTCTTTTGTAACTTTTGCTACAACAGTGAAGTAAATTGCCGAGAAGCTACAAAATATAGAGCTAGCTTCAATTACTTTATGTGCTTCTCACTGCCTAGGAATAGCCTCGGAGACAAAGGGAGGCACGCGTTCGACCATATTTTTAACCCAAACCCCGGAAAGTATACAAGATTATTTTCTAACCAAATAGCAAAAATGTTATTCTTTTCACCCGGTCATTTGACGTATGGGTGTTTTTTATTCATTAACATTCTCCTAATACATGTTATCGCTAATGCAATTTTTTCTTGCAGCAAAAAGCTGAGAAAGTTGGATTTATTTTTAACGAAAATTGCAGAAAAACGTTGCATTTATTTACATTTATGCCCAAGCCTAGTATTGAGCAAAGTGGATCGAATTGTGTGGTCTTTGAAATTTTGAACTCCAAAAAATGACCTTCATGTTTGTTTGGAACACAAAATTTTCACTCTTGTATAGTTGATTCCCCAAAAAAAGGTCTTTGTGTGGCTCTTTGAAGAGCAATACGGGAAAAGTTCTTGCTTTTGAAAGTTGATCTCCAAAAAACGGTCTTCAAATTTAAATATCCACTTACAATTGTTTTCCTGCTAGATCGCAGCATTAAATTTGGTAAAAGTGGCCGAAAAAAGTTGCATTCCCAAAAGCGAAAAGATGCAAAATATAATTCCTGCAAACAGCTCAGAACATTTTATTTGTAGATTTCCGATACTTAAAAATCTTTCTGAAGCTGTAAAAAAATGTTCATACGTTGCAAAAAGTTGCCCCAAATATCACAAAAAAATTATTTAATTCATTTCTCTAAAATTTATAATAAATTGCACAAAAACCGTTTCATGGATCTTTTAGAATTTTAAATTTACCTTTCAAAAATGAGAAATTGTCAGTAAAATTGCTCTTATCCGAAAAGTTTTTTGTAACTATGCGTTCTTGAATCTCAGTAACCTTCTATTAAAATCTAGGATGGTCTTACTCACGCAATACGTGGAAGAAAACTGATTGATAAAATTCCACAACCTTGATCAGAAGCGACCTTGGAGAACGAGCGACTAGTGCGACAGTTTGAGGCTCTAGACGAATACCTTTTGTTTGCATAGGTCCGGTTTTGATGTTTTTATGTACATGGCTTTAAGAGTGAAAAGATAGAAGACTGTCCATTTGTTAGTGATGATTGAGAATAATATGCATATCGGGCTCCTTCATCTTCTCTGACAGAGTGAGAACTTTCTTTAGAATTCATCTGTCTTTCTCTGCTCGTTTGACATCTGCAGTCTCTTTACTAATGTTCTCTTTGCTTGAGCCATAGACATTTGTACCGCTGCTTTTTTCAACGGTGAACTCAAACCACGTCCATTTGCGCATGCAGTGTTTGTTAAATTGATCCGAATAGGTACAACTACGGTTGAATTTAGTTTCAATGACGTCAGCAATCGGCAGATTGATGGTGTGGGTATGGGTTCTTCTCTAAGCCCAGCGCTCGCTAACATCTATGTTGGCTATTTGGAAGGCAAACTTTCAAAAGCGTAGGCAAGCCCTTAATGTGTTGCTGATACGTTGATGACTCCTCCACAGTCTTCCACCGCTAAGAATAATGTAATGAGTTTCTTTCTCTTCTGAATTCCTACACCCTTCTCTTCGCTTCATTTTTGAAAAAGAAAATATTGTTCCCTAACTTTTCTGGAGGCTTGCTGGTGGAGATAGTAAATTCCAATCCATCACATATGTGCACAGAAAACCTACCTTTACCGGCGAGTACGCACGTAAGAATTCTTTTAGCCCGAACAAGCGGAAAATTAGTCTCATTCTACGATCGTCCACAGAGCCTTGGCCATCTGCTTGTAATCTATCCTTCGAGCTGAACTTACCAAGATTTAATCAATCTTTTGGAATAATGGTTACCGGGACCAAGTTGTGAACACAGTTTTGAACTACAAGATCTAACAGTTCCACAAACCATCACATTTTGATCGTTCCACAAACCATCACAAGTGTTTTGCTTGGAGTTGGCTACATATTAACCACTTCCCGCCAGGAAGCGTCTATAGACGCGCCCCGTTGAAATGTCACAGCAAAAATTTTACTGCCGCTTCAACGGAAAGCGTGATATCACGCGAATGTTTTGCTGCCAGTGCGGAAACCGTATGTAAACAGCAATGAAATTTACTGCTGTTAAAGGTTGGGAAAGCTCTTAGTTTAACTCTTTTGCTCCCGCGAAGCAGTCCTTGTAACAGATGCAAAAAAACGGCTAATTTGCATAAAAAAGCCATTAATCATGTTTACTTTTATCATTTACTGGTTTTAAGCCATTGGCTATTATATCGATTATGTTATATCGCTGAAAAGGAAATTTCATCCCAGTTAGCATGATGTGCATTCTAAAAACAATGCCTTGTGACTCAAAATGAAACAAAAACATCTTTACCCCCTTCATTTTTTGGTGAGGGAAACCAATGTTCCCCAAGTTCAAAAGATATTACAGGCCTCGCGTGTGGATAAATTTTTTTGAAAATGGCCGCTAGATGATGTAAAAGAATTATGCTTTTAAAACAAAATGTCAAAAATTACCAAACGACAAATTTTTTGTACTATTTTCAATTTTTTTGAAGCCCAGAAGCCAAATTTTTGGCCTTTTTGGGGGGCCCTGGAATCTACTGCAACTACCCTTTTCATCAGTCGTTACGTAATAACTCTGCTTATACCACCTAATATTGCCTATCTTTGAAAAGACTGGTTCTTCCTGATTCAAATGATATGCAGTTTAAATAGATTATTTTGTTGCATAAGATGAAACATAAGCTACTCTTTCCCTTCCCCTTTTTGCTGGGAGAAAGCTAATTTTGATTGATTATAGCCCGCCTGTCAAAGGCAATAAAAAGTGCTTTGTTTGCCTTTTCTCCTTGGTAGCTTGATACCACGTGATAAAAGAACCGCGCTATTTAAGAAAAATGTTTTAAGGTTTTTAAAAGGGGTGTTTTCTTCACAATTTGCAATTTTATGAGGTCTAGCACCAAAATTGGGGGGGTTTTTGGCCGATACCGAAGATAATTTAGGGTTTATCATGTAGGCTAGCCTTTTTACCAATCAAAACTTAGCCTAAAATATGTATTATAATATATTCTTAAAAAGGAAATTTCTTCAACTTTCAGATAATATAAAACTTAAAACTAATATCTTATTGACAAAGATGAAGCAGGACCATTTTTACACCCCTTCTTTTTTGTTGGAGGAACCAGATTATCACCCGGAGTACCCTACCTTGCAAAATATATAAAAAGTGTTTGATGTACACCAGCTCCGTGGAAACTTGATACAGGGCGCAAAAATGAGTTATGTAAACGCATAAACATGATTTCAAATTTGAAAAGAGAGTACTTTTTGTGTGATTTGCATTTTCTGAGGTCCAGCTATCAAATTTTGAGTGTTTTGGGCCGGTATTAAAGATAACTATAGGTATCATGCTTCATCAATCATTATAGAATAACTCTTAGCCTAAACCTTGCAACAATATGTATTTTTGGAAAGGAAATTTTTTAAACTTTCAGATGATATGTAGTTTGAGAGGAAAATTTTGTTGCTAAAGATGATACAGGACTATGTTGATTTCCCTACCTTTTTTTGGGGGGGATCGCCAATTTTTTTGCTTTCAATGTTTTTAGAGTCGGGTATCTATCAAAAATTCCACAGACTTCATTTTTTGATTAATCTTTCTGAAAACTTAGATACAGACAGCTAAATAACCATGGATATGAGGACAAATAGCCAAATGTACCAAACGAATTAGTTTTTCTACAAATTGCACTTTTGTGAAGCTCAAAAATCCAAATTTTCAATGTTTTTCACCGGTACTGAAAACAGATTAGGCCTACAAATTTTTCCAATTTCATCAGTTATCATAGAATAACTCTTAACCTGAACCATGCAACAATATATATTTTTGGAAAGGAAATTTCTTGAACATTTTGATAATATGTAGTTTGGGATAAAAATTTTGTTGGTAAAGATGATACAGGGCCATGTTGACCCCCCTTTTTGGGGGTAAAAATTACCAATTTTTTTGCTTGGTGTCGGGTATCTATCAAAAATTCCACAGACTTCATTTTTTGATCAATCTTTCTGAAAACTTAGATACAGACAGCTAAAGAATCATGGATATCAGGAAAAATAGCCAAAATGTGCCAAACGAATTAGTTTTTCTACAAATTGCAATTTTGTAAAGCTTAAAAAAGGCAATTTTAAAATTTGCCGTTGCAGGGATTTGAACTTATAATAAAAATCCTGGCGGGAAGTGGACTTCATTTGTTGATGAATCTTTTTGAAAATTTGATGGATGAGGACAAAGATCCATGCTATCGAGAAAGAATAAACAAAATGTACCAAAGGGCTTAGTTTTTCTAGAAATTGCAATTTTGTGAACTGCAGGCACCAAAATTTAAGTGTTTCAAACTGGTGGACTATATTTCATAGCATTTAAAGACTTCAGGTTTTTGACGGATGTTTTCAAAAACGTCGACAGACAATGCAAAAGAACTACGCCTGTGAGGAAAAGTAGTCAAAATGTACTAAGGAACAAACTTTGCTTAACAATTGCAAGTTTGTTAGGTCAGATAGGATAATTATTAAACTAAAAATGAAACATGATGTATGGCAACCAAGTTTTGATCAGCCATTATAAACTAATCTTTAGCCTCAAGTAATTGAAGTCACGTATTACTAGAAAGAAAATTCTCTAAGTTTTCAAAGGATAATGTTTGTTAGTACTTAATTTTTACCTTTTTGTATTATAATTACCTGTTTTTACTGAGCTCACCACTTTTTGGGAGGGGTAAAAAGTTTCACCACATGTCTTAAAGATCAGTTTTTTCGGTGTAAAAACTGATATTAATTGTACATACTGTATTACACACTATCGGACTCGCTCTGAAGTAACCGTTAATTTGTTGAAGAAAGTTTGAAAATCAGTTGAGAAATGAAGTCACAAATCAGTTTTTTAATAAACTGATTTTGCAAAAAAGGTTGCAATTTTTGAAAACATTTTCATGCTATGATCTTCGGTAGCGAAGATTTGTGTTGATCGTACCAGACATATTATGACATCATAGAGCCAGTTTTTTGAGCGCAAGCGAAATACAGATAAATGCTTCGATGGCTTTAAGTGGTCAAATAAAGAATTGCTCGTAGCATTGTCAAATAAGCAATAACTGTTGTAAAGTTTTTTTATCGAAAGCAGCTTATTAATATCTTCTGGAAGAACGTTTAATCGCCTTTGTGTGATAAGTACTTTTTGAGAAAGAACAAAAAACAAATTGTGCAATAAAACGTTGATTATGACGTCATTTTAGACCCAAAACAAATGAAAGTTTTTGTAACGTAATAAGTCGGAAGTTGGTTTTCGTTTAAGCAAAAAGCGGTTGTCCTCTGTCAAGTAATGCAAATCAAAAAAATATTTTTCCTAATTAGCACGTCATCATGACATCATAAACACTCTTTTGATACTCTCCAGGGGATGGTGATTAATCGTGCCAAGTTTGATGGTTGTACCTCAAGCAGTTTCAGAGGAGTTAAAACAGACAGATTTGCGCTTTATATATTAGATAACAAAACACACCTTGATTAGAAGCATTTAAGAAAGTTAAGAATAAAGTGTGCTTAAAAAAGAATCGCTTGTTGCAATGATAATATAGCTCAAACTGTAGCAGAATAACTTTCATCAAAAGCAGCTGTCTATAATAATTTTCCTCAAAACCTTTTAATTGCGCGTTTGCGGTCAGTACTTTTTGAGAAAAAAACAAAAAATACTGCAAAAACATTTGCCATAATGCAGTTTTACTTCGTAAAGAGGCCCATTTTTGTATGTTAATGATTCGGGTGTCGAATTTTTTAATCTCCAAGTAGCTTTCCTCGGTCAAGAGATTTAGATTTTAAAGAATTATTTTTGATCATGATATCATCATGACGTCAACACTCCTCTTATGACACTCACCACGCCGGTAATCAATCGTGCCAAGTTTTCATCATGACGTCACCACTCCCCTTTATGACACTCACCGCGCCAGTAATCAATCGCGCCAAATTTCATTCTTCTACATGCAGTAGTTTCGGAAGAATTAAAGCGTACAATGGTGCACACGCGCGCAAGCTGAGACAAAACTCAGCTTTCTGGCATAAATCAGAAATTCTCAAATGGTGGACTATGCCCATGGCCCACAGCACATATGTCTGGTGGCTCACGGCTTTTTATTGCATTTTTAATCTATGCGGAAAACAACTTTGACATTGCAAAATGAATATGATATAATTATACCATAGATCTCTATTAGTTTAAAAATGGGCTACATGCCTAAAACGGTCAAGAACACTGTTATAGATGTTGACTGCATGCAGTGTGTACCTAGCAGCTAAAAATGAAGTTAAGGTTTACTTAATGATAGAGAAATTTTCTTAAAAGCATTTGGCTTTATTAACTTCAGCGGCCCTAGAACTGTAAATATCAAAACAACTAATCACAAGTTACGAGCAGATGATACACATAACTAAAAAAGGCTTTAATATTTTTAGGTATATAATATCATGTTTTTTTAAGGCTTTAAACTATGCGCGTACCTAACCAAAAATCTGATAAAGCTACACATGCGGAAATTCGACAATTTTAAAACATAGCAATAACTTTGATATATACGAGTATTCGTATTCGTATTCGTATTCGTATTTTGTGGCCTATAAATTAAATCATCATTAAAGCAATTTCTTGCATTTTGGAACGATAATATGCAAACAAATCAGTTATGTGTGCGAAGAAACTTCTTGCAAAGAACGTTTTGACTTTTTCTGTGGAGAAGAGATGATCTTTCTTTGAGATCTGTACATCAATGGCGCAATCACCTTGTGCAATTAATGACATCACGATTAAACAAGCAATGTTTCTATGAAGGAATCACAAGTTCACTCAAGTGTTGACAGAGCGCAATGAGATTCAAGCTTAAATGGCTTGAACTTGACGGAAAACCTCTCGCCATTGTTAAAAGCAAATACTCCCTGAAAATAACATTCCTTTGTGAGCAAAACTCTAAAATACCTTCAAAAATGTTAGTAGCATGACAGTAAAAAGCTTAATATCAGGGTTAAATGACGTCTTGATGCATATTGCTTGCATATGTATAATTTTTTTACTCACGATTCTGCACATGCACAACAAGTGGGATAAAAATGTTAAATTACTTTTGCGTGAGAAAGAACATATACTACGTGTCTATCTCTTAAAGACTTAGCTAGTTGGTTAGTTAGTTAGTTGCTAGATCTTAAATGAGAATAAGCTTCAATGTGCTATGCACCATCGTCAGTACAGTATGTGCGCTAAATCTTCAAAAAGTAAGGGAAAATAAAATATCAAAATTACTTTACAATGGAAAAAAATTAGGATTTTATAATTTAGGCTCCACACCTCTTAAGTAAATACCGTATTGCCTACAGTGGGGAAAAATGACAACGTTTCTTGATAATTTTTAGCTTTAAAGATTGTGTATTCTTCGTTACCTTTTGATCTATTTGTATTACAAGCCCATATCGTTTTAGGAATCCTTGCTTGCATAGTGCCAATTCACCAGTACGCGTTTGAGTGACTGATTCACGAGGACGGAAAAGAGCTCCCGGCACGATGACAGCTCCGGCACATCGGCGCCGTAAAAATCTCTAAAAAGAAAGCTGGTTTAATCACATTGAGAAGATATGCTGAGGCAAGATGATGTAATATGTACATGTATTTTAAGGGGTGAAATCGACGATGAAGCTTTATCAAAATCTGCACACAAAAGAAAGAGGAGATTCTGT
The DNA here is from genome assembly GCA_963675345.1 of Trididemnum clinides. Classification (NCBI taxonomy): domain Eukaryota; kingdom Metazoa; phylum Chordata; class Ascidiacea; order Aplousobranchia; family Didemnidae; genus Trididemnum; species Trididemnum clinides. The sequence continues at coordinate 8,238,294 of OY776292.1, read as the reverse complement.
AGATACTTTGCTGCAAGGCTCATTGAGATGATCGGGTGAATCTCCCGTCTTTCTCCCAAAGCCGTAAAAATTAGAAACTTTCTATTGACTAATTTTACCTGCTGCTTTCCTTCGAAGAAGTATAACTCTTCAACTGTGTTGTCAATATTCAAAACACGTGGATTTGTTGAAAATTCAGTTTGTTCGTAGCAGGGGGAAGTATATCTATCTGGATTTAAAACTCGTTCGGCTTGTCTTTTATTTCTTGTCGCTTTATTAGCCCATGTTGACTTGGTTTCATAACCTCTTGATTTAAAGGGGCGCATGTTTTTTTTTTCACTTTCGCTATCCATGTACATCATGACGTAGCGTAATTGAGCTGAAGTAGGATGATTTGTGAGAATGCGGTGGAATCGTTTTCGATCTTTCCTCACGACGCTTCGTGGAATTCCTGGACGCCGAGCATAAAGAACATCAATTTCAATTTGTCTTGCTTGTTCTACTGTAAGGACGTGAGGTCTTTGGACGACTTCCAATGTCCCTCCGGCAGCTTCTCTGCGTTTTCTTTCTAATAGATTTAATGTGGAATTCAAGGCTTCATTACTGCCATGTTTTATTTGTTCTCCCAAAGGTTTCGAATGATTCATCAAATCTGCACAAACGTTAGGATCTTTTTCTGACTGCTTTTCAGTCCTATCAAACAAATTTGTCAGTAGTGCTCCGTAAGAATCCTCTGAATGCCTGCAATAAAGAATAAAAGTAAAATCAATCTACAATCTCATAAACTAAAATGTGCAGTAGCAAACATTTTTCAAATCCGCTTTTTTCATTAGAAAAACTGCAGCAAAGGTAGCTGTGCTTTCTTATTCATTGTAAGCTTCACGATTTCTTGCTGGATTTACTAACTTAACTTTTTTGGTGGTAAGCTTTGATCTAGACGAGTTGCTAAAAGTTCAGTCGCGTGTAGTTTGTTCCTTGTTTCGTTCTTTTCATTTCACAATAAACTTGACAAGAGCGACGGAGCCTTCCCAACAAGTCGATTGCTACTTTGACGTTTGTTACAAATTTAGAGAAAATTAAAATATCTTTCAATCAAAATGCTAGAATGCAAGTGATTGGCGTGCAGGCTAACTGTTTACATGAGCAATCTTCATGAAAAAAATTTTAAAACAACTTCACTTACTTGCACTTTTTAAAACAAGAAAAGTAATGACTCGAAAGCGCTATTCCGTTTACGTGATGTTCAGCATTATTTCGTAAAAATTCGAACAAGTTTGTGTCACTTTTCAACGTTGTGAAAAATCTTGAAAGTCCTGAAGACTCAATAACAATCAACCGGCATAAACCTGAAGTAATCAATAACGATGATGAATCTCTAAGAATTGATTCACGCTTAACACAAAACGGCAATGGAGCATCAAATGCAGAAGCTTCGACGTTGCAAAGAAATAGTTGTGTACTTTTTTCTGCAACAACTGTTTTCGCATCTTATGTTGTTTAGCTGACATCAACTTAAAAGGAGGATCAGCTTTCACAGCAGTGGAGATTGCTTATACAAATATTGTCGCAAAAAACAAAAAGCGGTACGCCAAGCAACCGTTAATTTCAGAGCGCGACACTACACTAGGCTTACCAACTACTTACTATTGTAAGTAGTTACATGTGCTACAACTAGTTATTTTTTAGTAACTGTAGCTCAGTTGCTCTGGCAAATTACTTGCTCACCACAACTTATTGTCTTGGTCAGTAAATACATCATCAATGACAGATGCTGTCATTCTGGCTGTCAATGAACGCTGCTGGAGGGTAGATAAATTTCCCACTTACCAGTCAACTACACAGGGCGAGTTATATTTAATGTTTCAAACGCTTAAATTATTTTAAAATTACAGGTATTGCATGATGGAATAAACATTAGAAGATACAGTAACTTGGAGCTTACTTTTGCAAAAATTAGTTTTTAAACGGTGGTTTTTGATGGTAGGAGCAGACATTGGAGCTTGAGTTGAAGATATCAAAGCCGAAAGAGTAGAAGAATTTGTGAAATTCCCAGAAGAAAGCGTTGGAGTTTGTTGAGACGAATTCAAGTTTTTGGAGTTTAGCAATCCATTGTATTGCCTGTATAATTTTAACAACGATCTTTTCCTTCTGCTGCTTGGCTTCGCAGGTGTTTTCATTATTTCTTCGACGGGTTCAAACAAGCAACTACAAAAACAGAAATGAATCGGTTAACTACAATATAAACGTAACTATTAGCAGCTTGGAAAGCAGTGGCCGTATTTTTAGCATTGTAAATTTCGAAGTATAGCTGAATGCAAATTTAAGGGAAAATTTGCAAACTTTTTCAATGGTAAAAAATATGGATGAAAAATTGCCAATAGTCAAATTCGTTTAGAATCAAGTGTACTTTTTAAAATTAAAAGTAAGAATAGGTGTTACTTTGTAATGTGTTTTGACCCACGTGAGGCCGAAATAATGAAAATACAGTTTGTAATGCAGCTAATTGCTGATCATATTATGCTGTTGTAACTTCTTTTCAAATTGACCCATGGAAATCAATCAGTGCGGAATAAAGAAGGAGGAAATTTGCGCCAGTGTTGGTAATTAAAAAGCCTTTTAAGAACACGGAGATGTACCAAAAAAAAAAATGAGGTTCTCTACTAAAGAAGAATAATCAGCAATTATTGTAAGGACCTTTGTGAAAAGTGAAAGCCTTTTTTAAGGTCACTTACAAAATCGGGTATGAAGTCTTTCGTTAAGGTGCCCCTCGCTCTTACTCCTGACTACACCAAAGCTTTGTGTTCATGACATCTTCGATACAGAAAAAGCGACTTTGCACTTTGCGCCAATTTTAACCGAGTAATAACTAATGAAGAAAACTACGTGTCCGCTCCTTGATTCGTTGAATACAAATTATAATCTATTGATAAACACAATCATCTTTTTGATTTTGGATGAGAAAATTACGGTTTGTTAACCAAAGTGTTTCTTTAATATATTTAAAAAGTCTGCTTCAGTGAAGAAGAATGCTTGATGGAAACCGTTAGGACAACATCAAAGAAGAACCCTGACTTACCTTGTGCTTTTGAAAATGCTGTATGCCATGGCTGGGTCTTCTCGGTACAGTTTGCACGACAGTGTGTTGTTCATTGTCGGGTCATACATGCATTTATCTAAGAAATTCTTCTTTTGATTTCGAACTCCCATGTCTACAGCAACAAAACTTTCTTTTAAGAGCTACACCTAAAATCGCGCCAGAAATTGCAGTTTTGAGGAAAAGAAAACAAATAGAAGATAATATTTCGAAGTTTTATTAGACAAGTGTTTTTTATTGAAATCTTAGTCACAGACATTAGCAATATAAAAATCTATTTTCCCTTAACTCTACCCTCAGTGGCTGCGCGTGTAACTTAAGAATACAGCAATGCAATATCGAAACAAGTTCTTACGTTGGAGACTACAAAGTCGCAATTCGTAATTTTCTCCTGGAAGTTGGCTGCAGCTTCCGGCTGCACCTTGGCACTTTCGAATTCTTACGCTGGTGCCAACTACAGACTTATTGGTGCATAAACTCCAATGACTCCATGAACTCCATTGAGCTAATGGTGGAGGTGTGAAGACATCAAATGGGGACTTTCCTTCACCTTGAAGACTCGATAAGAATAGAACTGAAAAATTATTCAAAAAGGATTAATTTCCGGAATTGGTGACTTCACTATTTAAACTAGATTTAGATTTTTACAACTGTACACTTTTCTTTTCCCAGCATTGAAATGTTAACAGGCCTAAAAAGCTGTAGCCATTGTAAAGTTAATCTGTAAATGGAAAATATAAATTTACCAACTTGTTGCAGGAAAAATCCAGTGTTAACATTTAAATTAGAATGCTTTTTTCTCAAAAAATCTCTCATTCTGGTAATCAATACGTCACTTTACATTTTTATGACCTCATAAAGTTCTAATTTTTTATTTGCAACAGCTAATTAGAAACTTGGGAATCTGTAGTTCAAATGGCAGAACATCTGACCGGTAATCAGAAAGGGTCGGTTCGAATCCCTCCGCAATCATTAACAATCTTTTGCATTGCTCCAACATAAGTAGGCCTACAAGTAATTCCAATTTCTAAATGCGCATAAAGAAAAATGCCAACTTTAGTATAAGTTGCCCCTCGTTATAACTTCATCAAGATTGGAAATTTTTTACATTTACAGCAAAGAAAGTTATTACAACGGAATAAAGATTTTTTTCAAGTGTTTTGACGTTTCCCTTTTTTAATAGACAACAAGATAGTTTTAGCTTGATCGCTTAAAAAACTAAAACGCCGCAATTTTTCAGATGTGATTTTCAAGATGTATTACATAGATACAGCCTCTAAACGGTTTATTTTTTCATGTTAACGTTGTTAGTAAAACGCAACAAACCAAAACAAGCAAGATACAAACAGAAAAAGAAATGCCATCGGCCAGGAACATTCCAAAGAATCTATCAGGTAGTTACGATACGATGCTTCCTGGAAACAGTGACAGCAAAACGAATGTCAAAGAATACAATACCCTGTACACTTATACGTACACGCACAAAATTGCACACATACACTTTGTACAATTCAATACCAGCAATCAATTGATATAAAAAATTATTTATTGCATTTTGAATTTTTTCCTAAATGAAACTCCAGGCGCGCTCTCAAAACCAGCCTTCATCTAAGGCCACGACTTTATTCCTCTATATCAGGTCTACACAGCTCAAAACTGTAAACATCTAAAACAACCAAGCATTATTCCCGCAGGCCGCATATCGAAATTGTTACTTATAGATTTTACCAAACTTATGGAATCCACATTCGTATACGACACTTTGCTTCGAGAAGAACTAATTGTGTTATTACTTTTAGCAGTAGGTATGTGAAACAAATATAAATGCAGATTATTTTTTTTACTTTAACCCTTTAATCCATTAGCTTCAAGTCAGCATCAGGTCACATATGATTTTGTTTATAATATAACATTTTTTAAAATCATTTGGAGATCGCTCTAACGGTATTTGCGCGCAGCATGCGACCCGAGGTCCGTATTTTATGTAGGCCTGCTTTACATGAGTAAGATTTTGGTTTACAATTTTGTTAACGGAGAGTAAAAAATACACACAAATGATTTTTCACCATGGCATCATGTTTATAATTATCAACCTGGATTATGAGCCAGTCCTCAATACAAAAGGCAACCATAGCTGTAAGCTTTTTAGATTTTATTAGATTTTATTGATTACCCTTCCATATATTTATAAAATCAATAATTCGTAGGAAAATAATATCCGACTAACTTTCTTCATGTCAAAAATATCTAGCAGTATTCTCGCGGTATGTGTTGTGTTGCTGCGTTCCTGGTTGTAGAGGCAAAGCAAGTATAGAAACGCTCTTGGCTAAAAACTGAGGTAGTTTTTTTCAAACTAGCCTTAATGCACCTTAACCGTGTTAAAGGAATTTTTAAAAAGTATTTATCGAAGAAGTATGGAATCAAATTACTATGTCAGAAAAAATGTGGGACTGACATTTCCAATTCTTTGCTGCACTGCCAAAAATTAAAATTAGTGCAAAGCAAACCAACAAACTCAACAGGTTAAAGCACGTAGGCTTACTGCGTTGGGTAATTTGGATTACTCAGTTGTAGCGGTAGTCGGTTATACCTTGCACGCTGCAAAAGTGGGCACTTGAGTAAGCCTGTATTTTGCTTTTTATTTTGCTCAAAAATTACAAGATGATGCAGGCGCATTTTCTGCAAAATATGATTAAACTATTTTCTTATCCGTCATTTATTGAAATAATGTTATAATTAAACATCGAACAACTTCCGACCATTCCTGCACAGATCCCGCAATCCAGCAATGAATGCCGCAGAAAAGTGCTATTTTCAATAAAACAAGAACACAAGTGTGCGAGAGCATCACACAAGCAGCTTTTGATCTGATTGCATGTACAACGCTTAATCCATCTAAATTTTTGTCGTGCAAAAAAAAACAAATAAAAATAGTCTGGCACAGTAATTCTCAACCATTTTTTTCTTGCGGCACACTTTTAACGATTTCTAAATTTGACGACACACATACAAAAAGACAAGTTTAAAAATTATTAACTTACCTATGACATACTGCGTAAAATAGCTTATGATAATAATTTTAAATATGCAAAATAAAATAATATGTACTACAAAAATAACAGTACGTTTATTAAAGGATTAATTACAAGTTAATAATAAGAATACTTTTATTGCGAAATATATCTAAAATTTGGCGGCACACTTTTATAATTTCGCGGCACAGTGGTTGAAAATCACTGGTCTAGCAAATCAACCGGCGAGAGTGCATGACTGCAAATAAATTAACTTTTGCTCTGCTTATTTGTAAGTTAGATAAAGATATGCTCATTTTCCTACTGCACAAAAAATCTAACCTTTCAAAAATCATTCAAAAATAATGCTTTTTCATTTCTATAACATTTTTATTTGACAAGCAGACAAACATAAATAACTTACCAAGACAGAAAATATATATAATCTTCATTCTCAAACCCAATTTATAAAAAGTGATTTAATTAAATTAAAATCACAATCTACAAAACCGTAATGGAAGTGACCAGACAAATATTTATTAATTCATTTTTAAGATTAGGCCTAATACAGAATAGTTCATCGCAACGGAAATTAGATAGATACGTATACTTGTTTACAATTACGCTTCTGAGCGAAAGTATCTAAAAAGCTATGGTAAAATAAAACATTTCAAACAATCTTTCCTGCTCTAAACCAAACTTTAGTATTCAGCGCAGCTCATCACTGCCAAATGAGACATCTTTTTTAGAGTAAACTTCTGTTCATTTCTTATGAATGGTATACTGGTTGCAGAAAACCCCAGAAATTTCATTTAACAGCTTTAGCAATTTTGAAAACCGTGAATCTCAATTTCAATGTTGTTGTTGTCCCCCATAATTGTGGGTGTCAAATCAAAATCTAGCTTAATTGCTACTTAAATAAGGCGTTGCTCTTGACAAAAATGCCTTTTAAATGTCTTAAGCCTTCGCTCTTTAGCTGAAAGTTGTACAAAATGTCGTCTAGCATCGTTTCTTGAAGGTTTTATACTTGTTTCAACGGTGGAAAAAACGCACAACTTTGAGAATAAGTGGGTGGACTTTAAAAACTAACGTCATCAAAATTTACCGACTTATTCACATTTTTTAACCATGCAAACATGCTTCAAATAGCGACGTCATTGCCAAAAGTTTTCAAACTGCAATCTACTTGAGGTCGCACAAACATTGTGAGAAGTTTGAAGTTACAGCATAAGTTACGTAGTACATTAGGTATGATTCTCTTTTTAACAAAAGGATAGTTTCAATTATTTTTTTGCTATGCTATACGAGTATTATCCAGTAAAAGTGGAAATCAGGTGAAAATTTTTGAGTTCAGATTTCAGTTTAAAAAGTTTTGGTCCAAACCAGGATTGGGCAAGAAACATTTTAGCGGATATCTGAGATCTTTCGTGCAGTGCCAACTGTTAGTAGCTTGTGAATATGCTACTAATTTTTGCGGCTTAAAATGTCTTAAAGTATTGGTGGCAAGCTTTGCTTTTTAATCAAAACAAAAGTGACTGGCATTCATGACGTAACGCGTATTTGAGAGGCCAAGTGTATTTTTAATTTTTTAGTTTCGCACGCTAGTTGGACTTGCCAAATGAATTTTGGTTCAGCTGAATCGATTGTCTGTCGACTTAATGACAGTTCTGATTCTTGGGCCAGACGTAAGATTTACTTTCAAAAGGATAGTTTGAAGTAATAAATCTATTTGTTAGTCCCAGGAACTACTTTATATTAAAATTTTCAATACATTGTAAAGGACTTGTAACTTAACTTTTAAAGCTTACTGCTTAACATTAGAACCAATGTGCTACCGCTTAACATTATTTAAATGTACGAGAGTAAATTCAATATAATATAACGTGATAATAATATAATACGCCATTACACCACACCTTTACCTTTAATATAATTTCATTTAAAATTACTACATACCTGTCCAATTAAAATAAAAATTACAATTTGTTTTTAAAAAAACCTAGTATCAAAACATTTTTTGACAACGCCTATAGCTTTTTTATGAACCAAATATCTTTTTGACGTTGTTAATTCAAGCGCTAAGATTTTCTTCCTGCTTTTTAATAAAAACTTGATCGATACAAGCTGTTATTGTAATTTTGTTATTTGTGATACTCTTTATGATATCGCTTTCTAGTGTGGAAAAAACGGCCTAACTGTTTCATTTCAACTTATTTTCACCCCTATTCTAGAAGTAATTTAACTTCGTGATGAGCATCTTAAATCACAAACTGCAATTGAAGGAGAACTGAGACATATTCAAGCAATATTTTCTTCAATGTCACTAGCAGTATCTCACATTGCCGCTTTTGGCAGTTTTTTTTAGAAATACAAGGTTTAGGTGCTCTTAGAGCAGAGAATGCCTTAAAGCAAATTTTTTGACATCTAAACGTTTTCAAAAAACTACCTTTGAAAAACGTCTATTTTCTTTTTACCTCAGTTAGCTAAACACTTTCGATATCGTTTATATTTTCTGGCATTGACAGTCTTAAAGCAAATCTTGTAGAAAAGTAATGAACATTTCTGGACAACCAAGGGTGGTTAGGTCATTAACATATACCTTAAATGTAGTGGAGCTCTGCTAAAAAACTTTCTTCTGCGAAACCCAATCTTTTTTCGTGTCAATATGATTGTGCCATAGTTGCCAATAACTTAAGATAACTAACTAAAAATCAAGCAAAAATATGTATCCGAACTTAAGCATATCTTATATGACCGACTCAAAATATTTAAAAAATGCATTTTAACGGTCAGTAGCTTACGTAACAACATAAACTCTCATCTCACAATAAAAAGACAAATGTTTAATTATAGCTCAGATCTAAATTATTGTTTGCCTTGAAAAAATATTTTATCCATTATTTTTCCCTGATTGGTGCTATGACACCCATCCTACATGTAAAACCATTTTCAGTGTTTTTGCCGAGCAAGAGTGGCAATCAAAAGTTGGCCTAAATGTCGGCTACCAATAGCCGCTGTGATAGTCTACTGTTATTCATGGTGGCAAATACTGGAAAGCCGATTTTGACCTTACATTGTGCGAGTTCACGCAGTTTTTTTTTAAATTTGTCAAAAAAACGATAGCTATGTTGTGCAACAAGTTGAAAAAATAAAGCAAACTAAAATACGTACAACAGCGCTCCATTGTATGGTGCATAAATAAAACAGTTTTTGTACCAAAACGCTTCTTAATTTGTGCAAAGTTCATCAAAGATTAGTTGTCGCTGTGCCAAAATAATACATTTTGATTGCCATATCTTTGACAAGTGCACTTCTTGTGCAATGTCTATTTCATTCGTTAAATATGCACATAGTCAACCAGTGATAATAAAGATCATTTTCAGTTTTCGTAAGCTTAAGAAAATTCATGTAATTGAGAAAATTAAGTTCACAATGATTGCAATCTAGAAATTGTTAATTACTCTGGCAAAATTAGCTAATATTAATTAGAGCATATTAGTCGTTTTAGCAGAGATGTTTAGTAGTTTTGCTATAATCTGTTTTACACCAAGTTTTGTGATATACTAGCATCTTAGCAAATGAGAAATGACGAATGGGTTGTATACTTTCACTAAGAGGTTCTACTTCGTAAGGAGAATTTCCTAAAAGAACCTGTTAAAAAGACATTTTTAAAAATATATTTTTTTAAAAATTTGTTATTTTATACTTTACGAGCGTAATTATGTGGTGCTGTGTAGGCACTGTCGACTGATCAAGTGGTAAATAACAAAATGTATTCCACATAAGGCTAAATGACATAAACATAACATTAAAATGAAGATTGAAAAGGTAATTTCAATAATGCACGTTGAAGAGAAACCAAACTTTGTTTGCAATACCATGCATTAATAATGAACGGTAGAAATGTAATATTACACCAAACAAATAGCCCATAATAAACACGATGTAATGCATGTACCAACAAAACCAAAGCAACATTTCAAAACAAAATTATGAATAGGCCAAAGCAGCTTTAAAGCGCTCCAAAGAACTTCAATATTTCTCAAAACCAAAAATTCTTGAATCTTAAAGAGCAACTCCTGATTAACTTTTCAAGCTAGAGGTCGTATCTTCTCTGGTTTCTCTACATTTGCATTCGTAAATATCAAGCAATTTGATTTTGATTTTCAATTTATTTCAGCAACAATTGTATCAAACAAAAAGTGATTCTAATGAAATAAGTTGCCTGAGCACACACTGAAAAATTATTATTTGTTTTCGAAACTACTGTAATATCAAACTTTTTTAAAACTTAAAACTCTTGTAAAACTAATTTAGCTTGTTTTACCTGTCCTATTTTTTTCGTGTATTTCTAATTGAAACAAAATATTATTATCTTTGGATTCAATAAACATCATTTTTCAAAAAGCGCAAGATTTTATTGTATAAGAGACAGCAAGTTAAAACGTTTATTGAGTTGGTTATCATTTTACCACTTCATCTCCATCCTCTGCAGCCTTAATCTTACACGTTCTTTAAAAGTTTTCTCGTAAAATTTGTTATATTTTCGAACGCGGCATGTCGAATGGCGTGATCACTGCTTAATGCTAATTGAAGGAATTAGAAAGTTAATTAAAATGTCTTGCAAGGGGTTTTGTGTCTTATTAATTTCGTAAAAAGCATAAAAATAATGTTGCTCACTCATCTTTTTGGCATTGTTTGCTGATATTTAACCTCCTAGAACTGATGGAAACTGAATTACTTTTTAATTAACCGACGTCATTAAACAAGCTTTGTAACTAGCTAAAGGTTAGTCTTTGAAGTTTCTCGGAATGCCCAAATTTTGGAAAAAACATGCTACCATAATATAATTTTTGGATAGGCTTTGAGACTATCTTATTCTCGAAGCTTGTTTAAATGTAGGTTCTTGAATTCACTGAAGAGTGGTGACAGAAAGCTTTTACCAGCGGCGTGCTGTCAGTAGCAGGCGAAAGGTGTTGTGAATGTTTACGGCTCACAACTATTGTATTATCCATTTTTCGGTCGAAAAGTAAAATACTTTTTGCTATAGATGCAAAGTACATTTTAAATTTAATGATATTTAAAAGAATTCATGAATTTCGCCAGTTTTCATCTATTATATTTACACTTAGTCGGTTTGTGAGCATATCAATCAATAAGATTAAAATTTTATTGCTGCTGATCTTTAAATATCAAATGCAATGCTTTCCTTTGACGCCTCTTTTTGGCAAAAATAACATCTTGTGAAACCAAGTGGCACGTGTTTTCTTGGAAAAGTGTTAATGTCATTCGTTTCTCCAGAATTACAAAAATTACCTATTTGACAACCGTTAAGAAACTTGGCAATTCTGCAACTTAGATAAAATGTCAATGCTGCAAACAAAAATTAATTTTTTTGACATTTGCTGAAGAACTTAGAAAGAATTTTCGCAATAAAAATCAAGAAAGTACATATACTGTTTCCTGGCTGTAACAATAACCATTTTGGGAATAGTCATGCCATCATCCCGTGTCGACGTAGTTTTTTGTTTTGAAAATTATTTCCGGTATTCCTCCGTATACAAACCGTTGTTTGTTTATTTTATTCTTGAAGCGATTCTTATTGGTAGTTACTTCTAGTACTCCCCCGTAGACAAACCTTTTCTGGTTTATTTACTAAGCGTTTTTACTGCTTGTTTCTTTGGATAGCAGTTTCCGGTATTCCCCCGTCTACAAACCTTATCTTGTTAATTTTAGTTTCTAGTAATTTTGATTGGTTAAACTACGGAATATTTGGAAACTTTTTCTCGGTTACGTACGAATGGGAAGTATATACTCGGGTGGGTCATTTTGAAAACTGAGAGAGACGACAGAAACAGAGAAGGAAGAAGGGAAGTGAAGAGAAAAGCGATAAGTGTGAAGAATTAAAAGGCAAAGGCCAGGCACTACTATAAGGGAGGGGGACTATCGGCTGCTACAAGAGTGGTGCCGGTGGTTGTCTGCGTGCAATGCCTTATGTATTAATAGAGTTGTGTTGTTAAAGAGTGGGCTAGCAACCTAGTTTCTCAAGCGTAAGTCCTTTGGCCAAAGGATGGGGCATAGAAGGTAGTCGTTGGAACTCTACCAAGCGAATTTTCAAGTCGCAGAATCGTCACCTACCAGTGACTAAGGTACAGAGCGAATGATTTAACCGTATTCAGCCACGCTGGTGATCACAATTCAAAACGAACCAGAGTTTTTTTGAAAGTTTTATGAGCTTTTACAAACTTGTGATTCAGTGATTTTAAGAATTTTCCAGGTAATTTTTCGCTTCTATTACAATTCATAACAATAACTATTTTTTCTGGAAACAAAGTTTCGACTTTCTGACAAATTATTCCAGAATTATTTTCTTGCCGACCTGTAGTTTTTGTACATTTTCTTTTTGAATAGTAATTATTCAGTGTTCTTCTGCACTAGAGGTAGCGGCTTTTGACCTAATAACAGCTTATAACTCCTCATTTCTTGCCCATTTATCAGCAGCAAACTTTGAAAAAACGAGGACTATAGCCTATGACCTGTCAAAAATAAAACTTCCAACCCTCTCAATCTGAATCTACTTTATTAATTATTGTTTTGCTGACCTTTAGTTTACAGACATTGTCTTTTATGAGTAACAGTCATTGAGTACATACCCTTGGTGAAATGAAATAATTTTTGACTGCTCAAAAGCTGGTAACCTTTCAGTTTTTCCCATCTTTTTCAGCCACAAGTTTTGAAAAATTTAAACTTTTTGTTTCCAAAAAACATCTTGTACCCATAGGTTATTTTGTGGTAGTAAAATTATCTGTCATATATCAAAGTATTTTCACCATAAAAAGCTCTGCGAATCAATATCTGCAACTGTTTGTTTTTATTTTTTCTAAGAATACACTTTTAGATAAATGGTCTTCCACTTTTGAGGCCCATAAAGACTCAAATCTATACGTTGATGTATTTGCTTTTATTTGAAAAATTTCGCCGAACGCTGTTTTGCATTCATGTTGTTAATTTTTTCTGTGTCAATTATTACAGTTAATTTGCTGTATTATCGATGTTTATCATAAAACTGTAACGAACTCTTTATGGGTAGTTCACGTAAAACTGCCACAGGGCAATTATTAATCGCTACCCGGTGTAATCATTAAGATTTTGAATCTCAGCAAAAGATGTCTGTTCTCAATGACCTTTACAAATTAAAAATCAAACAATGCAATGACGGCAAAGTGACATAGACAGAAAAACGTAAAGTGAAAAGTCGACAAATAAACTTTAATTAGTAAATTGCAGACAGTTTTTGCAATACGACAATAAGTGCGTGCTATCAGTACTCATTCAATAAATGTGTTTATAATCACCTGGTGGTAATAGTGATGCCGAGCAGTAGACAGTGCCGATGATCCAAATCAGTCACAGACAAATTTCTAAAACGCAAATACTACGAATCAGGTCGTGATCTGGATTGCACGCAATATGGTGGAACATACCTTAACGTGCACCACTCTTTTCAACTGATTCTATTTTAAGCACACTTTGCCTGGGCATTGGCAACAGGTAAACTACGATACTCACAAATAAAATCAATAATTACGTTGTGCGGTAAAATATGAAGACTGGAGATTGAACATTATTATAAAAAAAACACTTTTCACATTTATCACTAACTTCACAATTCTTATTTCTAAATCTCGAAAAAACTGAAGAATTTGAATCTTTTCCACAGGTACTTTGGCATAAAAAATTGAAATATTATGCTGTTTTTTGACGCTTTTCAAATGCTTTTCAACTTTGCTAGCACTAGGACATATTTTGATCAATACTGCGCAAATTTTAAGCGATTTTATCTTTCATTCTTCACACTACCTCTATTGCTGCGTGTCAAATGGGAGATATGTAAAAAACATTTCGCTATTTTTAAAGTCTTTACTAATTTTGCATTTTTGAACTTTTTAAACCCGGGTATGCCAATAGTGAAGCGGACGCTCTTGGCATTGCACCATCACACTTTAAAACGACGCTGCAAAAGAGTTTTAAACCCAAGAACGCAAAAGCAGCTTGAAGCAGACTTGGACAATTAAAATGTTTTCGGCTTTTCCAAATCAGATTATCAATAAAATCTGAGCTGCTCAGTTTTCCCAAGATCAGATTAGAATTAAAATACTGAATTTGCGAAAACTGGAAATTAAACTGAACTCCGAACTAGAATTACGTGTTTAAATCACGTCAATGTCATTCCAAATCAAGTTCAAGAGTTTCACCACAAGGATGTTTCTAATATATGAGGCGCAATTCTATCCGTACGTACGTGCGTTTAACTCCTCCAAAACTACTTGTTGCACAAACTTAAACTTGGCACGATTGAGCACCACCCCGAGATGAGTGTCATAAGGGTTTTGTGACGTTTCATGACGTCATAATCAAAGGTAATTTTTTTAAATTTACATTTCTTGACAGAGCAAAACCGCTTTTTACTCAAACGAAAGCTGTCATCCAAAGTAGCTATCACCTTAAAAATATTCCGCAATTTTAGAGTTTAAGATGACGTGACAATCAACACTTAATTGCACAACTTGATTGTTCATAATTTGATTGTTGTATTTTCTCAAAAACTACTGGTCATAGAAACGCGATTAAACGCATTTTTAAAACATTTTAACAAGGTACTTTCGATAAAAACAACAGTACAACTATTCAAAATCATTTGACAATGCAACGAACAATTATTTATTTAAGCATTTTAAGCCTTTAAGCATGTTTCTTCTCTTTTTTCTCGCAGACTTAAAATTCGCTCTATGAAGTCGTAGTACCGTCTGGTACGATTAACACAGTCTTTTGCTAACAGAGATCATGTTCTGACGTCAATGCAACAGACCTATTGTTGCTTTGATGTCATAAATCGTCTGCACCAATCGTTGTGAAAATATTTGAGAAGTCTTGGAGGACCAAAATTTAGTTTTTGCAATGTAAAGGCATTGGAAGCAAAACAATAATTTAGGAAAATTAAAAAGATATGGTTTTTTGAGAATTTTTTTTTATTAGTGGCAGATCAGATCAAGAACATTTACCAAATTTTGATTTAATTTTGTCAATAGGCAGCATTTCTTTTGACTAAACGTTAGCCATACTAACAAAAAATAGCCTAACCCCCATAAATATTTAACAACTATAAACTTAATGGTTCATCTTCTATGTTTTGATAGGGATTGAATATAATAATGGTCTTTTTTGTGCTGTTGCTGGATGCACTAGCAAAGAAACTAGGTTTTTTGATTCCTAAAATTATACATAAAGCTGCAAAGGAAAGCAGCTTGAACATTTATCTTTGGCAGTGGCTATTTTGCCATCGACGGCATTTTACTCTTAGAGGCTATTTTGCCGTGAGTTATTTGTGTTGGTCAATCTTAATGACACATCGAACATGTAACTTTTGGTCGTTCTTGATTGGTCAATTTTAACTGTTTGCTTTCTTATCGCTACATCAGTTTTGAGAGGTTGGATACTCCCGTACATGAACCTTTAGGGGCTGCTATGTAGCAGTTTTAAACCCGGATTTTGTGTTAACAGTGTTTTTGACCTAAGTTGTCTTATATCACCTTATCATTTCAGCGCTTTTTGGTTAATTTCATTGTTTGCGCAGATTAGTTAATTAGGGCCCATTTTAAGTTTCTGATTTTGCTTTTAGCATGATTTGAATTGTTTAAAATTATTTGACTTGGCTTTAACTGTATTCAATTGGTTCACGTGATTTGGTTTCGTTTTGTTTAGTTCCATTTAGTTCGGTAAGTTCTGTTTAATTTATTAATAAACGGATCCATTCTTTTGTTAAACATTTTGGTGAATGAGAAGCTGCAGCAAAGATCTACAGTTTTACGTACGATCGCCAGTTATCTGAACTGGTGGTCGCTACACCCCCACCCTGTACACCCCCTTCCAATATACACTACCCTGTATATTCACATACTGACCACCCTTACAGTGTACACTGTCTTTTCCTCCAAGTGCCATGCCAGTCAAGATTTCAACCCGCAACCATTGCATTTCAAGAGTGGTGCGCTATCCACGCGCCACAGCATTATTGGCAGAAATATGTCAGTTATGGCAATATAAACACACGTAAATGATTACGGCAAAATAGTCTCCGACAGCAAAATATCGTCGACATCAAAATAGCCACTTCCTTTATCTTACAACTGTTCAAAAGTTAAGCCATGTGGCTTTCAAACATTAAAAGAAATGTAAAAGAGTAGTTACACATATCTTCGAGCTTGCAGTAACCATTTTTTAAAAGGTGCATAAAGCTTAACTGGTATAGTTTGCTTCAGTACACTGCAATACTATTAAGCCTGTGAACTACCTGAATAACTGAAGACTAGTAGACTATCAGCTATTTGTCATCTGCTGATGTTGTCCTCATATGTTATAAACTTTTTGTATGGGTTAAATCCAAAATTCTGATCAATTGTTTTTGATTCTTCTTTGCTTTAATCATCATTCAAATTTAATTAATATTTTAAATATAAACTTTGTTTAGCAGCAAATTTCCTGCAAGCTTCTACCTCCAGTTAGAAAATAATTAAGCATCAAGTGTCGCTGCCTTTTGAATTTGGGTAGTAAGAAAGGCTAGGTCTCAAGTTTATATTTGTCAGCAGAATAAGTAAAGCCCCAATGACTTAATTTGTGGCTATGCCCCAACAAACTCGAGTTGTCATCTCAGCATGTCAAGGTGTTTATGACATGGTGTAAGAAACCAGTTTTGCTTGTGACCTTACCACCCAATTGTGCCTACAAATCAAACTTTGTCACTACTCATTGCATGATTAAAAATATAGTTCTAGCTAGTTACACATAACTTTTTGTTTCAGATTTTGTGAACGAATTATTGATGCTGTTAATGTTAAGAAATTAAAATATTTTTTTGACCTACTGCGCAAAAGGTCGGCTTTTGGTTCCTGTGCTTAGTATAACATCAACAAGTAGTAGAAGATACTTGCGTACTAGCTCCACTATTTGAAAGTAACTAAATTAAGATATGCAATCTATTCTTTAAACTGTATAATTTTTTTTTTATTTAAATGAATGTAATATCAGACAGGCTCTTAAAATGCAAGACAAAGATGCACTTTTATCATGAATTTTGTTGTTTTTAACAAAATATGGAGATTGCTAGTAGCTAGGCAGCAATTTTTAGAATTTTTATCATTGGGTGTTTTTACACCCGGGTAGTGAGAACCAATAAGGTCGAAACTGGCTGCGAGTTATCAATATGATGTAATGGATTGCTTTACGGTGTCATAAAATGTTGATGATCATTTTTGAGCGAAATTATTTGTTTTTCCTTATTGCTTTTTTAAAAACAAGTGTCAGCTGGTTTCCATAGATACAGCCAATACCCCGTATTTTATATTTTTTTACAAATATTTTTGCAACAAAGCTAATTTTCTGTGGTTGTGTGTTACTTAAGTATATTTTTTGCAATTATATTTTCAATCTGAAAGTTTTAATTTAAATGTATAAGTAGTTAGCTTGTGGAGGCAATCTATTTTTTAATAGTGCCTAATACAGTGATTCTCAATATTTTTCTGTGGCAGCACACTTTTAACGATTTCTAAATTTGGCGACACACATACAAAAAGACAAGTTTAAAAATTATTAACTTACCTATGACACACTGCGTAAAATAGCTTATGATAATAATTTTAAATATGCAAAATAAAATAATACGTACTACAAAAATAACAGTACGTTTATTAAAGGATTAATTACAAGTTAATAATAAGAATACTTTTATTGCGAAATATATCTAAAATTTGGCGGCACACAAAAGTGCCGCGGCACAGTGGTTGAAAATCACTGGCCTAATAAATCACTAGCTCTTAACCTTCGTTTGGCCTTACCCACTTTTGGTTGCGACTAAATCTCCGTTTCTGAGAACAGCTGTGTAGAATGAGATTAATCAATCTTTCCTCTTGTTTGTTTTGTGTAGTTTTCGTAAAGGAATTCAGGTATGCAATATTACTTAGATTTAAAACCAATTGGAAGAGATTCTATGCACTGGTAAGTATTGTTAAAGAATAAAATGACATATTTGTACCCCGATAAGGCAACTGCACTGTGTAAATTTGATGCTGTAAGCCATTGCTGCTACCTTGTAGCATGTTGTTTTTTTGATTGAACGTAAAATCCCATGAGGTTTTTGCTGCTCTAAAATGCTCTATCCAAACTATGATGTCACAAAGGCGTAATTGCTATGTTAGTGGAATTGGTCTCAAAAAGGCTATTTATGTTTAACCCTTTGAGGATCATAAGATTGTAATTCATAAAATTTGAGACAATTCCTTTATTGTTTGGAAACCACAAAATTAAAATAAATTTCAGAAAAATGATTGTTACGTCATAATGATATAACAGTTATCAATCCTGTAACGTATGTGTTACATTATCCCTCAAAGTGTTAAACAAGTACTGCATTGTACGAGTTGTTTGTTTTTTTGCTCGTTTATTTCGCTTATGCGTCAGTTACGCTGATTCAGCGGTCATTTTCGTATCCATATAACCAATTAATCATGAACTTTTTATGTGACATGCTGAGTACTTTACCAAAAGACTTTAAAAAACGGTATCCACAGCTTCCCTGCTTGGCGCTTGGCATTTACGGAAGGTTGTGGAGAACAAGTCGACAAGTTTGCTTGTTGTGTCCTTGGGCAAGGCACTTAACGCCCCGATCTTTATGTGGAAGACAGGTGCCCCAAACCCTTCGGAAATGGCAACTCCCAAGCGAGTGCGAACGTCCCGTCCAAAAAATAGCGATACAATTCACTTTCTCCTGCATGGAGGATAAATATGGCAAACACCTGTATATATAAAAAAGTTAACTTTTAAAAACTGCAGATTTTTAAAAAGCATTGCCGTTTGTGCAATGTAAATATTGATGGAAAACAACGCTGATAGATATAACTTTGCAGGGTTTATCAGAACTGGTGCCGTCATGATTCCATGACTTTCAGAAATGAATGCATTCAATCATTGACTCTATCTGATCCCAGATGATTAACTGTACAGCTGTGGCGGAGTGGATTGGTTTGCCCAAGACCACAGAAAAAGAAAAAAGACTGCGTTGTTTTTCGTTTTTATGGTCTAATTTTCTTTATTCATTATCGAAATTGTGCATAAAAAATCTAAATCTCGACCACCACATTCGCAAACATTTTATGCTTTTTTCTGCTGCTAAACGTAAAGATGCAAATATTGTCAAATTAAATGGAATAGCTTTATATTCGTATTGTTTATTAAAATCTTGTGTTATTTAATGGTGTGAGTTTGCTTTTTTATGATTATATCATGGCTTCGGCTTGATCGTACTCGACCAGTACTTTTGATAGTTAAAATTCAGTTTATGTTGAGCGTAAATTCTCGCTGCGCAATGACCGAGAATTCAACCTTGTAAGAGCTCACGTGTGATCAACATTTTTTGTTTCGTGTTGTATACGTCAATGCTATACGAGGAACTTGGTTTCTTCTACCTGCCCTCCTCCCCTCTTAAATTGTTCTTACTATTTTAATTTTTGCATGGAATGTCACTGAGGTAGGCCTACGGATTGAGCCCAGACCGGTTTCAATGCAAAGAGCGAAAATGTGAAGCTCGCAGTGATAAAATTCATGTTGGTTTTACACATGGGCCCTCTACTCTCAACAACAGTCCCGTAGCACTCCAACTTCGGGCCCCCCCCCAAAGTAAGCGCAAGAGCCCCTGCGCACAGGTCATATCACTTTAGAGGTGTAAAATTGAAAAGCTGCATTAAGAAAATACACCACAATTTGTACATAAGTAAACAGGCTAATGTCAGAATAAAGCATGCCGATACCGAAGGTGCAAGTCATAAAAAATTCGGCACCGATGCCAGAGTTCAGTAGGACATTTATGCAGACACTGCGAAACGAAAGCAATGACACTGAAAAACATGAAACAGTTATAAAAACACAGTATCATTTAAATAGTCTGGAGCGAACCTTTTTGTTCGCAAATGCTGTTATGACATTGTCATAATCAAGAGATCGGGCGCAGTCATTTTCGATTGACAACATGGCTAATGAAGATAGTCTACTGTTTGTCATAGACGTTGTATTAAAAGTTTTGATCAGTTTCAATTTGCTGAAGCTTCTTTCAGCGCTGGCAACAGTCACGGGGCAAGTTAGTAAGATTCGAAGTGCGATGTACACATTCGGATACAATTTAAATAAATGAGTCTTTAGAAGATAGTTCAGAAAGTCTTGAGCCGTTTTGAGATTGCGTTTTTTTGTAAAATTAAAACAAACCGCTGTAGCTCAGCGCTCATTTCATCAGAATCAATGTCACCGAACTTTTTTTGGAACTCTTTACAGCAAGTAAGAAGAGCATTTTTATTCTTGATTCTGTCTTGAAGCTCTTTTAGGATCGGATCTCTTCTTGCCAAAAGCTCAAATATACCCAGAAAATTTTCATTGTGAGGAGATCCTAAGACTTCTTCAGATCCTCTAAAAACAAGATTCCTTTCCGATAGAAACAAGGCAATGTCGATAAGTCTCTCTAAAACATTTCTCCAAAAACGTCTTTCATTGAAAAAAATATTCATCTCGCGTTTGTCGATAGTGGATGAATTTCTTATCCCTTCAGCTAGCAACATCCATTGACTGCAGCATTCTTGGTGGGAAATGCCGTTTTCATGGTCTTTCAGTTTTTTCGAAAAACCCTCCCATGTATTTATACCACTACAAAAGGGGCTTAGTGTTTTTCCAAATAGCTTACAACAAAAGCAAAAAACTTGATCTGATTCCCCAGAATAAACTAGCCACGACCGTGAAACACTTTCACCATTAGGTAACACACGTTTATAATGGTTGGAGGAAAAACGTCGCCTTAGAGTTGTGTTATTATATGGAAAATTCATTATTAGTTCATGTGGTCCACGCTTTACTATATCACATCGTTGAGCATCAGAAATACTTTCAGGCCATTTACATGGGTCATCAGGGATAGGGGTAAATTGAGATTCAGATATTTTTGATATTGAAGGTTGCGTATTGGCAGGTAAATCACAACTTACATTTTCTGGAAATTCACAATCACTTTGATGCTGATCGTCATAGTCTTCTTTTTCTTGTACACTATAGTTTTCTTCATCCCTCTCGGTACTAGTGCCAGGTCTACTCTGCTCAGTAATCTTGAAAAAATCTGTCATCTTGGGCAATTTCGCTACAGCATCTCGAGCAGTGGCTGCTTCTTTTCTCTTTTGAGCACCACTTTTTGAACGTTTCATTCTATACAATGTCAATAAAATACTTTATCTGCACTCTGCAGTGTATATATATTGTCCCGGTATTTATAGCCAAACAGAATTCCAGACCATTCTATGATTGTTGCGTAACAACGGCATTGTTACGTCAATCGAATATTCAAGATTCTACCAGAAAATCAATCGAAATATTCTAGATTCTGCGAGATAAAATGACGTTGCATTCACTTATGATGTCACAAGCCAATTTCTTCCTACAGTTTAAATCGGTTGTAAACAAGTCTGCTGAACTGAAAATAGTCACGTAGCCAAAAAGCAATTTCAGACTAACTTGGGCCCCCAAAGTTGGCCTGGGCCCCCCCCAATTGGGGGGTTTGGGGGGCGGCTGCTACGTCTCTGCTCAACAATCTTGGTCGTGTTGTCATCTCTGAATTAAATTTGATGGACTGGTAAACTTGCTGTTCTAATAATCTCATACTAAAATTTTTTAGTTTAGTTATGTTTTACGATTTATCCTTTTTCTTTTCTTGAATTGTGGTTTGTATTTATGTAGTTGACGATAACGTCATATTTATTAATGCAATGTTTTTTGTGACATTTAGAACCTAGAAACTGCAAAATTTCATCACTAACTGTTCCGATACCGAAAAGATAGCAGAATGCTACAGGTCATGTGTAGAAGCTCCGCATTGAATTACTGATATAAATTTACAGATAATCTAAGAAGTTAGGTTTTCAGACTCGTTACGGGAAAATTTGTTTCAGGAGGTCATGCGCTTTTCTTATAGCTCTTATCTGAATATACTAGCAATGTTAAACAAATAAGCGCACGCCCCCCTACAAAAAAAATATTGTCAGGCCTCCCGTTTTCATAAAATTCCAAAATAGGCAAAAAAACTCGCTTGCGCAAGGTTATTCTCCGAAAAAAAGGTCTGTAGTTTTGTTTGTATGGAGCAAAAGAATCGCTCAAAAAAAGATGATCTGTAAAAAAAGCCTTCAACTTTGTTTTGAGATATAAATACTTTCAGCCCCCCCAGAATTATCAAAAATGTGCAATATCCGTTGGAAAAAAAGGTCTTCATTTTTGTTTGAAGCTGAAAATAACAAAAAAGTTAGTCACAAATAGTACGATATCTCGCATAAAAAGGTTTTCAGCTTTGTTGTAAAATAAAATGCCTTCAGGCTCCCCCCAACCCACCCCGCTGAATCTCTAAAAATATCCACTGTGCCATGCCCCCCTTTGGCCCCAGAAAGAAATATGCTCAAAACAAACAATTTCCTGATAATTTGCTGGTAGTGTTTGGTTTCATGCCTGAGATTGACACATGAACTTCAAATTTTATATAGTTTTCTTCATATAAACCAGAAATCACATGATCAGGTTCTTTTGCACAAAAATCATGCAGCAATAATCTACCAGAATCTGACGAGGTGCGCTAAAGTATTGTGCAACATTGAGAGCAATATTGACAATAACAAGTAGCTTCCTACGAGTGAAAGCGACTTTTGTGCTTTCTGGAAAAGTTTCAGAAATATTGCCAAGAATAGAGCAGGTCTCTATTTTCCCCACAAGTTATTTACCAAAATATAATGATGAGCCTAGATTCAAAGTTGACGATTTAAATTTTCTAATTTTAGTCAATATGCTTTGGACTGTAGTCTGAAGAGAAAACAAAATCATTGACATGCCAAGCAGAAATTTGACCTTTTCTCTGGAATGTTTTCTAAAAGACAACAAAGACTGCAATGAAAAGTTTAATGAGTGGACAAAAGTAGCACAGGCTGCAATCAGTGATAGCACAAGTTACAGTAACATTCTCTGGTTTGCAACGTACGCAAAATTCAAGCATGCATAAACACCTTTAAAGATATACATTGGTATTTTTTTCTAATTCTAAAAACGTTTTTCGCTACTGCATGCTAAAGTTAATGACAAATGTCCTGATTCTTCGCATTTGCGTTGGAAGCGTCATTGTTCCACAAAGTGGATTCAGGACCATGATACTGTTTTTGTTTTCAAAGAGTTTTATCAGGCGGTTATTGGTTATCTTGATCAACTGTCAGAATCAAGAGATGGAGAAGTTCTTGAAAGGGTTATGTTTTATGTGAAAACGACAACAACGCCTGGGGTTTTTGGTCAGCCTAGAAGTCATCAGTGCTACACTGAATCTTACCAAACCGTTTGCAAAAAAGCTACAGTTCACCAAGAAAGTATTTTGACTGCATCAGATGCTACGAGTATTATCAGTTGCAAAGATGTGATACAGGCTTTTAGGGACAATAAAAAAATATCTGTTGGACTTGGACATTTTAGACATGCCGAAAGTCTCTACTGGGAATCCATACCCATGCCTTGAATTGTGAATCGACGAGACAATAGAGCAAACCCACTAGCTGTTTCACCATTGCAGCTCTGTTCTGTCTTTTTGCCTTTTATTGACACAGTGCTTGAGCAACTCAGCGAAAGATTTTGTTCTGATCTGGTTGATTGCATAAAACTCAAATTTTTGATAACATCTGTTTGTGTAAAGCATTTGCTTCGACTCCATCAGAAATGCTCCTTCTCTGGATGACAGCATTGACGCTGAGGAGGATTCATTTGTGCAATTGCGTTTATGTTGGCTACGGCACGATTTTTTACCATACAACACTTTAGGCGCGTTGCTGTCAGCTAAAGGAATGAAAACGTATTCATCTCTGGAAGTTCTTTAAATAATGACAACTCGTCCGGTTACTATAGCAATAAATAAGCGTTCGTTTAGTGTTCTGAGATATTTGAAAGCGTATTTGTGGTCCACAGTGAAAGAAGATCGTTTAAATGAATTTGCGTTGCTGTATGTTCGCCGTGACCTCAACATTAATTTTGAGCATGTGATTGATGAATTTTCACGAAAAATCGTAGGCTAAATTTCAAATAGGTTAAATTTTGACACACAGCATCAGTAAATTGTTTTGGTTTGCTTATTACCACATCCAATCAGTTTGTGTTAGTAAATGCATTGCGTGCAGTTGCGTAAGTGCAAAATTTTTTTTGTGTACAATTACGTTAAATTTTTTACATTCTGTTTGAAAACCGCACACATGCCTCATCTTCTGGGGAAGAGAAGCCTCGATATCCCTATTGCGACTAGATTCTTAGGATTTTACCACTGTACCTGGACTGTGTTGTTCAAAAACCTTTGGCCTCCCCCTTGAGGAAATCCTGGCTGCGCCACTGACTCACCACAAATAGCTCATACGAAGAATATGGTTCTTTGGCATTATCTGTCGACGTTTCAAAACATTCATCAAAAAATGAGGTCTCAAAACGTTTATGAAATGTAGCCTGCGGGTTAAAAACCCATAAATTTTTGCTGCCGGCATTTCGCAAAATTGCTATTTCTACAAAAACTCCGTTTTTTTAGTAGATCTTGTCTATTCTTTCTTGATTGCATGGATCTTTGGCATTATCCGTCAAAATATTCAAATTGATTCACCAAAAAATGAAGTTGCAAACCATTTTGATATGTAGCCAACTCCAAGCAAAACTCTTGGCGATACCCAATGAAAAAGAGGAGAGGGAATAAAGATGGCTCTATTTAATTTTTTCAACAAAATATTAGTGCCGAGTTACATATGATCTAAATGTTGAAGCAATACTCTGTGCAATTCGGTGAGGCTGGCGTAGCCAGCTGATTTGATATTTTTTTTTATGTGTGCTTCCTTAAAGGTTAATTTTGGCGGCGTTTATGCCCGCGACAAGCAACATGCGCGCAGTCAGAGGCGTTAGCTCAAACAAATCCGTCTACAGTAACGAAAAAGTGGTAAATAGCGGTCCTAATATCTAATGGCTTAATCCTGAAAATACACATCAATTACCTTGGCGCACTCCCACAACATTAATATGCTTTCAATCACTTGCTGAATTTAACGGATACAAGTCTGTTTAATCTAAGAATGCTGTTGGTAAAAACAGGGCATAAAAGACTTTGCAAGCATGCAATAAATTTGGGAGACATGTAGTGACTATTAACACCCGCATCATATTTTTTTAATCGACTGCGTTTCAAGAAACGTTAAGTTTTGCTAAAAGTAATTTTAAAACATCTTACACTATATCAAGCAGTGTTGCCAGATTTCTTCAAGTTTCCAGCCCAAATGGTACCTTGAAACCAGCCCAAAATAGTTCAACGCTTGCCTGTTGAAAAATACCTGAGAATTTGCCGAAAATTTGCAGAATTATTCCATACAGGGCCTTTGGGAGAACAGTCCAGGGCCGAAATCAGCACAGTGTTTGGTTTCCCAGCGATGGCCATAGTCAAGTCAGCCTGTGCTTCAGCGTGATTTCCAAAGAAAACAGGCCAACGCCGTTGCCGTGAACGTTTTCATCCACGGCTTTAGAAATTTTTCCTTCGGCTTGAGCCGCAAGACGATGATCTCCAAAAAAAAAGGTCATCACTTACCAGTCGGTATCAAATCAACCAGGTGTTTCAAAAATATTGCGTTTTATTGCCAGTTGAGCTTATTTTCGAGCTGTTTTTCTTACGAAAATACGCCAGTGACGGTAACAACCTCCATATCATACACCGTTATCTCATACTTTGCCACTTGTTGTCACCTCAAAAACTAGCCCAAAATAGCGGAACGGGATGGCAAAAAATAGCCCAATAAACCGCAACCTGCGACTGCTAAATTTTTCCCGCCACGCCTGATCAAAACTAGCTCAATTCCGCGGGAAAACCGCGGAACTGGCAACACTCATTATCAAGGTGCAACAAACGATTATTTATTTGTTTTTTAAGCAAGCTTTTTTTTCTGTCTTGATTCCTTTTACAAAGCAGTGTTCCGTCATAATCTTACATGACATCACAATGCTTAACACTATCTAGTGAGAGTAGCAGCAACCAGAAAAATGATTTACTATATTTCAATATTTAAGTCAGATCACTTCGTTCTTTCGACAAATTTATTATTCAAATTTAACGTTTCGCTCCCCTTAGTTACCGGGGAGCTTCTTCAGAACACGGTAGCTGTTAATAATGTGACATACAAACTGTACAACATAAAAATATGAAAACTAACTGTATCACTAAACACTAAAAATTATTTATCAACAAGGCAGGCAATCACGTAATAACAAAAACATTGTTATATCACAGATACAGGAGTGGCCAAGTGAAAAGTGTTGTGAGAAACATAAGACATTATTTATTGGAGACAAACACACTATAAACAATCGGAAAATTTGCACCATCATTGCGATTAATAACATTACATGAACAAGCCTTTTGATTTATCAAAAAACTTTCCGCAACGCGACGTCTGTATGCATGTGATTCTGACTTCAGTATTTTGACATTATCCCAATCTATTCTATGATCGAATTCCATAACATGTTGACTCAGCGCTGGCTTTTTAGTGTTAAAAGTCTTGACCGCATCAACATGTTCCTGTTTTCTGGTTCTAACACTACGTCCTGTTTCACCTACATACACAGCATTGCAATCCCGGCAAGAAATTTGATACACCAAACCACGCTTTTGTTCAAAATTAATAACATCTTTAGGTTTGCGAAACAACGAAGACAAAGTGTGATGTGGTTTTAAAGCCACTCCGATACCAACTTGAGTCAAAATTGGGCTAATAGGTTCGGAGACACCTTGCACGTAGGGAATCGAAGTGAACCGTTTTAGTTTTTCTGTTTTTCTGAAATTGTGATTTTTCAAGTACTTCTTAAAACTACATTTGTTACTGGGAAATCCGTTATTTTTTAAGGTTTCTGTTATTTGATGAAACTCTTTAATCTTTTTTTTGGTATTGAATGTGATACTGTTGGTTCTGGAGAATAATGTACGAGCCACACTAATCTTTTGATTAAGCAGGTGATGAGACGAATATTGAAGATACCTGTCCGTGTGTGTTGGTTTCCTGTATACGCATGTTGCAAGGGATCAAAACCAACACACACGGACAGGTATCTTCAATATTCGTCTCATCACCCGGTTAATCAAAAGGTTAGTGTGGCTCGTACATTATTCTCCAGAGCCAACAGTATCACATTCAATACCAAAAAAAAGATTAAAGAGTTTCATCAAATAACAGAAACCTTAAAAAATAACGGATTTCCCAGTAACAAATGTAGTTTTAAGAAGTACTTGAAAAATCACAATTTCAGAAAAACAGAAAAACTAAAACGGTTCACTTCGATTCCCTACGTGCAAGGTGTCTCCGAACCTATTAGCCCAATTTTGACTCAAGTTGGTATCGGAGTGGCTTTAAAACCACATCACACTTTGTCTTCGTTGTTTCGCAAACCTAAAGATGTTATTAATTTTGAACAAAAGCGTGGTTTGGTGTATCAAATTTCTTGCCGGGATTGCAATGCTGTGTATGTAGGTGAAACAGGACGTAGTGTTAGAACCAGAAAACAGGAACATGTTGATGCGGTCAAGACTTTTAACACTAAAAAGTCAGCGCTGAGTCAACATGTTATGGAATTCGATCATAGAATAGATTGGGATAATGTCAAAATACTGAAGTCAGAATCACATGCATACAGACGTCGCGTTGCGGAAAGTTTTTTGATAAATCAAAAGGCTTGTTCATGTAATGTTATTAATCGCAATGATGGTACAAATTTTCCGACTGTTTATAGTGTGTTTGTCTCCAATAAGTAATGTCTTATGTATCTCACAACACTTTTCACTTGGCCACTCCTGTATCTGTGATATAACAATGTTTTTGTTATTACGTGATTGCCTGCCTTGTTGATAAATAATTTTTAGTGTTTAGTGATACAGTTAGTTTTCATATTTTTATGTTGTACAGTTTGTATGTCACATTATTAACATCTACCGTGTTCTGAAGAAGCTCCCCGGTAACTAAGGGGAGCGAAACGTTAAATTTGAATAGAAAATTTGTCGAAAGAACGAAGTGATCTGACTGAAATATTGTTACACTCGACATACGAGGAATGCCTGATATATTTAAAATGATTTACTATCATTTTGACAGCGATCATAATTATAAAGCCCATTACTAATATTTGTGATTGTTTGGCTCTTTGTAGCGGTGCAAAACACTAATTTTCATTAAAGAATAGGGAGGTCTGGATAAGGGGTAAAGTTAAATGTAATAAAACCTCAAATTAAAGAAAAAAATTGAAATAAAACATATTAGCATCAATTTGTACAACTGGATTAAAAGGGAACGTTGCTGTTTGAGAACAGCTTAATAGGTGCCTCTTGCAATAGGTTATATGACGTTGGGGAAAGGCATAGACCCTTTTCATGCTGTGGCTGAATTAAAGCATACAGCGCAGCCAAAAATGCGAAAAGGCGCCCACCAAATTGTCAAATAGACCGAGCACTAAATAGCTCATTTCGTTAATTCTGAAACAACCACTATTGGGGCACTGCCATCATTTTTGGCCATGTTTCCTCCCCCTTCCCCCTACAACTTTACAAAGTACAAATGAAAGTTTATGACGTCATTCTTTTATTTTGAGCAATACCAATCTTGATTGATAGATCTAGATGATCACCATTACGTATACAGGAAGTATGGTTGATATTTTCCACAACTTTTCGTGGCTGCTCTCGCAAGTGTTCGCACGGTGAAACCGGCGCAACTGCTTATTTGATACGTTCTAACTCGGCACAGTTGATGGCATGTTCTGTCGGGGTAAAATCACACTATAGTCAGGGGAAACGTTTTTTTGATTTTGGTTCATAATACCTTTACAGAACTACCGGCATCGAACCCAAGAATTTTGGGAAAAGCAAGAACTCCGCTGACCTATGCAAAAAAACGAACAAACCTAAACAAGGATAAACAAACATGCAACATATAATGCGTAGCCAGCAGAGACATGGCAAGATGCGAGGGGAAATCAAAATATGACTACGTCACTGTGTGAAATCGCACCACATCGATTTTGCTTTGTAATTGCTTCAAAGAGCTAAGAAAAAATCTAAATAAAACTACGTCCCTGTGTAAAATTGCACCACATGAAAGACATTTTTGCTATTTTGCTTCAAAATAGCTTAATGTCACAAATGTGTTTTCTACCTTCAAAGTAAGGAAAATGCAAATCTTACTGGGATTTACGTAAGCCATGAACAGAGCACATCAATCAATCATTCTATTTTTGCCTAAATCAGCATATAAGAAAATACATTTGACATCAGTGGACAAAAAAAGGAGACGATGGCAAAACGATATACGTTAATACATGTACATGAAAAAAATTTAGTTTAAATTTGAAAATAGTGGCTTGGCCATCGCACTGTAAAGTAGCAGATAAATAAAAACACACACGAAGAAAAGCATATCCAGTATGTACAAGGTGCCGCAAGATACATAAAAAATAAAAAAACTGTCATGTTGTAACCCTAACAACGGAGGCTATCAGGTGCTACACCTTGCCCATGGGTGACCTGGGAGCAACGACAGCTAAGAGACAGCTTCTTTTGTCTTTAAGCATATAAACCCTGCCACCGGTTGTAATCAAGGCATAGCCAGGACCTTGAAATGAGAACTTCTGTTTGAAAAAGAATCGCACTAATCCTGAAAATTTTGTGTGCAGAAACTTTTTGCTACTGTTCATTCAAGTGCTTGATGGGCGAAGCAGGCTTGGCCAGCTGAACGGATATTACAATCAGATCACTTCGTTCTTTCGACAAATTTTCTATTCAAATTTAACGTTTCGCTCCCCTTAGTTACCGGGGAGCTTCTTCAGAACACGGTAGATGTTAATAATGTGACATACAAACTGTACAACATAAAATTACAAAGACTACCTGTATTACTAAACACTAAAAATTATTTATCAACAGGGCAGGCAATCACGTAATAACAAAAACATTGTTACATCACAGATACAGGAGTGGCCAAGTGAAAAGTGTTGTGAGAAACATAAGACATTACTTATTGGAGACGAACACACTATAAACAGCGAATTTTCCGACTGTTTATAGTGTGTTCGTCTCCAATAAGTAATGTCTTATGTTTCTCACAACACTTTTCACTTGGCCACTCCTGTATCTGTGATGTAACAATGTTTTTGTTATTACGTGATTGCCTGCCCTGTTGATAAATAATTTTTAGTGTTTAGTAATACAGGTAGTCTTTGTAATTTTATGTTGTACAGTTTGTATGTCACATTATTAACATCTACCGTGTTCTGAAGAAGCTCCCCGGTAACTAAGGGGAGCGAAACGTTAAATTTGAATAGAAAATTTGTCGAAAGAACGAAGTGATCTGACTGAAATATCGTTACACTCGACATACGAGGAATGCCTGCTATATTGAACGGATATTCTCAATTCCGACCTTACTGATGGTGGCCTGCGAGCAACACCGATATATACTATAAAGCAAAGTTTTTTTCGTTTGCTGATATGCTGTCTGTCAAGTTATCTACAATATGTATAGACTACAAAGCAATGTAATAAAATCCTAGGTTTAAGAAAAAATTAAAATACAAACATAACCTCACAATTTGTAAAACTAACCTCACAATTAAAATACAAACATAACCTCACAATTTGCAAAACTTTTAGAGGAAATATCTTGTTTGCAAATAACTTGGCCTGATGAGGTCCTACTAGAATATGGTAAATGATTTTGGAGATATCATAGCGGCTTTTTTCGCTATGCCGCAAACAAGGCAAATAGAGCAGCCAGAGAACTTAAACCACAAATACGAATACGAAAAGGGCCGCACGAAATCGCAAAATAGGCCTACTATTAAATAGGTCATTTCTATAATTGTAAAAACAATTACTATTTGCCGCCAACATCATTTGTGACTTGTGTTTCAATCCCTCCTCCCTTACACTTTCTAAAAATATTAATGGTAGTTTGTGGCAAGGTTCTTGCTTTATGAGCCTTACCAGTTTTGATTAAGAAAACAAGACGATCATTATCACGTGTACCATTACACAGTCCAACAAAAAATTTTTGACATAAAAGGCGAAAGCGGTTTGAGGGTAAATTGAGGGCGTTGAGTTCGAAAATGACCTTATGTTTGGCAGATTAGCACTAGTTTTTGAGATATTTTAGATTTTTTATTTATTTTTTACTATAATTAGAGCTACTTTAAAATGGACATTTATATCGGGTTGGTCAATGAATAAAATGTGATCCATGTTGGTGCGACATGAATGATTACTAAGCCAAAACAGGCAAAGCTCTTAGTTCACGGAATAGATAAAGCATGCTATATAGCAAACGCGCAATGTTTAACATCATAAAAACTACAAAGAATTATATCGGTCCATCATTTGCAAAACACAGCCTCTGTAACAAATAGCTACATGGATATGTTTATAGACTTAAAAACACATTAACTGGCATGTCACATTGCATTTCAACAGTTCATCTAAAGAAAAGTTCCTATATTATCTCCGGCTATTGCTTTGTTCAATACAGTCACGTATCAATGTCCAATAATAATCTGCCATTATGTGAGAGTCCCAACGACCTTGGTATCTTTCTTATATCTTCCTAATGTCTTGATGGAACCTCTTCCCTTGTTCCTCGCTAACATCACCAAGATTCTCTGGGAAATAATCTAGATGGCTAAATAGACAGTGAAGTTTGATGCTCATCCTTGCACCAAGAGCTTGAAAGTTTTTGAGCATTACATCCACAAGGTTCCGGCAGTTGCTAGCTTTTGTGTTACCTAGAAACTCTCGTATCACTGAAACATATGAGCACCAAGCAGCCCTCTCAGTCATACGAGCTGTGAAGGTTTGATCTTGTATCAGTTTGCGAATTTGGGGTCCATCAAATATACCTACGTTAAGTTTTTCCATGCTGAGACAAAGAAAGGTTTTGGCGATATCACTGAAACAATCACCTTCCTTATCAAGAGCCTTCACGAATTGTTTTATCAGACCCAACTTTATGTGAATCGGAGGCAGGATAATGCGATCTTGATTAACCAGTGGCTCATTTATGATATTTTTATCGCCTACTGCAAGATCTTCTCGTGCCGGCCAATCCTTCTTTACCGAGTGCTGATCATTAGCGCGACTGACCTAGTAACAGAGAAAACAAGGATGTTTGGTGTACCCCCTTGCTGTCCCTAACAAAAATTGACCTTTTTAAAGTCAACGCATATGGCCCAGTTTTGTTCACTGTGGCACAGTTTCTGCAAAATCATCTTCACATTTAGATAGTGTCCTCTAAAAATCATTGAATGTCCGATTGGAACACATGCAAACTTGTTGCCATTATAAAGTGACACACATCTGCATTCACCTGGGTTGTACTCGGGCCCTTGGATGTTGTTGCAATAAACGAAGTGATCTTCCATAGTGAAAAACGAATTAAAAAATCATCCCTATCACTGTAGAATGTAATTTTAGCTCCCGAACCCAGTGCACCATATTCACCAAGACGAGATGCCAAAATATCAGACGATTCCTTGGATAGGCCGAGATCACGAACTAGGTCATTCAGTTGGTCTTGACCAAAAGATTTTGGTTTTGCAATGTGCGAAGATGCTGCAGCAGCCATGCTGGAAGAGCAACTAATACTACTGTTGCTGCTATCAGTATCATTATCGCTCCCACTTGCATTTCATCTGCAGTAAGGTCAGGTAAGGAAGTAAAAATTGGAACCCGAACTTTAGCGCAATGTGGCATGGGTCTTCGAGCAGACTCAATATTCGGACAATACCAATCTTTCTTCTTTCGTTGATTTCATCCAAACATAGCCAACATCCAAAAATAACAATCATTATGGTGATTTTTGGGCTCACTCCTTACTATAGAAACCCCATACCGCATCGAACTGACTTTGCCTTCAGTCCAAAAGCGCCGCTTTTCTGTACAATGTTTCCACACCTTGTGGGGTGCCCAAGACTTGTCTTGGTCCCCTAACTTTATGCCAAAGTAGGTTTCATAAGCTCTCTCGGTAAAATCTCTCACATTAAATCGGTACTTTTCCATCATACATTCACCACAAAAGTAGCAAAATACGTCTGGATTGTTTCGGCATTGCCTTCGCTTAGTGCTCATTTCTACTACTTTCTCATATACAGCTTTGTTCAAGACCATGTAACTAAATGTTCCTGCACACAAATATATAGTACCCATTAAAATGTTCGCCAAAAAGCAGCAATTCATTTGTTCATTATGTCCTTAAATTCACAAAATCTAGCACTTTAGTTAGCTGAATGATACATAATTTTCACACTATGCTGCCTTTAGGCCTTGTCATGGTTGTTTTAACACACAGAGAAGGACAAATTAACTAACATTGATAACTCTTTTCTAAGTAGGAATATAAACGTAATAAAGATAAACTCTTAATAGGAGAAAGCCGTAAATTTTATTTTTATTAGCTAAGTAATGCTCTAAACCGCATCAAACTTTCATGAATTATCAACATTAGGACTTATTTTTATACGAATCGATGAACATATAGATTGTATGGAGTAAATGGACACTAAGCTTTGAATGGGAAACCAGTAATATTACATTAAAGAAGCTTCGCATGCTTGAGGATGCACCGTGCTCAAGCAAAATTATAAAAAAATGAAAGTAAAAATATCTCCAAAACTAGAGCCAATTCGGCAAAACTAAGTGAATTTTTCAGACTCAGCGCCCCTGATTTAACCACAAAACGATTTAACACCCTTTGCTTTTTGGCAAAAATTTTTTGGTTGGCCTGTGAATTGTGAATGCGTATAAAAAACACAAGGTTTTTGTTTCTGTTTACACAGGTGAACGATGGGTGAAGCGGCTGAACCCATATTTTAAACCCCAATGTTGCTGATGGGGGGGGGAGGCGCTACGGCTAGTCCAATATACAAAGCGCAATTCCGTACGTCTTAACTCCTCCAAAACTGCAAAGGGTGCAAACATTAAACTTGGCCGATTGATTATTTTCTTGGGATGAGTGTCCAGGGGCGCAGCCAGGGGGAGCCAATGTGCCATGGCCCCCTTTGGTTCTAGATAAAATTATGTCCACAACAAACAATTTCCTGAAAATTTGCTTGTGGCGCTGGGCTTCATGCCTGAGATTAACACATGAGCTTCAAACTTTCTATAGTTTTCTTCATGTAAACCAGAAATCACACGAACAAGCTCTTTTGCACAAGAATTTTGCAGCAAAAACCTATCGGTGTCTTACGAGGTACGCAAGAGTATTGTGCAAGATTAAAAGCAATATCGCACAATAACAAGTAGCTTGTCACGAGTGAAAGCGAGTTTTATATTTTCTGGAAAAGTTTCAGGAATGTTGCCAAGAATAGAGCAATTCTCTATTTTTCCGACACGTTATTTACCAAACTATCTTGACGAGCCTGGATTCATAGTCGACGATTTAAATTTTCTAATTTTAGTCAAAATGCTTTGGATTGTGGACTGTGGAGGAAACAAAACCATCAATATGCTACGTAAAACTCGACATTCTCTCTGGAATGTTTTTTAGAAGACTGCAAAAACTGCAAAAAAAGTTTAATAAGTGGATAAAAGTAGCACAGACGCTGCAATCAGAGATAGCACAAATTACGTCGGCAACATTCTCTGGCTTGCAACGTACGCGAAATTCAAGCATTCGTAAGCACCATGAAAGACGTGTCGGTATTTTTTCTAATTCTGAAAACGTCTTTTGCTGCTGCATGCTCAAGTTAATTACAAATGTCCTGATTCTTCGCATTCGCGTTTGAACCGTTCCGCAAAGTGATTGAGAACTATGATACTGTCTTTGTTTTCAAAGAGTTTTATCCGGCGGTTATTGGTTCTCTTGATCAACTGTCAGAATTAAAAGATGGAGAAGTTCTTTGAAGGCTATGCCTTATTTGAAAACGATAACAACAGCCGGGTTTTTGGTCAGCCTAGAAGTCATCAGTGCTACACTGAATCTTACCAAACTGTTTGCAAAAAGGCTACAGGGCATCAAGAAATTATTTTGACTGCAATAGATGCTACGAGTATTACCAGTTACAAAGATGTGATACAGGCTTTTAGGGACAATGAAGAAATATCTGTTGGGACTCTTTAGATGCCGAAGGTGTCTACGGGGAATTCATATCCATGCCTCCAATTGTGAATCTTTGACCAATAGATAGAATTCACAGGCTTTTTCGCCATTGCAGTTTCACCACTGCAATTCTGTTCTGTCTTTTCGCCTTTTGTTGACACAGTGCTTGAGCAACTCAGCGAAATGTTTTGGTCTGATCTTGCTGATTGCATAAAACTCAAATTTTTGATACCATCTGACAGTGTAAAGCGTGGCATTTGCTTCGATTAGCAACGCTGTGAACTTTTGTTTTGCCTTTGTTGATGACAGCATTGACGCTATGGAGGTTGAATTTGCGCGAAGGCATTCAATATTGGCTACGCCACGAAGGTGATTCTTTACCGTACAACACTTTAGGCGTGTTGCCATCTGCTAAAGAAATACAGGTGCTACTATAGCGTGAGGTCTACCGACATAAGTCACCTACCGAGATGCAGGGTGAGGTCTACCGCTTGATTCGCATCTACCGAGGTGCGAATCGCGTGAGGTTTGGGTTAGGGTTAGAACCACTGCCCTAACCCTAACCTTAACCCTAACCCTAACCCTAACCTTAACCCCTAACCCTAACCCTATCCCTAACCCTAACCCTAACCCTAACCCTAACCCTAACCCTAATTCTAACCCTAACCCTAACCCTAACCCTAACCCTAACCCTAACCCTAACCCCTAACCCTAACCCTAACCCTAACCCTAACCCTAACCCTAATTCTAACCCTAACCCTAACCCTAACCCTAACCCTAGCCCTAATTCTAACCCTAACCCTAACCCTAACCCTAACCCTAAACTTAACCTTAATCGTAACCCTAACCCTGGAATGTATGTGTGGTGTTTGGAATTATTATAGCTATAGTAGTAAGTGTGCAGCTATAGTGTGGCTATAGAGAGGGGAGGGATAAATAATTCATTGGTAGACCTCACGCTATAGTAGTAACCGGAGGTAGATCTCACGCTATAGTGTGGTAGACCTCACGCTATAGTAGCACCGAAATACATACGTATTATCTTTGGAAGTTCTTCTTCAAATATTGACTACTGGTTTGGTTACTACAGCAACAATTAAGCGCTCGTTTAGTGCTCTAAAATATTTGAAAATCTATTTGCGATTCACAACGAAAGAAGATCGTTTGAATAGATTGGCAGTGCTGTATATTCACTGTGACCTTATCATTAATTTTGAACATGTGATTGATGAATTTTTACGTAAAAATTGTAGGCTAAATTTCAATTGAGTTGAATTTTAACATACAGCACCAGTAAATTTTATTTGGTTCGCCGATCTCTATTACCAATCAGTTTGTATCAGTAAATACTTTGGTTGGAATTGTATTGGGGCAAATTTTTTTTATGTGTGCAATTGCATTAAACTTCTTTAATTTCTGATTAAAAACCGTACACATCTCTCATCTCCTGGGAAGAAAAACCTCGATATCCCTATTGTGACTAGATCCTGAGGGATTTACCACTGGACCTGGGCTGTGTGGTTCAAAAACTTTGGCCCCCCCTCCCTTGAAGAAATCCTGGCTACGCCACTGTGAGTGTCCTAAGAGGTTTATGGCGTCATAATTAAAAATTAGCATTTTTTGATTGGGAGAAACGGTTTTTTACTCAAACAAAAGCCAGCTCCAAACTTATCAACTTTCAAAATTTGTCTTTTCAAGGTTTGAATGACGTCACAGCCAACGCTTGATCGCACAATTTATTCTTTGTCTAAAATTTTACAATAAATGAAGCTGATTTGACGACCGCAACTACAGATTGTATTTTTAGCAATCTAAAGCATGCTTCTTGCTTTTTTTCTTTCCGCTTCAGACTCGCTCTATGTCCTAATATGTGTGGTGCGATTCAAGTCAAGCAAACCAAGCAGCAGGCAGCAAGCTTCACTCATACTTTTGATTTACAGTCATTTCAAAACCAAGCAACTTACATGCTGAATGCTAAAGAAGAATGTAGCAATACAGTACCAGCGTAGTGGTTGGTACAAAAAGGTAGTTTTTTTGCAATGTAATCGTAACTTACCATTGTTTTGAACAGTCGTGTCGTAAGCCTGACCGGTCTTAACCGCTAACACTATTAATGAAATGCAGCAAAGTAAAATAAATTGACGATTTTTCATGTGAAACCTTGTAGGAATCACAAAAATTATCGGCGCTATTAGCTTAAAAATTCGTCAACGAGTTATACCCTTTAACCCTTTTACTGCCACAATATCAGGTTTTTAGTTTTGGCGCAGTGCCAAATTTATTTGCATAAAACAATAGATTGAACTGTTCAACAATGCTAGTTGTAATATCATACAAAAAACACGTTTTATGGTTTATGAGCTCTATAGTATAATGCGCTATGGAACCGGTTTTTGGATTTTCTCACCCAAAAAGCGTTAAAAAGACCAAGAACCAGGTTGCAGAAGACGAAAATTGCCAAATGTTCAGCAGATACGTGCAAAAGCCAACTACCTTGAAATCAAATTGAGATATACATGTTTTCCAGAAAAACAAAGCCTTAAACATTAGCAAAGTCTGAAAACTACTTTTTTGTGGTATCTTTTGACAAAATTTCAAGTAATATTAAAAAATTTATCTATTAAAATTTTCAAAGTACCTGGGTACCTCCCAAAAATTTGTATGGTACGTAAAAAAAGTAGATTTTGTTTGCAAAAAATATGGTATGTTGCTAAACATAAATCTTATTTGAAAGCTTAGGAAATTTGTTTTCCAGCAATATATAACTTTGAATAGTTTAGGCTAAGCGGTATATGATATTTACTGATTAAAAATGGGTACCGAACATCATATCAGTTCAAAACCCCCCAAAATTTTCGACTTACATTTACTACATTATAATTTTTAGAAAAATATATCAGATATATTCTTTAAAAAAATAAATTAAATTGCAAATATTTCATCATTAAAGTCATTGTTTTGTATCAAGTTTCCAAGGAGACCGAACTTAAAATACAAATTCAAAAGCTAGAAGTTTGGCTTCCTAAATCAAAATTTGTTCTATCCCCCTTGTTTCACAACAAATGGGAGGGGTATATAAAAGCTTTTGTTTCATTTTGAGTGACAAAATATTCTGTTTAAAATTGTCATCTTCTCAATCTTGAAGAAATTTACTTTTCAAAAATGCATAATGTTACGTGGTTTAGGCTAACTTCTAGCACAGGGGTGTCAAACTCGTAGGCTTCTAGGGACCTCATCGCATATAGGCAATCGTGCCGAGAGCCGGATGATGTTTCGATTTGGAGATCACCACTTCTCCGGACAATGGTCTTTGTAATGTAGCCAGCAGCGAGGTCAATCTCAAAAAAAAGGTCATTACCTCTTCAGCATCTCCACACCATCGCCCTTCTTCAGGTATCGTTATTCAGAAATCGAGTTCTGTGGCACGAAGTGTAATATTATTGATCAACAAATAAAAAAAGTCTGTACCTTTCAAGTGTCGCCTGTGTTAAGGGGTTCAAACATTTCTTCGAAGATGAAATGTTGTAATACTGCTAAAATTCATCAAGAATTTTGGAATCGTCTCGCGGACCGCATTGAAAGGCTCCGGGGGCCGCGAGTTCGACACCCAGGCTCTAGCAGATAATGACTGATCTTATTTTAGGTCTAAATCTAACTAACAAAACTTAGTACCGGTCAGTACTAGTCAACAAAAACTCATGGGCGTCAGAAAGATGCAAATTGTAGAAAAACTTGGCTATTCGGTAAGTTTTAACTGATATATCTTGAAAGCCTATTTTCTTAGCATCATCTAGCGACTATTTCTAAAATATTGGTAGAAAAAATAAAATCTGAGGCAATCTTTGAAATAGGGGTACTCTAATTTCGAAAACAGCTCAACACTTATGAGAAGAGTAATTAGCATAAAATTTGCATATTCAAAAAAATTTTCTTTTGTTATATTTGAAATCCTCAAAAAAAATAAGATTTCAACGATATATAACAATTGATGCAGAAGTAAACAGATGAGTAATGATTTGCAAACAAACTTCGCCAAATTCTCAAAAATACAAACTGCTGGCTTTCGATTTTTGCAAATTTTGCCTTGAAAGGGTTAAACTATAACCCAGTCTATTGTAATAACTTGACTGTATGTGCTTGACTTTGGTTTAGTTTGCACTTCCCCTAGCTGCCTTGATGCCACAACCAAGCAATATGCGCTCAGCCAGCGATTTTGGGTCATGCAAACTGGCATATAATTACAAAAGTCTTATGCAATATGCCAAATGTTTAATGACCTTTTTCGAAAATACACAGCAATTACTTTGGTGCCCCTTTTCCCCACAGCTTTACATTTATGCCTACGTGCAAGTAGTAAAATAAACAACAGTTTGTGAAATTATCGGCTTCTTCAATAAAGAGCAAGTCCACTCCCTACGTATATTCTGTAGACAAGGCAAATATGACGTTGCAATTGACTAGGGACT
Organism: Trididemnum clinides; assembly: GCA_963675345.1. NCBI lineage: Eukaryota > Metazoa > Chordata > Ascidiacea > Aplousobranchia > Didemnidae > Trididemnum > Trididemnum clinides. The sequence goes on along the minus strand of OY776292.1, from coordinate 8,198,501 downwards.
TCAGCAATTGAAAACACATAACCGTTATGCGCAACCCCTACATATTTTTCTATTCGATTCCTAAATAAAACACGGTCCATTTGATCCGGGCCGTTGAAAGAACCGTCCTGGCCCGGTTCCAACATAAATTTTGGGTCACCTTTAGCAAGAGTCCGGTAAACTGGAGTTGCCGGGCTTTATCTAATTACAAATGGATGAGTATTTCGCATAATTGCTCAGAAATTGCCTTTCTTTTTGCACTTTTTTCTTTATTTTAGCTTCACTCTGATACGAATAAGACATTACTGTCTGGCTACTTTACTATTCAAATCCAAAATATAAAGTGCAATTCTGTGTGTCTGTGTGTCTGTTTTAACTCCTCTGAAACTGCTCTAGGCACAATCACCAAACTTGGCACGATTGATCACCACCCCGTGATAAGTGTCATAAGGGTACTTGTGACGTTATGATGACGTCATAACCAAAATAATTTTTTAGAATTTGCATTACCAGAGGACAATCGCTTTTTGCTCAGACAAAAACCACCTTCCGACTTTCCACATTTCAAAAACTTTTATTTGTTTGGTGTCTAAAATGAAGTCACAATCAATGATTCATTGAACAATCTGTTTTTTGTTCTATCTCAAAAAATGCTCAATCACACAAACGCAATTACACGCTCTTTTAGGAGATATTAATGAGCTGCTTTTGATAAAAACAACTTTACAACAATTTATGTTTATTTGACTCTGCTACGAGCAATTCTTTGCTTAAGCACTTTAAGCCATCTAAGCATTTTTTCTTATCTTTTTCCCTTGCATGCTTAAACTGGGTCTATGACGTCATAATATGTCTGGTACGATTAACACAAATCTTCACTACCGAAGATCATAGTATGAAGATGTTTTCAAAAATTGCACACCTTTGCAAAATCAGTTCATTAAAAAACTGATTTGTGACCTCATTTCTCAACTGATTTTTAAACCTTTTTAAATAAATTAACGGTTATTTCAAGGCGAGTTCGATAGTGTATAATATCTACAATTAATATCCATTTTTATACTGAAAAAACTGAACTTTAAGACCTGTGGTGTAACTTTTTACCCCTCCCAAAAAGTGGTGAGCTCAGTAAAAACAGGTAATTATAATACAAAAACGTTATAATAAAGTACTAACAATCAATGTCCTTATAGCTTAGAAATTTTCTTTCCAGTAATATGTGACTCCAATTGCTTAAGGCTAAAGATTAGTTTGTAATGGCCAATTAAAAATTGGTTGCCATACATTATGTTTCATTTTTAGTTGAACAATTATCCTATCTGATCTAACAAACTTGCAATTGCTAAACAAGATTTGTTCCTTAGTACATTTTGACTACTTTTCCTCACAAACGCGGTTCTTTTGCATTGTCTGTGGACGTTTTCAAAAAGGTCCATCAAAAACCTGAAGTCTCCAAATGTTTATGAAATGTAGTCTACCGGTTTGAAACACTTAAATTTTAGTGCCTGCATTTCACAAAACTGCAATTTCTAGAAAAACTTAGTCCTTTGGTACACATTTTGTTTATTCTTTCTCAATAGCATAGACCTTAGGCATGATCAATCAAATTATTCAAAAGACTCAAAGTCTACAAATTTTAATATGTAGCCTACTCCAAGCAAAACACTTGGTGATCACAAAAGAAAGAGACGACAGTGTAAAGATGGTCCTTTCTTATCGTTTGCAACAAAATGCAAATGTCGAGCAACATATGGTCTAAATGTTGAAGCAATTTTCTTTGCAATTGGGCAAGGCTGTGGCAGCAGCCCGCTGATTTAATAATCTTAACCTCGACATTATTAATGGGAGCTCCCGCTACTGCTATAACTGAGCTGTCAGTGCTTCATTTCGGGTTAGTTTGCTTTTTGCATGGCGGCGTGTATGCCAGGGCCAAGGAACATGCACGCAGTCAGAGACGTTAGTTCACATTAATTTGCCTACAGTAACGAAAGAGTGGGAAGTAGCAATTTTAATAATAATGGCTCAAAACGCATAGTGAGATCATAATCTTAAATGACATCGCAATGCTTGCCACTATTTAGTGAAAATAGCAGCAGGCAGCAAAATCATCCACTATCATTTTGATAGCGAACATAAATGGTAAAGCCCATTACTGATATTTGTAATTGCAAGGATTGACCTATCGGCACAAAACACTAATCTTCATTTAGAAATAGGGAGGTCTGGATTAGGGGAAAAGTTAAATGTAATAAAATCCAAAATTTAAGAAAAGATCAAAATTAAACAACAATTGCATCAATCTGTAATACTGGATTAAGAGGAAATGTTTTGTTTGAAAAGAGTTTAATAGGCGCCTATTGCAATAAGTTATATGACTTAAAGAAAAGGCAGGGAACCTTTTCATGCTATGGCCGAATTGAAGTAAACAGCGCTGGCAAAAATCTTAATGACATCAATATTAATACAAAAGCGAGCCCACCAAATCGTCAAACATGCCTACCACCAAACAGGTCATTTCTTTGTGAATCGAAACGACCACCATTTGGGCAGCACCATCAATTTTGACTATGTTTCACTTCCCCCCACCTTACACTTTTAAAAATTACGAACGGTAGTTTGTGTCATCGTTCTTTCTTTTTGAATACTTCCAGTCTTCATTAACAAACCAACATGATCACCATTACATGTACAGGAGCTATGGCATATACTGTATTTGGTAAAACTTTTCATTGTCGCTCTAACAAATGTTTGTACGGTTATTCAGGTGCAGCTGCATTAATTGATACGTTTTATATCGGCACGGGTAATGTATGGCCAGCAGGGGTAAAATCGGCCCTTACTTAGAAGAAACATTTTTTTATTTTGCTAGATAATAGCTTTATAGAGCTACCGGAATCAAAGCTGAAATTTTGGGAAAAGCAAGAACTTACATTTAACTTTTATGAGCATACCTAAGCAAGGAAAAACGAATATGAATCATAATGCGTAACCAGCAGGGACTTGAGAAAGTTTGAGGGGGATTCAAAATCAACAATGTCACTGTGTTTAATAGCACCGCATGAAAGATATTGTTGGTATTTTGCTTTATAATAGCTTTATAGAAATACCGAGATCAAACCAAACATTTGAGGAAAAGCAAGGACACTTTAAACTTCTTAGGGCACGTCAAGCACGAAGAAAAGAACATGCTACATAATGCGTAGCCAGCGAGGACTCGAGAAAGTTTAAAACAGAAAACGAAAGAAAACAGCGTCACTGTGTAAAATCGCACCACACGAAAGACATTTTTGCCCTTTTGCATTAGAATAGCTTAATATCAGAACTGTAATTCCTACTTCCAAACTACGGGAAACGCAAGGCTCCCTTGGATTCGTGTCAGCAATGAACAGAGCACATAGACCTCAGGCATGGCCAGGATCTTAAAATGAGGTATTCAATTACAAAAAGGAGCACAAAAAGTCGTTAACATCTTATGTGCAAAAAACACACAAACTTTTGGTGACTCTTCATACAAAAGCCTGAAATGTGAAGCCGGCTTGGCCGGCTGAACCGACACTCCCAGCCCCGACGTAACTGACGGTGGCTCTTCGGATGACGCCTTTGTATGTTCTATAAAACAACAAGTTTTTCTTATGCTGATATGCTGCCTGTTATGATATTTATATCATTTATACCTATACTTTACATCATTGGAATAAAATCCCAAGTTTAAGAAAAAATTAACATAAAACCATAACCATAACAATTTGTAAAACTGAATATAGAGAGAACAATAGCCGCTTTGTCGCTATGCCGGAAGCAAGACCAATAGCGCAGCCAAATTAAAAACTTAATGCCACAATTGTCAGAAGAAAAAGGGTAGCACCAGTTGGCGAAATACGCTTACCATTAAATAGCTTATTTCTTTAATTGTGAAAGCAACCACTATTTTGCCGCTCCGTTTAGTTTTGATCATGTATAATCCGTGCTGCCTCACAAGTATCAACAATAATTTGTGGCAAGATTCTTTGTGAACATTGCCAGTCATGATCAAGAGAATATGATGATCACAATTTCGTGTATAGGAATTGTGAAAGTGCATAAAATTCATTAACTTTTCGCGAGTGCTCACACAAGAGCCGGATGGGTGAAGCCTTCGCAGCAGGTAGAACCGAAATACTAAACCCGGACATTACTGATGAATGGCCTCTGCCGGGCGACGCCGGCAAAGCCAGCTAGTAATAGGATGATATAGAAGATTTTGCTTAAAAATGATCACCTACATCATACGGCATACAGCAATCTGTTAAACCATGTCAAAGACCGGTTTCGATCTTATTAGGTCTCATCAGGCAGATGTAAAAAACAAAAAATAATATAAATGCCGAAAAGAACAAATTTGCAATTGGGTGCAAATAAAAGATGCAATACAAAACATCAATCATTTTTAGCATCTTTTTTTACACGCATTGGCAAGTTTGTTCTTTTTTGGTATTTTTATTATTTTGTGTTTTTTACACCCTCATGATGAGACCCAATAAGATCGAAACCGATCGCTGGTTATTGACATGATGTAATAGATTGCTGTACGATATCGTATGATGTTGATGATCACTTTTGAGCAAAATTTTTTATTTTACCTCAGAGTGATGGAGGAAACAGATCCCTCTTAGTAGGGGATTGCCTTAAAAATTGCTACCTAGCAACTAGCAATCTCTTTATTCTATTCAAGCAATCAAATTTCTATATGTGGGGTAATAAATCATGCACAGTTATGTTACCATATCAATGGAATCATATAAGGCTAAAATTTAGTCAAAAAACAAAATGAGAATAACATGCAATGCATCATTATCAGTCATCAGTAATTGGTAAGTAAAACGCAATTTTTCTCTTTAATATAGATAACAACACATAATAGGATTGATGCGAAATGATTTTGTAAAATCTGATCATAAACAAATTGATTGATTTATATGAGATATCTGGATTTAAGGATTTGGGCCTAAAATTTTGTTATGTTTAGGAAGTTATGTGCTTTAAAAGTTACAGGAACCAGATATCATGATTCTAGCCACGGGGCTAAGAAGTGTTGTGGGGGCCCGAATTTTTTAAAAAGGAGTATTCAAGCAAACTTTTTGTGGCCAAAATTAAGAAAAGATTAGTTATCATGTCACAAAATTTATTGTATAGGTCAGTGCTTCTCAACCTTTTTGATGTCGTGGACCACTTTTCGCCGAGACTTTGTTTTGGGGCCCACTTCATGAAAAATTTGTTTCCAAGCAATCATTTATTCCAGAAAGGAAGTTGCTACAAAACGAAAGAGTGTTAAATCATGCGATGCAGTAAGTTATTATGATGATACAACCAGACAAAATTAATTTTCCAAAACAACAAATTTTTTTCAATTATTAAAGTAAATAAAATGCTGTTCTTAATGATTAATTTGTTACCAATTAAAATTTTCGGTACTTATGGGTTATCTGTCACCACTTTTTTTTAATTTAATAAACCTAACCCTGAACACTCCCTTCCAGTGTGCACTGCCCCATACATTTACATACCGGGCCTGCCCCTTCAGTGTACACTGCCTTCCAAACTCATTTTAGGCTTAAACATTATATATACAGTTAAATAATAGTAATTTAATACCTGGTGAAAAAAAGTGGTGACAGATAACCCACAAGTACCAAATTTTCCATTAAATAAATTAAGTAAAAACAAGGCACTTATGATATGCAATTTATTTTTAATGGGAAACTTGAGCTTGCTTATCGGAAATGATATGATCGATTCGTGGCTGGATAGGAGACAAGCTGATGCGCAAAGTAGCATTCAGAGTATCAGTTTTGAGGCTGTATCGTACCTTCGATTTCGTTGCAGTAACTGTCGAGAAACCCAATTTACAAAGGTAAGTGGCAGTGAATAGTAAGAGAAACATAATAGCGTGCTTAGACAATGAAGCGTATTCCTTGCTGGCTTGAATCCAAAAGGAAGAAAGATCCACTTTTTGATAATGAAGTTTGAGTCCGCTGTTCTCAGAAAGTTCAATGAGGTCATTCTCAAGTTGCAGGGGCAAGGTCACATCTTCTGTTGCGTAATTAACAGAAAATGAATTCTGAATCCACAAATTTCCCGGTCGAAAATCCGCAGGAAAGTACAAATCAAACTTGATGAGCAACTGAGACAGATGTTCAATGATTATTTCAGTATTATCTATATGGGGGGGTGCTTTAAAGATTTCACTAAGGAGTGGAAACATCTCATTCCGTTTATTGCTAACCTTTTTTTTTTCCAAAAACAATTTTTTTCTTAAATCCTTCTATTTTATCAGCAACGAGAAACAGTGAGCTGTTTTTGCCTTGCATTGACAAGTTGAGTTGATTTAACTGGCCAAAAACATCTGAAAGATAAGCCAGTTTTGCACAAAAACAATCGTCAACATAATCATCAGCAAGAGGTAAGCGCTTGTCGCTTAGAAAATATAAATTTGCGCACTCAACACATTGGGCTGTTGGTTCTCAAGCAGTTCCTGCACTTATAAATCCATATTTGATGTATTCAGGATCATATTTTCTCACCACAACTTTCCTAGGTTTTTCCAAACTTTCTCCTTCATCCCTTTTTCTTTTCAAAAATTTATTCCTTTTATAGGGATAAAACAATTTAAGTACTGCCATTGGCTTCTAAATTAACTTATTAAAATTATCTTGCCTAATAATACCTTACTTCAGCACTACTGTACTTTGCAAGGAGAGAACGAGAAATGATATGTTGCTAACCAAACTATGACGTAATACTCAAAACTTTTTTTCTCAAGTAATTCTGTTTTCGCTACATTACGAAATCTGCTATCACTAGATTCAGTTTTAATCGATATAAAGATAGTGCAGAATCAATCTAGAAAGTGGGTGAAAGCTTTCGAACAGGTTAGCCTTTATAGTACATTTTTAGTTTTCGTAATTCATAATTTTTTCCAAAAAAATCTTTAATTTATGGCAGAACGTTTCGCGGCCCATCGGCTGAGAAGAGCTGATATAGGTTATGCATTTGTCAACAGAAAAAATAGAAAGCTTGTGCATATTTGTTGTTAACAATGCGCGCGACGTTTCCAAAAATCCGGGCGCTCGAAAAATATCCTGATCTGGTACCAAAGATAACCACTGAAACCACTTGTCAACGCCCTGCATTTGCTTTTAAAACGAGAATTGTCTATATCAAAAAAACTTTAGTGTTATTACTGTTCCCACAATTACGCATTGAATAAAGCCAGCTTAACCAATATTCTTAACCTTGGCCTTACTAATGGTGGTCCTACAATTGTGAAAACTTAGCTGCGGGTGCTTCACTTGCGGTTACTTTGCTTTTTCCTGGCTATCTTTATGCCCAGACCAAACAATACGCGCGCAACCACAGGCTTTTGGTCTAATAAATAAGCATACAGTTACAAAAAAGTTGAAGCAGTGCTCCTAACATTTAATAGGTTATTCCCGAAAATACATATCGATCACTTAGGCGTCCTTCTCTTTCCCACAACTTCTAAATTATGCTTTCACGCACTTCATAAAATGATCAAATAAACCGTTTTGAAATCTTTGGCTGTTTCAATTGAGAGAAAGTTTAGTTCCTAAGTACCCTTTGTTATTTCCCTTGGCGGCCTACCTAGCCCTGGTTAGTGCAGTAATTCAGTAATCTCTAATTACTGGACTGCACTTATTTTAGTTGAAAAGAGAGGCAATTCTTAAGGCTTATTCCTTGGTACCTCTCACCCGAACGATATCAAGTGGTCACACCGACACGCCTTCTAATCACAACTGAGATCTTTAGTTAATACAATGGCGATACTGGCGGTCAGAAAAACAGTAGAGCTATCGATTCAAACACTAGAATTCACACCATGCTTATGTCTGACCCCTTACCAACTATTAAATGCAACTATAAGATTCCAGCGATTCGAGAAGTTTAGCCTCCTTCTTCTGCACCGCTACAGCACAAAAAGACTGAATTAAACTCGATACAATTAAATTTCGAGCGAATGTGCCGTTGACATCTAGCTGGGTGATTTGCATTTACATCAAATATGAGAAAAGGGTTTGTACCGAGCGTTCTTGTTTCCTGCACTCCTATGTTGACAACAGGGCAAGCAGCACTTAGCCAAGGACACCACAATGTTAATATCGTATGTCTCTGTATTATTGTCCACGCCCTATTTTCCGCATGACTAATAACCGGCGCGATAGTGTAGTAGTTAGAGCGTCCGCTTCGCAGTCGGTAGACCTGGGGTTCATTTCCCTTTTCGAATCATACCAAAAGACTATTAAAAAATGGTATCCACAGCTTTCCTGCTTGGCGCTCGGCATTTAGGGGAGGTTGTGGAGAACAAGCCGGCAAGTTCGCTTGTGTCCTTGGGCAAGGCACTTAACGGGACGCCCCCATCTTTATGTGGAAGACAGGTGGCCCAGACACCGAAATGGCAACTCCCAAGCGAGTGCGAACCTCACGTCCAAAATATAGCGATACAATTCGCTTTCTCGTGAATGGAGGATAAATGTGGCAAATAAATAAATAAATAAAATAAAATAAACAACAAAATGTTTGCTACTTAACCATATTATCAAACAAACTCATAACATAAGTGAATTCTATCTTATTGTGAAAGCAAGATAGGACAGAGCATTAAGGGACAGTCTTGCCAATTTTAGTCTCCAATCAAACATAAATACCTTTTTTTTGGGGGACCAACGTTTTGAAAGAAAGAAATTTGCCCATATTTGTATCCAAAGATAGATGATTTGAGATGAAGTTTTTGAACGTCCGGCCATACCGTCTGGGGGCCTTCGCTTTTTATTTCTCCCTAATTGCCCAACGCATAAATAAGACTAGGCAAGATTGATCACCTCCCCGGGATGAATGTCATAAAGGGGTTTGTGACATCACGATGACGTCAGCAAGGGAAAATTGTTTTTAAATTCGCATCCCTTGACATAGGAAAACGCTTTTATATTTAAAAAGCCATCACCTGATTTAGCAAATTTTGACAGTTTTATTTCTTTTTTGTTTAAAATGACGTCACAATTGAAGATTGATTGTACAAGTAGTTTTTGTAATTTTTTCAAAAAAGCCAACCGTAGAAACGTAGTTGAAATCCTTTTGAGAGATTAATAATAGGTTGTTTGTAAATTATTCCAGGTTCCATCAAAAAGTAAAGAGTGTTTTTAAGAAAAGCGATTTATTATTTTATTCCTTGCTTGATATTGCAAGTAAATTATCTCTTTACCTTCATTTAGTGTTCGCTTTTGTGAAGAGTAATAATTATTTTTAAACATTCATTTTATTTAGCTCTTCGCGGACATTGCCGTGTATAATTTAAGAGACCGAGGAGGTTAAATAGGTGTATGTTTCATATCATAAATTACAAAATATATTTGTTACGAAATTGTATTTTAAATTTGGAGGTAAATACGACAAGCCTTTCATTCCAAGGTCAATTGACTTCCAAAGTCGGACATCGCAATATTTTAATGATTTTTGAGGAAGATTGGTTTTGTAACAAGAAAAAAAATGATCAGTTGATGACCTTGTAATTGTAGAATGAATTTCAGAGGTCAGTATAAAGTAATCACCTAAATAAAATAAATTTATCAAAAATACCTGGTAGCCAGAATAACAGTATATTTGTAAATATCTCAACTTTAAATAGGTAATCAATAACGTTGTTACTATTGTTCGTTCGATTGTCTTTTTACTGGCTGACTTGGGTTGCTACTTGACTCAATATTACGTGTTTGAAGGCGCAGCTTTTATTTTGTGCTGTATGTCGGATAACTCAATACACTTACCATTAGCAGTTTCCTCAGAAGCGTGCCGTGTAAGAAGCAACAGAAAGATCAGGACTAGGGATATCATATATACTAAAGATTTTTTGTATATTTTTTCTTCATTATTTTTATGATGGGGTTGCACCAAGTAGTAAAATGTGCATACCTGTCGCGAATAAGAAAATTTGCCTTACAAGATTTGTTTTCATATTTGTGTAAAGCATTGTGTCATTTGTTCGCTTGGATAACTAATTGAGAAAAAGACCTTTTTTTTCCTAGCAATTGGAATTGCCGTAAGCACGCCTCTATTACGTCACAATCGTTTATGACATAATACAATTCCAGATTGTTCTAGTGGTTCTAGTTTCTTCGAAGAATTTCGATAACTGATTGAGAAAAAAAAAGAACCTTTTTTCCTCGCAAGCGGATTCTTGTGTACGCCTTTTATTATGTCACAATCGTTATTACGACATAGTAAAATTCCAGATTGATCTAGAGATTCTAGCTTCTTCGAAGAACTTCGATAAACGATTACATAACTTGAAATCCTTTTTTTCCTTTTTTTCACCTGATTTTGTTCTAGCGTTTTCTAGATTTTTTGTCGATTGATATCTAAGGCGACGGGATTTTTTTTGGTTAGAGAGCAGAAAACGTGGTAGTGAGGGAGAGAGAGATTGATTGACAGAGCAAAAGGGGCCATTGGTTTTTTGTATCAATTTACTGTGGATTTCGTTGACGTGGAGAATATTGAATAGTTATTGGTGAAATTAAGTTCGGCGGTTTTCTGATTGTGTGGTGAAGTGAGTAGTTTTGAGATCGTTGAGCGAAGAAGCTCGAAGTCGTGAAGTGTTATTCTGTAAATACATTGTTCTGCTATCAAAGTGGTTTGAGGTGTTTTATTGGAAGCCAATCTTTTCCAAGTTTTTATTAAGTTGCAGTCAGACCTAATTATCCGAGTGATTATCATACGTCGCCTCAATTTTAAAACAAAATTTAAGATTGAGATAGAACCGAAAAGTTCTATTATTAATATTATCTCAATATCAAAACGCGACAATACCAATAAATAAATGATTTGTGTAATCGTAAAACAAAACCAATTAGGGCATCGAATCCCAACCTTTTGTCTATAAATCTAAGTTCATATTCACCATTGCGCCACATCAGTGTGTCGATGGCATTTTTTAAAAATTCAATCTCTTCAACCCGTTTAACCACCTGCCTTCTCCACGTCATCTTTGGTCGCCCACGCCTTCTTCTTCCATCCACCTCAAAATCCAACGCTCTTCTCAACACATCATCACTATCCCTGCTCAAAACTTGTCCATACAGAAATATACAGCTGCGGAAAACTGTGCGATTAACTCGACAGCCCCGAGTGCAACCTGTACGTCGCAAGCCTTTTTTGCTTATATACCGAGTGCACGCTCCTCGTCGCGCTGAGAGTGCGTCATAAAAACATGTTGCAATCGCTTTTTTTATCCGACCAATGAGGTTGACTTATATATATTATGGGATACCGACGTCATTCATAGATGTCTGCACCCATGTTCAATGCTTGAGTGTAATTTTTCTGTGTAAACTTGACAATGAAACGATCATTCTCTCAACCCTCAACTTCTGGTGAATCTGGTAAGAGGTCACGCCTATTTTCTTTACAACAGGCTTTAGATCTTGTGTATGATTCGGACGAAGATGAGCAGGATTTAGCTGATATTTACCCTGAAAGTGATCTAGAGTCAGTAGATTCTGATGTCAACTCTGAATCAAGCAATGAAGATGAAGGGCTTGATGTAGATCTAGATCTAGATCTAAGTAGCCATTCAGACATTCCCACACCAAGATCAAAGAGCTGTATCAGATGCAGTCTATGCCAGGCCTATCTGTGCATCAAACGTGGGTCCACCTGTTGGACTGACTATCACACTAAAGTGGAATATTGGCGCTAAATAAAGGTTGGACCTCTCTGTAATGTTTTTGTACTCATTGGTGTGATGTACGTTGTATATTTTTGTTATGAATGGCCTTTATATGTGGGGGGTTGAAAATTCTAAAATTTTGCTCAGGAGCTCAGGTGCAGGGTATTTTTAGGCCCAGGAGGTCAGGGTTCAAAGGGTTAAGCTAGAAATAATGGCGCGGGTTTGACTCAAAACAAGCAATGAGCTCATGATAGAGTACAAGACACAGCGAGTAGTGGGAAAGACAATAGGAACAATGGTATTTGAACATTAGCAAATTCTATTATCTTATTAAATTTTTGTAGAGAGAAGATAAGATTTTGCCATCATTACTGTTCATGACGGGCAAGTTTTCGCTCATAAGCCAACTTTATGCAAAAAGATATTTTGAATAGTCTTTCTCAACATTTAAGATTGTGGTTCGATTCCAATCTATTCTGCGATTCAAAGCAATAAAGTGTTCGGAGCAGAATAGATTGAAATCGAACCGCAACCTTAAAAACTGTGAAAGACCTATTCAAAATGTCTTTTTGCCGAAAGTTGGCTGTAGCCTGCTGCTTTTTTACTGAAGTGGTCCCAGACAGCATAACGACGTTACTGACATTGTGAAGAAACAGTGCTTTTTAAAGAGTTCAAAATAGGAAAAAACATGCATAAAAAACGCTTAAGATATACTTATTTGCTTGGTCCGCTATGAATTGTTGAAAAATTAGTTTTGTCAAAAGTACTTCCTAATATCTCCAGAAAAAAACATTTCAACCACGCTTTTTTACAATCTTCAGTGTTTTTTTTTAAAAAGTCAAGGAAACAGATTTTACATTTAATAGCTAATTTTGACGTAGTCTTAGTTATCAAAAAGGTAAAATTTCTTAAAGTTGGTACAAAGTCCGGTGATGACTTCTACTTAAGCAACAAACTGCTTTCCTTCGTTAATAATGCCATTTACCAATATTAGCCTATCTTCTATTGTGAAATCACTATGACGTCACCGATCCTTTTATGACAGTTATCTCCGGCTGATAAAAACTCTTGCAAAGTTTCATGTTTGTACGTTCAGTGGTTTGGAAGAGTTAAGCTTAAAAAAAAGGGGAAATACTAAATCACTTCTTGCGTTGTTGATAAAGCCAAAATTGTAAAAAGTTGCTTTTATCGGAAATATTTTGTTTACGTCTCCCGCAAAAGCTTTTAACTGCGTTTCTACGATCTGTATTCTTTGCAAAAACAACGAAAGCAAATTATGCAATTAATCCTTAATTGTAACGTCATCTAATTTCCTAAAATAGTTTGCAAGTCAGATGCCAGGTTTTTTGAGCAAAAACACTCTTCCCTTTATCAAGCACTGCAGTTTTTGAAAAAATTATGGATTGTGACGTTGTCGTGACGTTTCAACTCTCTTTTTACAGTTACCCAGAGTGGTGATCAATTGTGCTGAGTTTCAGGTTTGTACGTCCAGTAGTTTAAGAGCAGTTAAAGTACACATGCGCGCGCGCACACACACACACACACACACACACACACACACACACACAAAAAAAAAAGCGCACAAACACACAGAAATACACTTTATAATATAGAGTATACCTCGATTTAATGATGTCAATTGTGATAAACTAAAGAGCCCTTGGTTATTCGCTAAAGATACCGTATCTTGTAATTTGTGACCCTTGCTATCAGCAGGGGCGTATCCAGGGGGGGGGGGGGGCCCGCTGGGACCTCTACTAGCCAAACTGGTAAGTCACCAAGCTGATTAAAATGCGCAGCCAAGCGAGTAGAAATGATTCTTGCAACCGATCGATGAAGACCCGCAGCTGCCACTGCAAAGCACAGGCAGCTAACTTAGGAAGAAGAATAACCACTACATCAGATTTAGTAGGTACTTTAGTGTTAATACACTCGTGCGCCTCCCTGTACGCATAGCTCTAACCTTTAGTATTGATTTGGATATATAATAAAGGACTAGTTGTTGTTATAATGACTGACTTGTTTTCATATTAGCACCAAAATATTGCGTCACAAAAATAGCCATTGTTAAAAATATTTTCTACTGCACAGCAACTTTTCGGACACCCTGTATTTTTATAGACTGTTTGGTGAACTATTTTTTGCAAAGGGCGGAATTGGAATCAAGCGATTTTGGCTGCACCTCTACAACCCTGCTTCATACACAAGTTACATACAACATCATAATTCATGTACAAACTTCAATCTGAAGATAGTGTTGCTGTAGCAGCCTAATGAAAAAGCACAAGCGTATTGAAAGGTCACCAAAATGTAAAATTGTAAGTGTAGCTAAGCAGTTTTAGTTCATTTTTTTCTTCATAATCGAATAAGTGTGAATAAAACAGTATTTGAATAAGATTAAGGTACCGTATTGATGTGATGTAAGACAATATAATTCCTTTCCACAAGAATAATGTGGTTTTAGGAAGCTTGTAAGTTAGTAGTGATGTTAGTGACCACTCTACTGTATGGGCTCAAAAGAGTTTGTGTGATTGCTCTTGTTGCGGTGCCATGGCAAAACGACTGTCTACTACGCTAATATTTTTTTTAAAAACTGACGGAGCAAGTGCTTGATTTTTTGAATCCTGATTCGTTGCATTTGTCTCAGAATGCTCGTCAAGTAGGCCTGTGGCTACTGCCTACAGTCCCTCATCTCCAATGCAATACCTAGAAAATTCTAGGCACATAGCACATCTTTCAATTTCTTTTTCATATGTTTGTTGGGAGTTATCATAAAATGCTACTGTACAGTTTTATTAGGCTAAAGCTCGTTGCACCAGCTGATTTTTTAACGGGAGGAAACTATCGATATATGGGTGTAATTGATTGATTGTGTGTGTGTGTGTGGTTTGTTTTGACGTTTTTTGTGATATAGACTATTGGAGTACAAGATAAATAAAGTGTAGCGTTAAACTGCATCACTAAGCAAACGCAGAAAACTCCCGAAGGCCTAGCTACACCAATATAAAGAAAATCAAAGTATTAAATGGTGAAATGTAGCAAAACGCACAGGTTGGAAGGCGAAGCCCTGCATAGGCTGATACAAGCAAAAAAGCTTGTCCCACCAAAAAAGTTTCAATTGTCTAAGTTTTAAATTGCGCTCCCCCATCCCTTTGAAATTTCTGGATATGCTCTTGTAGGCGATTACTTTATACTGACCTCTGAAATTCATTCTACAATTACAAGGTCATCAACTGATCATTTTTTTTCTTGTTACAAAACCAATCTTCCTCAAAAATCATTAAAATATTGCGATGTCCGACTTTGGAAGTCAATTGACCTTGGAATGAAAGGCTTGTCGTATTTACCTCCAAATTTAAAATACAATTTCGTAACAAATATATTTTGTAATTTATGATATGAAACATACACCTATTTAACCTCCTCGGTCTCTTAAATTATACACGGCAATGTCCGGGTGGCTGCTTGACCAAAAGATCTCTTTGCAGCCTTTCCCTGGGACTGCATGTGACAGTACATTACAATTTGTGCTCTTTATTTGCTTTTTTTCTGTGTTTTTTCACGAAAATATTTGTTTTTCTACTACTTCTTCTACTACTGCTACTACTTACAAGAAATCGGTTACATCTGGAGTCAATAAACAGTTTTATCATCGAAAAGCATTTCAAAATTGTGAAAAAGTGTTTTTTTAATATTTGCAATTTTCTGAAACCAAGCACGAAAATCTTGAAAGCTGTTGAGCAGAAAATGGAAAGTGATGTATTGCAATTGCTTTTGATCAGTAGGTATGAAACAACGCATAGCCTAAACTGGTTAGCTATCTATTGCTGGAAAGCAAATTTTCTGAGCTTTCAAGTTACACCAATAACTAGCAGCTCATTGTATTCCAGGCCGAACCTATCTCTGTTTATTTATCCTACCCACATGCTTGGGGGTGTTATGGGGTGTTTTTGAAATTTATAAAATAGCTTTGGAACTTTTTAACTTTGATTTTGTTGGTATTGCTGGGAAATGTTTTGCAACAAAATGAGGAAGTATAGTGTTAAGACTGCTTACGCGCAAAGAGTGTGGCTGGCTGGTAAAGCATGCCAAACCCATATTCTAGATTTAAAATTTTATGTCTGTTGCGTTGTTCTGCCAAGCAAGTAGCAATTTTTGTGGTCTGCAAAAGCTTTCCTGAATTTACATTCTCATTTTAGCAGTGAAAAGGAGAAGTTAATGTACATGTACATATACATTTGCACGATTTCAACTTTACTTTATCAAAAAAATTTTGAAAATTGGTGAAGAAATAAAGTCGCAAAATCACTTTTAATTATATTTAGCTAATATTGCCAATTTATGCTTTGCCGGTAAATATATCGTCGCGGGAGCGAAAGTGAATCACAAGGGAATATTGGCGTGTAGAATCACAGTAACATGACTCTTACTCTTTGTCTTTTAATAAAAGAAGTGCTGTATAGTCAAGATTGATAAAACTAAGCTCTGAAACATAACAGCACAAAAGAAATTATGACCACTATTATAATAACAGATTTTCAGCAGCAAAAATTTGTAACATTGAAACAATCAAGCTAACAAATTGAGATTTATTCACCACACAAGCCAACTAAAAATGACATGAAAAAAATTACAAGAGCACATGGAAAGCGAGCTGGGCGTTCATACATCTATATGATAGAATACATCTAAAAGTCTCGGGAAGTAAAAAACTCCTTGGCTTCACTAACTTTTGAAAAGTTACAAATCGAGGATGAGGATACAGCCTAAAAAA
Source organism: Trididemnum clinides (assembly GCA_963675345.1). NCBI lineage: Eukaryota > Metazoa > Chordata > Ascidiacea > Aplousobranchia > Didemnidae > Trididemnum > Trididemnum clinides. Next base: position 8,182,032 of record OY776292.1, on the reverse strand, counting down.
AAATACCAGGAAATTGTGAATGGCTACGGCCCTTCTGTTTACTTTCTGGCCTCATTTTTAGGCGCACATGCATTATTTTGAATTTTTATCTACACGAAATTTCTTTTTATAATTGCATTGATAAAATTTTCTACTTACAGAAAAATAATTGAAAACACAATATTTGTAATCTTAAGAGCCACAAAAATTTATTACAACTTTAAGAAGAATTAATAGAAATAGGCCGAACATAACAAATAAAATGCTTACAAAAAGAGTAGCAGTAAATCTTGAATGCTCAGATATCGCAAAGCATTTGAATACTTTTATTTGCACCTGCAAAAATTTGCTCTGCCCACACTGGCCTTTCAAAAAGTTGTGTCGACACTCTTTCGCTTTAGAAAAAGCTATCAGCAACATTGACAAATCTAAATTAAAGATTCAAAAATTTAACAAGTTGCAAGTTATTAGAAGTTCCAGTGTATGAAGCAAACAAGAAGGGGAAACTGAAAAATTATCATGAAAAAGTGTTGACCTGGAAATTTTTTCTACGTTTCCCATCAGCGATATGTCTTGCAAATTTTTAGAACACTGTATAAAAGAGCATGAAAAATGACAATGCATTTGTGTATTTTCTATGCGCTTTTGATAAACAAAATTGCCGATTTGTATTGTGATACCTGGGTAATGGTTGTTTGATTCAACATATCTGCCATCAAGGACAAAACCAAAATGTCGTCCGATCTGGGCAATTCTTAGACATTGTGCTTTCAAAAAATATGATTATTTTGAATGATTCTTACTTGAAAGAAAAATGTAGAAATAATAATCAAATTCTCATCAAAAATTTGGCTTGCATGCAGCGAAAATAAAAGGCAACTTTCAAAAAAGTAGCTATATTCGAAGTTTTTTGGTAAGAAAATGAGGAGTGGTAATAAATCGTCACACTCTCACAATCAAAATGTGACTTTTTTGAAACAACTGAATTGTTTGAAAATATTTAATTCAACTTAGCACACAGCTTTCTTCTGTGCGGTAAAACTAGATGACCAAGCAATTAGTAAAAAAACAGTCTCACTCAATTTCGGATTTCAGTGTATACAGCTGATTGTCTAATACAAGTCTGGTAGCACCAAGTAGTTTGAGGAATAAATGTTGTTTTGTTGTTGTTTTGGATAGATCTAACTAATGATAAAATACATTTTATAGTACAATTTGTTAGCACTCAATGACCTCAATTTTTGCAAATTTTTCTTCCTTAGAGCAGAGTCGCATTTGTCGAGAGACTCAAGATTGCTCAGTGCTCGACATCATCGAAAATATCAACTTGAGCAGCGATCTAACTTTTGCTAAATATGGCGACTGATTTAGCCCCTTCACCATCTCCATCAACCTCGCCTATTATTTTTGATTTTTTGGATTTAGGGTCGTACACTTCGATTGGATCAACCGCTCCACAACGGTCAACGCCTCCTACTATATAAATTTTGTCTTGCAACATAAATGCACTATGGCCAGATCTTGGAATTTGAAGATGGCCAAACAAATTCCAAGTTTCTTCATCGTATATTTCAACATTTATATGATAACAATTGTCTTTTATTAATCCACCGAATGCATATATCTTATTGTTAAACACTACTGCTGCAAAATCAGTTCGACTTTTTTGCATGTCGTTACCCATGCACCACCGACATCCATCAAAAACTTCTATTGAGGAATAAACCACGCCATTACATGAACCACCAAGTGCATGTAGGCGTCCATTCAATTCCACCAAACAACAACCCGCGCGTTTGTAGTTCATTGAAGCTTTTCTGGACCATTGATTATTATCCTTAACATTGTAACATTCAACTGATGAAAGCCATTCTGTCTTGTGAGCTCTACCACCTACTACATAAATCTCATTGGCGATTGCAGTGCAACCAAAATTATGCCGCTTCTGACGCAAAAAAGACTTCTCAACCCAGCCAAAATGCGTTCTATTTAAATCTAACGCATGCACATCAGTGTAAGAATTCATTGAATGTTCCATCCTTCCGCCTATCACATATAGAACACCACTGACATAAGCTAATCCAACATCCAAGCATACCCTGTCCATTTCAGGTAAGTTTTGCCAAGAAGAAGCTGAAACATCATACTCTCTCACATATGAAAACGTTGTTTCTCCGCCAATCATCACAAATGAAGAAAATGCTTGACCTAAATCATCTGGTAGTCTTAATATTCTCACCACTGCTTGCATGCATTCCAAATTGTTCAAAACAAACAAGTCGTCGGCAATTTTTGATTTTATGTACCACTTTTCAATATTTGTTAGATTAATTAAAGCAAAAAGTTTACTGAATGATTGCTCTCGATTTGTAACGTCAAACTTCACCCACTTGACAATAATTTCAAAGAAACGATTTTCGTCAAAATCGGGTGGCCTCAGATTCAAAAAATCTTCGACGTGATGACACGAAATTTTTAAGAAGTTGATTTGGTCCAAAAGAAACAAGAAATTGTTTGAGATACATATTTCACACAAATCAATTAATTGACTCAAAGAGTATTTTAAACCAAACAGCCAAATTTCTATAACATTTTTCGTTGCCAGGCAGTCTTTCAATGCTTGTACACAGCAATCTTTCAGTTTTGTTAGCTGAAAATAATCAGATGCTTCAAAAATATGCAACATGTTTTTTTCAGTGATTTCCACTTCCTCGCCATAAATATATTCAATTATCAACTCTATAATATCATCGTCGAAAGTATCAATGAAAACTTGATTCTGATACTTTTCTTTCATGTTCGTGGTCAACAACTTTTTGAAGAAATCTGATGCAACTGCGAGAAGGCATTTGTGAACTTTAAATTGTCGAGTTTCACATTTAATTTCAAAATCACAAAACATTTGATCTGTGATTCGATCAAGATTAAGTTTGTGTAAGTATCCATTAGTCTGAATGGAATGCCTATTAAACAAAGGTCGTAGGTCCTCCTCGTCACGGTAATGCTGAAATGCCATTGACATTTAGTTCCTCTCAAACCAAAATTTCCTTGTCTAAATAATAAATAGGTTTTTTATTAAATAGCCTGATATCATTTAAAACAAATGTACCATGCTTAAACTTATTTACATGCAGCACAAAAGAGTGGAGTTATGCATAAATTGCCATTTTAGCATTGATGATACACCAGGTTGAACCGAGTTGAAATTGGGCTTCCACGCTGTCAGTTCGAAGGCCCTATTAGTTTTTATCACAAGTTTAGAGCTGTGCCAGAGTCTTTCGGTAGTGATTTATTTTAGTGCTACTCAAGCTTTTTAACATAGTGTACCGGCAGCGCACTTTCTGTCATTCCACGTACCAGTCATGTATTTCAAACGGAAAAAATATGCAAAGGTAAATATCATTTAATAAACAACAACTGTACCATAAACAAAGTCAAAAATGCATTTAATTTATTCTTGTATGGGCAGGGAAATAGGTGGTGACCTTTTTTTTTTTCGGAGATCACCTCCACCGTAAGCGCGCCCGCGGTCTCGAACCGAATTTTAGCGTCCCGCTTTTGTTCAAGAAACTATGATAAGCCCATATTTTTGGTTTTGTAAAAAGACTACTCAGGCCACTGTGTGAAAACATGCTCTTGTCAATGCAAATACTACTCAGCATACTCATTTTCTAACTGACCGCGTACCAGCAGTCATCTGCTTGCGTACCGGCACCGGTACGCGTACCACAGTTTGCGTAGCACTGATTTATTTGTGTTTTCTTTATAAAAATGAAGGTGATTTATATCGCTTATTGCTTTCAATCATTAGAATAATAAGGCAACAAATGTTCAGATAATTGTTGTTTGGTGAACGGGAGAAAAGTATATTCTCCCAATATTACTGTTTTTCGTTTGAAAGATTTTCAATTTTAATTCCACTGTTCAAAGCCCCGAATATCTCAGCCATCGGCAGCGATTTACATACGAGGTGCATTCAATAAGTTTCCAGACTTTTTTTGTACAGGCATTTATAATTTCCGTAAACTCGAGATATTTCAGAATGTTGTTACTATACTCCTTATGAGATGATTGACCAATTTTTTCTTGTTTAGGTGCAAATTTATAGCTACAGTAGGAATTAGAGTACACCTTACTAAATCCTGATTGTCACAGCTGGTGAATTTCAAAAATGCAATCTGGACGTGAGGACACATTAGAAGAACGATATGCGATCAAGTTCTGTTTTAAACTTGGAAAAACTGCCACGGAAACGTATGGTATGCTTCAGACTGCTTATGGACCATCTTGCAAGAATCGATCATCAGTTTTTCAGTGGCACAAGAGATTCAAGGAAGGCAGGGAGTCCTTGAGGGATGATGAGAGATGTGGGAGGAGTAGGGAAGTCAGAACATCAGAGATGATTGGCCAAATAAACGATTTCATGAATAGGGACCGTCGTGTTTCTATAGAGACACTAAGCGCACAGTTTAATGTCAGTGTGGGAGTTGTACACATAATCATTCGTGAGGAACTGAAGATTTGCGCGAAGTTCGTCCCAAGAGTGCTCCGGGAAGATCAGAGAGAAAGACGTTGCAATGACAGCAAGGAGATGGTCGAGCTCATTAATTCAGATCCCCAAGTTCTTAATGCCCTGATAACCTGCGATGAAAGCTGGATCTATTGTTATGACCCAGAGACCAAGAGACAGAGTTCCCAGTGGAAGCATGCTGGATCTCCCAGACCCAAGAAGGCCAGACAGAGCAAGTCCACCCAGAAACTCATGATGATCCCTTTTTTTGACAGCATGGGCATAATCTACATTCACTGGGTCCCCACTGGAATCACAGTCAACAAGGAGTACTATATTGAAGTTTTAAGAGAGTTCAGGAAGAGATTCCGTCGGAAGAGGCCAGAACTCTTCGAATCAGGTCAGTGGCATTTCCATCAGGACAATGCCCCAGTCCACAACTCCATCCTCGTCACAGACTATTTGACCCAGATGGGCATCAAGACGGTTCCCCATCCTCCCTACAGCCCGGACCTTGCTCCCTGCGACTTTTGGCTATTCCCAAAGCTCAAGGAAAACCTCAGAGGCAATCGTTATTCCACAATTGAGGACATGAAAGAGGCTGTGACGAGGGTCCCAAACACGCTCACACAAGAAGACTTTCAGGGGGCTTTCCAGAAGTTGTTGGAACGGTACAACAAGTGCATTGATGTCGGAGGAGAATACTTTGAAGGAGACTAGAGTTTTTTGTGTGTACGGTTAATAAAAGTGTCCATACCCAAAAAGTCTGGAAACTTATTGAATGCACCTCGTACAAACCCAGAAACAAAACATTCTTTTTGCGAGCCGTCTTTTGGTCGTGTGTGCTTTAACAAGTGAGAAAGATTAGGATGGCAACTTATGTTACAAACACCAACGAAATAGATTTTAAACTACTGTTTGTAGTTACGTATTTTTTGTTGACAGATTGGGGTAATAAGTAAAGCGTTTAACTTAGTGGTTCCCAATCGATGGGTCGCGGAGGAATGGCTGTGGGGTCCCGAACAACAGCCTCAATGGTTTATTGAAGACTCAAATTTTTAGAACTGCGCATATCATTATTGAAACACAAGTATATTTTTGTAAAGTTTACATCATCTCGTTAAAATTCCTATTCGGATAAAATTCCTATCCTTACAGAAAGCCAAAAAGGCCTTACCGTAATGAAAAATTTTTACTTGTGGCAACAATGGATAGAGCTCTTGCGTTGCCTGCACTCAAGGCTCGTCGTAACAATTTGGGCTAGCTGTAGTACCCAGGTAGTGTGCTTTGCTTTGATTTTCTCTGTTGTGAAGTGCGCTACTGCGCTGACGAGGCAGCAATGTGTTGATGCTTCTGCGTACCTCCACCCACTAATGGTAGGCCAAATGCAATGCTGCACTTGCCCAAAATAGGTTCATCTAAGGAGCTCACAACTCTCTCTCTACAAATTCAGAACTCTTGGCAGATCTCACTCCTGGAGCTCCCCCCTTGCTGAGTCCCCTTACCGTAACACTGTGACTTCCTTCCCGTCTTCTCTGGCCTTTATACCTCCACTGTACAATTTTCCCTCTCTGCTATTGCTGCTCTCCCGCCCAACCCTCGTCTTCAAACCTCTTATTCCCTAGTGGACCATTCTTTATCTTCTCCCTCTGCCCCCTCACCACCATCCTTGCTCCTGGCTGTACTTCTAGGCATCCTCTCCCCCATGACTCCCTCCGGGCTTTTCAATGGAATGCTGGCGGCCCTCAAGCAAGGATCACTGAACTGCTACATTGTCTTTCGTTCCATCCTGTTGACTTTATCTGTATCCAGAATTCCAACCTTAACTCATCTTCCTTCTTCCGGATTCCTGGATTCTCTGCTCTGCGTTCTGATCGCATCCACTCCCGGTCTGGTATTTTCTCTCGTAATGCCACGTACGCTGGCGGCGGCGTCATCATTTTTGTCAAATAGGGCTTATCCTTTTCTGAACTTTCTACTACCCCTCTCTCTTCGCTTCATCCCTACTCTGATTATGTAGGAGTCAACATCTCTCTAAACAACTTCTCGCTCTTATTTTTTAATGTGTACGCTTCTCCTATTCGTCCTTCTTCAACGGATGGCAGAACCGACACTTTTTCTCCCTCCATTCTTCCCTCCTTCAGAAATCTCTTCATTCTGGGGGACTTCAATAGCCATCACCCTCTCTGGAACTCAAGAGGTATTTTCGACCACCGCAGGGAGGAAGTATGCGATTGGGTCATCTCTTCTGACCTCCTTCCCCTCAATGACCTTGACACACCCACCCTTCTCCATCGCTCCTCTGGCAGTCGTTCTTCCCCTAACATTTCCTTTGCTCCCTCCTCTCTTGCTTTTTCTTGCTCCTGGGAAGTGCTTCAGGACTTGGGTTGTGATCACCTACCAGTTCTCCTATCTGTCCCTCTCTCTTCGGCCTTTCGCCCCAACGAGCGTCCCCTTCTTTCAATTTTTAGAAAACCCGCTGGGATGACCTTGCTTTGTACTTTTACTCTCACTATCTTTCTACAGAAGAATATTCGTCATTTCTCTTCCCTCTGTTGCTGCTCTCTTAACCTCTCTGGCACTGAATGTGGCGAAATCTTCCATTCCTTTCGGCCGCATCAAACGCCGTCCTAAAGCCTGATAGTTCGCTAAAGCGGAAGAAACGGTTAGTGAAAGACGTAAGGCTTTCGCTGCCGCTCACAGAAGTGATGAAGATTGCCAGGCTTACTTTTCGGCTTTCCAACGTGCCTCGTCTGTCTTTGCCAAGGCCATTGGCATGGCAGACCACTTGCTCTTCTCTTTCGCCCAAATCTAACCCTAAATCTATATATTTTTTTCTTACTGGCTCTTCTTCCTCCTCACTTGACTTTCTTAAATGTTCTTCTCCCAGGGAGTCGGCTTCGGTCTACACCGCCTACCTGAGATCTCACTTTTCTGTTTCTCAGCCAAAGGCCCTGGGTAGCAGAGCCAGAAGCTATCATTCGGAGCTTCGCCGAGCCACGTGCCCTGAGGAGTCTCATTCGTGCTTTTGCTTTTCCTTCTCTCCCACTGAATTTCTTGCGGCTGTCTCCAACCTTTCCTCCTCCACAGCCGCTTGCCCAAACAAAGTTGCCTATCCCATGCAAAAGCATCTTCCTCGCTCTGGCATGGACTTTCTTCTTCACATCTTCAATCTTTCCTGGGCTTCGAATTCCTTGCCTTCCATATGGAAGACATCTTCTATTATTCCCATCCACAAGATGGAAAAGCCTCTCGACTCACCTGCTTCCTTCAGGCTTATCTCTCTCACCTCCTACATATCAAAGCTTTTTGAACGCATCATTCTGTCCCGTCTACTATTCTTTCTGGAATCTAATTGCATTCTCTCTCCACGCCAGGCCGGTTTCCGCTCTGGACGGTCTACTCTAGATCAAATTCTGTACCTTTCTCAGTCCATTTCGAATGGGTTTAACAAACCCAGGCCGGGCTCTCGGACGATCCTCGCTACTATGATTTCTCTAAAGCTTTCGACTCTGTCTGGCATCCCGCCCTTTTCCATAAACTCATTTCGGATAGCCTCCCTCCTTGCTTTGCTCGTCGGTTACACCACAGATCTTAAAGTTTAGTTTTTTTAGTATAAAAACAATTATTAATTGTGCATATTATACACTATCAAACTCGCCTTGAAATATCCTTTAATTTGTTGAAGAAAGTTTGAAAATTAGTTGACAAATGAGGTCACAAATCAGTTTTTAATAAACTGTTATTGCAAAAAGTGTGCAATTTTTGAAAACATCTTGATATTATGATCTGCGGTAGCAAACATTTGTGTTAATCGCAGGAGACATATTATGACGCCATAGACCCGGTTTTAGCGTGCAAGGGAAAAAAGAAGAAAAAATGCTTTCATGGTTTGAAGTGCTTAAATAGAGAAGTGATTGTAGCATAATCAAATAAACATTAATTGTTGTAAAGTTGTTTCTATCAGAAGCAGCTTGTTAATATCTCCTAAAAGAACGTTGAATGGCGTTTCTGCTTTGAGTACTTTTTGAGAAAAAACAAAACACAGATTGTTCAATGAAACGTTGATTGTAAAGTCATTTGAGACCCCAAAAAAATGAAAGTTTTTGTAATATGGTAAGTCGGAAGCTGGTTTTCGTTTGAGCAAAAAGCGGTTGTCCTTTGATAAGTAATGCAAATTCTAAAAAAATTGTTTTTGGTTATGACGTCATCATGACGTCACAAATACTCTTATGACACTCACCCCAGGGTGATGATCAATCGTGCCAAGTTTGGTGATTGTACCTCCAGCAGCTTCAGAGGAGTTAAAACGGACACACAGACAGACAAATTGCGCTTTATATAATAGATGCAGCAAAAAATGACCGTTGCAGCAATTGTGCTCAAAAAAAGCAAATAATATCACAGAAAAAAATTGCTTTCTCTTGACAAAAATGCCCTCTGAACGTGTAACTTCGCTTGAAATTTCCTAAAACTTAAACATGCATTTACCTCTTCAGACTTCTAGTTAAGTCACTTCACTCTTTCTTTATGTATCAGTTATTAGCAGCAACTTGTTGCAAGAAAGACAAAATTGTGAAAGACTTTGGTTGGCCTTCTTCGTTCACGTTAGTGATTGTAGCTTGAAGCAATTAAATAACATGAGAACAATGTACATAAATTTGTTGAATTCTGTCTAAATGTAACAAAAATAATCAGGGTTTTTGTGGAGTAAGCAGATAATTCATCTTAATCTAACTCTGACCAAAAAATGCGCAAAGCAAAAACAAACTTTTATTGCATTGCGAAAGAATGGTATCTAATCGGGGAGGAATTCCTCTGGGAAGAAAGAATTTTATCTTTTCAGGAGAGCAATTTCTATACTTTATGGTTTACATGATTTAACTTTGTTGCATTTTTTAGAACATTTGAGTTTCAAGACAATTCCTTGTATTTTCCTAAAGTAGTTGTTTTGCATTGTGATGCTATGAATATATTCGCACACAGAGGAGTGCAAAAAATACCAGGGAGGCAAACTTTGCCGAAAAGGACGCTTTTTATTTTTCGGCAGGCATTTTTAGTTTGCGTAGAAACAATCTTTATTTGAAAGCCTAGATTGCGAGCATATCTTCAAAAAGTAGGTCATCATTTTGAAGAAGAAAGGAATGACCCTTCGACGTAAGACAATCTGCAAAAGAAGAAACGTCTTCGCTCTAATAGAGCCACAAAAGCGATCCCACTAAAACTTTACTGCAAAATTGTTACAGGGCACTTTTGCCCCCTTCGTTTCGGCATTCCTGCTTGCACACAATTACTACACATCAATTAAACATTTTATCCTGCATGATTTGAGATAGTTTATTTAGCTTAGTTGTTTATTAAGAAGCATAAAATCTTTTTTTCATTGGCTCTCCATTGAGATTTCATATGATATTTAGCCAGTTTCATGCATTGTGGTAAACGTGTATTCTACTGTAAGGTGGACAGTTTTTCACTTTTTTCTGAGTTCAAATGGCCAGAGATAAAAAGTGGCGCATACGTGGGAAAATAAAGTGTGAAAAATATGAGCAAATTTGGACATATTTTTATGCTCCCGCTGAGGTTAAAATCTAAATTTTTGGAAAAGTGTTTAATTTTGTAAAAATCTAAAACTCAACTAAACCCAAAAATTTTGTTGTGGCTAGAGATAATATTGGAGTGCTAGGTATCTATAACACGCTGATGTGGTTATTTCTGTTAGGGGTCAAGGTTTTCTACTCCTGCTTTGCGATCATATTTTTTCAAAATTTGGTAAATCTAGGTAAAAATTGTTGAGTATAAGCAGTTAAATTTTTCAAGTAAAACATTTTGCAATTCGTCGCTTTTTTATATCTTGTAAAACTGCATTTTATAAATCTGGGCCGATAAGGTTTTAGCTGAAAACAAGTTACCGTAAGAGTGGCATAGTGTGATCAGTGTATCAAAGGATATAAGTTTACTCAATTAGTGGGTGTTATGCATCAATAAAAACTTTTTTTTATCAAAAGTGCCAATACTTCTGAGTAACAGCTTATAATGCGCAGTCGTATTGTCAATTAAACACTGCGAAACCTGGTAAAAATAATGGTCATTTCACTTCGCCCGAAATTGCAAGCCGCAGCACTAACAAGGCGACCATTCTTGCAGGCTACAAGTATCGTTGGTTGCCTGTTACCACTCTTTGAATAAATGGCTTCACTATTCTGTATCGGCAGATTACAGGATGTTTGTAGTGTTTGCCAAGCTTACTACAGGTAGTATAACTTCTGATTGCTGAACAATGTGATGCACACATAGCAGAAATAAAATTGAAAAGAAACGCTCGTATCACATTTTATGAGATCCCAGTTACTTTTGCTAAATATTTCATGAAACAAACAATTGCTTCATAAAGCTAATGCTATCATTAGCTGAAACAAAATTTTTTTATTCAAGTTTGGGTATCTTTTTCCTTGACTGCACTTTTGCCAAAATATCGCCATCTCTTGCCGGGGAGTTCACGATGCAATCACAGACTTCGGTCACAAACTTTACATCACTTTCCACAGCGTGTTTAAAGAAGACCATTTCAACACGCCGTTGCAGTGGTTAATTTTTCTGTTGCAAGCAAGCGAAGTACCGTTACTGCATATCATAAAAGAGCCAAATTGAAGTACTTGCAGTCCACAAATTTGGCTGATCTGGTTGGAAAGAAATTTGCAAGTTACAAACTATTAGATTTTGGATTCAAAGCAGTGAACACACCAAAAACAATGACTGATGAAAGCGATCTTAGCTGTTATCAAAAATATCTTCTCAGCCTGCTTAGATGCGTACCAAGTATGCCAGTTTCTACTCATCTGGCTTAACAAAACCCAGGGCCAATCAATCACTTAGGGTGGTTGACAACAGCAAGCGGAATGCTTCGGCTGTACATCGCTACTTCCCAAACAACTCCTTTGCTTATAGACTGAAAGCAATACATCATGAATGTTTATATTCCGGTGTAGTTTAGTAAAAAGTAGCATAACAATTCTACAGACGAGGCAAGGCAATTTTTCAATCTAGCAAACTTCTCTCAAAGCATGGCTGAAAGAGTTCGCGACATAGTTAACAAGATTTTGCAGCGAGATGCATTTTTTGCTCACCACGAAGATATTTTAATGGCTATATTGGTGGATAATGAAGCTAAAGTGCATGAGTTGGAATGGAGGCAAATCCTGAAGTTTTGTACTGGTATATCACCTCCTGCAAAGACGGGGCATTCTTATTTTGCCGAAACTGCTGTTTGACTCCCAAATGGACTACGAAATGATTGGATGGCGGTGTACTGCAATTAGTAAATCTCTAGTACTGCAATGCAAATAAAAGTGAGCGTTTTATTATCAAATAGTCCATGAAGTTACTAACTTTAATTCTCCGCACACGGAAATTTTGCAGATAACACTTTTCAGATGGGCAATGATGGTGCAAGACCATTTTTATTTATGTGGATACAATCGAACCATAGGGAGGAGTGGGAGCTATTTGAATTTTTCCTTTAATACAGGGTGGGCCATAAATAACGCACCAAAGCATATAAAACAATTCAGATAATAATAACAAACGTTTTGGGCCATAAATAACGCACCAAAGCATATAAAACAATTCAGATAATAATAACAAACGTTTTGGGCCATAAATAAATTAAATTAAATTTAACAGTTATAGTAACTGATATTGAAATTAAATTTAACAGATACCCAAAGAAAAGATATTTACATTATTTCACATCACAATTTATTTTAAATCTTTGGTGCGTTATTTACGGCCCACCCTGTACTACGAAATAGCAGAAAAATTTATTGTTGTTTTTAAAGTTTTTTGATGAATTTTGATAATTATATTCAATTTCTGAAGTTTGAACAATGACCTGGTATCAACAATTTAACAACCTCACTTTCACATCATAAGGAAAAGGTCAGATGTGGGCGATTTTTGAAGAGAGAGGGAAATAGAGCTTATGCTAAAAGCATGACCAAAGTTAAATCTTGAAACAAAAATTACCGTTTTGGAAAAAAAAGTTGCTGCAAAGAGGGGCTTCAGCCTGGCCAAAACAATTTTTGCATTAGGTGAGATGCTGTAGGCCATCAAAGCATTAAATATTCGCACACCATTACCCTTGCGGTATTTTTTTACACAGCAATATTTAATTTTAGATTGCTTTTTTATGCTATGACCTTGTTTAGATAGTTACGTCATAAATAAACAAAGCGATTTTATCTTCCAGTTATATTTGTAAATGGGACAAGCTTTTTTTTCTTCTTCGTCGTTTGAGTTATTTGTTGTGAGCTTTATGCAGAAAGATGTATATATAAGCCACACTGCTTTAGCGCTCACGCTCGGTTTGCAAGTCTTCAGTTAGACTGGGCTACCACAACGGGTAGACCTCTTGGCCCCACCACCTGTCTGCCACATAAAGACGGAGGCATTCCGTTAAGTGTCTTGCCCGAGGACACAACAAACAAGCTTGCGGGCTTGTTCTCCACACTATCCCTATGTGCAAAGCGCCAAGCAGGGAAGCTATAAATACCATTTTTAAAAGTCTTTTGGTGTGACTCGACTTGGGAAATGAGCCCCAGGTCTACCGACTGCGAAGCGGACGCTCTAACCACTACGCGCATGTAGGTAAGAATATTTGCATGACTGCACGTACAGTTTTACGTTCTTCACGTAAGATACATAAAAAGCAGGTATTTCAGATTGTAGTTTTTGGCTGAACGTACTGTGTGAATTTTAAAGATTTCATCAAATTTTATAAGAAGCTTCGGCCATGACGACTGTTAACGCAGTCAACAATGTGGTAGAGTGGGTTGAAGTATCGAGTTGTCGGCAACAGCGATTGAAAAGTCATCAGTTAAATCTCACAATTACTGTAATGCTGCAGCCGTGAGAAAGGCATTTTACAAGGATTTTCTCAGTTTAATCGATCCTAGCAAAAAGTAAACCTACTGCAGGCACTACCAAGCAATGAAGCAAAATATTTACACTAGAAATTTCTTAATCAAATCGGAATAATTTATCTGCTCCATGTTTTGCGTCTTTGTTGCTGTCCTACAAGTGTAAAGAATAAACGTAAATCTGATAAATGCAGTTTTAGACTAAAAAGGGGGAGAGTCCGAAACTTTACTAATTTACATAAACAAATTGAGGAAATACAGTAAGAACATAAAAAGGTAAGTTGTTCTTTGTCTACGGTTGGAATTGAATTGCTTTGATAGTGATATCTGCCATCTTCAACTATGTGCATTAAAATGAATCAATTCTAACCTCAGGCAAAGACAAATTAAAGAACAAAAAAAAGCATTTCCAAATTTAACTGCATTCAAGAAGAACTAAGCAAGGACTATCTTTCTATTACTGTTGCGTTTCAAAAATATTTTCGATTCTATTTCAACTTTAATTTAGATCTTAAAATTGAGACGACTTGTAGTATTGCTCGAAATAATTAAGTCTGGTTGCAACTTAATAGCTGAAAGTAGAGTATTCATTTTCGAAGCTTTTCGTCTGACACTTTTTAAGAGAATCCGTCAGAAATAGAGTGAAAAGGTGAAGCAAGTCACTTGTATAGAGACACAATCGACGAAAAAGAAAAAAAGCTATATCGTGATTGGTAAAAGAAGCGACCAATGGAAGGAGTGGAAACTAATGTGTAATTTTTGGACTTAGATGGCAAATTTATCCATCGCTTCGTTTTACTTTTGAAACGGAATGCAATCGGGCTATGCCCTTTCTCGACGTCCTGGTAGAAAAGCATGATCACAAATTTGTTACAACTAACTAGAAAGCCGACTTTCACTGGCCAATACATTTGCTGGAACTCTTTTTGCCCCATGAAACGGAAGACCAATTTTATTTCAACTCTTGTCCACAGAGCTCTAGCCATCTGTTCGAAATCTACTCTTCAAAATGAACTTTCCAACAATCGTTTAATCCTTATCAACAACGGTTACTCTGAAGCTGTAATCAACACTATTATAACCAAGAAAATAAATCAGTTTCACAGACCAACGCAATTAAGTCCGAAGAAAGGCCCAGTTTATTTTCACTTGCCATGGCTGGGCAATGTTTCGATGAGGTACCAAATGCAAATTAAACCAGCCGTCAAACGCTGTTACTTTGCAGTTGAACCATGCATTGACTACATCACCAGACAACTTCTGCCTGTAGCCAAAAAGAATGTACTACCCGCTTTTTATCAAAGCAACATTGTTTATCAATTTTTGTGCCACTGCGATAGTCGGTACGTGGGTCGTGCTTCTCAAAAGCTACAACAGAAGATTAAGCAGCACGTGCCCAAAGCCATTCTCCAGGAGCATATTTCTCAGAACCGAAGCACATTGGCCCGCTCTTGCAAGCCAATCAGAAGCTTTAAAGGTGAAACTTCCTTTTCTGTCATAGGACAACATCTTTTACAAAACCCTACATGCGGACGTGAATATAATGATAACAAATTTTCTATTCTTGCCCATGGTCGTACTTCTTTTCATCTTTCCACCCTTGAAACCACGTACTTCAAAACATCCAAACCAAATTTATGCAAACAAAAAGAATTCGTTTGTGGTCTAAAAATTACACATTAGTTTCCACTCCTTCCATTGGTCGCTTCTTTTACCAATCACGATATAGCTTTTTTTCCTTTTTTTTCTTTTTCGTCAATTGTGTCTCTGTATAAGTGACTCTGTAACAATAATAATCTCTTGAATATTCAATCATTATCCCGTGTCGACGTAGTTTTGCTGTTTTGGTCATTAATTCCGGTATTTCCCCGTATACAAACTGTCGCTTATGTATTTCATTCTCAAAGCAATTTTATTGGTAGTTATTTCCTGTACTCCCCCCGTAGACAAGCCTTTTTGATTGATTTTATATGCGTTTTTATTGATTGTTCTTTGGGTAGCAGTTTCCGGTATTCCCCCGTTTTCAAACCTTTTCTTGTTAATTTTAGTTTCTAGATTTTTTTTGATTGGCTAAAATATTTGGGAATATTGTTTCGGTTACGTTCGAATGGGAAGCATATATATACGGGTGGGTCATTTTAAAAAAGAGAGAGAAGGAAAAAGAGATAAAAGCAAACAGACGACAGAACAGAGAAGAAAGAAAAGAAGGAAGAAGGGTGAAGAATTAGAAGGCAAGGGCCAAGTACTATTAGAAGGAAGGGGGACTATCGGCTGCTACAGCGTGGTGTCCGTGATTGTCGGAGTGCGACCGCTTATGCATTAATATAAGTTGTGGTGTTAAAGAGTGGGCTGCAACTTAGCTTCATAAGCGTAAGTCCTTAGGCCGAAGGATAGGGCATAGAAGGTAGTCGTTGAACTCTACCGAGCTATCTTCTAGTCGTCAAATCGTCGCCTGCCGGTCACTAGGATACAGGGCAGGTGATCTAACCGTATTCGGCGACAGACTCACTTCACCTTTTCACTCTATCTCTGATGGATTCTCTTGAAAAGTGTCAGACGAAAAGCTTCGAGAATGAATACTATTACTTTCTGCAATTTTCAAATTCTGTACCACAAATCAACTCTTCAAACTTAATAGCTAGGAAAAGATTGGCTTGCACTAAGATACTTTAACCCACGCACTTCTCGATCGAGAACAAAACAGATATATTCACAAACTATTTAAAACTTCGAATTCCTTCGCTTGTCAAATACAGAAACTAAAATACCTTAATATATAAATATCAGAAACTAACCGTGACTAAATCCACCAAATAATCGTTTGTCACACTACCAGAAATCCACAAAAAATCAGATCAACGGTTTTTTATCACGCTATACTCTCTCTACTAAACTACTACTCTCTCTCTGTCCAAATTGTAAAAATCTCGCCGCCTTATATACAAAAAGACAATCTTCTGAAAAATGCTAGAACATCACGTGACACAGAAAAAAAACACCGTTAATAAATTACGTAATCAGCAAATAAAAAAATGAAAAAAAATTTCGGAAGGAACAAGAATCACTAGAATACACAGAAACTTAGTCACGTGGTCACCATTGTGATGTAAGATGAGGCGGGTGAATTACAAATCTATCAATAAATGCGAAAGAAAAAAAGTCTTTTTTCAAAATCAGTTTAGCAAGTACGGCTTCAGACATTTTAGGTTTAGAAATAAAATAATCCCGGCAAAATAAAACAACAGATTACAGCAACTATACTTATATAAAAACTATTCTTACAATTCAAATTTACTTATTCGTGACAATGACATTACCAAAAAAAACGATAATGGGATATTGTTGCTGCTTCTTCCTTTTGTTGTTATTTCTGCGTTTATTGCCCTCTACTTTTATATCATTTACTCTCTCTATTTTTAGTTTCATTTTGTCTCATTAGTTTTTATTCACGGTTTTTTACTAACCAGCTTTGCCGGCGTCGCTTGTCAGGGGCCCGTCATTAGTAATGTCGGGGTTTAGTATTTTGGTTCAAAGGACTCTTTTGTGAGCAGTAGCGAAAAGTTAATGAATTTTATGCACTTTTACAATTCTTCTACACAAAATTTTAATCACCATATTTTCTTAATCATGACTGGCAATGCTCAAAGAAAATTTTGCCACAAATGATCGTTAATACTTGTGAAGAAGAAGGGATTGAAACACAATCAAAACTGATTGTAGCGGCAAAATGGTGGTTGCTTTCAACTATTTGATGGTAAGCCTATTTTGCGATGTGGTGATGCCCCTTTACTATTTATATTTGGGGTATTAAGTTTTTTTGGCTGCGCTATTGGTCTTGTTTGCCACAACAGCGACTATGGCTTCCCAAAATCATTCACCATATTTTAGAAGGGGCACATCAGGTCGAGTTATTTTCAAATAAATGTTCTCTCCATATTCAGCTTTACAAATTGTTACGTATGGTTTTATGTTGATTTTTCCTAAACTTGGGATTTTATTACAATGATGTAGAGTAGGAATGCGCAAATTGCGGCCCGCGTCCAGAAATTGTGCGGCCCGCGGAGGGTTGCGGATTTTGAATAGAGTGAGACCTGCGAACGTTTTACACGTTTTTTGAGGTGCTTGATAAAATCAATGTTACAAATAAAGTGTTTTGGTTTGAATTAGAATGAATATCATAACTATTTTTATAAGTTAATGATATAAATACAGTGTTCTTGATTTGATAATTCAATAAATTGAGTAATATTTAAGATATCTTTAAGTTGTCTCAAATCGATAAAATTAAATAATTTAAAAGTAAAATGCTTTGCAAGAATATACTTCAATTGAATGCTGTTCGCTGCACAGCAAAGACAATAAAGAAAAAGTTCTTTAGCTAAATATTGTGCGCTTGTGACGTTATAGACAAATACTATTGCGTGTGTTTTTATTAGAACGTTCCATGTATTGTAATCGGTTAATTTTGCTCTATTTTTGTTCTTCTCGCCTCTGGTGCAAAATTCCAGAATCTGGTGAGATTTGTATATATATATACGACGAAGAAAATTAATAGTTAATTGGAGAGATTTGTCCTTTTGACGATTTGCTAATTTTTAGTTTAGGTTCATTCGTTCATGGCTTGAGGAATTAGCGCGTAGCTAATTTGTGGTTGACAGTTGTGTTAGCGAATCAAGAGATGATTCGTAGCGAAGATATTTTTTGAGAATAAAAGAGATTAATTAGTGAGCTAGTGCAGTATTGAGTCTAGCTTGGAATATTTTGTGACGTTTTGTGAAATATTTTTGTGCAACTGCGTTCGGCGAGAGTTCGCCGAATTTAATGGAATTTCAGAGTTAAAGTTTCAATATCATTTTTCTAATTGAATAAGAGCTTTGGGTAAAAGTTTGATAGATTTCCTTAAACGCGACAATCAATTAGCCTGGAAAATACGGGTTAAATTAGGCAAATTATGCGTTTTTCAATTACTTTCCTGGGTTTCTGGTCTAACTTAATGGATATAAGAGCGGGGTGATTGGCAGGAAAGACGTATTAAACATGCTATACCAATTAGTTAATCACGGTTTAATTACAATTAAACCACGGCTACAGCCTAGTTTAGCAAAGATGTTCTTTATCCGTTCTTTTTCCATTTTTGTTTGCACATTTTTTAACTTCGTTAATTTTGGTTTTAGCATATCTGTTGATTTTGTTTAATTCTAATCAACCTATATACAAGAGCTTAGCAAATTTAAACCTTGGTTTCAATTAATTCATCACTCCGCAATGGCAAATTCCGCAAATTCGAAAGAGACAAGAAAGAGGAAAGTAGAGGAAGAGATGCAAAAATTTAATGAAAAATGGACTTCTGAATATTTTTTCATTGAAAATGCAGACAGTAGGTCCTTGTGTTTGATTTGCAAGCAAACTGTAAATGTTAATAAAGAGTACAACATTAAACGACATTATGAATCACAACATGCTGACGATGTTTATGGAAAGCTAAAAGGACGTGACAGAGAGCTGAAAGTTAAACAATCGAAGGAACAATTAAAGAGCCAGCGTTTCATGTTTCAAAAATTGCATACCGATAATGAAAAAACAGTTTGATACAGTTTCTTACTTGCACAGAAAATAGCTTAAACTATGAAGCCGTATTCTGAAGATGACTCTGTGAAAAAATGTCATACTGATGTCGCAGAAAAAATGTGTCCTAAAATGGTACAGGAGTTTGAAAAAATAAGTTTATTGCGTTGGATGATAGCAAGGCGCATCGATGAACTTGCTGATGATATTTTTGACACTCTTAAAAACAAAGTGAAAAACTTTGTAGCATAGAGCTTTGCAATCGATGAAAACAACGATTTGAAGGACGCAGCACAGTTGGCTATATTCATAAAAGCAGTGGACAAGGAGTTAAACGAAAATGAAGACCTTCTGTTACTACAGTGTATTAAGGATACCACAACTGGTGGAAATATCTTTTCTGAAGTTCTCAATGCTTTTGATAAGTTTGGTTTGGGTCTATCCACTTTATGCGGAATCGCAACTGATGGTGCTCGAGCCATGTCCGGAACTGGCATTAGATTTGTAGGTCTCTTGAAATCTGCTTTGTAAGAAAAAAATACCAGTGACGATATTGCAGTTTTTTACTGTATCATTCATCAACAAAATCTATGCACATAATCCTTGCATTCAATCATGTCATGACCCCGGTCATTAAGGCAGTAAATTTTTTTCGAGCTCGAGGACTTAACCACCGGCAATTCCACAAGTTTCTGGATGATCTCGACACCGAACATCAAGATCTAGCTTACTTTTCCGAAGTGCGTTGGCTATGCAAGGGTAGTATGTTGCGATCATTTTACGAACTGCGAAAATAAGTTGCACTATTTTTAAAAAATAAAGGGCGACCAATAGCCGAAATGGGCGACGAAAGTTGGTTGTGTGGTCTAGCTTTCTTGGTTGATATTACTACTCGCATGAATGAAGTCAATACAAGGCTGCAACGAAAAGCCCAGTAAACGAGTAAAATGTACGGGCACACAAAAGGCTTTATGAACAAGTTAAGACTAGCACGCACACTTACAGAATGCGAATCTCTCTCACTTTCCAACTTTAAAAGAAATAGGGATGCGTCCAGAGAAGGCGACCGAATTTGCAAATCAACTTGAAAAATTGTTTAACGAATTTTCGGCTCGCTTCAAAAACTTCGAATCCCATGAATATTTATTTGAAATATTTTCTTCACCGTTTCACACCGACATTGACAAAGCCCCCACTGATATCCAAATGGAACTGATCGATCTTCAGGAGAGAGTTGATCTGAAGGCCAAATATGTGAAAAGAAATCTTGGTGATTTTTACGGAAAATATCTTGACCAAAATAAGTTCCCAAATTTAAGAAAATTTACGGCTTCTAAAATGGCACTGTTTGGCTCAAATTATTTGTGTAAACAATTTTTTTCTAAAATGGGTTTCATGAAATCTCGTCATCGATCAGTAAAGACAGACGAACACTTGGAAAATGGACTTGGAGTTGCCAGCTCCTCAATTAAAGTAAATTTAAATAGAGTGGTTCAAGAAAAAACGCAGTTGCATATTTCTCACTAAATTGTTTCTACAAGGATAAAATCAAATTGCTATGCTCTGATTATACAGTTACGTCTTTTTGTTTTTAACTAAACGATTTTTTTGAATAATACTGGTATTACGGTTTTTAATATTATTGCAGTTTTAGTTTTATCGCTGGCAATATCAACAGTCGTTAAAAGGATTCTATTTAAAGGTGAGGCCGGCAGATTATTGTGCTTATTGGTATTTGCCCCGCCATTAAAAAAGATTACACACACCTGCTGTAGAGTATAGACATAAATAACTTGACAGACAGCGCATCAGCATAAGAAAAAAATCTTTGCTTTATAGTATATACGACGGCGTCACCCAAAAAGCGCCCATCAGTAATGTCGAAATTAAGAGTGTCGGTTCCGCCGGCCAAGCCGGCCTCATCTATCAGGCTTTTGTGTGACCAGTTATCAAACGTTTATGTGTTTTCTGCACATAAAATGTTTACGACTTTTTGTGCTTTTTTGCCTAATAGAATATCCTATTTCAAGATCCTGGTTATGCCTTAGTTCTGTGTGCTCTGTTCATTGCTGACACGAACCCAAGGGAGCCTTGCGTTTCCCGTAGTTTGCAAGCAGGAAGCACATTTTTCATCTAAAGCTATTTGCAATCAAAATAGCAAAAATGTCTTTCGTGTGGTGCGATTTGACACAGTGACGCTGTTTTCTTTCGTTTTCTGTTTTAAACTTTCTCAAGTCCTCGCTGGCTACGCATTATGTAGCATGTTCTTTTCTTGGTGCTTGACGTGCCCTGGAAAGTTTGAAGTATCCTTGCTTTTCCTCAAATGTTTGGTTTGACCCCGGTAGCTCTATAAAGCTCTTATAAATAAAATACCAATAATATCTTACATGTGGTGCGATCTAACATAGTGACGTTGTTAATGTTGATTTCGCCTCAAACTTTCTTAAGTTTCTACTGCCTATGCATTAAGATTCATATTCGTTTTTCCTTGCTTAGGTATGCTCATAGAAGTTAAATGAGTTCTTGCTTTTCCCAAATTTTCAGGTTTGATTCAGGTAGCTCTATAAAGCTATTATCAAGCAAAATAGAAAAAAAATGTTTCTGCTATGGCGCGATTTAACCGCGGCAGGCCATACTATTACCCATGCCCATTTAAAACGTATCAATTAATGCAGCTGCGCCAGCTTCACCGTACAAACATTTGTTAGAGCCACAACGAAATGTTTTACTAAATATCAGCAATAGCTTCTGTACATGTAATGGTGATCATGTTGGTTTATTAATGAAGACTGGAAGTATTCAAAAAGAAACAACAATGTCACAAATTACCATTCGTAATTTTTAAAAGAGTAAGGTGGGGGGAGGTGAAACATAGTCAAAAATGATGGCATTGCCCAAATGGATGCTGCTTCGATTCATAAAAAAAATGAGCTATTTAATGGTAGGCATGTTCGACAATTTGGTGGCTCCTTTTCGTATTAATATTGGTGACATTAAGATATTTGTTTGCTTTAATTCGGCCATAGCATGAAAGGGTTCCCTGCCTTTCCTTTAAGTCATATAACGTATTGCAATAGGCGATTATTAAGCTCTTTTCAAACAAAAACATTTCCTCCTAATTTAGTGTTGCAAGCTGATGATATTATTGTTTAATTTTGATCTTTTCTTAAATTTTGGATTTTATTACATTTAACTTTGCTCCTAATCCAGACCTCCCTACTTTTAGATGAAGATTAGTGTTTTGTGCCGATATCCTTGCGATTACAAATATCAGTAATGGGCTTTACCATTTATGTTCGCTATCAAAATGATAGTGGATAATTTTGCTGCCTGCTGCTATTTTCACTAAATAGTGGCAAGCATTGAAATGTCATTTAAGATTATGACCTCACAGTCCGTTTTCAGTCATTAGAAATTATGATCGCTACTTCCCACTTTTTCGTTATTGTATGCAAATTTTTATGAACTAACGTCTCTTACTGCGTGCATGTTCCTTGGCCCTGGCATAAACGCCGCCATGCAAAGAGCAAACTAACCCGCAATGAGGCACTCATAGCTCAGGTATAGCAATAGCGAGAGCCCCCATTAATAATGTCGAGATTAAAAACATCAAATCAGCTGGTTGCTACGACAGCCTTGCCCAATTGCAAAGGAAATTGCTTCAACGTTTAGATCATCAATATTCTATCAATATTTGATCTAACATATGACAAACGGTACAGAAGCTTGCCCTGTCGTTTAGGCTACAGTATAATTTAGGTTTACAACTTTTCAGAACGCTGATGCAACTAAATATACTGTAAAAATTGCACATTACAATTAACTGAAACTCAGTATTCCCAAATACGCTGATTAATCGATTAAGGAGCCTTAACAAAAGCTGGCTATAAATAAGCCTGCTATTTAGCCCATAAAACTAGCATAACTAGAAGCAATAACCAGGAAAACTTAGCACCTCTTATCTTATTTTCTCGTCAGATTCATTGCATAACATCAGCAAAACAACATATTTAACGTTCATTTAACAACTGCCTTGTTTATATATCAGTCACTTTTTTCGAAAGCGCACTTTGATGGCGTGTGGTTACTTGAATGTAAGTTCCTGTTCAGTGCAAAAACACTTAAATTGGTCAACAACTTTTCACAGAAGCGCATTTTGATGACGTTTGATCACAAGCGTGAAACCTTCCTTTTGTTACTTTTTTGTTCTACGTCATTGCTTTGTGTTGTCATCAGGGCTGCGAGCTCGGTCGATTTTTAAATCGAGTTTAAGCTCGAGTTGAGTTCAAGTTTGACATTTTCATTTTTGCGAAGTCGAGTTCGAGTGCTGTGAAAATTTATCAAGTTTTTTTTGAGTTGAGAAAGTGAAGTGATGGACGTAGCCTAGGCACGTTTGCAGTGAAATTGCACGTTCAAACTTATGTTCAAACCAGGGATGTAGAAGCGGAAGCGGAAGCGATACTTTTTCTGTGGAAGCGGAAGCGAAAGCGCGAAAAATCCACCGCTTCCGCTTCCACATAGGAGGGAAGAATGGAGAAAGAAAAGAAATTGGTTCTGCTATCCTTCGTAGAAGAACGAATAGGGGGAGCATAAACATTAAGAAATGAGAGCGAGGAGAAGTTGTTTAGAGAGATGTTGACCTCTACATAATCAGAGTAGGGACCACGCAAAGAAAGAGAGGAGATAGAAAGCTCAGAGAAGAATAAGCCCTGCTTGACGAAAACGATGACGCCGCCACTAGCGTCTGCGACATTAGTAGAAAAAATACCAGATCGGAAATGGGTACCATGGAATTGCAGAGCAGAGAATCCAGGGATCCGGAAAGAGGAAGATAAATTAAGGTTAGATTCCTGGATATAAATGAGGTCAACGGGATGAAACGAAATAAAGCGTAATAGTTTAGTGCTCCTGGCTTGGAGACCCCCAGCATTCCATTGAAGAATCCTAAGAGAGTTATGGAGGGGAAGAGAAAGCAGGAGGTAAAAAGAAACAGCCAGGAGTATGAGACGGTGATGAAGGTGCAGAGGGAGAAGATACAAAGTGGGCGGAAAAAGGATAAGAAGTCTGAAAGTGAGGGTGGGGTGCGAGTGCTGCATTAGCAGAAGAGGGCCGGATTGAGCAGTGGAGGTATACCAGCTGGAGGAGTCCGAAGAGGAAGTCACACTGCTGGTAGGTGTAGAATCTCAAAAAAAGCAGGGAGGGCAGCTCCAGGAGTGAGAGCTGCCAAGAGTTCTGAATCTAGAAAAAGATAGCAATGAGCACTTTAAATGAACTTAATTAGAGCATGTGCAGCATTGCACTGACCAACCCCGCCAGGTCACATTTCCAAAGCACACTAAACAGGGAAAGACAGGACAAGGGTTAGGATGAACGTTGCCACTCATCAAGAGAAGGAGAAGAATGAGAAGACAGTCAAGAGAAAGGCAGGAGTAAAGAAAAGACAGGCCAATTTTGAAGAGGCTGCGTGCTACCCTTCTGCGGTCGTTCAGGGGGCTGCACGGCGAAAAAATGGTTTGTGTGAGGGGAGTGCCCAGGGTAACTGGGACCCTCGAGAAGAGCAACAGCCATTTTAACCCAACCCAAACGGGTCGGGGACCGCACCACCACGTTGAGGCGGCTGTTGATTGGTGCAGTTCAATTTTGCTCGTTTTACAATTTACATGTACATACTACATATACGACAGAAATTTCGCACTTCACTATCCAAAAAGATCGGAGTCAATACGTGTTTTGAGGACGGACAGAAGGTCCGTAATGATGATTAGAGTTAAGGTTAACTCAAAGTCAGAGTTAATTAAGAATAAAGAGGGAAAATCAACGCTATACGGTGTAATTTGTTGTTGTGACGACAGTTTATTGTCGAGAGCTGTGATATGTGGTCATACGATTTAGATCTGAAAAGCATTAGGTTAACTGTTGTAAAAGTAGTTGTAAGTAGTGAAGGAACTTGTAATAACTGTCTATTTGTTAAAGTGTTTAATTATTTTTTGAAGTGTAGTAACGAAATATTTGATTTTCTTGCAAGCAATTCGTGATTTTTAAATTTTGTTAGCGGGAGTTCCGTGACAAACGCAAAAGTACATCAGGGGCTCCGCAATGACAAAAAGGTTGAAAAGCACTGTTCTAGATTCAACACTAGTTTTAATATCTAGATAAGAGAAACACAGAGTAGTTCGGAACAATAAGCTCAAGCGAAGTAGGTAAAGTAATAGCAATATATGAAGGTTTTTGTTTTCTCAAAATGATAAAGTGTAGGAGAAGGCAGGCTACAGACCCAGAAAAGTTAAAAAAAATTATCAACGGTTGTTTTTTCGTTGTTTGTTAGTGGAAGCGGAAGCGGAAGCGATAGGTGTGGAAGCGGAAGCGGAAGCGATAGGTGAGGAAGCGGAAGCGGAAGCGTTTGAAAAATAACCGCTTCCACATCCCTGGTTCAAACATGTGTTTTAATAAGCAAATGTCGTTTTCATAAACCAGGCAATATGTGTATTGTGGATTTGCATTGAAAGCGAAAATTGAAAAATATCTTACAATTGAACCATTGTAGGTTCCATGATTATGCGCTTTAGATAAAAACAAGAGATGTCTGCGATTCATTGTTTACGAAGAAAAAGTTAACACTCAGTTAAGGTGATCCATTCTTTACTGTGGCTGTTTACAATACAAAACTGTAAAATCTAATTAGAGCGTTCTTCTCAGTGTCCTTAATGTTTTCATAGAATATTTACGGTTTCATGCAGAAAGCAAAGCCGAGCTTGCGCAAGTGGGCTTACAAAGGAAGGCTTGGTGGTATGCAGAAACTAAACTCAAACGAGACTTTTGAAAGCAAGGTTCAATGCATTATGACGTTACCGCTATTGAAAACCCAGCTTAAAAGGGATTATGAGGTTGCCCCTAAATATAATACATTTTGTGGCGTCATATTAGCAGGTGACCCACTATTCGTTGTTATGGTGGGATACAAGTGGAAGATGATGTTTGCAAAATGCTTTGGTTAAAGCGATTACAGTAAGCGGTACGGCATGCTACATAACCGTGTTACTGATTTAAGCTACCATAGGCGTATTGCCCAGATTTAGCAACACCAATACAATAACTTGGGTTTTGCCTTATTGCGTTCTTAAGTCGCGATTTAAGCCATCTACAATAATGACTTATAAAAGCTAGATTTAACGCTAAAACTTCTTTCTGCATACGAAATCTATGATTTAAGTGGGGCTTATACAATGTTAGAAAAGTCCTGGCTTAAACCTATTTTCTGCAGAAGATCCTCAATTTCCAATAAAAAGATTTCATTCTTTTTGTAGTCAGTTAGAGTGATATTTTACAAATGAAAATTAACGCGAACTTGCTTTAAATATTTTCGAATTCGAGTCCCATAAAATTTTGAGTTTCGAGTTCGGCAAAATGTTCGAGTTCGCAGCCCTGATTGTCTTAGTCTGTATATTTTACTTGTTATATACGAGTGGCTGGTTTCTTTTGCGTGACAAAGCGAGCATTTGCTTACAAAATCTTGTGATCAATATCAGATATTTAGGTCGGCTACGTGCGATATGTTGGAGTTTTATCTGCTACTTTAAAAGTACACTCGGCTAAACATCTTTCAATTTTGGTAAGTTCATGTCAGCTTTAAAAATTTGCCGATATGGTACGAGGCAGCATTGTGTCTTCAGTACAAATTATGACAAAAGTTATCGGTATCTTTGTACTCCAATAGATCACTTCACTTTAACTGCCAAAATATCAGCAATTTACGTTTGCTGTCAAAATGGCTGTTTATACAGGATGGCCCAGCGAAGTGTAGACAAACTAAGGTTACGGTTTTTCAGTAACATTTAGGTTATCAAAAATAAACTAATATATCAAATGAAGGAGATATTTTCGTATTTAATACTGTAATAAATTTTCAATATATTTTTTAATTACTGTATTACTTCATTCATTACAGATTTAAAGTGAAATCATTCTAGATTACTAATAATCTATAATTTTTAGAAAAAAAATAAAATTACAGTTATGGTGAAAACTGTAAATGAAATAATTAAGACGCACTATCATAAGGGACTACCAGCTGCTAAGATTTTTAGGATGTTGAAAAGTCTATCTTGGAGCAGAAGGCCTGCAGTGTAATCTACACGAGTGCGACAGCCCTTAAGGAAAAACTGAAAAAATATTGGGCAGAAATTGACTCTGAAAATGAGGTTACACAGTGGAATTCGGTTAATAAATCCACGGTTAATAAATCCAGCCGCTTATTACATCCAATTTGCTTGGAACGGAATCGTCCCAATCCTTTCCCGTTATAAAAACTTCGGTTAATAAATCCAAGCGCCGCTTAATACATCCAGTTTACGTGCTTTATGCAGTCAAATTTTTCTTCATTATGTACTAATAAGTACAATATTGCAAAGTGACGAAACAATATTGGATTATCAGTTTCGTATGGACAAGTACGTACATGTCCTTGTGTACTGGTAGGCCTAATCAAGCAGACTAATTGAACACCAGTCGTAGGAGTTGTGCAGTTATTGTTGCAACTGAAGCGGTTTTATGAGATTTAACTTAAAGAAAAGTTTTCTGGATCCATTGCAGAATGAATAGATCAAGAAAACATGATAAAACAGCAGCAGAAAAGCTAGAGTTGCTCAATCGCTACAAAACGTTTACCTTCATGAGTCAGCGTGAAGCAGCTGATCGACTCGGAATTAGTAGAGGATGCTTACAAGGCTTAATAAAAAACGAAGCCCTTATACGTTCTTCAGACACTGCGAGTGGGATGAAACGTAAAAGATCGGGGAAAGATGAGGATGTAGAAAAAGCTCTATTTGATTGGTTTAAGTTTACTCGCCAAAGAAATGCCCCAGTTAATGGTCCAATCCTAATGGAGAAAGCAAACAATATTGCTGATGCCGCTGGACATGCAAATTTCAAGGCCACAGATGGATGGTTCAATCGATGGAAGAAGCGATTCTCTGTGACATTTACCACCCTAAAAGGTTAGTTATCTCATTTTCTTTTTAGCTACGTCCTTGTTTTCCGAAAAAATTTTCATACCTTTTTACATTTTATAGGTGAAGCAGCTGAAGCAGACATCGCCGGGGCAGAGGAATTTCGTTCTACAACAATGAAACGTATTCTTGAATCATTCTCACCAGAAAATATTTACAACGTTGACAAAACCGCTATCTACTTCCGTGCTCTACCAGCAAGTATCTACGTAGAAGCAGAGAAAAAGAGAACGCAGCGAGGATTCAAAACAGCAAAAGACCGCGTAACCCTGCTAGTCACTTGCAACATGAACGGTGACAAAGAGAAATTGCTGTTGGTTGGAAAATTTAGGTCTCCTCGCTGCTTCAATAACGTTAGCTCTCTTCCCATTTTATACAACTTCTCCAAAAATGCATGGATGACAAGGAGCATCTTCGAAGACTGGCTTAAATCGTGGGATGAACGGCTGCAGAAGGAAGAAAGAAACATAGTTCTATTGGTGGATAACTGCTCAGCTCACAAACCTGCCACCACTCTGAAGAACATTTCACTGTTTTTTCTTCCACCAAACACAACCTCGATTTTGCAGCCCTGTGACATGGGCATCATCCGGTCAATGAAGGGTTATTTCAGACATGAAATGCGCCAGAAGCTGATTGATATCCTAGATGATTCTCCTGAGACGGGACTTGAAGCTCAGACTGTGGTGAAACGTATTAACTTGCTGGAGGCAATTCATATGATCAAAGGAGCATGGGGCAAAGTTAAAACCGAGACGATCAAGAACTGTTGGAAAAAGGGTGGCTTCACCAACGACGAATTGACAAATGTGATCATTCCTTTGCCACCATCTCCGGTTGGGCAAAAGGAGGAGGAGTTTAGAAACTGGGTGAGCATTGATGATGAAGTTGAGACTGTGCAAAATCAGACTGAGGAAGAATTCACTGAGAATCTTGTTTCAATGATACAAAACCAGGATTGAGTTGTTGAAATTTCTGATGACGAAGATGGTGATAATGATGGTTCAGAGGAAGAAACGCCATCAGCAGCAGAGATGCGGAAATGTTTTCGTCGCTTGGCCCTGGGGCTAGAGTGTACTGGGTTTAAGAAGATGGACATGCTTTGTGATATGAAAGAAGAAGTGGATGGCCATCTGAGGAAAACATTTTCACCAAAGCAAACTTCATTGCGCAGATTTTTCTGTGTCGAATAAATACTGAAAAAATACTACATTTTGTGCATTTTAGAAAACGCCGTTTATTAAAGCCGCCGCGTATTAAATCCAAAACCGGCTGTCCCGAGGTGGATTTATTAACCGAATTCCACTGTACCGCGTGTTCGTCGGGTTATTAAAGAGAAAGGAGGATTTATTGAATAACTCTGCCAATGTATTAAATACGAAAATATCTCCTTCATTTGATATATCAGTTTATTTTTGATAACCTAAATATCACTGAAAAACCATAACTTTAGTTTGTCTACACTTCGTCGGACCACCCTGCAATAAGCGGAGCTAGTCAGCTACTGCCTACTGCTGTTTTCACTATACCCGTGGGATAATGACGTCACAGAGGTTTTGGTAAGCGATGAAAAAAATAGAAAAAATATTTAACGCGTTCAACATTGCAAAAGCTTAACCAAAAATCACTTCTCGCGTCGTCAAAGAATTTCTAATTGTTGTGACTCTTTTTTGTCAGAAGCACCTTGCTACTATCTTCCCACAATGTTTTTAAGTGCATTATACGCGATCAGTATTTTTTGATACAAACAAGAAAACAAATTGTACAATCAATCACCAATTAAGAATTCATTTTATTTCCCAGAAAGAAATAAAGTTTTTTCAAGTGGTTAACTACGGGCTGGCTTCTGTTTGCACAAAACATCGTTTTCCTTTGTCAAAAAATGCAGATTTAAAAAAATTAGCTTTTGCTTTGACGTTATGGTGACGTCACAAAACCCCATCATGATACTCACTCGGAGCAGTGATCAATTGTATGGAATTTCATATTTGTAGGCTAAGTAGTCGCGGAGGAGTTAAACCCCAACATATCTACGTATATGCATACGCACGCAGTTACAGACGGAACTCTGCTTTCATGTAGTATAAGATTAATTAGATTTATGAATTACACTGGCAATGCAAACATTATACATATGTGGAAAGGATCGTTATCATGGACCATGTCTATTGTTTTACAATTCAGGAGAGTGTAGCTATTTTGCAGACGGGTCAATTTCACTGAAGTGGAAGGTGCTTTGGGCCATTCAATCTTTTTAATGTAAACATTGGCTATGCAAGTAAGGTTGTCCGACAGAAGACCTTTATTTTGGTGATCAACGTTTTAACTTTGATTCTTTAACTCTTTAATCAATTTCTTGTCCTGCTCGGCCGCTGAGTATGCTTGCCCTGTTTGGGAGCAATCAGCACATGCGAAAAGCCTCGACCCAGTACTAAATAAAAGTTGCCGCCTGATTACTGGATGCCTGAAGCCAACAAACGTTGATAATCTCCCATCTGCTCGCTGACGTCGCTCCACCCGAGATCCTAAGAGAAGCTGCCAGCAAGCTAGAACGCTCAAGGCAGGCCTATGACCCCCGTCATGTGTTGTTCAACCACCAGCTTGCTCCATCCAGATTGAAATCAAGAAGGAGCTTTCTACACTGTGTAGAATTCCTAAAGGAAAATCTCAACCTGGAGAGAGGAAGCGTGGAAACAAAAGCTCAAAGCTCTGCCACAAAGCACTCGCTTAAACATCACACCTGAGGAAAAGTTGCCTCCAGGATCAAACTCAGAATGGACAACGAGACGATGTCTCGACCGCCTTTGTAAAGGCGTCGCTAGAACTAAAACTGAGCTGTAGAAGTGGGGTTTTGTTGATCCAGCAACAAACACAACCTACCAATGCAGAGCTGGCGATGACACTGTGCAACACAGATTAAAGTGCTCACTACTAGATGAGCCTTGTTCCACCACTGACCCGTGCCAATTTAACGAGAATGCCAGACGGTGTGTGCAGCTGTGGAAAACATCAATATAAACAACACCGGAAGATTCAAATATATATTGCTAGTATATATATATCAATTTCTTTCACTAAACAAACTTGAAGACATTTTTTTCGAGATTAACGTTTTCGCAGTGAATCTTTTGCCAATTTCCGTCACGAGAAAACTGGAAGACCTTTTTTTGTTTGGGAGATGAAATTATAAGATCAGGCTCAAAAGGGCTAAATTTGATATTTTCAAATCCAATATGCGAATGTGGGCCACAAGTCACATCCTTCCGTGGGCCGCAATATTTTACGTCGCCGGCCGCAGGTTGCACGCTCTCGCGATAACTATTTCTGGTGTGACAAACACTATAAAAGTAAGTTAGACTGGCAGATTGTCTGCTGTGATCATTCTGAGTTTTATATTGTCCGAGTAACACACATTGAATAACTTTGCAGAATTCAGGTTGGTGGTTGATCAGCTAACGACTCTCCACTTTGTTGACAAAAGCGTTGTCAAATTGGACATTGATAAGCCTAAGATGAAGACTTTTTTCGGAGACTAGGTTTATTCGTCCATATTAGAACCGCGGGGGGGGGGGGGGTCGATTTGACCCAAAGCGAATCAAAACCATTGTAACTTAGCGACCCCTTAAGATAAATGTTTGAAAATTATTAACTTTTTCTAAAATTTATCTGGCTTTTGGTTGGTCATAAACTGACAAAGACATTCAATGTAGTTTTGAAGTAAATATGGCAATTTAGAAACCCACCACAGCTAATTTCTTCATCGATTGCTTTCATATAATAAAGAAAAAAAGGAGAAAGAGCGCACACGCAAAACCGTGACGCGTTACGTAAGCCACAGAATTTGTTTGAAGTGACGCAATGATTGTAAAGCTATACTGTTTCTCAGAAATCTTTTTTCTCAAAATCTTCTCGCCTAAATAGCAACTCTTTTTAATTTGACAAGTCAAAAACATCAAAGTTTTTAAACACACAGCTGTTTTGTAACTTTTTGTCAAATAGATAATATCTTCTTGACGCTAAGCCATGACCAACGAATAAAGTAACGCTAGATATTATTTCGTAATTTTGTTACTTGACAAATGCAACTACGTAAATATTGTGGCAACCCTGCCGTGACGCAATAACTGTACAGCTGTATTTCGCGCGCTTTTCTTTGTTCTTTGTTGACTTGCTAAGTAGTACGTAGAATAAACTGTATACAGGCTTTGCGTATCAATTGAGGAAAAGACAGATAGCGTATTACTAGTATAGCGTCGCAACCAAAGTGCTAAATTGGTGACCCTAGTGAGAACACGCTTTTAGGCTATTGTCTACCTACTGGTCGTTTAATTGAGCAAGAAGGACTCAACACACCATGGCTTTATCAGACAGTGAAGCTTTGACTAGATTGACTGAGGCGATCACTAACCTTGGTGCTTCAACGTCGCCACCTAGTTCTCAATCGCCTGAAGGTTCAGTACACGCAGTCGCCATCAAGCTGCCGGACTTTTGGCCAGAGGACCCTGAAATATGGTTTGCCCGAATAGAAGCTCAGTTGAGATCGCGGTCAGTAACACAAGACCAAACAAAATTCGACTACATAGTGTCAGCGCTCGACAATAAAACCGCGGCAGAAGTTAAATCAGTTCTTCTCAACCCTCCAGACCAAAACAAATATGAAAACCTTAAAACAGCGTTACTAGGTGCTTTTGGCAAAAGCCAAGCCCGGAAAGATGCCGAACTTCTTAATATCTCCGGTTTAGGCGATAGATCACCTTCGGCACTCCTGCGAAAACTCGAATCCCTTAACAATGACGCTGAAACGCTGCGCCGTGCCTTCTTCTTAGCACAACTGCCCGCCCAAGTTAGGTCCATATTAGCCCTGCAAGAGTTTCCTGACATACATGACCTAGCTAAAGCAGCTGATCGCATCGTGGAAGCAAACAATATTTCACAGACTGTAACTGCTGTTTCAGTTGACCGACCATCTTCTGCTAGCCAGCGGCATCACACTGCGTTTAAGTCAAACGAGAACTATATCTGCCATTACCATCAACGTTTTGGACTTAAGGCACGAAACTGCAAACCAGGTTGTCTTTTTTCCAAGCTGCTTTCGACTAACCCAGTGATTCCCAACCGGGGTTCCGCGGAACCCTGGGGTTCCGCCGACCATCACCAGGGGTTCCGCGAGAAACTGTAAAATAATTATGTGCTATTACAATATGACAGTGATCTTAATTCATAATTCGTAACTCCTACTCAACAACACGTCACAAACAGTCTCCAGACATCAACATACTCGTACGTGTCAGTCAGTACAATGTATATACTAGTAATGAGAGCAAATGCTATGCATAGAATTAAGGGAAAAAAAGTGTTATTACCGGTGCGGGATACGCCCTTCATTCCTACTCCGCTAGTTTGGTGACAAATCGGTAGGAGGGTGACGCAACCCGGTACGAGTATCATACGTGTCACGACCCCCAGCCCAGCCGTTCACACCTCTTCCTTCAGTCAGTTTTGAGCAGCGCAACCGAGTGAAACGTTGTGTTAATTAATCTCACCAGTTAATATTAGTTTGATACTGATTTAGAAGACTGCGGCATGTTGAAATATTTGAAAAGAAAGCATGGCAGTGGAGAGGAGGACAGTGACGATGAGTCACAAATACCACAGCCAAGTACGAGTAAAGGAAAAGTGAGCGATGTTAAAAAAAATCGCCTTTACAATGACAGTTATCTGGCCATTGGCTTTACATGGACTGGAGAAGAAAAGTGTCCACTTCCCTTGGGTATTGTTTGTGGAAAAAAGCTCGCTAACACAGCTATGGTCCCAGCCAAGTTAAAGCGACACTTCAATACTAATCACAGCCACTTGTCAAACAAAACCGTGGATTATTTTCGAAGACTCTTGGATTCACAGCAGAAACTAAGAAAAGTTTTTAAAAGGAAGGTAACCATCAGTGATAAGGCCCAAGAAGCAAGCTATTTAGTGGCTGAGCTAGTTGCTAAGAAAATGAAAAGTCACACTATCGCAGAAAGTTTCATAATGCCTGCTTGTAAAATAATTGTGAGAACAATGCTAGGTGAAGAAGCTGAATGTGAAGTAAGCAAGGTTCCTGTTTCTGATAATACAATTAATACGCGTGTGGATGACCTGTCCAACAATATTTCTGGTATTTTGTCAGAAATACTGCAGAATAACAACTTTGCTCTCCAAGTAGATGAGACAACTGATATAACTGGTAAAGCTCAGCTGCTGGCTTTTGTACGATTTGAAAATGAAGGTGAAATAATAGAAAATTTTTTATGCTGTAAAGAACTGCCAGAAACTACCAAAGGCCACGACATTTTCAACATCTTGTCTTCTAACCTGGAATCTTATAATTTGTCATGGAACCAGTGCGTTGGAATCTGCACTGATGGTGCTCCCTCAATGATTGGTTCAGTACAAGGCTTTGTATCACGCGTGAAAGAAAAAAACTCTGAAGTCATAACAACTCACTGTTTTCTCCACCGAGAAGTTCTGGTTTCAAAAATTATTGGGAATGATTTAAAACAAGTTCTTGATATAACTGTGAACATGGTCAACTTTATAAAGCAGCGCCCTCTGAAGTCTCGCATGTTTGCAAGGTTGTGTGAAAACATGCAAAAAGACCACGTGACGCTTCTCCTGCACACAGAGGCTCGATGGCTATCGAGAGGTAAAGTTTTGTCAAGAGTATTTGAGCTGCGACAGGAACTGCTGCTTTTCTTCAAAGAGAATAATAAAGCCAGTTTCTGTGAGTGTCTTGAATCTACAAACTGGCAAATGAAATTAGCATATTTAGCAGATATTTATCAGCATTTAAATAACTTGAACACCAGCATGCAGGGTGCAAAGGAAAACATTCTGACTTCCACAGACAAACTTCTTGCATTTAAGAATAAACTCTCTGTTTGGAAAAAGCACCTTTCAAGAGGAAACGTCGAAATGTTTCCACTCCTACTTCAAGTTCAAACTCAGACTAAATATGAATATGTCATCCCATTAATTACAAGTCATTTGGGATCACTGTCCGAAAAGCTTCATAAGTATTTCCCCTCCTTGTCATCAGATATGTATGACTGGGTGAGAAACCCCTTCACTGAGTTCTCACCAAGTACAGAAAACCTACTTAGTCTGCAAGAAGAAGAAGAACTGAGTGAATTACAGTGCGATCGAACCTTGAAAATGAAATTTAATGAAGTACTACTTGACAAGTTTTGGATTTCAGCAAAGCGAGAGTACCCTGTCATCTCAGTAAAAGCACTGAATGTTTTACTTCAGTTTTCAACTTCTTACCTCTGTGAACAAGCATTCTCATGCCTGACCATCATTAAAAGCAAATCAAGAAATCGTCTTCTGTCTGTCGAGGAAAAACTGCGCGTGTGTCTGTCAAAAATTCGGCCAAGAATTTCACAGATACGCAGAGAGAAACAAGCCCAAGTGTCACACTGAAGGTAAGTCATAACATTACTGACTTATTAGTGTGAACTCTCATTTGATGTAATATTAGATTTTATATGAATTATATTGCTCAAGTACTTTTCGTAAAAATAATATATAAATTAGAATACTATATATAGGGGTTCCTTGGAATATGAAAAATTATTACAGGGGTTCCTCCAAGGTGTAAAGGTTGGGAATCACTGGACTAACCCATCTTCCAATCGGCCCAGCCAGGGAAACGCTTCAGCCGGCCGCCAGTGACAACGGCGGTCGGCAGTCACTCCAAAAGTACCTTGTCAGTATGGGACCGTCAGACTGGTACCCAATTCTTAGTCGATACCGGCGCCGATGTCTGCGTTTTTCCGGCTTCAGCGTTAATTAGACGAACAAATTTCCCAACAGGAAGTTTGATGGCGGCTAATGGATCAAAAATCGACACTTGGGGCCATCGCACCTTAACATTAAAATTTGGCGACAAGCGTACCTATAGGCAAGACTTCTACCTGGCGGACGTCACCCGTCCTATCTTGGGAGCTAATTTCTTCACCGCCAATAATGTCGCAATAGATCTTCGGGGCCGTCGCCTTATAGACTTGAACAGTTGTTGTACTCTGTCCGCTGAGCTCGAGATGCAGTCAGTTACCCTTTCCGGCCTGACACTCAATACAGCTACAGAGTATGATCGACTCTTACTTTCCTTTCCTGATATCTTAGTACCCAGGTTCCATTCTTCCTCCAACAAGCACGGCGTTGAACATCACATCATCACACAGGGCCGTCCCACCACTTCACGTCCTCGCCGATTACCATCCGACAAGTTTGCAGCGGCTAAACACGAGTTTCAAAAAATGGAAGAAG
This sequence comes from Trididemnum clinides, assembly GCA_963675345.1. Taxonomy (NCBI): domain Eukaryota; kingdom Metazoa; phylum Chordata; class Ascidiacea; order Aplousobranchia; family Didemnidae; genus Trididemnum; species Trididemnum clinides. The sequence goes on along the minus strand of OY776292.1, from coordinate 8,145,751 downwards.
CTGGTATCATTCGTCGCTCAAATTCTCCTTGGTCTTCACCATTGCACATTGTTCCCAAACAGTCTGAAGGCTGGAGGCCATGCGGCGATTACAGACGACTGAACGAAGCAACCACGGATGACAGGTACCCTCTTCCACATATACAGGACTTCAATTCACGCCTTACTGGGTCTTGTATCTTTTCCAAAATCGATCTGGTACGTGGATACCATCAGATCCCCATGGCCACTGAGTCAATCCCAAAGACGGCTATTGCTACCCCCTTCGGCCTTTGGGAATTCTTACGCATGCCTTTTGGGCTCAAAAATGCGGCTCAAACCTTTCAAAGACTTATGGATGGAATTCTTAAAGACTTGGATTTCGCGTTTGTGTATCTGGACGATATTTTGATAGCAAGCACGTCCAAACTCCAACATCTCGAGCACCTGCGACGCATTTTCGAACGGCTTTCTTCCAATGGCCTCGTAATCAACAAGTCCAAATGTGTTTTTGGCGTTTCGGAGTTGGACTATTTGGGACACACGGTGACCTCTAATGGCATTCGTCCTCTTACTAGTCGTATTCAGGCAATCAAGGAATTCCCTATTCCTCAAACTCGCGGTGAACTCCAGCGATTCCTCGGTATGATTAATTATTATCACCGTTTCCTGCCCAGGATTGCTCCCAAGCTCGCCCCTCTGCACGCAGCTTCTGCTGGACGCGGAAAAAATATTTCTTGGACACCCCAGTGTCAAAGAGCATTTGAAGACGCCAAAAGTGCATTGTCTGACTGTACATTACTTTATCACCCACGGCCCGATGCAAAGACCAGCATTACTGTTGACGTATCTGATTCCGCCATTGGAGCGCAACTGGAACAATTACAAAGGGGTCGTTGGGTACCTATTGCTTTCTTCTCCAGGAAACTCTCTGCCACCGAGAAAAACTACAATGCATTTGACCGCGAGTTACTGGGTTCCTATGAAGCCATTAAGCATTTCCGCCATTTTGTCGAAGCTAGGCCGTTTACCTTGTACACGGACCACAAACCCCTTACGTATGCATTACCTAGTGCATCGGAACGTTCCCCACGTCAAGCTCGACACCTTTCATTTATTGCTGAATTTACCTCTGACATCCAGTACATCCGCGGTAAACACAACGTGGTCGCAGATGCACTGTCGCGTATTCAGGCAGTGACAACGCCTGCCATTGATCTTTATCAATTGGCTGTGGACCAAGTCAACTCTGAAGAAATTGAAGCATACCGTACCTCCATCACTGGTCTCGAATTGCAAGATGTACCCTTTCAGGAGGTCTCACTTCTATGTGACGTTTCTCTTGGCAAACCCCGCCCTGTCGTTCCACGCAGCTGGACTTACCGAATTTTTGAAGTCATACATTCTTTAGCACATCCAGGACCACGCCCTACACACCGAGCTGTAGCAGACCGATTTGTTTGGCATGGCCTTAAAAAAGATATCAGAAGATGGTGCAAGGAATGCAACGCCTGTCAAACTGCGAAGATTCATCGCCATACCAGAGCACCCCTTTCCTCCAGAACACCCCCGGCTAGCCGTTTCCTCAGCCTTCACGTGGATCTGGTTGGACCATTACCGCCAAGCGAAGGAATGACTTACCTATTCACTATAATTGGTCGTTTCACCCGATGGCCGGAAGCTATTCCCATCCCGGACGCTAAGGCTTCAACATGTGCCAAAGCACTCACCCGCCACTGGATTGCACGTTTTGGAGTACCTCAAGATATCACTTCAGATCGCGGCGCGCAGTTCACATCCTCCCTGTGGAGTGAACTGGGTCACACTCTTGGAGTTCGAATGCAACAAACTACGGCATATCATCCCCAAGCCAACGGGATGATTGAACGACTACACCGCCAGCTCAAAGGTTCCCTCAGAGCAAGGACTACAGATCCTTATTGGATGGATCATCTGCCTATGGTGCTCCTTAGAATACGTACAGCTTGGCGCGAGGATCCCGATTGCTCCCCTGCTGAATTGGTTTACGGCTCTACTCTTCGACTCCCGGGAGAATTCGTGAAACCCACACCACCTCGAGAGTTACAGCATTCTTCTGCATTTCTTCGACACCTTCAAAAGTCAATGCAAGACGCTCTCCCCCCACCGGTCAAATACCACTCCACACCTAAATCCTACCTCCCTCCCTCTCTCTCTTTAACTGGATTTGTCTATGTTCGCATTGATGGACACCGAAACCCTCTTCAACGACCAGACAAAGGCCCTTTTCGGATCATCTCCACGTCAGACAAGTACTTCACTCTGGACATTAACGGTCGCCCAGACAATGTCTCGGTGGATAGATTAAAACCAGCCTATGCTGGCACCTCTGACCAAACCGAACCGCCCTCCCTCACAAACATCGCACCCGAAGCAACAACACCGATACAGCAAGCCACCACAAGAAGCGGACGCATCACTCGTCCTCCAGGTCATCTCAAGGACTTTTGTACCGCACAGCATAGCAATTAGCTACGCTTGGCTGGCGGGGGGGAACTGTGGCAACCCTGCCGTGACGCAATAACTGTACAGCTGTATTTCGCGCGCTTTTCTTTGTTCTTTGTTGACTTGCTAAGTAGTACGTAGAATAAACTGTATACAGGCTTTGCGTATCAATTGAGGAAAAGACAGATAGCGTATTACTAGTATAGCGTCGAAACCAAAGTGCTAAAATATAGCGCTAATAATTTGAGTGTGAAATGGTAATTAATTCTTTGTATTTGAAACAGTAAGATAACTCAAATTTAACATCATAACCGATATCTCGCTCTTTGCGCTCCCCTCCATTTTTTCTTAATGTCCATGGAATGTGTATTGTATTTGGATTCTGTGGTAAATAAATAAATTGTTTGCTTGTCGCTGGGCCATCAATTACCGGGAGACGAAAAGAGTAAAGTTGAAATTCATATCCGCGCTTGCTCAAATAGAATCACTTTGGTTCGTCAAGGCGCTTGAAGAAATCGAAGTTTACGCTGGCAGATCAAGGGAGGCAGGGCGACAGGAAGCAAAATTTAATTGAGGAATTTTATAGAACTGGGATTTTCATTGCTTTACGAGTACGCTGTTAGTAATTAATTAAATACCAAATTTTATCAGCAAATACAAATTTAACACGCAAGAGGCCAATTGTGAATCAAAAAAATAATTTTTTTAAGGGAACTATGGAACATTTTCTAAGTGTGTGATTAACTTCAAAAATTTTTTGTGTTGATCGCGTGACAAAAGCAATATGCTTGTCAGTGGCGACTCCGGCACTCGAGCTACTCAGGCTGAGCCTGAGTTACGAAATGAAGGAAGACTTTGTTAAACTTAAATCTGCAAAACAAGTTCAAAACTTTTTAACTTAATTTATATTAAGTCCAAAGAACAAGCCGGGCATCGTATAAACCAGGGCTTCTCAAACTATGGGTCGCGACCCCATTTGGGCTCGCACGATTTAGATTTGGGGTCGCGACACAAATTCAAAACAAATTGACTGTATTCATCAAAATTAAAAGCTTTTGTAACCCTCACAAAAAGATTAAAAGAAGACCTGTAGTAAAATGATTTTGTGCTGCATTTTTAGGGGTAGCTCTATTTCTACGCTGACAGTTGTTTACTACAATGTGTGCCGGAGCTCTCAATTAAAAATAATCAAAAAACTGAAATAAGTTCTCCTTTGTTATTTCCTGTTTGTCATAACATACTAACCGATATCGATCTTGCTGACACAGCTTCATTTTGGAAGGAAATTTCCTTATTTGAGAAAATTTTCTTATGTGATAAAATTTGACTCATAAAAGTCAGAAAAAGGGAAACTAGGCGGAGACGATCAGGATACAAAAATCAGGAGGAAATAAAATTTGCAACAACAATCTTTACAAAAAATATGGTGTAAAATAAAATGCCGTGTAGAAATACAGAAATTGCGGAAAAAACGCTGCTAAATTTCATTTACCGAGGTCCAAACACTACTAAGGAAAAGAAAAATGTTTATGCCTTATCTGTAATTAAAAATCATATTTTTAAAGCCTGACAAGATAGCTTTCGACCACTATTAATCTCGGGAAGATTGGTTTGTTCAGGTAGAGCCAAGCGGAAGCCAATGTAAAGTGCGTAAGCCAATGTAAAGTGCGTAAGCGATGCAAGTTGCTTACCACACCAGTAGCGTATTTTGAGGAAGTGTCATATTCCTTTGCTTTGGCCTTTTCATGAAAATTTAAAAACTAATTATATTGCTACATTTGCGTCAATTCTTGACTTTTTTCACTATGCATTTAAACACATTATTTTAAGAGCCAACAGTTGTGACGTATCAGTTCATTTTTTTTCATAAATCGTTGTGCGCAATATCCATCCCGCTAGATGTGCCTGATAAATTTTATAAAAGGACTTTTTATTTCGTTAATTTTTTTGTTTGCTTCACTATTTCCATCATATATTTCTTTTTGTTTGTGTACAGTTACTTTCGTGGATTGTGAGCATTGGCATGATTTCGTCCAAGAAAAAGATGATTGAGATTTATGATCAGTGGTGCAATTATAGAGGGAAACATAAGAAATAGCTCTCAAAGCAGCAAAAAATGAAAAAGAGCAGTTTTTTGTGACCAAAATAAACAAAACTCTTGCTTTTGCAAGGTTTTCTTTGTTTAATGCTTTGCTCTACGAAAGAAGATCGGGTTCACTTATTTTATATAATTGCTTGATAATAAGATTAAGCTTACGTAATGCTTCGCTCTTCTCACAAAACAAAGCACGCCAGTGTCTGCAATAGAACGTTTATTGCCTAAAAATCATTGACGTGTAGGCAATCCATCCAGAGGTTGCGTAGAAATTTCTTTTCTAAAATGGGGTCGCAGAACAAAAAAGTTTGAGAAGCCCTGGTATAAACCACCGGTGTTTGCGGTGGCGGTTGCTTTTTTGTGCTCAACGTTTTGTTTAGCTCGGGCTTGGGGAAAATAGCCAGGCACGCTGTGCAGAGAAATAACGAGAGAAACAATTTTCAAGCATTTTTTTGAATTAAATCCAACTTGGGCTTGATTGCAGTTGCCCGAGCTCTAACAAAGTGAGCGTTAATTAGATAACGTTATGCAAGGTTAGTTGATGGTTGGAAGGTTCACACCGACATAAACCACAAACATTATATTGAAAACAATTTAGTGTGTATTGCAAACAATGTACCCAACCCAATTTGACGAGACCATCCCTGGACGCGTTTCGTCCTCTTGGACTCCTCAGCAGGGCCTGTCCCGTCCTGAGCGTTTATTGCGTTGTTTTTTCGACACATTTTTGCTTAATTTTTTGTTGACCCCGGGCCCGCGAGAAATAGCACGAGCTGCAATCAGAAAAAGGTAGATGAAAAGAGTAATTTACGAGCATATGTGCTGTGGTTTTGTCTAACTCAGGCTTGGGGAAAATGCCAGACACGCTGTGCAGAGAAATAACGAGAGAAACAATTTTCAAGCATTTTCAATCATCAAAATCCAACTTGGGCTTGATTGCAGTTGCCCGAGTTCTAACAAGGCGAGCGTGTATTGCATTGTTTCAGACACTTTTTTGCTTTGGCACATTTGATAAAAGCAGGCGTTTTGTCAAACTGTAAAATAAACGCGTTTTACTGTAGTTGAACGGCTGGATAAACTGCGGCTATTTTTTGTCTTGCTAGTTTTAGTGCTGTATTTACTGTTTTTGCAATATTTTGCGACACTATCAGTGACGAGCCCGAGTAGCCGCAAAAAGCTGGAGTCGCCACTGATGTGTGCATTGTATTCTACACACTTCCAAAAGCAAATGAAAACCTTTTTTTCTTTCCGTGGTCTTTTTGTCCACTTTCTTAATGACGCCACTGGTAAAAGCGTAGCATTTGAAATTGTGTGGCGTTCTCTTATTTGAAAATAAAAAGACAATGTAGAGTCTGGCTTTATGGAAGTGAAATGAGTGTCGAAAGTGTGATCAAAATATTAGGAGTTGAGTGGTCGTTAAGTTGCCTGCTGCATGGCCGAGCAGAGACGCATTTGCATTGAAGCTGACGTTTCAAGTTCAAACAACAGCTTGCGTCAACTAACACAATATTATAAGGGTGACTGCTGACTCAAATATCGTCTTTTCATTTCCAATCTCCTACACCTAAACTACGTTTATCTTGCGTTCGATAGGTTAAATTTCTAAGTGTTTTACTTCAACGTAGGAACAGCTACATTTTAGTTCTATGTTTGAAATGTTCAAATTGCTCTTTTTGACTAAAATTTAAATTTTCTGACCGGTGTACAAGATTCTAATGATTTTATGATATGTAACGGTCTATACATAATTTTCTTTTGTCAGCCATATAAAAATTGCAAATAAAAGTTATATAAAGTGGCCCATGTCAATGTAACATTTGAAGAAGTGTTACGTAAAATTTTGAACAAAGTATCTGACGAAGAAAATAGTGGCATTGAAGACATAGCCTCTTTAGCTTCCGATGACGAAATAGATGTTGCGCCATTAACATCTTTTAATTTTGATAATCCTGACGAAGTAAAAGGAACTGACCAAAACGTCAGAGGTAATCATGACAATGCAAGAAATTCTGCTGGAACTACACAGCGACGTCAGCTTACCCGTGATAGATTAAGTCATGATGTAGAAAATGCTCTTGATGAACAAATTTACATTCCAGTAAGTCTGCCAACCACTGAAAAAACTTTTACTTGTTATCTGGAAAAAACCAAAGCCTCCGAATAGTTTATGGGTACAAATAACATGGTCAAATTTATATTCAAGCCGTGGTCGTCAGACTCAATTAAATACTATCGAAGATAAGACCGGTGTGTCAAGAAGAAGTAAGAGACAAAAAATTTTTTTTGCAAGCTTGGATGTTTTTTTTCACAAAAATATTGCAGGAAATGGTAGTTATAGAAACTAGAAACCTTTTTTAAAGATTTTTTTAGAAACGTTTTTTAGAGATAACTTTTTCGAAAGTAAGAATTTTGCTGGTCTTTCAAATTTCCGAGAGGGACTGAAAAAAGAGTGGGAAAGGGGAGGGTTTGGATTCTTCCTACTTTTACGTCTATGAAAAATAGTACTTCACAACAAAATCATCCGTTTCCGAATTATATTGAAAACTATATTTTGTGAGATATTTTTTAAATGGTTTTGCGATCGCAGGCTTAACGCGAATGCAGACATTTTGTTATGTCATTCACATCCACATTTACACATTTTTTCTAAGCCCAGCTTAGACACTGTTACTGTAGTAATGCAGTTAATTAGTTGCTGCGTTGTTCTACAGGCGTAATTCTTGCGTTTGAAGAAAAAGGCCGAGTCTTTTTTCTGTTCTGAAACAGTAGGCAATAATTGCTTGATTTTTTCAAGTTTTGTTCTCTTTAAAGATAGTCTTGTGTGGCGCAAACCCTTGCTTTAGTTAGTCAGTGCATTAATTATTTTTGGTATTTGAGCTTTTATTTATTGTGAATTTCTTAATTTCAGAAAATCGCTAAAACTCAAGAACGCGTGTATTCTCAGCAAGGAGTCTAGATTGCGGCCTACCTAAAATTTTCTATTTAGGCAGCAATAGACACCTTGGCTAGTGTTTTTAGTTCTCAAACTTTTCCAGCTTGAGATTAATGGAATCTGCCTTGATAAAATGCCAACTTTCCTCTTCCGGCCAAAATGAAGAAAAATAAGAAAAAACGCAGACTTGTGGAGGTAAACATCAAGTATTTGCTCTGTCACATTTAGCTCCAGTAACAACTTAATTTTATACCAAAAAGTTTTTTATAAGGGCAATATGACACGATACTAATTTTCTTATTTGGCCCAATTTATCACTCCTACCCAAAGATAAATTTTCTTTTGCCAAATATTGTCAAGAGTAAAATACGGTCAAAGGTCAACCAATGTAAACAAACATTTTCTCATTCCACCAGCAGCAGCGAGCTTAAATTTTCATTTTCCCTTCATAGAGAAAAATACAGTTACACGCTGATTGCGTTTTATCCTTTTAGTGTATTTCACAGATCATCACCACATTCTGCTGTCACAGATGTCCCCGGGTTTTTTCTTTCTTTCGTCACTGGGGTAAGATAAGTACCAAATTTGCAGTGAAAAGCTTGCGGGTTTAGCGCTCAGAGCTTATCGTAACCGGATCAACTGCCAAACTTTATCGTGCGTAATCTGATGTAGCTTTCACGTTTACGTAAAATTCCTTATAGTGTGCAAACCGAAATGTTGCTGTTGTGATTAGCTCTCCTCTTCCTTGGGATGGAGGTACGGCATGAACCGCAATTTGGATTCATGCCGTCAACCTAATTGAAATTAGGATAGGAGAAATATGGCAGCCCATTTCGAACCAGTCATGAGTGACTGGTAGCCCCACCATCAACAAGGCTGACTGCCACTGGTGGGTATCCAAGAGTCGCCTTTTACGACATGCTGGGTTAGCAACTTCACAATTGTAATCCGGTGAAATACCGGTAAGCCACTTGTCTGCCACATAAAGATGGAGGGGTCCCGTTAAAAGCCTTGCCCAAGGACACAACAAGCAAGAGTGCCGGCTTGTTCTCCACACTATCCCTTTTATATATATGCTAAGCGCCTAGCAGGAAAGCTGTGAATACCATTTTTTAAGGTTTTTTGGTATGACTCGACTTAGGGAATGAACCACAGGTCTATCGACAGCAAAGTGGACGCTCTAACCACTACGCCATCACGCCGCAAACCAAAATCGCCTCTATGAGCTGATGCAGCTGCTTACTTGAAGATTATAAGGCCATTTTGCTATCTCTGCTCATTTTGTGATTGCTAAGTTAAATAAGTTCTTTTCTGCAGAATTTATACAAGAAATCTTCTAGAATTATATGATGACAATAGCTCTTTTGTGTGTTTGCATCTACAATTATATTAAGTTTGACAATCAACAAGAAACCTAGTTGCTCCTCCCCCAGTTGTATATTTGCAACAAGAGGCTACTATATATTAGGTACGTCATCATCATAGCCGATGAGTCCAACTTCACCCCTAAAAATTATTTCCACCTTGTGTACCTCTAACCAACATATAGATAGCATTTTGTTATAACAAGGAGAAAGCATTGACATTTGATGATCACGTACCCTTTTCTATACCATAGTATTACGAATGATGCCAAAACACTCTATTGAGCTTCATTAAAAGAAAACAATAAACAATACTTTGTAAAGTATTTCGAGGAAGAATAGTCCCAAAGCGGTGTATGCACAAAATTGCAATAACCTGTGATAAAAGTGTTGAAAGGTAATCAATTACCACCGAATGCCATTTCCTTACGACCACAACTGTTGAAAAATATTGCTGTGTAATTAATTGCTGTGGAGTAATAAAAAAGCGTGAAATTGTTACCAAGTTTTTGTCCAGAAACCAAACAATACCGATAAGTTTTCTTTTCAAAACCAACATTATTTGGAATATACGTATCAAAAGATACTCTGTAGTTTGTTAGAACATTAAATACTTTCGTAGCCGCCTATTTGTACATTTAAATAGCCATGTATTTTGCATAAAAACTGGTAATTTACCAAGGAAATCAATCTAAATTTGAAAATATCTTTCAATAGCATTGCTCCCTTCGGAAGCCTCGCGCCTTCAGCACTCGCTTTGTTGTTTTGTTTCTCGCCTATAAGACGCTCTCTATCGATCGTAACCACTCGGAACCAGCAATATAATTTTTATTAGTCAATACTATTAGGACAATTGGCTATTATATCGATCTTTTTGATTTTTAGAAAAGAAATTTCACCCAGATTTAAAATATACAAAGCTCCAGAATAAAGACTTTTGTCTAAAATTAAGATTTACGCAAATTAACCTCCATTGCTGTATTCACTTATCTTCGACAAGAAAGTACCGCTAACTTCAAATAATTTTCATATTTTGTGTTTTATTTTTTTGAAAAATGCCCTATATGTTGCCAGAGAATCATACCGTTATGGTAAAATAAAGAAATTAAAAAAAGTTGTACTTTTTCTACAACCTGCAATTTTTTAAAGCCCAGAATCAAAACTTTTTGAATTTATGTGGCCCAGCACTAGAAAAATGATTATTAAAAGTCTGTTTTTGATCAATCAATGAGGAACAAAGATTCGGTCAAACTATTTATCACTTTACAGCATGTCTCTGAAAATAAAATTTTTTCATAACAGAGAATATACCTCCTTTCAAACGAATATTTTTTTGCTGAAAATCCAACAGAAGCATCAATATTCCCGCTTTTTTTGTTGGCGGTATTAATGTTTGATGTGGGATAACCTACCTTTATAGTTATTTTTAAAAATTTGTAGTATGGTTTTATCTTCTTGAAAATTTATTACTAAACATCCCGAATTAATCATCGGTTTAAATATGAAAAATGCTCTAAATTTTGGAAAGAGTGTAATTTTTTCAATATTTGCAATTATTTGAGGCTCAGTAGTCAAATTTTGCGCGTTTTTGACTGGTACTAAAAAATAATGTTGGCCTATAGCAGGGGCGTCGGCACAAAGGGGAAAACGGGCTCAGCTAATTGCCCCAGAAAAAGTACCTAAAAATTTAAAATGCAAAAAGCTGTAGCAATTAGCAGGTTTGATGAAAGATAATTTACAATTTCACATAAAATCATTTGCATGAATGAAATTTTGAATTGATGCACAGAAAAACTTATCGATTAATCTTATTCTTGAATGGAAAGTGAAGTCGATGACTTGAGTTTTTGCCGAAATCGTTGATGACTTTCTGCATGAATGAATTTTTGTCAGAGTTTGTTCGGTTTCTGTGGACACTCATCATACTCAGCACTGATAGTTTGCCATGAGACACGATCCATGTTTTGACCCCTCTCGGCGTGGATAATTGGTGCGTAGGGCGAACCTCTCAATGACTGCAGGATCGCATCAAGCAACATTTTCCGCAATGGTTAAGACAACAATTTATCCGTCCACACCGATCTCAACTACACAGATTGTGCAAACGAAACGACACCAAACCGGATTGTGACTCTGCCATTGGTCAGCATCTTTTAGAAAATGATCAATGTGCATTAAACTGTAATAACAAGCGGTTTTTTAATCCTCGCCGCAGTACGCAGCTCTTTCCACTTTGATCTCTTAGAGGCTGCTTATATCAAAACCTAGCCCACGGTGTTATGCAAACAGAAAGAGTTTATTTACACTCTCAAACGCTTTTGATAATCGCAGCGTTCCTATTTGGCCTTTTGCTGCGCTTTCTCTAGCATTTCGCTAATGTCAAATCTTTCTTTGACACGCTTTACAATACTAGCGCTATCATTGGCTTGTGTTGACGGTCTAATGTACAAATTATTCACAAAAAACACTTATTCACTCTAGCTCTTCACTTTTGACATGATACCGCCACTGATGAGAGCGTAACGAAAAGCTTATGGTTTAAACAGCTTTTTTCAAAGTTATATTAAAATCATAGTCACTTGGAGGCGTGTACGCATTAGTCAGGAGTTTATGTTGCACCGCGCTGGATACGGGTTGGACGCTATCGACGTGATTTTTTATATCTAAATCGCGGCAAACTTTAACATAGTAAGCGGTCGACTTCGACATTCTGGTTGCTGGTTTAGGATCAGGTGTTGCATTAATGGTTGATGGGTTGCAAGCACATTCAGGGCCTCTGATAGATGAGTGAGGAATATCAGCGATGTCTAAAGTTTGGGGCGTGGGGAGGTCACCACGGCAATGGCTGCAATTGCGCTGTTTGCTCGGGGGTGGTTATTCTCGTGCAGGGGAGGATTGGCGCCTGTTTTACGTTTCGTTAAGAAGTTTCTGATATCCATCATATTATATTCCTATTACATGATATTTTTGATAAATTTTACTCAACTAAAAATAAATCTTGGGACAACTTTAACATTTGAAACTACAAAGGTTTTACCTTCTCTGTGAATAGTGAAAATATTGATTCCCTTCACTCAAGATTTTATCTGGTGGGAATGATTTCATGATGCTATATGTAGTTGTGTGAGCTAGCATTGCAATCCCTTTATTTCATTAGTACGTACACATTCTAATCCCCCCAACTAAAATCTTGCCGACGCCCTCGACCTATTACAGCTATGTTTTTTGATCCGTCAGTATGAAGTAAAGATTAGATCAAACTATCAATCATTAAACATATTTAAAATTAAATCTTAACTTTTGTACTATCGGTGAGTAATAATTGTTACACAAATTTCATTGGTGGTGCCTTCATTTAGGCTAACGTGTTGTTGGCCGAAACGACCAGCGTCATCAGAGCAAATTGGCAACTTATTAACTACAGCAACATATTAATAGAATTTTTACAATAAATGGGCGTACAAGATTTACCTGGTTAAGTGGTGATTGAGGTGGATTAAGCGGAAATTGGCATTAACATTTAAAAGAAAAACGCAGCTGCGGAAAATTGTGCGATTAAGCTAGAAACAATGGCGCGGATTTGACTCAAAACAAGCAATGAGCTCATGATAGAGTACAAGACACAGCGAGTAGTGGGAAAGACAATAGGAACAATGGTATTTGAACATTATATAGCAAATTCTATTATCTTAATAAATTTTTGTACAAAGAAGATAAGATTTTGCCATCATTACTGTTCATGACGTGCAAGTTTTCGCTCATAAGCCAACTTCCTGCAAAAAGATATTTTGAATTGTCTTTCTCAACATTTAAGATTGTGGTTCGATTCCAATCTATTCTGCAATTCAAAGCAATAAAGTGTTCGAACAGAATAGATTGAAATCGAACCACAACCGTAAAAACTGTGAAAGACCTATGCGAAATGTCTTTTTGCCAAAAGTTGGCTGCAGCCTACTGCTTTTTTTCTGAAGTGGTCCGAGACAGCATAACGACGTTACTCACATTGTGACGAAACAGTGCTTTTTAAAGAGTTCAAAATAGGGAAAACATGCATAAAAAACGCTTAAGTAATACAGTGAACCCTCATTTATCGCGGGGGATACGTTCCAAAAATAACCTGCGATAGGTGAAATCCGCGAAGTAGTCAGCTTTATTTTTTACTGTTATTTTACAATGCAATACTGTACTGCAGAATGAAACAAAAAACAAAACCTCTTTTCAGGCCCAAAATGTGTTTAAGAAATAGAAATATTAACGTATATATAAACTTTTTTCACTTTTTTCAACTTTTTTCACTTCTAGACAACAGTAAAGCCCCTGAGCCAATCAGGATTCACTGTAAAAAAAGCACTGTAAAAAAAGCACTGTAAAAAATTCCGCGAAGCAGCGAAGCCGCGATAGGTGAAGCGCGATATAGCGAGGGATCACTGTACTTATTTGCTTGGTCCGCTATGAATTGTTGAAAAATTAGTTTTGTCAAAAGTACTTCCTAATATCTCCAGAAAAAAACATTTCAACCACGCTTTTTTACAATCTTCAGTGTTTTTTTTAAAAAAGTCAAGGAAACAGATTTTACATTTAATAACTGATTTTGACGTAATCCTAGTTATCAAAAGGGTAAAATTTCTTAAAGTTGGTACAAAGTCCGGTGATGACTTCTACTTAAGCAACAAACTGCATTCCTTCGTTAATAATGCCATTTACTAATATTAGCCTATCTTCTATGGTGAAATCACCATGACGTCACCGATCCTTTTATGACAGTCATCTCCGGCTGATAAAAACTCTTGCAAAGTTTCATGTTTGTACGTTCAGTAGTTTTGGAAGAGTTGAGCTTAAAAAAAGGGGAAATACTAAATCACTTGCAGCCAAAATTGTAAAAAAATTTGCCAAATTTGTAAAAAAATTGATTAGCCAAAGTTGTAAAAAAATTGCTTTTATCGGAAATATTTTGTTTACGTCTCCCGCAAAGGCTTTTAAGTGCGTTTCTACGATCTGTATTCTTTGCAAAAACAACGAAAACAAATTACACAACCAATCTTTAATTGTAACGTCATCTAACTTCCTAAAATAGTTCGCAAGTCGGATGCTAGATTTTTTGAGCAAATACACTCTTCCCTTTATCAAACACTGCAGTTTTTGAAAAAATTATTGATTGTGACGTTGTCATGACGTATCAACACCTTAGGGTGGTGATCAATTGTGACAAGTTTCAAGTTTGTAGGTCCAGTAGTTTCAGAGTAGTTAAAGCACACATGCGCACGCACGCACGCGCGCACGCGCGCGCACACACACACACACACACACACACACACACACACACACACACACACACACACACACACACACACACACACACACACACACACACACACACACACACACACACACACACACATACACACACACATACACACACATACACACAAAGTACAGAAATACACTTTATAGTATAGAGTATACCTCGTATTAATAATGTCAATTGTGTTAAATTCACGAGCCCTTGGCTATTCGCTAAAGATATCCTGTCTTGTAATTTATGACCCTTGCTATCAGAAGTTGATTCATAAAGTAAAACTTGAAATTAGAAGTGTAAACCATTGGATGAAAGCTAGCTAACTTGAATAAATCTTAGCAAATCTAATTTATAACATTATATCTGTCTAAACAAAATGAGGTGAATCACTTAAGCATTAGTATTGTTCATAGTACCAGTAATTTATCTGCCATTACCGAAACGAATTTTTTTTGCATCTCAACTATCTATACCAGTGGTTTGCAGTATCTTTATAATCACGGACCCTTTCAAAGAAATTGTCATTCCTGTCGTCCGCTACTTACATTTTAGTTGGAACTCAACTTACATACCACTGATTCTTTCGCTACAAGAGCACAACTGCAGTTAAGTTGAGTAACAGATGAGTGGTTAAGTAGCGCTAAAAGAAATTATCTTATACTTCAACATCTAAACTAGAATTTTAAGCTGGTGGTCCGCGGACGAAATCTGACCTGCTATGCCCCATGTTGCTTTGCGGTCAGCGTCAAGCTAGCTTTTTTCTTGCTGTAGGTCTAGTAAATAACCAATTTATAGCGAATATTTTTCAAATTTTGACGGAGATACGTTTAATGATAACGTTGTCAAAAATTCAATTTGAATAAACATTTCGGTAATTTGCCTAACTAATACTTAATCAATAATTTATCGTGTTATCAAAGAAAAGAAAACTAGATGAAAAGCATCCACGCATGTGTGGCCCACTGTATTGGTCAAGATAGCCTCAAATCTAGGGGGAGCTAATTTTTGGGCAATTGGTGCAAAAGATAGTTCTGGCATTTTGATTTGAGGAATTTAACTAAAAGACCATTTCGTTCAATAATCTACTATTTAAAAGCGGTTTCTTTTAAGTAGCGGAAACCAAAGGGAGGCGGACTGCAGCAATTGTTTAGCCCTAAAGAATCTCCCCTATAACCGATGCCATCAAATTAGTTTGATTTCATTGTTTAGCGTATATCGCCACAAGACCTGAACATTTTTCCCGGCAAAGGCAAGTGGATACGAATGGTATCAAGGTTATCATAGCATTTAACGCTTGATTTGTTACAGATGGAACCATTACCATAGGTTTCCAGTGTGGAAGCATCAACACTTTTCATCGTTGAGAACTAAAAATTCCATACCTAGACTATTGATGACATCGACAATAGAGATGGCATAATCGTCAGTTTCAAGTAAACGGTACCAAATGATTACTTTCGCAAACCCAATTGTTACTTTTCATCTGCTACTTGTTATAAAAAAAGCGGCATTAGCTGGTACTGAACCAACGCGTAAAAGCGAAAAGCTGTCGCGCCCCATGAGGCATTTGATCGTTGAGAGAAGAGCCGTCGTGACTCTTTTTTACGTAGTCACATGCTGTCTATAGCAGTGGTTTTCAACCTTTTTTGCTGGAGCGGAACCCCAAAAAACATTCCAGTGATTCGAGAAACCCGTGCGCAATAGTTCAATTGTCTTATGTTAAAAACAGCATTTAATTTGATTAATAAAATAAAATTTGTGTAACTTCTGGCGGAACCCCTGGAATGTAGTGGCGGAACCCTGGTTGAAAACCACTGGTCTATAGAAACAACTACGGTAATAATCATTAGGAGGCAAACCAGCATTTCTTTTGACGTTTAGAAGTGGCTGAGTAAATGGGAGTTCACTGCTTTCCAATTTCATAGAAACATACCTCGAGCAACGCAGAGCAAACAATTTATTTTTGCGTTTTCAGGTACGGTATATTAACACATGATTACATTAAATTTGTTATTGAACTCCCTTTAACCTTAGTATAACGTATACTATATAACCTATTAACAACAAATTGCAAGTCAAGCTTTTGAAGTATTAACAATTAAGGAAACAATTGAAACAAAAAAAATACTTGCAATACCAGAAAATTTGGCATGGTAAAGCAAAGAGCGGAATTCGTTTGTCTTGTTAAACTTAGAGTCAATTGTTGAGTCCAATTGACATATTTATCTTTCACGAAAGTATCGCATTCATTTTGTAATAACTGCCAAAAGCATAAACTGTGTTCAACATATCAGTTATATTATGCCAGTGTGTTAAACTGCGCGATGGCGTAGTGGTTAGAGCGTCCGCTTTGCAGTCGGTAGACTTGGGGTTTATTTCCCAAGTCGAATCATACCAAAAGACTTTAAAAAATGGTATTCAAAGCTTCCATGCTTGGTGCTCTGCAAAAATGAAATAGTTGTGGAGAATAAGCCGCAAGCTCGCTTGCTACCTTAACGGGATGACTCCATTTTTATGTGGCGGAGCCAAGCAGTCTACCCGTCGTAGTGGCTCAGTCTAACTGAAGACTAGCAAAATGGGCTAGTGAGGAGCTCATAATCTGGATGCTTCTCCAAAAATGAAAGATCCTTCCAGTACGAAAAAGAAGCGCTTCTTGCTTTTGCGTCATGCTCTCCGACGCGAAAAGAAACGCTCGAGTTAATCGTTACTTCTTAGTGATTACTATTCGCACATGCCGAGATATTTGCAATCGTTGTATTTGAATAAAGGTTTCAAAATTATTGATTACTTTAGAGGATATTCGTTACTTAGTAATCAGTATTCGTAAAGCGGCGCTGGTAATCACCAACTATCCCCACAGATAAGAGCGCTTTGAAATGAAGCCAATACATAAAAAGTTTGCTCTTTTTGGTCTGCGTGGTGCTTTCAAAAAGAAAAAAAGTGCTAGGTCTGTAAAGCGAAATGATTGCAACTTGGAATCGTTACTTTTGCGAAACGAATCTGTTACTATGGGTTACTAGTAACTATCTCTTGCTTTTTAACGAATAATTGCTATTCGCACATCACTAATCTATTACAATATTTTGCAATCGTAGCCGATAATCAAGTTGGCTACTGCTATTGTCATCAACACAGTAAGCTTACTCAACCCTTCGTTAATCGTAAAAACCATCATTAAGTGTGATCAAAAATTGTACAAAGCCATCAAGTAAATAAATTTCTGTTACTTTATCAAAATTTATGAAAGTAATCAAAGATTCCCAAGAGGTTCACGGATCCAAGGTTGGGAATCACTGATCTACACCGTAAGTCTACGAAGGTTGCCGGTGCTTTAATCACATTAATGCAATTTGTGAGTGTTAATTGCCTCTTACAGTGATATTGCTCCATCTTTCATTTTCATGTTCAGTGTGGGCACTTTAGCGTTGAGTTCAACTTATAAGTCCTTTTGTAAAAGACAATTTATTTTTCAAAATAGGGCCGTTAAAGCTGTAGCCAAAGCTAGTTGGGAAGATTACGTAACGCTTTGCTTTCATAAGTTTGTTATTATAAAAATCAAGGTTATTTATTAACTGCAACCTGTAATTTTTACGTACAAAAACATAAACAAGATCATTAAATGTAAGAGCCTGTACGTTGGCTGATTACTTTATACTGACCGCTGAAAATCATTCTACAATTAGATCATCAACCAATCACTTTTTTCCTTGTTGCAAAACTCCTCTTTGTCAAAAATCATTAAGATATTGCGATGTCCATCTTTGGAAGTCAATTGACCGTGGAATTAAAGGCTTGTCATATGGTTAAATGTTCACCTCCAAATTAAAAGGATCATTTTGTAGTTAATACATTTTGTAATTTATGATTTGAAACACACTTATTTAACCTTCTCAGTCTATTAAATTATACAAAGCAATGTCCGGGTGGTTGCTTGACTAGAATGCCAAAAGGTTCCTTTGCAGTCTCCCTTGTGACTGCACGTGACAGTATCTTACAATTTGTGTTCTTAATTTGCTTTTTTCTGTTTTTTTTTCACTACAATCTTTGTCTTACTACTACTTCTTCTGCTACTACTACTCTTTGGAAACCAGTTACATCTGGAGTCAATAAACCGTTTTATCATCGACAAGCATTTCAAAATTGTGAAAGGGTGTTTTTTAACGTTTGCAATTTTCCGAAACCAAGCAGGAAAATCTTGAAAGCTTTTGAACAGAAAACGGAAAGTGATGTATGGTAATTGCTTTTGATCAGTAGGTATGAAACAACGCCTAGCCTAAACTGGTTAGCTATCAATTGCAGGAAAGTAAATTTTCTAAGCTTTTGGGTGTTACAGAATCGGCTGCGGAAAAAAAAAATTTTGATTTCCGTGGCTGAACCGAACTGGCGCTCTTTTGTTCTCGCTCGCCTTGAATTTTCTGTTTGGCGTTTGGCAGCTTGAGAGTGGAATGCAACTCTCAGGCGTTTTTTGCCGAAAAACGGGCGAGATTTGCATTCTAATTAGCCGGCCTCTCGTTGCAAATAGTAAGTAAGTTGTAACGCTTTGGATTTTTTAGTCAGTTGCTTAATTTTGTTGCTGCACAAAGTTATTTTGTTTTTCAGCATTCCGTTTTTTCTAAAGAAGCCCTCGATGAACCTGCTCTTTCTTTTTATTTACTATCGGAAGTTGTTTTATTTGAGTTTTTTGGATTTCAATTTTCCTTTGCTGAGTTCGCAATAATAAAGTTTTTATTTAGTCGTGTTGAAGAAGGAGCAAAAGCCTTGGAGTTCCTCCCGGGCACTTGTGTACAAATCTTCGTGTTTGAGGATTTGTAACATCCAGTTAACACCAATATTTAGTATCTGTGTTAATTATCCTACCCCGACATGCTTGGGGTGTTATGGGGTGTTTTTAAAGTCTATAAAGTAACTTTGGAACTTTCAAACTTCGATTTTGTTGGTATTGATGGGAAATGTTTTGCAACACCACAAGAAAGTATAGTGTTAAGACTGCTTACGCGCAAAGGGTATGGCTTGGCGGTAAAGCATGCAAAACCCATATTCTTGATTTAAAATTTTATGTCTTTTGCGTAGTTCTGCCAAGCGGCCAAGCGAGTACCAATTTTTGTGGTCTGCAAAAGCTTTCCTGAATTTATATTTTTATTTTTGCTATAAAAGGAGAAGTTAATGTACACGTTATACATTTTTTGAATTTGCACGATTTTAACTTTACTTTATCAAAAAATTTTGAAACTTGGTGAAGAAATAAAGTTGCAAAATCACTTTTAATTATAGTAAGCTAATGTTGTCAATTTATGCTTTGCCGGTAAATATGTCGTCGCGGGGGCCAAAGCGAACCATTAGAGAATATTGGTGTATACTGTAGAATCACAGGAAACAATAAAGTGACCTCACTCTTGCTCTTTGTTTTGTAATTCGACTTTGCCTTACCCTTTTACTACCGATTACATTTTACTTCACTCCCATTAGGATAATGCGTCCCACAAACATGCCAAATACTACCAGCAATTAAAATGACAATTTAAATTGCCTGGGCTATCATCCCATTAGTACTTCTAGGTCTATTGACTCTTACCACGTGGTAGGATTAGTTTAGGTTGCAAAAATTGGTGAAGAAATAAAGTTTTTGTCTTTTTTTGATGTAAATATGTGTGAAATTTACCTTACAATAAAAATAATTAAAAAGTATATGTCCGGTAGTGTAGCGGTTAGGGCGTATTATCCTGTTGGGAACGAAAAGGTATAGACGTGTTGTATAGTCAAGATTGACATAGCTTAGTGCTGAATCATAACAACTCAAAAGAAATTATGACAACTGTTATAATTACAGATTTTCAGCTACAAAAATTTGTAACATTTAAGCAATCAAGCTATCAAATTGAGATTTTTTCACCACACAGGCAAACTGAAAATTATTTAGGAAAAATCGCAAGAGCATATGGAAAGCCAACAGGGCGCACATGCATGCATACTGACATAAACGATAATCTCGGGAAGCGAAAGAACCCTTGGCTTCACTAACTTGAAATAGTTACAAAATCGACGATAAGAATACAGCCTAAAAAAAGATCACCAGAAAATTGTGAATAGCTACGGCCCTTCAGTTTACTTTCTGGCCTCGTTTTTTGACGCACATACATTATTTTGAATTTTTATCTACACAAAATTTCTTTTCATAACTGCATTGATATAATTTTCTACTTACAGAAAAATAATTGAAAACACAATATTTACAATCTTGAAAGTCACAGAAATTTATCACAACTTTAAAAAGAATTAATATTGTCCGAACAATTCTCGCTGTAAAGTACGTACAAGAAGCATAGCAGTAAATCCCGAATGCTCAGCTGTCGCAAAACATTAGAATACTTTTATTCAACATGCATTTGTATCTGCAAAAATTTTCTTTGCCAACACTTGCCTTTCAAAAAGTTGTGTCGACACTCTTTTGTTTTAGAAAAAGCTATCAGCAACATCCACAAATCTAAATTGAAGATTCAAAAATTGATCAAGTTGCAAGTTATTAGAAGTTCCAGTGTATGAAACAAACAAGAAGTAGAAATTGAAAAATTGTGAAAAAATGTCGACCTGAAAATTCTTTCTACCTTTCCCAACAGCGATATGTCTCGCAAATTTTTAGAACACTCTATAAAAGAGCATCAAAAATGACAATGCATTTGTGTATTTTCTATGCGTTTTTAATGAACAAAATGGTAGGTTTGTATCGTGATATTTAGCAATGGTTGTTTGATTCAACGTGTCTGTCTCGAGAGCGAAACCAAAATGTCGTCCGATCTGGACAATTTTTAAAAATTGTGGTTTCAAAAAAATGTCATTATTTTGAATGATTCTTTCTAAAAAGAAAAATGTTGAAATAATAACCGAATTCTTATCAAAAACATGGCCTGCATGCAGAGGCGGCTCGTGGTTAAATTTGCTAGTGGGGCTGCAAGTCATTTTCTAATTTTTGTTTCACTTTTTGTAAGCAATTTATTTGCCGTTGTTAAGCAATAAATGTGCAAATTTTCCTAACTTCTGCGCTGTATTAATTGTGTAATTGTACTCATTCAGGCATTGCTTTGGCTGAATATAACGGATTCAGGTGGGTTAATGTAGTGTGCAGTGTAGTAATTCCAATTTGTTAACAAAATTTGGGACTACAAAGCAAATAGAATCAATAAACCGTCTCGCTCGTGTCACCAAGCGAAGAACTAGCCTGAAGAGTCAAGCATATGGACAAGTGGAAGTTGTACAAATTTTTCGCATATGAACTTGTAACCGGTCAATTTGATATCAGCAATATAATATACATTCATCGCGGTAATCTGATATTTAAATGAAAAAGCGAAAGTTTTTCGACAATTTTTTTGACCGGCAGAAGAGAAAAAATTAGTAAAACAACTTTCTCACCTTTAGATAAGTTTTCGTTTTATCTAATTCATTAGATAATACAAATGAGAAGCAACATTTGAATTTGTTTACCTACAAACAATCTTACCAACTACGGCAACTAGCCCGGTTTTAACCCTGCTCTGGTACCACAAAAAAATCACGATATCAGTACCTTGGGGTCAATATGACCCCATTATTGAAAATGCATTTTGACACCAGTAGAAAAACTCAATTTGTTATCAATCCGTGTTTATTGCTTCAAAAATGTGGTGGAGTGCACAATACGCGAATATTTTACTTCTGACACTGATTACAGACCATCTTGCTGTGTTCTTCGCAAGTGGTGTTATGACATTTACTGCAGGTGAGTCTGTACTTTTTGTCCTTCAATCTCGGACAAAGAAAGCACCTCTTGCGCCCTGATGGACGATGCCGGGTGATGTTTTGAATAGCGAGAGGTGCTTCTGATAAAATTCTAAAGCTGAAAATGATTTGTTTCACAACCTGGGGTTGTTGAGGGGTTACCAATCTGCGCTTAGCTTGAGGAACAATCAACGATATGAATAATTCTTTCATGGGGTCAATATGACCCAAAACAAATAAAATATGAAATTTACAAAAAGAGCAGCATTGAAATTAAGATTGAATAAATATAAACAGTTAACAAGAACCTGAAAATAAAATAAAAAGCGAGATAAAAGCTTATAATCTCAAAGTTTGGAATATTTAGCCTATCAAATAATCCTGGGGTCATATTGACCCCATGGTACCAGAGCAGGGTTAAAGCTACAACGTTAGCAAGCTCAGCGAGAATTGCTACGTCACAAGAAAAGCGACAAGAATCAAACGACCGTGAAAGCAATGCATAACGTCATTTGTCTAGGCGCTACTGATTTTACCCTGCTCTCTTTCGAACAATGTTCAAAAGTTAGTGATATTCAGTTAAACTGAAAAATTTGCATTAATTGTGTTGAAAATACCTGTAGCGGCAAAAAATTTTGCTATGAAACTTTAAGACATTTATGAAGCAACTAATATGCTTTACAAAATTACAGTCTCGGGCGCTGCAGGTGCAGCCCGTCCTACGCACCATTGTGATATCGTCGCATGGAAGCACTATGTCGCACGCGCACTTAGTTTAGTGCTAGCAATATAGGAAAATTCATCTTTTCAGCGACATAAACTGGTGTACTGATAAATAAGGTATAAATTATAACTTTATAAAAAACATCGATATTATAGAAAATTTGAAAAAATAGATTGTAAAAACGAGTAGTAGGGCTGCAGCCCTGCAGCCGGTAGGCACGAGCCACCACTGCCTGCATGTACCTAAAATAAAAGGCAATTTTCAAAAAAGTAGCTATATTCGAAGTTTTTGGTAGGAAGATGAGGAGTAGTAATACAGTAGTAAATCGTCACACTCCCACAGTTAAAATACAACTTTTTGAAACAATTGAATTGCTTGAAAATGTTTAGTTTGACTTAATATAAAGCATTCTTCTATGCCATGAAACTCGATGACTACACAACTAGTAAAAAGCAGTCTCACTCAATATCGGATTTCAGTGTATACAACCGGTTGTCTAGTACACAAAGTTAGGCTGCACCAAGTAGTTTGAGGAATAAATGTTGTTTTGTGGCTGTTTTGGATAAGTATAACTGACGATAAAATACATTTTATAGTTCAATTTATTGGTGCTCAATGTCCTCAATTTTCGCAAATTTTTCTTGCTTATAACAAAGTCACATTTGTCGAGAGCCTCAAGATTGCTCAGTGCTCGATATCTTCTTGAAATATCAACTTGAGCAGCGATCTAACTTTTGCTAAATATGGCGACTGATTTAGCCCCTTCACCATCTCCATCAACATCGCCTATTATTTTTGATTTTTTGGATTGAGGGTCGTACACTTCCATTGAATCAACCGCTCCACGACGGCCAACGCCTCCTACTATATAAATTTTGTCTTGCAACATAAATGCACTATGGCCAGATCTTGGAATTTGAAGATAGCCAAACAAATTCCAAGTTTCTTCATCGTATATTTCAACATTTATATGATAACAATTGTCTTTTATTAATCCACCGAATGCATATATCTTATTGTTAAGCACTACTGCTGCAAAATCAGTTCGACTATTTTGCATGTTGTTACCCATGCACCACCGACATCCATCAAAAACTTCTATTGAAGAATAAACCTTGCCTTTACATGAACCACCAAGTGCATGTAGACGTCCATTCAATTGCACCAAACAACAACCCGCGCGTTTGTAGTTCATTGAAGATTTTCTGGACCATTGATCATCCTTAACATTGTAACATTCAACTGATGAAAGCCATTCTGTTTTGTGAGCTCTACCACCTGCTACATAAATCTTATTGGCGATTGCAGTGCAACCAAAATTATGCCGCTTCTGACGCAAAAAAGACTTCTCAACCCAGCCAAAATGTGTTCTATTTAAATCTAATGCATGCACATCAGTGTAAGAATTCATTGAATGTTCCATCCTTCCGCCTATCACATATAGAACACCATTGACATAAGCTAATCCAACATCCAAGCATACCCCGTCCATTTCAGGTAAGTTTTGCCAAGAAGAAGTTGAAGCATCATACTCTCTCACATCTGAAGACGTTGTTTCTCCGCCAATCACCACAAATGAAGAAAATGCTTGACCTAAATCATCGTGATCTGGTAGTCTTAGCATTCTCACCACTGCTTGCATACATTCCAAATTGTTCAAAACAAACAAGTCGTCGGCAATTTTTGATTTTATGTAATACTTCTCAATATTTGTTAGATTAATCAAAGCAAAAAGTTTACTGAATGATTGCTCTCGATTTGTAACGTCAAACTTCACCCACTTGACAATAATTTCAAAGAAACGATTTTCGTCAAAATCGGGTGGCCTCAGATTCAAAAAATCTTCGATGTGATGACACGAAATTTTTAAGAAGTTGATTTGGTCCAAAAGAAACAAGAAATTGTTTGAGATATATGTTTCACACGAATCGATTAATTGACTCAAAGAGTATTTTAAACCAAACAGCCAAATTTCTATGACATTATTCGTTGCCAGGCGATCTTTCAATGCTCGTACACAGCAATCTTTCAGTTTTGTTAGCTGAAAATAATCAGATGCTTCAAAAATATGCAACATGTTTTTTTCAGTGATTTCCACTTCCTCGCCATAAATATATTCAATTATCAACTCTATAATATCATCGTCGAAAGTATCAATGAAAACTTGATTCTGATACTTTTCTTTCATATTCGTGGTCAACAACTTTTTGAAGAAATCTGATGCAACTGCGAGAAGGCATTTGTGAACTTTAAATTGTCGAGTTTCACATTTAATTTCAAAATCACAAAACATTTGATCTGTGATTCGATCAAGATTAAGTTTGTGTAAGTATCCATTAGTCTGAATGGAATGCCTATTAAACAAAGGTCGTATGTCCTCCTCGTCACGGTAATGCTGGAATGCCATAGACATTTAGTTCCTCTCAAACCAAAATTTCTTTGTCTGAATAATAAATAGGTTTTTTATTAAATAGCCTAATATTATTTAAAACAAATGTACCATGCTTAAACTTATTTACATGCAGCACAGAATAGTGGAGTTATGCATAAATTGCCATTTTAGCATTGCTAATACACCAGGTTGAACCGAGTTGAAATTGGGCTTCCACGCTGTTAGTTCGAAGGCCCTATTGGTTTTCATTACAAGTTTAGAGCTGTGCCAGAGCCTTTCACTAATGATTTATTTGTGTTTTCTTTATAAAAATGAAGGTGATTTATATCGCTTATTGCCTTCAATCATTAGAATAATAAGGCAACAAATGTTTAGATAATTGTTGTTTGGTGAACGGGAGAAAAATATATTCTCCCAATATTACTGTTTTTCGTTTGAAAGATTTTCAATTTTAATTCCACTGTTCAGAGCCCCGAATATCTCAGCCATCGGCAGCGATTTCCATACAAACCCAGAAACCAAACATTCTTTTTGCGAGCCGTCTTTTGGTCGTGTGTGCTTTAACAAGTGAGAAAGATGAGGATGGCAACTTATGTTACAAACACCAATGAAATAGACTTTAAATTACTGTGTGTAGTTACGTATTTTTTGTTGACAGATTGGAGTAATAAGTAAAGCATTTATTTAGCTCAGTGGTTCCCAACCGGTGAGTCGCGATCCCAAAGTGGGTCGCGGAGGAATAGCTGTAGGGTCACAAACAGTAACCTCAATGGTTTACTGAAGGCTCAAATTTTTAGAACTGCTCATATCATTATTGAAGCACAAATATATTTTGTTAAGTTTACACGTCTTGTTAAAGTTCTATCCGGATAGAATTTCTATCCTTACTGAGGGCAAAAAAGCCTTACCGTCAAAAAACTTCTACTTGTGGCAACAATGGATAGATCTCTCACGTTTCCTGCACTCGAGCTCAACATCACAATTGTGAATGAATGGTTATACTATAGTCTTACTCATGTCTGAGTATATTTCACTTTCTGAAGGAAGATTAAGTGAGACCAGTGCAGTTGCATGATTGAGTCGGCAAATTAAGGGAACACTTAGACCTCCTTTTTCTGTCTCGGGCTAGCCTGTAGTACCCAGGTAGTGCGCTTTGCTTTGATTTTCTGTGTTGCGAAGTACGCTACTTAGTGCGCTTTGCTTTGATTTTCTGTGTTGCGAAGTACGCTACTACGTTGACGAGGCAGCAATCTGTTGATGCTATCTGCCTATCCCCACCCAGTTAGCCGCGCAGAATAGAGTGATCGCTTTCTATCCGCTCTTGTGTTAAATAATTAATTTAGGTATTTTGGATTGTTTGCAGGCATGTAACAATGTCTCAAAAACGTAAATATTCAAAAGATTATCTGAAATTTTGTTTCACAACTCTGATGTGCAATGGCATAGAGCAGCCACAGTCTGATTTATGCCATGTTGTCTGGAGTGCTGACACCATTCAAACTCGAACATTACCTGAAAACAAAACACCCAATATGATCGGAAAAAAGACTTGGAGTATTTTAAACGAAATGAGGCTGCTCTCTAGCTTCAAAAGCTTGACAACGCTGGTAGTTTTTTTAAGCACAGTGCATTATTGGTTGAAGCATGGTGTACAATCGCGTTTGCAACCAAACAAAAGAAAGCCTACCTGTTCCGGAAAGCTTTAATCAAGTCCTGTTTGTTAAATGTGGTTAACCTCATCTTTGGATAAATCGGTGAGAAAAAGATGCATCATGTATCTCCATCTAATAAGATCATTAAACGACGACTTGCTGTTATGCCTGCAGATGTAAAGAAATTGATTTTGGATAAGGTCAAAGCTTCAGACGAATCCACTGACGTAAGCTCTTGAGCTAAGTAGATGGTTTTCGTTTGTTAAGTTTATGGAGGTGACATCCGTGACGACTTCATGTTTTGTAGTGCACTAGAAACAACTACAAAAGCAGAAAACATTTTGAAAAGGATCCCTGCCTTTTTTCATAGTGAAGGCATAAAATAGGAAAACGTGTGTGGTGTTTGCAGGGATGGCGCACCAGCAAAGGTAGCAGCTAAGTCAGGATTTCAGGCAAGAGTTTGAGATCTGGCTCCAAATGCTCAAGGTGTCAATTGCCTGATTTATTGACATGCCCTTGCCAACAAGACACTTCCTGCCCCTCTGAAGGAAGTACTGGATTCCCTAATCAAAATTGTTAATTACATCAAATCAGGAGCGCTTGATACTAGTCTATTCAACGAATTTTGCAAAGACCTGAATGCTGATTAAGAGTATCTTCTCTTCTATACTGCTGTACATTGGTTGTCGAAAGAAAGATTTTTCAATCGCTTTTTTGAGCTTAAAGATGTTTTTAACTCAGACTGTTTCTGCTACGGCAAAAAAAGCACAGTTTGTCGACTTACTTTGATGACAACGACTGGACTAAACGAGTTGCGTATTTGACAAATATTTTTGACCACCTTAATAAGGTTAATCTGAAACTCCAAGGAAAGGAGACAAATTTAAAGATTGTCTTCAGGCTTTCATATGCAGGCTGCAGAACTGGCACACACAAGTAAACTTGAGAATGTTGCCATGTTTGAGAAATTTTGCAGCGTTGCCAAGGAATCAAAAAGTGGAATAAATCAACAGCTACAAGACAAAATTTCCCAGCTACGAGACCCTGAAGCTCTTGTAGAAGAAATGAAACGATACTTTTCTGAACTCAAAGGAGACGAGGCAGCTGTTGTAGGTGTAAGATACCTTACGTGGCTCCTGGTTTGCCCGATAGCCTACATAGGATTATAAACAAAACGCACCGGTTCACCCTTAACAGCTCGACGAGTTTATTGTGTCACTTTCAAGTAGGCAAATAAGCATATAAGGCGGATGAACAGAAGCGGTTTCTAAAAATATAAACAAGATTCAAACCCAAAACAATCCAACACAAAGCACAAGAGTTACGTACCGTTCACTTTTGAACCTGGATTCCTTGATGTTACTGCTAGCCGTACAAGTATTGAATATTAACTAAAACTGAAACTGATCTTTACAAGAAATTGGTCACACAAAAAGTAATTAGGCATAGAAACCGTTCCGATGATTACACTAAATGTGGCGTTTAAGGCGTGCGTGATTACATAATAGTAAGTCTTGACATGTGTGAAACAGTGGCTTGAATGACCCGTGTTCAAGGCTCACTAGAACTAAATACAACGTAACAGTAGGAAAACATTTTTCCAGTAACTGTGCTACTGAGAGTGTCCCTAATGAACTGCAAGATGAGCTTTTCGAACTGCAAAATGATTTTTCAGCCCGTGACTTGTTCTCTGCAAAAATCCCTGACGCAGTTCTGGTGCGCTATGCAGCTATCATATCCAAATCTACCAAAGCTCGCCTGACGTTGTCTACTTCCATTTGTTTCCATCTAACTCTGTGAGGCTGGTTTTTCAACCCTTGTCCACATCAAACCAAAGTCGAGGGATAGACCCGACATAGAAAATGGCTCGAGATTTACTATCTCCAACACATCACCTTGAATTTCAAGACTAGCTGCGTAGATGCAAGCAGTCTTTCCATTAGCATACGTGCTGTTTGTTTTGCATAGAAATATAAATAGAGCAAATCTGACGAGTGAAATTGTTGTGTTTTTTATCTTATCGGTTGTTATTTAAACATCTTTAAGAGTTGCACGTAATGGCTAACCCTTAGCGCTTTCGTAATAATTTCGAATGAGATTGCGATATCAATAAAGGTTGGGAACCACTAGTCTAACATAGTTAACATAGCTGCGAATTTAGCGTTTACACTTTATAGCCATGCAAAGCCACATTCAGGAGGAACCAGAACTTTTATCCACAATAAAAACACGCTTTTGTTTTTTTGCTGACGCAAGCTAGCTACAAAAAAAATTGAACTGCTTTGGCTTCTCATAAACCTTTTAGTTTTAAAAAACTCTGGTAGCGTCTGCTTACATTAACATTATGTTGCATGCAACAAGCCTGGGGATATTACTCCTTATTCGCTTTGGTTTGAATTGCCGCTGGCCTCGACAACAATATCGTGCAATGGTAACTGCTCGCTCAAAATTTGCAAGCTCCTTAATTTGCTGTCTTTCAAACTCTCTATTTATTACGTGCTTGAAAAGTCGAATAAGGTCATCTTAGAGTAATTCTAAGATTAAAAAATAAATATTTCAGAAAAATGTTTTTAAATTTGGTGGCCCTACTTAGGTCGAAACAATAATTTCTAACGCTGGCAATATTTAACCATTTTAAGTAAGTTATAATAAGCACGTTCAATTGCCTCCCTCAAAATAATTTTTTATTCCTGTCACCGTATTCTATTATCAACTTTGCCAATCACTTTGCAGAATAATTTTTTATCTTGCTGGTTGAAGTAACGAGCAAATAAAAGGATAATATTTGGAATTTTCTTTGTGCGATATAGTTAAATAGAAAACAAACATTAGCTCAAACAAAGCGACCATTGTCGTTCTGTTTTTATACTTCGTCTATTGTTAGAAGAAATAAAAAAGTAGATCTATAGAATTTTTGAAGACTTACTGTTTTTCAATTTTGTTTATCTGACTTTCCACAGTAGCCCAGCCACATGATTTGCAGCGAGACGTGTTTAAAATTTTTTTAGAAGTAGGGGACCAAACTTTAAAATAGTTTTATGTTATTATCGAAATTGGATATACAAAGAGTTTTGACTAAACTGCCGGAAAGTTTTCTGTACATCACGTCTTCAAATCAATGTTTTTGCATTCTGTCAACAAAAAACCTTTTTTGTTTGGAGATCAACTTTTCAAAAGCAATTATTTTGCCAAATGTGGTCTCTAAGCAAGCGTGAAACCTTTTTGTTTTTAAAGGATTAATTTTTCGGAGCTGTTTTTTGTACTTTTTTGCTTCTGTCATATCGTCTAGGTTGTAGGGCATCGCCCTTCAACGCCTCCTCTTCCTCAAACTCGTCTCTGGTTGCTAGTAGCTCGGATAACCTGATATCTGTAGCGTGAGCATTAAATATTTGGGTACCTACGTGTTAACAGCTGGGACAAACTAACATCTGTAGCGCAAGCAATGAATATCCGGATACCTCTCCCACTGATAAAAACTTTGAGAAAACTGGAAACATAAACACCCATTTTCAAGCGAATTTTATCTTCAATGTTTTTGTTCTACGTAACTATATAATCGATGCTGCAAAAAATGACCGATGCAGCAATTGTGCTAAAAAAAAACAGATAATATCACAGCGAGAAAATTGCTTTTTCTTGACAAGAATGCCCTCCGCGCGTGTAACATCACGCTTGAAATTTCCGAAAACTTAAACATGCAGTTGGCCTCCTCTGATTCCTAGTCAAGTCACTCTACTCTTTCATTAGCAGCAACTTGCTGTGAGAAAGACAAAATTTTGAAAGACTTTCTTCAGTCTTCTTAGTTCTCGTCAGGGATTGCAGCTTTAAGTAATTAAATAACATAAGAACAATGTACATAAATTAGTTAAATTTTGTCTGAAACTCCGACTCACACTTGGACTTGCGACCCAAGGACTCGCACTCCGACTCAAGCTGAAAAAAATGGCAGTGCTGCGGCTGCTTGAGATACCGCATTCGAATGAAAATCTATCACATTTTAGCAGACTTTTTCTTCTACTTATTTAGTTAACTTTGCTAATTAAAACTCGCAACCCTGAGAACTGTTTTATAATTCAATAGCAATCTCGATATCTTCCAAGCAACTATACAGTGTTCACAGTTGTCATGGTAACGTCTTCTACCTTCAAAGCAGAGGTGGTCAAAGTAGCCTAGATTTCTACTTGAGTAGAAGTGTTGTTACTTACTCAAGGTAATACTCAAGAAAGTAATAACAGGTGTTTTTACTTGAGAAAAAGTAAAAAAGTGGTCGAAAATTAAACAACTTTAGTAAAAGTAGAACGTAGTTTTATCTTTTAACAATTTTTGGCTAAGTTTATATAGACCGGTGGTGCTCAATTGGGGTGTTCTTACCACAATGATGCAAACTTGTTTGCAATTTATTGCATAATTTGCATTTCCATCCAAGTTAAAGATTTATGTGTTTGTAACAGGCAATGGGATCGCTGTAAAAGAGGGTATGTCTTGGTAAACTCTACTATTGGAAAATTCTCGAAAGGGATTACTTTAATTTAGATTGATGACTGTTTTTTTTCAAGGAACACTTTGTAAATTAGAAGACCTTTGGGAGATACTTTTTATTTAAAGGGAACATACCGGAGTCACAAAGTATAATACGAAAGAATGTGAAAACTAATTTTTTTTCTTGCATGTAGTGCGAGATTCAAAATAAATTGAGACCTGTTGATTTAGACGTAAATGGTATACGTGGTTGCGGGAACCGCCCTCCTGACCCCCCGGTCGGAGGTGGGGGAGGAAAGGGAGGGCATGTGCGGAGGCCCTCAAATATAGATGCTATTGTTTGGAAAGAGTTTGCATTTTATCTTAGAATGAAAACAAATGTAATTAATTAATCTTTAAAAAGACTCAAGACTCATTAGTTTACAATTAACATGAACTTTTTTCCCTTTCTCACCAGCACTAATTCGAAAAGGAACCGTCCAAACTTTCAAAAGGGGGGTCACTTTGGGTTCCCACGCCACTGATGGTGCAGCTTAGCACAGATATCTTTGCCTAATCATTCTAATAGCCTAATTACTACTTTGTAGGTCTAATTTTTTAGGTCTACTACTTAATTATTTCTCTGGTTGTGTTCTTGGTCAAGGCGCTTAAACGGGACGCCCTCACCTTTATATGAGAGACAGGTGGCCCAAGCACCTCGGAAATTGCAACTTCCAAGCAAGTGCGGACATCCGATCGAAAAGACAGCGATACAGTTTGCTTTCTCGTTAATGGAGGATAAATAAGGCAAATAAAAAAGAAATTATATTTTTATGATTGTTTTAAGCGGTTGATGAAATCTTTGTTAATGGTCAAAAGGCGTTCAAAGATAGAGCGAATCGATGAGACCAATGTCCTGTTGTTGAAAAAATTTAGATCTTTATGATACATGCATTTAAAGTTATGTCTACAAAAACTGGAGCCAACTGGCGTGGTCAACTAATAATTTCGATGGAGAAGTGGAACATTTTGTTTTGTTTTGAAACTCATTTTTGATGATACTCTTTTATCAATATGTTTAGAGACCCTACTAAATTGGGTAAGAATAAGTAACAGAGGTGGTCAAAAGCTTGAAAATCCACTTAAGTAAAAGTATTGTTCCCTACTCAAAAAATTACTCAAGTAACCTACAAAGCAAAGATAAGTATTTTTACTTGAGTACAAGTAAAAAAAGTCGAGAATGAAGCTACTTAAGTAATGAAATTAGAATTTAGTTCCATTTTTTAGCAGTTTTGTCCTGTTTCTATCTAAACTAGTGGTCCTCGATTGGGGCTGCTCGCACCACATGCGATACGATAAAAGTTTCCAAAGATGCAAACTTATCCGCCACTTTGTAGCTTAATTTACAGTAGCGACCAAGCTAAAGCACTATCAAATGGTTCTAATTTATCTGGTTCTGATGAGTCTCATATGTCATTTTGTTCTCACACTTCTTTTGAGGCTTTCCAAGACAGGGACACCAAGAGACCCTACAAGGGGTGCTGGAACAACTTTTGGTCAAGGGGTGTTAAAAATATTAGTCATTATAATTTCTGGGGGCGTACAGACCCACAACAGCCTTTTTCATTCTATTTTTCTGTATTTTTGTCAAAATCTTAATTACGCTGAGCTGGCTGCTGAAGAGTTGCAATAAACTTGCTTCGATAAATTCTACCGTATTTTAGCAAAAGTACCCTAGCATAAAGCTGCATAACCGCTTAGAAGCAGACGGAAGTAATAACATTTGATTTTTGCGACCAAACTTAACCTCATCTGAAATCAAAATGTTAAACAACTTAACAAAAAATGTAGAAATTGAAATTGGTAGAGCAGACAAAGGAAATAGCACTGTCATTCTTGATAAAACTGACTATGACCAAAAAATGTTGAGTTTATTAAATGACGAATCTATTAATACTTACAAAATTCTAAACCGAGATTTGACAAAATGCTCTGAAAGACGTTTTAACTGTTTTATTTCGAATTTATTTAAGTCACAACGTACTATATAACACAAACGCAATATCATCACTTAGAGAACGAACGCCCAGCACCACGGTTGTACGATTTACTTAAAATTAACAAAGAAGGTATGCCCATGCACAACATGGTGTTGTTTATAAATTCTCAATCATACAAATTTTTATGCAAATTGTTATCTCCGCTACTTGGCAATACTGAATTTACAGTGAAGATTTCACACGAGTTTGTTCAGTTTTTAAATTCTATTGTACAAAAAAGAATGAATTTGTGGTTGCTTTTGATGTCGTTGCACTCTCTACTAATATTCCAGTAGATTTTGCAAAAAAGTCACCTTTGATTTGTTAAATAAAGATAATACATTACACAATCGTATCAATTTGACAATGGATGATATTGCTATGGCTTCAAATTTTTGCTTGAATAACCCCTATTTCACGTTTCAAGGAAAAAATTACCAGCAGATATTTGACATACATATGAGGTTTCCCATCTCTGTGGTAATTGCAAACTTCGTAATGGAATATGTCGAACAGAAAGCAATCTCTTCGTTCAGTTCCTCTCCTTAAGTATAGAAACGATTTGTTGATGACACATTTGTAATCATGCAAGCCAAAGAAGTGAACAATTTTTTTGATGATTTGAATAACGTGGATTCGAACATAAATTTTACAATTGAACTGGAGCAAGATAATAAATTAACATTTTTAGATGTCCTAGCAATGAGAATGCAGGTTGAAAGTGGGCCACTAAAGTAGAACGAAAAATAACCCACACCGAACGATATTTGGATAACCATTTAGCCCACTCCAATGAACAAAAACAAGGTGTTGTGATGAATTTATACAATCGAGCACTGTCGCTCATTACCAAATTAACAGACTGGATAAAAGAAAAAAATTTCTATCCTATATGCTCACTGAAAATGATTATCCTAAATGGTTCGTACAAAACGCATTGAAGAAAAGCTCAAGTTCAATTTTTCAACACAGTGTAAGTCTACCGAACGGACGTGTTTTTGTTTTTTTCGAACGTGCTAGAAAAGGTAACCATCTATTTTACTATGACTAGACCAGGTGTCAGCAGCCTGCGGCTCTCTTGCCTTTTTTAAACCAGGCGAGCGTGTGTTAAAACTCGCTTCTTTGCCACCAATTAGAGATGAGGACCTTTTTTTGTTTTTGGAGAACATTTATTGGACAATGAAATGAACCTGGTCGGTTCTTTGCCACTAATTAAAGGCGAAGACCTTTTTTGTTTTTGTTTTTTGTGGAAAACACTTATGTTAAGATGACCTATTGCGGCTCCCTTTATTCTCTTTGTTTTGGAAATTGGGTTCAAATGGTCCTTTGGTCGTGAAAGGTGGCCAACCTTTGGACTAAACAGAAAAACAAAGGAAGTACCAGCACTGGGGAAAGTCTAAATTGTAAAACTGCTTGCTCTATAGAAGAAGACAGAAAACAATTGAAAAAATCAATATCTCATTGAAAAATTAATTGAAGAAGTTAATGAATTAAAATGTGAATTGGCCATTAACAAGAGAATTTTGGAAGAAACGAAAGGAGAAAATCAACGACTGAAACAGCTGTTAAACCTATCCTTATACAAATCAGATTCTCTAGAACAGTACGGCCGCCGTGAAAATTTCAGAATTTATAATTTACCTGATAGCGTAAACCAGTGGTTCTCAAACTGTGCGTCGCGACGCCCCGGTGCGTCGCGGGATATTTTGGTTTTGTGCCATTAAGTCTAGGTTTTATTGCGTCAAAAGAACTCTGATCGTAGATTCCTTTCTTACTTTCGTCTGACATTTTCACAATAGTGTTTTTAATACACTGTTGTAACGGTTGACTTATTATTCAAGAATCAAATCGCAGAAGTTTAACTTAATTGGCGAAAAATATATAAAGAATAAAGCATTCAGTTGTATGTTGAACAAAAACAGGAAAGATGAGTTACAAACTTAGAAGAGCGTAATTTTACGATTGAAGATGACAGACCAATCCAAAATCTCGGGAGCATCTGCATAGGGGCAGTTATTTATGTAGATTATGGGTCACATTTATCTCGCAGTACGGCAAACTAAACTGTAGGATGCTGTCTGGTGCGTCGCAAAGTTCGCAAGCTTTATTAAATGCGTCGCATCGCAAAAAGTTTGAGAACCACTGGCGTAAACGAAAATAATGATGGAGAAAATATCGTTATGGGAATCGCAAAGCTTCTAAATGTTGAATAGAAAGAATCAAATATTCAAAGGGCTCAGAGGCTGGGACGAAAAGTATTGGAAAAACTCGACTGATAGCAATTAGATTTGTCTCTTTGAAAAACAGATTAAAATTATTGAAATTAAAAAAAAATGAAAAATATAACAACTGATGAATACAACAAAGACCCGTCCATAAAGAAATTTAGAAACGCGTTTATTACGGAAGATCTTACTTCGTTGCAAGCCAAATTATTACCTTTTGCTAAAGAGGAATGTGATGATTGATATGAAAAAGTTTATACGATTATTGGAAAGAAAATTATGAAAGAAAAGTGAGACGAAAGCGATGACGATGAACAAAGTGATAAAAACAGAAATGCGAAGTGGCCGAAGATTGAGACGCCAGATGATCTTCATAGGTATGAAGTTGACATTATTGTTTTGAGCTTTACTGTAGAGCCTTATGCGTTATTAATTACAGTATTACCGAAAGTTACATTGCCTAAAAATTTGGCAAACTAAAACTTTTCTAGATAGAAAGCGACTTTTCACACCCATTCTAGTGAATCTAAATCAAAATTGAAACCAAATGATTTATGCAATTTATGTATACTTTCGAAATCCTGTACAATTTGGTATATCAAAATGCATGTTTGTTTAGTTACATCCCGCGAGAGCTATAGTCTTCTTGTTCTTCTTCTTGTTCTTCTTCTTGTTCTTCTTCTTTTGGAAGGGATCCACATTTTCAGATGCTGGCAGTGATGGTACTCAGCCAGCATCGTGTGTCGACATCGAAAACCGTCAGTCCACGTATTCCTGTGGGTGCCCGATGTATGGGGCATGTCAGAATGATGTGTTCTGCGGCGCCACACTCGCAATTCGATATAGGAGCAAGGCCCCATTTGTGCATGAACGACTGAAAACACCCAACACCAGCCCGCAAGCGGTTGAGCCTGACCCATGATGATCTGGGCAGGCCCATCCCCATTGGCCTAGTGCTTGTCCTAGGAATGATAGCTCGGAGATCAGATGAACACTCCGAGTATTCCGTTCTCCATTTAAAGTCAATCCATTGAGCTGCACGAATATCCAATTTAGTTAGATCTTGCAGTAACTTCCGTGCAGCGGGCACAAAGGGGCATCTAGATTTTAGTCTCTCTCTGTAGCCGTCTGGGGACCCAGCCAATAATTCATAAAGAATATGGCCAGGGTCCAGGCTGCCACGATACAGTGATGAAATGCTACAATGATGAAATGCTAGAATGCAACGACGCACCATTATCTATGAGCGTATCTGTACAGTCATTTGATTACAACTTACCAGTTGCTGATTATGCAGCACCTTAAACCAATGCGTCATCACACTGCAATTGCCGATCAGGATGACTTCTTTTCAAATTGCAATTACTATGGCGTACAAGCACAAAACAGCAAATTTAGTAATGTTAAAGATTCTGAACTATTCTTTGTTCATGTTAAGATCAGAAGCATTCAGAAATAATGACATTTAATAAATTTCTCATCTGAACTTAAACAAACACAAAATTTCGTATTGCAAACTGAGTGATTTCGTATTGCTAAGTAAGGAGTGGGAAAACTACAGCAGCGGGCCGCATGCGGCCCGCCAACACTTATAGAACCTTCCATGTATTTAATTTAATATGACAGGGGTGGCCGCTTACTAAAGAGGCAAAAGCAATAGAAACCATTTTTTAAAAAGCCGCTACGCAATTCTTAGTTGGAATTGACGCATTTTCCCTCTAAATAATGGGGGTGACTCTTTTTTGGACACCATCACTTTTAAAGCTCTGTAATACGACATTGCAAAGAGTAATTGCAAAATTTTAAGCTATTGCTAGCTCTTGCATTGTATACAGCTACTGCAAGATTTTAAGCACTGGCCCTCAGCCAACTCTTGAATGGTTAATGTGGCTCTTCTACTAAAAAGTCTGTCCGTCTCTGGTTTAGAACCAAAATCGCTGTTACCAAGAACAGCACCTCTAGGAACTTTAACAGTCTATTTAGTGTCCAATAATTCAACCCTCAGGATGATGAAATATTGTTGAGTCGTTTAAAAAAGTAGGCCTAAATGTTATGGAATAAATCTTAAACAATTCTGGTTACAGTACTGGTGCTTACCCCCTTAACTGCTATTGATTAAACATATATCATTAAACATCATGTTTTTTGATACCCCAATTGTTTTTGCCGCAGATACCGATATTTATCTAATGCACCATCCACTCTCGAGAGCAGTTTTGTTATCGTCAAACCTTATAAAGACTGCTTTGATACCTAATATCAGCTCCTGAGCACGGGGAATAGAACCATCCGTTGTAAATCTATTTATTATGAGCAGGAATAAAAGAGTAGCCTATACTCTGTCACAATACACTCCTAGTCATCTTTGGGGGAGGTTTAACACCTTCTCGCCTTTTTCAAGTAAGGTAACATATTTTTGCAATAAGCACGCATGCTTTGATAACTGACTGACATCTTGTTGCGTGCATATAATTTGGAAATCTGCTTTCCGTTATATTTTGTATTTTTGATCAGCAACTTTTTTATATTAGTGTTTTATTTTGTCACTACTAGGCAAAAGTTAATGCAAACGTGTGTAGTTATACCACAAACTGTTGTTTCTTTTGAAATTTGCAAATCACAACACTTTTGCGTTTTGTTGCATATCTCTTTTTCTAGCCGCTTGCTTTTCAGATTGAGCGCAATATAATTTATCTTTATGACAAGAAATAAAAAAACGACTGACTAACTGAAATCCATTATAAAATCAAGGTAAAATACAAAATTTTGCTCAAAAAGGATCACTAACATCATACGGTATTATACAGCAATTTATTTCATCATGTCAAAGACCGCTTTCTACCTTATTGGGTCTCATTAGGCAGGTGTAAAAATTACTTAATAACAAAAATGCTAAAAAAGAACAAATTTGCCATTGGGTACAAAAAAATAGATGCAACATAAAACAATATGACACACCAATACCTATATCAAGGAGGTTTCATTTAAGGACACACACACACATGACATGGATAAACAAGTCACAGCGGTGATGCTGGAGGCAGATCCCTCTTAATAGGAGATCGCGTTAAAAATTGCTAATTAGCAACTAGTGACTTGTATATTTTGTTCATTACAAAATCCTAAGGATCCTCATTCTCAGGCTCCTAACAACCTGTAAAACAAAAACAATGGCAGAGATCGTAGATCCTACTTTATTGAAATTGGTCCACGAACTAACAGAGTTTAAAGGCGATTAAGACATTCAGTGGTATGTGGTGGTTAAGTACGAAGTAGTCGATACATTTATAAAATCTTTTCGTCCTGCTATGTTGGAATTTTCTAGCTAGAGGATACAGCTGTACAGTTTCAATTATGAGTGTATTTACGGCTCAAACTAATGAATTTATTTACAAGGTTAATAGAAACCACATCAATGATTCCACACTTTGTGATTTTGAAATTAAATCAAAGACTCGACTATTTAAAGTTCACAAATGTCTTGTTATAGCTGCATCAAATTTCTTCAAAAAGTTGTTGGTCACTAACCCTAAACAAAAGTGTCAGGATCAGGTCATCATTGACGTTTTTGATGATATCATAATGGAGTTGGTAATAGAATATATTTATGGTAAAGAAGTAACCATCACCAAAGAAAACGTGTTGGATGTTTTTAAAGCATCTGGTTATTTTAAGTTGACAGAATTGAAAAATTCATGCATGCAGTCAATAAAAAACAATTTGACCCCCAAAAATGTGCTAAGTGTTTGGATGATTGCTAAACAGTATTTTACAAAAGAATTGGAAGCTGCATGTCAAGTGTGCATCTCAAATAACTTTGAGCATATTTTGAGTCAGTCTGACTTCTTAAGAATTTCATCCTCTTACATTATAGAATTTTTAAATATGAAATCAACAGGATTAAGTGAAATTAGTTTCTATCGAAGAGTTGTCAAGTGGGTGAAATTTGATATTACAAATCGAAAACAATTTTTAAGTGAGATTTTTGGTTTGATTGATCTGACAAAAATAGAAAAATGTTTTATAAAATCGGAAGTTGCAAACAACTGTTTGGTTTTGAACAATGTTGATTGCCTTAAAGTTATTGTAAAAACTCTCATAAGTGAGATTGGAGATGTTGCTAAAGCTCCACACTTTTCACAATTCACTTATGAGGAGCTAGGATTATCACCATCATTGATAATGATAGGAGGAGAGATGAAACCTCTTAGTGCCAGAAAATACAACATTGCTACTTCATCTTGGCAAAAATTTCCAGACATGGTAGGTGAATGTGTATATTTTGGATTGGTCAGTGTAAGGTTTGTTCTTTATGCAATAGGTGGAAGGGAAGTGGATTCCTTTGACTCTTATCCTGATGTGCATGCATTGCAGCTGTATGAAACCTCTCCTAAGTGGATAGAAAAATCAGATATGATTGAGAAGCGTTATAAATTTGGATGCACTACCGTAGGAGGTCAGATATTTGTTGCTGGTGGGAAAGCAAATAGAAGAGAATGGCTTTCATCTGTTGAATGTTACACCATTAAAAAAAATCGATGGCAAAAGAGAAGGTCAATGAGCAACAAGCGTGCAGGTTGTTGTTTGGTAAATATTAGCGGACTATTGTATGCTCTTGGTGGCTCTTGTGACAATTTTATTCATTCTTCAGTTGAAGTGTTTTGGAAGAATAGATGGAAAGCAGGTAGACCTATGCTAAAAAGAAGAACTGATTTTGCTGCTGTTGTTTTCAACAATGAAATATATGCTATTGGTGGTAAAACAGGTTTCTGTTGCTATTCTGACAGTGTTGAAAAGTACAATGGACTAGTTTGGCGTTTTGTTGCTAATCTAAGAATTCCAAGGTCTGGTCATAGTGCTTGCATTTATCAAAAAAAGATATATGTAATTGGAGGTGTTAATTGGAAGGGATCAGTTAACCTCATGGAAGTGTATGATCCTGAGACAAATGTTTGGAAAACTTCCTATATGAACAAAGATTTAATATCTGCTGGGATGGTCTCTTTGATAGCATGAAGCTTTAATTTTTGGAAGTAAAGTGCTAGTTTGATGTGCTTTTATTTGGGTATTTCAAAGTAGATGAGATTTGTAAGTATCTTAGGTAAGGTGATGACAGTGGTTAGATGTGGGCATAGTGCAATGATGTTATTTTAGCAATTTTGATAATTTATTAGAAAAAGATATAAAAAGGTTTAGAGTTATGAAGAATTTATGATTATTTGTAAAATATTTTATGTGAACAAAGATGCAGGCTTTTATTTTTGTAATAACTGGGTATTGCTTGGCAACTGTTGTAATCTACTAACTTTGTTATGTCTGAATGATTTTTTTTGTGCATGTTTGTTTAATTGAATTGTGTTAAGGTGATTATTTTGCCATGCTTTAGGTAATCCTGTACTTTAGCGCAGTAAATTATTTAAGCTGAAAGGGCAGTGTACACTGTAGGGCCAGGCCCGGTGCGCAAATGTATGGGGCAGTGTACACTGGAAGGGAGTGTAATTTTGCACCCCCAGTGTTGTACACTGCCCTGTACATTTACATACCGGGCCTGGCCCTACAGTGTACACTGCCCTTTCAGCTTAAATAATTTACCACGCCAAAGTACAGGATTACCATGCTTTTTTGTCTACTCAAGTCTTGTCTATTGAGTAGGCATGCTGCTCATTCCGTTGGTTAGTGCCTATGGTAATATGCTCGTATGTGTGGGTTGCTCAATATAGGCTATTTTCATTTATAAATGTTGTATTTTGCTAATCATGCTACCCAACCTCAGAATAGCTACAATTAGTAAAGGCAAGGTTCTTTGTTTGTTCAATAATAGGAATTGCATAAGGTAGAATACTGCTTGGAATTGCAAGGTCTCAGTATATATCTGTGTAAAAGGATATGCTTCAATTAAAACCAACGGTTATTGTTGTTCACAAATGATAAGTGATTGGATATATGCAAGATAAGACAAAGCAGTTGTTTTTAAGCAAAACTAGTGCACTCATTTTATTATTGCTTTGACTCAAGTCATTGAGCTCTCTACTGACTAATCAACTAACTGTATTTTATGTATATACATATATGTATAGGCTTTACATCAGACCTACCCAACCTTTTGCTTCTTGTATGCTCTATTTTTGCTCACAAGCAATTTATCTTATAGTTGCTAGCATGAAATACAACGGTATTTTTAAAGCAGTAGTTTTGCATATTTCTCTTTTGGTAGAAAGATAAGAGCTTTCAACTTTGCAAGATTTTTGTTGGATTTATAGGTAAATTTTAAGGCAGTGGCTATTTTGCCATCGACAGCAATTTACCCTCAGAGACTATTTTGCTGTGAGTTATTTGTGATTGGTCAATCTTAATGACGTACTAAACATGTGACTTTTGGTCGTTTCTGATTGGTCAATTTT
This sequence comes from Trididemnum clinides, assembly GCA_963675345.1. Taxonomy (NCBI): domain Eukaryota; kingdom Metazoa; phylum Chordata; class Ascidiacea; order Aplousobranchia; family Didemnidae; genus Trididemnum; species Trididemnum clinides. Next base: position 8,103,959 of record OY776292.1, on the reverse strand, counting down.
GAAAACCAATTAAAAAAATTTTGCACCCCCAGGTCTCTATCCCCCACCCTGTTCACTCCCTTCCAGTGTACACTGCCCCGTACATTTACATACCAGGCCTGCCCCTTTGGTGTACACTGCCTTTCTTTTAATGCCCTGCCAGCTGAGATTCAAACCCACAACCATGGTATTTCAAGACCAGCGCACTATCCACTACACCACAGTGTCACTGGTGTAATTGTAGCAAATATAGCTATATAAACACACATAAATGATTACGGCAAAATAGATTCCAAGGGCAAATTGCCATTGATGGCAAAATAGCCACTGCCAAATTTTAATGCATTTTATACATTTGGTTAAAGTCCATCTTAGGTGTAGCATTTAATGTGTTTTTAAATGTGAAAAATAATGCTGTAGTCTTCAAGTTTTTAGCACTGTAATTTTTTTTTTTACTGGTAATATTCATATGAAAAATGTTACTGTTATAGTTTTAGCAATTTTATGTGCTGGTGCTGTGGTTCATAATAAAGTAATTGTCTTGAAATTGACCACCAGAACCATTATTTTAAATATTATTAGTGGAAAATGAGTATTACAATGATCATGCACTTTGTTTCTGTAATTATGTTTTATCAATCTATGAGTGCTTAGTTATTTTTATTTACTCATTTTCAATTGTTGTAAGAATTACAAAGCCATTTATTTATCAGTACAAAGCATCATAAAAATTTCTCTGTGGCTGTTTCCAATGTAGCTAATTGAACCTTTTTATACTTCATAAATATTTTATAACTATTTGATTTATTTATCACAAGGTGTTTTCTATTCCAAAACTTTTAGTCATCAAACATTGGATATACCAGCTGTGTTGAGGCAATTATGTTTATTTGTAAGTGTTCAAAAATTTTTGGAAAAATAGGTTATACAACTGAGCAGTTGGATGTTTGGTCCTCTGGTGACATATATGTTTGGAATGATAGTTCAATTTACCAAAAGTTATCTTATTTTTGTTGTACATGCAATGTTATAGTGGTGCAGGTACTGCAATGAAATCAAATAGTGTGGAAATTGGTGATTCATAAGTATTGCAATATCATATTAAGCAGAATATTTTTTTATATTTTCAACCGATCTAAAAGAATAGTTTGGTTGATGTCAGAGGCATTTGATGTGCGTTTAAAAATCTAGAAATCATTTGTCAGACTAATATTTTTTTTATCTACTAATCAAGGTAGAACTGAAGGATATTAATATAGGTAGATAACTGATTTACACTTACCTTTCTGTTGTTGAGAATGTGCACTTTCATTACTCTTAAATAAGTTAATTAAAAACTGACTTGTTTGATTGATTTTTGTCAGCAGTATAAAATGATTATTGGTATGTCTTGATTTTAACAGTATGAAATTGATTTTGTAGTTTATTTAACTGCACACTTGATTTTATTTGTTTTTTAATAGCCTACCGTAAAATGCTGTAATTTTGGCCCACATTTTTTCTTCAAATATTAGCAGCTAAAATATCTTGGTTATTTTCAAAAACTTTAAGTCAAAAACCCTTTTTGCAGTTCAGTGTACAAGATCCACCAACTTACTTTTGCTCAAGGAAGGTTTCTCTCCAATCTGTCAAAATAGGCAAAAGCTAAATTTAGGCTTTGAAACTCTAACTTTGGCCCACCATTTCAAATCATTAGATTTCAAGAGTTTTTAAGCACAGAACCAATGTATGATGATTAGTTCCAACATTAACTGATATCTACTTTAAGGAAATAGTTAAAACTTAAGCTCAAAAAAGTGAACTTGCCATCAAAGAACAAAAAATGAATGTTAAGCAGAAATACAGCACATTTTGCTCTGCATTTGAAAAGAAAATAACACAGTTGTCCCCAATTTACATTATACATATTTCCTTGATTCACATGACCACGCAAAAGATGTCTATGGGGTTTTTAAATGTAACAAGTTACTTGGTAGTATTCATCATTTTGATCGCACTGAATTTGGGTCTTGTGTTAAACCCTGCAATTTAAATGATTTTGCCCTTTCACCTTTGCATGTATGAACACAAGTTTTTGTTGGTTTCTTTGACAATGGCCAAAGGATTTGTGGGCACTGAGTATTTAATTTTAAGTCCTGTAACAAAATAATACTATTACATTAACCACACATTTGAAAAGAAAAATATTACCAGTATATATTCACTCAAAACTTGTTCTGAGTAAGTATGTACTTTTATTATGGGAAATAGGAAAGAAATTTTGGATCAAGTTATTTATACCATATTTCATTACAAAACCTAATAGCTTTCATCAGCTGGTCCAACCTTAACATTAGTATTAATTGCCGTATATCTTCATACCTATGGTGTGCCATGTGAATCAGTGTTTTTGAATGTTCAATACTGGTATCACACTCTAGATGTTAATTAAAATGTTCATAAATTGTTACTTTTTTGTCATCTACAAAATAATCATTTCCTGAAACTTTTTTCCAGTCTTCTGCTACTCATAAATAATGATCACCTTGCCAATAGTATAACAACTTGTGCTGGTACTTCTTGTGCCAGGTAAGCAGTACTTTTGTAGGTATTAAATTTTAAGTTCATCATCTGCGCATGGAGTCTTTCCAAGCACTAGAGCTTTGAAGCCAGGATATAGAGGCCTTAAGACTATGCCAGTCATTAGCTTCAATGCTGATACCAGTACCAGTAACTTTGTTACCTGACAAAGTGTCATTAGAGATCTCTTTATCATTAGTAACATTGCCAGCAGATTCTGTTAGTAACATATCATCACTTTCATCATGAACTGACAGTGTACGTGAGCTGTGGTTTGTTGTGGAATTGTCACCTCTAACAGCTCTTCCAGGTGTCACATTAAGTTTCTTTCCTTAAGTGGCTTTAGCGTTTGTACCACAATTGGCCAATATTCCTCCTTTAATATCTGTCGACATATCAATCAAATAGTTGTCCAGATGTTTAGCAGATTTTTTGCTGATGAGTGACCTGGTTGCAAAACTTGATTCAAAACTTTTTTCCTATTGAGTGCCAAATGAATAAAACAAATACTTTTTTTCCAGAGCTCAATCACTTTTTTGCCATGTTCAGCTAGATCAGTGTTTACCAAATTTTTGTGTCTGATGGCAAAGTGAACGGGGAAAACAAATTTTGCGGCACACCAGCCACATGAATCTATCTGTTGACCACGAGTTGCATTACAGGTGTTAGAATCAAAGAGGATGACCTTTTTTTTTGGAGATCACCACTTTTTTGAGCACATAAGCACAATCTTCGGTGTTATTGGCCATTAATTTACTCAAGCATTTATCCAATTTTGACTAAAAACTTAAGGGGGCACTACTATTTTTAAAAAAATTTGTACAGTGGTTCGCATTAGTGCTTATAACTTTTAAGACATATAAGCAAAGCCCTATAAACCGTATATTGCCAGAAAGGGCAAGAAATTTTCTTTATGAATATGATATCCACTTTGGGCTAGAGGCATTCACACTAAGGGGACACAACCTTGAAAAGCTATGAAAAAATTTGTGATGCGTTCACAAAAATCCTAAAAACTCAGATGTCTCTGAAGCTATTCATGCCAAAATTAATTGAGTAATAGTGTGGACCTACATCAACAAAATAATGGAGGGATTTTCAAAAAAAGTCTTCCCAACAGGAAATACTATCTTTTTCAGAAGCGGACTTACACTTTTCAAGTTTTGTACATACATCAAGCTCTAAAACTCTTTACAGATAAAATTTTGAAAAAGTGCTCCATTAATTTGTTGCACATACACCAAATATCATTTGTGCAAAATTTCAACAAAATTGGATAAGCAGTTGCAGAGCAGTTACAAATTTAACACCAAAAAACTTGATTTCAAGAAAAACAGCAAAAATGCCACCCCACATGCAAATACAATACAAAAACACACAAAAAACAAAGACAATAACTTGGACATAAGATCAATGGGCACAGTCATTGAGTGGTATCATATGGTGAATAGTTGCCATAAATACTAGTACATTAGTGGCCACCAGGCACATAGTCACCTGTCACCGGAACCTTTTCCACTTTTCGCTTTTTTACGCTTGAAGAATGTTGAGACAAAGTCATTCTTTTTTTGTCTTTTAGAACTACTGCATTTTTTGTAAAAACATTAACAGGCAGCTGTAGTTCGTCAAACACACTCATAATACCTTGACGACCAATATTCCATGTCAGAACAGACATTGACACAGCGCGTTTCACTGCTGCAGTTCCAAAGTAGCGCTCATTTGGACATGTTCTCCATATGGTAGCATTGAAGGACTCATTCTGATTTTGGGTGAGGCCACTTACACATCTTTTCAATAATGCTTCATCTGACAATCTCCTATAAAGAGGCAGCATGTGGGGCAAAAAAGACTCTGGTAGCTTCTTTGTTTCCTGTTTCTTCTTCTTCTTCCCGCTGCTTGCTTGCGGGTCATTCAGCTGCTTCTTGTAGAAGCACCACTCCACGCTGTCATCTAGGCAGTACTTGTGCTGCTTTAGTGGATCATTATTTACAACACTGTGGTGCAAACTGGCAAGTATATTGATTTGCATTTTCTTGACAGCCTTATCAATATCATCCGGATTTTTGGATGTTGTTGTGTGCTTTATAATGTGGTTGCGGTAGTAACTGCTGAGTTGTTCAATACTGGCTGCAGTCAATCCCCCACTTCCACCTTTGACATGAGGAGATTTCTTGACTAGATTTCTCAAGCCAGTCCCCATTCTTTTGTGGATGTGGTTGACACACTCCAATTTGTCAATTGTTATTTCACTTCCATACACTTGCATTTCATTCAATGCATGTACAGTTTTGTTGTCCCCATCGCATAATACCTGAGTATAGCACATCTTGTGCTTGGTAACTGAGCGAGACCAAATTATTTTTGCTGCAGCTGTCTCCATGCTCGAACTTGGACCTTCATGGTTGCACAAACACTTGCCCTGTTCTTGGTGTTCTTTCTTCCATTCTTCGTATTCTGGAGAAGTTTTCTCCAGCAAGCTCTTCTCACATATTTCACATGACTTGCTGATAACCGCAGCATCTATTATTTCGCCGGTATCAACTGACATTACAACACCAACAGCATGAGATGATCTGAAACCTTTATGGTGCCATGTTCCATCGTATGATACCACAACATCTATGGTATCATTATCATTTATAGAGTCGTCATCTTCCTGCAAGCAACGTCAAAATTTTTTTCCAGCTGCTACGTACTGTTCTTCTGAAATGCATTCAAGAGCACTTGAGATGTTCTTGTTATGCATCTCCCAGCTACTTTGTAGAGATGGAGGAGGCATTCCAAACATATAGCAAAGTGTTGCAAATGCTTCTCTGCCAAGACCCAACTCTGCCATGGCCAAAGATGCACGTACGTTTACTTCATGTGAACGTTTATATCTATTTGATGTGATCATTGTTGTTTTTTGGCCACACTTTGTACACTGGAATGCCAATTGGCTAGACAGTCCATTATAATGTCCTTCATCTATGACTGCGATGGAACCTAAAGAGAAACATAAATAATATACACCATCAAAACAACAGTTAGCTCTAAACATATGCCTAAATTTCTGTGATGATAAAGTAGAACATAGACCAGTAGATCTGACAGAGCTAAAATTTAAAACTGGTGTGTAACTATATAATGATTCTTCTAAAACTTGTTTCATAGCTACTTACCATCTTTACACATATGTAGCATAGACATTGCTTCTGAAAGACACTGAAGGTCAATCAACCGAAATCCAGTAGTTCGATGAGTTGCATAATCCATCTCATTCATACATTCTTGTTCAGAAATTAAACTAGTTCCAAGTTTTCTTTCAGAGGCAGTTGGAATACATTCACTAATACTGTCAGTTTGATTCACCACATTAGGTTCAGCAGGACTAGCAGATGAGGCTGCTTGTTGCTGAGTGGGTAAAAGCTGTTTCGCAGTACCTCTAAATCTGTTAGATTTACTCTTAGGCATTTTTAAAGCTAGCAGATTATCCTGCAAATCAAAAATATGCATAAAGTACACACTGACTACAGATACCACCCAGTATTATGCCAGTCATCAGTCAAGGAAACACAAAGTTTGGACTACTCAACAACTAAACTGAAGACGCTTTTATTCTAGAAAATCTCCTCCACTTAGCTTCTTGTTTTCTCAGTAACTCCCACTGATCTGGTAGCAAAACCTCAAGAATTAGACCTGGAGTTGTAACTTATTTCTAGCTGTTTTCCTATTGCAGTCAGGTAGATATTGCTATTTCCACCCGAAAAACTGCATATGTAAAGGGACACAGCTGTCTGCTAGATTAGGAAAATCCTGCAAAAAAACTTGCTCAGAACTGGACAGGGGGCATGAAAAATGGCCGATTTAAGAGGCAATGAGTTGGAATTTCAAAAAAATAATCACTTATTTGGAATCAGCATTAAATTGTTGATCTAGATCGATCAAAAAACAAAAAACCCAAAAAAATCGAGTTTTAAATAGTAGTGCCCCCTTAATAAACATTAAGCATGTTGCAAAAACTTGTGGCACACCTGCAAAACTAGTCCCGGCACATAGTTTGGAAAACATTGAGCTAGATTGTCTGTAGTTAAGCATTTTACTCCAAGTTGTTTTTCATGATGGCAGTGCATGTCTTTTAAGCTAGTTCACAGAACTTGTTTGCTTAAACCATCCAGACTTTGATCTGTTGTTCATGGCCCATTTAGGAACAGCTTCAATCCAAGCTGAATATAAATTAGATCTGTATACCACATGTGATAGCATGATATTACCTCTACCATTTCCACAAAACAACACCAAACAAGATTCTTTGTGGCATGTATAACTCGTTTAGGCTATTTAGTTCCCTCTATATAATGCAGGCTTGCTTGCCTAGATTGTCCACTAAACAAGTTTCTTTATAGTTTTACTAGTTATGTGGTGGAACATTTTTTAAACTGACTTTCAGTTGATCAAAATGTTTGTTAATCTCATGACTTGTAGCATTTGCTTGGACTCTTTGGTAGTAGGCACTCGCCATCTGGTCAATTTGTTTAGTTTCCATGAATGCTTTAAGCTATCCCTTTCCACATGATATCTCATTTTTAAATTGAGGATTTTTCTGTCTACTAATACCTGGTATTGTTCGACCATTAGCATTACATCTTGACGATTGCCAAACTAAGCCACCAGAATTATTCTTGAAGCTATCAATTTCTTTTTTTCAGCACTTAATGCTGTTGAACATCCAATCAGTTTTAAATGCTGGCTTTTAAATTTTAACTTGATTTGAGATCTGGGAATCTTGTGTTTCTCAACTGCTATTCTTTGACTAATTATACTGTTTATTATTTCATTTAAGCTTTCAACAGAATTTCTTTGGAATATCTGCAATAAGCACACTTGCCCATGATTGGACTTGGCAAGCACAAACAACAACACAGAATAGCACAATAAAATAATCTACCACTAGGCTTCTTAAATAAATATCAGTGAAACAGCAATCAAATTGGCAGACTAGGCCTTATATAAGAAATAGTCTTCAAAGTCACTCTTCTTTTTAGAATTTTAATTTGGTCCCAGTGGGCTAAAGTTGTGTGTATTTTCCAAAGGTTTACAAATTTTTCTAGACATCTCAGACATGATAAAAGTTATCATAGGTGTGTTGGATCATAAAATGCACAATCCCATACAATCCAAAAAGTTCTCTACCCATTTTGGATTTTACAAAATTGAAAAAAATTTTGGGGTTTTTGTTTTGGCACTTTTTGGCAGTATAATGTTACCCAGTGGCAAATGTATTGTAGTCAAAAAATTGACATGTTATACTTGTCCATTACCCATTACAATTAGTTTTTTTCAACTTAAAATTTTACTGTTTGATTAAGAATTTCAAACGTATTAGTAAATGGGCTAGAGTGTGCTCTGGGTCCAACATAACAGCATTTTACGATACTTCCTTGATGTAATAATCATGCTGACGAGTTAATGAAATGCTTCATTGAGAATATCATGGCAATCTGTAGGATAAATACATTCGCTTTGTTTCTAGGTGTTGAATATATATAAGGTATAGTAGAAATATATGCTAGGTTATTGGTTATTTATGTTTTTGAAAATGGCTTGATATCATTCATATGAAGTGTAATCGGATTTTTATTATTGAAGAAGCTTTTGGTGATTTCAAAAATTTTTACCAAAAAATGATAAAACGAAGGTTTCAAAATGAAATTTTTTCAATTGATGTAAAGGCAAATTACATAAGAGCAACTGATAATCTCTGAATTCCTAGCTTTTGAACAGGAAAGAAATTGAATACCAGTGGCAATAATATAATGACTGCCAAACAGGACTTGCCTGCTAGTGCTGTTAGTTAGCAACTAGCAACAAGCAAAGATTGTTTTGATGTGTACTGGGTGCCCCAAAAAAATCTGTTTACAGTTTTTATTGGTTGCAGAGCAGCTGTTTATCAAAATTTATTTACTTCTCAAACTGTAATAAAATTGACAAACATGATTTTATTGTTAAATTATTGAATGTTCTTAAGCTGGTCCAAACCCTGCATACTATACAAAGCAATGGGATTGCACACATTGCAAAATAATATCCTTGATGTATACATGCATCCATTTTCAGTAGCTGCTCTCAGTTTAGCTACAGTTGCAAATCTCTTGGGGTAGACTCGGTTTTAGGTGTTTCCATAAAAAAGTCAAGTGATAGGAGGTATGGTAATTGTCAATGGTTGTAGCGTTTTAATAAAAATTTGATTCTCTTTCAACTTTAATTTACTTCTTAAAATTGAGGCAACTTGTAGTATCGCTCCAATAATTAAGTCACTTTCACTAAGATAATTTAACCCATGCACTTCTCGATCAAGAACAGAACAAATATATTCACAAACTACTTTAAAACTTCAAATTCCTTTGCTTGTCAAATACAGAAACTAAAGCACTTCAATATATAAATATTAGAGACTAATCATAACGAAATCCACTCTTCAACACTGTGATTGTGGACTATTTCAGTTAAGCTAGACTGAAAACTTGGCTCTGCAGACTCCCCAGACTTTGTGTCAGTGTTTATTTTCCAATGTGTTTTGAAACAAAACAGAGTCAAGTAATCCATGCTGCAAAAATTTTTTTCAACTCTGTCCATTATTTACTATAATTTTCACACAGCAAAGTTGTGCAGAAACTGTTGAAAAAAAAACGCTTGTTTTGCACATCCTAAATATGTTCTCTTGGTTATGTTGGAAGATGGTGATGAAGAAATCAAACGATATACACTTAATAAAATTCAGGCTTTGTAAAAAAATTATTGCAACATGCTATTCTAAATGACAACTTCAAAGAAGGCTACATTAATAGCTGTTAAAATACAGAAAGTGGTGTCAACATAAGCAATATTAAAGTTTTCAAAGTGTGATAATCGATGTCAATGCATGATGTTTTATCAAATTGTAATCTGAATAGATGGGAAGTGAAGCAAGTGCATGTTAAATTAGTCACATAGGCATTTTTACAAGTGTGTGGCATTGATCATAACAATTGACTAATTGGGCAAAAATTGAAGTCTGAATCATTATGAAGAAATTCCAAACAAACCATCACTTTACAGTTTAAGGGGATCTGACACGATTCTGTGATTGTAAATTGGCACAGATTTTTGGCCATCTAATTTTGTATTTTACTACTGTATGCCTTAAACTTATTGAGATACTGTGGATAGAAGCAGTAACTGCTTAGGATATTTATAATATGTTTACTGCCTGCCTTGCGTTCATTGACACATAATTTTTAACACTATTTTGATCTCTTTCAGGTATCGTATAGTGCTTATATCTGTTTGTATTCAGTATTTTTGTATTGTATGGATATTTGCTGTGTGACTTATCCAAAGATTCACGTTAGTAAAAAAATGAGCTCCAGGTGATAAGTTAGACCAACCTAAACTTCTTAGTCATTAACAACAACAGCAAAAGTCTTGAAGAAAATGTATGGTTTTCATCAAAATGATTTTGCTTTTATCTTTTAGAGGATTTTATGAAGAATAGTTTTTTAGAGGAGATAGAACAATGGTGCTTCTGCACTTTTAAGCCAAAACCCAGCTTTCCCGCAAAACCAGTTTTTGAGATGTCAAATTAGCAGATGTGCACGGCCAGTGGAAGGTTATTGAAAAATTTTAGTTATTCTGGTTTATTGATAAATTGCTTGATATGCAGGTTGTCCATAAATTATTCCTGTAATTTCAAAAATTCAACAAAATTTTATTTTTTAAGGTATTCTCATGTGCTTTGTTTATAGTAAAGGCAAATAATAGTGTTTCCTCGCTTGTCAGATACTTTTTGAAATAATCAGTTTTGAAGTTATAATTTATTTAGTTATCAAGCAGAATCTTTTAAATTTAGCTAGAAAAGTGAAGTTAATGAAAATGAGCACTCCTCAAGATAAACCCATCACTTTTTTTGGTTTATGGAAATAAAGTCAAAGATCTAAACGTAGGGCAACTTTAGGCCAGCTACGTCCAACCCTAATGCATCACTGGGCCAAACTTTGTGTTTCTGTTCTAAGAAGGATCGCAACTATAGCATCAAAAAATTATAGCACAAAAATGGTTTAACGTGAAAAATAATCCAAAGGAAATCATTTTCTCTTATTTTGTCCATTAGCAACTTCAATGTGTTGCTTGCATTTGAATGTGATGTACACCATTTTTTAATCTCAACAGGCAGTTTTATTGTTGCACAATGCAGCTAGTTTATCATATTTTAATCAGTCAACCTATTCCGATTTTTCAATTTCACACACAAAGAAATTTTTACGTACACAAGTTGTAACCATAGCCACTTCAACATGCATTGCCATTTATCTCAAGTTGGGAAACTTTTCTTCATCAACATATTGGCTGTAAAATTGAATCTTGTCTATTCTACAAAATAGGTGTTTCAGCTCTGTGCTTGCTTGGAGATCTATCAATTCAAGTCTGGTGCCTCTTTAACCAAGTCAATTGGACACATAAAATTTTAAACACTTTGTCCAATTTGTTTTGTAGAGTGAATTTTGGTTGAAAAGCTTTCAACGATTGGATGATTTAGTCAGCACATTTAGATATGTCTTTCATTTAACTTTTTTGTGACGTCTACTAGAAAACGTGAATCGAGAAACCATTGGTTTTCTTTGAGTTCAGGAATGTCAAAGCAGTTTTCTTTCATGAAATTTTTAATCTTGTCTCCCAATTTCTAAAACTGTTCTAAGCAATTACTGTGACTTAACCAGCAAAGTTTTGAAAAATAAAGCACATTATCGAATTCAGATTCTAGTTCTTGAAGATATTGCTGAAACTCACAATATTTCAGAGTTATTTGTTATTGCATGAACAGTTTGGTCATTATGGTCATAATATGTGACATATTCAGAACTTGCATGCATAACTTTTCCTGGTGTAGAAAACAATGGCATATGAACATTTTCTCTTCAGAGCTTGAACATTCTTTCAAAGTTTCCTTGTGCCTCAGAATCAAATTTACAGCTTCAGATTTTTTTTCTGGTCATTAATGGTGCTCCGTCTGTTGCAATGCCTGTAAAATATTTCAAATCAAATTGATGATCTTTCATATATTTTATCACACCTTTCTCCATATCTTTACCAGTAGTCCTATCTTTCTGGCTTACAACATCCAGAAATTTTTTAGTCATTTTTATTTTACTGTTTACTCCTCTAATAAGCACAGCTAGTTGTGATTTGTTAACACTATCCATTCTTTCATTACAAGCCAGTGAAAAATAAATGAAAGATTTTGAAGCAGTTTCTAGCCATTTCACGGATTTCATTTGATATAATATGAATTTTTGTGACAGTTAGATAGGAGAGACTGATTTGCCTGAAGTGGTTGACTTTTTTTGGTGGGATTTTTTCTGCAGCTGCAAGGAAGCATTCTTCCTTTTATTTTACCTTCTGCATTACTCCTATTGCTGGTGCCTAGCGTGAGATCTGTGAATGCCATTTTTAAAGTGTTTGGCATTACTCAACTAGGGAATTAAACCCACATCTACTAACTGCAAACCAGAGACTTCAACTATGACAGTGATAATTAGTGTAATCCTGGAAGAAACTTAATTTTTTTGATTTGCAAAATAGCTTTTCAAAAGTTTTGACCAGTTTGCAATCATCTTGGATATGTTGTATGAAATTTTACAAAAAATACTGTATGTAAAACTAGTTTAATGTATCATACAAGCAAATTATACTGCTACTTTATATTTCTTGTAATAATATGTTGGTAAAAAAAATGTATTTTTTTTATGTTATTAGGAAGGATGAAATCTCTTGATGCTGTGTAGTAATTTCACCTAATCGTTTGCATGAATAATTGTTAAATGCATGCAGAAAATATTATTTGTTTAGATGTATAGATAGTGTAAACAGAAAAGTATTGGATGAAATTTGTAATTTATTTTTGTGCACAGACAAACTTGTTTATTCTAAAAGTTACTGTAGATTAGTAGTGTTATTTCAGCATCTCTATTTTGGTTGGTTGATACATGCATAAAAAATGACTGATATTGTTCAGTACAACTATATAAAAGTGCTCAATGATGACCGCATAAATGAGAAAGCTTTTTGTGATTTCAAGATCATCACCGATTCTGGCTCTTTTCAGGTTCATAAATGTCTTCTGGGGGTGGCATCAGATTTTTTCAAGACAATGTTTTCATCTAATATGAAAGAAAAATATAGTAGTGAAGTTTCCATTCAAAATATTAGCTTTGAAATCATGGAAAAAATTCTCGAGTTTGTTTATGGCAATGAAGTTCGAATCTCCAAAAGAAATGCGCAAGATCTTTTTGAGGCAAGTAATTATTTGCAAATTTTGCCATTGCAATACTGCTGTGTGGAGTTTATGAAATCTAATATTTCAGTTGAAAACGTTTTGGATTACTGGTCTTTTGCTGAACGCTACAATCTAACCGACTTCTTGCAGAAGTGCAAAATTTTTGTTCAGGAGAATTTTTCTATTTTATCAAAACGAACAGAATTTACAAGCATACCTCCAGAGTCATTGTATGATTACATTGAGTGCAAAGATGACAGTACTCCTGAAGAGGTATTTTATGAGTTCATTGTTGACTGGGTGGAATTTGATTTGGAAAATCGAAAAGACTTTTTTTCACGACTTTTCAAACTTGTTCAACTTGATAAAATTGACAAGGCTTATGTGAGCAGTGAGATATCTGAATGCGATTTGGTGTTAAACAATCCTGATTGTTTGCAGCAAATTGTGAAGTCAATGAAAAGTTTACTGAGTAAAGATCAACCTTCTCAGGAAGAGAAAGAAGAAAACATGCTTTCTAATTCTGATAGGAATCGGTCCAGTATTGATTTAAGTAGTCTTAAGTCAAAGACAATGGATTCAAAAGATAATCCTAGTTTGGAAAGTCAATTTTCATCATTTTCTATGGCTGACTTTTTTCATCCAGAAAGTCCATCTACCAGTAAAACATCTAGGTCAAAGCCACAGCAGAAAAATGAACCAAGATCACATCAAAAAAATGAGTTCATTTTGCTTGGAGGAAAATCAGCTTCTTCGGTGATAAGAAAGCATAACGTTGCAAGTCAAAAATGGCAGGATTTGCCTTCTGGCATTTTGAAAGTCAGTTGTGCTGGACTGGCTAGTGCAAACAAGACTTTGTTTGTTATGGGCGGTAAAGAGTTAGATTCACTTAAATCTTACAATTGCTTGTACTCCTTGGCCTTAAACAAACCTGGTTCAAATTGGACTAGGAAAGCAGACATGAGTCAAAGAAGACATTCGTTTGGATGTGTTAGATCAGGTGATCTCATTTATGTTGTAGGTGGTCGGGCACACAAAACAGAATGGCTTTCATCTGTTGAAAGCTATAATATAAAAGGAGATTCTTGGAGAGAAAGACCTTCAATGAACTACCGGCGAGCTGGTTGTTGCTTAGTGGAACTAAACAAATTTCTTTATGTGCTTGGTGGTTGGCAGAGCAATGAATCTTTTTATTCTTCTGTTGAGGTGTTTAACGGCAAAACTTGGAAAATGGGTGAAGACATGCAGGAAAAGCGAACAGATTTTGCAGCAGTTGTTCTCAACAATGAGATATATGCTATTGGAGGTAAACCTTCAAAAAACAAGTTCTTCAGCAAAACTGTTGAAAAATTTGATTATCACTCTGGATCGTGGAACTTTGTGGCAAGTCTCAACATACCTAGGTCTGGTCATGGGGCTTGTGTTCTGCAAGGAAAGATTTTTGTTGCTGGTGGTGTGAATCATAAGGGTGAAGTTAAGCCAATGGAGATGTATGATCCGAAGTCAGATGAGTGGAAAAGAATTGCCAATATTAGTGGTGGCTCAGAAGATTTGGCCATGGTTACTGTGGTGTAAATTATGTTATTTACATTTTTTGCTGTATTTTTCTGTTGAAAATAACACCACGTGTTATATTGGCTCATTTGCATAAGTTTGTTCAGATTCATACCTTTAGATTTTACATGTTGTTTAATAGAAAAGAGTTTCAATAGAAAAAATATATGTGTTTATGCTTGTGCAGTTATGGCACTGTAGTTAGCTCATCTTTAGATGTCTGTCATCTGGTTCATGATCAATTGATCATATCCTGTTGCTTGCTTGAGCTGTGTTGTAAAGTGACTGAGGTCTTGGTGGATCAGCTGATTTAAAAGTAAAGCCTCTTGAAGTTTAGAAGTCGTTCTAAATGAGCTGCAACTTCTAGATTAGAATTGCTTTCACAAACTTCCTGGAACCATTTCTGTGCAACGCACTCAATCATTACTCGTACTTTGTCAACATTCCAAATGATACCGACTGCCTCAGATCAATTTTTTGTTGTTTAGGTTGAAACAGATGTAGATAACAGAAAAGAAGGTTTTTTAACTCTTCACTTGCATCTGAAATAACAAGGAATAGTACTGTTTTTTAAAAGCAAAACCGGGATAGAATAATTTAGTAAACAAGTGTAAATAAAAAGAAACCAAGTGATAATGCTGTTTTAACCAAACCAAGACAAAGAATAGTAAATACACTCATAAATAGGAATATCTGAACAAGCTTATGTAACAACCTAATACTTGGCGTTTATTTTGTTTTATGGCATATAATTTGGTCACTATGCATCATTTTTATGGAAAAATATTCCAAAAGTTGGTTTGTTTGTCTGGCAAGCCTTAATAGCATTTTTACATTGGGTTTGATTGGAAAGACAATAAATCGATCACTCACGAGACAGTAGTCAAGTAGTAATGCTAATAAGTTGGTCATTTGATGACCTGAAACACCTTTTCTTAGATAAGAAATATTTGGCACTGGGTTCACATTCTGATAAAAAAGTGGACATTTTTGGAGTCGTCATTTAGAGTTTATTATAAATTGTGAGGTAGTTATTGTGTATGTTATGTTAGCGCTGCTGTTTTGAATGTTGGAAATAAGTTTCTTCATTGCATTGATTATTGCTACATGTTTTATAGTGCCATAGTGCAGGGGCGGCTAACTTTTCTTTATTAGTGATTGACTAGAAAATTCTTAATGGCAACAAAACAACATAGAAAAAGCTGTTTTTGTTGTTTTCTGATTCATCATGTTGCATAAAGAATTTGTAGTTGAACCAGACAAAACAAGATGAGAATTAGCTGGAGTCGGATGTCTGTAGGCTCTGCACAAAGGGTTTCATTTCTGCCAATGCTGGTGATATAAATAGTCAAAAGAAAGCTGTGTTGCTGCAAAGGTGAAAGAGTTCACAATAAAAATAACAATGAAAAATCAAATTTTAGTGAATGATGGGGCACCTATTGTATGAAACAATATTGAAGATACTATATGATCCGGTGAGAGGGAAAATGAGTTAATAGAAGTAATGAGAGGAGAGAAGCTGCGATGGACTCTGGATGACCAAAGTTGTGCACTCAGTGCAGGTAGCTTATTTGCCATATCAGTTTCCCCCCAAGAAATGAATCGCCAGTGACCCATTGCAGCATTAACTTATGGAGGAGGAGAGGGTGAATAGTGTTTGCCAAATATTTCTGAAGAATGGAAAGAAATGACAATAAAAAGAAATAACTGACACAAATGGAGTAAGAGTCTAAGAGAATGAGAAGAGAATTGGCAGGCGTGTTAGTTCTACTGATCTGTGAGCAGCTTGCAGAATGGTGCAGGCTTCAGCAGAAAAATCTAGCTAACTGTGCTTGCTAAAAAATAAATGGAGATTTTAGTGCCGGAATAAGCAAAGATGTAAGAGTCTTATTATCAACAAAAAAAGAAACCAAGTTATCACTTTAAACTACAATATCATGATTTGGAAGAGAGTCAAATTCAGCACAAGCAGCATCTTGACAAGGAAAAGAAGGGTCAAATTCAGATTATATGGGGTGGAATAAATAGGTTCTTTTTGAAAGAAAAAGGATTCTAGAGAGAAGGGCAAGCAAGTAAAAGAAGATACGTTAAAGGGTTGTTGATAGATAAAAAGTTACCCAAAAACTCATGATAAGCTTTGACTTTACCTTAAGTCCAGTTCATGTAACAGAGGCGTTTCAAAAAGAAAACAAAAAATGTAAGCAAGGGTGATAGGCAACTGGTAATGGTGCTGCTGAGTGTGCCATTCTGCATGTATCACTAGCCATTTCTATGTGGTATTGCAATTTGTGACCTTGTTGGGTCGGTTTGGAACAACCTCTACAAGAGTCTCAGAAACCCAGGACGTTGTTCTACCAGGAAAAGCTCACACTTATTCCGTTATAACAAGCCTAAATAGGCGTAAACAAAAAGTGTTTTATTTTTACACTTTTTGAAGTGCTATTTCAATTTATCCAAGCTGATGGACAATTTTTCTTTGCTTTCATCTTTTGAGGATTATAAGATTCTAATTTATAAAATTTGAGACAATTCCCTAATTGTTTGGTGACAACAAAATTACAATAAATTTCAGAAAAATGGTTATTACGTCATAATGATATAAAAATTAACAATTATGTAACATATATGTTGAATTATCCCTCGAAGGGTTAAGGAAAATCATATAAAAAACGTCTTTTTTAGAAATCTTGTCCAGTTAACACAAAATCAGACGTGATCGACTGACCAGTCGATCGCTATCAACTTGTTAGCTGCCCCTGTCATTTAGGAACTAAACTAAATGAATTGATGCTACTTTAAGCTGAATTTTTGATTGAAACTGTCATTTATCTAGATGAGACAAGCATTTGTGCGTGATCAGTTTATTTGTTTAGTTTTACTTGTCTTCTTCTTTGCTTGTCATATACTTGCACAATCAAGCCACTTTGATAAAAGTTGATGTTTAATGATGTCAGGTTTATTTGCTTTGTGGATGTTAAATTAGAAGTTTTGCATCAATTCAGAGGCTGTTTAAAAAGGTTTAATTTTTGCAGTTATGCAAATATGACTTTTTTACTTTTTTTGCAACAACAGTTTCCACTTGATGCATCGCAAGTGTAGTTGGCTTCATTCATTTTGTTGTAATTGTTTTCATTACAGAATTTGTTATTACCGAAATAAATAAAAACTCTCCTTTATACCCTTTTGCAATGTATGAGTAGGTAGTTATTTTTCTCATTACTAATGAAACTTGCTTGATGTACCCATCTGTTAGTGGTGATGTATTGCGGTAACCATGTTTTCAAAATTCAAGATTATGATAGATAATCTAACATGTTCTATTTTTGCAAAATTTAATTACCGTATATATTCGAGTATAAGTTGCATTTTTTTGTACTAAAAGTTTACCCAAAAAGTCAGGTGCGACTTACACAGAGTTTTGTACCGTTTCATCACATCAAATATGGGGGTGCGACTTATACTCGAATATTTATGGTACATTGAGTTTCGGTAACTGTTGTTGCTTTTACTTTGCTGAGTGCTTGGTAAAATAATTAAATTTAGGATAACTGAAATAATTAAATTTATGTTGCTTTGTTGACTCAAAGTATTTTTGCCAAATTGTAAGTGTTTAGTAAATTTTCAGAATTATTTGCAGAGCCAAAATGGTACTTCACCTCTCAATAACTTTTGTTGTTTTGAAGTTACTTTATTATCAAAGTTGTTTTATGAAATCATTTACCCACTGAACAACTTTGATAACGAAGTAAGTTAATTTCAAATATCAAAATTAATAAAAGATTTGCATAATTTTAGCTTTTGTTGTCATCTTGCAACCCTATAGTTGCCGCAAACATTATGGTCTGAAGTAGAAATTTTCTTCTAAATTTTTAAGTTGAATGTTAATTTTTCTGCTTGATATTTTAAATTCCTGTTTATGTTATTTTCATTAGCATTTGCAGTTTTTTGATAATGCTTTTAGTGTGTATAAAGATTAAGCTTTACTGCTTTAGATTTTCAGAGTTTAAAGTCTTCTAACTGCTGATACTATTTTTCATCTTGAGCCACCAACTAGGGTATGATTTGTGTTAGCAACAATGTCATGGTTAAACAACATCACTGACTTGGCTGGAAAAGCTGAATCGTTTCTCAACAACATCGACCAATCTGCTGCTGTTGCAATATCAAAAGCGTCAGGTCCATCATCAGAAGATAGTGTAGAAAAAGATGCACAAAAAAGAATAACGCCCAAGTCAACGCATGACAGTTCACTTTCTAAGCAACATGACCCTCTACAATCAGATATTCATGAACAGAATAAGGTAAATATTGGAACCAGTAGTGATGCTCCAAAGCTGTCTAGAGCCAAGCAGCAAACACTCCGCAGAGAAAATCAGTTGATTAGCAATCAAAAAGAAGCTGATGACGCTTTATTTGATTTTTTAAATAGCAATCAAAAAGTGGAAAAACCTCGTGCTACTAAACTCAAAATTCATAAAAAAGTAAAGGAAGACCAGCTTAAGAATAAGCCAGTTATTTCTCATTTATCTACACACAAGGATATTACTGGTATGGAGATGTCTCGAAATTCGAGTTACGATTCTTTAATTTCAAAGAAGAGTGGAAGAAAAGTATCTGACAATGGATCTGTTGTGTCTGATCGACCTGAAAGTTATTCAGAACATGGTGAGTTTATTGTAATGCTACATCATTATACTGCTGCTGTTATTTAGTTAATTACATGTACATGTTTTTCTCCTTTTGTAACTTCAGTTCCTATCTGCTGAGTTTTCTTCAGGTGATTTGTTATTCAAGAGTGGAATGTGTGACCTTATTGCTTGTGATCGCTACTTTTCGGTTGAACAATGAAAGTCAGGATTTACTTTTGTTATGCTTGCGTTACTTATCGTTGCATTAAGATTTGGAAAGTGTTTGATTTTTTTCTATTTACTAGTGTGTGTGATATCTAAAAAATACTCTATTATTCTTTGTCAGATGTTTCAACATTCCCAACTGATTCAACTGCTTCTGAAAGTGAGTTTGAAATGGTCGCAAGTTTGGCTTCAAAAGATTCAGATCGATACTCTCCTGCTTCGTCTAATCAGGAAGCTTTGCAAAGTGATTTTGCAGTGGAAAACAAATTACTAAAAACAGAACTGTCATCTTTGCATCAAGAATTAACACAAACTGCCGAAAGAAATCGAAAAATCAAAGAAGGTAGGACTGTATATATCCTGCTTAACTAATATATAAAGTGCAATTCTGTTTGTCGGTTTTAACTCCTCCAAAACTGCTAGAGGTACAAGCATTAAATTTGGCACGATTGATCACCACCCCGTAGTAAGTATCGTAAAAAAGTTAATGATGTCATAATCAAAGATATCTTTGATTGCATTTTTGAACCAAAAACGTGGTTTTTGGCTTAAATGAAAGCCAGTACCCGACTTACCAACGTCAAGAAATTTTACTCTTTTATGTTGTCACAAGATCCCATAATTAACAATTGTTTGTAAAATTTGTTTTCTTAATTTACTCCAGAGGCTCCCAAACTGGGGTCTGCGACGACTGCACGGGGGTCCATGGCTTCGTCCCGGTCAGTGAATCAAAAGTGCCGGTTAAGCACTGAGGTAGCCAGCATAGCGAAACCTATCATTAGTCCTGATTTCAGTGCCTGTCCTGGTTAGCAAAAAATCATGGAAATTCACTTCAGCAAAATTTTGAAAAGTCACTCTAGCCTGACTATGTATGGGACTGTGAGTGACACAATCGCAGCATCAATACAGATGTTGACTTTTTTTTGGAGCACACCTCCATTTTCTTTGATGTTCGCATTTTAATTATTATTATTGTGAGTCGGGTGACAGATGTAATGCTACACATAGTTGGGGTCTGCAAAAAAGCAGATTCACAATAAGGGATAGGCAAAGCAAAAAATTTGCAAAAAAAGGGTCTGCGAAGCAGCAGATTTTCAAAACGGGGTCCGCAAAGCAAGAGATTTGCAAAAAGGGGACTGCCAAGCAAAAAATTTGGGAAATCCTGATTTATTCCAAAAATACTGGTCGTAGAAACGCTATTAGAAGCTTTTTTGGGAGATCTTAGCAAGATTTCTTCGATAAAAGAAACTTTTAGAACAATTAATGATGAATTGGCAATGCAACAACAGATTTTTTTATTGAAGTAGTTTAATCCTAAGCGTGCTTTTCTTGCTTTTTTTCTGCGCGCTTAACTTTTTTGCTTTTTTCTGAACGTTTTTTCGCTCTATGATGTCATAATACTGCTGCCTGGCACGATTAACACAGTCTTTTGTTACCAGAGGTCATCATTTGATGACTTTTTCAAAAATTGCAACACTTTTACTAAATCAGTTTTGTTAAAAACTAATTTGTGACCTTATTTTTCGACCGATTTTCAAACTTTTTTAACAAATTAAGGAGCATTTCAAGGCGATTTCGATAATGTATGAGATGTACATTTAATATTAGTTTTTATACTAAAAAAATTAAACTTAAGACCTGTAGTGTAACTTTATTTTCCCAAAAATGTGGCAAGCTGTGTAAAGAGAGTTTAGTTTGATGTACAAACTTTACAATAAGGTACTAACTCAGTGTCGTTTGAAAGCTGAAAAAATTTGTTTTCCAGTATTATGTTTTTCTAATTAGTTAAGGCAAAGGATTAGTTTATAATGGCTGATCGAAATTGGTTGCAGTAGGTCATGTTTCAATATTAGTTGAACTATATTTCTACCAGACCTAAGAAACCTGCTATTTTTAGAAAAAGTTAGTTCTTTGGTACATTTTGACTACTTTTTCCGAGCAAGCACGGTTCTTTGGCATTCTCTATCTGAATTGCCAAACGATTCATCAAAAAATGAAGATTTAAAAAATTTTCTGGAATAGCCTATCTATTAAAAGCACTCAAAATTTTGGTGTCTGCACTTCACAAAATTGCAATTTTTAGAAAAAGTTAGTTGTTTGGTACCATTTCACTATTCTTTCTCAAAAGCGTGCTTCTTTGGCATTAGCTATCTACATTTTCAAAAGATTTATCTAAAACTGAAGTTTCTAAACATTTTAAAATGTAGCCGCCGACTCCAAACAAACAAACTGGTGATCCCCTTACAAAAACATGGAAGTAAAGATGATCTTGTTTTATCTGTTGCAACAAAATATTAGTTTCGAGCTACACATCATCTAGATGTTGAAGCCATTTCCTTTGCGATTTAGTGAGGCCAACGCAGCCGTTTGGTTCGATATTCTTAACCTCATCATTAGTTTCTTACAAATGGCTACTATTGTAACAACACAACTGTAGGTGCATCACTTTAGGTTATTTAGTTCTTTCCAGCTGCCTATATGCATAGACCAAGCAACATATACACAGCCAAAGGCTTTAGGTCGCACAAATAAGCATTCAGCTACAAAAAGTCGTTAAAAATGGTCCAAAATTTAATAGGGTATTCCTGAAAATGCTTAGGTTCTTTACTTTGGCTTCTCTCCTACCCATAACTTTGAAATTTTGCTTCGATGCATTTTATAAAATTGAACAAATAATACTTGTTAGAATCGCTGGCTGTTTTACTCACGAGAAAGTTTAGTTCCTCGGTAAAACACAAGCCAAGTAAGATGTAGTCAAGAACTCCAGAAACTTTTACGGTAGTTGTTGACAAACTCGTCAAAAAGATCAACACCCCCCATTGATTGGTTGTAGCACTGAATGACTTTTGGCATGGGCACTTGAACAATTTTGCGATCGGTCCGAGAGTATTGGCTGGCAGAACATGTGATGTCAGTGAAGATGCTTTTGGAAAGAACAGAAACTACTGAATTGTCATACCGTTTGGTAAAGACATGGTTTCCATCAGACACTTGAGAATAGGTAGGTTCCATGACCAGATTTCTCCATGTCTTTTTTGGAGGGCAGGGGAGCATTCTTGCATCTGTCAGCTCTGATTGTTCCAGTGGCACCTATTTTATGTTCCTTGAGCATATCCAGTAACTCAAAGGAAGTGAACCAGTTGTCGAAAAATAAGTGATAACCTTCAGAAACATGACACTCGTTCACTAAGCTCATCACAACATTTTCCCCAAGACCAAGTGAGGTTTCGGAAAGTTTAGTGTCTCTTCCACAATATGTTTTAGCATGGTATAAATATCCAGACGGGGATGCCAAAGAAAAAAGCTTGTAACCAAACCTAATCGGCTTTCCCCTGACAAACTGTTTTGTGCCATGCCTTCCATAATACTTGATCATGGTTTCGTTTATGCTTAGATTGTCGCTCAAGGGAAGAATTTTGAAGCACCTATTCAAATGGGAAAAAAGTGGGCGGATTTTGTAGTACCTGTCCTGGTTGATCTTGGTGTTATCTGCAAAATGCAAAAACTGAAGTATCTTGTCAAACGTGTTCCTTCTGATGTTCTCAGAAACAAGCAGATTGTGGACATCATCCTCCTTTGACCAATAAAGCCTTCTATATGGTACAGGGTGGTAACCAAAAACCAGGAGAACGCCTAGAAAGCAATAAAATTCGCTTTTCGTTATAGAAACGTCACTGCCTCTTTGTTTGGCATAGATATGGCTTTGTTCAATAATTTCATCCAGAAATGCTTCAGAAAAAAATAGAGAAAAGGCCTCTGCTGGTGTTCTACAGCAAGAATGCAGATACCCATGAATATTTGGGCCAAAGACACGAGGTGGTTTCTCAGGGATTTCTGACTTGGGAAAATTTTTGACCCATTGCTTCCTTGATTTTTTCATTTTTTTACGAATGGGCTCTCCTGATGACGAAGAGGTGGGAACATTTTCTGCAGCTGAAGAACCAATTTCAGCTGTAGCGGCCAAAATTCTTTGAGGCAGATGAACAAAATCTCCAGCTACCTCATCGTTCGACTTGTCTGAATCTTCATCTGTTATAAAGCCTTCTGGTTTTGGGGGTTGTATGACAATATCAATTGTAGGATTAGGCCTGCTTTCGTCATCAGACAACTCTAAGTCTGATTCATCTTCTTGAAGCAGAGATAAGATCTCATTTGTGTTCTGCCTAAAAAAAAGGAAAAGAATAAAAAAGAATAAGCAACAGTAAATCTAATCTATAATACTTTGATATTGCTACATCCCAGTGGCAACATTTGTTGCCAGTGACTTTTACTGAGATATACTAATGAGCATGTAACTTTTATTGGACTGGTTGCAACACTATACTACAGAATGATAGTTTTGTAACAATATAACATGATTTTTGTTTCTATTGTACTCTATATGATATCAATACTTACGGTCTTTGAAAAGGCATCTCTGAGTTGAAATCGCATCAAAGATACTATGACTTTTGCAACAGAATAAATCAAGGTTTGAAAATCAAAATGATAAAAAAAAATCATATTCACAACACAGGTATATTAAATCGTAAATCTGAAACAAAAAAAAAACAAATTGCAGCATATATCGTAAGTTATGTTCACTTATTTGGAAACAAACATATTGGCAACAATTGTTGCCAGTGGGCTTTAATGGGTTAAGAAAAAGTTTTGCAACATTAACTACAAACTAAGCCGGTGTCGTTTTAGATGCTGTTAGTCGTCTACATTTTTCTGTATTGTTATGGTTAGACATGCTATTGTGGTGTATGTCTACCACTAACAAGCTGTGTTTTTTTGCATGGGACTTCGATTAGCAAAGCTAGTCTTCAATTAAAATGCATAAATTTAGGATTTACGCAAGCGGGACATGTATGATGTCAAACTATGTACTTCCAAGACGGCACTTTATATGTGACAATTTTGATATGCTTTTTATTACTTTTTTCAGAATTGCAACACAATAATGATGAGCTTCTTAACCAGTGTGAAGATTTGCAAGAAGAATTAAAAGTGAAAAATTCCCAATTTTCCGCTCTGCATTTAAAATTTTTGGAAACGGAAAAGTTGTTGGAGTTGGAGCGGAACAACAACACGCAATTGCGGGCAGAGAATGAAAGGTTACTGTGTGTTTTTAAATATTTTTTTTCTTCCATCTTCAATGTAAGTCGCTTTACAGTGAAGTCTTTCTGGGTTTCAGAGAATACGGTTCTGGGTTCAAATTTGAAGTAACTAAAAAGGAGGTTTTGCAATAATCAGAAGTGGTCAAAGTAGCCTAAAAATCTACTAAGTAAAAGTATTGTCGCTTAAAAAATACTCAAAAGAGTTGGAAAGCAGTAGGGAGTATCATTACTTGAGTAAAAGCAAAAAGTCGTTGAGAGTCATACCATTGAAGTGGTAAAAGTAAAAAGAAGTTTCGTTTTTTCAACAGTTTCGTCCTGTATCTCTAGACCAGTGGTTTTCACTAAGAGATGCTCACAACACGGAGTGCGAGAAGGGAATTTTAAAGATGGAAACGTCTTTGGCAATTTGCAGTTATATTTGCATTTTTGAATAAGCTTGTTCATGTGTGTGGTGCATGCAGTGGCGTCACTATTAAAGGGAGTCTGCCTCGGCAGACACTTTTTAGGTGGTGATGCTATTCATAAAAAACTCTTTGAAGGGTTTCCTATAGCTAATGACTTTTTGTGAAATAAGGTTCGGTTAAAAACAATTTTTTAAAAGCAATTTTTCGATTTGAGGATGACACTTTTGAAATCCTTTTTGAGTATCACAAATTACGATAAGGAAAGTGAATTTTTTCTGGCAGATACTCGAAGACGCCAAATAAATTAATATCCGCTAATCTATAGTTAAATAGTAAAGCCTAATACAGGCACGTTGGCTTAAATTATGCTAATAATTACAACTTTTTGCTCAATTTGATTACCGGTACGTTTTTTCTTGTGTTATGTTTTCAAAAGTTATGTGACGTGGAGCGGCTCGGCGAGACCAGTGTCCTTTTACTTCTAAATAAAATAAGAAAAAAACACACAACTTAAATCTTTTTATTTTCAATTTAATCCATGAAACAAGTCCCAAATGGCCTAGTTAGCTAAAAGTTTTGGTGAGCGGAGAGCCAAACAATTCTATATCTTGGATCTCATTTTTGGTGACCTTTTATCAGTTGTTTTAGAGACCCCCCTGAACTTTACTTACAATCACTACAGTATTAAGCAAGTTAAAGATATCTGCTGAGATAAGCTTTTATGTGGTGCACTGCAGAACACCCAAGAACAAAACTTGTATCTAAGAACAAGTCTTTTCGGAGAGTATAATTGGTCCTTTGGACTCGCTACTTCCTGGACAAGAGTAGTAGCTAGTTCTGATGTAGGCTATACTTGGAAAGATGAAACAAACAGCAAATAATTAAACATTGAAAAATATTTAAATCTACCTCTGGCGCTAAAATCTTTAAAATCAAAAAGCTTGATGACAACGCGACCCCCAGATAAAAACTTACTGCACCTTGCCTAGTTAGAGATAAACAGCAGTAGTTGGTTTTTAAAATTTGGACCAAAAATAGCCCTCTTCAATAAATGATTTGCAGAAAGTAAAAACTTAAATTCAAAGGAGTTTTTTTTTATTATCCGAACACACTGCATTCCAATTCAAGAAGCATAAATTTTTTTGCTTTACTATAAGCTAAAACTACTCTTATGCCGTTACTTCCTACTTAACCTACTCCAGTGAGAGTGGAAGTAGCAAAAAATGAATCTACTCAAGTAAGTAGCTCGTTACTAAAAAACTTCTCTACGTAAAATAGTTCATTTGGGTCGAAAAATTTCGGATATTGACCACCTTTCGAAATAACATTGTTTTTTGTGCTGGTTGCTCAGTACCGTTACTACAAACCATTGCTGCAAAGTGTTGTTTGCTTTTATGCGTATTTTCTTCACGCCGCCCACTTTAAATGTTGGTTCATGACGCATGTTTACTGATATGAGGTAAATCACAAACTCGTCCGGTGTAACTGCGTTTAAATGTCTGTTTACATTTCTAAAAGGTTTCCAATTCACCCACCAAAAAGTTGAAGTCGAAGTATTTTTGATGTGACGTAATGATTGAAACCATTATAATTTGCTCGTAGGTCGGTAGATGCTTTTATGGCCTACTTTTGTGCAAATTTTTGGTTGATGTATGCAGGCGACAGCAACACTGCTATTGCTAATGTGGATCGATGGTATTTGTCCGGACACCAACTGTGTAATAATGACCACGCAAATCAGGTGCCGATTTCCATTACGCTGCTATTTTAAAACTAGGTAGTGTTATGAATTCTTTTTGTTTGTAGGCTTATTTGCACCATACACTTCCAGAATACATTTTCAGTGTGACCAAAATTATTTTTCCTGCTATGCAGGTTTGCAGGGTTTGGCAAGACGGACAGATTTAGCCGAGGCTTTTATTGGTGGGGTTGCCCTCTTGTAACTACAGTACTACCTTTTGCTTCATTGTAATCATCTTTGCGGAAATCATCTGAATATTTTTTTAACTGGTTTCAGAATTCTGATCGATCAGAGTGAGGGTTCTGGCATGCATGCTCGGACCATAGATGAACTTCGCTCTCGTTTGAATGAAGTGGAAACGGTACTTGCCCACGAATCACATGCACACAAGTAAATTGTTATTGTTGAGTATATTCAAACAACGCGCCGGACCATTGTTGCGAATTTTGAGCAGGGTCTTGCTTTCTACAACACATTTTTTTGCATGTAGCATCAATTACCAAATGTTGGTTGTGCACCAAACTTTGTTTGCTGGTATGCATTGCTGCATGTTTTTTTGGTAAAATATAATGCGCTGAAGAAAATATGTAAGCTGTAGTTGTATGAATGTATGTATATATGTTGGTATGCATGCTAGTGATCCGGTGGCGTGTTGTGGTGATTTACCTTTAGCCTGACTTTTTCGTTGGGCTTACGTAATAAGAACATTTTGTTATTTTATGAAAATATTGACTGTTTTCATGTATGATTCAACAATGTTATTGTTTTAATTTTGTTCCTTTGCGTACCTATGCTGCATTGTATGATATATGTTTGTGTGTCAGCTCACTGCAAACATTTCAGATATGCTGGTTTCTGTTGCGTGTTTTAACAGTTTGATATCTGGTTGAATGCGTCAAATCTGGCTTGAATCTAGGAACTCTTTCAATCTCCCTTTCCCAAATGAAAAGTGGGCCTATTGCTCAAAAATAAAAAATATTAGGGCATTTGAAAACCAGATAAGTTTTCAACTTATCATCCTTATTCAGAAAAGCTAAAAATATATTTTGTCAAACGGAAAATATAATTTTGTCAAACTTTTCCAGCAAATTATCACAATTTTATGAAAAAGCTTGGCACCCCCAGTATATTTTCGTGGTACACCCTTGGCAATTTAATTTTTTTCAGATTAATGTTTTCTATAGCAGTCCTCACCACATAAAGGTTTGCTGTGTATGATGATTTTACTACAGGAGTTGAGAAATGGTATTCGATTGGAATCAATAATAATTGGGTTTCTAACAAAATTTGTTTGGGGTCTGCTGGACCGGTAATTCATTTAAGAGGTCCTTGGCTGCGAAAAGGTTAGGGACCACTGTTCTATAGTCACCACTTGTCTGGTTAATTGAGATAAATGTTTGTTTCGCTTTATTGAGATTGCGAAAGCTCAAGCTACTTTTAAAGATCACCTTGATCGGTGTTAGTAATGCACAAAATGGAGCCAAGATGTACGAATCATAATAACACCGCTGAAGTTGTTCTAATTCATTTTGGTTTGCTCAGACTTTTAGTGCAAAGCTCACCAACCTGTAAGTGCCGTCATGTGCTGCTGCGCAATTTTTAATGTGTTGCAAAACCTGGACAAACTAGACGCCAGTGACTTAAAAAATTGCTAACTTCAAAAATATCTGCAGCAAACCGACCCCATACCTAATTTTTTACACTGATTAACAATAGACACCACATGGTTTGGGGAAAGACAATCATAAAATGACATTTAAGACGCCTTGCCGCCCTAGATCTCATTTGCTCCCCTACTAAATAATTGTATGCACTAGGACGGGTACAGTAGCTTTTGGAAAATAAAATATGGAAAAATCTCAAAACTAAGTCAACTTTCGAGTGTAATAGGCAAATAGCTCATGATGCTTCCTAAATAAAAGGTTTTTACAATATTCTCCGTAAAAAAAGACAAAAAAGTCAACTGCACTTAGTGTGGTGGTGTAAAAGCTCTTGCCATAGAAATTTTACTGCTGCCTAAATTTTTCATGAGTCAACAATAATCAGGCAGCAGCAGCAATGTTTCTATCAACACAAAAACTTGAAATGCCAACAAGAGCCCATACAACTCCAATTGTCATGATACCTTTGGATTTTTTGTAGTATATGAATAGGAATCTGAAGCGCCACATGGTACTAATGAGTACTGTGTAATCTCTTTTAATAAAAATTGACAGCTTTCATTTTTATGCTCCATAGTTAGGAGTTGGCTATCTAGAAATTGCTAAATCTTGATAAATGTTCAAACTAAGCCTTGGTGTAGGTTGTTGCGATTTTTAAAAAAGACGCCGAAACTTTTATCCAAGTGGAGCCAAGCAATCTTTACTTCAGTTTGCCCCTGTCCTACTCGAGACTTCTTAACAAAACCCTCAAAAGAACTTTAAATTGAAACTTTGAATCGAAAAAAAACAAATCTTTAAAATGGACATAATTGAATGCTTAGTTCGTAAAGAAGGAGGTGCAAAATCATTTTTGATGCCTCTCACGTCCCTGGAAACCGTACAAACGAAAGTTATTTCACCACAGCATGACATCAACACGTTGCCATCTAAATCGCAAGTTTCAAACGCTTTGTATACCGTTGGTCGTGTGGTGTAACAAGCCGTTTTTTTGTTGACTCATGGCTACTGTAAAAAGTCAAGCAACGGCTATCTAGTTAACGCTAACCAAATTGTTTTCCTTGCCGCTCATGCCATCGAAATACGGGCATGTTTATTATTTATTATAGATCTCTTTGCTTTGCAGGTTTTTTTTGAAGTTGGCTACGTTTAGAGTCATTGGCGTGTAGTTAGTTCCGCGCCAGTTGGTCTTGTGTTTAGTTTATGCGGCGCCTGGTTAGTCCACCTTCCAGTTTGTCCGGCGCCTAGATGCGCGAGCCTAGTTTTTTTGCGTCCGGCTGTGCACGCCTGGTTTGTTAGCGTCCAGTTGCGCGCGCCTAATTGTCGGACACCGTTTCACTTCCACGCTTTACGGAAGTTGATTGAAAGGAAGGTGAAGTAAAAATTACTCGCCGCTGCGCGTCGTTTTACCTCAATGGAAGAACCAACTTATCTTAAGCCTACATTAAGCCAGTAAAACCAGTCTGATCTTCAGTATTTTTGTTTAGTCGAAGCAAGCAAGAAGTCCTTGATCTTCGAATGCAGCGGGATTCAGAATCAAAAAAGGTCGTGGAATCTTTACAAAAAGCGGAGGCGGAGAAGCAAGCGGAGAAAAGTAAGACGAACAGCTCATCGTATTAAGGCGGTTCCATCCCGATTTGCAATCAATCATACATACACTTAGCGCTGCTGGTTATATTCTTTTTGACGATTTCCCTGCTGGAATTCGCTGCACTTGTAGAAATGCACCGTGTCAGCAGTCATAGCGTACAACTTCATCAAAAATTAGTAAACGTGAATGTTAGTACTGGCAGCTCAGGAGCGGGTCTTGAACACGAGTTACACGTGTGCTGGTGTAGCTGTACCAAGTTTTTGATGACTTAGCGCAAAGCAATTCTCTGTTTGTATGCAATACCGTTGTTCGTTGCAGAAAGAATCGAGGAACTGATCCTAGAAGTGAGAACTCTGACAAACAACTACAATCTGACAAAACAAGAACTTGCCGACTACAAACAAAAAGCAGCTCGAATTTTGCAGGTGTGTTGGCTTGAAACTCCGTTTGACGATGTAAACTAGTCCTATTGAATTGATAGACATCCGGTTTACACTGCGTCAAGTGATTGACAACGTATCCGTAAAAGCCTTATCTTGGTGGTAGCTTACCATTATTGCTGGCTTAAAAAATTGCTGTAACTATGGCTATCCTAAAAACTACCGTTTTTCATCAACTTTGCTTGACTAGCGCTTACTGTGCCTGAGGGGGTTTTATTGGCGTTGATCTTACACTTGCATTTTTGTCTACATCAGGAATGTAAATCACTTGTATATAAATATCGGCATCATATTTTGGAGATTTATGAGGAAAAGAGTTAATTATGTTTCTAAAAGCTTAGTTTAAGAGCCAGGTTTTTAAAATGGCAAGAATTTTACGCGACTCGGAAGTTTAACCTTTCCCTTTGCCCCCTTTTTTTCTTAGAAATACTTGATGATTCATCAGTCAATACTTTTATCATACTTTCTGTGAATTTTTTTAAGTCAAAAGAGAGATTGATCGCGAGTCTCAAGGGCAGCGGAGAGTCGGAAATGACGTCCTCCACCATTGCAACGTTGGAGCTGTCAGAAATAAAACAAGAACGAGATGCTCTAAAGGAGGACTTGCATGCTGCCAAACTCGAACTTTTCAGTCTCCGATCGGAATTCCAAGTTTGTGAATTGTTTTACAAAAAAAATATTGTCTCCATCGTTTTTTGTATTATTATGCTAATCCATAGAGTAGGCTACATCAGCGATCCGCCCATTCATTTTGGCGTGACCCCCAAAAAAAATAGATTTAAAGTCTTGCAACCCCAACATTACTGACCATTGTTTTACAAAAAATATTTTTAATTAAATAGCACGTTTATTGTTAATTAGAGCATTTTCTTAAAACAAAATTGTAGAAAACTTTAGGTAGCTGGCCCCTGTGAAATATGAGTAGAGATTGATATCTGCCAGTGGAGAAGTAGTATGATGATGGAACTTTGCCAACGCGTGTTGGATGGAAGAGGACTGCTGGATGTATGGCAAACTGGTGTGCTGGTGCCAATTTCCAAGGGAAAAAGAGGTGTAAGAATTTGTAATGCATGCAGGCTTCGATTACAATAGACCTTACATTAACTTTCGAGATTACAAAAAACTTTTGAGAATCATAAAGTGAATTAGGCCACCTCTGTTAACGGGGAGGCCAAACCGAATTTGAAATATTGGATTTCTTACATGAGAGCAAAGGTGTTAGAGCATGCTATGAAGATTGCGAAAAGAGCTCTGGAAAAAAGAATTCCCAGAGTTAGTAAATGTTGGTGCTATGCCCTATGGTATCA
Organism: Trididemnum clinides; assembly: GCA_963675345.1. NCBI lineage: Eukaryota > Metazoa > Chordata > Ascidiacea > Aplousobranchia > Didemnidae > Trididemnum > Trididemnum clinides. The sequence goes on along the minus strand of OY776292.1, from coordinate 8,072,477 downwards.
TCCTTAGCAGAGGAACGAAAGACACATTGTTTGTTGTGAGATGAGTGCAAGAGAATTGTAGAGATAAGGACAAATAATTGTATACGTGTGTTATTGTTATTGAAAGGCCATTTGGTCGAGTTCCAAGAAAGAACATTGAGTGGGCCATGAAAAAGAAAGGTTTGACAGAAGTAATTGTGAAAACGGTGATGAGCCTCTATCAAGGCTCAGTGACGAAAGTTAGATTGGGATCTGAGTTACCTGAAGAATTTTGGATGCAAGTTCGTGTACATCAAGAATCTGTGTTGTCGGCCCTGCTTTTTGGAATGGCAGTGGATGTAATCACGGAAATCGCACGAATAGGATGGGTGAGTGGTTCGAAAGATGAAGTGCTCACGGGTATAGTTGATCCATGTACGAAGCGCAGCATGAGGGTGATGGCGAATTTGACGATGTGTACAAAATGTGGTAAATAGGTTCATGGGGAGTGACATAAACTCTTCCAAAAGGTTTTATTTCTGAATGTTTTGAGTTGGAAAATTCGACGATGTGTACAAGATATGGTAAATGGGTGCATGGTAGATGTGCGAAAATAAAGAAAGTAACTTCAACTCTGGAAAAAGTTTTATTTGGGAGCAAGGTTTTGAGACAAAATGCAGAATTGTAGAACCACATAAAGAAATAACCTTTTTTTTAATCCGGTGCAGTTTCTGAAAAGCTTTTGTTTCTTGGGAAACAAGTTAATTGCCAGTGGTGGAAGTGAAGCAGCAGTGATAGCAAGAATGAGAATGAGATGGATAAAGTTTAGAGGATGTGGGGAGTTGCTTTATGGGAGAAAGTTGTCGTTACAGATGAAAGAAAAGATTTATCTGAGTTGTGTAAGATCGGCCAGGGTGTAGGTGAGCGAGACATGCTGTCTGAGGGATAATGAGTTGGCAATTTTGAGAAGAACTGAAGAAGCAACGACAAGAGCAAGAACTTATGAGGTATTGCTAGGTGTAGAAGAAACTTGATGAATTGACCAGGGCGAGTGTGGTGCCATGGTATAGTCATGTTTTGAAATTTTGAAAACCCGATTTAAAAAAGTTGATCTTTTTTTTTTTGGTACATAAACAGTAAGTCAATGAGTCTCAAAATTATTCTGTCTAATGAGAATTATGAGCTGTGTGTTAAGAAGCCTTCAAATCATGTTGAAGGTTGATTTTTGAGAAAGCTACGTTTTTACTGAAAGTAAACATAGCTTGCTGCGAAGTCGTCACAATGTTTAAGTAACCCTAGAGTAAAACTGTGACGTAAAAAGCAAACATTATGGAAAATATTGTGTGACTGACTGTAAAACATTATTATAGCCTACTTGTATAAGTGCTGCTACACCATGTAAAGAAACGTCATAAATTTTAAGTATTTGTACGGAGAAAGGAGAGATAGAAATTTTGGTAATATTACCGATGCGATATTTATTGTGTCTAAAAGAAAGGCATGGTGTCTAAAACGAAATGAAAAGTCAATTTTAAGGAAAACAGAGAGAGCTATGGTGAGAGCCATGTGCGGTCAGAAAGTTGTTGACAGAAAGACGACTGAAGAACAGATGGACATGTTGTGGTTAAAGGAAACTATAGACCGGTTAGCAACAGCAAATGGAGTTAGATGGTATGGACATGTGCTTAGAGATGATGATAGTGTTTTGAGGGTTATTCTGGAAGTGAGTGGCAGCGAGAATGACCAAAGAAGACCTAGAAGAAGCAAGTGGAGGAACAGGCAGAGAAGATTGGTTTGAAGAACGAGGATGCCCTCAATCGAGCAAAGTGGAGAGACGAAGTGCAAGCAATTGCGGAAGGAATGGGGTGAATCCGGCAATCTCTGCTAAGGGGACAACACCAAATAAAAACTAAATAGCTACTGCTACTGCTACTACTACTACTATTAGTGTGTTAAATTTGTCCAGTAAAAATTTTGTGTTCCACCAGGTTATCAAGGAAGTTGTGTGTGTTGTGCAATAGAATTTGAATTCAGTTTGAGTGTTAGTATTTTAAATTTGAGCGAGGTAATGTATTGCTCAATCAATAGAATGGTTTGGAGAATGATTATGTTTGGTCATATTTTAAGGTCAGAAATAACATTAAGTTTAAAGTTTTATTAAAGTTTTTTTAAAGTAAACAATGCCAAGCAATTCACCGAATTTTTAAATAACAAAACTCATTCACACATGATAGCAAAAAAGTACGTAGAACTTTGTGAATTGACTTAAATTACCATCTGTGCATCCTACTTTTCTACCTTTTTTTTGCTTTTCCGTTCAGTCGGGGTTGCTGCTGGTGCGAATTCTTTGTTTTCACCTAGTTTTATGCATTGGATCTTATTTCACCATTTCATTTCGTATCCTCTCGCTGTTTCCCCGTACCACCTCTTTTTCTCCTTTCCACAACCAGCTTCGTTATTTTGCTTCCAACGTAGTCTTTGGTCCTTCTTAATATGTGTTCAAGCCATCGCAATCGTACTTCCCTGCATTTCTTTCACAGTAGTTCAGTTTCAAAACTCTTTCGGATTACTCCATTCCGAATTTTTCCCGTCTTGTCGCTCCTTTTATGAATTGCAGCATTCTCGTTTCAGCTGTATTAATTTTTTCTTTTAATAGTGTGGTCAGAGGTATAGTTTCCATACCATGCGATGTAGCCGGTCTAACTATAGATTTTCACAGCTTTCCTTTCAGTTTTGTTTCTATTTTTATGCCGCAAATTATTCCGGTTAATTTTGCCAACCAATTTGTTTTCTTCTATTAAATTTCGCAACAACTTGTCCATCATCTTCACCACTGAGCCCAAGTATTTGAAAGCCTCCTCCTCTTAAATCTCCACTCCCACCACTTCCACTCTATCGTCCTGTGCTTCTACGCTCATGTACTTGTTTTAGTTCTGCTGATCTTCATTCTATAGTCTTCCATTGATCTTTTACATTCTTTTAGTTGAAGTTCTACATTCTTCACATTTTCAGCACATAACACTATGAAGTTCTACATTCTTCACATTTTCAGCACATAACATTATGTCATCAGCAAACAATATGTTCCATGGAGCACCCCATCGAACGTTATCAATCAGATGATCTAAACAATTTAGTGCTGAGCCTTGATGGACTCCCACTTCAACTGGGAAAAACTCAGTTTTCCCCTCATTACATATCACTGCTGTTTTGCTTTGTAAGTACAAATCCTGAACTATACGCACATATTTTTCCGGCACTTTTTCTCGTAGCAGTTCCTGTGTTGGTACTCGATCGAATGCCTTCTCGAAATCGATAAACAGGCAATGCATATTTTTCTGTACTTTTCGATCTGTTGGCGTAGAGCAAAGACAGCGTGTGTATTGCTCCTACCAGGCATAAATTCAAATTGCTCATTACTGTACGTCACTTCCTCTCTTATTCGTCTTTTCTATCACTCTTTCCCATACTTTTATATTGTGTGACATTAATTTAATTCCTCTGCAGTTGCTACATGCTTGTATATCCTTTTATTCTTGAAGATTGGTATCAATGTACTTGATCTTCATTCTCCTGCAATTGTTTCAGTTTCGAAAATGGGATTTAGAAGTTCCACTAAATTGTTTATTTTTTTGGAACCAAGTGCTTTCCATGATTGAACGAATATTTCATCTGGGCCGACTGCTTTATTGTTTTTCATTTTCTTTAGAGCCTCGATAACTTTCTGTTTGGTAATTTTTTCCATTTTCTGTTTGTTTGCTATAGTCACTTTTTGATCTTTCCTTTTATTCTCCTCATATATCAAATTTTGAAATAAGTTTTCCACCTTTGCTTTATGTCATTCTCTTCTTACAAAAATCTTTTTATCTCATCCTTAATGTATTTTGCTTGGTACACATCCTGACTTTCCATACACTTGTTTTGCTATGTGCAAGACCATCTTTTGTCCTTAGTGAGTTTGTAGTGTCTCATTTAGACTTTCGATGGCCCGATCTTTTACCTTTTCCACCTCCACTTTTGCCTTCGCTTTCTTATATTCATCCTTTCTTTCAATCGATTGTGGATCCAGATTTCACTCTTTTTCGGTTTCTTCACTGATTCCTTTCAGGTTCCACCGCCAAGTTTCTTTTTTCTTTGTTTTTCGACTTGTTCTTACCAGAACTTTTTTAGCAACCAACCGCATTTTCTCCGCTAATACTTCTGATTTCGCTATGCCCATTCCTTGTAAGAGTTTTTAGTTTAATTCTTTCGTTTCTCCCTGTTCCAAATTCCACCACTTAATCTTCATCTCTTTGTTTTCTATTTCTCTTCTCTCCACTACCCACATGTCTGCCAGAGCAGGTCGATGTTAAGTGGTTACTGTCTCTTCAGGTAACACTTTACAATCTTTTGCCTATCTTTGATCTCTTTTTCGACATAATATAAAGTCTACCTGGCACCATCCCCCTCCACTTTTGAATGTGACTTTCCAGTTTTCATCTTTTTGAAATGTGTTATTTAATACTACCATCCATGTATTTAGAAAAAAATTTGCAATCCGTTGATCAGTTTCGTTTCTTGTTTTGACTCCAAATTTTTCGATTCATGCCATTTCCATTTTGTTCTATACTGTTCCAATGTGTTCATTTAGATCTCCAGCAATCCAAATGGTTTGTTCTCGTGGCATAGGGATCATGGTTTAATCCAGTACCTTCCAGAGCTCATACTTCGGTATTGGGTCCGGTTTGCGGTACATATATGCTGATAACGTTCACTATTTATCTTATCATGAAGGTGCTCACATGAATGTCTCTGTCTGATTATTTTCATTCCAATAATTTTGATTTAACTTCTTCGTTCAAGATGATTCCCACTCCGTTTCTCTTACCATTGTCTCCTTTGTAGTACAGTTTGTACCCATTTTCTAATTCATTGCCTTTCGATCTTTCCGCTTAGTTCTTTGGACGCATAGCATTACCCTGTTTCTTGTTTCCATCATGTCGATTATTTCTCTTGCTCTACTGGTCATTGTTCCCACATTCACTAAACCGATCTTGATTTTAACCTTCTTTAGCGGTTTAACTTTACTTCCTTTTTTTCATCATTGCGCTATCTTCCTTTGCCTTATCTGTTCTTGATAAGGTAACTGTAGTCCATTTCTCTTAGGGTCACAGTGATCATCCTGCGCGTCGCTTGCAGGTGACGTCCTGGTCATATTCTCACTTCTTGAATTTTGTACCGTCGTTGATTTAGTGTGGCTAAGTGTTTCACTCTCGGATGCCGTTCCTGCTGGAAACCCTTCTCCTTTTTCAACCGGGCTTGAGACCGGCTATGGCGGATCCTACTCATTTATTACAAAAAATTACCTTACAAACTCTCACCAAGCCCCTCATTTGTCTGGCTGTAACTGTACTGAGATCTTGGTGATTCAGTAACAAATATCCTGCACCACCGCTTGTTTGAAACAACAAAAGCTATTTTCGCCAGAATATTTAACCTCAACTGCTTTACCAACTACAGCAAGCTATCAGTTCCACTTGACTTTTACGACTTCGAACAACAAGCAATTATTCGCCGAAAAACTAATGCATATACTCATCGTCACAATCTATCGATTTTTCGGACTCTACAAATTTTGGGTCATGTAGATATATAGTTGCTGACTTGAAACCGACAGAAATTCGAATAAAAGGTCCAAATAATCCCCATAACATCAATCTCTAAAGAAAAAATCCTCAGATCTGAAATGTTTTGGCACATCGTTTGCCACAGAGCCAACTTTCCAGAAATTAGTTAGTGTGCGTCATTGTGGTGTTGATCTCTAAAAAGATCTTCACTTTCATCAAACGCTAAATCCCAACTTATGTAGTTGGATCTCTACACAAACAAAGATCCTTGGCCAAATTTTTTACTAATCCCAAAAATGTGGGTTTCCTTACCAAAATCACGTAGTTTTGCCAAATATCTCAACCAAAAAAATCCCAAGATTTTTTCATACATATTTTGCGGAAAAAATTCTTATTGTCCTTGAAAATTCTCGAGATCTTCAATAAATTACCAAGATCGGCAACTACATATAGATACTAAGCAAAATATGTTTTACCCAATGTTCTAGAAAATTCCAGTAAAAACAACAATGGCTGTAACCATGATATTATAAGTAAAAAGTTGACAATTTTACGGCTGGCCATTATGACGTCACAATCACAATCTTACCATCAAAATGCTGAAAAGTTTGGTCAAACATAGATTCAAAGTGCATAACATCAAAACAGCAGTTTTTCAAGGTTCTACAAATTGTTATTCTTGGCTTACCTCTCTCCATAGAATATTATTAAGCATAATATATAAAGCACGAATATTGCAACTTAACGAATTGTAATACCCTAAACGCCAATTCTTAATGGTACACATTGGCTTAAGAAAAATATAACGCAACTACAATTCATTGCACACCCGACAAATACATATACAGTCGAAATTAAATCAGCACTTGACTGAGATTATCGGCAGCAACATTCCTCTTCCTTCGTATATTGTGCAACAGTAATCATCACCCTGATGTAATTTAAGTTATCTAATATCCAACTAAACATCCCTTTTCTTGCTTTGTGGTTTAACAACTTTAACATCCCTTTCTCAACTTGGGGTCCGCGAAAAGGTTTTGAAGAGTCGGTAGATGCTTTGGTGAATTTCGATGAAGCTAAAAACAATTAATTTACTTGATGATTTGTTACATTTTTGATGAAGGTAAATAGAAAATTTTGCTTAACATCATACGGTATCATACAGCAATCTATTACATCACGTCGACTACCCGCCACCGGTTTCGACCTTATTGGATCTAATCAGGCGGGTGTAAAAAACACAATAATAAAAATGCTGAAAAAGAATAAATTGCTATTGGGTGCAAAATAAAAAGATGCAATACAATACAATATGATATAGCAATATAAGGTGGGCCGTAAGTCGCGCACCAAAACATTTAAGACAATTTTGATTATATAAACGTTATTTATTCAAAACAAGCTTATCTAAGGAACTGATGGTACGTTATACCCGCTGATACAATCACAAATGCTGAAAATGATCATAAATACTAACTCAACTCGCTCGTTTATTGTTAAAGGCATATCTGAAAATTAAAGGAAAAAAATTTTCAATGCAAATCATACCTAAAAAACTTTGATTGTAATTAAATTTGACAGATATAATGACTCATGCATTCAAACAATGGTAAATTACTCTATGAAAGAACATTTATTATACATTAAAAGAAAGGAAAAGATATTCTACCCCATTAATTTTACATTGTTTCACATCACACTCCACCTAATTTCTTGGTGCGCGACTTACGGCCCACCCTGTATATATCATGGGGGTCTCGTTTAAGAACACACAAACATGACTTGGGCAACAAGTCATTTTGGTAAGCAAAACAAAGTAAGTCACTAAACAAAAACAAGTGACATATCAACAAGTTGTACTTTGTCCCTGTCATGCGAGATCGCTTTGAAAATTGCTATCTAGGTACTAGTAACCTCTATTCGTTGAATTTTCGATTATATTTTTGATGGTTCGTATAATTAACTATGACCGTGGTCGCCAAACTGGGATGTGGCCCTACGTAGGGTCACCCGTGGTTTTTAAAAAATTTATCTTGAAAAAAGGTCTCCACACCGTCAAAATAAATTGTTGTAAATTCAAGCTTTGGATAAGTTATTCTCCAAACAAAATATTCGAAACAAAAGTCTTCACATCCATCTGTCGAAGAAAATTTATAAATCAGTACTTTGGAAAGCATGGTTATTAATAGTATTTTCATCGAGTTCTTGACAAAAGTCAGATAGAAGACCGCAGGATTGGCCTTTTTTTTAAGCAGTTAGTTAAAACGTTGGGAACCACTGTTCTAGATGTTCAATGAGATTCCAGTAAAAGCAACAATGGGAATTACTATAATGTTATAAGTTCAAACTCGCAAGTTTCACCACTTTTAATCAAAATGTTGTTAACAAGTTTGGCTAAATGTGGATTCAAGCTACATAACATAGTGCTTGAGGCTGCCACAAATTATTGTTCGTGACGGTGTGTACGCTTACAATGCTGTTGGTACCTAGCTTGGTTGTGTAATCTTAGCACAGTTTGGGTCAAATACACCAAACAAGATTATGCCAGGAGCCATACTTAAATTTCTGATCAACTATGACGAATACTATAAAAAACGAAGTGGTGTTGTATCAAATCAAATGAATTTTCAAGCAGGGGTTGTATAGCCGTTTCGATAATCATTTGAACTAGATAAAACTACTCATCATAAATTTGTGGCACTGACTTCACTTTTTTTGTAAATCACTGGATTTTTCTGGCCGCTTATTGCACATTCTTTGGCTAGTGGGTTTCTGCTCTTGTTATCCAGATCTTTTCCATGCTCGAATTCGTTGAGGCTTCAATAGTTCCTCTCAGTGAAATCAATTAATTTTGTAGGATTTACTTAGACATCATCTAAGAAAGAATTGGAAGCACGTGATATAAAAACAAACAAAGTGATAAGATCTGCGCCGCAGCAAACTGTTCCGTCCAAACATGCCGTCATTGATCAAAAATCTTGTTTTAGGATGCAGAGCAACAGTTCCAACAGGATCAATCACTCCTACAGCAGGAGATTAACTCCTTACGTCGAGATCTTGACGATGAAGTTCAGTCGCGGCATGAATTGGAGTCTCAGCTGCATCGGCTTCAGGAGGAAGGAAGGAGAGATCGAGAGGATCACGCGAGAGCTCGAACACTCACACAGTCCCGACTTCATGATAAGGACACTGAAATAGAGAGATTGCGAAACCAGGCATGTTATAATCACTTAAGCTTACATGTGGCGCTTGTATACAATTAGAATAATTTTAGACTCTTGATTACATTGTGATGTCATAATTTGATCAACAATATGTAGCTTATAGTAGCATGCAGTTATGGTTAACCGTTTTGTGAAGAATTACAATTTAAAGTTGTACTTTTGAAAATAACCAGTTGCTGTGGAGGATCTTGAAAAGTTAAAGTTTCAAAGGAACTCGAACCCTCATCGAAAGGTTGCAAGTTAATGACTAACTCTTCCTCAATTATATTGAACTTTCGCACTGTACCATGGTCTTTAACCTTTAATATTGCTAGCTTGATTTTACTTCTTTTTTTTTGGTTTTTTGCAGGTTTAGACGTGCTGATTCAGAGTATGTCTCCCACAGCACACTTCTTTCTAACCAGACTTTTTGTTGTTGCAACACAGCATTTTAAATGTCCTTGCTTCGTACACTGATGATTATCTCATGGAGTTTCAAACTTCCAATCTTTCGTTTCGAAGTCGGGAGTTATTGCCATGCACCACGGCGGCTGCAAAACTATTTTTTACTTTTTGATATAATATGCTCAAATAAGAGTTTGTGGATTAAGTTTAACGATGTCAAATCGACAAAAATTAAAAGGAAGTTTAAAATGTTGTATCAAAGTAATTCACTTTTGTCGCAATTGCGGTCTGCAAACATAGTACGTGCTACTATTCAACCAATATTAATGGTGATTGATTCGAGCAACCCTTATTTTTTAAGTTGATGATCCGGAGTCAGAGCACTCCTCAAGAAAGCGAACTTGAATCACGTTTGCGTCAACTGACTGAAGCAGTCATTCAAAAGCAATCTCTAGTAGAAACCTTATCTGCTGAAAAAAGTTCACTCTTACTACAGTTGGAAAGAATGGAGGTATTTTTGGTTTGCGTTTTTTTTTTTTGAGACTTTGTCCTTGAATTGAGGGGTGGTCACGGCATCGTGGCTCCTCTGTGGTCCCAGTTGCACGGAAATTTGTCAAAATCAACGCTTTAAAGAAGTTGGTCTCCGAAAAAATCAAAAAGTCTTCATGTCCCTCTAATGAGCAAAGCTGAAAAAATTACCGCATTGATCTCTCAAAAGAAGGCCTTTACAAATGAAGAGGGGGGCAAGGGTATTTTCGACACTGTCAAAGGGAGCGTGTTTGAAAAAAGTTTATGAACTCCTGCTCTAGACTGTTGGACAGAGACAGAAGCGTTGAGAAAAAACTAATTGTCAAGACTTGGTTGCGGTCTCCAAGCGTCACATTCCGCTTTACGTCGTTTAATATCACTGCCGTGAAGTGTCACTAGTTATAATGACGACTGTTTTTTTATTTGCTGCAATCCACTCATGTTGTGTAGGTGTTATTTGGAAGTTGTGCTTGATGCACCAGTCACCTTAGTTTCGCGCAGCAGCCTGTGTGTTGGATTAGGTGTCGTTGTACATACTATTATTTATTTTGTTCAAGTCAACCATTAAGCTGTTTGAAGCGGATTTAGGGTTTAATAAATCAGTTTGTGATAGGCGCGCTTATTTATCTTTCACGTTGCGACGATTACTCTCAATAAGTTTGCTGCTTGTAAAGCAAGCATAAGAAATCATTGTAAAGCGATTGTCTACAAAACTAAATCAGCATCGTTATTTTCATGACCGTAAGAAATCACCCGAAGCAACTATGCCAGTGGTTGCTGAGTGAATCGGTCGGAGATGGGCGCTGCAGATGAGCAGCAAGATTTCCATGTCTTGTGATGAAAAGTACTACTTTCCTCGGCTGAAAAGTGATTTTTTTATTCTGCAGGGCCAAGTCAAGAGATTGAGCCAGGAAGGAGGAAACCACGTAAACGTTCGAATATCGGAAGATGATGCGAGGTCCTCCTCCAATGTCCTCTTCTCCTCTCATGGGCCGGGTGTCGTAGGAAGAGTAAGGAAAGCGGCATCTACATTGGATCAGTTCAGGTATGATAGACATTGTTGCGAATGAGTTGAATGGGCGGTTTTTGACAATGATGATCGAACGGTCGAACGTTCTAATCTCGCGACCACTTGAAAGTGGAAATGCGCTTGTGACGACTTTCTCTACTTGGCGGATTTTAACAAGCAGTGCGAACATCGAAAGCAATACCGAGCGGAAACTCGGGAAACTCTTCAACAGGATTAAACAATCGTTTTATGCTTATCATCATAGTCGCGTTTTTCGGCGAGTTTGGAGGATGAAGGTAATGGTGAAAAAGCAAGGTTGGTTTGTTTAATGACAGGTTGGCCGCGTGTTCGTCTGTTTAAAATCACCAAGCTGAAGTTTGAAAGCAAGTTCAATGACTTCTAAAAATAAGATAAAAACTTTACTTGCCAAATGCAGTGAGATTTCGTATTCGCTGCAGTTTCAACAAAAACAACCGCTAGTGGTGTGACCCAGGTGCAAAGTATACGAGAAGGCACTGCTGAGTTTATGGCACATAAGCCTGCTGTGCTGATTTGCTTGTCTAGAGTGTTGTCTACGGGAGTTCAATCTTTTACAAGCTTTGAGTGTTTGTTCCTTTTTTTATGTTACCGCTGAAATTAGCGCTATGATTTATATTCCAACAATAACATTATTGCTACAGCTGGAGTTTGCAGATAAGTATGTATAATCAATTGGCTGCAGTCCCATCGGCTCTTTCTTCTCTTGTCTTGGTTGCGTCATTGAAATCGATATGTGCTGCTCTAGCAATAACAGACAGGCGTTCGTTTTATGTAGTCGTCATAATGCCGGCTGAACCGATATCCACGAGGATGTAAGATGTGGTCACAACCAGGCAACAATCACTAGTGATAATTAACTTCTCTGCTCGCGAACTGCCTTTTCGAAACTTATCTGTTTTTGTGCTTCGAACCAAAAGATTTCAGTATTTTTACAACTATCAGTGCCAATATACTGCTGTTTCTTTTTATCGGGTGTATTTTGATGAAAGCTCGGTTGTCAATTTCAAATGGAGTGCACTCACCACAATTGATTGCAATTTTTTTTATTTTGTTTCAGCATTCGACTTGGAATATTTTTAAAGCGGTATCCACCTGCAAGACTTTTCTTTCTAATATATATGGTAAGAGAATGGTGTTTTTGCTGTATTTTATGTGATTGAGCGACCTGACTTTTGGTGATTTAAACTCATATTTGAGACTGATGTCGTGTATGCCCAGTATCTTCCTAGAGTCGCCGCTCGAGCTTTGTTTTGACTAGGATAACTTTTTAGGGTGTGCTACACATTTGGGTGATGATTGTTCTGCTTACCTACACACCTGAGGAACATGATGAAGAATTTTTGAAAACGCTTAAGCAAAATCTATAGCGTAGTGTGATAGTTTTGTTTATTCGTTTTACCATGATCCGTAGCTCTGGAACGGTTTGGTAAGCCAAGGTCACATTCAAGTGGTACTTATTCTAAAAGATGAAAAACCTTGTCATTTTTTGAAAATTGCTCAGTATAAAAATCTGCATTGTTTTCGTACAATTTCTTGTCATTGATCCAATATTTGTGAATGCCGCCAGGTTTTTATCTTCACTTTGAAAAGAATAGGCTAAATATTTTTTCTTGACCTAAAGTTGTGGTCCTTTCATGTTGTTATAATGTACTGTATTTGTTATTGTTCTCTACAGTCAGTTTTTTGATTCCAGTGAGCAGTTCATACAAACGAAAGTAACTACAGAAGCGGAGTGTAATATACAAGTCTAGCATTTTGTTTATGCTACAGCTGTTAACTCCAGGCTAATGGTGTTTGTGCAAAAAAACTTAATTTGCTAACCCTTTGCTAGGCGATTTTAACCTTGCCAGAAAGCCCAAAAATTCAACTTAAAGATTGCATGCTGCTTTAGACGACTCCATCCGACGCCATCATGGCTTTACGGTGCCAGTTTTTAGTCGCCAAAGTGACTGCCGTCAAGTGCAAAGATGAAATGTTTCATCTTTTGCCCTTGATGTTAAAAAACAAAACTTTATTAATTGTAGACGCGTTTTCACCCTTTACGATTTTTGTGTAAAAAATGTCCTCACATTTCTTTTAACGCTCATCTATAAATCTGTAATTTTGCTCTGTGTGAACCGGTCATAATTCTACCAATTTAGTGACTGCATTTAGTTTATTGACGCATTTAAAATTTAGTCTGCTGTGAATTATTTTTACTTTATGTGGTCAAGTTGTTGCCTTGTAATAATTTGTTTTAAGGCGAGATAATTGGCTCTTGTGAAAATATTGATCAAAACATTAACGCTGATTTTTGAAGCATCTTTGGTTAGGTGCGTTGATGTTTTTGAAGTGTTTCCAAAAAACTCATTGTATATTTTATGTGTCAGCTGTTGGTTTTTTGTGTGCATTTCGACATGTTGTGTCATACGAATATTGAGTTTGCAGCAAGTATGTACACAGTGTTGAATTCGTTGGTGCAGTTGCTCTTACGGTTTGAAGTATTTTCTATTTAGGATTGTGCTGTAAAGCATTGGCGCAGTTTTGAAACTGATTAGAATAGTGTCTTTTACATTTTTTGTTCTTTGTCGCGGCATCTTTGCTATAAATACCACTTATATACCCCCGTTATCCTCGAAAGTTTTTTTGGTACCAGTTGTTAAAAGTTCCATTTAAGCTTCAGTATGTGGATAAGTGATTAGGATTACCACTGTTGGTAAAACTGAGTGAAGTGCATGAGATTTGTTTCAGCTTCCTGCCTTTCCCTCTTATGATGGTTCGATACATTGAATTGGCTCGTATTGAGAACCGTTGCCTGTATGCGTTTGAAGAGCTACTAAGGACTGTTTGTTAAACTTCTCCGTCGCTATGTGTGTAGATATGAATCTATGGCAACGCCCCCACTCTATTGATGTTCGCGTGATCATGCAGTTCTGTCAATTGTTCACTTTTGTATTGTTTCTATTTGTTGTTATTGCAGATCGTATGTTCTAGCTTGTGGTGGGCTGGTTAAGTCCAAAAACATTTAATAATGATTCCACTACTTCATTCAGTATGCGTCACATTCGACCAGCGAACACGGAATTCTATTTTGCCGAAATATAATAAGAGAACTGTGAGATAACTTTAAAAAAAAAGCTGTTTCGCTAGCTTTTCGTGACGCTGTCATCATTGGCGGTATTCGCATCAATTGGGAAGAGCTGGAGAGAACAGGCTCGTATGATGTTAAGAATAAAGACAGTGCTTCCCATTTGATGCAATACTGCCACTGATCAGAATGGTAGAAAAAGCATCTAGCTAAACAGCTTTTTTAAAGTTATAACAAAGTTCTATTTTGTCTGCAAATTATTTGAGAGTACTTTTACTTGTAGAACAAGAATACTCCGGTGTGCGTTTGTGAGCTGCGCACATAAAAACGTTTCCAACCAGCTAAATATTTGTGCAATAAAGTAGGCTTTATTTTAACTTAGTTTTCGTTTAATGGTATTAATAATATAGTTCGGCGATGATTGTGTTATATTTGAATGGTGGATACACACAATACTGCGAAACGGCTGAACCTTGAAGCGGATGAGTTGAGTTGCGTTCTACTGTTGTGGTTGAGGTGGAAGAGGTGACGTAGGACTACGGACATTGCAGTCATTAACCCACTGCGCCTGCCTAAGTTATAGCATATTTTTCCTATTTTCCAACCAGAGTTTCATGGTTTCTCTAAATTTAGTAAAAGACCAAGCAATTAATTGTTTTGAATAGTTTACGCAGTGCACAATGTTTCCAATCTTTTAGGTCTACGGTGCTCCATAGACAGCTAGAAATCTGTTTTTGCGCTAGTTGGCGGTGGTGGTCGGATTCGCTTCATGTCCCGCAGTTTTATCAACAGCACTGCACCACTTTGCTATGTAGATGGCATTTTCCTTCTTGACGTCATCTTCAGTCGCCATCATTTTTCAACCGCTTTAAATTATAATACTTTTCTCATCACTACCCCTATTCAGAACATGCCCATGTGACCGCATTTAATTTGCTTGATTGCTAGTTTATCTACGTTTTTTCTAAACCCTTTTCAAGTCAAATTACAAACTACAGATCGAAAAAATTTCCCCTAATTATAAACCCCATATCAAGATTTAAAAATCGATCAAAACGGTGGCCCACCGCAGTTTGTGGTGTGGGCCATGGTCCATCTGCTGAGAACCTCACATGTAGACTGTTTACTCATATTTGTTGGGAGATTAATTTTTAAAAATAGATTATTGTGACCCCAAAAGCTTTCCAGGTTTGCTGAGAAGCCTCTTACGCAGGTTAAAAGACGTTACATATATAAACATTTTCATTTTTTGATTGAGTTTAAAAAGTTCTGGGAGGCTATGATCTTTGTAAGCCCCCCACCAACCCTTATGTATCGCTAACCTGGCCAAATTAGAAAGACTGAACAGCCCCTAGTGACAATAAAAAATCATCATAAATGGATAGAAGTAGCTCGTGGGAGACATCAGAAGCCATGTTCCCCAGATTTTTAAATCCGACGCAGAAATAACAATGTTTTTAGGTTTTACTGCTGTAAAAACTATATCTTCAAAAAAGAAAAACAGTTCGCAAAATTAAGAACCCAGAAAAATATGTTTTTGGCTCCTCCTCAC
Organism: Trididemnum clinides; assembly: GCA_963675345.1. Lineage (NCBI taxonomy): Eukaryota > Metazoa > Chordata > Ascidiacea > Aplousobranchia > Didemnidae > Trididemnum > Trididemnum clinides. The sequence goes on along the minus strand of OY776292.1, from coordinate 8,057,110 downwards.
CCCCCTTCAAATTTTGTCTGTAACAAAACCTATCTGAACTAAGTTAAAAATGATCTAAGATGACATTAATTTAGCGACAAACAAATAGATGTAAGAAACTAGAACAAGCTCTTCTGATGCTCTGCTTTGTAATATCAATAGCTCGCATCTCCGCAAAACTTACAAAATCTCAATAGTACGATAAAAATTTACAGTCGAGGCCAAAAGTTTAAGACCAAATTTGATTTGTGACTTTTTGATGGGTCATAAGATTGCTCTGGTATAGTTTTAGTTGCATCATTTTGATCCTGGGGCCAAATTTGTAGCAAATACGAAGGCCATTCAATATATAAGATGAATTTTTCCATAAAAAGTTTTCTAGTGGAAATGAAAGTTTATTTTTATTCATTTTTCTGCGTAATCCCCTTGCACTGCCCCACATTTCTGCCATCGTTGTACAAGTTTTTGTATGCCTTCTCTGTAAAATTATTTAGATAAGACTTTTGAATCAATTGCTCACAGTGCTTTTTATCTCTTCCCCAGTGTCAAACTTTGTTCCTCTGGTAAACTTTGAGGAGCCCAAACGGGTGGAAATTGGAAGGGGCAAGGTTTGGGCTGTAAAGGAGAAAGGTGGGAAAGCAAGTCCCTAAACGAACTGATTAATGGTCTCCACTGTTTTGGCTGCTGTGTGAGGCCTGGGCATTGTCTTGATGAAAGATCACTCCGATTGGCTGAAGACCTTGGAGTAACCAAGATTTTTTATTAACGATTTCATGTGCTATCTCAACAGAGATATTCAAAATGCGTGCAATATCTTCCACCTTAACTCTTTTTTTTTGTCCGACTGAATGATGTCATCAACTGATTTGATCATGGTTGGAGTTATCACTCCTGTAAGTCTTCTTGGCCTGTCTTCATCGAAAACATTTTTCCGTCCTTTTTTAAATAATTTACCCCATTTGTTGACATTTTTTTACTGGAGCATGCTTCTTCACACACACATCAGACATTCTTCTGAATATTTCTCCTGGCTTGCATTGTTCTGCTTCCAAAAATTTGATCACTAATCTTTGTTTAATTCTTAAGCAACTTTCTAGGTCAGCCATTTCGTAAAATTGAAAAATCTAAAGCAAAACAATGAGCTATCAAAGCACAAACTACATGAAGTTTACATCTAATATCTAAAAACAAATATACAAAAAAATAAACTTTTATCTCCTCTAGAAAAATTCACCCTATACAGTATATTGAATGGCCCTTGTATCAATTTAACTTTAGAAAGTGGTGATTACCGTATATAATCATATATACGTCAATCTCATGTATAAGTCGACCTTGCTATTCTAGAATATTACGGAACAATGACAGCTGCCATGTTATGATTGAGCGTGCCGTCGTAAGCTTGTTTATTGGTAATGTATACCGTATTTTTACTTATATTTGGTACCGGTAATTCTGTGAAGTAACTTTAACATTTATATGGTGAAACACCATTATTATGAGCGTTTGTTAAGGCTTCATACGGCGGTGTGTACATTGCATGTATAATAACGGAGTTTTCTTTTCATATTCGCATTCTATTCGACTCGGCAGCAACATGTCCATAAACATTACTCATGTATAAGTCTACCCAAAAAATTTTATCTTAAAATCTTCTCCCAGAAATTCGGCTTATACATGAGTATATACGGTATTTGTTTTTTTTTACATCTATCAAAACATAGGTAAAAACTGCTCTCTCCCGAGGTTTAGCAAGATTAAATAGTTGCCCTTCACTAAGAATACTACTCAAAACATTGAGATGGTGAGCAGCTTTGATGTGATAAAACTGCTGTGTATCAAGCAATTGTGAAAATAAAGAAATCAGAAACTTATGCTCACGTAAAATCAAGTTGTCCCCGTAAAGCGACTTTCAGAGCTGACATTTTCATGAAAAGAAAAGTGATAATTCTCCATCATGTTCAGCCAAAAAAATCTGGTCAATTTAAGTAAAACTAGTATTTCAGTCATCAGGTGGTGTTCCAGAACCGCCTCTATTTGTTATTTGGCGGTTGTTAGTTTCGAATCCTTGCTTTAAAATCTCAGTTCGCTTTCTCATGGCGGTTCACGTTTTCTACCTAAGTAATCATGTGCTCTTAGCTCATTCGCATTGCAAGCAATCAGCGTTCGATGCCTGAGATAATTGTTTGCATTGCTCACTGAGCTCTACAGGATTAAATTTGTTAAAATTGAAAAAAATTCATTTGGATTTACGTTGGCTGAAAAATAGACGCATAATTTCTGTAATCAAGTGTAAAGTTAAATTCGGTAATTTTTAATTATTTTTGCTGTCTTGAATTAGTTTGCTTTAATGAATATAGTTGTTTTACCTACATACTCTGCAAGCGCTCTTGGTGGACAATTTAGAAAGTTATAAGAAATTAGAACAGACGGACCATCAGCCGCGATTTAGGTCAAGAATTCGGTTGAGATCGTAAAAGCCAGTAAGAAAACCCAGGGTTGCTCAAGCAATGAAGAAGCGCATCCAGCTTGCATTGCAGCACAAAGACTGGACGAGTGCCCAATGGCCTAAAGTTTTAGTTTTGGATGAATTACAATCAAACAGCTTGTTGCAACCAAAAGAAATGTCCGTCAACTATCAGGAACGTAATGTCATGAAAAGTATTTCCTGCAAACAACAAAGCATCCGCCAAATGTGGTGGTTTGGGGAGCTATTTCGATTACAGGTACAGTTGGACTTTTTTCCTTGTCTAAAATCAGAAATTGCGATGAATGGCCAGCAATACTTAAGCTTGATGAAGAAGAAGCTATAACTGCTCAATTTTTAAGCAAGATCGAGCCCCATGCCATCGTTCAAAAATCGTAAAAGCCTTTATAACTAGTAAAATTACTCTTCTGAAGTGACCGGAAGCAGCTCCGACCTTAACCCCATCAAAAACTTTTGGACTGTTCTTAAGAATAAAGTTGCTGAAAGATATCCCCAAAATATTTCTCCTCAAATTGAAGCTATCAAATTAGTCTAGATTGATGAAATTTCTGAAGAATTTTGCAAAAATTTATTTGAAAATATGGCCGGACGAATCAAGGCTGTTATCAAAATAAAAGGACGACTAATACAATATAAATGCATATTACTGTCTCACATAAGGTATTAATATAGGTTCTTGTGTTGAGCTAGAAACAAGTAAAAAAGAGACATTAAATATGATGGGGAGTAATGCTTTTTTCGAAAATTGCAGTTGTGGGTAACTTTTGGCCTTGGCGGTTGCGTCAACCAGAATCACAAAAGTTATTGGAAACTAAACCGATTCTGGATGTACACGGACTGACAACAAAATCTTTTTTCAAATATGCCTGATCGCAATCTAGCGTTTGTTTTTATCCTTTGATTGAAATTGCTCACCGCTCTTACAATTAATTTTGGTAGGGGAGACTCATGAATTAAGCAGGGTAAGATGCAAATCACCATATATCCTTACAAAAGACACCATTTTTCCCAGAATTACTTAAAGTAAAGCCATGAGCTTGCTTTTTGTATTGACCGCCTAAATTTGCTTTTAACTGATATATGACCAAATGCTTACGTATTTTAGAGAAAATTAAAACTTGCAAAACGTTGTTATCACATTGGGTGAGATAATTCGTCGAAGTCTCGGTAAAATGAGCCAAAATTTTAAAGATACAGCTAAGTTGAGCCAACATTCAGAAAAACTTTTTTTATTTGCTTAAGTGCCAACAAACAAAGCTATAAAAAAAACAATTTTAGTTTTCTAAAAGGGCCGTTGGTAGCAATCATCATGCTAAAAAGTTTTTGAAGGTCAAGACAAAATGTTTGTTTTTTCAGGCTGTCCCTCCAAGTGGTGGCTGACAGAGTAATCAAAGTACTGCGTCAGGTTTTGAAGAAAGCACTTGTCTCTTTTTTGATAGACAAGTATGCTATGTATTTCTGCAAATCGTCGTTTTATTGCTTTTTTCTACAAATGTGCTATTAAAACCAGCATCATGCATAGCATCACTAGCTCTTACATTTCCTTTATTTTTGAAGTGTTAAGTTTTACCTGCACAAAGTCATCTACATCTCCGGATCTGATTCTGTTGTTGTGGTTGTGATTATCCCTTCTCTTCCTCTGGATGGAGGTACGGCACGAATAGTAATTCACGTTCATGCCGTCAACCTAATTGAAATTAGGCTAGGGGAAAGATGGCAGCCCATTTCGAACCAGTCATGAGTGACTGGTAGCCCCACCACCAACAAGGCGGACTGCCACTGGTGGACCCCCAACCTTATTCTGTCGTGTTGTTTTGTTACCTGACCATTTCTTTACGTTGGGGGGGAGGGTAATAATAAAGCTTAAAACTACAGAAGCAAGACAACTTCCCATTGGTCGGGATCAAAGGTAAATAAAAAAAAAGTTGCCAAAGTGATTTTGTCGTAGAGCTTGTATCAACTTAGGAAAGAAGGAGTTAAAAAGTATGTACGGCAGGGCGGAACTCGCGTATGGGGTTCAAATTTATGTTTACGCCGACCGCAACATCTGTGAGTGGTTATGTTGCCGACTCAAAGATCACTTTGCAGTCTCCTGTTTCTTTGGTGTTCGATGAGTTGAATAAATTTTTAACATCACTACATCAAACTTTTTCATTCTTTCCCGTGCAAACACAGGCACGGCACTAATCATTCTTAAGTATAGACCGAGAAGTATTCCGTCGAACTAAAGTTCTTTGAAGTAGAAAGAGAAAAAATGGACATAGCAAGCGTAAAGAGTTTGAGTGCAAGATTCTCCGGGAGAACTGAATAAACTTGTGTTAAAAATTATGATATGACGGTGCTTTCCGGTCTGAAAGAAAAAATGTACTCAATGCCAAGACAGAGGGTGAAAAGGTAAAGGCTACAAGGTACCGCGAAGGAGCAGCCCTTTCTTCCGCCAGGCCAGCTACTGGAAGAGTTAAACAACCATGGTTACATTGCAGCCTAAGAGTAAGAAATAGAGGTGAGAGGATCTTGCTTATGCGAGAAAATACGATAGGAAGGAAAGACGAAAAAAATGAAAACCTCGCTTGGACAAAGCGCGTCTGCTAGAAGAGGAAAGATGACTAATTTATTGTAGCTGCTAGAACTACAGAACTTGCAAAAGGGCGCAGGTTCCAGGAATACACTAAAGCATACTAGGCTAGTCAAAAAGACGACTTCAGTGCACAGAATAAGCACTTTTCAAGAATGTCGAAGGTTGTATTTCCAAAAGTGGGCTTATGACATCAGTCCAAATTAAAGATCGAGCGTTGATAGCCTATGTGGGAAAGATCACAGAACTTTACAACGATTTTGGGTCACAGTGAGAGCATAGAAAGAAAAAATATTTCAGAGAATAGGTGGTATAACCCACCACGAAGTAGAGGCCTTGATTGTGTGAGCGCGCGCTACGTTCTCCCATAAGCCCAAAAAAATAGTTCCTGACTGTTTGCTAATCCTAAAATCGAAAGACAACATAAGGAAATGATGGAGTAACCAAGCAAAGGTTACTTCCTGTTGAAGGGGTCTAGTGACAGCAAGAGCAGATGAAAGCATGCGTAAGACCATAGAGATTGGGTAGGACACTCTTCAAATTGAATAAAAAATGGTTGGAGTCTTGTCATGTAATTCGCAGTTTTTAACTGTAACCGCAAGCTTGTGAGCAAACGATGGTTCAACACTGTCGTAGTTTCTACTGTGAAAGTTGGTTTTGAGTCAGAGTCTTCGCACGTAACGTAACACACCGATCTGATATCAATGAAACTTGAACACGTAGTTATTAAAAATATGAATTCTTTATTGACTTCTTGCAAAAAGACGCAGCTACGAATCAACGCAATAACCACACAAAAGGCTAAAAACAAGGCAGTGGTGAAGCTATAGAGCACCTAGTGTTGTAACGTTTGGTTATTTACAGAAAACTTATTACAAACATGAATCTCAGTAAAATAAATGTATCGCTCAATCACCAACGGATTTCGCAATAATACTAATAATTTTAAACGTGAATAAAACTGCATGCAGGAGCATTAGGAAAAGACACCAATTTAAGAAATCTCTGATGAGCATGGATCTCCCGGAAGATCTACCACAGCTTCTAAAAGTTGCGAAAGAAAGAAATGAAAGAACATTGCACCAAGCTTATGGCAAACAGAGCTTTAGCAAATCGCATAACACAATGCATTTATGTAGCAACAAACACTGGGCTCCCGCACGTTGAATAAGAAGTTTTGCTACGCCTTACTCTGTCCTATAGAAGCAGCTGCGCAACATATCTTGAAAAATCTACTTTATGAAGCGTTCAGAACGCTATCAGGCCTAATTCAAGCCGTGCGAGAATTATTCATTTATTACCGTTGAATGACTAATGAAAACAAAATGCAAGTGAAGCACCAATAGTGATAGCAGAAGAACTCATCAATATGTACAAAAACTTTGTTTCCAGTATTGTCTGTATTAGGATCCCTTCCTTCCATCCATCCTCGAAAAAGAATCTTAACTTTGGTTCTAAAAGTGACGCTTTCAAAAGCAACCGTATTGCTTCTTGTCAACACGTGATTATAATAATTGGTTGATAACAAAAGTCACCTCTAAAACAGATAAAATGGACATCGTTGCTGCGTAAAGTAAGAGTTTAAAAGATGCCCGGTATCACTCGACTCTTGACTATGTTGCAGTATGCCGTCCATGCATCACCATGCTTCCGCGCACTCCGCGCTTCAACACGAACTGCTCGATGGCAGAGAAGAAACGTGACGAAAATAGGGTAAAACCAAGGCAGGAAATGTTGAAAGCCTGCAATACATTAAAAATTGAGGAGTGATTAATGTCCATCACTGTGAAGTGGTCGGGGCTTATGGTACAAAGCAAAGTTGAAGTGCCACCTATTTTCGCTGGGAAAAGTATTCGGATTAACAGCTCGACTGTGAAGTACAATGATTTCAAAACAGACGGTGTGCAGCAGGTTCTAAACTTTTAATTTTTCCATGCCCGCACTCTTGCAATTTCACCATGTTCCAACCGCCTCAAATTCTTTTTTAAGCCAAGACACTCGATTGCACCCCCGAAAATGATATTTCACATCCTACAAAACCCACTGACCGCCTACTCGTATAAACACAAAAAATACTTATAATATCACTGCACTAAATGCAGATTGACGAACAATGCGTAAACTTACCACACATGAAAGCCCATGATAATCCAACTAAAATCTCTCCTAGGTAATTGGGATGTCGCAAACAGCCCCAGAGTCCTGATACCAGCAACCTTTCATCTCCAGGTCGTGACGGAGGGAGAGATGTAAACGCTAGAAAATGTTTGAAAGCAATTTCTAAAACAGTCCTCGTCGTTTTTATCCACACTGTGATACTGATGTACACTACGGCAATAATATTGCTTGTCAAAGGCATATGGTTTAGCTTACACAATGCAATTATCTGATCACAACAAATACAACTGATTGTAAAACGTAGCAAAATCTTGATCGGCACATACAAATAGGGTAAAGGCAACTTACTGCTGATATCAAGGTGAAACGGATTTTGTCGAAATCTTATTTTCTGTCTTCCAGAAAGAGAAATGAAAATCATGCCAACACCTGTGCAATACAGGCGTACTGAATTTAAATTGCTTACCATATGCATAAATTTACCAGAACTTATTGCCAAAACAAGTAGGTCAGTTTTCGCAATATAAGTGAATATAATTGAAAATTATGAACGTTAACATTGGAAGCTTTCCGAGCTTAATTCTGTTATAAACAATTTAAATGGTGATTTCTCGATGTTTTTTTTGTTTCATACTAGAGACTAATTAGATAAAACATAGAACTAGCTGCTTTTGTAAGTTTTTTCGACTGCACGTAAATCAATGTTTATATTTACTACTGTTTTTTTCCAAACAGCTTTAGGTTTTTAAGCAAAATGGCAAACTAAAGAAATTAACTGCAAAAATAACTTCAAGCAGCACTTTGGTTCCGTTTCAGTATTTCATAGAACTTTGGAAACATTTCCACTTGTGTAATGTAATACTCACCGAAAAGCAAGAAAGCAGCAACTAAGGCAGGCTGAGTCAATTTAGATGGATGTACACTTGCGTAACGAAGTGGAAGGGAATAGATGTATGGGACAATAACTAGCTCACCCAGCCAGTGGATGAAGCCCAAACTCTCGTCTTTAATATCAAACATAAACGCGCACTGGTCCTGTGACACAAAAAAATATAAAAGATAATTCTAAACATCAAACACATTAATTAATACGATGGTGGCGCGTTAAAGTTCAGTGTTTAGTTCAATACCTTTTCAGTGCTTCTTCGATTGGTAGGGTATCTGAAAGCTCGCTTGATAACCAAAAAGGTTTGCCAGTGAAATATAATCATCAACTATGTTGTATATGGAGAAACCACAGAAGTTACTTAGCCATATCGCTTTTAATCTTAGATGTTGGAAAAAATCAAGTCTACTAGCAAAAAAATACACTTTAATACAACCAGTTTACGTACTTCGTTATAGAAGTATTCTAAAAATATGTAAAGCATTTGCGTAAAGGCGATTGCTAGAAATTGTGGAGATAGTTTTCCATTGGTGGAGTTGTATTCATAATGGACTGCGAACCAAGCTTGAATCATCTAAAAATTTACTATTAACAGCTACTGTAAATGATAAACGAAAGAATGTCGATATGTTTCTTATATAAAAGGTAAACCACAGATAAGCATTCACAATCTACTTGCAATCTTTGGCTGGTTATTTCGTTGAAATCTGGTGTAAGTGCACCAGTAACAACGCGATGGTGTAGTGGTTAGAGCGTCCGCTTCGCAGTCGGTAAACCTGGGGTTCATTTCCCAAGTCGAGTCAAGCCAAAATACTTTTCTAAAAAACGGTTTCACAGCTTCCCTGCTTGGTGGTCAGCACATAAGGGATAGGGTGGAGAACAAGCCGGCAACCTTGCTTGTTGTGTCCTTGGGCAAGGCACTTAACGGGATGCCTCCGTCTTTATGTGGCAGACAGATGGTGGGGCCAAGCAGTCTACCCGCCGTGGTGGCCCAATCTGACAAAAGACATGCAAACAAAGCATGAGCTCATACGCGTGAATGAATGAGTGCACCAGTGAAAGCTCGGCCATTTTTTAAGAAAAAAAATATTTTCAGAATATTAGATTTGTAGATTACTCCGCGCATTGGAAAAAAACGGTCATTAGCTTTAAAACCGGTTTTCATTCAAAATCTTATGACAAAGCACGTGTAGGATGGTACAGACCAGAAATCGGAAACCTGCGGCCCTTTCGTACTTCCACTGCCGCTCCGCACAGCTTGGAAAAATCTATACCCTCTATAAACAAGCAAGCTGAGGGGGCATACATTTTAAAAATTTTGGCAAAAAGTTGATCTTTAATAGTTTTTAACTTGTTTTCTTTTAAAAAAAAGACAAGGTTAACCTGAAAAATAGTCACTTTTAAAGTTGATTTCAAAAAAAATATTTGCGGCATCCAGTGATTTCTTTTCCGTGGAAACTGGGTACAAATGGTCTATCAGACGTTTAAGGTTGGCGACCTCTGGTGTAGACAATACAATAGACATATATAGCTTCCACAACATAGTGTAATCCGAAAAAATAGCAACAAAAAATATTGTTTTTACTGAACAATATGTTTTCTTACTCACCCAGCTAGCCATTGCAACTCGATAAAAGAACATTTTCACATCAAACAGTTTGCCAAATCGTGGATGAGTGATTCTCCCTACAAAGCTATCGTATATCATCGAACCAGTATCTGCTGCAGGATTTACCTCACACTTCGGAACGTAGAAAGACTGTGACAAAACAATCAATTTTTAACAACTTTCGGACAAATGTTTCTCAAACTCTCAACTCAGGGACGTCAAACTGGCGGTCCGCGGACTGAAGCCGGCGTTCAATGCCCCTGCTTTGTAACCTGCGTCATCAGAATGTTTTATTTTTTCGACACTTTTGAAATTAAAAAAGCTTGGAATCTAATCAGATTGGATTTTTATTACTGATTTCAACGATGCAATTTTTATCCAAATCGGGTTCAGTTTGGAGGGCGTCTCGCCTTCTTCAAGTTCCACCATAAGAGGACGATCGAGTATTTACCCCTCGTTAACCAGAAGGAGTGGCGAGTTGTGTGATAGCTTGAACGACGCCAAACAATCGGTTCCTCTCCGTCTTTAATACATCTAGTTACTTTATCTACACCAGAAAAAAGTTATTTTAGAATAAACCTATTTTTTGGCGTCTCGTCATAAACATGTTTAATTTTATGCAAAAAAAGCTAATGATTGATGACGTCATGCAAATTCCATAATGACAGCATAATTGACACTACAACGTCAGTAGCAGTTACCAAATTACAAGCCTTTTGAGAGTTTTGATTAGTCAAGATGCTGCTGCACCCTGAGTGAGTGCTTAGTTGCAAGATTGCTAATTTCAGGTTTAAAAATAATGCCAGTGAAGAGATCTGAGACTAGTAAGTATTTGCTTGTGTGCGAGAAGCTTCAGGAAAATGTCCTGCCAACACAGATGATCGTCATCAATCATTGCAACCATTTGCAAAAGCAGTACAATGAAACCGACTCGGAAATTTTTTTACAAGGACCAACTTTGGCGGAAGAAAAAGAGCAGTTAGTGCAGGATGTTGTCGCAGTTTGGGGTAAGGCCAGCCTACAGGTAGTAAGTAGCTGAGGCATAGAAGCAAAGATCAAAGCCATTCTTGAAAAATTTGATGCAGCAAGGAAAAAAGCAAAACGGAAAAATCATCTTTTCCGCATGAAGAATGGTTTGATCAACTCTTCAATATTTTGAGGCATAAATATGCGTTTCCACCAAAACCTTCATTTTACGATGGAAAAATTTCTTGCCCCAGCCTTAAGTTAAACCGTGCATTAAGAGAGGAGTTGGAGTTTTTAAAAGATCAAAATTGGTTGACGAAGGTATAGATAGGGAGTGCCAAGGGTAACTGGGACCCTCGGGAAGGCCAACAGCCATTTCGACCCAACCAAAATGGATTGCCCCATCCCTCGAAAGGGGTCGGGTAACAACAAGGTATATATAGGCGGGAAAAAATTACTCCTTAGCAGCTGAAACATGCATGGTAACAGAAAAGAAAAGCTGTCAGTTGTTGAGAGAAATCCGACGACAACGTGGTGATAAGAGTTTTATTTGCCTGTGCCAACGACTGGAGGAAGTTCTTACGTGAAAAAACACAAACTTTCCGTCCGCATTTCTAGCTGTATTTTGGCTAATGGGCGAAATACATCTATCAGGCAACAGTCTAATCAAATAACATCTTCTGCTGGCGACGATATTGCTGCATCTTCTAGCACTGTGTTTAGGAGGCGAGAAAAATCAAGATGTGCTCTTTCACTGAGTGTGAAACTGAAAATAACGGAACAGAGTTTTTGCAAGAGCATTATGATGGTCGAATTACTAATAGAATGGATAGATAAGTGGGAGAATAAAACTTCCAACAGAATCGACATCATAGCTATCTCACATAAACCTGGACAGTGCTCCATCACAACGACAGACAGCTCTAAAGGATTTTCTTTTTAGTCAGAGCCAACAAGCACTTTGCATCCAGTATGGCAGTGCTGAATTCTGGAAAGGTACCGACCATCACAACTGATCCAACGAAAGATTCATTAAGGGGAGTGCCCGGAGTAACTGGGACCCTCGGCAAAACTAACAGCCATTTCGACTCAACACAAACGGGGCCGGGGACCGCACCACCACGTTGAGGCGGCCGTTGATTGGTGCAGAGTGCTACCTGAGGTCTCACTTTTCCGTTTCTCAGCCAAAGGCTCTGTGTAGCAGAGCTAGTGGCTACCTCTCTGAGCTCCGCCGAGCCACGTGCTCAGAGGAGTCTCACTCGTCCTTTTGCTCTCCTTTCTCACTTGCTGAATTTCTTGCGGCTGCCTCCAACCTCTCCTCGTCCTCTGCCACTGGTCCAGACAAAGTTGCCTATCCCATGCTAAAGCACCTTCCTCGCTCTGGCACGAATTTTCTTCTTTACATCTTCAATCTCTCCTGCTCTTTGCATTCCTTTCCTTCCATCTGGAAGAAATCTTCTATTATTCCCATACACAAGATGGGAAAGCCTCTCGACTCACCTGCTTCCTTCAGGTTTATCTCTCTCACCTCCTGCGTATCAAAGCTGTTTGAACGCATCATTCTATCCCGTGTACTCTTTTTTTCTGAAATCTAATTCCATTCTCTCTCCCCGCCAGGCCGGTTTCCGCCCTGGACGGTCTACACTTGATCAAATTCTGTACCTTTCTCAGTCCATTTCGGATGGGTTTAACAAACCCAGGCCGGGCTCTCGGACGATCCTGTCTACTATCGATTTCTCTAAAGCTTTTGACTCTGTCTGGCATCCCGCTCTTTTCCACAAACTTATTTTGGCTGGCCTCCCTCCTTGCTTTGCTCGTTGGACTCAATCTTTTCTTTCTGATAAGCGCGCTTGTGTGGTCTTTCAAAATCACAAAAGCCGTTCCTTTCGAGTCCGTCGAGGTGTTCCGCAAGGATCCGTTTTTGGCCCTGTACTTTTCTCTCTCTTTATTAATGATCTTCCTGCTTCTCTGCCTTCCTCCGTCAGCTGCTCTCTTTACGCTGACGATCTGGCCATTTGGTCCTCCTCCCCCTCGGTCCCTACTGTGGTGGAGGCCACACAAGGAGCTCTGTTTCGATTGGAGTGCTGGTATGAGCACTGGTCTCTTCCTCTCAATCCGAGCAAATGTGAGGCCTCGTTCTTCTCAGTGGATCCCCACCAAGCTAACCTCCAGCCCAACCTCCTCCTACTCGGCTCCCGCCTCCATTTCAATCCAACTCCAACTTTTCTTGGGGTCACCTTCGACGGCACTCTTTCCTTTTCTAAGCATGTATCTTCGCTGAAGGCCAAGTTTTTCCCACGTCTCAAGGCCTTACGCTATATCTCTGCTTCCTCAAGGGGCCCTTCTAAGGAGTACCTCTCTGTTCTGTATAAATCTTTTCTTCGGTCCCTTCTCACTTATGCTTCACCCGAATGGTTTCCTTTCCTAAGCACTACCAATCTTACCAAATTGGAATGGCTCCACCAAGCGGCCAGTCGCGCCATCACCGACTGCCTCTTGTCCTCCCGAATTCCTCTGCTTCTCTCCAAGGCATCTCTACCTCCCCTACGAGTCACTCTGACTCATTTCACCCTTTTTTCCTATGAGCGGACTTTTTGTCTCCGAACCTCCCTTCCTATTTCAGGATTGGCCAGACTAGAAGTGAAACCAAGACTCTGCAGATCGTTCTGGAGAGCTTTTGCGTCCACTCACCCGCTCATGCTTCCTTCTACTTGCTCTAGGGAGACTCTTGTTGCTTGCCCTCCCTTTCCTCCTTGGAATCTGCCCTCGTTCACGGTGGAGTCCACCCTTTCCGCTCCGTGCTCTCGCTCTGATCTCCCCTCTCTCGCCAAGGTGCGGCTCTCGCCCACCTTGACTCTCTCTCCCCTGATGATCTGGTGCTCTGGACAGACGGCTCTGTTCCTTTTCCTTTTGGTAAGGGTGGCTGCGGCGTTCTTGCCAACTGCTTTCTCTGTGGCACTGAGGCCACTATTTCCTTTTCGGCAGGCCCAGTATGCTCAAGTTTTTCGGCTGAAGCCTGAGCCATTCTGCACGCTCTTTGCTGGTCTCGGCAACACCAACAAGTCTGCCATTTTTCTTCTCTTCTTCTCCTGTCTGACTCTCGTTCTATCCTCGCCACCCTGTCCTCTCCTCCATCTTTCCTCATATCTCAAACTCTGTGGCAGATCTGGCAGGAACTGGTTTTTCTCTCCCCATGTTCTATCAGACTACAATGGGTCCCCGGACACTCATTTCTCCCGGGGAACGACACGGCTGATGAGCTTGCCAGACGGGGAGCGCTGCTTGCGCCCTCCGCAATCCCTTGTAGTCTCTCTCCTCTTATCTCTCGTATCCACTCTCGTCTTATCTCGGACTGGAGGCATACTGTCTCATCTAAATTATTTGACACACAGGTACCCTCGATTTCCACCGAGGAACTTGTGCTCCCTTGTCATGCTCGCTGTGTCCTCTCTCGTCTTCGCTGCAACGGATACAGCCTTCTTTTAGGTTCCTATCTCTCTAGGATGGCAGAACTGAGAATCCTTCCTGCAGCACCTGTGGACACTCGTCCCAGGACATATCTCATCTCATTCTGCACTGTCCAGCTACGGACTCTTTGCACCGCTCACTCTTTGGCGACTCTCTGTCTCTCTACGACCTCTGAGCCAGACACTGGGGAGTTGCCCGGCTTCTGGGGCTCCATGGTCTTCCGCCATGCCCCCATCCCTCAGAAGCCGAATGGTTTCCTAACAATCCCAGGAAGCAAACCAGAATTGATCTACGGCTGCGTTCGACAACCCAACATCTTATTTGTGCCACTAATTTTGCACTTCAAGTGTTCTTGTGTTGTAATTGTAGTTAGTAGTTCTTGTTAGGTTTTTGCAGTTAAGGTTAAACTTTATAAAATCTACGATCAAGCAGAGTGCTGATTACCATTAGGAATAGAAAAGCAGGTAAAAATAGGTTTTCTTTGAATAACTTTTTTTTGGTGTAGAAAAGGAACTAGATGTATTAACGACAGATAGGAAAGCGATTGTTTGGCGTCCTTCAAGCTATCACACAAACTTTTCACTCTTGTCGGTTATCGAGATACGTAAGAAAAACTCTATCGCCCTCTAGCGGTGGAACTCCAATTGGAAATCAGTGATAAAAATGTAATGTGATCAGATTCCAAGCATTTTTAATTTCAAAAGTATGGAAAGCATGAAACACCCAACGCGTTAGGGTATTTTTGTGATTGGCAAAATAGAATAGGTATTTTAGAAGAGTAAACCACAAACCGAACGTATACGCGCTTTGAGCATCGCGCCAGCATGATTATCTACATTGTTTGAGTTTTATAAACTTTACAGAGCAACAATGTGCGGTTTCAGTCAAAATACTGACTAAAGGTGGATGCACACAGAATACGTTTTTTTGCTCTCATGCTTATTTGTAGGGAAACTTTCATTCGCTTGGGTATTTATATGGTGTTACGCAGTGCACCTTGTTGCGTGAACATCCGGTTTTGTCAACAAAAATCTTTTTGCACTTTTTCGCCCAAAAATCCTAGACGCGTATAATACACGTACTTCGCGGGCAAAATCGGATATTCGAACAAGAAAATACACTGTAAAGCAGTGGTTCTCAAACTGTGCGTCGCGACGCCCCGGTGCGTCGTTTCAATTTTCCAAAGGCGTCGCGGAATATTTTGGTTTTGTGCCATTAGGTCTAGTTGTTATTGCGTCAAAAGAACTCTGATCGTAGATTCCTTTCTTGCTTTCTTCTGACATTTTCACAATAGTGTTTTTAATACACTGCTGTAACGTTGACTTGTTGTTCAAGAATCAAATTACAGAAGTTCAACTTAATTGGCGAAAAATATATAAAGATTAAACCATTCAGTTGTATGTTGGACGAAAACAGGAAAGATGAGTTACAAACTTAGAAGAGCGTAATTTTACGATTGAAGATGACAGACCAATCCAAAATCTCGGGAGCATCCGCATAGGGGCAGTTATTTATGTAGATTATGGGTCACATTTATCTCGCAGTACGGCCAACTAAACTGTAGGATGCTGTCTGGTGCGTCGCAAAGTCTCGCAAACTTTTTTAAATGCGTCGCATCGCAAAAAGTTTGAGAACCACTGCTGAAAAGCATCACAAAATTTCAAGCTCATGAAAATTAGCATGCAAAAGAGCATGAGAACAAAAAACGTACGGTGAATAGGGACCGTTAAAAATCATGAAAATTTACATCACGCGTTCTCAACTTTGTTTTTATTTATTCAATCTATTTCGGTTCCACCTCCTGGAATAAATGGCGGTTAAAAAAACAGATTCCACGAGATTTGAAATTCTGAAAGGGCCATTTCTAGCTGTAATAGTATCGATTGTATTATTATTTAAATTTTACAAAATAGTTTAGCCTGTGAAAAATTTAGGAGGGTGAATGTTGCACGCAGCACTGAATGAGTTCAATATTCCTTGTTTTATTACTTCTCTTTCTTTGTTTTTTAAATCCTCCCACGAAGTACAGAAAGAGTTTTTTCGAAGTATTTGGGCTCATAAAGATGCTGGTGTTTTGAACCTATCAATGAGTTTGTTGTCAAAAGAAAAAGGTTTTTATTAACTTTTATCTTATCCTTATTTTCCTATGAAGTAATAATGCTCTCTTATTTTTCAAATTGCAGATTTAGGAACAATTAAGAATCTTTGATCTGAAAGTAGATTCAATCAATTTTCTTGACTTCTGATAACTGCATCACCTAGCGATAAAATATGTATATGCATAGCAAAACTGCCTAAAGTTCTACCTTCCTGTACCGTACGAATCATATCGATCAAGTGATGGCAAAGCTATTTTAAGCTGCTAGCTCTGTATGGTGCTTTTTTGACTGCGATGCTTTTAATTTATCCGCGCATTTTCTGGAAAATTTATTTCGAAATCATCAAGAAAATTTCACTCACTTGCTGTCTAAATATTCCGCATCAACAGCGTCGAAATTCGTATAGCAATGAAAAAATGGCGTAGAGTAATTTTGGAAGAAAATGAAATAAAAAAACAACTCACCCATATGTATGTTAATATAGTGCCGATATAACATATTACAGTCCATGCAACAGCGAATTGGAAAATGTGTTTGTTGTGATAACTCAAAGGAATCTTGTAATGCACTGCCGTCCAATATACCACTGCACTGATCACCAACGCATATCGACCTACATTTAAAAAAAATTTAACTGGATTTCCACACATTAAATAAGATTAGTGCAAAGCTGGATGCAAAACTTCGGCCATCTTTATACATCGACCTTGAAACAAGCAAAGTTACATTTTACTATTCCAATCGCAACGTCTATAATTAATCAAATAGATAAGCAATTAAACAGCGAAATGGCAGCAATAAAGGCGCCAAAATAGAGTGAAATTAGCTTACACCATATCACAATGCCATTGCCTTGGTACATTACTACCACACGTTTCTCGTTATTTTTCCGAGATTCACGTGGTTTGGGGTTTAAATCCCATCACAAGCAACGAGTTTCGTCAGGACTAAGACGAATTTACCAAAAAAAAAAAACATTATTGCTAACGTACTGACCGCTTAAACGGTATTCGTACTTCTCTCCATTCGCTCTCGTTGCTGAACCTTTTATAATGCGGCCAATAGGAAGAGTGTACAAGATAGCATGAAAGAAAAAGTAAGCAAGAGCCATGACAAATACTTCTAAATTGAAATATTCTTTCCAATCTCGAGGTATCATTGATTTGTTGAACTAAAAGATAAAACGTATTTTACTTAAACTGTTTTAAAGTCAGTACATATGTTGCAAACGTCAGAGCTCATACATGAGACTCAAAACTTAAAACACCTAGAGTCGAGACGAAGAAGCTAGGAATTAAAGTAGCAAAATATTACATTCTAATATGCAAAAGCAAAAAACAAATTTCCACCGGCATATTACTGACTAAAAAATGCTATAGAAAGAACACTCCAAAGAAAAAACTTCGCTAAAAAACAGCAGCAGTTAGAGCAGAAGAGCTTACGGAGCTGTGAGTGTGAACGTGGCGCAATGTACATGCTATTCGTTGTGAAAGTGTTGCGTGGCGAATTTATAAACAATGCTAGTAAGCAGTGAGTGCCTTTATCAAATGTACATACAGAGCAAGTACATAAAATAAGAAAATGACAATCCAAATCGATCATAAAAAATACGAGGCAAATAATCGACACATACCCTATAAAATATTGGAAACCAATTACGTGGCAAACGTGGATTTCCATGGAAGACAAAATAGTTAAATTGCTCGACTTCTGTAATGCGAATTACGCACAATGCATCATACAACTTACTTTTGTTATTGACCAGTTTGCTTTTGTGCACACGAGCAGAATGAACAAGGAAAGCAATGGCGAAGTGAAGTAATTGAAGAAAGTGCCGAAAACTCCGCCATATTCATACTCTACAGGTGTGTGCGCTTGGTGAATGGAAACGTCGTTGCTGACTTTCTCTGCAACTGATCGCGTTTTGCGCTGCCGCGTCATCATAACACGAGAATCATTCTCGCTAACAATCTATTAAACAATAGGCCTTTACAGTACCATCCTGAACATACGCTATAACTAAGTTCGAAGGTTTATTTATTTATCATGGTCTAGTAAACGGAGAAGCAATAAAATTGTTTTCGGCCTCAAAAAAGAGGTTCTCAAAATTTTTTATTTTGCAACTCCACAGCAAGAAAGAAATTATAAGCGAAAAAAACTTGACAAAAAGCGTGGACAAATTCTTCAATTTGAGATTGATCTCCGATAAAAGAGTCAATACCCTTGACCTCCGCCGTCCAGCATCTCTAAATGTAGACATCAAAGCAAATCATTTCGAGACCACAAAGTAGCTAGTTGCAATCTTACAGCCCAGAATCATCGTTTGCGAAAACCGGTTTTATGGTACCGTATTTTTGCGACTATAAGGCGCACCTAAAAGCCAAAAATTTTCTCAGAAATTAAACATGCGCCTTATCGTCCAGTGCGTCTTATGTGTGGATAAAATTATGCTTTATAAGAAAACTGGGAGCCATCTTTAATGTTACAAATAGCGGTATTTTTTCGCATTAGCATTTCTTGCTTGTTTCGTTTGAACACTCTTTGTTTATTCTTTCAATTGTTCGTTCGTTCGTTCGTTTATTTGTTCAAATAATCTTTTGTTTTCATGTTTGTTAATCGTTTGTTTGCTTATTGTTGTTGTTGTTGTTTACCCGACCCCTTCCGAGGAATGGGGGCATGGCGGAAGACCATGGAACCCCAGAAGCCGGGCAACTCCCCAGGGTCTGGACCAGAGGTCATAAAGAGACAAAGAGTCGCCAAAGAGTGAGCGGCGTAAAGAGTCCGCAGCTGCACAGAGCAGAATGAGATGAGATATGTCCTGGGACGAGTGTCCACAGGCGCTGCAAGAAGAATTCTCGATTCTGCCAATCCTGGAGAGATAGGAACCTAAAAGAAGGCTGTGTCCATTGCAGCGAAGACGAGAGAGGACACAGCGAGCATGACGAGGGAGCACAAGTTCCTCAGTGGAAATTGAGGGTACCTGTGTGTCAAAATACTTGGAAGAAACAGTACGCCTCCAGTCTGAGAAAAGACGAGAGTGGATACGAGAGATAAGAGGAGAGAGACTACAAGGGATTGCAGAGGGCTCAAGCAGCGCTCCCCGTCTGGCAAGCTCATCAGCTGCGTCGTTTCCCGGGAGAAACGAGTGTCCGGGGACCCATTGTAGCCTGATAGAACAGGGGGAGAAAAAGGACAGTTCCTGCCAGATCTGCCACAGAGTTTGAGATAACAGGAAAGGTGGAGGAGAGGACAGGGTGGCGAGGACAGAACGAGAGTCAGACAGGAGAAAAAGAGAAGAAAAATGGCAGACTTTATGGTGTTACCGAGACCAGCAAAGACCCTGCAGAATGGCGCAGGCTTCAGCGGAAAAACTGGAACAAACTGGACCTGCCGAAAAGGAAAGAGTGGCCTCAATGCCACAGAGAGAGCAGTTGGCAAGAACGCCGGAGCCGCCTTTGCCAAAAGGAAAAGGAACAGAGCCGTCTGTCCAGAGTACCAGATCATGAGGGGGGAGAGAATCAAGGTGGGCGAGAGCCGCACCTTGGCGAGAGTGAGGGGGATCAGAGCGAGAGCATGGAGCGGAAAGGGTGGACTTGACCGTGAAGGAAGGAAGATTCCAAGGAGGAAAGGGAGGGCAAGCAACAAGAGCCCCCCTAGAACAAGTAGAAGGAAGCATGAGCGGGTGAGTGGACGCAAAAGCTCTCCAGGACGATCTGCAGAGTCTTGGTTTCACTCCTAGTCTGGCCAAACCTGAGATGGGAAGGGAGGTTGGGAGACGAAGAGCCCGCTCATGAGAAAAAAGGGTGAAATGAGTCAGAGTGACTCGTAGGGGAGGTAGAAAAACCTCGGTGAGTAGTAGAGGGATTCGGGAGGACGAGAGGCAGCCGGTGATGGCGCGACTGGCCGCTCGGTGGAGCCATTCCAATTTGGTGATATTGGTAGCGCTTAGGAAAGGAAACCATTCGGGTGAAGCGTAAGTGAGAAGGGGCCGAAGAAAAGATTTATACAGAACAGAGAAGGACTCCTTAGATTAGCCCCTTGAGGAAGCAAAGATACAGCGTAAGGCCTTGAGACGTGGGAAAAACTTGGCCTTCAGCGAAGATACATGTTTAGAAAAGGAAAGAGTGCCATCGAAGGTGACCCCAAGAAAAGTTGGAGTTGGATTGAAACGGAGGCAGGAGCCGAGTAGGAGGAGGTTGGGCTGGAGGTTAGCCTGGTGGGGATCCACTGAGAAGAATGAGGCCTCACATTTGCTCGGATTGAGAGGAAGACACCAGTACTCAGACCAGCGCTCCAATCGAAACAGAGCTCCTTGTGTGGCCTCCACCACAGTAGGGACCGAGGGGGAGGAGGACCAAATGGCCAGATCTTCAGCGTAAAGAGAGCAGCTGATGAAGGAAGGCAGTGAAGCAGGAAGATCATTAATGAAGAGAGAGAAAAGTACAGGGCCAAAAACGGATCCTTGCGGAACACCTCGACGGACTCGAAAGGAACGGCTTTTGTGATTTTGAAAAAGCACACAAGCGCGCTTATCAGAAAGAAAAGATTGAGTCCAACGAGCAAAGCAAGGAGGGAGGCCAGCCAAAATAAGTTTGTGGAAAAGGGCGGGATGCCAGACAGAATCAAAAGCTTTAGAGAAATCGATAGTAGACAGGATCGTCCGAAAGCCCGGCCTGGGTTTGTTAAACCAATCCGAAATGGACTGAGAAAGAAACAGAATTTGATCAAGTGTAGACCGTCCAGGGCGGAAACCGGCCTGGCGGGGAAAAAGAATGGAATTAGATTCCAGGAACAAAAGTAGACGAGATAGAATGATGCGTTCAAACAGCTTTGATACGCAGGAGGTGAGAGAGATAGGCCGGAAGGAAGCAGGTGAGTCGAGAGGTTTTCCCATCTTATGTATGGGAATAATAGAAGATGTCTTCCAGATGGAAGGAAAGGAATGTGAAGACCAAGAAAAATTGAAGATGTGAAGAAGAAAATCCATGCCAGAGCGAGGAAGATGCTTTAGCATGGGATAGGCAACTTTGTCTGGACCAGTGGCAGTGGATGAGGAGAGGTTGGAGGCAGCCGCAAGAAATTCAGCGGGAGAGAAGGGAGAGCAAAAGGACGAGTGAAACTCCACAGAGCACGTAGCTCGGCGGAGCTCAGTGAGGTAGCCTCTGGCTCTGCTGCGCAGGGCCTTTGGCTGAGACACGGAAAAGTGAGACCTCAGGTAAGCGGCATAAACCAAAGCCAATTCCCTGGGAGAAGAACAGTTAAGAAAGTTAGGAGAGGAAGAAGACGAGGAAGGAGAGCCAGCGATAGAGCGAAGAAGAGAGTGTACAGATTTAGGATTAGATTTAGGTGAAAGAGAAGTGCAGGTCGTCTGCCATGCCTCAGCCTTGGCAATGACCAACGAGGCGCGTCGAGAGGCGGAGATGTAAGCCTGGCGATCTTCATCACTTCTGTGAGCAGTAGCGAAAGCCCTGCGTCTTTCACCAACCGCTTGTTCCACCTCAGCAGACCACCAGGCTTTAGGAGGGCGTTTGATGCGGCCGAAAGGAATGGAAGATTTGGCCGCATTCATTGCCAGAGAGGTAAAGAGAGCAGCTGCAGAGGAAAGAGAAAGAGACGAGTATTCCTCTGCAGAAGGACAGTGAGAGTCAAAGTAGGAGGCAAAGCCATCCCAGCAAGCTTTCTGAAAATTGAAGGAAGGGGGACGCTCGTTGGGGTGAAAGACCGGAGAGAGAGGGATAGATAGAAGAATTGGTAGGTGGTCAAAAACCAGGTCCTGAAGCACCTCCCAGGAGCAAGAAAAAGCAAGAGTAGGAGCAAAGGAGATGTCAGGAGAGGAGCAACTGCCAGAGGAGCGATGGAGAAGGGTGGGTGTGTCAGGGTCATTGAGGGGGAGGAGGTCTGAGGAGATGACCCAGTCAAATACTTCCTCCCCACGGGGGTCGGAAGTACCTCTTGAGTCCCAAAGCGGGTGATGGCAATTGAAGTCCCCCAGAATGAAGAGATTTCTGGAGGAGGGAAGAATTGAGGGAGAGAAGGAATCGGTTCTGCTATCTGTTGGGGAGGAGCGAATAGGGGGGGCATACACATTAAGAAATGACACCGAGGAGGATTTGTTTAGAGAGATGTTGACCCCTACATAATCAGAGTAGGGATCAAGCGAAGAAAGAGAGGTGGTAGAAAGTTCAGAAAAGGATAGGCCCTGTCTGACGAAAATGACAACGCTGCCACTGGCATGCGAGGCATCAGAAGAGAGAATGCCAGACCGGGAGTGGGTACGATCAGAACGCAGAACAGAGAATCCAGGAATCCGGAAAGGGGAAGATGAGTTAAGATTGGATTCCTGAATGCAGATAAGGTCGACAGGATGGGATGAAAGAAAGTGAAGTAGTTCAGTGCTCCTGGCTCGAAGACCTCCAGCATTCCATTGAAGAACCCTGAGAGAGTCAGGGGGAGGAGAGGAGGCAGAAGGTGCAGAAGTATAGCCAGGAGCAAGGGACGGTGGTGGGAGGGCAGGGGAAGGAGATATAAGATGGGCAGATGGGGGATAAGAGGTTTGGAGACGAGGGTGGGGCAAGAGTGCATTAGCAGAGGGGGGGCCGGATTCCACAGTGGAGGTATACGTGCCGGAGGAGTCCGAGGAGGGGGGAGTCACAGTGTTACGGCAGGGGGCAGCTCCAAGAGTGAGAGCTGCCAAGAGCTCTGAAGTTAGATAAAGAAAGTTGTGAGCACCTTGGATGGACCCATTTGGAGCAAGCGCAGCATTGCACTGACTTGCCCCGCCAGGTCACATTTCCAGCGCACACAGAGCAAGGAAAGATGGGGCCAGGGTTAGGATGAACGTTACCGCTCATCAGGAGAAAAACAATAAGGAGACGAAGGAGGGCAAGAGTAAGGCAAGAGAGAAGAAAAAGTGAGAACAGGCGACCGATTTTAAAGATGCTGTGTGCTGCCCTTCTGCGGTCGTTCAGGGGGCAGCATAGCGAAAAAATGAATGGGAGTGCCCGGGGTAACTGGGACCCTCGGGAAGGCCAACAGCCATTTCGACCCAACCCAAACGGGGCCGGGGACCACACCACCACGTTGAGGCGGCTGTTGATTGGTGCAGTTGTTTGCTTATTCGTTCGTTTAATCGTTTCTTTTAAATTTAAAACATGCAAAAAACAAATTAGGATTTTGTCTGATTTATTGCGCCTTATAGTCCGGTGCGTCTTATGTAAGAAAAAAAATGCATTTGCAGCAGTTTTTTGATACTGCGCCTTATACTCCGGTGCACCTTATGGTCGCGAAAATACGGTATATGCATTACACCAACCTCCTTAAAACGTAAGTTTCAAAATTTTAGAGCTGTTTCTAGCTGATGCAAAAGCACAACGCGTCTGCAGTATTTGGCCTTGCAAATGCCGGAAAAATATTCTGACACCGACACAACCAAATACAAAGCCCATCTCACTTATTCTTAATCTTTATTTGCAACTACATTACACAAAACTTCCCCTTAGCTTGAAACCTTACTGTTGGTTTATAAACATGCTATAACACTACAACCAGTAACATAAATCTGCAGTACCTCAAAAAGAAAGTCTACGAGTATTGTAACATGCAGAACTTATCTTTTTTTCTCACAGAACATCGCCATGTGCTGTTAGTATAATGACGTCGTCAAACGCCACCGGCAACGCGACGTCAATGCTAGACAACCAAGATTTGATGATAATGATCAACACACCTTCGCCTGCACGTGAGTTTCTGTGATAGTAGTCACCTTTTTCCATGATTCATTGTTGGTGGTATTTGTAATTGCTTTTTGCTCACGTGACGATGGCGTCACTAATGCAGACTTTCGACCACGCGAACTAGATCTCGATCCTAGAGATTCCGGAGAGCTGCCATCATTGACATCTATCAAAAAATTTTGAGAGATATGTAAAGCAAGAAAAAACTACGACGATCAACTCATCAAAGCATTTAGGATCAAGAAATGAAATCAAACCCAGATGCAAATGCATAGATATTTCTGTCCATGATGTCCAAAATGTTCTGCCGTGTCTGCAATGTTTACGAATAAACCCATAAAAAGGCACAAACCGCTGAACCCTAGCATGTGTCGCGCCTGTGTACTAATTAAGCGAAGCAGTGATTGAAACCGCGAAATTGATTTAAAAGAAGTAGCATGCTTAATTACTGAGTGATGCAGCGATTGATAGCTGGAAACCACATGGTCCTACAAGAGAAAACAACAAACCTTGCACCTAATTGGTAACGCAGCATGCGAGCGAAAAAGGGCATTAACAATTATTAAACTAAGGCTGAATATATAGGGAAACAATAATGAGTATGCCACCCAAGTCACCCGGCTACCACCTTGTGAATTGTCAGCGCACTCGTCGCGAGCGTGATTGCATTACAAAAACAAGGCACTAGGGGTTTAACCTGCTTTTTCAGATCAGTTGTCCGCTAAGCTGTGTAAACTGATCTTCCAGTGGATATGAAGCTAAAACCAACCAATTCGTCAACCCGCCCCGTTAAGCAACGCAAGACGTCGTTGGTTGAAGTCTTAGTACTTTTGCGTGTACATTGCTCGTTTAAAGGGCAACGTTAATGAGTGGGCTACTTTTGCCTGTGACGGGACGGGTCCTACTGATGAGTCCAAAAGGACAAAACGCATCCAGGGATGGTCTTGTCATAATTGGTTAGGTGGTATACTCGTTTTTTATATATTCAGCCTTAGTTTAATAATTGTCAATGCCCTTTTTCGTTCGTATGCTGCGTTACCAATTAGGTACAAGGTTTGCAATTTCCTATCTTCGTTTATGATTTTCAAAAAACAACAACTTCTATGCAAAGTTAAATGGCTCATGCTAATCCCAGCATTCAGCAGTTCTAAATTTCAAAATCTTCAGTACATATTTCTATCGTATCCAGTTTAAAAGAATAAATTAAAATGCATTCAATTTTGTTCGAGGTCATATCGAACATGTACTAATTAAAAAAAATATCACCAATGCGTTGACAAATTGCCTAAAAATTTACGATATTAGCAAATACTTTTGCTTTTTCTGGATGGACTTCGAGCTGGAGATCGTGATCGACGTCGCGAACGAGATGGAGACTTGGAACGTCTGCGATGAAACATCCTTTCACCCTGAAACATGCTGCTAGTGAGTGCAGTAGTTAGTCAATTCATCTGCTAGTGAGTGCAGTAGCTGGTCAATTCATCTGCTAGTGAGTGCAGTAGTTAGTCAATTCATCTGCTAGTGAGTGCAGTAGTTAGTCAATTCATCGATATGCCTTTTGTTTGTTTACACACAGAGCATCCTTCGTTTATATACTTCAAACAGTTTTCAGGGTGCGGGAAATAATAGAAATTTTTGAATTTAAAAAAATAATACAGAAACGCTAGCTTGGCACCAAACAAAACATGCTCTTACATATGCTTGGTTGGATACGTTTCTCCACTGAGCGTGCAACTCATGGAAAAAAACTGAGGGAGAACCAAAATCAACAAAGTCACCCCAACTCTTGATCCATAAAGTGATACTCAGATGGTTTGGGGTACTATGAATTTAGAAGCATCATGTTTCCACCTGCTTCAATGCGAAAATTTACTATAAAACAAAACGAATTTGAGTTGCCTTTTAAAGATGGCATTTTGGAGGTAAATTGATAAACATTATTTGACTAGCGCAGAGAGAGCTTCCATTTTGTAGCACTACTTCAGGTCTTTAATCGATTGCTACATTAGCCCAATATTCTTTCTAACTATTAATATTATAGTACAGTGGGTCTCAAGCCTTTTCATACCAGCGGGCCAAAGAATATCACATTTGCGCAACGGCAACATGAAATCGTAACGAAAGCATGAAATAAGCGCGTGAGCGTGGTGTATGCATAATTGAAATTAGAAACCAGAAAATGTCAAACACTGCATATGCAACACAAAAAGTTATCAAAATTAGTGGAAACTATGCTACTGGTTCATTGCTAATATGCAAGACAAACGTAACGGTAACCACAGTTTCAGAACTGAACTTTGGTGTCGATATTAAATCAATTCCTTAACTTATTTTTTTAAACCTAACGCTGAATAAGTTTTTCCACATAAGTAACTGCATAAAAATTTTAAAATCAATTGAATTGTTATGCCGCTGAGCGACGAATATTCGTTCGCAAAAAAAACATCTGAAACTGAAGAACTGCTTCTTTTTTACAGCTGGACAGCAAAGTGATACCACTACACAATTTGATCTGGCTTTGTTTTTCACTGAAATTTGGGTCGCATGCAGAGGTACCGGAGCGGGGAGGGAGGAAAGCAAGGGGGGATGTGCCTTTTGGCTTAATGCCACCTACAGAATAAAAGGTAAACATCCTAATTCAAAGTACAATTAGCTCAGCCCAGCACTTTAAAAGAGTGATCTTCACAAAATGTCTTTACCCTAATTTAGAGTAAATTTAAGTTACTTTTGCCTTTGCAAATGATGATCTCAAACAGAGAGGAAAGAAAAGGTCTTGAAAAATCCACCACTTGCTTTTGAGCACAAATTAAAGTATCCTCATCAAATCCTTGTTTCACCATACCTAAGTTACGTTACGGCAGCCCTGGTCACATGTGTTGACATCTATGAAAGAGTTACTGATCCCAAAGTTTCCGTTTTAAGGATCTTCATGTTAGGGAAAATAAAATGTTGTCTTTAATGCTCAATAACCTCTTAGCTTAAATATCTTCACTGGTGAAAAAGTCTTCCCAAGTTGGAAAAATCTCTGTATCTTAATTTTATAAATGACTGTCCCAAATAAGTACCAGTACATTGTTGAAGAAGTCTGTCTTGTTTCTAAGAACGAAGATATTCATGCAAAATTTCTCAAGATATATCGCACTTCTTCAAATGGGTAATACGAGTACATTGGCCTAAAATGCATGCTCACCACTGCAGCACCTCAAAAATAAATGACATTTTCTATGAAAGTTTACTTAGGAGGGGTCTTAACTGGTTACAATAATTTTGCATCAACTACATGTGGAGTTTGTTGGAGGAGAGTTATGGCCGATTCAATGTTGTGCACAAAATGTGGAAGCTGGGTTCATGGCAAATGTGCAAAAATAAAGAAAGTTACCGCTAGGTTGGCAATGTATTTTGTTTGCTCGAAATGTAAAGGAATAATGGAAGGGACGATGGATTCGATCGAGAAGTTGTGCGATGAAGTGGAGACAGTGAATGGATTTTGTTATTTGGGAGACAGACTAAATGCTAGTGGTGGTTGTAAAGCTGCAGTTACAGCAAGAGTAAGAATCGGTTGGGTAAGATTCAGGGAATGTGGAGAATTGTTGCTTGGAAATAGGTTTCCTCTGAAGATGAAAGGTAAAGTCTATCGTTGTTGTGTAAGATCAGCAATACTGTATGGAAGTGAGACATGGTGTCTAAAAGAAAATGAAAAAGCAATCTTGAGGAGAACGGAGAGAGCTATGGTGAGAGCCATGTGTGGTCAGAAAGTGGTAGACAGGAAGACGACTGAAAAACAGATGGATATGTTGGGGTTAAAGGAAACTATAGACTGGTTAGCAACAGCGAATGGAGTTGGATGGTATGGACATGTGCTGAGGAGGGATGATGATAGTGTTTTGAGGGTTGCTCTGAATCTTGAAGTGAGTGGCAAGAGAAAGCGAGGACGACCGAGGAAGACCTGGAAGAAGCAAGTGGAAGAGGAGACAGAGAAGATTGGTTTGAAGAAAGAGGATGCCCTGAGACGAGACAAGTGGAGGGACGGAGTGCGAGCAATTGCAGAAGGAATGGGGTAAATCCAGCCATCTCTGCTAAAGGGACAACACCGGATAAAAACTGAATCACTACTACTACTGCAATACTCCCTCATAGCTAGCCACAAAGTAAAAGCGACATAACCATAACAGCGCAAAAATGTTTGGTTAACTGAAGTGTATCTGCCAGGTTAACCTATATCCATTATTTTACAACATAAACAAAGTCGAGACTATCAAATTTTACTGCAGTAAAATATCGTTTTGCGATAAAGGTCATGCTTTGATGAAACGTAAAATCAGTCTTATAACTAAGGCATAACCTACAAACAAAACTATGTTGTTTGGAGGACTGGCAAAAATTTCATGCAGACCGACGGTTGAGAAAAACTGTTTTTGAACATTGTTTTTTATTTAATGTACCGGTAAGTCTTTTTTATTACCAGTACGTGCAACGTTTATTGAATAGCAATATTAATCAACCAACTAAATTCACTTGACAGATACTATAATCGTGCTATTCGGCCCACTTTTATCAGGTTATAATTTTCTAGTTAAATTGTCGACCTTCAAAACTTGCTGAATATGCCCGATATATAAGGCTAATGCCTATGAACTTGCTGGAGTAATTTTTGAATCAAATGTTTTTATAGTGCATGATTTTACGTAATCCAGGATTAATATACGGGAAGGACTGTACAAGTTAACGAAGAATTGCATGCATGGCGAAAAACGAGGACTTTTATAAATTCAAAATAGGCCTAAATATAAACGATGAAGTCAGGAAACATATCAGCAAAAAATGTTGCATTTTGAAACAGCATTTAAAAGCGTAAAACAATTTTTATCTGGTATATGATGTACTAAAAATGCTACAAGAATACCACATAAAAAAAATTTCTTCACAAAAAAACAGCACCACCAATAGTAGGAAAAGAGTTGACGCAGCTGTGGATGTGGAGCAATTTACATACCGGTACATATAAATAGCACACAGTATGCCAGTTATCCATACATATTTTGTGGTAATCGCCATACAAATTGTTTCACGCAGATAAACGCGTGCAATCTTCAAAGGCTCTAAACACAATTAAATTAAAAATATTAACTATGTGGTACTTACTCTAAGCATTTTGTCAATGAAAGCAACACACTGACCGCTGTGCAGCCACATATCCTTCTGATTTATAAAATGAAATTTATTTTATTGCTCTGATTCAATCATTGAGCTCTCTACTGTGAAATCGATCGACTACGTATCCTTCTGATTTATGTAGGGAAAAAATATATTACTAGTGGCAGGTAAGAAAATAAGTGATGGTACTGTTGCGTAATAGAAAGGTAAATGAATAATTACGTTAATGAAAAATATAGCTAATGAGAAAATAGTCGGGTTAGCGGGTAGCTTCCACCCAAAACGGCTAATCATTATCGAAGCTACGTGTCGACCAAATGTATTTGTGGATCGAATACATATATGCATCGGCTAATAATCACACATTTTTTCAAGATACAAAGCTAGAAACAAACACAAACTATCCTGATTTCAAGTTTTTAATTGAAATTTGCTTCTGCGTCTGCACTTGGCGAGAATTTCTGATCGTTTGTTCAAGGTATTGCTTTTGTCTGCCATTAGTATTATCGACTTCTCCGTAGTATTTAAATCACATTTTCTTGATTCACGTTTGTACTTTGATGCTATCTTTGTGAAACTGTTGCCTGGCAATACTATGAAGAATTTTAGTACGTCGTGCCTACCTCAATAACAAAGAAATAGATAACGAAGAGCTATGTAACCAAAGGAAAAGAAGATTTGCCTGACACACGGTATATTTGATATGTTTTGTCAGGTTGATGTTGTATACTTTGTTTTAAAAAAAAGTATAAATTGAAAATGGCAAACATAAAATATAGCTTCTATAACGATGAAAAGACAGCAAGATAACAAAAATGTTTTCGAGTTCAAGAGCAACGAGCAGGTTCTGGACGTGACATTCACAAAAAAGTACGAAAAACTTCTTTGTTGACATGAAAAAGCCTCTTAACACTGCTACCAATTTTACTTTGCCATCACAATGTTCAATATTATCTGGAGATTTCACACCTGCAGGGGTTTGTTTTCAGTGCTGAACAAAAACAAAAATCATGTATGCGCAAATGGTATTTAGTTTACAGTAGAAGTGAAGCAGAAATTGGTTACAGCATTTTTAAGGATGGAGTAACTATAGGTGCAGTAATAGTCAATTCATCCGCGAAAATACAGAAACAAGCCCTAGCAAGAACCAGAAACGTATTTTGAAGCTGTATGATAATATGCACACCAGACAAAAATTGCATTTGCTATTGCAAAATGTTAACACTCTTGTTTTCATGAGTAGGCCTATCCTTTTGCACTTATACAAATTCGCTATTTCTTTTCACTATATATGCAATTTTTTGTTTTGCTTATACAATCTTGCACATACAGTCGAATTTGGTTAATTGCATAGTTAACTTGCCAAACTATTTTATGCGATTAAGCGGATATGCGTTTATCCGAAATTAGTATAAACAAACAAATGGGTTTGGGAATTACAACTCTCATGCAATAAAACATATTATGCAATTATCTGATATGCAATTAACCGGATTCGCCTGTATATTAATCCTCGACTTCATGAAAGCATTTCACACAATAAAAGCATTTAACTCAAACAATACTCTCTAGCAAGCCAATAGGCATTAGGCTAGCAAGCCTATTCAGTAAGTTTTAAAGTTTGACAAATTTGACTAGAAAATTACAACCTGATAAAATTGGGCTGAATAGCATGATTATAATATCTGTCAAGTGAGTTTGGTTGATTGAATAATACTGCTATTCAATAAAGGTTACACATACTGATAATATTAGTGCCAATCAATAAATATTGACCACTACCTTTGAAAAATTCCATCTTTGTAAATTAGCTTAATTTTGTTTCATTTTGTAGAAAAATTTCCCTTTGAAGCAAATAGGAACATAATGCTTCTTAATTCACACAACCCCAAACCATCTCTACATCACTTTTTCACTTTTTGGATAAAAAGTTATGGAGTTCTATTGATTTTGGACCCTCATGATTGTTTGTCCACAAGTTGCAGGCATTGGGGGTTGCATCCAACCAAAAATACGATAGCAAATGTTTTTTGGGTGCTAAGCAAGTATTCTAATCAAACTTTTTTAAATTCAAAAATTGTATTTTTTTTAGCAAAGTGTAGCGTGGACACACTAGTCACTATCTTTTTGCAGAACAAAAGCAAAAAATATATGAAACACGGATGCCAAAAGAACTTGGACAGCTAATTTCTTCTACAGCTAAATATTTGCACAATGACTACTTCTTGAAACCATTCGATCAGTATGCTGAAGTAAATACATACAATTTAAGTACATGCAATACCATCTAAAAATATAAGCTACAGTAACAATACTAATTTAACTGATTGGATACAAAAATTACAAATACCTTAATATGCTTTGTAGGCACTTCCATTTCTGTTCCATCAGCAAACAACACCACAGCTATGCCTTCCTCATCATCAATTGAATTTATTTTAGCATGAAAGTATAAAACACTTCCAGGCCATTTGGCCATAACATTGTCTCCAACCGACAATTTCATTTTAGGGCTAACTACAGCCTTATCACACCAAATAAATAAAATCTACAAAGCAAAGATTTAACAATGTAAACAATTAATCATTGTTGTAATCATCATGTACTATATGGGGCAAACTTTTTAACATATTCTGGCATAACATTACTAAATATCATAAAAGTTTAACATCTATGCAAAAATAACATTGCAATCTCTGCTAACGTGACAACCGTATTTCAAAGAAAATCGTTTCATGAATAGTTGTGTAGTTTATGTTCTGACTGAATTGTACATCATATGGTGCTTTGTCAAAAAAATGGCAGGAGCAATGTTTACAATGAAGAAAAATTTAGCAATACAAGACCTCCAACCAAGCAAAAACCTCTCATAAAGCTTTGCAAAAAGGCATTCATGCAAGATTAAATTCAAACTTTTTTCTGTCAAAAATAAAGTGCGACTTAAACATGCACAAACACCTTGCTTGAGGGGAAATGGTGGCCACTGAGTGACAACAAAATCCGTAAGCCTTTTGTTGATCCATTGCAATACTAAGAATAGATCAGTTGGAAAGATGACAAGAACAAAATATAACATATAACATAAAATCTACACAATTTTGTTTTGTAGTGTTAAGCATCAGAAAAGAACACTAAAAAGTTCAAATACTGGATATGAGCTGGGACAACATGAAGAGACTCAATAACTAATCTTTTCTTCAGATTGGACAGTTTTTTTTGGGTATCAGACATTCATCAGGGCACATACTAAATAAATGATCCAACAACTTTTGGTTACCCCTTTTCTTCCTTGGGATGCAGACTAGGCATGATACAATTTCTTGATGCATGCCACAAATTTAATTAAACTAGGCACAGGGAAAAGTGGCAGCCGATTTCCAACCAGTCGCAAATGCAAATTACTGACTGGCAGCCCTGCCACCAACAAGGCAGACAGCCATTACCCAAAGGTCACCTTCTACAACATGCTGGGTGAGCAGCCTAGTAAAGTATCCTAACTCAGTACAGCTCAAATGCATGTACATCTATTTTTCCACCAGTTGCAAGTTATACCTTGCTTTAGTATGTCAAAACATCAGTGTTCCTTCAAGTTTTTGGTAACTTGGTAACAACCCAAAAATTTTGGCTCTAAGCTGAAGATCAAGTACATTGAACTTCTAAATCTAGCTAATTTACCAAGAAACGGCTATCATTTTTGCCAAATTGCAAAATTTAAAGCTTTTTTGCGAAACAAGGGGTACAGTATTTGTGTGCACTATGAGTTGCATTTTTTGGTACAAGTTCTTCACCAAACCTAATGGATGCAACTAAACTTAAGGAACCAAGGCTGAGAAAACAGTTACTTTTTATTGCAAGACAGCTACAAAATCTATGCTAACACAAAAGTAAAAAAAAGTTGTGTTTTTGTGTGATGTATTTTAAACATATGTTATCAATTGAAAGCAAAAAGAACAACAAGTCAACATCGTGCCCCTATGCTTTACTTTTCTTTCTTTTAATATTTCAATTGAGCAAATTCAGGCAAACTTTTTGTGTGTCAAGAATCGATACAAACTAACATGCATATAAAAAAGGCACCTTTACTTATTAAGCAAGTTTTTCTGAAAAAACTGACAATTTATTCCAGCACATTTTAAAATATTGGCATAGCACATTTTCAAACCAAATCAGTATTTTTCTTTTAAATTTTTTGCTGCACTGGGACTAAAAACACAAAATATTGCACGTTGTTTAAAGTGATAGCCTTTTCTCATAAGCAAGCTAGATTTAAAAATTGGGCAAACTTATTCCTAAGTACAAAGCTAAACACTTAGTCACAAGCTAAGTTGTCAAAAACTCAAAAGTTTTGACACGTGTATTAAAAAACATACTCAAATTGTTGAAAAAATGAATTTAATACTGTTTTGAAAACATGAGCACTGAACTAGTTGTTATATGCCCTACTTCAAAAATGTTGGCCTAAAAAGAACTACAAACATAGAACATCATTGCCTTTTGCCTTGCTTCAGACTTCAGAGCTCTTTGTTCTATTGACACAACAAATTTTTATCCCAACTAAAGAAAACTGCCATACAGTGCTTATTTCAAGAGCACAACAAACAGGTCTATCAGGCACGAATGGTGCTTGACTACACTGGACCACTCTGTCACAAGAAATTAAGTTTAGTTTTGGAAAGGACTACTGGTACCAGTATTTGGCCTCGGACAGCATTTTATCCATGGACTGTTGGAGGCTATTTTCCCACCACCATTAATGTGTATTTGAATACGCATATTGGCTGTAATACTGTAGTGATGCCGTGGTGTTGTAAATAGTGAAGCTGCTTTTAAATGCAATGATTACATGCTCAAATCTTTGCTGGCAGGATGCTTAACTCTTTCACTCCCTCGATCATCGATTGATGATCTCGTGTTTTCAGTGTTTACCTCAAATTTTGTTAAATTGAGTTACAAAATTAGTTTACTATAAAATCGATTTGTGACTTTATTTTTCATCCGATTTTCATAAAATTTTCAAAAGATCACGCTTATTTCCTCACGCATCGGAAGATATATAATTTGTGCCTTAATTCTTGGATTTTTATACCCAAAAAAGGTTAAAATGACCAACAACGCAGTTGCAGACGACAAAATCGGCCAAATTCTCAGCACGTGCCAACTATCGTAAAATCAAATTGAGATTACATCTTTACCACATAACCAAACCCTTTATCATTAACACAGTCTGAAAACTACTCTTTTGGGGCATCATTTGACAAAATTTCAACCGATAATAATAAATTTTACGTTTTTGAATTTCCAAATTTTTTAGGGGTCTCAAAACTCCCCCAAACAAATTTGAATGATAAGTAGATAAAAGTAAATTTAGTGCGTAAAAAATATCATATGTTGCTAAATACCGGTCTTATTTGAAAGCTTAGGAAATTTGCTTTCCAGCAATATATAACTTTAAATAGTTTAGTCTAAGTGGTATATGATATTTACTGATCAAAAATGAGTACTGTACATCATGTCAGTTCAAAACCCCCAAAATTTTTTGACTTACCCTCACTAAATTATAATTTTTAGAAAAACTACACCCTATAAAAAGATAAAATAAATTGCAAATATTTCACCACTAAAGTCGTCATTTTGTATCAAGTTTCCAAGAAGACAAGAAGCGAAATACAAGTTTAAAAGCTAGCAGAAGTTTAGCTCATCTAAATCAAAGTTTGCTGTATCCCCCTTGTTTCTCAAGAAATGGGAAGGGTGTAAACAAGCGGCTGTTTCATTGTCAGTGACAGCATATTCTATTTAAACTTGATATTTTCTGAATCTTGAAGAAATTCCCTGTTCAAAAATACATAATGTTACATGGTTTATGCTAACCTCTAGCAGATAATAACTGATCATATTTTAGGTACTGAATTTAACTACCAAAATTTGGTACCGGTCGGTACCGGTCAAAAAAAAGGTCATGTGTCTCAGAAAATTGCAAATTGTAGAAAATCTAGGCTTTTAGGTAAGTTTTGATTGATGTACCTTGAAAGCTTATTTCCTTAGCATCATTTTGCGATCATTTCTAAAAAAATTGGTTGAAAATTAAATCTGTAGTGATCTTTGAGGTGAGGGTACTACTTTAATTTTGAAGAGAACCCCCCAGTTGGGGGGGTTCATTTGCATAAAATTTGCATATTCAAAAAAAATGTTTTTTTTTCTATTTGAAATCCTCAAGAAATGTAGATTTCAACGATATATCACACTTAATGTAGAAGTAGACAGCTGAGTAATGATTTACAAACAAACTTGAGGTACATAATTATGATTAATTATGATTGATTATGACAGTTTTTCGCGCTGCCACCTTACGGACATTTTTTTTCGCTTTTCACGCGGGAGCAAAAGAGTTAAACAAAGGCAAAGTAGAGTGGTGAAAGGTCCAATGTGAAAATCTATGGGAAAGTGTACACTGCAAGTACAAATATTTTTTAATTCATCATAGAAATTGACCACAAATGTCTGACAGCAAAATACTGATAGCTTCCAATGTTAAAATGTGGTGATGGCAAAATAGCCACTGACTTTACTTTTTTATTTTAATCATTCATTTCTTTTTTTATTTTGTTCAGCATTACATCATTAACAAATTAATTATTCAATGTTGAACAAAAAAAGCACAAATGAAGAAAGATGTAATTACAACTGAATGAACAGCTGGTCTAGGTTTTCCTTTTTCTCTGCCTGTTATCTATTTTTTGATAAATGACAATTAAAGCACTTTGATGTAATAAGCCTACATGTTGTTTAAGCAATAGGTTTAACAAAAATGGGTATGGTAGTGTTTCATCTTTAAAGGCCTAAACCTAAAATCGTAGTTAAAAGGCAGTGGCTATTTCACCGTCGATGGCAATTTGCCCTTGGAATCTATTTTGCCGTGATCATTCACGTGTGTTTATATAGCCAAATTTGCTGTTATCGCACCAGTGACTCTGTGGTGTAGTGGATAGAGCGCTGGTCTTGAGATACCAAGGTATCGGGTTCGAATCTCAGCACTTGAAAAGAAAGGCAGTGTACACTGAAGGGGCAGGCCCGGTATGTAAATGTACGGGGCAGTGTACACTGCAAGGGAGTGTGCAGGGTGGGGGATAGAGACCTGGAGGTGAAAAATTTTTTTTTTGGTTTTTAAAATTGACCAATCAGAGACGACCAAAAGTCACATGTTTAGTACGTCATTAAGATTGACCAATCACAAACAACTCACGGCAAAATAGTCTCTGAGGGTAAATTGCCGTCGACAGCAAAATAGCCACTGCCTAGTTAAAAAGTTCAGGCTCAACAACTTATCATACTTACTATAACTTGTAGCTTACAAGAAAAATTATCCTTTTTTAGAATAAAAAAAATCAAAACATTATGCAATGTTGAAATCAATAAAATAAGTGCATTATGATGTGTACACCTGGCGCTGTAGTTGGACCACAAAATTGAATGGGATAGCAAACTCCCAAATTTTGAACAAGCATAGGTCAAATGCTGACAGTCTTCTCAAAGTTTATCACCCTATAGCTGTTTGGCATTCTAAACTATTATTTTATAGTTACAGCTAACATACTGATATTGTTCTTAACTTTCCAGCATGCACTTTCTCTGCCCATAAGAGTTCAAATTACTGAATTAGTAGCTATATATGTCGAAGATGTCCCACAATGTACACATCATGAAACGTTAGTTAGATTAGACTATTAGTTAGTTATAAGCACAAATCATTATGGACATGTACTAATTAGAAATACCAGTACCCCTTGGATTCTAATAAATGATAAAAAAAATGGCAGTGGCTATTTTGCCGTCGACGGCAATTTGCCCTTGGAATCTATTTTCCCATAATCATTTACGTGTGTTTATATAGCCAAATTTGCTACAATTACACCAGTGACACTGTGGTGTAGTGGATAGAGCGCTGCTCTTGAGATACCGTACCATGATTGCAGGTTTGAATCTCAGCTGGCAGGGCTTCAATAGAAAGGCAGTGTACACTGATGGGGCAGGCCCTATATGTAAATGTACGGGGCAGTGTACAATGGAAGGGAGTGTACATGGTGGGGGATAGAGACCTGGGGGTGCAAAATTTTTTTAATTGATTTTTAAAATTGACCAATCAGAAACGACCAAAAGTCACATGTTTAGTACGTCATTAAGATTGACCAATCACAAATAACTCACAGTAAAATAGTCTCTGAGGGTAAATTGCCGTCGACGACAAAATAGCCACTGCAAAAAAAATCTACTTTCAGCTGTTCAGATAGGCTACCGGTACTAACTGAAATGAAATAACTCCTTCAAAAAGTTTTGAACTTCGATTTTATTAGAGACAATTTGCAAAAAATATTTTTACCCAGAGCAAACATTTGCTGGGTCTTCTGAAGAATCAGCCGCATTACAGGTTATGTGGAATTTTCACTTAGCAGTGGGGTATCTAATAGACCTGTAAACCTCATCAGTAAACGGTCAAATATATAAGCTATATTGAGAGCTTATTACATTGCTTGCTCTGTTTTACTCCAAAACAAAGTCACCTTGTGTCTTCACTTTAGAGTTGATACGAGCCAACTATTCTATCGATATGACTGGTGCAGAAAATCTGCGTAATTATTTAGTTTTTCACCCAACTACTTTCTTTTAAAAACAACAATTTGAACAAACAAATGGCGCCAATATTGTTGAGCATCAAGCAAGATTTCCGGCACAACGTTCGTAGGATGTTTTATTCCTTTATTTATTTTGATTAAATAAAGAACCCATACAAAAGACCAAACACAAACATTAAACTAGCATTTTGTCTTCCATTAAAATTCTGAAAAACACTATAGAGTCGAATCAAGACTGAAATTTAACGATGATTCTTCGTACCCCAAAATTTTTCCCCGCTATGAAAGAAGTCTTTGTTACAGTTGATTTTTTAAAAAGTCAAGCTGCCCTGCTGAATTTGGAACAAATATCGAAATCTAGTAAAAAGAATTGCTAACAAACAGCATTGTACAAAACAGGGAATGGTTGTAGAATATTTTTTTTAACCGTAATCTCTAATTTAAAAGAGGTTGTTATGCAATATCCAAACCATATCTTTAAGAAGTTTTTACATCTGCAAAATTTGTTGCAAAGAGGCTGTAGCAACCTCAACTATTACAAACCACAAACAGAAAGTCACCAACAGCAATCTCAACTTATAAACCAATTGGAATCTACGAAAAGTAGCTATCATGATAGAGGTTACTAGTCGCCCCATGGAGTGCACTCATTTTAATTCGGACTACAGTCGGATGCCTGCCGTTGCGCTACAATGGTGACCCGGACAAGGAAGCAGTCCCGTAGCACTCCAACTTCGGCCCCCCCCCAAAGTAAGCGCAATAGCCCCTGCGCACAGGTCATATCACTTTAGAGGTGTAAAATTGAAAAGCTGCATTAAGAAAATACACCACAATTTGTACATAAGTAAACAGGCTAATGTCAGAATAAAGCATGCGATACCGAAGGTGCAAGTCATAAAAAATTCGGCACCGATGCCAGAGTTCAGTAGGACATTTATGCAGACACTGCGAAACGAAAGCAATGACACTGAAAAACATGAAAAAGTTATAAAAACACAGTATCATTTGAATAGTCTGGAGCGAACCTTTTTGTTCGCAAATGCTGTTATGACATTGTCGTAATCAAGAGATCGGGCGCAGTCATTTTCGATTGACAACATGGCTAATGAAGATAGTCTACTGTCTGTCATAGACGTTCTATTAAAAGTTTTGATCAGTTTCAATTTGCTGAAGCTTCTTTCAGCGCTGGCAACAGTCACGGGGCAAGTTAGTAAGATTCGAAGTGCGATGTACACATTCGGATACAATTCAAATAAATGAGTCTTTAGAAGATAGTTCAGAAAGTCTTGAGCCGTATTGAGATTGCGTTTTTTTTGGAAAATTAAAACAAACCGCTGTAGCTCAGCGCTCATTTCATCAGAATCAATGTCACCGAACTTTTTTTGGAACTCTTTACAGCAAGTAAGAAGAGCATTTTCTTGTTGCACAAGCAAAAGTTTGTCTCGTGTGTACAAAAACGAAAAGGCGGAAGAAACCTCACGTAACAAATTAAAGCGCTCCTTTATTGACATAATAGCCTGGTCTACTAATGGATAGAAAAAGTTGCTTTTAAATTTCAGTTCAGGAGTAGCTCGTTGTTCCTCTTCACCTTGGTAATCAAACAATCTTCTTTTCTTTCC
Source organism: Trididemnum clinides (assembly GCA_963675345.1). Taxonomy (NCBI): domain Eukaryota; kingdom Metazoa; phylum Chordata; class Ascidiacea; order Aplousobranchia; family Didemnidae; genus Trididemnum; species Trididemnum clinides. The sequence goes on along the minus strand of OY776292.1, from coordinate 8,017,789 downwards.
ACTTCTTGGCGGAGGAAAAGAAGGATCAATATCCAATTCCTGTGCTATTTCAACAGCAGATGTTGCGGCACTGTCATAACCCGTTGTGCGATAGTTTTGCAAAAACTTTTCAGTTGCCTGGATTTCCGTTTCCATTGTATGAAGGGAGACTCCATACGATTGAAGAATCTTGCTTGCTTTATTGACTTGGAATAGGATATCATACCAAATAAACACCGACAAAAGAAAACTCCATTTTGATAAATGAGCTATCAACGATTTTGTTTCTGAGGCAGCTCTTCCATCTTTTCTTTCTATGGAAATGGCTTCCAAGTCTTTCAGTGCCAGCAACACCTCTTTTAAATTGTATCGAAGAGGTTTGATGCATTTAATTCTGCTTTCCCAACGAGTATCAGATTGTGACTTTATGGACAGCTCCACATGTTTCTTCAAAATTTCCCAACGCTGAGCAGAGGAAGAAAACAGCACATACAACCTTGTAAGTACTCCAAAAAATGTCAATGCTTCCGTCGATCAATTAGCACTGTCAACAACAACTAAGTTAAGGGTATGGTTTGCACAGGGCACGTAAACAGCTTTGGGATTGATGTCTAGCATTCTTGCTTGGACCCCAGAATGTTTTCCTTTCATATTAGCACCATTATCATATGACTGACCTCGACAATCAGACAATTCGAGTTGCAGTTCGGTCGCTTTTTCTAAGAAAGCATCCAACAAGCCTTTCCCAGTACTGTCACTTATTCTCAAGTAGCCAAAAAATGTTTCTTTAACAACAGCAGCTTCTTCATTACATAGTACATAACGGAGAATGACAGACATTTGTTCATGATGTGACATATCTGGAGTGCAGTCCAAAATTATAGAAAAATATTTTGCCAATTTCAATTGCTGTAAATTTTCTTTTTCAACTTCTGTCGCTAGCAATTCAATTAGTTCATTTTGTATGGTAGGACTCAAATAGTGATCTTTAGTGTTTTTATTCTTGATTCTGTCTTGAAGCTCTTTTAGGATCGGATCTCTTCTTGCCGAAAGCTCAAATATACCCAGAAAATTTCCATTGTGAGGAGATCCTAAGACTTCTTCAGATCCTCTAAAAGCAAGATTCCTTTCCGATAGAAACAAGGCAATGTCGATAAGTCTCTCTAAAACATTTCTCCAAAAACGTCTTTCATTGAAAAAAATATTCATCTCGCGTATGTCGATAGTGGATGAATTTCTTATCCCTTCAGCTAGCAACATCCATTGACTGCAGCATTCTTGGTGGGAAATGCCGTTTTCATGGTCTTTCAGTTTTTTTCGAAAAGCCCTCCCATGTATTTATACCACTACAAAAGGGGCGTAGTGTTTTTCCAAATAGCTTACAACAAAAGCAAAAAACTTGATCTGATTCCCCAGAATAAACTAGCCACGACCGTGAAACACTTTCACCATTAGGTAACACACGTTTATAATGGTTGGAGGAAAAACGTCGCCTTGGAGTTGTGTTATTATATGGAAAATTCATTATTAGTTGATGTGGTCCACGCTTTACTATACCACATCGTTGAGCATCAGAAATACTTTCAGGCCATTTACATGGGTCATCAGGGATAGGGGTAAATTGAGATTCAGTTATTTTTGATATTGAAGGTTGCGTATCGGCAGGTAAATCACAACTTACATTTTCTGGAAATTCACAATCACTTTGATGCTGATCGTCATAGTCTTCTTTTTCTTGTACACTATAGTTTTCTTCATCCCTCTCGGTACTAGTGCCAGGTCTACTCTGCTCAGTAATCTTGAAAAAATCTGTCATCTTGGGCAATTTCGCTACAGCATCTCGAGCAGTGGCTGCTTCTTTTCTCTTTTGAGCACCACTTTTTGAACGTTTCATTCTATACAATGTCAATAAAATACTTTATCTGCACTCTGCAGTGTATATATATTGTCCCGGTATTTATAGCCAAACAGAATTCCAGACCATTCTATGATTGTTGCGTAACAACGGCATTGTTACGTCAATCGAATATTCAAGATTCTACCAGAAAATCAATCGAAATATTCTAGATTCTGCGAGATAAAATGACGTTGCATTCACTTATGATGTCACAAGCCAATTTCTTCCTACAGTTTAAATCGGTTGTAAACAAGTCTGCTGAACTGAAAATAGTCACGTAGCCAAAAAGCAATTTCAGACTAACTTGGGCCCCCAAAGTTGGCCTGGGCCCCCCCAATTGGGGGGTTTTGGGGGCGGCTGCTACGTCTCTGCAAGGAAGCTACACCTTCTACGATGTAGTTGGACGGCAGCATCTTCAGTCAAGCAGCACAAGCCATCGTCGAGTCGCCGAGCCCTAACGTCAAGACTGCCTTCCAATTGAAGTCTTGGCGGGAATCTCACTGATCTCACTTACTTCGGCCGGCAGACCTCACTCTCTCAACTTTGGCAGAGAACGCATGCTGCGACCTCAGCAACTTTCTCCGTCCTTACGCACGTTTCCGCTAGCTGCGCGTGCTTGAAGGGGGAGTTGTGTAGCTACCTCAACTACTACAAACCACAAACAGAAAGTCACCAACAGCAATCTTAATTTATAAACCGATCGGAAACCACGAAAATAGCTATGATGATAGAAGTTACTGGTCGCCACATGGAGTGCACTCATTTTAATTTGGACTACAGTGGGATGCCTGCCGTTGCGCTACAAGGGTAAGAGGGGTATAATTTAACTAAAACTTTTATATGGTTGCCTTATCAAACATCTAGCTTAGGAGATGTTGGCCTAATTTAGAAAATACAAAGATTAATACTTGCACCGGTAATTTGACGTTGGGTAATAAAAAGTGAACAATGCCCCGATTCTTGCCGCAAACAGAGAAAACTGCTGAAACAAAATACATCCACCAATGTCTTTTTAATAGAACTCGCCATTGTTGAGGAGACTTAAGTCAATGACTCGGCTCGAGTCGGTGTAAAAAAGACTGCACTTGACTCAATTCATTTGCAGAAAATGACTCAACTTGACTAGGGACCCGACACCAGTGACTCGAGACTTAACTTGGGGCTCAACACCAGCAGTGATTCGAGACTCCAGTCAAGACTCAATTGGTCTACTGATAATGAAATTACTTGCATCAAAACAATTCTGTCTCAGAAAGTTTGATTTCTTAAAAATTTTACCTTGAAAATCGGAGTGTTTAAGAATGATTTTTTTACACACCGGCAACCATTGTCATATGGAGAGGGGCTCCTATGCACGCGCCCCTTCAGGAAAACGTTACATATTATTTTCAGTCATTATGCTTGTGACGGTAACAAACAAATAACCTTTTTTACAGAAACTCAAGTAGTCTAGCAAACTGTAGACAGTGACACTGTATCGATCTATTAGGGCTCTTCAGTGCAGTTGGTGACCAATAAGAAGCAAGAGGCTTTTAATAAAGCATAGCTTAGACCGTCGCACTTGTGGGACCTAATACTGGGTCCACTGTAGTGGAATTAATTTAAATATCTCAGGCCTTGGAAGTCATTATTTGTTCATATTAAGATAAATAGAAATGTAGCGTGTCGCGCCTCGCACTTCATCGAGCTGCCAAGCCAAAGATCTTTTTGTTTTTTGATGTATTTTTTTTGTTAGTTTGCTTTCTGCGGCTTAGCACTTTGCTCCTGCGGAGGTGTGTGATTCTAGGTGTTTACTGGATGAGCTGTGTTTGCTATTTTGCAACTCTGGGCGTCCCCAGTTTGACACCCAGCCATTGTACTGTAGCTGCTTTATTCGACGATTTTACTGACGAAGTAATATTAACTGACGAAGTGTCCACCGTCAGGTTTGTAGCTGCTCGGCTACCTCTGCTAAAAGAATATCGTGCTTCTATAGTTTGCACACCTGGCGATGTAACCTCACGCCAGGAATCTTAGTCTGTATGGCTTTTCGACAATCTAGCCATGGACCGATATCTATTGTGTTACTTATGATGATTAGCCTGCATTGCTAGCCGTGGAATGATATCTATTATGTACATATTGTGATAGGTTTAAATAATAATCCCTGTAGCTGACGACTGGGATAATTGTCCACGCTGGCTTGTTAGCGCGAGGTCCCCTACATAAACTGGTTAAGTACAGCAGCATGTAGTTTTACAGATTATGTTTAATCTACCCGTTGCGGTGTGACTAGAGTTGATTGTGATTAATATTGCACCGCGTATGCGTTTATTGTTACTACATGTGTCTAAAATCACACATCCTTTTTTTTATTAGGGCTAGATAAAGTTTATTTATTTTTCTTCTCATGGTAGCTCGTTGATAAGCTTACCTTTCCCGCCGTCTGTTGTTGTCTATTGTTTTTGTTCATGTGACATGCGCAGTGACCTGGCTTACATAGACGTGTGCAGTGACCTAGTGTTTGGTGACGTGTGCAGTATTTTGTTGCCGACCATGCAGTCGGATTCGGATATTTTCGGCACTCTTTCGTTGTTGATCGTCGTGGCAGACGGACGTGTTCTCGTGCCACAACCTCCATCATCGCTGGACTTGGTGGAGGAGGAACGCGATTTTGATTATCTGCCACAACTGCGTGAATTGATGTAATAAAACATTACTGTCGTGCTTCCTTCTTCGTGAATGCCATAGTTCCCAGCAATTGTGGTTCCGTCAGCACGCTGCATGTTCAAATAAACATATTTCCACAGCAAAATTGCTTAAGAGCCATCACCAACATCATGCTATACCATACAACAACCCATGACAACATTTATTACGATATAATGTACCCAGCGGGTTTTGGAGACGTTGTAATAGATTGCTGAAGGGCACAGTATGATGATGGTGATCGCTTTTAAGAAATTTTTTTATTTGATCTAAGATAATGCTGGTGGCAGATCCTCCTTCATTAAATAGGAAATTGCCTGAAAACTACAAGCTATAGCAACTAGCACTTTCTATACCTTGTCTTGTGTTTTTGTTATTCTTTTTAATAAGTCATTTAGCGTTTGGTGATAAAATATAACTTCAAGCCAACGCAACTTTACCTGAGTAGTTGTTTGTGTACTAATTTGTATAAGATAGACTACGAAATGATATGGAAACGATACGAGTTGAAACAATATGAATTACAATAAGATATTTTTAGGTTATAAAATTTAATTAATGAATTCTTTGAAACGCTTGTTGTGCAGCTGAAGCGTATCTGTTGCAGCCTACATGAAAAAAACTCAAGCACTTAATATTTTCTGAGGTGTCGCAGTGACGAAAGCCAACAAATTTAAAACAAAAATGACCGTCAAAGTAGTTTTAAAAAAACACTAAAATCGCTTACATGTGGGGGTAATTTTGAAAAATTTTCCCGAAGTGCATGCCCCCTGACTTTTCTAGGAAAATTGTGCCTTCAATACTCTCAAAGCGAGAATATGCCAAAAGGACATTTTTGCGCTGTCCTCAAAAAAACTCTTCCTAAACCCCTGCTGGCAATTCTAGAAACTATAGCAGGGCTACTCAACTGGCGGACCGCGGTCCGAATCCGCACTTTTCAAGGGTTAACCTTTAACAAGTCGAAATGGGTCATTTTGACCCATGAAGGTACACTTTTTGCTGTAATTATGTTGCTGTTGCTGGAAATTGCCTATTCTTTCTGGTAGCTGACTTTTTTGGAGGGATAAAGTTGTGGTAGGGTTGGTAAGCTTTTTGGATTAGTGGTTGCCTGGTGAGCAGGGATTTGTTTGTCAATTGGGTCATTTTGACCCAATTCGACACTTAATGTTACATTAATCGTTTTTAAGTGTTTTTAGATTTTATGCTTTAAAATGGCTACTAAACGTATAATAGATGTGTTGGAGGCTTTGGAGCATGATTCAGATGAATTTGATGTCGAAATCGAATATAGTGATTCTGAATGCGAGGAAGAAGTGGTTGAGGAAAGTAAGCATGATTCCGAATCCGAGCAAGAGGGATCGCTTTCCGATGAAAATAACGAAAGTGATGCTGATGAAGATTTGGAAGAACGCATTTTACTTGCGAAGTCAGGAATTGAATGGAAAGAAACTCTCTTTCGGGCCAATGTGCGGCGTAGCTCCAGAAACATTGTAACAGAAAAATCTGGTCCACTTGGTGCTGCAAAAAACTGTAAAACTCCTTTAGACATATTCAGCCTCTTTATGCCCCCATCTTTAATAACTAAAATTACTGATCATACAAATCAAAAAATTAAGAAGATCAGGGAACGGTATGGGTCCAGTTATGATGCTGCTAAAACAACTAATTCAGAACTTTTGGCTGTTTTGGGAATTTTAATTATTTCTGGAGCACAGCAAGCCTCTCGTCATGACATTCAAGACCTCTGGAAATCCGATGGAACTGAAATGGACTTGTTGCGATCTGTAATGTCTTATAAGCGCTTCAAATTTCTGTTGTGTCAAATGCGTTTTGATGATAGCACTAAAAGAGAAGAGAGGCGCTCTACCGATCGTCTGGCTCCAATTCGAGATATTTTTGAAAGCGTGGTAGCCTCTTTCCGTCAAATGTACAGTCCTACAGAGTTTGTGACTCTTAATGAAGCTCTGGAACCCTTTAGAGGCAGGTGTGGATTTGTTCAATACATGCCAAAGAAACCAGCTAAATATGGTTTAAAGCTACAGTGTTTATGTGACGCCAATACGAATTACACATGCAACATGGAAGTGTATGCTGGAAAACAACCAGATGGTCCCTTCCAGCTTTCAAATAAACCGCATGACATTACAATGCGTCTGACTGCACCCATCTTTGGTACCGGCCGCAACTTGACAACAGACAATTGGTATACAAGTGTCCCACTGGCTGAAGATCTCTTGAAAAATAAAATAACTCTCGTTGGAACAATGAAGAAAAACAAACCGGATATTCCACCAGAAATGAGACCGCAGAAAGATCGGGAAGTTTTCACCTCTAAATTTGGATTCCGAAAAGATATGATGATAGCTTCCTATGTACCGAAACAAAAAAAGGCAGTTATTATGCTATCCACAATGCATTCGGATGCAAGCATCGACGAAACGACTGGAGACAAGCAAAAGCCTTCAGTTGTGACATTTTACAATTCCACTAAAGGTGGTGTGGACATCGCAGACAAAAAATGCGCGGCTACATCTTGCTCCAGACGCACAAACCGCTGGCCGATGTCTTTATTCTATTCTCTCATCAACAAAGTTTGCTTGAATTCGTTGGTGATATACGTTTGGAATAACGAAACGGATGGCCTACGATTACGGCGAGAATTTTTGAGATCCCTTGGAAAAGAGCTTTTGCGAAAACAACTTGAAATACGCTTTCAAAACGGAACTGGAATACAGAGGGGTTTGCAAAACACTATTGCGACCTGTGCAGCGAGCTTGGAAATCAATGTTGCGATGATCACTGAGCCTGATTGTTCTAAGGAAAGTGCTCCTAAACGTGCACGAAGGGTTCGATGTGCATTCTGCAAAGACAGAAAGACAAACACCTACTGCTCCCAATGTTCAAAGCCAGTCTGCAGCACATGGGACCACCAACTTGCAAGAACTGCATTGAGTAAAGTACGTCATACCATAAACTATCATAAAAATTGTCATGATAAGTATTTTTTTTTCTTGTGTATTTCATAAAAACTTTCTCTTCAATACAATATTGCTGTTTTAACGAATGCTATTTGATGCAGGGTTAAGATAGAAAGCTATGGGTCAAAATGACCCATTTCGACTTTTAGTGTGAGAAAAATATTTCGACTTGTTAAAGGTTAAAGCTGGACCTCAAGCTTCATTTGGGCTTATCATATTTTTTTGATCAAAAACGGGACGCTCAAATTCAGTTCGAGACCTTATTTTAATTATGGGCGACGGGATCAGCTTCACATCGGCTGCAATTAGTCGCTGTTCCACCTGTGGTGGGGGTGATCTCCAACAACAAAAAAAGGTCATCACCTGTTTGGCTGATAAATAGTGTAGACTATGGGAAAATCCAAGTATTTTTCCGTATATACTGGTAATCTTTGTTTCATTTTTATCATTGCAAATCAAAAATTCTACTGGACCTCAGGAAATACTAAACATCTCCGACTGGACCTTCATTAAAATTAGTTGAGTAGCCCTGAACTATAGCGTCAAAATCCAGCAAATTAATTTCGTTATTTTGTACTGCAAACCCGTAAGGGTTTTGCTGTGTGAGATTTTGCCACTGTCGTGTGGTATAAGTAGGCTCATAAATAAATTCCTAACTTTTTTTGGAATTTAGTTGTATAATACAAAGCCATAAGTTTGACTTCCTAGCCAGCAGCAGTTAGTGAAGTAGAAAACTTATTATTATTGATATCGGTATGGTATAAAAAGTGATCTCTAAACTGTCAAGATCAGAGCTTAGACAAGCCTAGGTTAGCAGCACAAAGTTTTAATTTACCAAACAATACTACACAAATCAATTGCAGTTATTGAAAATATTATAGAAAGCTAAACCTTGCAATGAAGTGTTGAAAAGACTCGAATGGACTCGAGCCAAGTAAAAAAAATCGACTTGTCACGAGTCTTTTGTACGAAATGACTCGACTTGGCTCGAGACTAGACATCAGCGGTTCATGACTCAAATCGAGACTCGAACCTGAACGATTCATTTCCAATGTTGAAACTAGCACTCAATCTCTAAAAAACTCTCAAAAAACACATTTTCCTGTTTATCACTGCATAGTTTTAATCACTATTCACTAAAATTAAATAGGCTATGACAATAGACCCTATCACACTTCTTTAAAACGCTATTTTCAACCCTGCCACTGTCGACTCGGAAATTCCTATTTTCCCTATTTAGTTGCACCGCTCATTTAAATTTCCATTTCTTGCTTTCATGCTTTATCACGGTCTGTAGGAAAAAATCATGTGTTTTTGAGGTGATCTACACCAAATAGCAAACAAAAAAGCAAATAGCTTGGCCTGAATGCAGCCCCATGCACTCCGCAAGTCGACTACAAATTTTATCTGCTTTTTGATTGCATGGATTGATTTCATGCTGTCATTATTTTTTAGTGTAAAAGCTTAAGTAATGAAAAAACTTTGCGTAATTTACATTTAAACCTGAAAGAACCTTATCCTGAAGTGTAAATGAACTACATTCTTTTAAATGCACATTTCCAAGACGACTAGAGTGGTCTAATGAAAAATGGAAATTTTGATGTGATAATATTGTGCGAAGATTGCGCAATTTCCTATGAAAAAAAACTTTCAGTAAGACCAAAAACAGACAAAGTTAATATCTCAATGATGAAGTCAATACATCTAATTTTGCTTTGGTTTGTGTCAAACTAGTAGTAAATAAGCAACATTAAAAAGGTTAACAGAGATATAGGTACCGGCATTATGGGCAAAGCTTATAAAATCCAAATTTTGAGCAGAGATTAATAGAAAAAAAGTCAAGAGATTCACGTTACTATGTAAAATCGTAGTCACCGAATATACCACTGTACCCGTGGAGGGGGATGTTTTTAGAAAATGGGTGATTGGGCCAATCTAATAATTGGATGCAAGGCATTTAAAGGAAGGTATAGCACCTTTTTTTGTTTCGAGACCAGCGCACATAAACGCAGCCAAGAAGCCTCTTGTCACAAATATCATTACAAAAGGGGAGGGAGGTGGTGACGGAAGATTTCCACCTAGCAGTATGTTTTTGTAATCGAAAAACAAAATCTTTAAGCCGCCTACTTACAATAATGGGAAGAAAAGAATAGAATTTGTAACAATATAGAGAATTTGTGAGTATGACCAGCCTTAATTCAAAGTACTATAATCGGGATTAGGAAAAAACCGATTAGGGACATACAGTAGGTGGGATGCTCCCATTTACACCAACTTTTTGTTCCTCCTACTAAAGTTGTAATTTACATGAGGCAGCTGAATCAATGTTTCTAACCGGTAATTACTGACAGGTAGCCCTACCGATCGAAGCTGGCAGAGCCGTACATTGCGCTTTTCTATTTGTCAGGCTCCAATCTTACTGACTAAAGAGAAGGCATGGCCCTTTTGCCTACCCTCGCTGTTCTTATGCTGGGAATGTGTCTATAGCTGTTCTTGTACCATGAAACCATAGACACAACCAGGGATTTGAGATTACAAACAAATTCAAAAAAGTAAGAAGACCTACTACTTCACACTAGAATTACTGTCTTTTCAACCTACTTAAAATTCCCGCGAGCGGTCAAAATGATCGTTTGCTCAATTACTAATAAATGCTTAATAACTAGACATTATTTTGTGTCATAAGTTTCTTTTAACTGTTGTGTTAGACCTAGTAATGCCTTGAATTAATCTAAGTGGGAGTTTAACAAATCGTCAGCTCCATTATGTCTTGGAATAAATTGCATAGGTTCTAATCTAGGAAATAGATTGTAGGCCTTCAACTTTTTGTAGCTGCGTTACTGTTAGTACGTTTGGAGCTTGTAATCTGCCTCTCGATTTGAAAGAAAATTTGATGCATTTCAATTTTGCTTTGTCCTTAGCGACCAATCCAAATCAAATTCCGCTGTATTGGACAGTTTTCCACACAGATCCACTATAAATAATAATTGCGGTACCGTTCATTGTATTTTTTTTGTATTTGCCATATTTATCCTCCATTCACGAGAAAGCGATGTATCGCTATGTTTTTTGGACGGTGAGTCCGCACTCGCTTGGGAGTTGCCATTTCCGGGTCACCTGTCTTGTACATAAAGGTGGGGCGTCTCGTTAAGTGCCTTGCCCAAGGACAACAAGCGAACTTGCCGGCTTGTTCTCCACAACCTCCCATAAATGCCGAGCACCAAACAGGGAAGCTATAGATACCATTTTTAAAAGTCTTTTGGCATGACTCGACAAAGGGAATGAACCGCAGGTCTACCGACTGCGATGCGGAGGCTCTCATTCTGCATTTCTTCTGCTTATTTAGTTTTGCTCAGCACGACCTGCATAATTTTTTGAATTTAATTTTGGGAAAATGAAAAGGCTTTCTTTACTGAATGAATAGTTTTCGCGTGATTGTTTATCTCATAATTACAGTCATATTATTTGCGCTTATTTGGTGTGAGGAGAATCGTTTTCATGGTTGTCCAGATTTATTGTGAAGGTTGAAAAAGCACTCAAACGTTAAAGTTGATTACACGTGAGAAGTACAAATTTATGGAACCGCAGAGAAAATTTAAGGAGAGAATTAAAGAGGAAATTAAGAGTAATTGTTTTGTCCCCATAAAAGGCCTTGAAATACTATGGTCATCAAATATACAAAGCGCAATCCTGTTTCTAAGTACGTACTTACGCTTCAATTCCTCTGAAACTACTGGATGAGTAAACATCAAACTTGGCACGATTGATCACCACCTTGGGGTGAGTGTCATAAGAGAATTCGGAAGTTATGTTGACGTCATAATTAAGGATATTTTTTTAGTTGATATTTTTTAATAGAGTAAAATCAGTTTGTGCTCAAACGAAAGCTACCACCCAACCTATCACTTTACACAAAATTTCATCACTTTGAGGTTAAAATGACGTCACAATCAGCGCTTGATTGCGTAATTGACTAACTGCATTTTCCCAAAAACTACTGGTTGTAGAAACGTTATTGAACGCATTTCCAGAACATGTTAATAAGGTAATTTCCATAAAAACAACTTCACAACAACTTAAGCTCATTTGACAATACAACGAGCAATTCTTTATTTAAACATTTTAAGCCTTCCAATCATGCTCCTCTTTTTCTCTTGCGCGCTTGCAGCTCGGTCTATGATGTCATCATGCCGTCTGATATGACAAACACAGTCTATCGCTGCCAGAGATCACAATATACTGATTCTTTTAAAAATTGCAACATTTTTGCAAAATCAGTTAGATTTAAAACTGATTTGTGACCTCATTTCTCAACCGGTTTTCAAACTTTTTTTCAACAAATTAAAGGGGATTTCAAGGCAATTCCAATAGTTTGTACTTTAGTGTTACATTTTATACCAAAAAAGCTGAACTTTATTACCGGTAGTGTAACTTTTTACCCCTCCCAAAAGTAGTAATCTGATTAATAACAAGTAAGTTTATTACAAAAAAGTAACAATAAAGTACTAACAATTAATGTCCTTTAAAGGCTTAGAAAATTTGCTTTCCACCAATATGCAATTCCAATAACTTAAGGCTAAGGATTAGTTTGTAATGGCTGATCAAAAATTGTTTGCCATACATCATGTTCTATTTTTCGCTGAACAATTATCCTGCCTAACCAAACCAACTTGCAACTGTTAGACAAAGTTAGTTCTTTGGTACATTTTGACTATATTTACTCACAAGCATGGTTCTTTGCATTATTTGTCTACGTTTCAAAAGCATTCATTAAAAAATGAGGTCTCTAAGCGATTATGAAATAAAGTCTACCGGTGAAAAACACACAAATTTTTGCTGCTTGCATATCACAAAATTGCAATTGCTAGGAAAACTAAGTCCTTTGGTACATTTTGTCTATTTTTTCTTGCTAGCGTGGATCTTTGGCATTATCCAACAAAATACTCAAAACGATTTAACTAAACATGAAGTCTCTAAAAATTTAAATATTTAACCAATTCCTAGCAAAACACTTGGTGAACACTTAAGAAAAAGACGAGGTGAAATAAAGATAGCCCTGTTTCAACTTTGCAAAAAAAATTATGTCGAGCTATATATCATCCAAATAATAAAGCAATTTTCTTTGCAAATGGATGAGGCCAGCGCAGCCAGCTGATCTGATATTCTTAACCTCAACATTATTATGAGGACCCTGCTACTGCAATAACCTATCTGTGAGTGCTTCATTTCAGATTAGTTTGCTCTTTTCATGGCTGCGTTTATCCCAGGACCGAGCAACATGTCCTCAGTCAGAGCGTTACCTCATGCGAATTTGCCTACAGTAACGAAAAAGTTTTAAGTAGATGTTCTAACATCTAATGGCTTAATCCAGAAAATACATATCAATTGTCTTGACACTCTGCCACAACTTTGATATGCTTCCAAAACTTGCTAAATTTAACAGATGAAAGTATCTTTAGTTTAAGAACGCCTATAGTGATATCAGGGCAAATAAGATGTTGCCAGCACACAACAAACTTGGGAGAGATGCAGTGGCTATGCACACCCACCAATAATGTTTTTTTTAATCGGTTGCCTTTCAAAAACGTAAGTTTTTGCTAAAAGTACTTCTATAACATTTTACGCTGTATCAAGGTGCAACAAACGATTATTTATAAAAGTGTTTTTTAAGCATGATTTTTTCTTCTCTTGATTTATTTTTCAAAGCCGTGTTCCGTCGTAATCTCAAATAATATCACAATGCTTGTCGCTATATAGTGAGAACAGCAGAGGCAGAAAAAATACCCGCTGTTATTTTGATAGCAAACTAAAATATTAAAGCCCATTGCTGATATTTGTAATAGATAGGCTCTTTGTATTGTTACGAAACACTGATCTTCATTAATAAGTGGGGAAGTCAAGGTTAAGGGCAAAGTTAAATGTAATTAAATCCCAAGTTTACAAAAAGATCAAAATAAAACTATGATAGCATCAACAATTCGTAAAACTGGATCAAGAGGTAACGTTTTTGTTTCAAAATAGTGTAATAGGCGCCTATTGCAATAGATTATATCACTTTGTGGAAAGGCATGGCCCCTTTTCACGCTATGGCAGAATTAAAGCAAAAAAGGGCAGTCAAAGAACTTAATGTCTCAAATGTAAATACGAAAGGGAGCCCACTAAATCGTCAAAAAAGCCAAACAGAAAATAGGTCTATTTTTAATGGTCAAAACGACCATTATTTGTGCACTGCCATCAATTTTGACTACGTTTCACCCCCTCCTCCTTACACTTTTTCAAGGTATGAATAATAAGTTTGTGATATCATTCTTTGATTTCGAGTACTATCAGTCTTGATTAATTGATTAAGATGATCACCATTGCGGGTGCAGAAACATTGGCTTATATTTACTAAAACCTTTTCGTTGCTCCTCTCACAAATGCTTGTACGGCGAAGCCTGCGCATCTGCCTTAATTAATGAGTTTTAACTCGGCACGGGCGATGAATGCCCTGCAGGAGTAAAATCGCGCCATACTTAGGGGAAACATTTTTTCTATCTTGCTTGCTAATACCTTTATAGATCTACCGGGACCAAAGGTATAAGTTTTGGGAAAAGTAAGGACTCTTTCGACTCCTCTGAGCAGACCTAAGCAAGGAAAAACAAACATGCAACCTATTGCGTAGCCAGCAGGGATTTGAGAAAGTGTGTTCCCTACTTCCAAGCTAAGGGAAACGCAAGACCTCCTTGAGTTCACAAAAGCAATGAACGGAGCACATACACTAAACGCATAGCCAAGACGTTGAAATTAGAAATTCTATTTGAAAAAGGAGCTCATCAAGTCGAGAAAGTTTCAGCAAGTCGAGAAAGTTTCATCAAGTCGAGAAAGTCTCATGTGCAGAAAAAACAACTTTTTGTTGCTGATCGCTCAAATGCTTGATGGGTAAAGACGTCATACTCAATCCCGATGTTACTGTTAGAAGCTCTGCGGGCGGCGCTGACACATGCTATTAAGCAAGGATTTTTTCTTTTGCTGATATGCTGCCTGTTAAGATATCTATATGTATATTATAAAGCAATATAAAAAACCCAAATTTAAGAAAAAATCAAAACCATAAACCTAACAATTTTGTAAAATTGAATTTAGAGAAATTATTTTGTTCGAAAGTGAATTGGCTCAATGGGCTCCTTACTAGAACATCGTGAATGACTTTGGGAAAGGCACTGCCGCTTTTGTCACCATGCTGGAAACAAGGCAAATAACGCAGCCAATGAACTCAACACCACAAATAGGAAAAGGACCGAACCAACTCGCAAAATATGCTTGCCACTAAATAGTTTATTTTTGTCATTGTGAAAGCAACCACCATTTGGCCGCCATCATCATTTTTGTTTGTGTTTTGTCTCTCCCCCTCACACTTTATAAAACATTAATAATAGTTTGTGGCAACATTTTTTCTTCATGAGTTTTCGCAAAAGTGCATAAAATTCATTAACATTTCACTGCCGTTCATACAAGAGACCGATGGGTGAAGCCAGAGCCGCCGGCAAGACCGAAATACTTCAAACCGACGTTACTGATGGGGGCCCTACCGGGTGACCCCGGCTAGTGGTTGCCTATAATTTCTTTAAATGTTTTTTAACGAATGATGTTTCAACGAAATTTCATGGAAAGCTTCCAACCACAAATGGCTTAAGAACTTTACGCCTAAAATCTCTCTAAAACGTGGCATAACAACCCCTTTCATTACGTGAAACCCACCGTTTTTTAACAAGCAAAGCGAGCATGAGCGACCAGCAACCAAGCAATTTTAGGCTTGAAAGGATCTTTTTGATTACGTATCAAGAGCTAATTTGTAACGAAGTGTTTTCACTTGTTGAACGTTGCCCACGCAGCAGCAGCAACCAGTTAGTAAAAGAAGGAATTTTCTCTTGAGAAAATGGGATGCAAGATTATTTTTTATCTACATGAAGGCGTCAGGTCACGTCACGAGAAAAACGAACAATATGTGGCCTACGGTATTTCTTGTTACTTAATTATAAAGACAATCTTCGAAAATAAAAGTAGCAAAACGTGGTAAGTTAATTTTCGAAAGAATGGTTCAAAAAAAGTACGCGATATCACCAAAATGCAGATTGCGGAAACCAATCTTTGGCGATATAGTTTGCTCTGTTATCTATTTACTAACTTTGCTGCTTATATCAAAACAAATATTTCAACTTTGGCCATAAATCTTTTACGCGGCCTTCATATTTTATTACAGGCGATCTTGGCGACAAATCCTGCAAATAGTTAGGTTTGCATCTACACTGCTTTGCTTTTTATCACAAACCAATGTGTGCAACTTTCAAAATGTTTTGTGGTTCAACTTAGTACTGGCTATTAATTTGGCCACAAAACACCAAAATACTACTCAGACCAAATAAAAGACATTTACCAAAACTAGTCTTTAAACGGTAGTCTGTATAAACATCGTGAAATATAAAAGTGATTACCTTAATAATTTCAAGCCATTTCAAAAGAAGATCACATTTCTTATTCAGGTTAACTTATTTGACTTGAATAAAACATTTTTGTAATATATTGTTATCCTTCGGTCAAAAAAAACATTTTCGCCAGTTACGCGCAGAACACCTTGTGTTCAGAGCCGCTTAAATCGCCGCCGTTTCTGCTGGCCCAATGCTTTGATTGCCATACGCACGGACACAATTAAGGAAACTTGCAGGCTTTTTCTCCTCATTGTTCCTTTTGTAGTTAACGTCCAGCAGGAAAACTGTAAATGCCGGTTTTTTTAAATCTTCGATATGAATTGGCCTGGCTATCAGATTCAAATCTATTGAGAGCGAGGTGAACCCTCCCACCACTACACCTCAACGCTGGTACAATGAAAGCTTGACAAATCTGTTGCGCAAGCATTCACTACTAATCCAATCGAAAACTACAGCGCCGATGTAACGTTGAAGGGGAAAATGATGAGGAAAATTTTCGTCCATTCTTTCTACAACACTTAACAAACCAGAAAACAGACACTAGTTGCTTGAATCCAAAACACATGTAATGATGGAACCAATCCATGCCTTGATAAGGAAGATTTCTCAGAAACTTGCACGATAAAGAACGTGTAAAAGATAATGATGTTGTACAAGATGAAACAAACCTCGAAGAGCTTTTACTGTCCGATGTGAAATTTCCATCTCATAACCAGTAGCGTTGAAGTGTATTCATCTATGACATCAATGTTTTTGCCTTTTTATTAAACTTTAATCGGCGGTGGTGTAGTGGATAGAGCGCGCTTCGCAGTTGGTAGGCATGGACTTCATGCCTCGAGTCACAACAAAAGCTTTAAAAGTGTTACAATTTTTACAGTGTTCCAACTTTCACGGTTTCTCTTTCTGCTGCTTGCTTAACGCGAAAAGAATTGTGTGGAAAACAGCCGAAAAACTCCCTTGTTGCGACCTGTGCAGAGACGTAGCAGCCGCCCCCCAAACCCCCCAATTGGGGGGGGCCCAGGCCAACTTTGGGGGCCCAAGTTAGTCTGAAATTGCTTTTTGGCTACGTGACTATTTTCAGTTCAGCAGACTTGTTTACAACCGATTTAAACTGTAGGAAGAAATTGGCTTGTGACATCATAAGTGAATGCAACGTCATTTTATCTCGCAGAATCTAGAATATTTCGATTGATTTTCTGGTAGAATCTTGAATATTCGATTGACGTAACAATGCCGTTGTTACGCAACAATCATAGAATGGTCTGGAATTCTGTTTGGCTATAAATACCGGGACAATATATATACACTGCAGAGTGCAGATAAAGTATTTTATTGACATTGTATAGAATGAAACGTTCAAAAAGTGGTGCTCAAAAGAGAAAAGAAGCAGCCACTGCTCGAGATGCTGTAGCGAAATTGCCCAAGATGACAGATTTTTTCAAGATTACTGAGCAGAGTAGACCTGGCACTAGTACCGAGAGGGATGAAGAAAACTACAGTGTACAAGAAAAAGAAGACTATGACGATCAGCATCAAAGTGATTGTGAACTTCCAGAAAATGTAAGTTGTGATTTACCTGCCAATACGCAACCTTCAATATCAAAAATAACTGAATCTCAATTTACCCCTATCCCTGATGACCCATGTAAATGGCCTGAAAGTATTTCTGATGCTCAACGATGTGATATAGTAAAGCGTGGACCACATCAACTAATAATGAATTTTCCATATAATAACACAACTCCAAGGCGACGTTTTTCCTCCAACCATTATAAACGTGTGTTACCTAATGGTGAAAGTGTTTCACGGTCGTGGCTAGTTTATTCTGGGGAATCAGATCAAGTTTTTTGCTTTTGTTGTAAGCTATTTGGAAAAGCACTAAGCCCCTTTTGTAGTAGTATAAATACATGGGAGGGTTTTTTGAAAAAACTGAAAGACCATGAAAACGGCATTTCCCACCAAGAATGCTGCAGTCAATGGATGTTGCTAGCTGAAGGGATAAGAAATTCATCCACTATCGACAAACGCGAGATGAATATTTTTTTCAATGAAAGACGTTTTTGGAGAAATGTTTTAGAGAGACTTATCGACATTGCCTTGTTTCTATCGGAAAGGAATCTTGCTTTTAGAGGATCTGAAGAAGTCTTAGGATCTCCTCACAATGGAAATTTTCTGGGTATATTTGAGCTTTCGGCAAGAAGAGATCCGATCCTAAAAGAGCTTCAAGACAGAATCAAGAATAAAAACACTAAAGATCACTATTAGAGTCCTACCATACAAAATGAACTAATTGAATTGCTAGCGACAGAAGTTGAAAAAGAAAATTTACAGCAATTGAAATTGGCAAAATATTTTTCTATAATTTTGGACTGCACTCCAGATATGTCACATCATGAACAAATGTCTGTCATTCTCCGTTATGTACTATGTAATGAAGAAGCTGCTGTTGTTAAAGAAACATTTTTTGGCTACTTGAGAATAAGTGACAGTACTGGGAAAGGCTTGTTGGACGCTTTCTTAGAAAAAGCGACCGAACTGCAACTCGAATTGTCTGATTGTCGAGGTCAGTCATATGATAATGGTGCTAACATGAAAGGAAAACATTCTGGGGTCCAAGCAAGAATGCTAGACATCAATCCCAAAGCTGTTTACGTGCCCTGTGCAAACCATACCCTTAACTTAGTTGTTGTTGACAGTGCTAATTCATCGACGGAAGCATTGACATTTTTTGGAGTACTTACAAGGTTGTATGTGCTGTTTTCTTCCTCTGCTCAGCGTTGGGAAATTTTGAAGAAACATGTGGAGCTGTCCATAAAGTCACAATCTGATACTCGTTGGGAAAGCAGAATTAAATGCATCAAACCTCTTCGATACAATTTAAAAGAGGTGTTGCTGGTACTGAAAGACTTGGAAGCCATTTCCATAGAAAGAAAAGATGGAAGAGCTGCCTCAGAAACAAAATCGTTGATAGCTCATTTATCAAAATGGAGTTTTCTTTTGTCGGTGTTTATTTGGTATGATATCCTATTCCAAGTCAATAAAGCAAGCAAGATTCTTCAATCGTATGGAGTCTCCCTTCATACAATGGAAACGGAAATCCAGGCAACTGAAAAGTTTTTGCAAAACTATCGCACAACGGTTTATGACAGTGCCGCAACATCTGCTGTTGAAATAGCACAGGAATTGGATATTGATTCTTCTTTTCCTCCGTCAAGAAGTGGAAAGAAAAGAAGATTGTTTGATTACCAAGGTGAAGAGGAACAACGAGCTACTCCTGAACTGAAATTTAAAAGCAACTTTTTCTATCCATTAGTAGACCAGGCTATTATGTCAATAAAGGAGCGCTTTAATTTGTTACGTGAGGTTTCTTCCGCCTTTTCGTTTTTGTACACACGAGACAAACTTTTGCTTGTGCAACAAGAAAATGCTCTTCTTACTTGCTGTAAAGAGTTCCAAAAAAAGTTCGGTGACATTGATTCTGATGAAATGAGCGCTGAGCTACAGCGGTTTGTTTTAATTTTACAAAAAAAACGCAATCTCAATACGGCTCAAGACTTTCTGAACTATCTTCTAAAGACTCATTTATTTGAATTGTATCCGAATGTGTACATCGCACTTCGAATCTTAGTAACTTGCCCCGTGACTGTTGCCAGCGCTGAAAGAAGCTTCAGCAAATTGAAACTGATCAAAACTTTTAATAGAACGTCTATGACAGACAGTAGACTATCTTCATTAGCCATGTTGTCAATCGAAAATGACTGCGCCCGATCTCTTGATTATGACAATGTCATAACAGCATTTGCGAACAAAAAGGTTCGCTCCAGACTATTTAAATGATACTGTGTTTTTATAACTTTTTCATGTTTTTCAGTGTCATTGCTTTCGTTTCGCAGTGTCTGCATAAATGTCCTACTGAACTCTGGCATCGGTGCCGAATTTTTTATGACTTGCACCTTCGGTATCGGCATGCTTTATTCTGACATTAGCCTGTTTACTTATGTACAAATTGTGGTGTATTTTCTTAATGCAGCTTTTCAATTTTACACCTCTAAAGTGATATGACCTGTGCGCAGGGGCTCTTGCACTTACTTTGGGGGGGGCCCGAAGTTGGAGTGCTACGGGACTGGACCTGTGTAAGGCACATAAGGGGATTTCTTTATCTTTATTTAGTAGCCTTAGG
The DNA here is from genome assembly GCA_963675345.1 of Trididemnum clinides. NCBI lineage: Eukaryota > Metazoa > Chordata > Ascidiacea > Aplousobranchia > Didemnidae > Trididemnum > Trididemnum clinides. Next base: position 7,997,599 of record OY776292.1, on the reverse strand, counting down.
GCCGAGTAGTGCACCACTTGCGGTCAACCAGTATAATCAAGGGCCCGAAAACAAAGCACAAATTCACGCGATGAATAAATGAATAAAAAGTTTGACACATTTTTTTCTACATTTTTAACGGTCTAAAGCCGTATTGCAAGTTCAAAATTATCTGCTCTGCCACTCCTCGAAAATTGGGACTCTTTATGGGTGGAAGTTGAAGCCTGTTTAGCACCCTCGTTGATTGCTACGTCAAGTGCACTATTTCAAGTAGCTCTTTAAAATAAATTAATGCTTTGGTATTTTATTTAAAGCTGCATTTGGTCATTAAAAAACGATTTAAAAATTAGTTCAATGCTATAAAAATATTGCTGTTAGCATTTATATGCCAGTTGTATATTATTGAAGGATAGCGGAGCAAGGATCGGGTGACGGGAATTGTTCGTTATTAAATCAGCATTGAGAAGCTCGTCACCCAGCATGTTGCAAAGGTGACTTTTGACCGGCCACCAAAAGCTGTCTGCCTTGTTGGTGGTGAGACTCTGAGTCTCCGATTCTTATTTCAAGACTGGTTTGAAATAAACTACCGTTTTATCCTGGCTTGCATCTTATCTTGATTAGGTTTGAGGTCTTGATCAAAATGGTCGATCAGTGCCGGCCCTCAAACTCCAAAGAAGTGGCAACGAAAACACTCTCATGTAGGGTGGTGTTACCCTGGGTAAAGCGTAGGAACCTCTCTAGACTATACTAAACCGAAAACTTTTGTCATTAAAAAGCTTCGTTTTCTTTCTTCTCTAAAAATAGCTTCTAATAGGTGTCCTAAACTAGCTGCAGGTGTTATGTCTTCAGTTTGCTTTTTGTGTTGAAAAAATAGCTCTAACACAAAAAGCATGCTATAAATATCGCCAACTGCATTCAGGTTGAGCGGCTTGCTTTTGTTCGTGTTGGTGAATGATGGCCCGGAATTTACAATAAATTCTGAAACAACTATTTGGAGTTATAAAAGGAAACAGAAAAAAAAATTAAAAATTTCTTCTCCTTTTTGTCTAAAATGATTTGTATCTTTTGCATATCTGATACCGGTACTTTTTTACAAACTTACTGTTTGTTAATTCAATATCTCTCATAACGTTAGATGTTTGCATTTTTTGTAGCTGCGTCAATTCGAATGTGCGGCACGGTAAGCTGAGTGTTGCTGTTGTCATCAAAAATGCGACTTGATCGCTTGCATAAATGGTTAGCATGCACATGACGAGCGGAAACACCTTTTGCTTTCGCATTTATGAGAAGGGCCTCTTCCTATCATATGTACTGTAGCCTGCGCCGATTGCAACGACTTTTATGGATGGCTGCTGATTTGGAAACCTTAAAAGTCATGTCACTGTATAGCCTCCCAAATTCCAGGTTTATCTTGCGTTCAATGAGTTAGATAAGCTCTCATCATCAAAAAAGAAATGTCTGATGATAGCGGTGGACGACCAAAGAATAAATTCTTTTAATTTTTGTCTTAATTTAATTGCCTCCATACATTTCTTTGTTCACACTATGCCGCTTCTCTGTATGGTGAATAGTTTTCACTTAACTATGAGATCATTGAGCGAAGAAAGTGGTAAAGAGGCTTCTCTTCAGTAAACCTTACTTTCTATCAGCGCACCCAGCATCAGCTTTTTTGAACGAAAGGACCCAAAATACAGTTTTTAGTCTTTGTGTTCCTCAATTTTGTAAAACAATCTTTTTTCGGAAAAAAGAGTTTTTCTAACTCACAATTTTGTATATTTGTACGCTCGTACCTGAAATTTTTTTGGTGAGCTTTTTCGGAGATCCACGTTTTGTAGCCAATGTATCTGAAAACATCTTTACTTCTTTATGGTATTCAAAAGATTTGGGAAATCATGACTCCTGTGCTCCCCTAGCGACGCCTGTATTATCCTTCTTTTCAGTGAAAGCAATATATTGATATTCTGAGCAGGATGACCGAGCACAACAGTGATGACGTTCCATACAGTTATAAAGTTTTTGTAAATTATTCTTTAGTTTAAACCTCTCGTTAATTACTTTTTGATCGGGGTACATGTAAGTATGCTTTAAAGTTATCTAAACTTTTTTTATGGTATTACATTATAACTTTTAATGTAAGAGAGATAGCGGTTGACATCATAACTTTGCATCAGCTAATACGAAATCACAACGAATGCATGTTTTTATCTAAAAACCTGTGTTTGAAAGCTAATAGATTTCTCAGTATTTGAAAGATAAAAAATACCAGGAATTCCAGACAAATAGTTGTTGCAAATAATTGTCCCAAATACAAAAGTTGCTGATAGTTTCTAAAACATACCGCCACTGCAATAACAAATAATTGTAAGCAAAGAATTGGGAACTAATTGTTTTTGAGAAAAATTGGCGATTGATTGTTTGCTGACGTTAACGAAGAGATTGCGGTTCCTGGTTAGTAACGGAACTAAACAGGTTGAGCATTTTTTGTTTGGAAGTTTAAATTTAGAATTGCTGTGCAAAATTCCTACAGAATATTAAATCTGAAAATTCATAGCCAACTTAACACAGCGCATTTTTATATTTCTTGCCTACAACTTTCAAACAAAACAAATATGTGTAATGAGAAAAACTCATAAAATTAAAAATTGATTTTTTTTTATAAATCATTGGAAAATGTAGAAAAACAACGACGAGAAATTCATGTTGTCAACGTGGTCGAATGGGGGGGTCGGACCGCCGTTCATGGCGGCGATGATCGTGAGAATTTCCTTTGCTTGGTACAAAGCTTGTGATAGAAATGTATCGGGCTAGCAGAACCTGCGGCTTTTGAGCGACTCTGAACACAAGGTGTTCTGCGCGTAACCGGCGAAAATGTTTTCCTGTGACGGTAGAATAAAATATATATCACAAAAATGTTTTATTCAAGCCAAATAAGTTAACCTGAATAAAAATGTGATGTTCTTTTTAATGGCTTAAAATTATTAAAGTATTTTTATCAAAATATTGATAAAATTATTAATCACAAGCTTTGT